>JAMYCR010000003.1:19301262-20555637 GCA_028830335.1 Eucera pruinosa | reverse complement strand
AGGAGAGATAATCAAGGAGTAAGGTTTAATAAAAATTTTGTAAATAGATCAGAGAATTTTAGTAATAATCCAAACCAGTTTGGTGCTAGAAAATTTGACATGCAGAAGAAGAAAAGAAAAGCGCCTAAAATGCGAGATGACAAAGAGCACAAGAGAAGAAAACCAGATTTAGGATCTTCAAAAATGATGATTAATGGCATGGAAATAGAAATTGTAAAATTTGATGGTTTTCCAATAAAGAAAGAAGATGCGGATAGACTAAAGGATTTAAAACAGAAAATGATTATGAAAGGTAGATTGCATTAAAATTAGGGATGAGATACTTGGCACCTCAATACTTCGAAAACTTTCGAAATTCAAAAAGATTCGAGTTTAGAAAACTCGAAACTATGCGCTACTTTTATAATTCGAAACTCGCGAAACCGAGAGAAATAATAATTTATATAAATAATGAGAATATTGCCACAATTCGAGTTTATTTAACTAATATACCAATTGAGCTTGAGTTTAAATCTTAGACTCACTTTAATTGGTAAAAAATGTCTATTATTGCAACCGGATTTTTTACATTCCCGTAATTTCTTGCTATGTTGTAATTATTTCGTGAAGTTTTTTCGCTTATTCATTTATTTAAATCATAACTACATTTAAGTTTCGCTTAATTATATTCAATAATTTGATTTTTTAAGGGAACTTTGTTAAAATTTTAATTTTCACAAATTGCTTAAAGCCAAAGGGACAAAAATAAACATTCAGGATTTCGAAAGTTTGGAGTTTCGAGATCTGGCAAAATTTCTGATTCGAGTTTTACGAATCTAGAAATTGAATTTCGACCCAACTCGAATAAAAATCTCTTCTGAAATAATGTAGTTTACATCTTTTAAATAATTTTCATCATTTTGTATGTTGAATATTTTTCTGCCAGGTATTCCACAAAAAGAGTTAGCCACAGCAATGAAGTTGGAAAGGAGGAAAGCGGAAAAAGCGTTAACGAGAATTAAAAAATCCGTCTGCTTTCATTGTCGTAAAGGGGGACATAATTTATCGGATTGTCCCGAACTTGGATTGGAACAAAGTGGTACTGGGATCTGTTTCAAATGTGGATCCACGGAACACACTTATTTCGAGTGCAAAGTAGCCAAACCAACGGAATTCAGATACGCGACTTGCTTCATTTGTCGCGAACAAGGACATATCGCTAAACAATGTCCCGACAATCCTAAAGGAGTCTATCCTCAAGGAGGAGCTTGTAAAATCTGTGGAGATGTTACGCATTTGAAAAAAGATTGTCCAGATTTAATTAAGGAGAAAGAAGAAAGTGCCGTTACAGTAAATACGATCACAAATGGTAATTTAGAATCTTTGGAGGGAAATAAAAACAGCGCCAACGAAAAGGAGGATAAAAAAGCCAAGAAGATAGTGAAATTTTAATACACCTAATGTACATGAACGTTTCTCAACCTCAATTTGCAATTCACCCAAAGACACTTGATTAATGTATTTCAACTGTTCTCAAAGACATAATACGTACTTAGCCACGATTATTTGGTTTATTTTGTTTTTTACAAAATTTTGATAACAATAAAGAAGCTATCAAAGCTAACGTATTGGAGAAACATTTTTATTTAATTATTAACACTTTACAGCGCGTTAACGGACCGTAACAATAATTATTTTAGAAGTTATTTAACAACGTTATTTAATAATGAATAAAGTGAAAGTTTGCAATGTAAACATAAGATTTATTGAAAGGTACATGTGCTTGACATGTATATACATATACATTTTCTTCATACATATATGTAATTTAATATTACTTAAACCACCATTACGAAAAATCTGATATCGGACAGGATATATTATAATTATAATTTATAGATCGCCTATTTACATTATACTCAAATTTATAATTCGGGTAAAACTTTTTACACATCAGTTGTACAATGTAGTTATATGAAATTATTTATTACTCGTTTAAATAAATCTTCCTAAATTACAGGAATAAATTATTTATTAATCACTGTGATATCAGATTTTTTCCCTATGTACAGAGGACAAATTATAAAAGTATATTTAGATATACGAGTATTATCTGTACATAGTAGCAGTTACTTATACATATACATCAGTATCTCTTGCAAAATTTGTAATAATTACTTTAAAATTTATATCTTTATATTTGACTTGTTATGCAAATGACATGTAACAAGTAAAAACGTACGATTAATTTTTCGTTATTATGAATCGGACTTTTTTTGTGTTTTCTTTATGCGTCTACAAAAACGCCTAAAAATTACATATTCAATTCACACAATTTTCACCTCATTATTATATTATGATTCGGTGATCTGTACAATTCGTATACTTAAAATAAACATTGACCTTTCAAGTACGAATTTTACGAATATATAATGTGTATTTATATCTGTTTCTATATTACATTTGTCCTTACACTGCGCTATGTATAATATATAAACTCTCTATATTTTATATTAATTTCCTACATAAAAGTTATACTTTTATCACACCTAATGGCAGACAGATAGTGTTACTACTGCAGTGATGATTAATTCAGTGCACGATAAAAAGTATTTATCCACCTTTGCCTACCAATTCTTTAACCGATATATTAGACAATTACATATCTTCATACCTCCATTCACTGCATTGTTATTCACTGTACCATTAATCATTCAAATAATTCTTCATACCAAAGATCGCATATATATCATCCAAACTAAATAATCGTAATTAAAAGTGAATTAAAAGTTTGAATTTATTGTAATGCATATCAACAAAATTTGACTGTTTTATAAGTTATGCGATATTATATATCGTTTTAGAATTAATACGAAAATGTACGAAACAAACTTGTATGAAGAATCTTATACTCTCGTTTCAAACTTTCATTTTTTTTTCTCTCTTTTCTCTTTTCTTCAAAAGTACGTTATAGTGTACAAAAATAACGCAATGAAAAAAAAACCATTTCCCAACTCGCTTTGGAAACTTCTATTAGAAATAGTTTCAACTAAAGAACCAAACACATTGATAAAGAAAATATCATGAAAATGCAACACTATTCAAAAATAACTTAAGTAATCCCTGTCTTTCACAAATAACGCAAGTTTCTCAAATATGCTTAATAACGATAACATATGCAAATTTATCCTCCTCAAAGATTCAAGGTTGCTCTTTTTGCAAACCTTTATTGAAAATATACACCGAATATTCGTTTACCTAAAGAGATTATTTTTACAGTCCAAGGTAAATTATAATTAAATCGATATGCAATATAAAAATTTGAAATAATACAATTGATTGCGTGAATATAAACGTATCGATGTTTGCGCTCATCGTGTATATTGCCTACCGATCGAAAAAAAAAAATAGTCTTCTCGATTATTTCATAAAACTCTACCATTACCAGATACTTTACGAATACATGCATTTCTCTTAATAAAAATATCTGAATATTCATACTATTAAAAGTAACTGATTGGAAAATAGAATTTAGAACGAAACGTGACATATTTCACGCGCAGAGACCATCCGATGGGTACATTAAATCATAGCGTTTCACTACTTTAGCCTCTTACCTTGATCTTCAATAAAATATTAATTTTTAAAATATAATCCACAAGTATATAAACACCTTTTTGTATTACAAATTTTAACGTCGTACTACATTCAACCCCATGAATTTTGAACTTGCTTTTTGTATTCAAATATATCGCACGATACAATAACGTTTAATCTAAAATCGTTTTCTCCAAATTCTCCATTAAAAGTGGAAGTAACACATTTTTCTAGCTACCTTTAAACGTGTCTTGCGTTGCACGAGACAAGTTTTAATAATTTTGAATAAACAAGAAAAAAAAATTAGCCATCGACGAAACAAAGTACGGCAACGGTTGAATGTATTATTTTTTAATACTTTTTTTTGCCATCATCTTTGGTACGCAACACTTGATCTTCTAGCTGTTATGACCAATTATTAGATTAAGAGATACCGATAACCAAAGTTTTCAATTTTGCGACTTCGGGATACGTCCTCAAAATTCGAAAACTCTCGACGTTATATTTTTTCTCGACATGTACCTGCTAGGTGGTTTCAGCTTTGTGCGCTGATTCTATAATTTCCTTCAGGCAACGGCCGAACTCTTCGATTATAAGTCTTTGTGATGTTTCGTCATCGAACATGTTACGTTCCGCTTCTTCGGCTTGCGCCATTAAGCACTGACACGTTATTTCCACTACCTTGTCAGTCAAAAAATTAAATGGTTGCCTATAGAACATACAAATATATATTAGAGATTTAATTTAATTTAATATATATATATATATATATTTACGGGTTGAATCCCCTGGTACAGAAATAATACAGAGAAATATAAAATATACCCATATAAAATCTTATAAACTATATAAACATAAAAGTAACAAATGCCCATAGTGATATTAATTATAAACTTATGTCATGTAAATTATAATGTAAATTAAATTAAAACATTCGGGATTCCGTCTCGATTCCGTCTTGATCTCGAAAAAAATTCGCACATCCCTAATAATACTTTATTTTACTAGAGTATTTTTTAAACATACCTTGCACCAGTGTTTGATGTTGCCGGAGGCCTAAAAGCCATTTCCGATAATTGTAATTTCGTTTTATTTAACGTAAGTTGTGCTGTTCTAACTTCAGCTGCTTCTGCCAAATCTTTTAATGACTTTTTCTCCAAATTTGGCTCTTCTACGTTACGGCATCCTATGCATTTACAATTAGCAGAACAAGGAATCTTAGCCTGAAACAAAGGATTATATCTTAGAAACGAAATTTTTTTCAAATTTAAAGATACTCGTAAAGTTATTTACGATACCTCATAACATTCACAATAATTCTTTAAACATCCACTTCGTTTACAATTACAACCTTTATTATGTCTACGTATATCATCACCCGTTTCACGACCTTTGCCAATTTTTGGGCGAAATGCGTTTGGATTGCGCTCCAAACACGACTTAATAGCCCGTTGTCTCTCTTCTTCATTTCCAAGATTATTAGAACAATTATTGCAATTACACATATGACAAAACTCTCCATTCGCAAAACAGTCACAATATCTGCAACAAGATACGTATGTTCGCAATTCGTTATTTTTATTTATTAAAACGCAGTTAAGATATTAATTTATTGATATTATAATCGAACGCTTCTTATGTTACAAGATGATCTTTTAATTAAAGAGAAATAGTAACTTTTAACGTGGACTATCATTTTTCAATGCATGTAATAAAGAAATGAAGAACAACCTTTGATGTTCAGTTTTTAAAAATAGGAACATAGTAATAATGTAAATATATACAGTTAATCATGAAAATATTTGGCCACTTTAAATATTTAATAAATTTTATGTACAATTATATTGTCAGTGAAGTAAAAGATAAACCAAAATTTATTTTCGAAATCGATAAAAAGACTAATAAGATTATGAAATACTATTTTTAAACACACATTATAAAATAAAGCAGAAACAAATGGAAGAAGATCCTTAAATATGTCCAGGTGGCTGAATACTTTATATATATAATTACTTGTTAGATTTAATACTTACAATTTAAGACATTGTGATTTAGTGCAGTTACACGGCTTTCTCGGCCTGATACCGTTTGGCTCAACACTGCCATATGATCTTTGAGAACTTTTAGTTTCTATAACAGATCCCACTGATAAAGTTCCTGTTGAACTCTGTAAATTTTGCGAGTTACCTAATAGACTGGATGCTCCTTGCTGAGATTTCAATTTTGTATCATCTGTTGTCTATAAAAGAGACAAATAATACAATAATGATTTAGATTTTCAGTATAATTAATCGATTTACTTATTTTATTAGGTGTACAAATTAACTCGGTACTTTTACACAAAATTCAATGTGTATTTAAAAAAAATAAATTCCTAAAATAATTTCCATTATTTAATCTGCATCGTACGCGACTTATAAATTCCGTTTAAACAAAAACGACGTCGGTTTAAAGTCAACAAAATCTTCGCGACTTTAAACATAGAGACACCGAATTAATTTAAACAGCTAATATTTCTTTTTTTGCTAATTAAACATGTAATATACTAAACCTGTTGCTGAATATATTGTGCTGGTAAGACTACAATGTTTCCCATGTTCGAATTAGTTGAAAGGACAGCCTGTCCAGATGCTAATTGACTTAAAGCAGATGCTGGAATAGCAACTGCACTTTTCGATTGATTGCCTACTGTTGCAGTTGCGGGAATTAATAACCTTTGGCCACTACCTGTTAAGGTAGCCTTAGGTGCAACTGTTCTTAGCGACTGATTACTAGTATTTAATGGAACTACCTGCATTTCATTTGAAAGGGAAACGATATCGCATATACAAATGGTTCTAATATTATTTTTTTGTATGATCGTATACTTCATTATTTTTACAAACCTTAACAATTTGTTGCTGACCTCCTATTTTTTGACCAACCCCAACAGTTTGTAAAGTGGTTTGCGATTTCGTTTTACCTACAGTAACAACATTCGTGGTACCTGACGATGGAGTACTAACTAATCTTACATATTGCACCTAGAATAAAAGTGTTATGATTAAAATATTAATACTTGAAGCATTGCAGTGAAACCTCCGTATCCGCAAATGTTCAGTTCCAAGCTTTTCCGCGGATACTCTAAGCCACAGATCACAACAAACCCTATATGTAATTGTATAAGTTCACTATTAATACACGTTTACGACCGAAACCTCTACTATATACATATATCTATAGTAAAGCTTTTCTTACAAAATGCTAGAACTAATGATAGAAGTAACTAGTATAATTAAATGTATTTAACAATAAAAAGTAACAATTATGATACAAATAATATATGTGATGTGTTCGAATGTAAGCTGTTTTTAATATAATTATTGCACTTTAATGTATTATATCTTAGAAGGAATTTCGTATGAGCAGAATCATTTATATATTTCGGGTGATCTTGACATGTCGAACAATAAAAATGTAGGTAATCGAGGATCCTCGGTGATAAAAGATTCTTTTACAGAAACCATTTGTAAAAATATATTGACTGGAGCTGTAGAAATTCTAATGCCTCTGTAAATATCCCTGTAATTTGAATGCTTCGCCCCATTTGAGCATCGTATGCCGTGATTCTGCTTTTTAGAGTTCGTGCGACTTAGAATACTTCAAGAACCGTAAATACGGAGGTTTCACTGTATTACAAAAAAATTAATCTTTATGTTTCGTAAGAAAAAATTACTTGTCTTCCAGGCATTTGTATCTGACGTACTTGATTAGCTCCAGTAACAATATTTTGGTTGGCTGGTATTCTAATGACTTGCCCACTTCCAAGTACAGTTCCAGGTTTTAAGGAACTCTAAAGATATTTTTAGATTATTAATACAAAGATTATAATTACGTTATATCTAAACTGCGTATTTTTATGCATTTACGAGAAATTTAAATACGTAAAAAATTAGAAAACGCACACAATTGTGTTATGTTGAGTTGTAACATAAATTCGTCCCAGTTTCCTAGGACGTTTAAGTCTCAGAAATTCTACAAGAAACAAACGTTTCAGCTACCAGAAAATGGGAAAAAGGTCAATTATCAATGTGGCACATACATGATCGGTTAAACTTACTACTGACCTCAGAAATCAATGATCTCAAAGACACTAATTAAACGGGACGAATATGTTACCACCCAATAAACTACACATTATATTGTTTGGAGGGTAAAACAACCCTCCACTCAAATTCCATTGCAGAGCTTGGCAACCATTACACTAACAAGGACACCCCAAATGCTTAGCTTATGACAAAGAGCACTATACTTCAATTTTGGAGAAAGGAAAGTTGTAAGTTTAAAGTAAATTCATTACATATTACTTTTAAATTGTTCATAATTTTGAAGATCGATCATAATTTTGCAAAACGTTTCGCGAGCCCCGTATTGCCGACCTCTGTTCCATTACTTTAATTTCGTTAATGAAAATATGAATTTATATAAAAATCCGCAGTCTAGTTATATCTTATGAAAAGTATAAGCGTTAAAAACATAAATCAACCAACTTGTCTTATAATCACTTTTTGTGGATTTTGCTGGACAGACGATTTGTTAGAAGACGAGAATGTTGATTGCTGGTTTGAAATTGTTGAAGTTTTAACTTGTGTATTCAGTATTGGAGCTGGTAATATCTTTGTCGGTGACTTGATTGTATTTGTTGGAACTAAAGTCATTTTAGAGGACTGGGAGCTCGACGATTGCACTAATTTATTTACAATTATTCCCTTTAATAAAAATGAGAAACATTAAGTATTTTTAATAAACGATTATACTCTAATCATTTATTAATTGGAAGGAGCTTTTTATTCTTCCTTCCAAGAATAAAATTATAGAGATAATACTTACTTTTCTTTTGATACTCACTTGTTTCTGTGGTGATGTGGGTAAAATGTGCTGCACTTTATTAGTGGAAAGTAATCCCATCTGTTGCGCTTGTGCCAATGTTATAGTTTTTGTTGGACTTGTAACATCTTGACTTGATGTACTATTGTTTAAGAATTTTATTGCTTGTGTTTGTTGATTTTCATTTTGGGAACTAGTTATAAGAACTTGCTGTCCAGATTGTGCTTGACCTCCAGTTAATATCATTTTTGTAAACAACTAAAATAATGTTCAAAATAATATAGCAACGAATATTTAAATTTTTTTTAAAGCAGTAAAGATAACAAAAGGAACATATTGATCTTACATTTCGATTTTGAGGGGTACTGTGTGCAGTACGTTTTATAGCTGACTGAGCTGTCTTTATATTCTGAACATTTCCTAATGTAATATTTCCTGAATGGCTAGTTGCCATTACAGGTTTGCTAGGTTGAGCAGATCTTAATTGGACAATGTTACCATCAGCAGATTTTGCTGTTATGAGAGTCTGAGCTAATGATTGTAATTGACCAGCTGATGCTGTTGATGGATGAGAAATTTTTAAAATTTGGCTGGTACCTTGACCACTAGCAGGAGATACTATCATAATAGACTGACTTTGAGTTACTTGACTGATGTTTGGTTTTACCTATTGAAACAATTATAAATTTGTAATTACAACTACTATGATACATACCCATGTGATATTTAAATTTTATACCTGTACTGTGGATACAGGAAGCCTTTGCAATGTTGGTTTTGTTTGAAATATAATATTTTGATTATTCTGATTTGCTGTTGTGTAGATAATATGCTCCCCTTGAGTTTGCTCTGAGACTTCAGTCATTTCCACATCAGGTACAATCGTTTCAGTATCAATATTACGTTCAATTATTATATGCTCTTCGTCTGTTGTCATTACTTCTTCAGCATTCATACATTCCAATTCTGCCTGAATATTTGCAAATGCTTCAAACTCATTGGATGAATATTGTTCATTATTATGTGATAAACTCAATGCACTTAAGTCTCCATCACCGAGTGTACGTGAATCGAGAGCTAAAGGTTCGACCAGAGCTCTAGCATTTTGCCCTTTATTTACTGACATGTTTAGGTCCCTATTCAAAATGTTACTTACTATAGAAACTTATATGCATCTCAAATTTAAGTAGCTATACATGTAGTATGCTTCATTTAATTTATAACATTTTATTCTTTAAAATATCACTTTTCACTTTCATATATACAGTGTACACAGTTGAATCTCTTGAATTTCTATTGAACTATATAAAATAATTGTCTGTTTTACTTGGATTACCAATTATATTGTTGCCTACGTAAACTTTTCGTCATCATGAAATAGTTTGGTGTAAAAGAACCATTCGGACATGTAATATACATTCTCTTTAAAAAAATATATTCTTAAAATCATTATTCTCAGAAGAATCTTAAATCTGTATGTGAAAGCTAGAAATTAATTACATAACTAGGTAGAGAAAGAAACATACGATGCAAAGATTCATAAGTGTAATGCTACATGCTACTATAAAAATACTAAATTAAAAAGTTAAAAGTGTATTGTTAATTTTTAACATCTCGTTGTTATGTACGCTTATTTATACTTAAAATAAGTTTATCTATGTTAAAAAGCTTTTCCAGATGTCTATATCTTCCATGATAAACATGTATTTCATGCATATACAGGTTAGAAATTCAGAGAATGTAAATCGTTTTTGTCATAAATCTTTAAACGCTGTTTGGCTATACACAAAAAGAAATATCGTAAGGCAACGGTAAAATGTAAAACGATTTACGAAATGACGTGAAAACGAAACGAATCAGCGAGAATTTAAAAATTCAAAAATTCAAATCTTTAGGAAGTAGATATGCCTTCTCTAAATACGAACAACAATAGGATTGCCTACGCGTACGCCCAACAATATAAAGGCCGAGTATAATTCGAATTTTCGAAAATTCGAACGATAAAATTTGAATAATGAAGAAAAATTCGAAGGATAGTCTACTTAGGAACATTAGCGCCATTTATTACTCGAACGCGCCATTTTCTACGAACTGAATTTCTCCATATATTTTAATGGTCATAACAATTTTACAACGAATCGACATTTATACGTAAAGGAAAACTGAACGCTCAATATTCTAAGTGACAATAGAAAAGTAACTTTTCCCGTATACTCGGTCTATAATCGAACAAAATTTAACTTAACCTATAACTTATCAGTTCATATCAGGTACGTACAGTGCTAGATGGGGGCGTGCCACGAAGCTTATTTTAATCATTAGAAAATATTCAACGAAGCTTCTTACATACTTCCCGAGTACTTAAATTTCGTTTAAATTCTTTTCTAAATAAATTAATCCCGTTTGCAATACATACCTGGGTGTTCCCTCGATATCTCGAATTTGTTCAAAATCACGCGCCCACCATTGCTGTCCCACAGTGCACTACGCACCGCTGTGTACAAACAGACCCAAAGGTCGTTTAGTATTAAAATCTCAAAGTGAAATAAGAATGACCAGTTCACTGTAACTAGAAAGTTAAATTTTTCCCATATATAATTCATCAAAAGTGAACGTTTTATTTTATCAATCAGATATCACGTCAAAACTGAGCAATATTTTCGCGCACTTTGCAAATTTCGATTTCGCCATTTTCACCCTTCCGCGGCTAAAAACACGTCAGCCCTTAGCGCCCTCTTAGGCCAATAAAAAAGCAAGTGTTCCAAAAACTCGAATGTTTTGAATGCAAGATGTTTTGGCGAAAAATTTCACATTGTTGTAATTGTATTACTTTTATCTACGAATTTTATCGACATTTTCATTCGAAATTAAAAGAAATTAAATTCTATTTCTTATTGATATAGTAAGGGAATTATTAATATTAATGGCAGCAGAAAAATGGTATACTTGGAAAATACATGTGTAATATTATTATACCGACACGCGAACACTAATCCGATAGTTAATGGCCTTCTAATCAAGTAATGCTATTAGAAATACTTTACGGCAAAAATATATATAAATGTTACATATCAATTATGTAGCTCATTTTTACGTAATCACAGAAAATAACAAAAGTAGAATTGTTTTTTGTAGCCGTTCCGAAAATTACATATCTGTTTTTACGAATGAAAAATAGTAATTACGACGTAGCAACAAATAAATTTAAAATTCAAACGTATGCTATTCGATTGTTGATCAGTTTTGGCGGCTAAATATGGTGAAATTAATGAAGCAGTATAATACAACGGAATATTAAACTTCTAATAGTAAAACCGTGTGTTCGCGTATATATTTACATACATTATACTTTATCGCAGTTAAAAGTATATTTAACTGCAAATTTACTTTCACAATGTACATGTATATAAAGTAAAATAAGCTATTCGATAAATACCTTCGAAATTGTTACGAACTATACATTATATTACTTTTTACTTTTCTGTGAATATTTCAACTATAAAGTTTTGAAATTGATACATTACTTGAAACTTAAACGTGTATAGCACTATCGTTTAATCACGAGATTAGTAATTCATTTCTACTTTAATCACGTATGAAGTAAGTTCGTGTTAATCTGTTTCAATTTGAATGAAATACTTCGTCAGCCCTTTAAATTATAGAACACAAATTGCTGGACCGGATTTATAAGCGAGTCCACACTGATTGCATTGCATTTAGTCATGAATTATTCATACAAAGTATGTCGGCAAACTAATCTCAATAACATTTTATAAAGCGCCATCTCCAATTATATTATTTTTATTTAATTATTTTATTTTAATATTATAAAATATAATATACATATATCGCAGAAAATGTGCAATATAAATATTATTATTACATAATTTAGTTTTAACAAATTAAATTTATATGTTTCATTAATATGTAACAAAGAAATATACAATTTTAATTCGCGTCGTTATAATAATTTGTTTCCATTCTTATAACATTCAGTGAAATACGATTTATATACGGCAGTAGTTTTATAATATATTTTCTAGTGACTAGCTTTTATAGTTCATGATCGTAATAGGCGTAAAAGTCATTTTTGGTTATTCATGTAGGAAAGATGGTGGTGACGGCTGCTTCTGTACGTCAACAGCTCACGAATTTAGCGTATTCCGGTGGCTCTCATAAAGATCAAGCGGAAAAGTAAGCTTGTAAAATAAGATCGAAAGTATGTTTGTCGAATTTTTGGTACAGACGATGCTCCTTACAGGTATCGGGCGATTTTGGACTCAATACTGTTGTCGTCCAGCGAAGAGGCGATGGATGCTTTGAAGATATTCATTGAAGCAAGTATGTTGTTTCTACCTCGATATATCATTATCTACAATGTATACGAATAAATCAATCAATTATTGATAGTAGGAATAATTTACGATATACAGTTAATATCGAAATGCATTCATATACATAGTTGTCCCTGTGTGTACATTAGTTTATTAGATTAAACGTTATATCTCTGATATTATTTACATATTTATATATTTATATAAAATCCCTTATGTATGTGCAATCTTGTTTCTATAATTTTTTAATGATTTTAGTTTGTATTTTGAAATATATAGTGATGATTATAATGTTATCTTGGTAACATAAAAACAAGTAATTTTATTTTACAGTTGTAAATGAATATGTAAGTTTGGTCATCTCAAGGCAGGTTCTCACAGATGTTAGTAATAGACTATTACTTTTACCTGATGAAATATCAATGGCTATTTCACATTTCACATTGGACAAGGTAAATTTTTAAATATCCTCATTATAGATTTTACACATTCTTTGTGTATGTTCATATATTATATTATTTGGTACTTCATACATTTTATTTGCATATTTTGATGTACTTTAAATGCATAAACATTTATAATAAAATGGTTCTTTGTTAATTTTTCTTTTTTAGATACAACCAAGAGTTATTTCATTTGAAGAACAGGTTGCCAGCATAAGACAACACTTAGCAAAAATTTATGAACGAAATCAAAATTGGAGGGAAGCTGCTAACGTCTTAGTTGGTATACCTTTAGAAACAGGACAAAAGTAAATATAAAGTTTCCTGTTACATTAATAATAGTTTCTATAATCTTATTTTTATATGATTATTATACTATTTATCTATAGGCAATACACAGTTGACTACAAGCTTGAAACCTACCTTAAAATTGCACGATTGTACTTAGAAGATGATGATCCGGTGCAAGCTGAAGCATTTATCAATAGGGCATCCCTTTTACAAGTATGTAGCACTTGAACTACTGATCTTTATGTAAATTTATTTGTTTGTAAATACAGATTGCAATTTACTTTGAATATTTTGTATACTTTTGTACACATTTAAATTTTCCGTAATTGTACAAAGATCCGCGATCTATTAATTACGTAAATACTCAAATTTTTAATTTTAAGTACCTTTAGGCATTTTTATTATAATCTTTTGTAGGCGGAATCAAAGAACGAACAGTTACAAATTTACTACAAAGTTTGTTATGCCAGAGTACTAGATTACAGAAGAAAGTTTATAGAAGCAGCTCAAAGATACAATGAATTATCATACAGATCCATTATACACGAAGATGAACGTATGACCGCACTTAGGAATGCGCTAATTTGTACAGTACTAGCTTCAGCAGGTATTTATATTTAGTTCCCATATATCTTTTTACTTACTAAAGATAAATGTATAATAAATCATATACTAACATTAGGTCAACAAAGAAGTCGTATGTTAGCTACGTTATTTAAAGATGAACGTTGCCAACAATTACCTGCTTATTCGATTCTTGAAAAAATGTATTTGGATCGTATCATTCGACGCTCCGAATTGCAAGAGTTCGAAGCCTTATTACAACCACATCAAAAGGCAAGCACGATTGATGGATTGGGATCAACTATTCTCGATAGGGCCGTTATAGAACATAATTTATTATCTGCTAGTAAATTGTACAATAATATAACTTTCGAAGAATTAGGTG
Source organism: Eucera pruinosa (assembly GCA_028830335.1). Taxonomy (NCBI): domain Eukaryota; kingdom Metazoa; phylum Arthropoda; class Insecta; order Hymenoptera; family Apidae; genus Eucera; species Eucera pruinosa. Next base: position 20,541,178 of record JAMYCR010000003.1, on the reverse strand, counting down.
CTCTGCTAGAAATTCCACCAACAAAAGCAGAAAAAATTGCTAGCCAAATGATCACGGAAGGTCGAATGAACGGCTACATCGATCAAATCGATTCTATTGTACACTTCGAAAGTAAGTTTAAAGCAACGTGTTGATAAATGAATTTTAATGTCTTTAATGTAGATATTTTTTATCAATAATTTTTTTTTTTTTTTTTATAGCACGTGAAACTTTACCAACGTGGGATAAGCAAATACAATCTCTTTGTTATCAAGTAAACCAAATAATAGAAAAAATCGCTCAAACCGAACCAGAATGGATATCAAAAGCAATGGAAGATCAAATGGTGCATTAATATAAATTTTGTTTTAACAATCAATGAACTTACACACAAAGATCGAAACAGAAACGTTAGATAAATATTTGATACGTATGCCAGTAAAAACTTTGGAGGTAATAAGGATTGTTAAGTGAAGCTGGTAACATTGCGAGTAATATAAAATTTAACATGCTGGTTAATTTTTATGTTAATATGCATGAAATCAATTTTTATATGATCAATAAAAAAATAAATTTTGATTTTTCATAAATACGACCGAAAGCATACAAATTTATAAAGTACTTCACACAATTTAGGTTTTTGTTGCTATAGCTTAGTTTATTATTTATGAAAACCAAACAATAAAAATAAATATAAAAGATGGTTAAATTTTTATTGATGGAACATGCTTAGAAAGTGATTCGTTTAACATTTACCTATAACTGTTATAAACTCACGCAAAAGTATATTCCTGTTAATGGAATATTGTAATTTTCTCTTGTAAATAAAGCATTCACACTGCACATAAAATAAAACTTTCTTTATTTTATGAACTAATCAAAGCTTAATTCATCAAATTTTGCTCAAAGTTTAACAACTGTTGATTGTGTAGGAGAATAAAATTGTACGAGTACAAACCTCTTATGTATTATAAGATTGCTACATAAAAAAAAACTGTAGAATTATTTATAACTAAATGTATTTATTATAATATATTATTTTAAAAATGTGAAGTATTCATATAAGACGCCAGACTTTAAATTATTGGAATACTATCTTTGTAACTGAACATATATTTCACAATAGGTTTCAATCCTAAAATAGCCACACTGGCAGTACTGTGTTTCACAAATTACGCAGGCAGGAATGAATGTTTTTTCATTTTAAAAAATGAAAAACTGAGCATATTTGACAATTTGACATGATTTAATCCCAAGTCCCTGTACGTAGTAGCTATTTATTTAATAATAACATTAAGTGCAGGTATTTTTACAATAAATTCAATCGTTTAACGCTATTTGTGTAGCTACAAGAACATATGTGCAGCATACAGTGTCTTTTTTATTTCAAAATCAATCACAGAGCTTACCATTACTTCATAACTTGATAACACTTATGATTGAGTTGAAAAATATACTTCCAGAATAGCTTAAATACATTTTCTTCTTAATCCATTTGTATTTGCAATCAACTACATTTCTTCTTAGTTAAGTTTAGAATAATTAATATTTGATTTTAATAGACTGCATATTCAACAGGAACTGTTAACAGGCTGCACCATATGTATATATCAAATGTAAGAGAATTTTAGAGGAAAAAATAGTATTCTATTTTGTTTCAAGGAGTTGTTTATAAGATACTGTTACCATACCAAGTTTATACTTCATAATCGTGTATATTTGAAACTAATACCCCTTTAACTACTTTTAAATGATGCATGATATTTCGTGGCATCTATTTTGGGATAAACCTATCTATATGTTGTAGGCAATACTTTATTTGAAGCATGTACTGTGATACTGCCCTTATGATGCAAAGATCATGAAATGACCTTTCAAGTGATTCAAGTCCTTTTGTGTTCGTAATTATTCACACTTAAGCTTGAAGATCTAATGCAAGACCAATCTTGTGTCCACCAGAGCCAAAGTTCTTTCCATCAATATTCGTGGAAAGTGTCAAAGTTACACCTAAAAGTATTAAAACATAATATAAATTAAACAGTCAAATGCTATTTGCTATAATTGGAAACATCATTATATTCCGACAATTGCTTAGACTAACGTGTCGCGAGCAAATTTTAATACATCTATTAATAGTATTATAAAATTAAACTTTACTTACCATCGCGTAACTTTTGTTGATATCCCAAACCTACTTGAAGATTAGAATTGACCTTGGCTCTAACAGATGCATCTTGGTCAAGATTATATTTCGTACCAATTCCAAACTGTGTAACATTGTTGCTAGAGTTCCACTCAAGATTGATCGCCCCTTCGAGTTCTGGTTTCACTTTATGATAAATGAGGCCACTGAAGTCACAGCCATTATTCCTAAAAACAATCCAAATGCAAGATATTAACTTTACTTAATTTTTTAAAACATTCTTTTGTAAAACACGCATAATGATTATACGTACACTGCTGCATGCAGAGTGAAGTCAGAGGCAGTGTATCCAAGTGCAAAATTGTTTTTGGTAAGTTTGTTTCTTTGTGTATCGAAACAGGCCTGATAACCAGCTAGCCAACCTAAGATATAATTACAGTATTTTGTAATCAAGCAAATTTAATCTATGCTGCTTTATTACACTCAATCTTACATTGTTTTTTCTGGAATATCTTGGATACTGGGAATAAAAGAGAGGAAGACTCAAATGGAATTACAAGGAATCACATGGAAGCAAACATATCAAAAATGAAATATCTGAACAATGAACATATCTAATTTCTCAACTTCAATACTAGAAATAACAACAGATATTAATGATTGTGCATTAGAGAATGTCATTGAGGAATGTGATACATGTGTATATAGTAACATAAATTATTAGAAACATGTAACATGCATCTTTATCTTACCTTGATATCCTACAACAGCTGATGCATTTACCAAGGGACCAGCAGAAAGGCTAAGATCAAAATCAGCTGTTGCAGATACATTATCATGTTTGTAAGATGTCTTTAACTTTCCAGTCTTGGTTCTACAATAATCAAACAATTACATATCCTTTTATAATATATTGAAACCTTTTCACCTATTTGTAATGAAATATGTTTCTAAGTATTAATAAGTAAACTATTAGATATCGATAAAATTAGATGATGCAACATTTTACCCTGTTTGTGGAGAGAAAGTACAGCCATAACCAAGGGTGAGACCTTTGAGCAATTTATCAGCAAAAGTAATATCAGTAGCAAGCGTATTATCTGTGTTCCATTTTTCACTGAATTTTAATCCATAATCATCGATATTGTATTTGGTTTCTAAGGTGCCAAATACTTTTCCAGTGTCTTGATTAGATACCCCACCACTGGAGAATTCTACATTAGACTTAGTTTTTGTTTTCACGTCTAACTTGATTAAACCAAAATGATATCCACTGGAGAATAAATCACGAGCACTTTTGCCTAAATCACTATATGCTGGTGGGGCCATGATCTATACAAAGGTATTAAATAATTACACAAAATTATTTGCCGACTTTCTAACAATATATGCATTTATATATATTATATATATGGAATATTTCTATACATAAGTGAACGAAAATGTTAAATCTTTTAAAATATTTTGCGTGGAATGTTAAAGAATTCTAAAAATAATAACGCTTAACTAAAAAAAAACTTGCGAAATGTAACTTACAACAATCAATAAAAAAAGAAAATGACATTCATAATTAATTTATTACGAACAGGTCTTTCTACTAAAAAAATAAATGATAAATGAGATTCAATGTACATGGAGAATTGTTAAATACGTGTTGCATAAGTACACCAATGTTTTTTGAAAATTATTGAATACATATCGTGATATTTAATGCGTCTATACATACATTGGAGTAATGAAGAACGACTTATTTAATTATGCATATTCTAAAAGAAGCGTTAAAATTGTAAAGTACAAAGAATTAGGAGTTTCATTATTGACAAGGAGAAAAGTAGAAAATGTGTTAAGTAACAATACATCGTTAGTTTAACAATAATATAGGGCAAAAATGGAGTGGTATTGACCTGCCTAAGTATTACATAAGGCGTAAATCAGCGATTTCCAATTTCCATAAATGACTTGAATTTTACATGGTAACACACCAAATTATCTTTATTTAACAAAGAAAACCGTTGTTGTTTAAACTACATAGAAAAATTAAATTCATAAAGATATGGAAAATTAATAGAACTGGTCATTTATAATATTGCCAGACGACAGCCGACATTATCACTAACTCATGCCGGCTTCGTAAAAAGTCAAATTTCCTTGCAAATTATCCGCTTTGCGCTTATAAACAAAGTTTTTGACTTAAAGTTAATGTAGACGAATGTAGGCGATTCTCTGATACTTACTATTTTATGTTATAAGACACGAGTGCAGAAAACTGCGTGACTTCGCCAGGGAATTGCGTACGTGAGACGATATGCTAACCGGGAGAGAAAGATGGAACCTGCGCGCAACTGTACTTACGCATGCGCAAGATAGTTCCTAAAAATATTGAAGACTGTCTTTATGTAACAATTTTTATAAAATATATGAAAGAAAATTATTATATATAATCTGGAGGATATTATTTTTGTATTAAACGTACTACGGTCGGTTATTTAACTTTTCTGTTGATCCACTTCCTACGTGTTACGTAACCTTGAAGATCACCCTCATAGGCGTGGATTTTGCACATGTCCTGATTACCCGCTCCCGTTTATTGAACGTCGGGGAAAAGATAAGGATATCGAAAAGAAAAAAGCACTTATCGCTTTAAAAACCACAAGTTATGCCAACAATTCAGCTTGATCCCCCTATTATTAAAGATATTTTATACATTTCTCCAAATAGAAGTAAAATTAACGTTACATACAATACAATCAGTCGCGAAAGTCTACATAAACATTTTAAATTTCAAATATTCACAGATTTTAGAATATATTTTGGAATAATAAAAATCATGTGAAAATTCATAAAATATAAAATGACAAGTAAGTAAGATTTATAAAAGACGTTTCATAAAGGGATCGTTATTGATTATACGAATACAATTGCCTTTAAAAGTACACATAAGATGTAACTTCATTTATGCTAAATAAATTATAGGACATCGCAGTTATAACAATAAGTTTTGTATATTTTAATGTATATACATACCTGAACTTTCGTGAAATCGTATTTTTATCGTTCATGTATATTTTATTGCAGGCAAATAAAAAAACATCACTATTTTTGACAATTTGACTAACTTTAATTAATAATAAATTACTATTCTTAGAATGATCGAAACTTCTGTATTTTTTTAAATATTTGAAATTTAGAAGTGTACGTACGCTTTTGCGACTGACTGCACATGTTATACATTGTTTTTATAAACAAACTATCTACATTGTGTAAATAAGTAACATATATCAAATTGGTTCATGTTTAATAGACGCTTACGTTAAATTAAAAAATGTAAAAGATTGAATAAATATGTTAAGAAGACAAGAATAAACGACTCACTTAAATCCTTCTTCCTAGCTTAAGGATCATTGACCCCTTATTACAACTTCTATTAATATACAATTTTTTTACTTAATAAGCAATTTAGAAAACTTTTTTTATTTAACCCTTTGTACTCAAAAGACAATTCTTAGTCGCTAAAATAAACCAACTTTGATAACTCTCAAGTATAAAGGGTTAAAATTTATAATTAAAGAATTTTTTCGGAACTTTAATATTTTTCTAGAATTAAAATTCTTCTGTACACTAGAATTTTTCTCTATTTATCAGTATTTAAATATCTTCTATTCTCATTCAAAATAAGGATCTTTTATGGGGTAGATACAAAGTATAGTGACAGTACAATAGAAAAATGATCGAAACACCTACGTTCATGTGCACGAATAGTCATGAATAGAGTGCGGAATTTTATTCAATATCAACATTTTTTAGAGATCTGTTTCGTTTTCTAAAAATAATAATATTTACTATATTTTTGCATATTCTGGATATTCTGCAATTTTTTACGTGCTTAGATTTGGTTTAAGCGTGCTTAAATCTCGCGCAGTCTGGTCACGGAAATAAAAAGTATTATCATTTTTCAATCATCCCGCGATGTTGTTGAAGTAGTTGGACCTTTCTGCACATTTCAAGGTCCGAAAATAGACCGGTAGCCCGACGCAAAGTGTACAATTTCTACGCAAACCGAGACTCTTCACGAAAGAGGATGGTACTCTAGTATAGTCTAGATTATACCTTTGGCAGTCTTTGCGCACGGTATATTTTTAATAAGACCATTATATATATATAAACGTCCACGTTAAATTAAATTTCAGTCTGTTTGTATCCGTGTTCATTCGTGGATCGCGAGATTCAATCCAAACGCGAAGAAAGCGCGCAGTAAACTAAAGAGAATCTTTTCAGTGTCAATATTGATCGAGAGTTAATTAACCATGTCTCAACAAAGCTCGGTAGGTGTCAAATTTAATTAATAAAATCAATTATGTTCATTTCTTTTCATTTTTTTATACACAGTACCTCTTTTTTCTGTAACTATCCACAATTTCTTTTCAATTTGGAAGTAATATAATATGCGTGATTAACTTAGAGCAACTATTCTTTCAGAAGGATAATTGCAAGGTAATTTTGTTGTGCGATTTTTGGTAGCTACTCTAAATTTTATTGCCAAAGGTAGCAGCCATTATTTTGAAAAAAGTCTGGAAAAGAATTCTGGCATTCTTGGTTTAACACTAGAAAATTATTTGTACCTTAAATAAAAATCTAAAGAAATATGATAATGCAATGGAAATCAATCTTTATCTGTCCTTTTAGTAGAAAATCATGGCAAATGTGCAAAAATGTATTCGTATGAATTTATGCAGTTTTTACGAGAAATTACGAATGGGTCATTTTCACTACTTTAGTAGTTCTAGTGTTAAATAGAAGGTACAAAGTACGATTCCATTTGCAGATTATTCTAATGAATGATTCATATTGAACTTGAAATTTGGTATATGACATGCGATAGCGATAAAAAATGGAAAAATAAGGCCTGATGCAGGCGAACGATTCTTTTTATACACGATCGTATCTTTTCCCTTAATTTTCCAATTAAAAACAATGAAGACAGACAAAAGGGTAGTTCATCTGTATCGAGCCAGAAAGGAAGAAAAAGACGATGATGTAAAAGACAAAAATGTTTTTAATTCTTATATTTGATGGCAAAGATATTAGAAATAGGAAAGTCATATAATCCTTCTATGTGAATTAAATCTATGTGGAAGAACAGTACTTATATGTATAATTTAAATTACAGTTTCTTGTTTTAAACTTATGACCGCTGCTATAGTTCTATTTCGCGTCATCCCCTATAATAGACGAAGTCTGCGCTGATCGCTTAATATGCATTATTAAAAAAAAACTACACAAAGAAGCAGTCTATAGTGAGAAACTATGTACAGGTCTTACGAAATCGATGTACCAAATTGATTTGCGTGTATATCTATGTAACTATAAAGCACTGTATACAATGCTTATCTTCCGCGTTATATTCATCGCACAGCAAACAATCTTAATGCGTATAACAAGTCGAATTACCCTTAATTAAAAATAAATCATTTGATAATATAAAAGCATATTTTTATTAATAATGATCTTTTCTATTAAGGGACCTTCAACGACTACTGTGAAAGTCTCGAATACGTTCAAAGTTCTTCGTAATGATAAAGTAGGGAGGTACGTAAATCAAAGTATTACTAATAATAATTAGAGTGCGGATTTTTATGCAATTTCTTCTGTTCTTACAATCATAATTACACCTGTTTTCCCCCCTAAATATCATAATGTGTGCTTTGCTTTGGATATTTTGCATAGCTGTGTGCGTTGCGTGCAAAGTGTACTTTTTTCAGAAGTTCAATTTCTTATAAATGCATACCAATCCGCAGTCTACTAATAATAAACGAGAAAGAAGCGTCAAATTGTGTCACACTTTAAATGCAAACAGTTTTATACATTTTGAAAGTAATTTTTCCCAGGTATATGGTAGCCAACAAGGAGTTGCAGGAGGGCGAAGAAATCGTCACCGAAATGCCTTTTGTGGTTGGACCAAAGGCATTCACGTATCCTTTGTGTCTTTCTTGTTATACGCCATGGCCTCAAACAGCCGATAAACCTCTTTGCTCAAAATGCGGATGGCCTGTTTGTTCAACCGAATGCGAAAATCAACCGCAGCACAAGGATTACGAGTGTCAGGTATAAATTACAGACGTAAAAAAGCACTTAATGTAGTTTAAAACATATGCTACTTTTAAAACTTAACACTTGCTTTCGAACAATTTCCCTACGCTTCAATCGACAGTGGAAACTTTTACGGATACGCTGCTGAGGATTTGCATATTCGTGTTAAAATATAAGAAAATAGACAAGGCGCTAAAAGTGAAAGTTCTAGGCGAAGATGTTAAAAGCACAATTGTATTCTTGTATATTTTGTTTGTATATATTATTTGTAGGTATTTCTGCAAGCTAGGGAGCCATTTAACGTGCCAGCAGCGTTGGAAGAGACGAACGAGAATGGAGTAGCACAATTGGAATGCATAACTCCGTTAAGATTGCTTTTGGAATCGGAAAAGAATCCTGAGAGATGGAAGAACGACGTGAAAGATATGGAAGCTCACAATAAAATTAGAAGCCAAAAGGAACATTGGAAATCGGACCAAGTAAATGTGGTAGATTACATAAGGAAACGACTTAGATTGGATAGGTAACTTCTTAACTTCCCAATAGAGAAGAATAGTAACATTTCGATACGTTTATCAACGTCTGTTTTCTGTTTCCTTATATATTTTTAGGTTCTCAGAGGAACAAATTCAAACAGTTTGCGGAATTTTAGAAATCAACACTTTCGAAATCCGAACGGCCAATGGATATAGCGCGAGAGCACTTTATCCTACTGTGGCTTTAATGAATCATTCGTGTGTTTCTAACACGTGCCATAGCATTTCACCTACAGATTACAGGTAAAATAAGTTTGTTAAACTTAACGACAACTCATACGAATTGCCTAATAATTTACTTTTGAGTTTTTTCTTCTTGTATAGAAAAGAGCTAAAATAAGTTTCTATTTCATTCGCAGAATACGATTGCGCACCACATTGAAAGTTCCTCCGGGTGGCGAACTTTATGGAAGTTACACACATTCGTTGTATCCGACAATGTTGAGAAGGGAACATCTTCTCGAAGGAAAACACTTCGCGTGTGCCTGTCCAAGATGTTCAGACCCTACTGAACTTGGAACCCATATGTCTTCCTTGAAATGTAACAAGTGCGACAACGGAATCGTCCTATCTTTAGATTCTCTGGGTAAGTATCTTGTACAATTACGTGGTAATGAATTTCGAACGATGTACGTTTTATAATTCAATGAATTACAACGTGTTACAACAAATTTGTGTTACAGATCCTGATAGCTCGTGGAAATGCACGCATTGCGAATTTAGCACATCGGGATCAGCCGTTCGCAAAGTATTACAAATTATACAAGCGGAAGTGGATGCTGTGGAAACCATCAGCGGTGCCGATGGAGCCGATGCCATTCAAGAAAGAGAAACAGTCATGAAGAAGTATAAATCAGTTCTACATCCCCGACACGCTTTTCTCTCAATGCTCAGGTAAATTTAATTTTATAACCGATTATAAGTAGAGATGGGTTGAAACCTAATTTCTAAATTTGCGAAACTCGAATCCGAAACTTTGCGAAGTCTCGAAACCCTGAATGCTTGTGTCCTTACCTTTTGTTGCTAAGGAGTATCCATTTCGACAGGAATTAAAATCTCAACAATTTGTTTTTTTAGAAAATCAATTTAAATAAATAGATGAATCAGTGAAATCATACTAATTAAAATGGGTCTAAAATTTCAACACAAATTCAATTACATTATTAGTTAAATACATTAATATCATAACAATATTCTCGTTACTTATACATACAAATTGTTATTTATCTAGATTTCGAGAGTTTCGAATAACAAAAATGGCACAGAGTTTCGGCTTCTCAACATTCAAGCCTTTTTTTCGAGTGTCCTACCCCTAATTATAAGTGCTGCAGTTTCAATATTAGCGAAGCTACTTATCAGTCGATTAAAAATTGGGCTGTAGAAATTTTTCCTATTTTGCTAAATTTGTGCTTGTAAGTAATTTATCGATTTTACTTTTCAGACATTCGTTGACGCAAATGTATGGTCGCGTGGACGAATATCTCCTAGACGATTTGCCGGACGTTGTATTAGAGCACAAGATCGATATGTGCAGGTTGCTGCTTCAAGTCTTGGACGTCATAGAACCTGGCTATTCTCGTATAAGAGGTAATTTCTAATTATCTGCCATTTTTTATTATTCCTTATAACCATGCTACACTTTAATTTGCAAGATCTTTTCTATTGCCCAAGTATAATCAAATAATAATTAATTTTACATTATCCGCGTGTATTTGATAAAGAAATATTGGATTATTATAGGAATGACGTTGTACGAGCTGCACGCACCTTTGCTTTTTATCGCGAAAACTCAGTGGAACGCAGGAGTGATCGACGAAGCTGCCTTAAAATCGAAAATGATCGAAGCTTCCAATATTTTAAAGGAATCGGCAATAATTTTGTGTTTAGAACCACCGGATACACCGGAAGGCCAAATTGGCATCGCCGCTAAAGAATCTTTAACTCAACTGGAGCAGTCTATTAACAATTTATAAATACTGTAAATACGCGAACCTTCCCACGAATGTCTTTCTATGTTAAAATACAATACGAACATGTAAAATTGTATGTACGAAATGAACAAACAATAAAAACTTAAATAACAATTTTATCTAGAAACTTATTATACTACTGCAAATATGAGTTTCAACTAATACGAATCAAAATTCTCTATCGAAATTTGTATTTGTTTTCGATTTGTAACATGATATAGGCAATCCCAAGTCCAAGTTTCTTTCGCAAAAGAATTTTCTAATTTAATTTTGAATTGAAATTGTTTTATTTGAATCTACTAAAATCGAAATGTTGCGAATAGTTTAGCGACGAGATGATTAAAATTGTTTAAGGTGGCAGTTTTTAATGCAATGCCCACGCATTGTTTCGCGAACGCTCTCGACAAGTACGCGCTACACTACGACTTCTAATAATATAGCGTATCGGGAGTACCAAAGAGAGACGGCTCCTGCTACATCTTCTTGTATTTCGGTGTCAGTTACAAACCGTAGGAAATACACGATACCAGCAGACTTCCACAAGTCTAAGTATCGTACAAAGTCGATACATTCTATTCAAGAAATTCACGAAAACAATCTAAAGTCTGGATGAGACATGACGATGGATGGAAAGCCAAAAAACGCCGCAACTCCCACGTTAAAATATAAAGTTGCTCGCTCAGAGAAACTCGGCAGGTATAGACATATAAATCAAGTCCAACTTCGTTAACTATATCTAGTTCTATAACTATAAAAACATCGAAATAACATCCATTGGCAATATTCAGTTGATACATTTTTGAATTATATTTAATCTCTTTAATATCAAAAGGTAAAGATGATTAAACGTATAAATAACGATGATGCATACCTTTGATTTCTACTATACTATGCGGTGACTTTACTTTAAAATTCTTCACGATTTTATTTGCTTAAAATAGACATCTTTTTTTAAAAAGGAAACTCTTCGACGGCTCGATAAGCGAGAAAATGTCAACCAAAATAACGAAGACTATTTGAATTCTTAAAATTCTATTTAACTTTAGCAAATAAATATTGAATTTTGTAAACAAAATGGAGACCAAATTAATACGCTAAATATTTCTTTAAGACTGCGATTGATGAAGTTACAAATTGTGTCTTGTTATGCATTATATCAAGTTATGACATTTTTTTGCAAGGTATTTACAGGCGGCAAAAAATGTCAAAGCTGGCGAAGTAATATTGCGAGAGAAACCGATCGCTGTCGGGCCGATGACATCTAGCAAAGATCCAGTATGCTTCGCGTGTTTGCGTTTATTGCCGAAAATAAAAAAGGAGATGCAATACGTTTGCTCGAAATGCAAAGTTGCGTCTTTATGCAGTATCGCGTGCGAGGTAATAAATAGAAAAGTGAATCGAGCACTTTATTCAAATTTCATTTTGAAACTACATCACAAACTGCCAAAATTCATTACTTAAATATCAATCGTCAGATATACATTGCGCACTAAATTCTATTTCCATTATACTTGTCCCGTTTAGTTCGAGCTAATACGATCTTGCATACTAAATATATGCAATTTTGTTGAACAACACTATCGTTATTAAATTATTGTTTCATACAACTAATCCCATAATTACCAGTGATTGTCGATATCTGTATCGGAATCCCCACGATTTCAAACAATATCAATACAGAAAGTGAAAATAATTGTGATGAAACAATTGGAATCATGAACGTGGAATAATTGAAAAAAAAAGAAAAAAAAAACAAGAAAAAATATTATTGTCTTTTCAGGAACAATCAAAGCATCATACAGTGGAAGAATGTGAAGTTTTGAAGAGTAATAAGGACTTTTTAATCAACAATGTAGAGGATATTATTGGCGTTCTGTTACCTTTACGATTATGGCTTTTGAAACAAAAGGATCCAGAATTATGGAAACGACTGAATTCCATGGAAGCTCACATGGATGAGAGAAGAAATACTTTCATTTGGAAACACATAGAAACAAAAGTCGTAAATGTAAAGTACCTATAATAGACACCAATTAGAAACACATATTTTCATATTATTTACAATTAAAAGCCATTTGCGTTATAAAAAAAAAGTGAGTGCTTGTTTACAGGTTTTGATCATTTTAGTAAGCATTCAAGGGGTTCAAATGTTCGTTTCTATGGCGATATAACAAATATAAACTGAATTCATATTTCTTTTTCTTAAGTTGCAAAAAGATAATGTTCTTTTTGTTGCCCCAAATAGGTGTTGAAATCGCTTCATTTAGTCTCCGAGGAGGATGCTTCTGCTTTAGAACTTCTACAACAGCTATGCGGAATTCTAGACGTTAATACTTTCGAGCTGAGATCTCCGGGAGGTCTAGATGGGCTTCTTTTACGAGGTTTATATATGGAAGCCTCCCTGATGGCTCACGACTGCAGGGGAAACACCCACTTAACCGTGGATGACAATTTTCAGCTTACTATATACGCTAGTTTGCCGATTAACGAAGGAGACACGATTTTCTTCAATTACACTTCATCGTTTCTGGTTTGTTTATTCGCTAATTCCAAACTTTTTCAACTATAAAACATTAACTGTGTAGGCGTAAATCCCCCCTAATAAGTATCGAAGAATTAAGTACAACGCGTGAAACTTCGAATAGTTATTAAAAACTCATAAATCCCTTTATTTACACTAGAACTACCAAGATGGTCAAAATGATTCATTTGTAACTTTTTAGAATAATTGCATATAAACTTACAACGGTGTATTTTTTAGGATTTTTGAGAATCTTCTGTAAATAGCGTGAACGAAGATTTATTTGCCTCGCATTACGGATTTTTGCAAACATTCTGTCACTTTAAGCACCTTAGTGCAAATAAGCATACTTTAATCGCTGCTAGTTCTAGCATTAAACTTCCTTCATCTTTATAAAAGATTGCAAGCTTTTAACTTTCAATTATTTATATAGATCACTCGAAAAAATAATTAATTAATTATTCTTTTCTTATATCATTGTCAGGGAACGTTAGGTAGAAGAGAGCATTTGCGAGAAGGAAAGTACTTCGAGTGCAATTGTTTGCTGTGCCGAGATGCTTACGAAATGGGATCTTATATGAGCAGCATTTTGTGTCCACGATGCAGAGAGGGTTACATAGGAATGCAAAACCCTTTAACGAAATTTCCATATGAAAAAACAACCAGATGGGAATGTAACAAATGCAGAAGAACAATAGGGGGTCGTCTCGTGAGAGCTACTTTAAATATAACTAGGACTTTGATCGATGATATGGACGATTGCGACATTAAAGTTCGTATTTTGTAAAAGTCTAAGGATTGTACATTATTGTACATTTATTTAATTCAAATTCACTATGTTTTTAATAATCGTTTTGAAGGGACTGGAAAATTTAGCGACGAAATTATCCAAATCTTTTCACCCGAATCATTTTTTAATGCTATCTTTGAAACAAAAGTTATTGGCTGCGTATAGAAAAGAAATAGCAACAGCGAATCCACAGAAGAAAATTTTGCGAAAGATGTTGGATATGTGTAAAGAAATGTACGACGTGTTAGAGATAGTTGAACCAGGGATTTCTCGATTGAAAGGTATTTGTTAATAACAAGAACCATTTTAATGCCTTAATTGTTAATTCAATAATAGTATTAAGTATATTTAAATACTAGTTCAATATTAGTATTATTTAACCCTTCTTCGGATTTCCAATTTTAACTCTGTAGTTTAAATTTCTCTTTATTTGCGTCGCCGTGTTAATAAATGCAAATTTAATTGCTTTCCAGTAGTTAAGAAGTTGAAGAGATAATACGAAATTAATTTAATTTTCGAATAATTAGAGTTCACCCATTGAAGCATGCTGAGTTTAATTTTGTAAATGGCTTCTGTGGCCCCCATAATCCAAAAAAAGGATTAATATACTAACAGAAAAATGTTTTTTAGGAATAATGTTATACGAAATGCACTTACCATTAGTGTTGTTGGCAAATCGCGCGTATTCCGCACAGGAAATTTCGTCAGCTGAATTGGCTTCGCGGCTCGAGGAAGCCGGAAGTCTCTTAAAGAAGTCCCTAACTATGCTGCTTTTGGAACCTGCAAACACACCAGAAGGAAAATTAGCCAAACGAGCCTTGCAAGAATTAAAAACTCTAAATCAGAATATAATCGATGTTAAAACGATTATGACAACCGAGGATACCCGCAGTCGAGACAATAAAAAATTACAGAAGAACAAATCCAATAAGAACAAATAAACTTAAGAACAAAACTTATAGAAATTCAAAAGAATATCTCTTCTATATTTAAGATTAATCATCAAATAGACTAAATACATAATTTAAATGAAGGAAATCTTGTATCATTTTGTACTGTTTTAAACATTGTACATACATTACACTAGTGTTCAATAAAATGTCACCATATTGTTTAAATATTTTTGCAGAATAAACTGTTATCCTTGTTTAAAATTCTATTGCGAATTTTTCATTACTTTTAAGGGTATTCGGAAATATCAAAAGGCTATCAATTATCACCTTTTTTTACAAATGAAATGTTATCTTATCTTTTTATGATTACTACAATAAATTACATTGTTAGTTAGCCGTCACAAACTGCGGCAGCTTCGGACTCAAGTAGTCCCACGCAACGCTGCCATAAGTGTGCACGTATACGCAAAATTCAGTGCATCTCAACACAGACGAGGTACAGGATAGGCCTATCACCTAATGCATATTTTTGTCTCAGGATTCTGTTACCATTCTCGCGTCACTCTCGACGTTACCGATTTAATACGGAATACGATTTTAACATCAGTAGCGGTTAGAATTGAAACTAAATTTAGCCATGAAATCGCAAGAGAAACATAGGATAGGTTATTATAAACAAACTACAGGATTATTTGGATATCCATGTTGCACTTGTTGAGGAATAGTTGATCCTGTACCTCGTCTGTGTTGGAACATCCCCTGTAATAAAATATTTCCGTTTTTAGTGGACCGATTTCGATGCTCCTTGGCCGCAAAATACTGCGCATGCGTTTGAGTAGAGTTTCGCATCTTTGCCGCAAGTGAAAGATCGTTACGGTTAACCAAAATATAACATATTAGAATCGTATTAATTATAAAATTAAATTTACAAATTTATTTAATCTCTATCACATTTGCTGTCGTGAGTACAGGTAATATGATACTTTAACGATTCGCAAAAATTTGTAATATAACTTCTATGACAAAAGATTTTTCTTTCATCAAATAAATAGTATGTTTGATCAAAGCATTATTGGAATATGTTTTTGCATTTGTTTGGCAATAGTTTTCAATTTTTCCTTACATCGTATAGAGGAAGGTCATGTGGGTGTTTATTTTAGAGTAAGTAATTGTTTCTAAATGTATAACTGTATCAATAAAATTGATATTACGTTAAGTATTTTGATTGTATGATATAGGGTGGTGCATTACTACCTCATGCAAGCAATCCTGGATTTCACATGATGATACCTCTATTAACAACATATCGTTCTGTTCAAGTTACATTGCAAACAGATGAGGTAAAGAATGTTCCATGTGGAACAAGTGGTGGTGTGATGATCTATTTTGATCGAATAGAAGTTGTAAATATATTAGATGCAAATAGTGGTAAATAATTTGACTAATTGTATACAAATAATTTATTAAAAGCCAATTATAAATTCTTATAATGCTCTACATTAATCTATTTCATTGTACAGTTTATAATATGGTGAGGAACTTTACAGCAGATTATGATCAGACATTGATATTTAATAAAATCCATCATGAATTAAATCAGTTTTGTTCGGTACATAATTTACATGAGGTGTACATAGATTTGTTCGATCAGATAGATGAAAATTTGAAGACTGCATTGCAAAAAGACTTAAATGACTTAGCACCTGGCTTAAGTATTCATGCAGTTAGAGTTACCAAGCCAAAAATACCAGAAACTATTAGAAAAAATTATGAATTAATGTAAGTATAATTGTAAGCCAATGGATATTGATAAATTTGGAATTTTAATAATATATGTCTATATATATATGTGTATGTGTATTATTACAGGGAAGCAGAAAAAACAAAACTTTTAATTTCAACTCAGCATCAAAAAGTAGTGGAAAAAGATGCAGAAACTGATAGAAAAAAAGCTGTTATTGAAGCGGAAAAAGAAGCACATGTAGCAAGAATACAGTATAATCAAAAGATCATGGAAAAAGAATCTTTGCAAAGAATAGGAGAAATCGAGGATGCAATGCATTTAGCAAAAGAAAAAAGTCGTTCGGACGCTGAATATTATCACATGACCATGCAAGCACAAGCAAACAAGCTTCTCCTCACCAATGAATTTTTAGAAATGAAGAAGTACGAATCATTGGCACGCAACACAAAAGTTTACTTTGGTGAAGATATACCAAGAATGTTTACATATGGAAGTTTCCCAGATGACTCTAGTACAAATTCACATGGAAAAATTGAAGAGAAACAATCATAACTTAATATTTCTTTTTTCTTCTTTAACAATAAATAGTGAAATAGTTATTTTAATTACATATAATGTGTATTAGGTCTCATGCATTTTATGACTGTAAAAGTGATATTAATGATCATACCCTGATACTGTGATTTTTTATTTTTAGAAATAAAATTTAAATGCTATTTATACAACTCATCCATATATGTAATTAACTATATGTTGGGACTATTTTTTAAACCAAATTTTGTTAGAATTAGTACAATTTTCTAATGAAAATATAGTCACAAATTATATCAACACTGGATTACTATAGAATTTATATATGTTGCATTTAAAATCGAACAATGCTGATAAAGAATACATAAGCAAAAATAAAATTCAAATTTGAGAAATAACAACATATGTTTCGATGAAACCAGAGAATTGCTATTAACCATAACTCATATACGAATTAAATGTTAACATACCTTTAAGATTCGTAAATTATTTAGCTAGAAAGCGTGCATACACTAAGCACTTCATGGTTATACTGAATTTGAACTGCGTTTCAATATGGTGATTCAAATAGGATGCGCGCGCATTCTACAAGTACCATATGACAGCCTGTCAAAAGTAACGTTTGATAGTGGTAATATTCAAGATTTATTTAATTTGTACAGATTTATAAGTTACTGCGTAATATTTATCCGCGAGAATATTAAAAATGACAGCGGTAAGTTGTAAAATTAGGTCATATTATTTGTTAAAAAATCGTACGATTCATATTTTAAGGTTAAGCATAAATAGTTGAGGCTTTAAAATAATTATCAAATATTTGCGCTATGTATATATTTTATTAGGAAAGGATATTTTAATGTACGTATATGGTATTAATGATTGTTACTTATGTCTTTTTATTTTTATTATCCCAGGAACTCAAAAAGTTTCTTTATGGACTTTTAAGTAGCGTGGATGGACTTCACAGTATATTGATAACAGATAGGGATGGAGTGCCTGTTGTATCAGTAGCTGATGAAAAAGCACCGGAATTAGCTATGCGAGCAAGTTTCTTATCTACCTTTGGCATGGCAACAGACCAGGGAAGCAAGTTAGGTTTAGGAAAAAATAAAACAATCATATGCATGTACAGTAGTTATCAGGTAAAATAAAATTTTAGTACATAAGGGATAATACATGTATATAAACATTAATGTAATTTTAATTATTAATTTATTTTGTAGGTAGTTCAAATGAACAAGTTACCATTAGTAGTTAGTTTTATCGCCAGTCATAATTGTAATACAGGCCATATCTTATCTTTGGAACGTAAAATCGATCCAATTCTAAGTAATTTAAAAAATGCTGTTGTGGAAGCCTGATGGTTACCTGTTGTACATTATGGGTGATAAATACCAAAAGTTTGCAGTTAAATTTGGTAAACACT
Source organism: Eucera pruinosa (assembly GCA_028830335.1). Taxonomy (NCBI): domain Eukaryota; kingdom Metazoa; phylum Arthropoda; class Insecta; order Hymenoptera; family Apidae; genus Eucera; species Eucera pruinosa. The sequence goes on along the minus strand of JAMYCR010000003.1, from coordinate 20,522,558 downwards.
TGTAATAAACCAATGTACACAGTGCTGAAGACATTATTGTATATTTTTTTTCTAATTACAAGTTATATTCTCTTATACTTGTATTTCCTTTAGTTATCATTTTTATATAACATTTTAAATATCTATGTAAAATGAAGAAAGTATCCTAAGTTTTTTCTAGGACAATATAAGAAAGAAAGAAAGAAAGAAGAGCTAGATATTACAATAAATTTTTATGACAAATAGGATACAATTTGTATCGCATGACATTAAAGAGGCATTTCAACACGTTTTCAAAATATATTTAAAGAGCTATTCAAATTTTACATGTGTAAATAGTATATAAATTTATGTAAAAAAAGTGATATTAAAATACATGATGTATGTATATGTGTCTGTTAATATACTTAAATATGCTAGAAATATATCACTTTATTAATTACTTTATTTTACACAAATATATAGTTTTAAATTGTGTAATGAAACTTACTTCATACATACAAAGGAATGTATTAATTACAGTTCGTACAGCAATGGCTTACCCTCTAATCCATTGAGAATATTTTGTGCTGCAGCAAGAGACATATCATTTCTTGTCTTCATGGTAGCACTGCCCAAGTGAGGTATAACCACTGCAGTAAATATCATATTGTTAATGTATATACAACTTTGCTACAAATTTCTACGATTAACTATTATGTATACATTATATAAAAATGTAGATTAGACTCTTGCTAATAAAGTTATAAATAATAAAGAAGTATATAGATTTTAAATTATTTTTATCCTGTATTTATAATTGCACTTTTAGAAATGCAGTCACAGCCTCGTTCATCGCATTAGTATTAAAGAATTTTCAAAATATACTATTTTTTTAGTTTTTATTATTTTTTATAATAAATTCAATTGGCCTGCTAATATTTTTTCTATTTTATTTTCGATTCGCGCCAAAAAAAGTTTGTCAATCCCTGTTTTATACAATTGCAATTGATTGTACTTACCAGCATTAGGAAGTTTAAGTAGTTCGTGATCAGAAGGCAGTGGTTCCGGGTCCGTAACGTCGAGGCCCGCCGCGAAGATTGTTTTATTACGCAATGCTTTGACTAAATCGTCCGTCTTTGCAATTTGTCCACGAGCAACGTTAACAAACACAGCATTCTTCTTCATTTTACCGAATGTAGTATCATTAAACATTCCTCTAGTTTCATTAGTTAATGGAGCCGCAACGATTACGAAATCGCTTTGTGCGAGAAGATCATCGAGGGACATGAAAACAGCGCCAAGCTCATCCCCTTTGCAAAGCAAAAGTAAAAGAAAATATTCAGCAAAAACATTACTATTATATTTATGTATATGTTTGAATATATCACGCAAATACCTGCTTTTTTACGAGAATGTCCGGTATAAAGAAACCGATCCACTTCGAATCCTTTCAGTCGTTTGACAATAGCTTGTCCGATATTGCCCAAACCAACAATGCCAACTGTTGATCCTCTCAATTCTTGACCGAGTAACCATTGAAGATGTTTCTCCACTTGTCCCCTAAATTCAGGAGAATTTAAATTTTAAAAATTTAAATTCGCCAGAAGGTGCAAAGTGTACAAAAAAAAAGAAAAACAAAGTAAATTACAAGTTACAATGTTTAGAAGGTGAATTAGATTTTTATTAAAATTCCATTTCTTTAATTGCGCTCGTAAAAATGTCGATTTGCATAAAAATCTGCCGTCAACTCATGTATTTTTCAATGGATAAGTGTACGAAGACTTTCGCGAGTCTCTGTGTACTTTTATAAATTTTCAATAAAGCTTGAAACTGATTTATTTTATATTCATCGGAAATAAGAGAATAAAAAATGAAATTCGTTTTATAATTACTGTTCAAGTTTGAGACGTCCTTCGTGAGTTCGTCTCGCCGCGTTTAATGCTAGAGTTACTGCAATTTCCGCAACTGCAGATGATAAAACTTTAGGAGTATGTCCGACTTTGATACCTCTTCTTTTAATTTCGGGAACATCCAAATGATCGTAACCAGCTGACATCGTTGAAACTACCTTTAGAGATAATCCTAGTTTTTGTTTAAATATCGATACATTAGCTTTCTACATTTTCTAAATTTATAAAAAAATGTATAAAGAAATTAATATGTTTTATCGTATTCGAATTTAAGTTACATTTACACGCGTTTAGAAATTACTTTAGAAAACGCAATATGTACTTGGTATAGTATAAAGCTATTATTCGCACAGAATGAATACACGTTGCTTGAATAAAAACACTAAATCCATAATTAATAAATTCGACTCTGCGGAACATAATTATTTATAATTACGAATAATCTTCCTCCATAGATAGCCGCGATTAATTGAATTTTAAAGCCTGAGTTGATTAGCGCCGTTGATGTTGCTTACATCAAATTTAAAAATTTAGTAGAAACGTAACGTTTTATCTAAAAAATCACTACGATTAGATATTTACCTGCGTGATTAAGAAAATCACTATTTATAGTCATATGGTTAGCGACAAAGATTGCATCATGGCCAGGAAGAACTTGAAGTATTTCTTCGCGGCTGGGTGTCGTAGTCTGGACGATTGTGACATCGTACCTAAACGAATAAAGTTAAATATTAAATAAAATATTGCATTATGACACGAATACTGCTTCTAAAAAAATTATGAAACATAATCTTGAATTACATGTAAATTGCGTACAATTATGACGCGTAAGATGATGTAACGCAATGTTATCAGACCTTTCCAGCTATTACCATCCTATCGTATTATTTTAATGTAGGGTTGATATTATTAATTTATTATGAAGAAATTAGTGTTGGAAACTTTAATTTTTTTATTAATTAAGAAGCATACTCACTTTGCGCGTAAAAGATCTATGCCAACTGATGGCACCTCGTTATTAGTGACCAATACACGTGGTTTCATTGTCTTTTCACAGAACAGTGTCTATAATGGTAAACACTTTGTAAACTGATAGAAAGGCAATGTTTCGCACATTATATAACATCAGTACCTGACTAAAGGCGCAAGCGCATCTGACAGAACGATAACAAGCTGACATACACATCCTATGATACGTTTGTCAATTTTTTTACAATGAAATTAATAACGTTGACTATACCTAGAATTCACTAAAATACAATCGAAGTCTTTTATATAAAATTATATAAAACTACAAGGTTGCATTGCATGTGTATCTTTGCGTGTAATTTTGAATAAAGATATTTCATAGTACAGTGAGATAAAGATTTATTGTATATAAATTGTAAGAACCTAGACTTTAAGAAAATCTAATATTATAGATTAGAAAATATACGCATACTGATTGTACAAGCATATAGTTAAGATTTTACAATATCGGTCTGAGTGGAAATAGTATGAATCAAAATATGGCGCGACTATTTACTGGAAACCTACTTCCTTCGTCATATGTTCCCCTGTTCGGCAAAGACGCCACTTTCTGCGAATGATAGACAAGTTAGCGCGTGTCTATCAATTATGAAAGCCATCTTGTTCTCTAGACGTCTACACGTCAATAAAGTGGCAATAAAAGATGTGACAATCAATGCGTTAAGATAACAATACCGGAGCTCCTTTGAAATCGTGCTACTTGAGCAAATGTATCTCACACGAGCAAAACATGTACATATATATGTACATGCAATAGCATTACCGCATACATTTAGTATACAATAGCCCATCTACATATTCACAATTATACAATCCAACAATATTGATTTTTAATCGCTACGAAGAATGATTTCCTACTATTATGCGATTCAATTTAAATATTTACAATGCAGCAATGTAAGTGATATGTATAATTAAAGGTATTAATGATTACATAATTGTCTTCTTTCTTATTCCGTATTAATTTTTTATAGATTAGTACGAATTAATTGATGTAATTATTATGAATATATTAAAATAGATAATTTATTTTAGCAATATTTAGCTGTTTCTGAAGATTAAAAATTGTGTACCCTATTATTAATAAACTAAATCTCAACTCCTTCAGTGATTTCAAAGCGTGAATTATCAGGGAAACATGTGCAGAAGTGTAAGTTGTACACACATCTCTATACCACGCGCGCGAGTATAGCTCATATGTTTCCTATATAGATGGAACTATACCTACTATAGAAATTATATACGTAACATACGTGTACGTGAAATATAATTACATAAAACAAAAATTACAGAATAATAGAATTCAAGTAAATCTCTTTTATCTTCAAAGTATTAAACCTAAATTAGTACGGTATCATTTGATCATTTACTTATTTTTGATAGCATTAGTTTATAATAAAATGTACACAAACATATCAATTATGTTAACATAATTCGGTAAATTTGCTAATTTTATTATTTGAAATGTTAGGCGAAACGTTTCTGATCAAAGGTACAAGAGATGATATGAAACGCTTTGGGGATTCAAGAAAATATACAGCTATATTGTCCGCTCACAATAATATGTAGATTCGAGAATTTTTTTAACAGGAAACTACAAGTTGTAGAGGTAAAATCATCGCAACTACTCGCATACTTATCAGATGTCTATATATGAACAATGTGTAAGCAAGTTTTCCCATCTTTTATAGTAGGGAAACATGTATTCTAGATCGAAGATGCACGAGAGGTCTCTTCAACTAGAGCACGTGTTGAATGTGTGAATAGCATGTAGAGAGTCAGAGTTGAGCATATTTTATTCGAATAATGTTACGAATAAAACTTTATTCGAATAATGACCAGCTCTGTAGAGAGTACTCTAAAAATAAACGAAATACTAAACAGCAACATATAAATATAAAATAAAATAATTCATTTTTTTATTACGGTTGCGCAAGATGTAGCAAATTCGTAATGTGTAGTTTAGGTTATTCAACAATAGGAAAGTAAATATTCTGTGTATCAGTACAACAAAGTACACATTATGTATTTAAAAATATAAATAGTACTTAAAGATATTTTCTTGCTTGTGTATTTGAAATAACAGGAAGGATTAAAATGAAAGTATTTTGAGCCATCAACCACGGTATCCTGTTTTGTATTTCTTTTGGACAAGTTATGCAGATGATTCGCAAACCACTTATTTCCTTAATGCCAACTTCTTCAAATACAAAACAATAATTGCGAGAAGAATTAACTGTTCAATGGAATAAGTAAAAGCAGAAAGGAAAAAATTTAATTTCTCGCCATCTGCGCGCTTCTTTCGTGACATATGAAGGTTTAAATTAAAGCTTAGGCTTTAAGCTTTAACTTAATCTCTCATATGCCGAGAAATGATATCTATAAATTAAGAAATTTTTTGTCTATTTAAGCAGTAACAACCAGTAGTTACGATTTATCGTTAGTATTAGACGGCGCTATGATGGCCGTTTTCAAGCGATCTTCCACAAAATTTTGTAATAATTAATGAACTAGAAAGAAAATCGAAATAAAATTATTTGTGATTAATCTAGAGATCCTAAGCTTTAATTTGAGTCCCTGTGCGTCAAGAAAAATATATAAATACTGAGAAACTAGCATTTCTCGTTCAGTATTATTATAGCGATATGGGTAATAGGCATACAATAACACAAAACATTTGCCTATAACAAACGAACTACAAAATGTATTGCTAAAAAATGGTAATAATGCATTCTTACGACTTTCAGCTTTAATTTAAGCCCAAATATGTCAAGAAAAACTATTTAGAAACTAAGAAATTAGCATTTAAATAACTTGAATTATTAGTTTAACGTTAAAAAAACAATTGCATCCGGAGCTTTAAAATTGCCTCCTATAATATTATATTCACCTCATACAATATCAGAGACATAGTATCTATTTAATGAAAACCGAAACAATACCGGTAATTATATCAATCTCGGTATTATTTCGATTTCGGCATGGCATACCGATATGAAAATCATACCAGTTTTACTTATGTCTGTGATTGCAAAGCTAAATCCGTAAAATAAATGTATAATACCAACATTTTGTGTTTCGGTTAAGTCCCCGGAATAATGTTTGCTCATTTGAATATATCGATAAGTATTCTTATCGAAAAATCATTGATAACTGTGTCGACAAACTGAAAATGGTACATTTAAACAATCCGTCATGTTCTAATCTTGGTTACTACGTCATGACCTCTTTTGTACTAGTACCAATCTAACAAATAGGTTTAATATTAATTTACAATTATATTTAATTGTAAACAAACGCCTTAACGTGCCTGTGTGTGCGTTCTATACAATTTACTATACAATGTGAAAACGTTATACAGATAATTTGCATGTATTTTCTCAACAAATGTAGTAAATTTTTAGAATATGTTTTAACTGCATTGTTGGTAATAATACGGTTTTAAAAATACGATTTCCAATCGGAGCCCAAATACCCTTCGATATTTACAAGGGGACGAAATAGACTGATTGAAACTTGTTCAAAACAACCCTAAAAGTGCGTTTGAATTTATGTGAACATTTCGCGGTGCCTTCATAACTTACACCACGAATGATTTTTAAGAAGAATCATTCGAGGTTATGATTCATTACATTTATAACAACCGCAGGGCATGATGTACATTTAAATGCGAATTGATTTGTACAGAAACAAAAAATACGAAATAAACAGCGCGTTTTGTGATCTGTAACATAAAATGAAGTGGGTGGCGCGAAATTTTTCATTACCAATTTTACTTGGTTTGTCTTTAACAAGTGTTGGCATTGCTGTGTTATATGTATTGTATAAAAAGGTAAGATTACAAAATGTACATAAACGTATAAATATCTTAGTTTATTTTAATTATCATTCTTTAATTAAATAGGATGAAGAGGACATTAAAACTAGAAAAAGTAATATTGAAATTGCAAAACGAATTACAGTGGAATGCAAGGTACCCAGGCAATTTGTGCCTGCTGTTATTGGAAGGGGTGGAACAACCATAAAAGATGTTCAAAATAAAACAGGAACACAGATACACTTTAAAGAAGACAACATTGAGTGTCCTGAACGTATTTGTATCATAAAAGGAAGTTATGAAGCTGTGCATTTAGCCGATGAAATGATAAAGTCTATAATCCAGAATCAGCCTATAATCGAAACATACGAAATGTATATACCCCAGAAAGCATGTGGAAGAGTTATAGGAAGGGGAGGTGAAACTATACAACAAATTCAATCAACTTCCAGTGCAAAGATCATTGTTGAAAACAGCTATGTTCCTTATGAGCCAAGTATGTCCATTCTACATATTAATTTACATTATCATGCCTTGCATTTTATCTGTTGTAAATTTTAATAACTACTACTAGCATTTTACAGATGCAGAAAGAAGAGTTATTATAAAAGGAACAGCTGAACAGATTGCTACAGCTTTGTCACAAATCGAAGATAAAGTTCGAGAAGAGAAAGAAGCACGTACAAAGTTAGAGGCTTCTTCTACATCGAGATTGCCTAGAGGCAAATTGTCTCCACGAAACACCACAGTTAATACATCTGAACAAATCCAAACTACTGAATCTTTATCACTACAAGGTAGATATTTAGGTGCTTGGAAAATTTGTAGAGATATGTTAGAAACACTCAAAAGTGATATGTGCACATTAATATTTTAGTAAATAATTTTGCGTATAGCATTTATAGTTTGATAATTTTATGACTATCAGAAAGTTTCATAATCACCTTTTCCAAAAAGATTGCACTGTTTGCACATTTTGTTCTTCAGAAATGCAAGTAATTCTTCTAGGCTTTTAATTTATTCAATTACTGATCATTAATAAAGTTTAACAAACATTGCAATAAACGATAATAGTAGAATATCCCAGGCAACAATTAAAAATTCTTTATTGAAACATTAGGTTGTTTAGTGTTGTCCAATAGAAAACAGTTGCCTTAACTTTTAAATATGTATTGTCCATTAGTTATTGGATTTTAAGTGGCCCAAATAGGAAGAGTATTTGTTCAGATTAAGAATTTATTATATATTATATTAACTAAAATTATATATAATATATTAACTGAAGTTGGTAAAAAATAATCCCCTTCCAGTTCACCAATTACACAACACAAGTAAATATTATTAAAAGTGCTAAGAATTTTCCGAACAACCCCATAAAATATGAACAATATGTTTACTTTTAATATTACAATCGTTTTACATATTTTACGTTTGTTTCTAGTTTCTGATGGCTTGATGGAAGTATATGTATCTGCAATGGAGAATCCCAGTCAGTTTTGGGTTCAAGTTATTGGCCCTGGAACAACTGCTCTGGACAAATTAGTGTCAGAGATGACTGCATACTACAATGATGAGCAAAATCATGAGTTACACGTTCTGAGAAAGGTGAATAATAATGTAGTGGGTTAGTTGGGCTGGTCATATTGGAACTAGGCCATTTAGCTTCCGGATAGAAGCCTGGTATCCTTTCAGGTTTGCGCCGACGTTTTGCAAACGCCAACAAAATGCTGAAAGAAGACGCGGCATCCATCCGGAAGCCAAACGGTTTAAAATAAGACCAGCCCAACTAGCACAGGTCCTTTCCGCAAAATAGTAATGTAGTTATAAAATAATATTAAAAAATATAACTTTATATTACATTTTGTTTCAGATAACACTCGGTCAAATAGTTGCAGCAAAATTCAGCTATGACGAGCAGTGGTACAGAGCCGAAGTGATTTCTACACCGGAGGACGGCCAGTGTGAAGTTTACTTCGTGGATTATGGAGATCACGAAATGGTCCAAATCGATTACGTATTGGAGCTCCGAACCGATTTTCTTAGCTTAAGATTGCAGGCGATCGAGTGTTCGTTAGCCAATGTTAAACCACGGTAAGTGAATTTTTCATTTAATTAATTAAGTATAGATATACGTAATAATGTATACTAAAATTTATAAAAACGTTCTTTATTAAAATTAATTGTTGGAATCGTACATTCTCAACGCGAGATTGTTTGAGTAATTAAATTTCTTTATAAAGTTAGTGCAGTAGACTCCCGATTATCCGGTCCCTCCTTAACTAGTTACATTTTTTTTGAGATAAAAACAATTGGCCAATGGGAAAATGATTGAAACTGCGATAAAATATATTAAACGGCAAAATAATTCAGCTACAATTGATATATTGTTTTTAATGAAGTAGCATGCATTATTTAATATAAATTATATCTACTTTTTATACTATATACGTGTAAATAATTTTTTTCATTAACAACCGATGAATGATACGTAATTGGTATATATTTTCGGACTAACCAGCCATTCGTTTATCCAGCCAGAGATTCGGCCTCATAGAGGCCGGATAAGCAAGAGTCTATTGTATCATTAAGTTATTTACAGGTAAAAAAAAGACTTAAGTTAATTGCTTAATTCGCTATCGTCCATGTTACTCGATCTCGAACTTCCAATACCAGCTTCACAAACTTCGTTGAACAATTCCGGGTTCACTTGTTCCATCATTTTCCATGCTAAGCTTTTGTTGAGCACCGTTATATTTTCTTCGCAGTACGCTAAACTTGCTCTCTTAAGAGCATCACAGCCGAATTCATCCGCGACTAAAAGCCTGCTCGCTATGTTTTCTGGAGTTATCGTTTCGATCAGATTTCTCTCGCAAAGTTCTTTCAATCCTAAAGCATAATTAGCAAGAACTTTGTTAATCCACGGATTCTTAAATATTTCGACAGTCTAATACCTTGTAGACAGAAGCGTTCCGCCAAAGATAAAAGTTGCGGCGCGAAATTATCCAAATTATCAACATGGTCGCTATATATGTACCGCAATAATTCCTCAGTCACATCTTTATCGAGATCCAACAATTCCAGGGAAAATGTGTAACGATTCTAAAATATTTCGACATAAAATATTGCGATTTAAATTTAAGCACTGGTCAAATGGAGAGTAACAAGTAACTCAATTGATTACTCACTCGTAAAATTAGCTAACTCGGTCAAAAGGTATTTGTATTATACAAAGAAAATTATATTACACATAACATTATATATTTTTGTAATTAACTACAGAATTATGTTAGTTAACGTAAAGTCTAATAAGCAACTTAAAGAACCTATTTAAATTTTATTGGTCGCATACATCTGCTATTAAACGGTGGAACATTTAATAAAAATGCAGCGTAATCTTAATGAAATGGTGTTAATAATTTTTGTAGCCACTGTACTGCTCACAAAATTCAATATAATCGTGCATTAGTTAACAAAAAACACACAGCAACTGTACAAAATTATAATCACCCTTAGTGAGCACCCAGTAAAAGAAACTTTATATTAAAAATTGAATTTTTGCAACAAAGCAGAACTAATGTTAGCGTTGAGACTTCAATACATTATTATCAAAACGTGGATTCGTTAGGTTGTTTGTTGGGTACTACAAGAAATTAATTCGAATATTCTGCATCACTGGTACAGAATAACGTCTGGCACGTACATTGGAATTTCCGTTTTCTGTGTCGATTTCATTTTCATCCTGTGAATTTCGCGTGTCCGATATTTTATCTTCGGTAGTATTGGCTTTTGAGTTTTTCCTCTGATTGAATTCGCCGAAGGGCAAGATCATTTCAGCGAGAACATTGCTACGAGCAGCTAATACACTGCTGTGAACAGGAATTTCAGTATAGTTGGAACCTCCGCAAGTTAATTTGGTATCTGCCCCATACGAATGCTTTAACAACCTTGCCATATCCTGGAATATATTAATTTGTTACTTTTTTTATATATTATAAAGATTTTTCATATATTATAAAGAGCCATACCATAGTTGCATAGTATTAAATACACAAATTCAAATTTAATTTAGTTAATATTGGTTACATATTCGACGCACGTCTTAAGTGTTACGTAAAGTATACGTATATAAGGAAATATAATTAAGAGAAAGAAAATACAAAATAATTATATTAGAATTTTAATAATAGATTTTAATAGAGCGGATCAAAAATTTTCAATGGGAGCCGCACTTAACTCTGAGAGCCGCGTTTACCTACCGTTGTTATATAACTTTAGAAGTGTTCTAAATATTGAAAACTTGAACAAATTTTAAAAATAGTCAACTGTAAATTATCTAAATATATTGCTTCGCATTTCTACAGATAGTTATTTGAACTATTTTCACGTAGAATTTGATTAAAAAGAAAATATCCCTCATTGAAAGTATTTCAATTAATTTAATTTAAATGCATTTACGATACGATACTTTATACTAGAGATGGGTCAAAACATAATTTTTAGATTCGCGAAACTTAACTTCGAAACTTTATGTGGATTCGAAATTCTCGAATCTCTTGAAATTCCAAATACTTTTTTTCTTCAACTTTGTTTCTAAGGAGTATTCGTTTTGTTGGGAATTAAAATCGCAAGAAATTCTCTTTAGAAAATCAGATTATCTATCGAATCTAATTAAATGAAACTTAAATTTACTTGTAATTTAGGTAATTGAATAAGCACAAGAACTTCGTGAGATATTATCAATTTTTGTGTCTTATTTTTCCAAGCGTTCCCATTAAAATGAATCTAAAATTAACACTAACAAACTCAACTGGATTATTAACCCTTTGACTGTGAAAGGCGTATATACACGTCTAGCAGATTTTAAATAATACAACATAAATTAATTTCCTAATTTACCATTACATAACAATATTTGAAGATTTATTTTAACAGCAATGTAGCATTTTATTATTTTACACTTCACCTTGACTATTTTGTAGATGTAAACTAAATTGTTCGTAACGACGACGATCACTCTAATATCACGTCACAACCGAAGGGTTAAATAGCTAAATAAATTCGTATCTTGACAATATTCTCGTTATTTACACAAATAATTATTTATCTAGATTTCGAAAGTTTCGGATCTAAAAAGTAGCACAAAGTTTCGAAACCTCGAATCTCGAAACTCTTCGAAAAGTTTCGACGGGTTCCGAGGTTCCGAGGTTTCGAATGTCCCATTAAAGCATGTACTTGCCTGGCACAAGTTGTGTTTTTCGCTGTCGTATTGAATAATCTGTATCTTAACCATTAATACCACCTCGCCGTCCTTTTTTAAATGCCTGTCTACGATGGACAAGTCCCTGTATCCCAAGGAAATGATATCCGTGTATGATTTTAGCTCGAGTATTGTCCTGCTAACGTGACAGTACTCCCAATGTTTAACGTCGGCATTGAAAACTGCAAATTGAAATCGTATCTTCGCTTGTTCCGCTTCATCTACGGTGCAGTTCAACATGTTCAGGCACAATACCACCGGGTTTATCATTCTTTTGCCTGTTACCAAACAGTGGACCATTCTTTCCTTTAATAAAGTCGATATCGATGATTGTTTCGAATGAGAAAAGGAGGAAAAAAGGGAGAGAAAATGCATTGAATTTTTAAACGCCACAATAAGAGCACAAACAGGCATTGTTTTTAATCCAAATGAGCAAGAATCGAATTAAAAAGATCGCTGTGAAGTTTTCGTAAGCGGATTTATTAAATTCGGGACTTAAAATTGAGAATTAAAATTGGGACAAAAAAATTAGACACTTTTGTGGAACGTACGGCGGAAAAAATTAGGAACTTAAATTCGACAAATCGAGATTGAAATTGGTACGAAAGGGTGCAAACTTTCTTTCGCTAAATTATAGAATTTTTCCCATTTAAGTTACACAAAGGGTTCTTTAATTTTCAATCTATATTAAATTACAAAACGAACTTCTTACTTTAGTCGTTGAGTTATAACGAAGTCTAATTTATTCGTGTTTGATAAGGTAACGATCGAAATGTAAAATTTATTGGGGAATAGGGCGATAAAGGAAAGACGATTGAGATGTTAAATTAGTAATTAGAAATTGTTCCCCTTACCATCAGGATTCTTCCAGAATCTGATGGACAAATTCCACGTGCTATGAATACCATTCACATTGACGTCGAATGACGGGCTATCGATAAAGCTTTTCTTCAAAATAGTCTTCGTGTAATGTGGAATAGGCCATGTGTATTTAAACACGACGTCCGAAACTGCTGGTACCAGTAGCTCCATTTTATGGGGGTTTTGCGTAAACCAAAAGGTCTGCAATTATCAAAAAGCTTATATTAGACGAAAAAACAGCATCGAAATATCGGACAATTATAGAAAATTTCTTATTTGTTTTATTAATATTTAACCCTTTGCAGTCGAGTGGTGATTTTTAAGTACTTCTCGAACCGAATGAGACAATGGGTTGAATATAAACTTTCACAGAACTTATAGCGAGTTGTAGATTTTAAAATGGAGAAGAAGTGATTTGGTCAAATTTGTAAGCAATAAGATATCTTTCTTAAAATATGTGGAAGATGAGATTGACTTTAAAGCCTTTGAGTGCAAAGGGTTAAAATTCTTTTAAAAATATACCGTCTTTAAAAATTCTTATAAGTCATTCTTTAAGAAATAGAAAATTACTACGATTTGACGAAAAAAATTGTTACGAAGTTCTGATGCAATACGTTAATGATTTAATAAAAAGCTAAAGATTATATTATTTCTGGACGGTAATTTCATATGCCCCAATCTAGTATTTTCACAAATTCGCTGTTTTTATTAGGGGTACCAACGAATAATTCACCTTTTGGTTCAATTCAACATTTATTTTTAACACTAGATTCAGCAGTTTACATTGATTTCAATTGGTGTAATGATACGAATACGTATCCTAATTTACCCCCTCGCTCTTCGACCTTCTAATTTCGAATATTTAGATACAGTATATACATTTTCCCGAAAACCTGTCAAATTATACAACCAATGCCCACAAACCTAATGTTAACAAAATTAAATATGTACTGTGTCTTAAATATAGTTGTTATTATTCCGTAACACTTTGTTGCATTTTTCGGACAAGTTATGGATTTGTGCTTGAAAGAAAATTTGATCATTTGATAAAATAAATTGGTCGATCCGTAAAGGAGAGGTGGATTACTTATTGGTACACCTAATATTATAGCCTGTATTCATCATGTACGTGTATCTCAGCCTTTTCAGTGTATTTTTTTTTTCGGTTGGTCCCGTTTCATGGTTCACTTTCAATTTTCTCGCATCCGTCTGCCTACGAGCAAAAGTAATTCTCGTGGAGCTGGATAATTGCGGTGCACGGTCACGATAAAGCTACGTGAAAGTGCGCAAAACGCTTTGCCGATTGTTAGACCTCGTGCACGAGCAAACTTTGCGGTATAAATCGTAAGTTCAACGTTAGACATGCGTGTGTATACGTTTGGGTAGCCGCCAATTTTCGATCTTAATTTATCTTCATTTAATGGGAATTTCTTGCAGATTATTCGATACGTTTTAAGTTTACGCATTGTTTTTGATATTTTATCAAAATCCTCGATTTATTCTTGGTAGGCAAGTAACTTGGCAATGAATCGAAAACAAACAAACTAGATCGTACGAGTTTTGCTAATTTTCTATGTGAAATTGATCTCCGCCCATAGTACTCGTGGAAAACATTTATTTTGAAATCATTCTATTCACTATTAAGATTGCATAAAAATTTCGTCATTTGATTTAATGTAAATAATTGGATAAACGTTAAGCGCAACGATTAATAACGCCAGGGACATTAAAAATTGTATGGAGATTGAAATTGATGGAAATTTTAATTAAAGATTTAATTGGTGCCAAGGAAAGAGAATAATTTTCATTGGAATACATAATTCGTGAGAAGTAACAATTTTCAATCGCTTGTAGCCAACAAAGAACGGAAATTTAATTCATTTTTTAAAGAACAACTTCAATCAAAGTAAATCCATGATATTACGCTGGCTTTATATGAAATTAATGTCGTCATATCGTCATTAGCAGGTAATTAATATGCATTAAAAAAGGGCAAGAGCAAACATTTTAAATATTTTTATACTTGTGGTAAAACAACAAAAGATATATATATATACTATTTTAGACTGTGGATTTTTATGCAAATTCACATTTTCAAAATAAGTTTGAAGAAACGAAATCTAAATTAGGGGTTGCTCTAATTCCTAAATGTTATAATTTCTATCGTACTTTGGATATTTTGTACCTTTTTATAGACTATACGCATTGCGTGCTTTTTCAACCATTAAATTTCCAATAAACGCATGAAAGTCCACAGTCTAGTTATAATAGAATGTTTCAAAGAAGCATTTTAATTTTTGTTGTTTTTGATATTTATGGGATAAAATGTCACAGACAACTTTTTTGTCAATATTCCCCAAATTTACAGTGTACGAGAAATAAATAAAGAACAAATCAAAATACGACTGTCTTGATCCTCCGTTAGTTTTCAATTAAAATTGCGGTAACCCCACATGGGAAGAGTATTGTTCATATATACGAAGTTCTATAACTGATATTCAATCGATTGCAGCATTGCAATTGAAATTGCATCGGAATTGCTCGAATCCTTACTGATTCCATTTGCACAATTGCTGTTTCGATAACTGCAATTAAGTTTCGATTTCGTTTGGAGTCCCCTTATTACTAAACCGAACATCACGAAGTATTTAGTTGTTGGGAAAGTAACGTTGAAAGTTTTGTGGAGATGAAATCAAATCCGCTTATTATCGAGTCACAACTGTATTCAATTACCGAGTATACATAAAGTCAATTAGGAGAGGCTGGAGTAAGAAACCAGGACCTCAAGACTAAAATTCTATAATTTTAATACCAATAGAAAAAAAAAAATGAAATTTAAATTGAGACTTAGCAAAAGAATGTCTTTGTCAAACGATAAGGTAGATGTACCAATTACTACCACCTTAAGGTTTGCGCGTAACTTTATTTAGCTTTTTTAGAACGTATTTAACTTAAATCGTTCCAGTTTGGAGCGTAATATTGTTCAACATCTCTTTTATTTATGAGCATTTTTTCGTATGTTGAATATAATGAATTAATTACTACGTAATTGAAAATGTACAACAAAGTCCAATGTACCTATTACCATCACTTGAAAAGTAGTCATTTAAATACAAACACGTTTTTACATATATTAGCGCATCAGTTTGTGTAACAGATATGATATGTATAGTAAACCTATTGCCTTTACTGAACAATGACGCGTCCCATACTTTACAATTACAACGGTCTCGTTTTCATGTCCAACAGCAAGTTTACCTCCTAATATTTCGTTTTAGATATTAAGTGTAAACGAATATACAATATCTATGTGTTGTTACGTAATCCGAAGTCCAAATTTAGTATCAAAATTCGTTTATTTACGATTCTTCGTACATTACTTTGCTATTAAATAAAATAATTAAAGTGTCGGTTATAAGGACACTGACAGTAGTTGGGACATCTACTCTACCTTTCAAATAATCTTGTACGAAAGAGGAAAATGTAAAAAGAAGCGATTCGAAGTAGGAACAGTAGGAAGGAAGCAAAAATCGGAGCATCCTCGCTATGCCTCGAACGATCAGAATGGGGGTAGATTCCGCTGCGGTTTAGCAGTCGAATGCGAATTTAATCAATCTGACCGAATACCGGGGCTCGTATCGCGTGCCGAGAAACAGCTAATCACCGGCACAACCTCGAAGTAATGCACACACGATGGTTTTCGAGTTGGAATTACCGCGGTGCCGACGGTCTTCGGTTACACGCGACACGGCGGCTTTCGAGGGCAAACCCGACGAGTGCCTCGTTGCCAGAAACCCGCAGACCACTCTGAAACGCTTTCTATTTCCGTTTTACTTCATCTCCTCTGTTCCTATCACCTTCGATTCTCCTCGAACTGCAATCTTGCGAATCATTCCTTATTCGCAATGTGCAGAATTGCGAATTATTCCTTTTACTGATAAAGGAAATCAATATGTTTAATTCTTTACTTTTGATATTTTGTATATTTTTGTATATACTGTTTGTATATTCTATATATCTACGCTTATTGCACGTTTAAATTTTGTATAAATGCATGAAAATCCTGAATCCACACATGTTAAGCGTACAAATTGAATTCAAAGCCATTATATTCGAGCCTTTGATATCTTCATCAATTCGAAATAGCAGCTTTACTGTTTTTCAAGTGACAAATTTGCTTCATAAAAATGTGGGAAATGCTGAAACTGTTCGATATTTAAACTGTATTTGATTTTCCGGGAATAAATATTAAATCTCATGAAATCCTAAAAGCTCGAAATTAATTTGTATATCTGATAATTATTCAAATGATTTTGAAAATTGGTTAAAGATAGACGGAAAGAATTTTTGTTTCCGTGATAGAGGTAAACAGATTAGAATTGCGTTTGAGCTAATCTAATTACTCGATTCTCTAGGGCTACCGATCTGAAATAGCTCTACGATGTTTCGAAACATCTCGAGTGCGTCCAGAAAAATTGTTTGCGGCAATAAGAGACGCAATGAAACCACCTGGTAATTTAAGACGGAATTAACAAATGGGGTAATCGCGTTAAACGATCCTTAATTGAGGACAACAACGACCTCGAAGACCATTTGCGTTAGAACTACATATCTACAACCCGTTTGAAAAGCTTAATTATCTGCCCCCACCATGCAATACTTTATAGAAATTGTAAAATAGTATAGTATTGCAGAATGGCGTTACAAGAATTTTATTATAAATTCAGTGAAAGTTGTAAATTGTAAAACAGGACATGTGCATTTATTGGTATTATATGAGTTATTAATACAATTAATACTAATATCTAGACTGTGCAGTCATAGGAAATTCAACTGTGGTAAAATGTCCAGGATACACAGAATATGCAAAATTATACAAAATCCCTATAATAAAACACACGTTATTATATTTAAGGGATGAAATTAATTTCTATTTAGGTTTGATTCCACTGGTTGTGTTTTTAAAAATATGAATTTTCATAGAAATTTACAGTCTACTAATGTCCATTTAAATTTATTCAAAATATCAGATCATCTCACGAGTAATCCAAATATCAAATACTTTTTAATCTCCCCTTACTTAATAATAAAGTTATTGCACGTCAGAGTTAAATAATAGAAATATTTCTTTCAATTAAATAAAGTTCAGTGCATTTTTATCTTTTATTCTTTCTTACTTAATTAATTAATAGTATGGTGTACTTTGTTCTACTAATCGTTCTATTAATCGAGGATATTTCCAATGTATTTTTTTGTTCAGCTTCCAAAGATATTCCCGAACTTAATGGCTTGCTTTTCACGGTAATGCATATTTAATGTGCACTTTGGTAAGCCCGGCTTTCAAATTCACCGCTTAAAAAACGCAAAGGTAGCTTTCCTTGGCAACGAAGAGAAAGCTGTGAGAGGGTAACATTTTCTCTTTTGACATTCAAACTACCACTTGACACTGTAGCACACAGTTTAAAAAGCCACGGCCGCACACCAAAAGGAACAGAGAGTCGCGAAATAAATGCGTACTTACGTAAATATAACACACGCGTCTATTATGACGTTCATTAATGCATCAGGCATAAAGTGCATCGAGCGGACAAGAATTCTTGTTTCAGCGAGAAATCGCCATTTCACTTTTCCACTCTACACTTAATTAACACGTGCACTTTTCTTCTAATATTTCCCAAAATGTTTTGTAAAAAAAAAGAGAAAGAATCCATAAAAGAAGGAACAGTGTTCACTGTTACGAATTGTTTCGATCTCCCCCCTTTAATATCAATTTTTACACTAAATTTCGGAATATTTTAGACGCTTCGCGAATAAAATTACAAGTCCGCAGCATTTAAATTTAGCGATGTTCGTCACTGTAAAGATTTTACGTTGAGAAAGCGTGGGTGATCGCTTTTTTGTATCGTTTTGGTTAAATTTGTATGAGGATATTGTTCGGTACGAAGATCGTGAAACGACTGAGACCCTCTGACCATTACTGAGGGTCTACGTTCATCGTCCACTTCATCTTCTCGCACGTGTACACTTGTGTTGTGCCGTTTATAAATGGAACAAGACATCCCGAAAGTGCTTAAAGCCTTGGTAAATGGGGGTGCTTCACGCACGCGGTTCTTTGTTTCGTGCAACGATAGTTCTATCACCCCTCGAATTCGAGCTGAATCCCGGCTACGAAACAGGGTTAATGGTAACTGTATAAAGAGTCGTAGTTACGTAAAAGTTGCTGGTATTTGGGGCAAAAACGAAAAGTATGCGTATGTAGTAAAAGTTTAGGTAATTGAACTCTTAACTTGGTAGTTTCCTTACCTTTCAGTCTTATGTATATTGAAAAGAAAACCGTGCAATTTTTCCATCCCAATTTAGTCAAATGCAATTTTATACTTCGAAATTAAGTAATAATTGGTATATTGAAGTGGAATGATTAATATTAACCCTTTGTATTCCAAACTCTTTTAATAATATGGTACAACAGCAATTTTACAATACACAATACACCTTTCTGGTTCTTTTGAGAAATTAATTTGTTATATATTTCGAGAAGGAGAAATTTGCTTCGATTTCGAAGAAATGAAAATTGAATTAGCGAAAATGGAATCGAAGATACTTAAACCTTAACTTTTGATCAAATTTATGCATCTCTCCATAGCGGCGCCAACGGAGTGTAAAGGGTTAAATAATTGGTACAGAAGAGGTTGAATAGGAATTGGAATATATACAATTTTTACAATAAAAATGGGTACAAAGCGGAAATTTCATTATTCTAAATTATTATTATTAACCGCTCTTTGGATTATGAGGGCCACAAGTTTGAATTCATCTTGTTGCAATTGGTATTGACATAGTTATTTGAAGATTTATTTATTTCTGTATTGTCTCACCCTTTCCCTTTTCACAATAAAGTTTCACAAAAGTGTGTCGGAATTAGTGGTAAAATTAGACTATTAAAGAAGCTTGGAGTGCAAAGAATTAATTGTTAAACACATTTGTGTTGAAACAGCCAACTACGAAGCAGAAACGTAGTATTGATAAAACATCTGTGCACAATGCACAGTAATTTTAAACGCTGTCAGCGATACTCATTCTAACAAAAATATTTACAAATCTGTTTGTGTTCAATCTGGCTGCCTCGTCTGGTTAACATGCATAAAATTAGCACGAGGAAAATTACAGAAACTTATATTCATCGAAAATCTATATCTTGTAAAATAGAAACATCTAGACGGAATATAATCTTGCAAAAATTTTTGATGAGATAATAATTTGAGGAAGATAACGAATTGAAAAATTGCTGTTTATAAACTTAGCAAGTTACGTTTTGTTTACCGTAATAAATATTTGAAAAGGAAATAACA
Source organism: Eucera pruinosa (assembly GCA_028830335.1). NCBI lineage: Eukaryota > Metazoa > Arthropoda > Insecta > Hymenoptera > Apidae > Eucera > Eucera pruinosa. The sequence continues at coordinate 20,502,374 of JAMYCR010000003.1, read as the reverse complement.
TTTCTGGGCACAGGATTACGTTTTTCTTGCCAATTCGCCGACATGTTTATTAAGCTACGTTACGCGTAACTTCGCAGTTCGTGAATTCGCTACTGCCAATGTGGGGTTTGAAAATTAACCAAGGAAAATATTTCACCGAGCATTTGTATCCCGATAAATATTGAGCAGTTTCGTAACTTGCACGGTTTCAAATTTCATTGTTAAAATACCAGCCACAAAAATGAAGTAGAATGTAGTAAAAACAATTAGAAGTTGTAGAACGATTCTTTCATTCCTTAAAAGAGAGATAATAAAACTTAGTAAATGGAAGATTATTAACATTATTACCATAACATTATTACATAATTACGAAGGTAATCGAAATGACTGGATGCAAAACCATAAAAATGATACGAACTTTCGACGATGCACTTTTTAGAATGTTTCATGATTTCCCGTACAAAATGTAAATGAAGATTGCGAATCTTTATGCATTTGTATATGTAAAATACTATATGATAAAAATGATATATGTAATAATCTTAAATATGTAAAAAGGTACAAAATCCAAATGATATTAAAAAATCCAGGAAATATTGAAAACAAGATACAGATTATTGTAATTAGAGGGTGAAACAAGTCATTCCTCTAATTTTATTCGCAAAAATCTGAATTTGCATAAAGATCGACAATCTATTTATTACACTTCAATTGCATACGTTTTGCAAGTGTCTACCACTTTCATTTGTTTGGTATAAAAAAGTATAGTTGGTTGTCGGTAGTTCTAGTGTTAAAGAATTAAAATGATAAATTATGTACAACGATGAGCATGTAAATAGAAACAATTGGTACACATAATTTAATAGAAACGGATACAAAAATTACAAAATGTAATGTTTGCAGGTATGCAATCTATCAGGAATGTACTTTCGAATGATATATTATAGAGAGAAGTAGAAACACGATCCAGAATCGTATAACCAATTGAATTTATGATTAAATCTCCTCTATTTATATGCTCGCCGCTGTAAGTGCCAGAAACGAAAATTCTTACAAGCGGTACAAACTACAAGCCTGAAAGAAATTAAAGCTAATTGGTATTAATCATCATGTATTCATGGAATAATTTTTTTTCTAATTACTTTAGCACTCGCAATATTAATTAATGGAATTTACATTCTCGCCACTGAAAAGCAATTTTTAATTTCTTTGGGCATTTATATCGCTATTATGGCTGTTCGTATAAATAGCGTTGCTTCTGTTTGTGTGATTCAGAGAAAATGAATGGAGCACAGAGGCTTGTGACAAGTTTGCAGACCTCACTTGGCTGGCTCAATGGAAAATCCTTATTGCCAAAGTTAGAGGCTACAAAGAGCGAGTTCTCAGCTATGGAAGATCTCGTCGCGAAGGTTCTCCCATTCCTTGCGTCGATCTTTTCGATAAAAATGATGATAAGGTAATTTGTCAAGATTTTTAAACGAAATATTAATGAAACATAGAAACGCCAATCAAATACCGATATTATTTATGTCTTTAACAATATTTACGTTTTTGCTCAAAATATTTAGAACCTTTTTTAAGGGAAACTGTATTATTAAAATCGAAAATAGTGATAGTAAAGATGTATAAAGAAAAGGATTTAGAAATGTGTTACCTTAGAAAACTTTTCAATCAATAATTTACGAAGACGAAAGAAATGACTACTAATATCTGTAATATTAATTTTGAATTAACCCTTTCATTACGGCAGCTTAAAATTCGAAAGTGTTTCTAATGCACAGATGAGAATAACATTTATTAATTTAGGAATATTGTATGGCTAAATATTTAGATATTTGGTATTATTGATGGAATTGTAAAATAATACGAATAACAAATGATATATTATTGCGATATGAAACAAAGTATAGTCGTATTTTAGCAAACAATGGCCCAATTTTTGAGGTCGCATATATACGTCCTTCGTAGCGAAGGGGTTAATAAGAAATCTATGAAATGATTCCAAACTTTTATCCGGTAGTATACTTACTTTAGTCGTCGGTAGTTGTAGTCTTAATAGCTTTTATTTTATATATTAGGGTTTGTATATTCAGTTGTTCTTTTTTTTTATATGTACAGGACATCAATATCGGTCAAGAGCTGGTAAACGAAGGCTTCGCGGAGCCAGAAGAAGCTCTGTCCTCAGCAGCCTCTTCAACGTTGTCGCTATCTGCGCGAAACCACGAAACCATTTCAAGTCCCGCATCTACTTCGCCTTTAGCAAAACGAGCTTTGAGTCCCGAAACATCCACAAATACTTCACAGAAATTGGATTCGACCATTAGTTCGCCGAACGTATCGATCGTAGAACTCGAAACCTCTGCGAATGCATCCATGGGCTCCGAAATTCAAGAAATCGACATGAGAACGCCGCAGGTAAGTACAATAAACTTTTATTTTCTGAAGTTTAAGGTTTTCATAGACTTCGTAATATTGGATAATATGTCTTGTTTATTATCAAAAATCGAAATGAATATTAGTGCAAGCTCAACTCAAGTTTAGTTTAAAAATTGTTACACAGTGGCGTACTAATATTGTCTGTTTTATCTATTTCGGCTGGCAATATTAAGCAAATTAAGTAGTTTTTGAGCCTTTACGATATTATAAAATTTAATATTTGTCTGCAACAAATTAAACGCATTTCAATATTAAAAATTACTAGATAGACTAGTTCCGTTGGAACTTGATCGTTTGGCTTCCGGATGGTTGCCGCGTCTTTCTTTAGCATTGCTCCAACGTTTCGCAAACGTTCCAGTTTGCATCTTCAGGGCTAGGTGCTCCGATACTGTATACGTTTATCTAGTAATACTATGGTCCACGAAAGTCTAAAATCCAATATTAAAAATTGTTAACGTTTTACTAGACCGCGTATCTTTATGTAAATTCAATTTTTTATAAATAAACATAAAGAAATAGAATTTAAATACACATTGGTTTCATCCCGTAAATATTATAAGACATATTTTACTCCGAATATTTTGCATACTTTTGCACATCGTATGCATTCCGTGGTATTTTGAACATACATATTTTCCATAATTGCAGAAAGATATGCAGTCTAACGACTACAAAATTTTGCTTGCCAAACTTATAAAATTATGGCATATATATATACGTGTCATTCACTGAGCCCCTCAATTGCTAATTGACCCTTAGCCCTACAATAACGAGTCACACGTTCTATGAATTACGGCACAGGTTAAAGAAAAATGCCTATTACTAAGAATAAAATTTAATTTTAACTCTAATATTAATTTTGTATTATAAGATTGGTGGTTATTAAAGAAAAATTGCCTACAATATGGAAACGATTTGAATGTGACATGATACAAAAATAATAAGCTACTAATGCTGGCCTAAGTAGGTAGTAAAATAATCGTAGGACAAGGGGTTAAATAATTACACGAAATAGTAGAAAAACCCCAATGAAATCCGTTTCATCGGAAGTCCCCCAAGCTTTCAATTTCCGTACAATAATGAGAGTTCCCCTGTGAAGCTGAGTTCCTTAGCAAACAGGATCTCGTAGAAAGTGCAGAGACACCATTTCTTTTTCCCTTTTTTTAATCTCTACCTTGAAACACACGATCGTCTGTGGTTAACCGTTAAATCAGCAAACACGTCGCGATCATTAGCAGGTCTGTATCGATTTCTTTCAGAAACCTGGTAGACAGATCGAGCATATCGATCTGGTGACACCGGTGAAGACCGAGACGAGCCGTTTCATCGACAACGAGAAGAAAGCACAGCACGAGGACGGTGGTGGCGATTATTTGCGAAACGGAAATAGCAATCAGTACGGGAAATCTCACAGTTCTCAGCTGAAAATGGACAGACACTCGCGAGTTGCTCCGGCTGGCTACGAGAGCGATCTTTCGGGAGATTCGGACGAGCTGGAGCTGGGGTAAATCGAAAGAACCGGCAATTTTTTCCAAGTTACGCTTTTCTTCTTTTCTTTAACCTCGTAGAAAAATAGGATGATTTGAAAATTTACAACAAACTCTTATCTCCATGAAAAAAAAAGGAAATAATAACGTAGAAGACATGCAACGATTTAATAACCCCTTATGCGCTTTTCTTTTTTCAAATTCCGTTAGTACCGTTTTACTTGAAGCTAGAGAGAAAGTGAGAGAGAGAGAGTGAGAGAGAGAGAGAGACATGCGCTTTTTACCTTGTTACTACTTATTTTTCTAACATTTCGATAATTTTGTAGAGATGGCAGAGAAAATTATTGAGTAGACCATAATAGTAATTTTTATGTGTGTTAAGAATGACGGGATTTGAAGGGGAAGCTTTGAGACTTTTTTAAAAATAGTTAGAGAATCCCTTTTTCACGAAATAAATTGCAGAACATACTACCTTTATTTTTTTCTATTTTGAAGATCGAAGGCCGAATTTTTATTTATACGATTTTGTTTAATTTTACTTTTACGCAATCAATTTGAATCGTAAGAAATAATTTCTTTAGCGCGTCATTTAATTCGCAGACGATTCTCTAGCTACTTTAATAATCGCATTTGGTCATCCTGAAAAACTTGAAAAGAGCGTAACTTTGCTAAAATTCAACAAGTTTCTTTTCACAAAATTAAAAAAACCAAATCTTTTAAGATTAGGAAGCTATTTAAACGACTTTCAAGATCCTCTTATCAGCAAAAGTTTTCAGGAAGTCCCAATACTTTAACCGTATTTTTCCTGCCACGCGGAATCCACTGTTTTCTGAATTTTGTATCAGTAGAATCTGCTAATGATTAATCAAACTCATCAGTCAAACTATTTGAATTGTTTCTACACGCTTTATAGAAGTACGTAGGTAATAAAAGAAGAATAAGGTCCTAAATGCGTTACAAAATCTGAACATTTAAACACAGCTACCTCTTTCATGACCGAATTATTTTTTATGAAGAATTTATTGTTACAATCGATAAATTATTTGGCCTATAATGAGCGTTACATTTTGATACATTCTTAACCCTTCTTCGGACCAATGGGTAAAATTTAGTTAATTCTGTTTTGTTTCACCAAATTTTTAATACTGCTACGCATTTAGTTTGCACGTATTAACATGGTGATAAAATTAAAGAGAAGAGTAAATTGTGAACTAAATTTGAAAGTCCGAAGAACGTGTTAAACACTTATGTAGGGCATGTGCGTTCTATTAGTCACGAAAGGGTGATTTGAAGCACGGTGAATCTTACAGAAGAATTCTTCCTTACTCTTCTTCCAAGTAGTCACGTAGCGCTACTCTTTAAGTCGTGCATTGTTTCCTTCAGAACACGTACGCTATTCAAAGTATGCTCAAGATTAAGGAACTGTGTGCCTTAAACCGCTTCGTACATAATTACCTTCACACCGAAATCTACACATAGCATGTAAGAAACGGATGCAAGTATTAGAAGGTGTAAAGATTAAAGAAAACCACGTAGATCGTTCTATTTTTATAAGATAATTAATTAGTTAAGATCGTTCTCGTATTAGATTGATGGGAAATAAACGAGTAAACAAATCAATTTAGGATTATAACAATATATTTTTTATACCGTGTTTTTTTTTTCCCGGGGAACAACCACTTCTAATTACGACCAAAATACAAGATTATTTTTTTCAAGTGTAAAACATTCTGATGATCTGAAGTTATTTTGTTACCACAATTTTTAATACTGACTGGAGGGTTTAATTAAAAATACACGAAAGTAGCAGTGCCATATTCTTTTAATTTCCTTCTAATTAAAAAATAGTGTACAACAGTTCCTAATCTATAATAATACGATAAACCCCGAATTATATTTGAATCGTCTATCTACATATTTCCCAGCAACCTAATAACAGTCGTCCATCACGACTTCGTTACTTAATAGGCAAACAGACCGATTTTATTGTACCTACGATGTTAAAGTTCGGTGTTCAAAAATTGTTGCTTTTTTAGTTTATCTTTTTTTCCTCTAAGAGATTTATTTTTTGAGAAATAAGAAAAGCGATTGATTGATTCGTCGTCTCGAACGCTTCCAATAGGCGCGTATATCTAACGATACCATGGATCTGAATACCATAAATCTGAAGCTTCACAGAGGCTGCTTTATTCAATAATCGTGCAAGAGAATCGTGCATAAACTTCGGTACTGTTTAACGTCTGTACCCGTTTCACGGGGCGCGATAGCACGATAAACATGAATGATCTTTATGAACCTCATCGAAATTGTACTGGAAACTAAGACGAAGTAAGATTCCAACGAATAAAATGATCATTCTATAAGCTATTCTATCTGTTCGATGCCCTCTAACGGAACCCTAAATCGTCGTTTCCTTTCACTTTATCCATCGTGCCGCTGCTTTCTCGGATTACGGCATCGTGATACAAGACCGGCGATTTTTCGGAGCTTCTTGTCCACGGGTAAAAGTCGGAACCGACTGGACGACCGCAAAAAAGAGGGGACAAAGCCCTCGACGAACAGCAGCAGCAACGGTAGCGGTAACAGAGGGAGGAGTAGGACGAGGAAAGAGCGATATCGGAAGTTACTGCACTGGAACAGTGAGTACAGAACTAGCTCATCTGACACAACACAGACCACGAAACCGTATCTGCTTTATAGAGTGTTGAGTATAGTTGAATATAGCTCGATTTTAGAAATCTGACCGAACAATTTGGTGATTAATGAGTGGAAATCCGCGAGATGGTCTTCAAGTTATGATAAATGAAGACTATAGAAGAAAAACTTAATAAGTTTATTTATTTGATATTCTGTTTTTGATGTCATTTGGTAGTTAATCCTTTCGCTACCGACACATTGGAACTAAAAACTAAAAGCGTAGGTAACGATAATGTTTATTCACATAAAAATGATATAGGTTTAAATATTTAGATACTCTACAAAATTAATTGTACCGTAATATTGATGTACGAATGATTCCAGAAATTATATTGCGTTATAGAAAAAATGTACGTATGCTTTTAACAAATGTCAGTCCAATTTTTGAAGACGTATATATACGTCCATAGTAGCGAAACGGTTAAAGTGAAATATTTTAATTATCCATAGCAAAAGGGGGATCGTTTTGATAGACTCCGATTTATAAGCGTCTTTGTAATACGCGTACAGAGAAATAACTTGAAAAGTTCGCGTGAAACAGATGAATAATATAAAAAGTCCGCAAAGAATTTCAATGGTTAGTAATTTTACTGAAGGTAAGTGTTCCGTATTAGATACCCCTTTTTCGAGTTGCCGAATTTCACGTTTGCTAGTTACTTCACCATAATTTTAAATCGTCTAAATTGTATCACACTTACGTAATTAAATATGATTCTATATTAGTTTCTTTGTTCCATGTTGACTTTATTAAAAAAGATAAATACCTCTATCTTTGGCAAGGTTTTGAATCAGGTGTTCCATATTACCAACGTTTACCCTAACTATTTCAACCTCTCTTCTCACTAATCGCAATTAATACAAATTTTATCGCTTCGAATTAAATACTGAAGTTACTATCCATACTGTCTTTGATTCTTCGATTTCTAATAACTAAGTATCTTTTAACTAAATGATCATAATAACGTAATATTTGGCAGTAGGAAGTAATGAAAATAATTCCAGTTTCTATTGCAACTGAAAATACTGAATCTACTGTCTACTAAATGTTGCTTCTAATGAAACTCGGTTTCCTGAAAGGATGGAAAAATGAAAGAAATGGTTGGCCATCAATTTTCGCGTTGGTTGTAGCTGCGAACACGATAGTTTGGTTGGAATAGGGTAAATAGGGAGTAAAGAAGTGCCGGGAGTAATTGCTTTCGCTTGGAAGCCGGCTGGTGCTCGGTGATCGGGAAAACGAGAAAGCTGCGGCCAAGCGAAACCATATAAAACGACGCTAATCCGGCCTTCTCTCATCAGTGCAACAAATATCTAAACTGACGACGCGACAACCGAGCAAACCCAACCATGAATCGTTTGGTAAATTACTGTCATTCTTCTAACATTTTAACACTCATATTCGGTTATTTTTGCGAAAACAGCAAGAAAAACACATTAGTTGACCATATTTAACATAATTCTTTGTAATATTAGGTCGTTGTGTATGAAGTGGTCGATTTTATGTAGCCCAAAATGTTCTACTCATTAATTAATTAAAAAGTACGTTTCTAATTTCTGTATTATAGTTCGAAATCATTGATGAGTATCAGGTTCAAGTAAAATTTTTAGTTCATCATTGTTAGTCGTTTCTTTTAAGCGACTATAGGATATATTATATTTTCACTGTAAAAATTGTCAAACTAACATTGAGTTGTTCATTCACAAATTATATCTGTACATGCATAAATAATATTAATAAAATGAAATTTCCACTGCATTGTAGCTTAACTTTACTCTTGAAGAGCATTTTAAGAAGAACACTCGAATTCGACTTCTATACATAGTTCGTTTTATCTTATTATTTGCTATTCCCTGTTAAAACAATTAACGATCTATCAGTAGTGTTAAATTCAGCAAGCTACAAGCTTTATATTTGTGTACAGTAAATATCATGTAATGTTATTTTTAATTGATCAGTGATTACAAAAATTTGAGCTGCATAAAATCGGCTATTTCATATGCAACAACTTAATATAATGTATTTTGAGAAGACATCTCAGGGATTTGTCCAACAATTTTTTCATTATTATTTCTTCCTCTACATAGGTTATTGCTTGAAAAAGCTACAAATAAAATGTTGCATTAACGCAACATTGGTACTTAATGGGTTAAGATAGAGGTTGAGTCATTATTAACTGCAAGTAGAGTATTATAAGGAAGATATTTTAAGTAACCTTTGCATCGGCTATTTTGGGCCGAGTTTAAATTAAAATATAGGTTGCACGGAGGTTGATATTATCTAAAGCTAAAGTTCACTTTCCGGCAGGAACTTCGGATGACTTGCTAATGCCATAGTTAGTCTTGATGGTGTTACTAATATTCGGGAAGTCTCGAAGATCATAAATGTAATACATAGTTTTGATTGGTGGAATTGAACTGCAAGTAGAATAAGGCCAAAAATGATCAGACAGTTTCCATTTCTAGTTTTTGGACAGCTTCTACTGATTATTATCTGTTACATGTTAACGTGTTTTTAGGCTAACTGTTCATACGAGTCATCACTTTAACGAAGACTATTTGCATTACAAAAAGAACTTTTGGGACAATTTAATATTTGGTTTCCCTTTATTTTTAGAAATTTTTATTTTATACTTTCCAATTATTCATTCTAATATACACTACCGGCCAACAATTTGGAATCACTTTCTGAGTTGTATCCACCTTGAGTCTCAACTGCTTTTTTATTAATTAAACACTAATATTGGAGATATCAGTAGCAATTTCCTTTATTTCCACAGATTTTTAGTCGAAGAGTTTTCTGAGCTAATGTGTTTTTAAATTCTTTCTTTTCTTTAATTCTTACGTTTTCTAAGATACGTAGTGATTCCATACTTTGGCCGGTAGTATATTTATCTCTGACTTTTAATTTCGCGTAATGATTGGGGCGAGTAGAATGCATAAATTGCCATAAATCAACTGATTGACGCTTTGGCAATAGCAGGATGCGCTCTACGTGGTTCCATTAGCTCAACTGTTAATTGCCGGATGAAGTTATTCGATGGCGCATCAATGATATCGTGCTCTTAAATGGCGAGTACGAGTTAATTGGTTGGTCATGAACTAACTAATCGTCAGTGAAATATGTTTGATCGATTATAATGTTTGATAGGATGCAAGACGTTGAGTCATGTAAGCCAAATGCTTTCGCGTCTAATTTTCATTGTAACATTAATAACAATCTTCTTCCTTTTAAATTGAAGAGTTGTAATGGTAAACGATATAAACCATAAACATGAGAGGAAAGTTCGTTCCATTATTAACCCTTCGAGCGCTAAGTAATTTCGGGAGACTAGCACGATTCTGAATTTATTTTGGAGAAACCGTGTAAATATGTTTTCGAATATCAATATCGTTATTTTTATTAATCATTACAGTATTTCTAGATTCATATTGAATCAATATCTTGTACTACTTATTTAGCATTTTAGGGAAGCTGAATTTTCAAACTCTGTGCGATATATTCGAGATTGACCGTGAATGTACGGTCATAGCACTCAAAGGGTTAATCAAAATTTTAAGGACACATTCTTGACTCTGTTATTGTTTTTTGGGTGATAAATGTAACAGCTGTACCTTCATTAAATATCGCAGTCAACTATCTAAATCTCTTATACACGTTTTCATTGGAATATATCGCAAATAAATAGCAGAGACGTTAATTGGAACCTTCCCGGTTAAGTTTGTCCAAGGGTGACTTTCTGTAATTACATTTCGTTACCTTGACCTTTTCGATCTGTCCCTGTAGGTCTGACATTAAATAATTATGCTTTCGTGCTTGAAGAGCCTTGTCAAATTCGCGTCATCTCTCGAAATAAAAAGAAGAAATGAAATTACACAAACAGATCATCTCCTCGTATCGTTACCTCCTCCAACATCGATTCAATTTTTACCTAACAAAAGTTTTACCTAATCTGGAGGTTAGAGAAGTTTATACAACTAATTGCTATGGTTACATGATTCATCGCATTTGCTCTTTCTTGATGATTCTTGGTACCGTTTCAAAGATAAGGATTTAGACGTTAAACGCTTCTAGACTATCTCTCGTGTTTAAGAACGACCGATGGTGAGAGAACAGTTTTAGCCTTTAAGGGATTCCCGACCCTGTGAAAATTAACGTACTGTGAAATGCATGGTTAATAGCACATCGTTTGATGCCGCTTAATGAAAATTAGAGGCCATCGGTGAACGATGAACTAATAACTTAAATCAAGAATAGAGGTGAACTTTAATTCGTCATCAAATTTAGTTAAAATATAATTCCAATACGGAAGTATACAATTTTTACAAATACTATCTTGCACCATGAAATGAACAAAATTTAATCACACTATTTCATCCTAGTAATGCTAAGCTAAATATTTTAATGTAATGTAACGTATATTTATTGACGGAAAAATTCACTTCTGAAGATGCATCTAATGCCAAAAAAAAAAATCGACGTGTTAACTACACTTATGACGTTAACCTTTTGCACTCGAGAACTATCAAACCCGGATTATTTTTATTTATTTATTTATTTATTGTACGGGGGGAATAATACCCAATTTGCATACAAAACTACTAAACGCGAACAGTAAAAATAAAGAGACGAAATTTACGGACAGCAATAGAAGATCGAATTATTTTATAATAGGTGTATAAAACATGGAGACAGAGAACATCACACACCTTTCGAGTGCAAAGGGTTCATAGTAACTAGTAGGAAATAGACAACTCGAGCTAACGTGAAACTTACTTTCGAATATAAATGATATTTATAATAATAGACCTAGTTTCCCGAGAAATGAGAAATAACGAATTATAAAAATTCTCGAGAAGAAGCACTAGAGTTGCAACACAGCTAATAAATATTTTTCGTTGTAATATATTTTCAGACAGTAACATTGCTTCTTTTGTGCGGCATCTACGATGCTTTGGCCGGTCGACGGTACCTCGCCATCCCGATGGACGGGATCGACGTGATCGAGCTGAGCCCACTGGCAACAGCTACATCCAGGATCGTTCGACAAACCGAGGCTTACGTACCAATATCAGTTCCTAGTATTCCTCAGGAAGAGCTCAAGAGTTCACGCCCGGAAAGATCCACCGCTCATATCCTGGATTACGTGGATTTTGGTGGACAGACCAGCTCGAACGGAGCCTTCAGCTGGTTTGCCGATTATCCGGCGCATCACTGATCATCCGGGGGATCAAGTTTCGTTGATATATGCGATGGATCCTGCTAACAAGCGTTTGATGAACCAACAAATATGGATTATCTTGCAAATCCATACTGGATTTTCTTCAACGTAGACTTTATTGAAGAGATGCGAAGAATGGGGGACGCAGATGAACAGTTTCTGATATTCTTCGCGTTGAAATGGTTGGTACAGGAACATTTGTTGGTAGGATTATTATTGTAGGACTGTTAAAGAGTTCATTGTTGCATTAAAGTTAACTGTTAGCTATTTTTAAGGAAGCGTGATCAATGTGGAGAATGGCAATTTATCTGATTAATGTTTCTTATCTTTTTTCTGTTTTCTTTGAGTTTACAAGTATTTATTTTTGTTCTTCGTTATTTATAATTGCATTTTATTTCTGTTGACTCATAATGTACATCGACTGACGCTGTTTGATTTTTCGATTCAAGAATAGGATATAAGCGAATGTCAATACTTTAGTTGATTAGCATATAACGAGATCAATTATCGACGTTACGGTTTTTAAAGTACAATTCTGTTTGAATAAAGTATGAAGGATCTTCGGTTTAGTCGAGATTCGTCGACCTCTTTATCGAGTATTCCTGAAAGAACTGTTGAAAAATGATACTTGAAACATTGTATGCTCCAACACACAATAAAGTTATTATTTACAGTTACTGTTACCATAAACGTCGCAGATTTAATTATTTCAAGCTTCCTTTACCAATGAATATTAACCTTTTGCCTGCAAGCTGTTTTTTTTTACTAACGCAGCCTGCAACCTGGGTCACTTCTGTTCGGGCTTTATTTCTTTTATAGTTTTAGGGATTAAAGATATCTATAAAAATTCTTAGATACTTTTTGAAGTCTTTAATTTAATGTAGAAAACATCCTTTAGCAAAATGTTTAAATCATTTTGCAAGAAAAGGTCCTTTCGTATTGAAGATAACGAATAGTGAAAAAAGGAATATATATGTAAAAGAAAAGAATACGATAAGAAGGATTGGTATAATTAAAATATATACAGTAATGGTGTGCAAAAATTACCAACCAGATAAATTTGTTTAGAAATAAGAGTAATTTTAAAATAACAGATTAACTTCAACTTATTTCATTCTTAACTTTCTATATCTTTTGTCGTGTCTTACATCCAGAGTTGGGCACAGTTTATTCGAATAACATTTGCAATATATTCTTCGAATAAAATTTTGTCAAGTTTCTCCTAATATTGATTACTTTTTTGCTTCAAATATATTTCATTAATACAGCCTTTTTAAAGATAATTTAAATAAAATTTGATTCGAGAAATTTATCTGAAGCAATTTGTAAATCTAGAAAAGTATAACAAATTTATCTGATGAGAAATTTCTGCGGACCACTGCAACGCCCAACAGCATCCGTTTAGAGTAATAATAGTTTTATTTTCCGGTATACGATCATACCCATCGTTACAATACAATAAATAGTGAGAGAATGACAGTGTGTGTCTTTGTGTCTCCTTTTTATGTTAATATCTATAGTTTTTTAGGTACAACGATAACAATCTCGTCGAGGCGAGCATCATTCTTATTCCAAGGCGGAATTCAATTTAATGAGCCGACGAATTTCACGAATCACGAATCTTCTTAAGTCGTATATATATATATATGTACGACTTAAGAAGATTCGTGATTCGTGAAATATATACGCATATCATATCGCGGCTATCTCGCGTCGGCAAACAGCGAGAAACGATAGGATCGATCGAATCGCTCGTTATTATCCTCGTCACGCTCTTCCTTCATCGATCTCATTTGGTTCCCCTCGTTCTTTTCACGCTCGCTAAAATTTCGGGAGCTTCTCGCGGAAATCCTTTAAGCACGCAACCATAATCGATCACGCTCCATTTGGGGAATCAACGACTTCATTATTGGCACAATTGAGCCATTTTTCTTTAAGTACTACAATTCTATTCTCCTCTTTTTGTCGGTTTGAAATATTTAAGGGGATTGCAAAATCTAAGGAAGGTAAAAATAAGAGATACAATTTGCAATATATCGAATAACGAATAATATAATGTACTTAAAAAGAATTAACACTAGAATTACCAAAGTGGTAAAAATTTTTAACTTTTTTATAGAAATTGTATAAATTTACGTGGATATATTTTTGTAAATTTTCCGCGATTTTCTATTAAGAGAATGAATAAAGATCTATTTTCATTGCATAATGTATTTCTTCAGGCATTTATAAATTCAGCTTTTTTGTTACAAATAAGTACACATTAATTGTTCGTAGTTCTAGTGTTAAAAACTGGACATAAAACAGACTTCAAGTGCTATACGAACTTGAACCTTTCTTGTCATACAGAATTTCCTTTTCGTTAATTAGACTAACTGTAATAAAAGTATATTGTAAAATTATATAAAATAGTGTGGTAGGCACATAACATCTTTTTATGTTTGATCTTCAATTATTGTTCAAAGCAGACTTGGAACTTTCTCAGTCCCTCTTTGAAAAATATTTTTACTTTGGGGCGTATGTTTCAGAAGCGTGCATTTTACAAAAATTTTAAGCAACCATTATTATGTAATAATTTTAATTAATTAGACATCAGAAAAGAAATTTAGTATCAGACGTATATCTTGCAAATTTTCCAATGATGCAAATAGACGATTAACTCTTTTTGGAATCATTGGGATCGAAACAATCCTACATAACTTTATACTAAGCTTTATGTACTTTATCTATTACATACATACAAAATTTTTATGTAGGTTATAGATATCGCATCAACAAGGTTTTAACTCAGAAGAAAGTCATTCGATATTACCGATTCAGTGATGGAACTAAATTATGACTATTTCAACATTTTGACTGTAATATTATTAACCCTTTGCACTCTACAAATTTTTTAATAGTACGATTCTTGTATAGCTCTTGTGAAAATTTAAAGCGTTGCGTATTTCGGAATGGGGAAAAGTTATCTTTAATTTGCATTGTATGGAAAGAAATGGGAATTGAAATGGCGAAAATAAATAAAAATCTTAAATCTTGACTTTAAATAAAATTTATGCGTGTCTCCATTGCAACACCAACTAAGTGCAAATGGTTAACAATGCAAAAGAAACATCAGTCCAGAAGGAAAGTCCCAGACTGCTTTTTTAAAAGTGGAATTACATTGATTAAAAGAAAAGAATAATGACTCAATTGTGTCATGGATGCAACTTGTATGCATTCATTTTCCATCTATTTTGAATAGAAAATGTTTCAGGAACTTAAAGAGCACCTCAGTGTGAAAAACTCTATATAGACTGTCACTGGAAAATTCTTAAAATATTCTCTCCGTATTTCTCTATAATATCTTCTTATCATTTCTGCGATTAAAATGTCATCCATAAATTCCCCCAAGGATGCAAAGAATAAAATTATCCTTGGTATGATAGCGTGAAGAGGATAATAAATATTTCATCGAATCGAAGCGCGCACCATTTTTATTTCCAACCCCTATCTATCTAGCGTCACATCGAAATACTTAAACGTAAACGCAATTATCGTAATTAATACCGATTAACGTTGCTCTCGCTGTAACAACTCTATCTATCGTCTTGTGTTTTGTTGTTCGTGTGTGTGTTCCCTTCGGTGTATCGACTTATGTACGTTCTTATTTTAGATTTACATAAAACAAACGAGATATATACAATCGAGAGCAATTTTTGTGCAAACGCAAGAATACATTGGTATTTGGTCGGAGAAATTTTATTTATGTCGCAAATAAACATTATTTGTCGTACTTTTGTGGCTTGATATCGATATTTCACTGCAGTCCGCCATTTATCAAGAGAAAAACACTCCTTTTGTTCCTAGTAACTTTACACTTAGATTTATGTATTAAATTTATGCTTCGGATAGTATAGCACCTGAATTATCGATTACTTTAATTGGAATAGTATCTGGGCTATTTGAAATAAAATAATGCGGCGATTCATGATTCTGAATTACACTTTTAACATTTTCCACAGCAAAATTGTAGCACGTATAATAGGTCACAAAAGTAATAAGAAATTTTCAGATGAAATTATATATCAGCAAAGCAAAAATTAACTCGAAATCTATTTTCAGCGCCGATGAGAAGGATATTTTAATGAATTTGTAAATCGTTACTTCTAAACATATTTTATATCATAAATGAACAATGAAATAGATGAAGATAGCTGAAAATGACTGAAAGCTTAGACTTTCCCTTAAAAAGGATGTTTATAAAAATTTAAAAAAACAAATGGGAGCTGAAAGCTTTGGTTTACCATAAACAATTTACATACTTATTCCTAACAAATGGAAAGCTTGGATATTCGCGTTACTTATAAGATGACCTGATCATTTTTTTTTTAAAACAGGTAAAACCAAAAAGCTTAGCTATCACAGGTCAAAGTAAGTTTAACGAAAAAGGATCCAAAAATTTACATACCGCTAACTTAATCCCGAAACTTTTTAATCTAACTCCGAAAGCCTACGCCCTCGTAAAAGTCCAACGTCGAGAGCATTTCGTCCATTCAAATTCAAAAACCTCGTATACAACTATTTTCTTCTTTAGGGTTATTACTACGTTCGAAGAACGTAAAAAGCTACAAGATTTTCTTAACCATCTACCGTCCTCGTACCCTTGCATACACACACGCGCACATACACACGCACATGTTCACACAGAAATGTACACATATCGTGCAACTTGGGAACAAAGATAAAGAAGTATCTTGAGCGCGATCGTGAACGTAACGTTGCACTGAATGTATAATAATGAGCTTAAGCGTACGCGGGCAAACGCGTTACTGTTGTACTTAAATGGCATTAAATACGGCACCGAGGCACGTGTTCGTCCCGCAATGTTGAATATAAGCATATTAGGTGTGTCGTGCAAGTCGGATTTAAAAGTCAAGCCAATTCAAACGAGATTCGATGCGGAAAATACAATGGGGAAAACTATTGGGTCGTAACGTATATTCGTCCAGTTTTCTCGCGTCGCACAGTGATAAAAATACTGATTCTTGCTGGACAAAATTATCATAGAATAATTATAGCTCTTTATGAGTTAATAATTACAATTTCGTTGTCGAAATATAATTTTTGTTTAAAAATAGAGATTTTGAGTTGAAAGTTATAACATAAAAGCTACTATTTTCCTTACATTTCTTCATTTATTAGTGTGAAGGAATGAAAAATAAATCTTCAGAAATGAGATGTATTAGGATTATCGTTATATATTTGTAAGGAAAATAAAAAAAACGAGATATATTAAATTAGAAAAATTTAAAAAAGAATGTTTTCACGGAGAAAAACTATCAGTTGGAAAAAGACTTTTTAAATTTAATCTGACTTTAAATTAGGTTTAAATTTCAAATTTAAATTTAAAAGTTGGTACGGAAAGTTGACGCAAAAGTCACTTAAATATTGCAAGAAAAATTTGAATTTTAATTCAACGAATTGGCTGATAAACTCAGATTTGTATGTATAATTTATATTCTATTCCGTAGAAATTAATTCGGTGCTTTTTCACAAAATTCAATGTGTATTTACGAATGTGTATTTTGATGTTAAAAATACAAACATCCATTTTAACAAAAAAGGTGACGATATTAAAACAATAAAACTTTCAAGACTTTAAACGTAAAGGCACCGAATCAATTTGTACACTTAATGTTTCTAGAAGTTTCGTAATTTTGTAAAAGTTGAATTTCTATTTAAAGCAATATTAAAGTTACATGCTACTTTAATCGTCACGAAAACAGACGAGGGGAGGAATAAAAAAAAAATGGAGGGGTAACTTTCGCAGACTTTTCGATCTTTCCTTCGAACAAAAGATATTACGTACAGGGAGATGGTATCGTGTAGTATAACATAACTAAATTTACCTGCAGTCACGCGAGAAAGATTTTATATTCACAAAGTTGTTGCCAGTTGCTAGAACCGTGCACCTCGTGGCAGGTGTTGCGAGCGAAAGATTGAACGAAATTAATTGCATGGCTTTTTACTTCGGTGATAATAAACGCTAGTAATACTGCTATTAAAGCTCCACGTTATCGTAGTCATTCGCATAAATTCACATGTTTCAAGCTCTTACATTTTTGGATTAATTAATTACAAACTGTATTAGCCAACAATTTTAGAAAGAAATAATTTAATGTTCATTTTCTTTTTATTTCTGGTCAAACTGATACGTAACAGTACACGATGGTAAATAAAGTTTTAATCTAGGAATGTAAAGCTGCAATTAAAGAAGTGGAATGTGAATTTAGCAATTCAATTCTAGCTTTAAGTTGGGGTATTAAATCGAAAGTTAAAGTTCAAGAATTGCATTTTAAGTTCGAAAAATGTGATAATATGAATTAACTAAAAATTTCGGAAAATAATTTGTACTTTACGTTTACTATGTTTGGAATAGATAGATAAATTCTATAAATTGGTATTGAATTAATTCACTTTTTTAGATAAAAAATTTGTACTTAAACTTTGCATCTTTCGTTTTTTGTTTTTCTTTTAAGTAGTTCGTAAAACGACACATCTATTATACTTATTGAATATATCTGCATAATGCACACTAAAGCGGATGGTTAACTTTGATTTATACGAGCGAACAACGTGATCCAGGTACGAATGTTTGCTAAGATCAACTAGAAGCGTGAAACCGATTCAGCCTATCATTATCGCTATTGTATCATCAATGGCGTTACGTGAGAATTAAAAACGATACGAGTAGAAAATTATCATCTATCATAACCTTTATAGAATCTTAACTCTTGCTACCTTCGTAAACTGCAATGATCTATTCCTACGGCTTAACGCAGAGTAAACGATACGCATAAATCCCGAAATATGGAAATTAATGAATCAAATGATTTTGCAGTTTCGGTATGAAAAACTAAATTAATGAATTTCATGATCAGTAAAAAAATTGGATGTTTCGATTAAAGAACAAATAAAACATTTGACGTATCGCGTTTAGTATCTGAACAGAAAATTATTTTTCGTTATTCGCACAATTACAAAATTTCTATTCTCACCTCTCATTAAATAAAGCGAAATTATCATTGAATTCAGTAAAAAATAGAATTTCGATAAAAAAAAAAAGAATTGGAAAGAGTACGAAATTGCATTTCAATTGAATCTCTCAAAAAAACGACACGCATCCTATATTTCTACTAAAGAAAATAAATTTTGTTTATTCTGTTCTGTCATTGTTTCAATTAATTCCAATTTTTGTATATATAAAATAAGATGATCCAAATTGCGGGATATGATAAAGATGCAGGTACTAGACACAATGCGTAAAAAGCAACCCCCATTAATCAATGATTTTCGTCGTTTAACGCAGCAAACCGACGCAACAATTCTCCACAATAAATGCGGCGTTTTTTCCCTCCTTTCTTTCACGGTAAATACAATTCCAGTTGAGTAACTTGCGTTTCCTGGGAATCGAGACGCTAATGGCAGATTACGGGCGATGTTTGTCCTTGATTCTACTACCGTTATTATCTCAAATTATGACAATCAACCGCGAAGTCTCAAGAGTTACTCCACAGCTTCTATGAATATGCAATAAGTCGGATACGCTGGCTAGAATATCGTCACAATATAAAAATAACTTTTCGTTTTTCTTCAGCGTTTTAAAGCTTCGCGATGTTAACACAACGAAAACAAGCAAAATCTGCCTACTTCAAAATACATATATGGTAATTAAAAAACAAAATTTAACCCTTTTGCCGCGATAGATTTAACCCCTTAACGCTCAAATTATTGTTCAGTTTACTGATCAAAGGTGTTCAAACTTCATTGCAAAAATTCATAATTTAAAGATTATGCGTCGTAGTTTCCTAATTTTTAACGATGTATGAAGTACGTTCATCGAAATAGAAAATGGCAAGTGTAAAAGAGAACAGAAACACTAATTGTTTACCCCTTGCCTTATAACCACGAGTCATAACTCGTGGTGTAAGCTATAGTCTGAATAGAATGAATATTCGCAGTGTTTATAACCAAATTTGACTCAACTCCATTAACTTCTCTTACATCTTTAAAAATTAATATAACGAACACACGTGACGTATAATATTTTAATATTTCGCATCTGGTGTAAAGTTGAAGTGATTGTAGGTACAAGGAAATGTAGAACTAACGTGACACACACGGACTTGTGCATTAAGGGGTTAAATCCCAAACATTGGACATAAAACCTTATAGACCGCGAAACTTTTCATTCTTTTAATGAGAAAGTATACAAGAGTCCTCAAAATATGAAATTGCATCGTGTAAAGGAAATATCAAGTCAATAAAATATTCCAAAAATGTTTAAAAAATATTTGAGAAAAGAAAAACGAAATTCAGATTCTTATAAAAAAGAAATTAGTAAATTATGATCGCAATAGCAAACGTGCACTAATTCTAATTGAGTTGATATCGATTGAAACTGTTAGTGTTTCTCTGAGAAACTTTTTAAATTTGATTGTGAAATCCACCACAACTTTCTGAGTGACCTAATACATTAGTTCCGAGGAACTCATATTCTTTCGAATGCTAGGAGCAATTTCCAAGTGTCCAAAGACTCTAACAGTGTTGAAGGTGCCAACAACAGTAAAAGGGTTGAAAATAATTCTATTTAGAAACTTAAAAATATTTAAAGATGATTATCTTTTGAATATGAAAGATGATTAGGTACTGCTAATACACGTTTTAGTCGAATACTTTTTTTTTACACTTTGCAACGCCTCCTTCATTTACTTCATAAAAAATTATTTGGCATAAGCAATATCAACCATCCGATCAAACCAAATCGTATTTCAACAGACCTTCCTAATCGTACAAAATCCCTTTCACGATCAACCTATTACAACTTCTATCATTCGATCTGAACACCATATTTAATAGATCGCCAATGCTCGCGTATGATTTCGTTCATAAATATTAAGTGTGCCAATAAATGTTTTATCGAATTCATTATTTACTTTCAAGCTTTAACCAAGTCAAATATCCATCTCGACTTGAATATAATCCTTTCAGCTAGCAACTAGACAAAAATACTTGCTCGTTTGGAATAATACATTTACCAATCAGTTTTCAACTTTAAACTATATTTTTAATTTACTTAATCTTGCTCTTTGGCTTAATGCAAATTTAATTCGCACACAAATCCGTCGTTTACGAAAGAACAAGTTTTAGTCGCTTTAAAAATAAAATTTTTATGGATTTAACTCTTCTTTAGTTAGCATTAATCCCATTATGGCCCGAGCTGTAAATATAGCTAATAAACAGTGGATTACTTGTTGGCACACTTAATATATTAACACCCTTTCGTTACCAAAAATTTCCAACTTCGTTTGCAAGAATTTGCTATTACGATATACCGATTAATGATAGATTATTACAATCACATGATAGATTGCAAATCTAAAATTAATTTTTAAGTACGTAGAACACGTTTAATCACGAAAGGGTTAACCCTACTATGATCTTTGTCATTTATATCCTAAAACATTCCTCAGTTTTGAAGCAAATATAAGAAAATTTGTTAATATTTGCAAATGTAAGGTTCAATTTGTATATTAAAGCTTCTTTTTTCAGAATAATAAAACGTTTCTAAAGAATAAAGGTTGCGACTGAATTCAATAGAACGTCGAAGATCGCGGTAGGGTTAAACAGGGGAAATGATCCTGATTGACGAATCCTTAGCATGGTGTTACAACTCCCATTTAGACACCATCTTCAGAGATCCCTTAAGATGAAGTCGCTTGATTAAAACCCTAACAACTAGAACTCCGTTAGTTTTAGTTAGTTTATATTGTGTTTAAGATCCTTAAAACGGTACTGCAACGTTATCATGCCGTTTACATGTTGCACAGAGATACAGACACGGACATGGACACAGACACGCGTTTAAATATTATGTTCTTCCACGGATGCACAGCGATTAAGATATACACAGCTCGAATTGTACAGAGAGTGCCCTATAGCCTCTTAAATATTTCAAAACTCTGTCTAACGAATAATGTACAGATGTATAGCCTCGCGATTATTATAAATTCCCTCTTTTTTTCTTTTTTTTTTTCTTTCATTACATGCTTCCGTTTCCCTCTTCATTCTTTTTACATCTTTGTCCAACGGCGACACACAGAACACAGCGTCGCTTTTTACTCTGTGTGTTACACTTTTGCGCGTTCGCTCTTTAAAATATATTATGCATACAGATGTACAGACGTATTGTAGTCTGAAGAAATATAGTGCAACCGTAGGTTGAGCTGTTTTACGCGACGACATCCATGAATGCTGTAGAGAGCATTTTACGTGCTTCGCTGAATATTCAAACAATGTTTAAATGTACAGGGTGTTACTGAACGAAAAAAGGTAGCTTTAAGAACGTTTAGAATGAGAAAAATAAGCGTCGTAAATATCGGGTGAAATTTTCTGCTACGAAGATCCCTTTTTAAGGAAAGTGTTGAAAATTTCTATAGTTGTTGGGATTCAGAGATGTGTAAATTAGAGCACAATTAAAGGCTTTGCAGCAAGAATGGGTAGCCCCATCTACGCAATTTTGAAAAATTATAGTGCAATGTGTTTATTAACGTCTTCTGCCGATTAATTTCGATTATCAAAAACACTACTGACGGACTTGATACACTTGAAACTCTTTGCCATTTAAAGGATAGGGAAGAATTCGAAGAAGAATGTAGATTTAACGTAATTCAATTGAATATTTTGGCGACTCCTCCATATTCTTTAATTAACATTCGTCGCAACGAAAGGGTTAAACTATAGAATAATCTTAAAGTTCATCTTTTCCATCACCATCACACCAGAAACTGTGGAACGATTTTTACATTAATTTTTCATTCATCTTCATCTGTTCAATTTCTTATATGAAGTATTATCTATAAATTATGGAGCCACCTATTTTTACAGCAAGTCCTTCGATTATGTTGGATAATATTATGGTAATTCCATAAATAATGCGAGTATTTTCTCTATTTGAAGAAAGCAAGATAAACAAGTAATTCACTTAAAAAGGTTAACTGTTAACACATTTTGCCAATTTTCTCAGACATTGGTCTATTTCTTTAAAGATTTTCCGACCTCATTTTTAGTACCCAAACATTTCTATTCCACGTTTAACTTTTTAGAACATTCGCATTATTTAAGACGTTAGGATGATCTAACAATTTAATAATCTTCAACTCTTAATTATTTTAAACCCTCGAAAAGCACGTCTTAACTTTTAGGCCGAGTTTACGATGGCACTATATTTCTTCGAGTATGCACACGCAAACGTGTAGAATACGCAGTTTATTTGGAGTGTTTCGCATGATCACGCGAATGCTTTCGATGAAGGAATCGCAGTCATAAATTAGGGCGCGCGTGAATCTCTGTGCCACGACTATCATCCAACGAATACGTGGATCGATTCACTGATAGTTTTGATTATCACCGCCCAGGCTTTATAAGCAGGTAACACTTTGCGTGGCCCGAGTCGCAACGAGGAATCGATATTGTCACTTCCCAAACGCGTTCACGGTGTGTGCTGCGCACAGAGTTCCTCGTAGCAGATGTTACTAGGTCGTCAAAAGAGGAGAAGTGATTCTACTTCGAAAAATTAAATAAAAAACGCGATATACAGGATGGTCTCACTTAAAAGAGGACCACATAATTATCTTCTATATTATATGCTTATGTACAAAAAAGAAATGACACGAAAACAATGAATTTGTACCGTATTCGATCTTCGATATCATAAATTATCCATACATTATATTTACAAAGTAAATTTTCTCGAAGAGAGGGCTTACAACATTTATCCTGCATTTACGATTCATTTCTCTGGTAATAGCATATTAATCATCCTCTCTTTTCAGCTATTACGAGAAACTCTGCAAATATTAATTATCGAACAAATAATGTGTATATAAAAAATATAAGAATGCATCACGAGCTCTCGTAACTCCAATCTATTGTAGAATATCTCCCGTTTAATTATACTCAAGTATTATTACGCTCGATTTTTTCTTAGACTGAATGAAATTAACATGACAATTCAAAAGGGAAAATTATTCATAATTGTTTAGCTTTCATTCTGAGAAAAATTTCTGATTTGTTGTGTTACCTTTTATATCTTTCCCTGTCGAATATAAACTGCCTTTGTAATTTTAATAGTATAAGAAAGAGTCAAGCGAAGTTCATTAAATGTTCAAGTAAAAAAATAAATAAAATCTAATAAAAGGACAAGTACAAACGATTTCACGGTGGTACGATTATCGATGAAACTATCACAAATCTTCTAAAAGTAGACAGAACGTCATTAAGAATCACTTGCACGATATCGATCGAATGCAGAAAGTAGAGTGCCCGCGTAGTATTGAACGTTCCCTGCGTTCGCGTTTCGAATTTCCCCGTACAAAAATTTTATTGGCTATTCTACGCAAAATATATGTACTTCGTTTTATAACTTTTACCTAAGTAAGTAAGTACGTTACCATGTGAACGTAAGATTAAAAAAATTACAGTTAGTCAAAATAAAAAATTCGTTCTACAAATTTACTTCGAGCTTTGATATATAAGAAAATATATATACATATTTTGGCTCCTTACAATTAAAAAAAAAGTATCTTCTTTTTAAAGACTTTCATGCTAACAGGTATCCTCCGTAGCTGCAATTAAAAATCCCTTCTAGCATGTTTTTTCCACACTCTCTCTTTCTCTCTCTCTCTCTCTCTCTCTCTCTCTCTTCAATTATTCAAATCTTACTACCTTAACGCGTTACAAAAATAGTCTCTTATCTACCGTACTATGTGTGTTCTCTTTTTAATACGCAAAATCTTTTTCTTTTTGGAATGTATCACATATTCTGTAAAATAGATCCTTCAATGGCTATTAAGGTTTCTTTAATAATAAAATAAAAAGAAATAGATAAAATAAGAAAGGTGTTCGAATGACAATAGCGAATCCTTCATTGCGTTTGCGATAATGGTTAGAACGATTCTGACCTAAAATCTAACTTGTAAGACACCCCTTTCTCTCTGCCTGTCACTCTTTCATCCTTTCTCTCTCAGCTCCAATCGTTCGCAGAATTCATCAATCACAAGAGATCCATCGATTTTGTGCACTTCATCGCCAACGATACTCTTTGTAACTCCAGTTTGTAACTTCTTACAGATCCAAGAACGAGTTTTTGCACAATAGTAATAATACTGATTTACCGATTTTCAGGCGGAAATCGTTTACAAGAGATCGGCAACTAGACGTATTCTAGAATACCTTCTATCCACAAATCCATAAATGCACGATGCTGACATTTATCGCTTACGTCGAATTTGTTCTTTGCAATCTTTAACCGAGAAACTCTCCTTCCTTTCACATATATTAAATCAACGCGAAACATTAATAATAATCGATACAACTATTTCTTTGCATAATAAGATACCATCAACGATAATACGGCCGAAGTTTTATTATTCGAGTGTCTCTCATTCGATACTCCGATTAGAAAAAAGAAGAGAATTGGAAAAATTTGATGTACGCGTCCTAAATTAATAGATTCGATTACCATTCAAAGGAATCTCTTTCATTCAGAATTGCAAAGAACGTAAGAGTTTTGTGATTAGATATAGCAGCGAAATGTACCTTCGTGGAATGTTAGAAGCATCTCGTTTTGTTTTTTGAGAACTTACCCTCCTCCTCCTCTCTATGTTAAGTGGCGTTTCGTGGGTCATTACAGTGGAAAGAAGTGTCACGTACCCGTTGAAACCACTGGAGATCGCGTACATACGTGTTTCACCGCCTTGTTTCGATTCACATAGTGTACTGAGACAACAGAATTCGGGGGGTCGTCAGATTGCTCGGTGGCTCGGGTCAAGTGGTGCACCAGGCCAGAATCACTTTCTTGAAAGGGACGAAAATCGCTCGATCAGGTTCGCTGAAACACAAATCCGTCCCAAAAATTAATTAACTCATCTTTGTTCAATGCTACATTCAGGAACTTTCACTAAAAATGCATGAAAGTCTTGACAATGCCACTGAATTAATCCTTTGCGAACAAGTATCACAAATAGTCAAGCAATTTTTTTTATTTTTTGGATACTCGTCAATTTATAAAGGAAAAGATTCGAATTAATGACATTAATAGACAATGCTGTTAATAATTGGAGAAAAATTCTTTTAGTACCGTCCTCAAAAGGTTAATAACTGAATGAAAATTTGTTGTTGACTACCACGCGAATTTTGTAGACTGCCCTGGGGACAAATTATTTCATAATATTATCGAATTATCTACGTTATGCAAAATTGTTTAGTTGACGGTATCTATTTTATTTGGTCATTCTATATAATTGAGGCATTCCAGTCATTGATGACCACCATGGCCTCACTGAGAAATCAAATTTCGTTCATGGATGACCAACGTGACAGTGAACGTGTTAAATATTATTTTGTTCTGTCCGCAAAAGGTTAAAAAGAAAAGAGAAAAAACAAACGAAAATTTTCCTAACTGCTCCTAAACAAATTTTTTCTTTAAACGTATTAGTAGGCAAGTACTAAAATGACGGCTTTTAGCCAAACCTTTACTACGTATGCGCGCGTTTCTTTCGACTTTCCGTGAAATTATAGCTTGCAATGCTAAGCAGAAGTTAATTCCTTCAAAAGAAATTTGCTCATATCCAATGGACAAAAGGTAATTGTGAGAAATTCTATCACAGGCATACACATACGAGACGGTGTATTATTGCAAGGCATAACAACGGTAAAGAGAGCAACAAGAAGAAAAAAAAGAGGCCCGTCGACCGGTTAAAGATCAATGTTGCACGGTTCTCTCGGTGCCTCGGTTCGCCTTTCTCAGAAGAACCGAACGAAAACGCTATGTAACACGTGCATTGTAACGGGGACTAGTTGCATGAGCCAATAAGTCATTTGCATTTTCCTTGTGCTTCAGCTTTAAGAGCGTGCACTTGAATTTTTATCACTCTGTAAATTTTCAAGAAATAAGGCAGAGTCACGCAATTCAGATATGTTTTAGTAACTCGTTTTCTAGACGAGAACCGTATGATGAAAAACAAACAAAAAAATTAGTAAAAATGATTTAACAAGATCTCGACATCTTTTCAACTCGTTTTATCCTCCTTTTACCGAATACAGACTCTGCGTGTCGATTTAATATGTTTTAAAACAGGACTGACGAACTTCTTTACCGCCGGCCGTATGAGCTCTACTCTTACAATCTGTCAATCGGTTTTTCCATGATCGGCAAATTAACCACCACTCCACGTACCTTCCTTTAAAATACATCGCGTGGAATTGTACGGTATAGAAGTGAAGCGGGTTTGGAGGGGATTGCTCTTCTATGCCAAACAAATAGAAGTCGGGGCCACGAGCGGATCCCGAGATGTCAGCTTGTCGCCTCCGTTTTAAAATATTTACAATTTTCTCAGGTAAACGATACGAAAATCAGACGAAGCGATTAATTAGAAGAGCCATTACAAGAGATGTCACGAACAATTTTTTATACAACGATTTATTAATCAGTAGTTCCTTTGAAAGTTAACAATCCCATCAAAGAAAATTTTTTAACCCTTTCATAACTAGTGGGATGCCTCCAACTTGAGAACTGAGAAATTAATCTCAAGTAAAACCCGAAGCGTTATAAATTCAATAACTGCCAGATTACAATATACGAAATTCTTGAAATAAAGATAATTTCGTTACGAAAGGGTTAAATTCGCATTATGCAGACATCCTTCTTTGTATAATATAAATTAATCTACAAAATATGTGATATGAAATTAAAACAATCATAGTAAGTGTTATAAGCAGATTGCGCATTTTTATACATTTATGAGTTTAAATACGCAGAAAGACATAGAATTCATGGACTACGCAAAAATGTACAAAATACTTAAAATACAATAGAAATTAGAATATTTAGGTGGTAAAGCGACCCTTCACTTCAGTTTCACTTCTTTAATCTTATTAATAAAAATATGAATCTGCATAAAGATCCGCAGTCTAGTTATAAGATTCCGTGTTTCCCTATACTATCAGAGAGTCTCTATTGTATGCGCAAGACTATGTGAAAAAGTAAAGTCAAGTGTTTAGAATCTTAAAAAAGGTTCACGAAAACTGGCATGTCCTTTTCTAGAAAATTTTATAGAATTCTTTGAAAATCCTTTAGAAACCCTTTAGAAATATGTATTACAAAAGACAGCGTCAACCAATGGTGAAATTAAGATTCTCTACTTTACTTTTTCATTTACTTATCAAAATAGGAAATTTCTTGGAATTCCACTCGACTCGCGTCTTATCAAGACAAGCTATGAGAGGTATTTCCTTTTGGCCGCGTTTCCACGGTTCGAGTTACATGGCAAGACTCGAAGTAACGCATAGGTACGTTCTCGAGATCAAAATCAGAGGAGGTGCACTTTCAGGGACGACGATCGTCACGCGAACATCTCGAGCCAAACTTGGACTTGGAGCGATTTTCCAAGGCTCTCCGCGGACGGACGTTTCTCACGATAACGTATGTGACAGGCATGGCTATCGATCAGCCGCGTAAAAGCCACCACGTTTCATCCATACTGCCATTCGTTACTTTTCGGGTCACTATCTTCTATTACACTTTATCGCCGCTTTTCTCAACTACCCACCACGAGATTTTACTATCTCCTCCTAGATATTCTCTCTAGTCTATCTTGGAATATCCTGTTTCCTTCAAGTTAATTAAATACCACTTAATATTCGTATGACATATATCTCTTCAACGAAATGACGATTATATTAAAAATGTCACAATGTTTTCTTTTTTGTATTTTCACCTTTACTGAACCTCTCTCTAAATTATTAAAAACGTGTGTTCTTTCACTAATGTGCAGAATGAATATTACAACTGGCCCAATATTGGCTATCACGTAGAAATTTATGCGCTCATCTCTAAAGCCCTATACTTTTGAAATTGAAATTTTGGGGGTGCTGACTATATCATTCTAATCTCTCTCACTGTGCGGCACTTTAATTTTATCATCATTTATCATTTTGGTAGTAGGATTATTTCTAGACCTATATTAGAATATTAAATGTAATGGTCTTTTCAATTAACCTTGGCAGAAAGAAGGCGATTAATAGGATCCCGGTCGATGCGCATTGGCATCCAAAAGCCCACTAATAAGTTTCCGGTAGGTAAAGTGTTAATAACGAAGAATGTAATTATGTTAAACAAATAGAGGAATACACGTTTCATGTGAATAATTCGTTGTTACCAAACATGTAAGTTACTTCTCTTAGCATTTTGTAACGCTTTGCTCGAAGCACTATGCGGAAACATAGTTACGAGAATAGGTTGATATACCCGCGGGGCTAATTATTTCCTAATCTTTTATGAGAAACTGCATGGACTCTTATCACGACCAAATACATTAAACAAACTAATCGTAAAATTGTGTTACAGTGAAAATTAGGTCAACCAACTCTTTTGCATCCCAATTATTATTATTCATTCGTAACAACCTAGCAGTGTATTTGGTACTTTTATAAAATAATATCGTTTGCGATGGTACCAAGAAGTAGTTCACCCAAGAGTATAATAAAAATATCGATCCACTGTGTGTGTATATATATATATATACACATATATTATATATAAAATAGTGCATCTTACAAGGCTAGCTTTTTTTATTCTCGGAATAAAGACAGAGACGAACCTGACGTATGATACATAAAGCGCATCGCTTAAAATCTCAGGTTTTAATGCTTTTGCATTTTATAGGCGTGAATTGAATGGTACCTTTATTCTTCATCCAGTCTAAACATTTAATATACACATTTAAGATATCATGTAACAAATATCCTTTGTAACATTAAATAGGAATATTATATTTGGAAAATTAATGCGAATATTCAGATGTTACGATCCAAATTTTCGTTGTGTACTTCAAGTTTTTTAAAGGAATTTAACTTTAAACAAATTCTAAGCTTTGTTTAAGTTAACCATTTTGCAACAAAAATTGTGTCTCTATTCCGGATAATTCTATTTTTCTGTTTCTCTTTTAAGAATTTATTTGAGGCTGTAAGAGGTTAAAATACTAAAATACCCTTTTATATGAATTAGCAATTTTATTCCACTAAACGCACCGCAGCAAATTAACCAACACTGGAAGCATAAAAGTAGTATAATATTTTTCACCAGGTGTTCCCAGTTTAAAAATACAGTGGACCGTCGATGTTGCATACGCCATTGTGTATAAATTCACAACGTGCAGGTCGGACATAGACGATCTACAGCCACGACACGATGGAGTCTGCATTACTTATTCATTGTGTTGTCGATCGGTGAAACACTTCGAGCAAAAGTGCCATTACACCGAACATCACCATTACACGTTCGATTCACTTACACATACGCTTACCACTAAAGCGCGAAACGTTCACGTTTGCACAAACCAAGAGTAGCAATTACCATAAAACTGTAACTAAGAAACTTCTAGCTCTAGGTACAATGCGTAAGTGTAAGATATAATTGCGCAGATTTTATGTAACCATTCTTTCAGTAGAATAGTTGGAGGCTATAATACTGCGTACGAGTATAAATTCTTTATTAGGAAGCAACAACACTTTCAAGTCCTGAGAGGAGTGTGTTATTTGTGACTTTTTTATGAAATACAAATACCATGTACAAATGTTTTTGACAGTGCTTTTACTGCTGCTTTTAGTCTTATTTTAGCTCGTAGAATCATCCCTTAAAATTTCTCTAAGAAGTCTTCTCCAAACTATCTTCTACCTTCTATTAATATACATAATTTCAACATGTACTTCGATGAATAATAACTAAACCCTCCTTTTCTCGTGTAGCAAACGAATGGGCGTTTCACAAAAATTTCAAGCTTAAAACAGCCTCCGCTTATTACCCAGCGGAAGTGAGCGAAGTACACCTTAAATTTCTTTTACGCCAAGTGAAACAATAGAGGTTAAAAGTAGCGGAGAGTTATCGAGCCGATGTTCATAGGGCAAACTTTGCATTCTTTTACGAGAATGAGAGAATAGGCCTACATTTACCTTACTACTATGTGCGTACTCGTATATGCAGGTGCATATAAAGCTCGCATGAACCGAGAGTAACAGAGAGAAACAGGCAGAGTTTATCGTGAACTGAATTGCTTTTGTCACGCAGCGTGTTCTACGTTCAGCCTATTCTCTCGAAAACACGATGCAATTACGAAATTAAATACGTCGCCGGCCGATTTGGAAAAGGCTGCTGCTGTTAGTGGCAGCAGGATTTAATTGAGAACTCTCCGAAGAAGTCGTGACACGTCGTTTTGTTTCCAGCACATTAGAAGAAAGGAACATTGCCAAGACCCGAGAGAGCACAAGCCTCGTAAACACCGTTAACCAAATATATCACGAAAGCTCGCGCGCAGCTAAGTGATCACTATTATACCCTAATTGCAGAAATTCGAGCAATCTACTGAGATGATCTAATATTGCTTATTCATATGCTAGTGAAATTGAGCGGTGAAGGGTTTCGTGAAGCAGATACTGGTTTTTAAACCCTTTAAGCGGGGAGGACAAACCTATCTGATATTTATGGTACCTCAAGTTGTATATTATTGGATTGGAAATTAAGTTCGCGACTAGTGTAAATTCTAAACATAAATTAAACCAAGCTGTACTTCCGAAAAGCGCCAGTGACCAATCGGTATCAAATTTTGAAAAGGAGGAGATAAGGAGGGGTAGATCAGATGTGTAAAATTTTTAGTTCGGGTATTTCCGAAATATTAATAAAGAAACTTGTACCACACGTTAATACGTTAAAAAGATTTACGTGAGCACCCTATAGATACGGAGGTTTACATTGTTCCTGTAACGTCGGCTACTCAACAATTGACGACGATATAGTTACACAGAATAACGATTGCATTAATAATGCCTATGCAACGTACATATAGGCAGAACTCAATTGTATTGGACGGAAAGTTTTTTCTATTAACCTTTTGAGTGATATAAACGCATATCTCTATACGCTAGCAGATGTTCCTACTTTATAAACGCGACACGAATAAAAATTATTATCAATGTTTGAAAAATCACATGCTTGTGAGAAGTATAAATATTCTATTTAATATTGCGTAAATAAATAAGAATAATAGTAACTTTGATCAGCACTTTATGTAGAAGAAGACTACTTTTAAATCAGAAGAGCTCCGCACTCAAAGGGTCAGTATCTCGGAAACTAATAAATACCCGAAGTTAAAATGTTATATTTAGGATTTGGTGTTTATCGGCCACTTAAATCAATATAATCAACAGACATAATAAATGCATATAACAAAATAAAATTCGAATAAAAATATGTTGTATTTGCACTGAAACTCTCTCGCTTACTATTATTTTATTTTTGTAATCCGGTATCCATGTCGCGGTTTCCTAAGCGTTTCGTTAACACTATTTTCACTGCGGTAACAATGCAGAGTCGCGACAGTGGCATTGTGTTAATGGGAACTGCTAACTGCGAAAACGCGACCAACGTTCGTTCGATAAAAGGCCTCGTTATTGTTGCAGTGAAGCAACGAAGCTCGTTTCATAGAAGTCTCTTGCTACGCGCCATAAACGTCATATGTATAACGATAAAATTATCGGCCTGGTACAAGCACCTCGCGAATAGTGTTAACATAAAATACTACAGAAATTCTTTATTTTTTCGTAATATTAAGTCCCAGAAAAAAATCGTGCGACTTTTTTTACGTAGCTAAATTAGAATAGAATTTCTTGTAGTATTTCGTAACAATATAAGCACGAATATAATAGTAATTACTTTCAAGTAAATGGAGATTACAATGTTAACTAAAATGATATGTTAAGAAAGTTCCGATTACTTGAATTTTGTACTATAAATTCACGCGAACTTTCTCCGACAATTAATATTATAGCAATGATTTGTCTTCCGTAATATTGCATAATTTAATAACGATTGAGAGTATTATTGAAGTGCATATAAATAAGATGACTTACCAATCGAAGAACCTTCTGCCATGGAAAGTGCCATCGGAGGAGCCATTCAAATACGGTAACTCCACACCTACATGCGTTTCCTCGCGACCCGGTACAGGTCCCACGTATCTCACTCGGCCTTGGAGAACTTTACCCTCCGGCGATATTATCTTCACGAGGTGATCCAGCTTCAGATCTCTTGGTATCTATGAAAATAATCGTCAAAGATCATAAATGAAAAATCGTACTTCAGATAAGAAGAAATCTTCCGAAAAAAATGTGTAATTTTTTTTTAAATTAAAAAAGTCAGACGCGTCATAGACTACAGATAGAGAAATCAGATTCTTATGAGTAGAAAGCGAATGTTTATGCATTCATAAGGAACTTAAATACGGAAAAAATATAAAATGCATATAATATGCAAAGTTATGTAAAGTATCCAAAGTTAAGCACAACTTAGAATAATTATTAGGTGAAACAACATCTCATTTAGATTCCATTTCTTCAGTGTAATTTGTGGAAATAAAGTGAATTTGCATAAAGATCCGCAGTCTACTTACGAGTGAAAATTTAAAAGATTCTTAAAACACATATAAAAAATGATCAATGTGTCAAGAATATGATAGCTATTTTCCTATAGATACATAATTAAAGGGACTGCAGCACTTTTTCACATCGAATAAAAACGATTTAAATATTGCAGTTGCAAACGCAAAAAGTTCGTAAGAGGTGGAACAAGTTCTTTATTGCTACAATCCTGACAATTTATTATTCTAAATTATTAGTTTGGTTAGTTTGTTAATTAGATATTCTCTAGTTAATTAGTTTGGTCTCTATGTAGTTCACGTAACAGATGGTGGTGAAACTTACCTTTGGCAGGTACGGTCTGGCATCCTGCGGCGGATGCCAGTCACGAATGAGATCGGGCTCGGAGTATCGTCGTGTACGTCTCCGCCTAGCTGTCTGTCTATTCCAATAATCAGAACTGACACCGCTACTGGAGATTGTCAACATCGAGTCGATGCTCCGTCGCAAATAATCCTCTGCTTCATCGATCAACGACTCGGTCGAATCTCCGCTGTTATCACCAGCCACCAAATCCGAACGCAAGTTCGGTAAACTACCTCGCGTCATTGGGCACTCTGTAAGCAAAGCGACAGCCAACCAATGAAAAGTTGGTTTTGCTTCAAACTGAGCGAAACAATAATTTCGTCTGAACAGAATTTGCGATATTTCTCATCCCACTTAAAAAGTTAACTCTTAAAGAGTATGATGGATAAAATTTCACCCCCAAGCAAATAGTTGATAGAATGTGAAGTATAAAGTATTAAAAGGCACCCGCGTAACATAGATTAGTTACGATCGAGTTACTCATTCGTATCTTATAACACTGCGCAGAAACTCGACCCCTTGATACGACTCCATTCAATACAAGGTTGCTGTGAGCGTTAGATTATTTAGACTGGCTGAGCTTGAAATTTAATTAATCGTAACGCCAGTAGGCTTCTCGGAATTAATGGAAAACTACCACTCCGATTTATTCGTCAATTTATCGTGGTTAAAATTCATTCTCAAAAATCTTTCCTCTTCCCTTATAAAAATCGCAGCCATTCAACGAATTTTACATAATTTAATGGCAACTTTAGCTTAAAGTTTAAATTTTACACTTTAGTTTCTTGGATTTCGGTTCTTAAATTATAAATTATGATTTAATTCTCTAATGTACACTATAGCTTCTTTACGATTAAAAGACAAGCCAGAGGAACATGCTATGTATCACAGGCTCGAAAGACATTGAAAAATGCAGGGATGGTGCAATAAATAAATAAAAAAAATAGTTTTATTCGATTAACACGTTCGCTAGCAGCGTTACATATAAGCGATGCATCAATTTCACTATGATACATTACGAACTAGAGTTTTCATACATTTCCTATATGTGACACATTGCAAAACTATGCTATTACATTCTATTGTGTTCACATTTATTAGATTTTAATCGCATATAAGTTTGCTAAAAATCTGTTTTGCAAAAATTTGTAAAATAAGATATGTGATGGAACTTTGTTCCGCGGCGTGGTAGCGAACGTGTTAAAAGTCACAAAATTGCAATTAAATTTCACACAAATAAATAAACGTACCTTGGAAAGTAACCTTCGATCGCGTTCTCTTCGGAACGTTTTTGGAAGTCTTCGAAGGGGCTGCAGGTGGGTGCACGTGAGTGGGCGAAGAAGGCATGGAGGACCAGGTCGGTCTCGGGGTAGAAGTGGCCACCGGAACTCTCCAGGTATCGAAGGACGCAGCAGTTGCTCTCCAAGAGTGTCTTCGCGATGGTCCGCCAACAAGGTCCAGTCCAGGCGACGGAATCGAGGATAACGAGCCACGATATCGAGAGGAATAAAGGTCGGTGGAAAGACGGCAATCGCAGGGACTCGGAAGTCCTGTGCCAGGATTACAACGGGGCCAAAATCCTGCTGGAGAACCCAAGGATTCCCGTCGATGGACATCTGGTGTACGAAGGCCACAGCCTCGAGAACTGAAACATGTCTAAAACAAGAAAAAGCAAAAACAATGTAAATCGATTGAAATGAAATTCAGAAGTAGCTTAACAGCTTTTGTTACAATATTTTATAGAGTAGAATTAGAAATTGATCTTTCGGAATATTTGTAAAAATTAATAGATACTATAATTGTATCACGGATCAAAAGAAAATTCTTAAAAGAAGAAAATATTGGGTCATCCTAAATTATTCCATATGCTACACTGTGGAATACAATCCACGTAGTAAAAAATAACGATTTCTGTAAAAGAGATAAAAAGTTTACGTATTCGTATTCCAAGGCAACGTTGTCATATTCCCATAAGAATAAAGGAATCGATCATTACGGAACATAGGAACGATATTATTGGAATCCTACGCATTTACCACGCAATAAACGTTCAGAACCGGTAAGTATCGGAAAGAAGCAACACGAAGACAACGATTAGTCATCTAAGTTGACGATTGTAACAAACACCAAAGTGAATTGTATTAGCTTCATTCGTTCGACCTTCTCCCACATATCTCCAAGTATTTCCGTATACTCATATACACGCATGTGAAATATACGCATGCACACATAAAATGCGTGTTTTTAGGAATGGTCGACTACATTCACAATTTACGACGCTGAGTGTGTACACATGTTCATGAACACGCTCCAACCATCTTTTGCGTAACACCCACGAGAATCAGTTACAAAGCTTCTCGCCTATTTTCTATCAACTCACTTTTATTTTAATAACACTCTTAGTTAAAAATCTATACTTAGATCCTTAAAAATTGGTCGATCAAACATGTTTACGGAAGTTTCTAAAAAAATGGGTGCGGGCTTGACGATTTTACCTTAGGGGATGATTTCAAGTATCTGATGCTTGAGAAGTACTGTTTTATTTACTGTCTTATTACAATAAATAAAAAATAATTGGGCATCAATAAAATAGAGTTTTATTTTCCATTATCAATTAAGATTACAGAGCTGAAAAATAGTCTTCACCACGTGCAACAAAGTTTATTGAAAAATGTAAAACTACAAAGTAAAATACGAGCCAAGCATTGAAATAACAATTATATAGAAGTATAACATTACCGTATTAAAATATAACGCATGAGGTTGTAAAAATAATTTCTGACACAAAAACAATAATAACGATTAAAATATAATATACAGGGTGGGTCACCTGAAGTATTAATAAACTAATTTTCAACACAGAATACATTCCTCCTAATATCTTTCGATACTAACCGGAAGTTTCATTATGTAGAATATTCTTCGTTATAATTTTTTAACTAAGCAGAATTGGAAAAAGAATGCTTTAATTAAATATTACTACGTCTATCAGGTATCCAAATAAGAATAAATTAATGTATCATTCCATGCAAAAAAATAAGGGTTGCAACCCCTTAACCACTTAAAGACTCAATTTCCAAGTCTTTTGCACATGAAATAATTAATCCGTTAATACAATTTAATTTAAAAAAAATTATGTAGACACAATAGTTTTGGAAAAACAAGCTTGTCACACTTTAGGTGACTGACCCTGTACATACACTACTTCGAGCGAGATATGATCTATAAGAGAAGACAAATCTTTTCCAAGCTGCAACTATTCCCATAATTACTAAAGTTTTTTAAAAACGCTACACCGCATGTAATAAATTCTTGTTTACGAAATAATAAAAGTTTCTTTATTTTGGACAGATTCCATAAAGATACTACTTCGTATAACTTTTTTCTACAAATTATGAAGATTCTGATCCCAATTCGGATCCTACCTGTGCGTGTGGATCGTGGCAGAGATGATCGGCGCTTCTGGACAGCTCCGGCACCATGCTGGTGAAACTGATGTCCGACAGCATTACTCTTCTTGCTTCCCGGGTTTTATCAGACAACCGAAGTCTTCCAGGCACCCCGGTCGGCAGAGCAAATTTGCTGGGCAACGTGGTAAACGTATGAGCCACTTTGTGCGCAAGATAGCTCTCAGAACGCCAGTGGGCTGGAAGCGCAGAAATGTCTGTTTGAGCACCAGATTCTCGTCTTGCTCCGGTGATTCTGTCCATCACCGGTCTCAATGGTGCCGCACTCTTCCGTCGACTACCCGCCAAAGCTTCACGGTGGATAATCGGTCTGTAAAGAGAACGATTATCTATTTTTTAACACGTTTTCTAATACCCAATAATATTCTTATATAAAAGTTTGTATCGTCTCTGTTATTTTCCAAACAATTGCATAATAACAGTATGTTGTATTTTCTATTTCTCTATGAATTTCTTTATCGTGATTTAATATTGAAGCTTCTCAGAAGACAAACTGATCGACCCTTATTAACCCCTTTAAATACCGGAACTGTCAATAGACGACAATACGAAGAAAGTTTCGCGCATCAAGAGTGTCACCCATAAGCAATTTAAAGTCTTTAATCGAGTTTACCTTTTACTACACGAATAATTATAGTTTTGTGCGTATACTGTATTTTTTTCTACAGAATAAATATTTGTATTTGTATGTAAGTGTGTGTATTTATGTATATCTCAAAATATATCCGTAGTTAAAGAATTAACTTTAGTAAACTTTAATTATTATAGAATTTTCGAATCGGTGGTATGTGTTTATTTGATAAGTCTATATGGAATGAAAGAGGGATGAAATGAGTTAGATAGTTTGTTCTACACCTTAAACGAATATTAAATTTGCAGTAACAGAATTTCGTGTTATATTACGTGCCACTTTGAACCATTCACAGCGCGTCATTACCCTGAATACCATTAGACCCCAAACGGCCAGTAGTGGCTTCTTTCGATATAGTTTCATGTTTATAATCATATCCATGTCGAAATCGATTTTTAACGTAAAACTTTCCCCATTTTCTTCATTCAACAAGCTCAAACCATTGAACAAATAAATGAAAATATTAATAATACCAATATTTAGTAACGAAAATTTAAATTTTAGCACCTATACCCTTTTTGATTCCTTTTTTTTTAAATAATTATACTGTAATTGTAGCGTAATAAAGAATGGAATAAAACGTGATCTAACGAAGGTCTTTAATAACTAACAACGTAATTAAATTGCATATATGCCTACGCCTGAGCTTTAACGAACAGGAAACATAATTAAAGTGTCGTTTCATTTATGCGCACGTATCAGTCATTACGAAGCTCCGCATCTGGCAAACTGCGGTACACGAGAGAAAAAAAAGGGTTGGAAGTAAGTGAAAACGTTTATAGCTGTTAAGTACCCAGCAGCTAATTAAAGTACTTTCAACGAATACATGCATACATATATTGGCGTGAGAGTCTTTCGTTGAGTACAGAGTAAAGAGCCCTATGAGATGTGAAACGCTCATTTTGGCACAATATTACTTTTACATGCCCTTCTCTTAATCTAATATAATAATATAATTATTGGAAATTCGAATGATTGGAAAGTCAGAAGCTTGAAGATTTATACTCTGAATATAATCATTAACAAATAGTAATACTACTAAAGATTATTTTCTTACTAAAAGAAATATTTATCAAAAATTGTTTTCTCGACTAAACAATTGCATAAAAAAATATCCATACGAGCAAAGCGTATATATAAAAATTATTCCAATATCTAATTCTTCGATAAACCCCTAGTTCATG
The DNA here is from genome assembly GCA_028830335.1 of Eucera pruinosa. Lineage (NCBI taxonomy): Eukaryota > Metazoa > Arthropoda > Insecta > Hymenoptera > Apidae > Eucera > Eucera pruinosa. The sequence goes on along the minus strand of JAMYCR010000003.1, from coordinate 20,463,404 downwards.
TAACGCAAGCCCAAAGAAATCGATATACTGTCGTGCAACGTTAAAAAAAACCGCGTGTTACCTGTAGGCGGTGGGTGGTGCAGCCAAAGTGTTTCTCCTGACCGCGTGTCTGGTAGCGTGCTCGGGCTCTTCAACAACGCCACACTTGCTAATGTCTGTCTCGACCAGAACCGAGCACTGCGACCACATTTTGTTCAGCCTGGTGCTGGAACTCTCGTCAAACCTGTCCACGCTTTCCTCGCGATCGATGCTCGAGCTCTGCGAGGAAACCGCCTCCTCAACGGAGCTGGTCTTCTCTCCATTGCAAACCAAAGATTCGCCCTCGGCTGACTTTGTATATTTCAGCAATACTGGTTGAACAGTAGGTGCAGCCGGTTGCCAGGATTCCGTTTCCGTTATGGAGACAAGATCCTCTTGAAGACCGAGATCGCGACAAGTTTCGTCCGTCGTGAATATCAACTCGATATCATCGAGTTCTTCAGACTCGTTCTCGGATTGATCATTCGTCTTTGGCTGATCGCTTGATTGGTTCTGACGAGGATGTTGCTGAGACACTTGGGTGTCAGGATTGTCACTGAACACTGAATTGTCTCCGTCAGAAACCGACTTTAAGCTTAGATCTTCTAAATCCTTCTCCGGCACTTCCAGATGATCGGCTTGCGCTTCGTTTCCGTCTTCCTCTTCATCTTTCGACTCCCTACTATCCGACGAGACGGAAGTTACCTCGTTCGAAGTCGCATTTTTCATCCCATCGTCTAAACTGCCGCCAGATATTAGAGCGGATTGTGATTTAGTGGTCGCGTCGCGCGACATTGTGCTTTTTGATTTCTGATCCCTCGTTTCTGATTTGAACGTAGACCCTGCATGACTCTTAGATGCTTTCTCAACTGCACATGGTTGCGCATCAGGATTCTCGTTGTTGGTACTGGATTTGCTGTCGGTTCGTGGTCCGATGACCGGCTTAGATGCCTCTGCCACGTCCTCCGTGTCGACTTTGTTCCTGGACGCGTCCATGAGTACGCCTGCTTGCTCTGACAGACTGATACAGTTTACAGGGTGAGAATGACAGCGAGAATGCAACAGCGTATGCACGCTACACGTGGTTATTAATAGGTGCATCGAGAACGGGACGCGTTCCTTTTAATTAACGCTAACGCCGTACAACTTCTCCGTTTAGCGATCCACGATGCTAACTACTGAATTACACGAGATCGGTCCACTTTTATACTTCTAACTACTGAATTTGTAATTTATATTAAATTCTGAAAGAGTCAGCTTCAATCACTTTGGTTCCAGTTAAGCTTTCGATTAAAATACGAGAGTCATTTGAAAAGTTCACCGGTTAACTCTCAAGTGATGATTTTGCTGAAATTTTGTTTACAATCTTGAAGATACATTTGTTTTATGCATAAGGTGGTTTATTCGAAAAATGCATCGTGTGGTTTACTGGAAAATTAAATTTAAAAAAATTATCTCGCTTCCTTGCATGAAATGGGTAACATTAAGCATCGTGTCGTAATTAAGGTTTTCGTTGAAAGAGGCTTAACACCGATGGAATTTTTTAGTGAGATAAAAAATGGGTTGACTGATAGTACACTATCATATGCTACGGTAAAAAATGGGCAACAGAATTTAAACTAGGTCGTTTGGAATTTAAACGACGACTTTTAAGAAACAAATTTCTAAGATGGCATAAACGCACTAGAGAATAACTAGATGAAGTACATTGAAGTTGAGCGAGATTCTTGAAAAATAAAAGCAACTTAAAACTCAAAACAATACGTTTTTATTTTTAAGGTGCGAACTTTTCAAATGATCCACGTAAGATTGAAAAGATGCGAATTAATAAATAGAAAATCGTTTTAACGGTGTTTTCTCCGTAATAAAATCAACAAAATAAGGGTGTCCTTCGTAGAGATATCTATAATTTCAAGGAAGTGAAATAGAACGGGAAAGTCGCGGGGTACAAAGCGAACGAAATTCACAAACGAACTCGTAATTGCTCACAGAGACGCATTTCGAGACTCACTCTTTGACGTCCTCTACTGCGAGTGGAAAAAGACAGGCCTGGGGCGGCGGGCTTGTGGCAGCATCACTAGAAAACTCACTGTTCCTGCTTAGGATCTTTCGCCTAAGGACGTGATTCTCAAGAGCGAGCCTCTCGACGGCGTCAACGTAGCTCTCGCCAGAAAAATCACCGACGCTCTCCTTAAGACGGCGAAGTTCTTCCCGCGAAGAATCCAGCGCGGAGCGCAACGATATCACAGTCTGAAAGAGTCATATTGAAAAATCATTCTACTTCCGTGAAGCGTAAGTTGGAAAATCTCTGAGAAAATATACAAAAGATTTGAAAAATCAATTTTTCGAAGCTGTTTTCCTTTAACCCTCTACAACCCAAATTTTATTTACTTTTTCGAAGAAAGAAATTATGATTATGTGACCATTTTTAGTTCAATCTGAAGAACAGAAATTAATAATTTATGTATGATTGCATGGCATTAATAAAATGCGATAGTACAGTGATATGCAAATAAAAAAAAATCAATAAATTCAAATATATGACTGTGTAACTTTTAAGTTACACAGGATTACAAAGGGTTAAAAATAAAGTGGTACCGAATTTCTCCTTTCCAGCATCTAAATATCGAGTAACAGCCTTTCCTGATATAACAGCATCGTTTTCTTAACAAACACTCTACACCTATCATCAAGATACACGATAACAGTAGGTTACAGTCGTAATTACACGTGGACATTGAATCGGGGCGCTATTAAGAATTAATTAAGATGATGGACGAAAATGATTGAAGAGAATTTCGCGCACATCGATTATCCTTTCGATTTAATTCCCCGTATACCCGTTTAATGATCAAATCCTTTCTTAAAAAGTCCTTCTAACGCTACTATTATCTTATACTATTGAAAGTTGCAAAAATTACTGAATGATTGACGTTCCTTTTTATTTGTCATGCAATTACACGAACAAATTGTCCCAGTGTCCCAGTCTTCATGCATAAGAGCGGACATTCACGTCATAAATCTCCAAATCAACAGTGATAACTATTATTATGAACTTAATAACGCCGTTTCGAGACAGGCTGTGCACTTTCTAAAGCAGGTGGAGTCTCAAAGATTTAATGACGAAGATCTACACACTCGATGGAAAAAAACCTCGGTGAAAACTCAATTTTGCTCGGAAAGCTAAAAATCCGATATTTTTATGAATCTTTCAATACCATTTGCCGAAAAGGTGTTTTAAAGATAGTGCATTTAAATTTTTGAATGAATAATAACATGTACTCTTTAATCTAATCGATCTTAAACCTATACAAACTCAGCATCAAAGACTACTCAAGGTCGAGGGATCACGGGGGTAAAAAGATCGAAAAAGAATGAATAGCATCGGTATATATGAAATCGATGGCTGAAGAGTATATTACAGTCGCCTACTTCCTTTTAACCAAGCACCGTGTCATCTAACCAATCACACGCACGTGCTGAGAAATTAAGTGTGCTAACACAGACACATAAACTTACCAAGGATTTTTTTTTCAAACTAAGCAACTTATTTTTCACAGATTTATATTGATTCTACCTTAGCCGAAACCGATTCTCTGGTATATCCCATATTGATATTTTATAAACTTCCAAATTTTCACGTAATAGTTTATAATTAGACTGCAGATATTTATGCAAATTCATATTTTTACTAACAGTATTAAGAAAACAGAAGATGCATGGAGGGTTGTTTCACCCTCAAAATACAATCGTTTGTACTTTGCTTTCAATATTTTACATAGCTTTGCATGTAATCTGCATTCTGTGTCTTTTTGCACATCTAAATTTCCCGTAAATACATAAAAATCCGCAGTCTACTTACAATATTAACAATAATAATATATGTAATAATAGATAACAAGAGTAACGTGTACATATATAGTATGTACGTATAATGTAAATATATTTACAGTATACTAACAACGGGTTAACAGTGTTTAATGCTATATAACTTTGCCAGAACACATGTCCTACTAAAAAAATCTGTTAGGACTCATGTTCAGCAATTTTTAAAATCGATATTCAAGTTTCTAGAATGAGGAGAATAAAAATTCAAATAAAAAAATATCGGGTCGAAATGGTTAATCCGTACCTTTGCATCGTGTTAAAAATTATAAAAAGATTTACCCCAAATTAATTTATTCTTAAGAAAAGATTAATCCTTAAGGACCAAACCACGATATACAATAATAATAATAATTTGCGAACAAATTAGAGCAACATAAAAAATATAATTTAAGTGGTACGATTTAGGCAACTCCCACTCATATTCTATTGTGGAGTTCCAATTTACCGGCAGGGTTTCATATTATCACCATCTCCTCTAATGAAGTTTGGTTGCCATGCATTAATTAAATTTGTGGTTCAAACCTGATGCAAGGCTCTCACGACGTCCAGTCCGGGGATTCCCGGGGATGGCAGGGTAAGCTGCAGCCCCTGATGATGAGACTGCCGACCAGCTTCAGCTTCCATGCCTCCTCCTCCCCGCCCGATATTTCTAACGAGATCTTGCCACCGCCACAGGTCATGCCGAAACCGTCTTTCTCTTTGTCTATTTCACCACTTCAGCCACGATTTCACCGATTCGAATCGATCACGTTATTTCCGTTACACAGTCGGAACAACTTCGATCGATTTTCTCTCACTGGACCCCGAATCTTCAAGTAAGAACCGAATCAGTCGAATCAATCGTCACGAATAATCGTAATTCGTGAAAACGATCACTATATTTAATTTTTTCATTTTTTCTTTTCGCGGATCAAGGCTGGGTAAAGTTAAACGGGCAAAATGTTATAGACACCCCCTTAAAAGCAACCCTCTAAACAGAAACGAAAATGTCAAGGATAGTTAATACGCGTAGCACTACCGAATGCGTTATTTTTAACGTATATACAAAATTACGTATTTGAGGTAACGCGCAATAAAACATTAAATTTCATCGCGGAAAAAGAATCTGTTGATAATATATTGTTTATAGACAAATGCAACAATCGCGAAACACAATGGACAAACGAAATATGCATTTTTTACCACATGATTCTAAATCTTCTACGACGTACATATGTATGTATATATGTTTCAGCGTATCGCGAATTTTCAGCGCGCTGCCTTTGACTACTAATTTTAACCATAAAACTTTTGTCAAGTTTCACAAGAAATTCTTTTACTTGATCACGAAAAAGTAATACATTTTTATTGTTATTTTGAATAGATATAATAGATACGTAACTTTGATTGTTGATAAACATTAGGCGTATTTAATGGACTTAATAAAGTCAAAAGTACTAATAAAAATATGTAAAGATACGAATTAAAACAATAGTCAAACTCTAATGTTTAGGAGAAGCAATAATTGAAACCTAGCTTAGAAAATAAAAAAGTTTTTATAGTTTGCTATAAGATCGAAACTTACTTTTCAGGTGAATTTTTTTAAGTTATATCGAGATGATTAGAAAAATTGGATATCATTTAAATTGTTATAATCGTTTAGAAAGTGACGCCGTAGTAACTGCACGTAATACCATACGGATTGATTCACTTTTACACACGCACTTTATCGTACACTGTTGAGAGCATACTACTGACGAGAGTAACGTTTGCGACGGTGCTTAAACAGAATTTTCCAGTAAGCAATCATTGTTAGAACTATCAAACGATACTAATCGATATAGAATAACCGGAAGCCGTTTACAGATACCACTTTATGCGTGATCGCTAAGCGTTTAAAATCTATTAGCCCTTATACTTCCTCAAACACCGATTATCATTTAATACCGAGTTTTCTTCTTATTGTATACACAATTCACTGAGATTGTTTGACTAAAATTTGTATACGAATAGAAAAGTTCACTTATATTTAAATCTTAATTATTTATAAAATTACTTTTTCGTAAGTACGACGCGGCAGCGTAATTTTCATACGAATGTCAACAATATAGCTCGAGCTGTCACTTGCCCTTTAATGCAGACGACGAGATAGAAATACATACTCAATTACCAGGCTTGCCAACGTCGATGTGATGTCACTCGCAAGGAGCATTTTCATTAAAAGATGAATGACAAATATGGCAAAATTTAACAATCCCCTTTTGCCACCACATTCATTGGCGCGGAAACAATTATAATTGAAGCTTGAATAAATAAACTTCTATTATTAGATGTTTTATAAGATACGATATTCCTGTGCTTCCTATAATCGAGAACAGATTTCTGTATTGCAAAGTGAATTAAAATTGATTTACACCGATAGTTGTTTTTAGATTACACTTGTTGCTTTGCATTTCAAATTACTGTGTGCAACATTATATAAATAATTTAATTATCATACAATAAGATCATTTCATTTACAAATCCGCCTTGCAAAATTATTTGGAAATCAAATGCCTCGTTGGAACAGTGGGTAACGTGTATTATATACAGCAATCTGTCCGCGCAAAGTTCGGTTTCATCCGATTATACACGAGTATATTATTATTCGTGACGTTGACGTTACATAGCGAATAATAACTGTTAAAAAAGTAAAGAAAAAAGAGAGAGAGGTTGTATAAAAACGCCAGAACGACGTAATGTGTTTTATAGCAAATAAATTTTAATTAAAGAAGCGATCCCACTTCGAGAGGATGGAACACAAGACAAATATAAAAAGCGCTCTGTTTGTGGTTGTTTTACATTTATCGGTGCTAAATTGTGCTCAGTTAACGAGAACATATTTCAAAGATGTATCTACGAATAATGGTGACAATTTGCCTGAGATCAGTTGGCTATTTAGCAATTCTATTGACAGTTCCAATAGGGTTAAGAGAGCCAATATAATAAACGTACCCGAAGATAGTTTATTGAACTTCATGGACAATAAGTGTCGGCAAAATTTGATTCGCCTTTGCGGCGATATAAGTAAAACTAACGATGAATTAGTGTTATTAGAATGCATACAAAATTTCAAGGTATAACTCTATCTTTTCTAATTAACAAACTAGTTATTCTATAATTAAAAATAGTTAATTAAAAAAGTAGATCAACATTACTGATTTTACCTATTATCTTTTTGTGTTGTAGCCAACTGAAATTTCTGGTATCGATGATGACTGTCGTCAAGGGATCTGGGATTATATTAAAAACATTACTGATAATTCAAATATAGAACGTTTAGCTAGGAGAAGATGTGGCAAAGAGTTAGAACTATTACATTGTTCTGACTATGGTGACAAACATGGAGCCTATCTCTCTTGTTTAATTGATAAGAGGGAAAATGTAAAAAATCCACAATGCATAACATACATTCAGAGATTAGAATGGATTGCATTTAATGATTTTCAAATTATAACACCATTCTCTTCAGATTGTGAAGATGATATTAAAAAGTTTAAATGTGATAAAGTACAACCATACAGAGACATATCCCAAGGGCAAATATTAGCTTGTTTACAAGAGCATGTTAATGAACTTCAGCTTCCATGTCAAAGGCACATACTTCATATCTCTGAGATACAAGCTGAAAATGTCAATTTGGATCGACAATTATATTTGGCTTGCGAAGAAGACCATACCAGATTTTGTCCAAACATTCGACCAGGTAGTGGTCAAGTATACAAATGTTTAATGCAACACAAAACAGATAGATCTATGACATCTATATGTCAGGAACAGCTCACAAGGAGAGGAAAGCTAATTGCATCAGATTACAGAGTCAGTAAAGGATTAGTTAAAGCTTGCAAAGAAGATATTAAAATTAATCACTGTAGAAGATCTGTAGTTGAAGATAAAAACATAAGACTTGCACAAATTCTTCTCTGTTTGGAATCAGCAGTAAAGAATGGTAGCAGAATTGATGGGAATTGCCAAGCTGAGATGTTTGATCATAGAAAACTTTTAATGGAAGATTATAGATTATCCCCTGAAATAGTTGATGGATGTGCTAATGATATTACAACGTTTTGTAATAGCCTAGTAATAGGTGGTGCAACTATTCATTGCTTAATGGAACATACTAGAATAAGGAAAAGGAAATCAAGAATTTCCAGCAAATGTCAAAGAGCGGTAACAAAATATTTATGTACATTTATGTATATTACAGAAGTGTAAATATTAAATTGAATATTTTTTTATTGTAACAGTTAGAAGAATTAATTATGGAAGCTGATGCTGGGGAAGATTGGAGAATTGATCCTATCTTAAGAGAACAGTGTCAATCTGTTGTTAATTTAGCTTGCAGAGATGTAAGAAACATTTAAACAAATAAGTGAATAAAATATAATTAACGTTTAATTAAATAATAATGAATATAATCTGATTTGAATATAGGTACACGGAGGTGATGCTAGAGTAATATCCTGTCTAATGGAGCAGCTTGGTACAAACAGAATGACAGAAGCTTGTGAAACTGCTTTAGTTCAGATACAATATTTTGTATCTAGAGACTTCAAATTAGATCCTCAGTTATATAGAGAATGTAAATTTGATGCAATACGATTATGTCATGCAAGAAATGCATGGGACAGTGATGGAAAACACATGGACCCAGAACGAGGTCCTCTCGTTTTACCATGTTTATATAGACATGCATATCATCCTCAAAAAAATATGACAGTAAGATTTTGTATTATATCGCAAATAAAATTGATTTAATGTCTTGGATGATTTTATTTGGAAGCTAAACTTCATTCTTGAACTGATTCATTTCAGTTAAAAACAAGATGTCTGGAAGAAATTAGACGTATTATGCGACAGAGAGCAGTGAACGTGGATTTACAGCCTGAAATTGAAGAAGTATGTTTGAGTGAGTTGGCAACACTTTGTAATAACAATATAGGAAAAAGAGAAGAAATACTGTGTCTTCAAGATAATTTGGATCGGTAATAATAAGTGCATTCAATGACGCGAATCTCTCAAAATCTATTTTATGTTTTAATGTATTTATTTTATATGCAGCTTGAACAGGAATTGCAAATTAGCAGTTGGCAATTTTACGGAAGAACAAGCCGAGCGCGTCGAATTAAATCCAATAATCTCTATTGCATGTCAATATGTCATGGAACATCATTGCGAGGTGCAATATAACTTCTTAGGAAAATTAATCTAAATGTTAATAAGTAATATCTATGTAGTTTTTACTTACAATTATTTATATGAGAAATTTAAAAAACACAGGAATTAAAGTATGGTAAAGATGAGGGTGATATGATGGAGTGTTTAATAGAACATAAAAATGATCCAGACGTACGAAACGATCCCAAATGCAAAGCAGCAGTAGAACATTTCCAATTGATATCATTAAAAAATTATCACTTTACATATAAGTTTAAAGAAGCTTGCAGACCTTCTGTTAAAAGATGGTGTCCAAAGTGAGTGACTTTTTAATAATAAGATATTTTATACAAATATTTTACACAGCATTATAAATTTGCACTTAACGCGCAGATCTAAAACTAAGGCAGAAGTAATAGAATGTTTAAGTACAAAAATGCAAGAAGATATAATGAAAGATACACAGCATCACATACCAAAGGAATGTAGACAACAATTAAGAGCACAGCTTTATCAACAAAGAGAAAACATTCGATTTGATCCCATATTACAGGCACAATGTTTAATTGATATAAAACAGTACTGTTTGGATGCTGAACAAGGAAATTCACAGGTATTACATGTATATAAGTACCTTACTGAATCATTGTATGAAAAATGTTCAATTTTTATGTCAATACTAAAAAGAATGTAATTATTCTAGATTGTGGAATGTTTAGCAATGCATAAGTCAAAATTATCCGATGCATGTCATAAGCAATTGTTCAAAGTAAGAAGGCAAGAATTTCAAGACAGTGGAAGTGATTTTGCTTTATTAAATAGCTGTCGCTTAATGATAAAACAGTTCTGCAACGACATTAATCGTTCGCAAGCGTTAGATTGTCTAAAACAAAATAAAGATAATCCATCGTTTGATGATAAATGCAAAAGTATTGTTATTCGAAGAATGATTGAACAAAACACAGATTACAGATTTAATACTGCATTACAAGAAGCTTGTTCTTATGAGATCAATAAACATTGTAAAGAGGTATGTAGGTGTAAAGAAGATTTATCTATAATGTTTTTTTTTTATTATTTTCTACGTTTTACTTTTCCTTATTAGGTTTTATTACATGAACCTACTGATAAAGAACTCGAAGGGAAAGTAATAAGATGTTTGAAAATAAAATTCCGTGAAGCTAAACTTCTAACGAAATGTGAACGTCAAATGACGACTATACTTAGAGAAGCAGCATCAAATTATCATTTAAATCCATTATTAGCTACAATGTGTGCACATGAGGTATTCTTACTGAAATATACTTATAATAAGCAATTCTTTAAATCAAATACATGCGATGTTTAATACAACAATTATTATGTATTTGGGACAGATTAAAACAATTTGTAGAGAAGATGAAAGTGAACCTGGATTAGTAGAAGAATGTTTAAAAGTAGAATTTAATGCTGCTAATAAAGACATGAATGAAGAATGTCGCCTTGAAATTGCTGATTTAATAGAACAAAGACGAGCAGACATTAACGTTGATCCTTTGCTACAAAAAGCATGTGCTGTTGATGTCAGTAAATATTGTAGCGACATTTCCCAAGGCGCAGGCAGGCGTACGTTAAACAAATAAATATTCATCTAACTTGCAGCTTATTTTCAGACATCGGAAGTATAAATATATTAAAACGTCATTATCTTCTTTTAGATATTATGTGTCTACAGAATGTGTTAGAGGATAGTAATAAAGCTTTGCGACCTGATTGTTATAAAATGTTAACCACAAGGATGGAAATGTTTCGAAATGCAGCAAAGGTAACAGATTATACATTTTTTGTAACATCTAAGAAAACGAAGAATTAATAATTACACGTACATATATATATATTTATTTACGTTTAGCTAATTCCACCAAATTCAATACAAGAATTGTATTCGACGGTAAATCGATCCCCTGCAAGAAGATACTTCATGATTGTCGCATTAACGATGACTGGCATAATTTTCATCACCGGTTTGTTTTGTGGAAGAGTGACGAGACGAACAATGATAATGAAAAATAAGTGATAAATTATAGTGAGAAAAGTCCGTCCTCGAAGATTTTCAATCGTCGTAATTAAAAGTAAAAGGAAAAAAAAAGAAGAACAAAATCGATCAAAGTAAACATCGAAAATGATAAAAAAGAACAAAGTGATTACACTGGTGACCTTTTTGCAATATATCAAACATACCAATGGAAAACTAACTTTTTTATATTTTTTTTAATGCATAAATACATAAATAAACTTATAAAAGGGTAATACTCGCATATGTTCATGATTCTACAATTTGTCATTCATAGTATTATATCATAAATGTAAAAACTGTAAAGGCTCGAATGAATGGAATGTATGATAAACTGGAAGTGACTTGCAATTAAGGTAGATTTTAATAAAAAATATATTAATAGAGAATATATATATATAATATCGGAATAAAGAATGAAATTTTATGTCAATATTCTATACATTTGTGATATATAACAAGGATTCGTAAAAAAATAAAATGGTCACATTTTATTTAAAGCAAAACATATTATCTGGGCACAAATTACCTTGGTCTTCCATTGTAGAACATTAGAATGCATATAATATTAGATGCTATTAGAAATGATTTTACAATGAATGGAGTTGGATGATTATGCAAAGTGCACACAGTACAGAACTTTTAATAAATATTATGTGTTTCTTTAAAAAGAAAAAGTTTATGCTCAATTTATGCTAATTAAAGCTATTTAAACTTGTCATTGAATATATTACCATTGTATTATAAGTTAAGGTATACAATAAGACCAAATGTTGTGTTACACAAAAACATATTATGAGTAAAATACTAACGTAAAAATACTCAACTGTAGTTATATTGTTATTAGTTATAACAAATAATAAATTCTCTTTGTACTCATTTTTATATTTTCAAAAAATACAACCCAAGCATTTGAAGTAAAATTGTAAAAAGCTTGAAAAAAGAAAAAGTTTCAAATAATTAAAACAAATGTTATTCAACGAAATTGAGTTTTTGGTAAACTATAGTTTCCTTGGAAAAACTATTTAACTGGTACGAATCATTACAAACAAAGTCAATTGATGCTGCAAATGGAATAGAGCGAAAGCCACGCATCTTGTTTTGCTTTTATGGCTTTAATTTTTGAGTTCAAATGCTGCGCAACGGTCGCACGTGTAGTTTAATTAATCACCACAAGGAGACGCAGCAGTCGCGTGAAGTCTGAGAACCTGCAAAACACAGTAACATCAAGTAACATCAAAAACTTCTGTAACGCAGGTCCGTAACGTTGTTTGCGTTGAACGGACAAGATTATGGTTACGGAGAGAGTGTTGTGAGAGATGTACATCATTTAATATCGTGTGTGTTAAGCGTATAACATGATTGTTACGAAACATTTCCAAAATCAGTGTTATTCCTGATTCCAATATCAATAAATACGTGTATTAATTGATTTGAACGACAATATCGAGCCTGTTGCCGAAAGATTGATGAAGAAGGAGGTGCGTCGAAGGACATCGTTGTGAAGTACAGGAACGCATTTAAGAAATACAACGCGTACGACAAATGTCGAATCGCAATGAACAGCGCAACATAGGTGTGGCGCGTAAAAGAGAGAGCGTACATGCACGTATACGTAGTATAGACGTGCAATACGTGCTTCCTTGGAATGAAGGCAGCGAGGAATTGGATTAACTTTCCCCAGTTACATTTACATTTAAAAAGCCGATCGATCGTTTTGATGTAGTGTCAAGTGTAAACTGACACCGCTAGATTAATTGTGTACACTGTAACCGAGTTACTGCTTTCTAAAATCAACATCAATTTTCTACTAGTTTCGAAGTAAATATCTTTGGTGTTGAAAACACCGTGTGGGTGCGTGTGCGTGAGCGTACTCGTGCCCGTGCCTGCGCCTATGCGTCTCCGTTCGCCGAGTTGTGGTGATCTTCGCAGAGGTGGCGGCGACGGAGGAGATAGTGAAGGTGGTGGCGGCGGCGGCAACGGCAGTAGTAGCGGTGGCGGCGGTGAAGGAGACGGTGGAGGTGGTGGCGGCGGTGGCGGCGGCGGTGGTGGCCGCGACAACGTTTGGAGGGAGAGATTTCGTACAATCGTGACTGAGTGAGTGAGTTGGTGCGTGTGCGTGCTACCGCGCGTATACGCTCTCTCATTCTCGGTATTGTGCGCGCGTGTGTATAGTATATGTGTGTATGTATATTCTCGCGCGCGCGCATTAACGGAATTCACGATCAGACACGCAGGGACTCTCAACAAATGTTTAAATGGACGCATCGTCCATTATCACCCAAGTGTCGCGGGATGACGAGCTAGGCCAGTTTAATAATGGGAAAGGTAGGTGTCTGCTGTGAATACACGGCTTGCCGCCTTACATTTTTTTTCCACGTTTTTCTTCCAGATGCTGGATGGAATCTGCACCTGTTATGGGACTGCACCGCACTCCTCTTCACCTTACCTCACCTAACTTCACCTCTTCTCTCTTCCCCCTCCCCGCTGCTATGCGCCTATGCTTCGCTTCTGACGTCTCTTTTCCTCTCGCCCTCGTTTTTGCCTGGCCTCGCCTCGTTTTGCCTCGCCTCTCCTCGTCAAATCGTGCCTACCTCTCTCCCCTCCTTTCTTTCACCTAAGTTTCGCGTGTAACTTATTTCATCGTGTCTCGTACCATACCTTGCCGCCGTTTTAATTCACTTACTCCCCTTCGTTTATAAGATGCTCAATATTGGTCGAACGACCCAACAATGCAATTAAGAGACAAATGTTGATTTCCCGCTTCTTAGAACTGTCAAAAAATATGTTTACATAAATACTCTCTATAAAAATGGTAATTTTTAGTAATGGTTCTAATTGTACATTGGGGAAAATATTGGATTTCATGTACGAACATTTTAGTTATTTGTCATCAATTGTAAACAAAACTGTTACTTTATTTTCTTATATGCTTTTATATAAACATATTGCTATTTTCATATATGTTTCAATTACTTGTATGATTTCTGTTTATGAAATGCTCTTTTTTTTATCAATATATACATATTTACATACATATATATAAAGAAAGGAAATTTATTTATTTATTTATTTTTTCTTTTTTCCAAATGTAGCCCAGTTACCGCAAGAGAATGAAGTGGCCAGCAATGGTCCAGCCAGTGGCAAAAAGCCAAGGGGGCGTGGACTTCTGCGATCTCTACTTTGTTGCCTTGGTAGAGGACGTGGAAGTAGTTCAAAGAGTTCGAAAACAAGTTCTTTGCAAGGGGATGGACATGGTTCTCCATCCCTAAGGAGTGGATCTCCACGGTTCCTTCTCCCACCTGTCAGACATCAGGATATGCACAAAAAGTGCATGGTGATTGATTTGGATGAGACATTAGTGCATAGTTCTTTCAAACCAATCAACAACGCAGATTTTATTGTTCCTGTAGAAATTGATGGGACAGTGCATCAAGTGTATGTTTTAAAGAGGCCTTATGTGGATCAATTCTTACAGAGAATGGGTGAACTGTACGAATGTGTATTATTCACAGCAAGTTTGGCTAAGGTAAGTTAAAATAAATAGTTTTTTAATATTATTATTATTATTATTATTAATTTTATAACTTGAAAGGAACTTTGTTTGAACTTCTACAACTTCTGATATTTACAGTATGCTGACCCAGTAGCAGATCTGCTTGACCAGGGGCGAGTGTTCAGAGCAAGACTGTTTAGAGAATCTTGTGTTTATCACAGAGGAAATTATGTTAAAGATTTAAATAAATTAGGACGGGATTTGCAACAAATTATTATTGTTGATAACAGTCCTGCCAGTTACATTTTCCATCCAGATAATGCAGTAAGTTTTAAAAAATTGAATATACAAAAACAAGAAAAATAAACATAGAGAGATGTAAGTTATAAACCAAATTGATCTTTAGGTACCAGTGGCATCATGGTTTGATGATATGACAGATTCAGAGTTATTAGACTTAATTCCATTTTTTGAGAGACTCAGTAATGTGGAGAATATTTATACAGTCTTGTGCAATAGTAATCATCCTTATAATCAAGTACCTCCAGCTGTACAGAATAGCCCAAGCCCAGGGTCAGGTTCGCTTGGTGCTTCCTAGCCCTACCTAAATTCTGGCCAACTAGCCAGTATTGTCATCGCTCAATGCACTCTGAGGAGAATTTTGACTGGAATATTCCACGTTGCTTGCTTATTATGCGGCAATGGATAACCAGGTATGACCCACTAAATGGCTGGATGTATAGTGTAAACATACCTGTTGAAGAATCATCCAAAAAGGAGGTGAAAATCTTGAATCAATCCTCCTCTACATCATTTGTTTCAATACATAAATCACAGCTGCTTTGTTATTGACATAAGTTCTTTTTTTTTCCTGTTAAACAATAATATGGTATGCTGTTCACAGTATGCTAGATAAACTGAACTGATTCTATTTATCTAATTATTAACATACAGGTATTTGAAAAAAAAATCAGAAGTAGCTCATTTGGTTATAATACTTAACTCTTCCAATCCCATTGAAACGGAATAGACTTTAAACATAATTTATTGGTTACATAACGAATCCATGTGCGTGTTTCCGTGTTTGGTGTACTTGAGAGAAAAGAGAAAACGGCAATGATAACGGTGAAATGAGAAAAGCGAACATACATTTTATATTGGGTAAGTGCATATATTTGGATTTGCATCTAATCGAAATTCGAACAGAAGTACCTTCACGAATTATTTGCACAAGAGAATAAACCATGCATAAAAAATCAAAGTATAGAATTAAGTAAAATATCGAGAGAGAAAAATATCGAATTATTTAGAGTCTTTTGATGGGCTATTCTATTTTTTCGTTATGTATATTGCAATTATTTACCGTAGCTACGCATGAAATTTCAATGAGTTCTTGTAATATAATCATAAACATTGAATAACAAAATTGTATGAGGCTGATAAATCCAACTAATTACAGAAAAGTAGCATACTAATTAAATTCTCATGCTGCTTGTAGTTAAAATATGCTAGAATTCATTGAACAGCTATGTTTGATTTTGCCAGTTCAAACATTTTTTTTATGAACAAATAAAAAATATTGAGGTATAACAATTTAGGATAATAATGCAGGCATAAGGAACATTTTTTAAGTTCTTTTTTTTTATTTTGTACTAAGATAACATTTCCAACAGAGAATCTGATAAAATTAACGTGTTGATATACTCGTTAAAGTGAAAAATACAAACAGAAATTAAGAATGTTGTGCTCTCATCCTTTTGATGGTATTTTAACTTTATTCCAAAGAACGTTAAAAAAAAGAACAATGCAACGGAAATTGTATAAGATAAAAAAAGAATTTGTACATTTTGAATATTAGGTCGATGCATATCATTCTCTCCTTCCAGGCTGTTGGATGAATAATGGAGCATTATGTTAATTAATCATTACGATATCATTAACAGATTAGAATTATTTAGGTGTATCAAGGGTAGATAAGCAAAAAGAATGTATGTTTACAATGTAAATACGTTTATTAACAGATAGATCGTCAACTTTGTACGCTTAACACGTACATAAGAAATGTACAGATTGCATTATACTTTCATATTCAAAGTGTCGCTATTCATGCTTTTTCTATTTTATTAGTATTGTTACTAATGTATTTATCATTATCAATGATACAGTAAATGGAGTTTTATTGCACTGTCGTCATTATCAATTTAATTTCAAGTACCGTGTTTTGTTAAGAATATTGTATATCGATCATTGTTAAGTCTGTAGACAAAAGATTTTCAAAACAGAACAGACAGTTAAGTAACCTGAATTTCATAACGTCCACGAGAGAACTTCCTAATCGTGCGCGTCACTTACGCCTGTTAACGTTCATCTCATTATGAATATCGACGTATTTTCATTGTATATATTTTATATAACGTAACGTGTCAAAATCGATATAACAAATATTAGTCCTACTTCCAAAATTTTTATATATATTTTTCACGTGGTTAACAGGGAAGATAAGATATTGAAAGGCGTGAATGAAATTTTTTACTCCACACGTCTTTTTCATTTTTTTCGTATTAAAAGAATCATGGAAATATTTTATAAATTTTACAAAATAAATTTGTTATTCTATAATGACCACCCGGAAAAGGTTTAACAACATACACTTGTAGGTAGCTTTCTTTAATTTTAGTTTATTATTATTATTATTATTGTTATCATTATTATATGTAAATTGTTTTTATGCTACTTAATATTATTTTGCTATTTATCATTGAATAAAAGTAAACCAATAGCGTTGTAGGTTTCCATTTCAGAAAAAAAGGGCTGGGGTATGAAGAGATAAGGATATTACATAACAATAAGTCATATACATATTGCATAATATTAAATGGCTTCCAACTATACCTTCTATTAGTTTTTTGTTACATATTATGTGACTGTCTTTTAAACAGATCAGTATCATTTCCGACTATATTCTACTTTTAATACAGTAGATACAACAGTGACATAATTGTACTGAAAATACACGAATAGACTAAAATTTACAAATTGACTTTTATAGTTGTAATTCTTTTATATAAAATCATTTTAATGAGATTTAACAAAAGATATGCGAAGCAATGCTATATTATAAATGTTTAAAGTTTATATCTTATACTTTAAATTATTAGTGTCACTGTATTTATGTAGATTACTGTTCTTATTTAAGAAGTAAACAGCATACTGCGAAACATTTGTACTTAGTAAATGTACCTCGCCAAAAGTCGAAGCCTTTAGAGTATTTCATTTAATAATTTTTAAATTATAAAACTATACCGATAACCGTGCGACTTTGCTTCAATCTTTGATTATACATACTTTTAATTTAGTTATATAGAGTTTAATAGAATCCAACGTTATACAAAACGATTGTTAAAATTCTCAACGATACATTTGATTGGATTGAGATCGAGATTACGTAAGGTACACAATATTTACAATAGACTTCTGGTATAAAAGTGCGTGATCATTTTCACTCATATATAATGCCCATCGAAATGACTCTACCGTGGTGCACCTTTTTCGGAAATACGTACAAGAACACACAGAGAATCTATGATAGAAATTTTGTACATTCTAAATTGAACCAATAACTCGTGTCAGGCTTTTATCCGCAACGTCTTTTATAACGCTCTCGTCTGCCGTCTGAAAACAGTCATAAATTTAAGGTACGATACACGAGCGATTACAATGCGATATGTACAGTCATGTGGCAAAATCCTGAGAAGCCATTTCTAAGTTCTTCCTTCATTTCATTTTTATTTTAATCGCAGGAAATCTTTTTCATCTCTGTCTGATAGTGCACGATAAAGAGACTCGAAATGTGGAAAATTATAATACTGTAACGCTTTGTCTGTCGTCTTAGACGATTTGAAGGGATGCGTGAAAGACCAAGGTTGATGTTGCATCCGTGGAAGAGTTATATTCCTTATCGGATGTAACATTACATACACGATATATATCGTGCATCAAGCATCCCTAAGCATTCGTCATGTCGTGCTTCCGTGATTAATTAACATTAACAATCCAGTGTATCGCTTTTATTGAACGCAATCTATTTGGACGCTCGAGATGAGCATCCGTAGTACTTGGTAATATAATATACGTGCGTTTCTTTTGTCGTGTTTCAATCTTTCCAAGCATTTTTGTTTTGTTTTCTTTTTTAATTATTATTATTATAATTATTATTATTAATATTATTATAATTATTATAGTTACTATCATGGAGTTGTAACATGATTGTAGACACGCTGTAACGAGAAGAAAAGCCTGAGAATGATAACTCGGCTGCTATACGAATTGAATACAAAATGCGTTTCAATTTATTAATGTGAGAGGAGACGTGCGCCGAGAAAATTGTTAGCGCGATATGGCGTAGCGAAAACGATGGTGATACGTAATTAGGTATATATATTATACATATATATATATATATATATAAATATATATATAAATATTTAGGTAGACCAATTAATTTTTAATGCGCGAGATACTTTTGTACAGCAACGTAACGGTGTCTTCGAATTCATAGCTCTTCGCCGCCGCTGTAGTCTAACATATATATATGTAATACATATACATATGAAAGTACAAGAGCGCTGTTGTGCTCTTATTCGTAAACACAGAAGCATACAAAGAGGTATATTTTCTATTAAACTCACTTGTATGCGATCACAAATGTATTTGCTTACATGATTGATGATTTTTATGATAGCGTTTTCGATGTACAGAGAGCTATGTCGTAAATTATTTTGAAGACCCACTTGTATACCGGTGGTTGTAATCAAATTAATTAGCAATTCTTTTACACTTCCCGGGTACGAACGAATTTGTTCTTTGAAGCGTAAGTTTGTTAAACGCGAAATTACTTAATGATTCAACGTGGAGAAAAAACAAAATGGAATTTAAAAAAAGAAAAGAAAAAGTAACTATGAATTTTTGTTTGTCGTTACTTTTACCGCGTGTGTATTATTGCATTAATTCCGAATGATTATTGTTACCAGTTAGACTCGGTCCGATACAGAGCGACTATTTGGTGATAATAACCGTGCTGTAACAGCAATAATGAGCCGCTAACATTTTTCTCAGTGCTGAAAGAAATCGTTATTTCACAGCATACAGCGTTGCTGTATTATGAAACGAGCAAATATGTAAGGGGATATACTTTTGAAGAAGAGAAAAAAAGAGAATGCATGCATGCGTGTGTGCGTGCGTGTGTGTACACTAAGAGGTATGCGAGCATGAGAGTGTAGTTAAACACAAAAAAAATAAAGGGAAGAAGAAAATAATTGTGAAAGCCGTTCGCCGAGCGACGGTCACAGAATCGAAAGCGAAACTTTTTATATACAACCATGTTTAAATAGAAGTAAATGAAGAGAGAATAGATAAATAAAAAGAAAAGGAATAAAAAATGGAAGCTCGAAATTCCAGTTGTTGCCTTGTTGCATCCTGGATGATTAATAAATTACTGTATTATTATTATACATATATTGTACAAAAGAAGCAATTTGTCACAAATGGAATGAAATTATTGAGATTTAAAGTATCTCGTCGGTGAAGAAGAGTGAACGAGTGACGTGTGAAACAAGAAAGAAAAAAACGATAAAAAAAGAAGAAACTATAATAGAATGAAGCGGTGCGAGTATGCATGTATAAAAAAAACAAACATAATTAACAATATTGCCTTGATTTGTAAATAAAATTTAATTACTTCCACTAATGAAACCTTCTCTACGGATACCGAGTGGGCCGAGATTGGCTCACAAGGGCTCACCCCCTTCCATTTCGTATGTTTTTTACTAAAAACCGCGGCTGATTTTTTAACAGCGTGAATATTTTGTACAGTAATAAAACGTAAAATATATATATATATATATATATATATATATATATATATATATCTTATATGTATTAAAAAAAAAAAAGAAAACCATGGAGGTGAGCCCTGTGCGTCGTACCAGAAGAATCAGCTGGATTATGTAAAACATCTCCTGCCCCTCCGACATGTCCAGTTTGCTCTGTGATTCTGTGTTTAATAAAAAAAAAAGTAAAAAAAATACATGTATATGTATGTATGTATATGTACATATATGCGTTTGATAAACGACTTCTGGTAGTTTTGCAAGAACCCCCGTAACAAAAGCGATCCCAAATTTGCTGATCATTGTATATATTAAACATGCATCACAAGACTTTATCCATTTGTTCATTTATGTAAAAAAAAATCGGATTCTTCAAATGAAAATTGTAATTTGATGTGCAATCTTTATAAAGGGGTATGGGAAATTCATTGCTGGTTTTTATTGTATATCTTTAATCCAGAACTAAATTAAAGAACCGTATTGTTTGACAATTTTGTTATCGATACGAAATAATATACGTAATGGTATTTAATAATTTTCGATGTGTATATACTAATGTTATATGATCATTGAATATCAGAAGGAGTGAATTATATCGAATTATATTGTTATATGAAATAGTTTTGGAACAACAGTGAATACTAAATATATAACTGTGCTTTATATTCATGCCTCTATGCTGAATGACACTGCGGTATTTAGGTCAACCTGCTCGATCGCACACGATTAATCTCGATATTGGATTTCTGCGGGCACCTCAGTGTAAAGGGAAATGTCATGACTGACGTATAATATGGATGGAGCAAATACCATATAATGCAAAAAAAGATGAACTTTACGCGGTAAAAAAAGTTTTACAATTTCATAAAATATCGAACAATCTATTTGATAACTGTTGACAGAAGATTATATTTTGCATAATTAATTTAATCATTTTAACCCGACTTATGTACTATATTCATTTCTCATGTGAAATGCGTAATTTTGCATTTTAATTAATATACAGTGGCTTTTATATTGTTTTTTTCTTTGTCTTTTATCAATTATTTGGAGACTTTTTCGAATGGACCAAATAATTGAAATAACATTATTCGTCTTCAATATTCGTCTATGTATTCATCCCTGTAATTGTTACTCGTATTTTGATTAGACAACCATTTACTCCGGGAAGTTTGGTGTTGTTTCTTGCTAATTTTTATCTACTTTAATTAAAAATCAGCTAATCTTTATTTTCTGTTATAACAAGTGGATATATGTTTACAAAAGTCGATTTCTTTTATGTTAAATCAAAAATCAATATATTCCAGATATTTTTTGTACTAGGAATATACTGAAGTTGATTATCAACTTTGGTATTATTTTAAATAAAATATGGAAATAAATACAATAATTGCAGTAATTACGAAAAATAAAAATGTGAAAAAAAGTAATGGAAATTATAGAACACTGTTATATCAATGATTGATGAAAGCAATAACTGTAATGCAAATTATAATTGAAAAAAATCGTTTGCGTAAAGTATGAAATATAGAATACTTCAGGAAAATAATATTCAATATTTCCAATCCTCACTAGCAGAAATTATATAAAAAAGAAAATATCTTTAGTCAATAATAGAACCACAGACGAGGTACAGGATAGACCTATCATCATATGGGACTTCGTGTCACATGCTCTGAAATACCGACCTCGAAAAAAATCCGAGTGTTTCATACGCCCTCTGTAGTACTCATAGTTATTATAATTCTTGCATTCGCCTTAGCGTATAAAAAATAGGGAAACTTTCTCTTTAAAATCTTTTTTGTTTCATTTAAATTCTACTTTTTATTGGAAAAATATGATTATCGAAAGAGAAGCGCACGTTTTACTCGTTCCTGACCAACCCCAAAACATCTATTAAAACGTTTCAAACTTTAACTCGCCGCCATTTTGAAGCTGCACGAACGTTTTCAAAATTCCTGCACCACCATAATCGGTGAACCTTCCCCTTTAAAATGCTTTTTGTTTCACCTAAGTTCGACTTTCGGTTGCCGAGATATCATCGTTTAAAGACGAGTTTAATTTTTTCCCGCTATTCTCGGCCTCCGCGAACTGACCTACTTCTCAACCGCCTTCACCATTCGTAGTATTACGTAGGTCAGTTTTACTATGTTTACTATGTCATTCGTAACTCCGCGCGCACTATCCATAAGAGTAAACTTTAAACGGCCATATCTCGCGAAAGAGTTGAGATATCGACGTGAAACGGAAATCAAATTAAAGGGCACATTTTCCTCTATCTCCAGAATCATCGGCTCTCCATTTTTCACGATCGCAAGCGTAGTTACGAAACAAAGAACGTGGGGGGTGTAGGAACTTTTTTTTGAGGAAACAACGAATCCAAAATTCTTGAAACTTGGTAAGAGGTTGAGTGCTTGGAAGAGTAGCTATCTAAGAGCGCGCGGCGATGTTTTCCTGCTATATTGGCAAGGAGGGAGGGGTCATGTGACTCTCCTTCTTTGGATCACGCGTGAGAAGGACCGTTTTCAATTTATCACAATTTTTGTAATACAATACGACAAGATTTATTTATTTATATATCTTTATTATACGTTTGTGCTCTCAGGAATTTATTGTAACAATGAATACAATACGTTATACATTTCGCGTAAATAAGAGACACATTTGCTGTAGCACGGTGTTAGTTTTCGATATAGAGATACATTATACTGGTGAAACGATTAACTTATGCTTTGCACATTTACGTGGCATTACGCGTACAGGCATCGAAATGTAATTTTTTAATGATTAACGATTAGAAAGATGATTAGATCTCGAGATCTAATCGCGAGGGTGCAACGATGTAGGTTTTGCAACGGTATTTTTCTATAACAAACGCTCGATGAACAACGCGCAATATAAACGCGAGGCCGCCACGAAGGGCGCTAATAGAAGTATGAAAAAAGAGCAGCCCCAAAGAGTGCTAAACGAAACGGAATTGAGCAGCCAGAAGGGCCACTAAAAAATACCAATCATCCACTCGTAAACTCGATGAACGCGTGAGTGAAACATTGTTTGTTTCTCGCAACGCTAATATACTACGTTTACTAATCAAAGAGCAAATTCAACAAATCAATCGCGAAAGGTGCTTCGTTTTACTGCAAAGGCTACTTTACTCGACTCAAATTGAATCAAAGAGGAAAGAAAAAGGCAACGTCGCGCAAGCGTCCAGCCCTGGACGCTTCGTTGACCCTGTAACGCAACGCTAATAAATAATAACAACTAATCTATGCACCTATTCTTCTTCAAAGCGCAACACTAATAACGAAAGTGCAGCGTGCCCAATGCACGGCTGCCGTTGACTCGTCCATGGTCCATCGATGACTGAATTCCACTTTCTCAATGGAACATCGTGGGCTTTTTTATCATATGCGCAACGCTACGTGCAAAACACGATCATTTCGTGGCGCAACGCTAAATGCAAAGCTAAACACGCGCGATGCAAATGTGTCGCAACTCTAACATTTTAATTCATTCAATGGAAGCTACTAGTTTCGTGTAACGGAAGCTGCTCCGATTAATCGCGGTGTTTACAATTAGAAGACGCGATCGATATTATCGCAACGCTATCAAATATATTACGATGCTAATCTCAATCAAACTGTGGAACGCGATACTAAGAAATGCTAAGAATACGCGCAACATTTCATACGTCGCAACGCTAAATCAATCGCGATAATCGTATCTTCGCAACGCTAATGCAAACTCGTGACTTTTTCATTCGCAACTCTAATATCACCTCGCGCTTTCTTTGATCCGCAACGCTGTGTCAACCCGTGCGTACGTTCTCGCAACGCTACGTAAAAAAGTACGCGGAGCCCAGGTGTGGAAGCTGAAAACACTACGCATGAAAATCTAATAACGAGTACAGTGACAATGTAACAAGAGTAATGAGCATCCATTCTTTTGTAAACCGAAAATATGAACAGCTATTCGTTGCTGCCCTCTTCGCGACAGTTTGTCGGGCCTCTTCTTTTCTTCGAGCGCCGTGCCCGCAATACGGTTGCGCGGCGCGTGTCACGCAGATCATTCGAATTTCGAGATACATATTTGTATTGATATTACGATCAAAGGAATATTCCTTCGATACGAAACGAAGACCGTTGATAGATTAATATATTTCAAATCTTATATGTATTATATTTAATGCTATTTAATGCTTTACTTTACTTAATGCTATTTAATGATTTATTATACTTAATGCTATCTACACGCACGACAAACTAAGTCACACGAGCCCGAAACTAACAAAACTTCAACGTAGATCATATTCGTAACAGTCTAAATCATATGATATACAGTTCTCTAATTGATATTAGTACAATATTAAAGTAGAAATGCACAGCCTGCAAAATATTAAGAAACAGAAACCGAGATATGACTACTTTTCAGAAACGTGAACGCACACTGTCAGGGAACACCCGGGAAATTCTCTCCATGGACCGCTCCCGAAATTATATATAAAGAATGTAGTATAAGGAAAGAATAGCTGATAAAATCCGAACCGGATGTGCTACTGCGATGAAACTACGTGCGTCTTGTAGGGGGATTTGTGCCCTTTATTTTGACTACTCGCCGATCGGAATCGGACGTGCAGGAGCCGTGATATGACTGCTTTTCCGCAACGCGTACACACTGTCGCTAAACGCTAGGAAATGCTCTCCATGGTCCGCGCTCGAAAGTTTATATAAAGAATGTAAAAAAAGAAAAGAATCGTTGATAAAATCCGAACCGGAAGTGCTACTCTGATGATACTGTGTTCCTCTCGCAGGGGTATGCGGGCCCTTTATTCTGACAATGAGTACTGGTTGATCGGAATCGGACACCTAGAAGCCGAGATCGAGCAAGCACTTTGAAACGCGGCCGCACACTGGCAAGGAACGACCAGGTCGCTCTGCATAGTCCGCGCTCGATGGTATATAAGAAATCCTTTTTTATTCAGCCTGATTTTCTCACCAGTAGACCCGATAGCAATGACGCCGCCTAAACCCACAGCAACAATCTTGTTGCCCTCGAAGAGGCCGACTTCAGTTTTGGGACTCGGTTTTTCTGTTCACGTGCGTATACGCACACTGCAATTTTCGCAGCACTAGCCGTCGCCGTCGACTCGCCGGTGACGGTGACAAAAGTATCGTCGTCTCGTGTTTAGACGGTGGTTATCTCATTTTTATAATATCTCGTCTTCGTCGTTTAACTTTACAGACAACGACATAAAGGCGCGTGAAAATAAGTAAGGAGTAACGCGTAGAAATCAATGATAGAAGTGCAATACATATGAAGATATGCTTGTTTGCACGTTACTTTAAATCTAGCTATTATATATCGCGGCGTGTTTATCGGAGACAGTTATTTATCGTATTGTTTATTCAGAAATTCTATCGTTTTAGAAACGCTGCTGTTTTCGTTTAGCAAGGGGGCCTGGTAGCACCCTAATGATTTCGTACAAGAATATATGAGGATAGTCTATTCTATGTTTTGTCAGTGTCACTACATTACATCTCAATACATGAACACTATGTTACAAATAACAGCACGACATATTTACAATAAATACAAATGTACGACAATATACAAGATGTTTAGCACGCTCTTTACTAACGCAGTCGCAAGACTGTAACGTGGCGGTACCACACTCGCAAGTCATAGCGACTGAAACGGAAAGAAACGTATAAAAGAGCAGTGACATAAAAATCACGTTGCTTCTACGAACATTTAAAAATGTTTCGGGAACGCGTAGGCGTATTCGCCTACAGATATAGCTGCTGTGTATTGCCACGTCGTAAGGTGCACGTACAATAAACATCTCTTTCCGCAAAATATGTTAAAAACATGTAGAAATATTACGCGTGATATTTTACACGTTCGACAAACTGAGTCACACGAGCACGAAACTAACAAAGCTTCAACGTAGACCAAATTCGTAACAGTCTAAATCATACGATACACAGTTCTCTAATCGATATTAATATAATATTAAAGTAGATATGCACAGCCTGCAAAATATTAACACAGTCAAAGATACGTGTAACATGCATTTGGAAATCGAAGTCGATCACTCTTGGAAACTGGTAGCTGTAAGATGTAATCTAAGATCGAAGCATGTAAATGAAAGTCTAAGGTAGAATATAAACTAGAATATAAAGGTTACACGTTAATGCGTAGTTCTTAGCTTGGTATCGTTTTCGGAAGACGTTTCATTCTTTGGAAAACGATACCAATTACCGGGTCTCACCACGAGGAGGTGACTACGCGTCGAGACCCACCGAAAGCCATTCTACGCCCCTAAAGTTTCTCGAAGAAAGTTTAAGAGAACGTAGAATGGATTTCGGTTCACAAAACTGTACAACGATGCTTAACCTAACGGTTTATTCTGTTTCTAAGATGCGCTTTTCTAACTTAGAGCCGATGTACGAATGATAAGTGACTCTACTGACACATTGTTACAAAGTTAGTGTCTTGCAAAAAGGAATATAACGCGCGAAACTAAGCACTACTTTACTGTACGCAACACTAAGCAAATAGAAAAATCGCGAGCAAAGCAAAAACGCACTCCCATGCGCAACAAAACTCTGTACCCGCGCGCTCTATCATGCGACTCGCACTCACGTTGAACCGAATGCGAAATTCGAACGCGACTTACACGAGTCAAAGAAATCGCTTTCGAGACCGAGGCGAAGTTGGCGCTGCTTTGCGGAGGATCCAGCACAGCCTAATAGTCGGATCGCAAGAATCCCTCTACATCGAGAGCAGCAGAGGACCACTGATGGCGACTGACAGAAAGTTAGCATTAAGCTAACCCCAGCAACAACAGGAGGCCGTACTGCGTACAAGAGACAGAGATGCTTACGATCCAGCCTACAGGGTCTTGCACCCCTATCGAATTGCTTCGATAGGGGCTGCAGATCCTCGCATCGCAAACGCCAATGCACTTCGATGCGAAAGGGATGGACAATGACTCGAAGCGCGAACGAAAATCGATTGCGATTCGGAATGAGATTGAGATCGTATGACAGAACGAGTTACCAAGCATAGAGTTCGATTGTCCATGACTACCCTCGAACAGCGCGCCTGTTTGAGAGCGAGTGAGTGGAGAATGGATATCGTGTACTGTAAAGAAAAGTGAAGGCTTTTTGGCTCCAAGTTAGGTAGCCGTCGTAGAACAAAATACACGCACAGTAATCGAGGTACGCGTTACTTTGACTAGATGTAAGTATCGATACGCTTTTCCAACTTACAGTCATATTACGAACAGCAAATATAAAAATCGCGAGCAAAGTAAAAACAATTCACTATCTCTCGAAAGAACCAACGAGCTTCGCGACGCTCTCCCATGCGCAACAAAACTCTACACTCGCGCGCTCTATCACGCGATTCGCACTCACGTCGAATCGTAAGCGAAATTCGAACGCGACTTACACGAGTCAAAGAAATCGCTTTCGAGACCGAGGTGAAGTTGCGTTGCTTTGCAGAGGATCCAGCACAGCCTAATAGTCGGATCGCAAGAATCTCTCTACATCGAGGGCAGTACATAATGACCACTGATGCCGTCTAACAGAAAGTTAACATTACGTTAACCCCAGCAGCAAACAGAAGGCCGCACTGCGTACCCGAGACAGAGATGCGTACGATCCAGCCTACAGGGCCTTGCACCCCTATCGAATTGCTTCGATAGGGGCTGCAGATCCTCGCATCGCAAACACCGCTGCACCTCGACTCGAAAGCGATTTCAACGATTCGAGGCGCGAACGAACGTCGATTGCGATTAGGAATGAGATTGAGATCGTATGACAGAACGACTTACCAAGCATACAGTTCGATTGTCCATGACTACCCTCGAACAGCGCGGCTGTTTGAGAGCGAGTGCGTGGCGAGAATCTCGAAGGGATCGAGCGATTGCAAATTGATTAACGCGAGCAAGAATGGGATGAAAGATATTATGTACTTTGAAAGAGAAGTTAAGAGAAGTTAAGGCTTTTTGGCTCTAAGTTGTCGAGCGATCCTAGAACAAAATGCATGCACATTAATCGAGGTACAAAATACTCTGACTAAATGTACGTAGCTTATTCTAACTTAGAATTAGACGCACGCATCCCGCGATGAATCTTCTTTCGCTGATTTCTTGTTAAAATTCTTCTTAAAATTCTTGAATCTTTGTGACGAAGTTAATCTGTTAAAGTGAAATTAGTAGTCCATGCAATAAATTAATAAAAGACAAAAGTAATTAATAGAATAGAATGTAGGTACAAGAAACGAGAAATAAAGTAAAATGTTAGCAGAATAAAATGTAAACAGAGTAACATTTAAACAGAATGAAATATATAAATTATTAGAAGACAAACGTAATTAATAGAACAGAATGTTGATACAACGAAACAGAAACAAAGTAAAATGATAGCAGAATAAAATATGAGAAGAATAACATAAATAAAATGAAAAATAAATAGAATAACGTAATAAAAGTTTGTGGTTAGCACCTGCAATACAATCATACATGCACAGATATATGTGTATCAAACGTAATGGGTTAAATTTAATCTTGAGTCTAAGAGAAATTAGTAGTAGGTGGGTGGTGCGTGGTGGGTGGTGGGTGGTGGGTGGTGGGTGGTGGGTGGTGGGTTGTGGGCGGTGGGTTAGCCCCAGTGGTCATCTCTGGTCATCGTCTACCTAAAAAGTGAATCTGTGATATACAGATTTGATCCGATCCCTTCGGAAGCACCTGCAACAATAAGAGTGCGCGTCGCCCTTCCGCTGCTTATATAGGCGAGGAGATGTCACGTGACTCCCCTTCTTCGAATCACGCGTGAGAAGAGACGTTTGTCAATTTTTCACTAGTTTTCTAGTACAATATGATAAGATTTATTAATTTTTATATCTTTATTATACGTTTGCGCCCTGAGGGATTTATTGTAACAATAAATACAATACGTTATACATTTCGTTACGAAACAGCGTAATATTAAAATAATTTAAAGAGTATACGAGATACACCATGAGATTGATTTGTTAATGCTTTTTAATTCGCCGATATTGTAAATGGTCGAACGTATATATAAAACTGTATATCCAACCATTTTTAAATTGTTACGGATATTATAGTTTTAATTCTTATCACTTGCAGCGCTGCACATTTATTTCATACTTAACCGTTAACGTTGGACGTGACACGAAAATGGTAATGGGGCTCATGAGCCCCAAAACCGTGTGACAAACAAAAGCATTGGATGACTGGTCTATCCTGTTCTTAGTCAATGCTCATGAGACCTATTACCATTTACGTGTCACGACCAACGTTAACGGCTAAGCATGAAATAAATGTGTAGCGCTGCAAGTGATAAGAATTAAAACTATAATATCAGTAACAATTTAAATATGGTCGGATACAGACAGTTTTATATATACGTTGGAATATTTTCAATATCGGCGAATTAAAAAATCATTAACAAATTAATCTTATGGTGTATGTTGTATACTCTTTAAATTATTTTAATATTACGCTGTTACACATGGCATGAACATGTGACACGAAGTCTCATAAGATGATAGGTCCATCCTGTACCTTGTCTGTGGTCAATGGTATCATCAATAAATGTATAACGTGTTACATTTATGGTTGCAATAAATTCCCTAGAGCAAAATTTCAATAAAAGTGAAACTATTAGAAGCCGAGATCTAAGCAACTTTTCTAAAAGTATCGAAATCGACGTCTTGATGCGTCACACAATTTTCTTTATGTTTTACGAATCGACGTACGTGTCCGAATAAAACCGATTGATTATTAACCACTGCGCTCCGCACTTTCATTTCTGCCGGTTTCGTCCGAAAGAAACGATTAGAAGCCAAGATCTAAGCATTTTTCCAATCGTATCGAGATCGAAGTTTTGAGGCGTCACATGAATTCATTATAATTTGCGAACCTATACACGTATCCGAATAAAACCAATTGATTATTAACCGCAGCACTCCGCGCTTTCATTTCAGGCTGATAAAATTAACTACTGCAGCCAGTACTTTCATTTTAGACCGGCGCAAACGAACTATTAGAAGCCGAGCATTCTTTTCCTAACCTTAGTCTTCCGGTTAGTCGTTTCCCGCGTAAAAATTGCGAATGCGCAGTCGCGTGCAGTTTCGTGCGCGCGCAATTTAGTTTTACGTGTGACTAGTAACGCGATCGTACTGAACGATGAGAAGATTATTGTCGTTAATTGAACGAAATATTTTAAAAAGCTACGTTACTCTTTCATTTATTCTAAACCTAGTTCTACTACTAACTCCTTCTATACCTCATCCGTACTTCGAAATTGTTAGCGAAGAAGAATAAAAGTCAAAACTCTTTTCCTGTACAATTGACTGGCGGCATTTTCTCGCGCTTGTACGTCTAAATTTTCTAATGCATTAAAAAATTACATTTCGATGCCTGGACTCGTAATGACACGTAAATATGCAAAGCGTAAATTAATACGTTCGGATAACGCTATACCTCTGCAAATGTATCTTCTCGTTACAACAAATGTATAATAAATTCATCGTTACAACAACTTCTCGGGAGCATACCGCTATATTAGCATTATAAAATCATCAACGTACGTTTCAATACGTGCACGGGTATTGCCACGTAAATGTACGTACCGTAAATTAATCATTTCACCGGTATAACGTATCTCTATATCTAAAACTGTCACCGTATTACTGCAAATGTGTCTTTTATTTACGCGAAATGTTTAACGTATTGTATTCATTGTTACGATAAATTCCTGAGGGCGCAAACGTACAATAAACATATGAAAATTAATAAATCTTGTCGTATTGTACTCAAAAAATTGTGAAAAATTGAAAACGGTCTCATCTCACGCGTAATTCGAAGAAGGTGAGTCACGTGACCCCCCCTTGCCTATATAAGCAGCGGAAGAGCGTCGCGCGCTTTTACTGTTCCAGGTGCTCCCGAAGGGATTGGATCTGATCTGTCGATCACAGATTCAAATTTTAGCTAGATGATGACCAGAGATGACCACTGAGGCTAGCCCACCATCCACCACCCACCACCCACCACCCACCTACTACTAATTTCTCTTAGACTCAAGATTAAATTTAACCCACCACGTTCGATACATCTGTGCATGTACAATGTTTGTGTTTCAGGTGCTACCACTAACTTTTATTCCGTTATTATATTTATGTTTCATTTTATTTATACGTTATTCTGCCCATATTTTATTCTGCTAACATTTTACTTTATCTCTCGCTTGTTGTATCAACATTTTGTTCTATTAATTACGTTTGTCTTCTATTAATTTATATATTTCATTCTGCTAACATTTTACTTTGTTTCTCGCTTGTTGTATCAACATTCTGTTCTATTAATTACGTTTGTCTTCTATTAATTTATATATTTCATTCTGCTAACATTTCACTTTATTTCTCGTTTGTTGTACCTACATTCTATTCTATTCACTACTTTTGTCTATTATTAATAATTTCGCGGCCTACTATTTTCACTTTAACAGTGCAACTTCGAAATCAGCGAAAGAAGATTCATCGCAGGCGGCGTGCGTGTAATTCTAAGTATTTATAAGCTTCTTACATCTAGATTACTGTGCACGCATTTTGTTCTACGATCGCCTCGCCAACTTGGAGCCATAAAGCCTTAACTTCTCATAACTTCTCTTTTAAACTACATAATATCTTTCATCCCGATTCTTGCTCGCGTTTATCAATTTGCAATCGCTCGATCCCATCGAGATTCTCGCCACGCACTAGTTCTCAAACAGGCGCGCTGTTCGAGGGTAGTCATGGACAATCGAACTCTATGCTTGGTAACTCGTTCTGTCATACGATCTCAATCTCATTCCGAATCGCAATCGATTTTCGTTCGCGCTTCGAGTCATTGTCCATCCCTTTCGCATCGAAGTGCATTGGCGTTTGCGATGCGAGGATCTGCAGCCCCTATCGAAGCAATTCGATAGGGGTGCAAGACCCTGTAGGCTGGATCGTAAGCATCTCTGTCTCTTGTACGCAGTACGGCCTCCTGTTGTTGCTGGGGTTAGCTTAATGCTAACTTTCTGTCAGTCGCCATCAGTGGTCCTCTGCTGCTCTCGATGTAGAGGGATTCTTGCGATCCGACTATTAGGCTGTGCTGGATCCTCCGCAAAGCAGCGCCAACTTCGCCTCGGTCTCGAAAGCGATTTCTTTGACTCGTGTAAGTCGCGTTCGAATTTCGCATTCGGTTCAACGTGAGTGCGAGTCGCATGATAGAGCGCGCGGGTACAGAGTTTTGTTGCGCATGGGAGTGCGTTTTTGCTTTGCTCGCGATTTTTCTATTTGCTTAGTGTTGCGTACAGTAAAGTAGTGCTTAGTTTCGCGCGTTATATTCCTTTTTGCAAGACACTAACTTTGTAACAATGTGTCAGTAGAGTCACTTATCATTCGTACATCGGCTCTAAGTTAGAAAAGCGCATCTTAGAAACAGAATAAACCGTTAGGTTAAGCATCGTTGTACAGTTTTGTGAACCGAAATCCATTCTACGTTCTCTTAAACTTTCTTCGAGAAACTTTAGGGGCGTAGAATGGCTTTCGGTGGGTCTCGACGCGTAGTCACCTCCTCGTGGTGAGACCCGGTAATTGGTATCGTTTTCCAAAGAATGAAACGTCTTCCGAAAACGATACCAAGCTAAGAACTACGCATTAACGTGTAACCTTTATATTTTAGTTTATATTCTACCTTAGACTTTCATTTACATGCTTCGATCTTAGATTACATCTTACAGCTACCAGTTTCCAAGAGTGATCGACTTCGATTTCCAAATGCATGTTACACGTATCTTTGACTGTGTTAATATTTTGCAGGCTGTGCATATCTACTTTAATATTATATTAATATCGATTAGAGAACTGTGTATCGTATGATTTAGACTGTTACGAATTTGGTCTACGTTGAAGCTTTGTTAGTTTCGTGCTCGTGTGACTCAGTTTGTCGAACGTGTAAAATATCACGCGTAATATTTCTACATGTTTTTAACATATTTTGCGGAAAGAGATGTTTATTGTACGTGCACCTTACGACGTGGCAATACACAGCAGCTATATCTGTAGGCGAATACGCCTACGCGTTCCCGAAACATTTTTAAATGTTCGTAGAAGCAACGTGATTTTTATGTCACTGCTCTTTTATACGTTTCTTTCCGTTTCAGTCGCTATGACTTGCGAGTGTGGTACCGCCACGTTACAGTCTTGCGACTGCGTTAGTAAAGAGCGTGCTAAACATCTTGTATATTGTCGTACATTTGTATTTATTGTAAATATGTCGTGCTGTTATTTGTAACATAGTGTTCATGTATTGAGATGTAATGTAGTGACACTGACAAAACATAGAATAGACTATCCTCATATATTCTTGTACGAAATCATTAGGGTGCTACCAGGCCCCCTTGCTAAACGAAAACAGCAGCGTTTCTAAAACGATAGAATTTCTGAATAAACAATACGATAAATAACTGTCTCCGATAAACACGCCGCGATATATAATAGCTAGATTTAAAGTAACGTGCAAACAAGCATATCTTCATATGTATTGCACTTCTATCATTGATTTCTACGCGTTACTCCTTACTTATTTTCACGCGCCTTTATGTCGTTGTCTGTAAAGTTAAACGACGAAGACGAGATATTATAAAAATGAGATAACCACCGTCTAAACACGAGACGACGATACTTTTGTCACCGTCACCGGCGAGTCGACGGCGACGGCTAGTGCTGCGAAAATTGCAGTGTGCGTATACGCACGTGAACAGAAAAACCGAGTCCCAAAACTGAAGTCGGCCTCTTCGAGGGCAACAAGATTGTTGCTGTGGGTTTAGGCGGCGTCATTGCTATCGGGTCTACTGGTGAGAAAATCAGGCTGAATAAAAAAGGATTTCTTATATACCATCGAGCGCGGACTATGCAGAGCGACCTGGTCGTTCCTTGCCAGTGTGCGGCCGCGTTTCAAAGTGCTTGCTCGATCTCGGCTTCTAGGTGTCCGATTCCGATCAACCAGTACTCATTGTCAGAATAAAGGGCCCGCATACCCCTGCGAGAGGAACACAGTATCATCAGAGTAGCACTTCCGGTTCGGATTTTATCAACGATTCTTTTCTTTTTTTACATTCTTTATATAAACTTTCGAGCGCGGACCATGGAGAGCATTTCCTAGCGTTTAGCGACAGTGTGTACGCGTTGCGGAAAAGCAGTCATATCACGGCTCCTGCACGTCCGATTCCGATCGGCGAGTAGTCAAAATAAAGGGCACAAATCCCCCTACAAGACGCACGTAGTTTCATCGCAGTAGCACATCCGGTTCGGATTTTATCAGCTATTCTTTCCTTATACTACATTCTTTATATATAATTTCGGGAGCGGTCCATGGAGAGAATTTCCCGGGTGTTCCCTGACAGTGTGCGTTCACGTTTCTGAAAAGTAGTCATATCTCGGTTTCTGTTTCTTAATATTTTGCAGGCTGTGCATTTCTACTTTAATATTATATTAATATCGATTAGAGAACTGTGTATCGTATGATTTAGACTCTTATGAATATGATCTACGTTGAAGTTTTGTTAGTTTTGTGCTCGTGTGACTTAGTTTGTCGTGCGTGCTGATAGCATTAAGTATAATGAATCATTAAATAGCATTAAGTATAGTAAAGCATTAAATAGGATTAAATATAATACATATAAGATTTGAAATATAGTAATCTATCGATGGTCTTCGTTTCGTATCGAAGGAATATTCAGTTGATCGTAATATCAATCCAAATATGTATCTCGAAATTCGAATGAACTGCGTGACACGCGCCGCGCAACCGTTTAGCGTTCCCCCACTCTTGGAGCTCGGGGTACGCGGCGCGTCAGTAATATTTCGAGTTTCGTACAGGAAGGTTGCGTATACATAATCGTACGGTGCGTACCTGCTCTACCTCTATTTGCTCCGTACCATTTCCCTCCATCCTCAATCTAGTAGCATTGTTTAATCAACGTCGTGTCATTTATTGCTAATTCGTAACAACAAATAACAAACGATTATTAACTTAACAATTCTCAACGTTTCGATACCTTGTTCTTTTTTTCTTTGTTATTAATTTACTTCCTCCCATTTCTTGAATTACTGCTGCCTTTTATTTTAACTAATCTATTTTTTGCATTGTTCTTTTTGTTACAGATACCTGTTTGGTAATTCGAGAGGCTAAAGAGGTGGATGGTAATATTTACGTTGCGCTAACACGTGGTAACATACTCATGGGTTCATACTTATTAATTTTTTTGTTTGTTCATACGTTTTGTTATTTCGAGTCATTTATATTTCGTAACCAACGTGCACGAAGGGAGGGCAGAATTTAGAATCATTCGTGTTTTTTCGTTATTTTTTTATTCCGTTTCATCGTGGACGTGTTAATGAATTGTTAACAATAGTACAGTTACTACACGTAGAGTCTTATTTCATTGTATTTCGGTCGCGACTTTCGCTATGTAGTATATTATTGGTTTCTAAACGCGTTTCCTATTTCCACGAATCTGCTCGAGTTGTAAACACGCAAAAACTGTCGCCGGAAACGCGCCACGTTCTTCTCGCCCCACTCCAGTGTTTTGATTTCGAACTTTTATTTACGCGAGCATTTGCGAGAATTTGATGGGTGGGGGGACACGCGGCTTACGTTTAGGAAGCGCGAGTTGAACGAACTTTTTGATTCCAATTCGTAAACATTCGTTGCGTACATTTACAATACACGCGTCGTACATACAAATCATAGAAATATAATTCTAGAATTTCATTTCATATTGAGATATTAATATCGTTTAATCATTTCAGGGCAACGGTATTCGCAAACAGACGCTCGACAAGAATAAGAATAATAGAATACATTTCTTGTGTTGCGTATTTTCTTACCCTTCACCCCTGCTACTAAATAAGCATTTCTTTCAGCACATTGTGATCGCGCGCAATGCGATCGTAGAATCAGTGCTTGCCGTCGAACGATATTTGATTTGCTTAAGAGCACAGCTGCTCTAATTAGATTCATTTATAAAAATTACTCGCGAAAGTAGAGTCAGTGTTTGCTCGCCGAATATATTTACGCGGTTGCCTAGTCTTTTACTTCCCTTTTTTTTTATTTAAGTAATAGAATTCGGTATTAGAGTCACTCTTCGGCTGTTGTCAGACGATCTCGCTGGGCTTCTGAAGTCCGCCATGTAAGTATGTTTGCAATTAACGTTTATCTTCATGAATTAAGAGATATAAAATCTATTAAAAATTTGTAGACTTCCCGGTTGCTATTTAATTTTTGTCGAAGTAAGAAATAGACTGATTTAAAAATATAGAATTTGTTAAACTTGCACGTCTTTAATCTCAAGATTGTCAAATAATCGATAAGCAATATCTCGAAGAATAAATTGTAATCTTCTCGTTCTCTTTTCTTTGTTACAGGTCTTCCACAGATCTTCTTGTCCTTTGGACCACAAGACATGGCATCGCAGCTTCACGGCCTCTCGACATCATCTTTCATAGTGTTGACTTCAAGGCTTCACGACTCCACGACTTCACGGCTTCGCTAGATGACGATGGCAGCAGGTTGTCATCCGCCTGGCTGCAGCAGATGACAGCGTAGTCGTCTAACGGTGAGTGGCATGCACTTTGAATTCCTCCGGTCACTCAATCATGCCGAGGAC
Source organism: Eucera pruinosa (assembly GCA_028830335.1). Lineage (NCBI taxonomy): Eukaryota > Metazoa > Arthropoda > Insecta > Hymenoptera > Apidae > Eucera > Eucera pruinosa. The sequence goes on along the minus strand of JAMYCR010000003.1, from coordinate 20,426,156 downwards.
GAAAGGTCCGAATCGGCACGGGTGACTGGTTGTATACGTAGATTTTGCATAAACGAGTACAGTGACCACGGGTATACGATCGTATACACGTGTATCATTTTTATTTCTTGTATGTATTGTATCTATTAGACGAGGCTAGGTCTTCTTGCGCTCGCGATTTTAAATATTTTCATATGCTAATAAAAGAATTCGAGTCAATTGTAGAGTCACTTAGTAGGAACTTCTTCTTAAATATCGATGCACTTAAAAGTAGAGTGAACAGAAATTCCACAAAGATATTTATTAAAGTGGAATGCTCGTATATTTGAGCACGTTATAATTTTTAGTTATATTTGTAGATTTATTCATTGCATAATAGTATGAGGAAATGTGTTTGCATTGCTATTTGAGTACACGCAGGTGTACGCGTAATATTGTATCAGAGTTCCTTGCTTGAATCGTAATTCGCAAAAGAATTGAGCAATATATTGCTTCGCGGTTCACAGTAGCTTCAATTCGATTTAAAATACAGAGACATATTAGATTTTTCTTTTCTCGTACAAAAATGATGCGAAATAAAATGCGTAAGAGGACATCTCGCGATGGCTAGATTTCCGAGTCGAAGTCGAAAACTTTAACGCGATGTTATGTTAAAGTTACGAAGCTTTGGTAAGGGAGTCGCCCAAGGGATGGCACTTAAAGTTTCACGTTAGAGTCCCATGTTCTATTTTATCAACGTGTTCTTAACTTCAGTTTAGAGTCCCTTGTTAACATTTAATATTATTAACTTTAATTTAGAGTCACTTGTTCGCGTTTCTTATTCTCAGCCTCGCGTATTTAAATTCACGTTGCATTAAAGTTTTCTCGCTTTCTTGTTTTGCAAGTAACGTAGCTTCTTTTCAATGTAACGAGTAGAGTCTGTTTGCTTTAAACGCATTGGAAAAGTAGAGTCACAGTCCGTTAGCCGATTACGAATGCCGACAAGTTTTTTAGCTAGGATTTTCAGCGTCGGTTCGTGCCGTTTTGCCGGGATCCCGCTCACGTGCTCAGGTGCTACTTGAGCGGGTGAAAAGCACGTGGCACGATCATTGTTTTTTATTATTTTGCTATTTGATATTTGATATTTGTGTGGCGGCTGATCGTGGGTAGCGTATCGTGCGCGACGTCGTTTCCACATTGTGGGTGTGTGTGGTTAGGCTGTGGACTTGCGTCGTTTTTTCATAATCTTGATTAACTTCTCAGTCAATTTATTTTTTAATACAATGGTACCAATAGTCTCCATTATATTTGCAATAATAACAATGAACCATTTATTGCAAAGACAGCACACGGTTTTCGTATTGAATTCTTTGATAAATGCTTAAAGTATATTTTGCAATTTTCTTATCGAATTACATGTTTGATAAATGCTATCAATGTGTATCGTTTACATCTTTGCTATTGAATTACGTGTTTGATAAATGCCTAAAATATATATCAATTTACACGTTTGCTATCGACGTACATTTCTTTGCGAAATGCTCGAAGTATATTTGAATCGTTGCATACGCTTGGCATCATATAATACGCAATGGTCGCTACCCACGTCAGACGATTTCAGGATTTTTGTTTAATTTAGAGTGTGTATGAGATGTATGTTGAACTCGGGTGTCGGAGGCGTCCCGGGACGTTACTCCCTAGTTTAGGATGTTGCACCCGGGTGGTATGCGTGTGATCCGCTGGGTGGGGGGTGGGGTGTATTCCTGTGTTTGTGTGCCTGTTTGCCATTTTTTAAATATAGCATTAGGTAGGTAGGTAGCATACTTTCTGAAATGTGTGTTAATTTTAAGTAGGTAGGGCCGGGCAGGTTGACATATGGTCTCGGGTCGCGAGTTTCATATTTAATGGGGGGTGCGCGTGTCAACCTGTTTCAGGGAATCTGATTTGAACATCGACGGCGAGCTGATCTGACCTGGAGAATGCAGGTCATTTCCGGTCTTTGCCAATGTCGATCTTTCGAATCCGGCGATCTTGAATCGTCACGCGGACGCGGCCGCAATCTGCACGAAACGAACGTATATACTCAGCTCGAGGTTCGACACGTTTGCACGAGCAAGGATGCTGAGAATTCTTAGATTAGTTTCTTAGAATTCTTAGAGTCGTTGGTCGTCTGCGTGCTATTGAACTTCTTCGATATGCATTTTTATTCCATTTTTCTGAGTCTCTTTCTGGGTTGCTTTTCGAGAACCTCGAGCTTAAATTCATGTCCCTGCGGGCATGGCGCCCGAAGAAAAGAAGAGGCCCGACAAACTGTCACGAAGAGGGCAGCAACGAATGGTTGTTCATTTTTTCGGTTTACGAAAGAATGGATGGTCATTACTTTTGTTACTTTGTCACTGTACTCGTTATTAGATTTGCATGCGTAGTGTTTTCAATTTCCACATCTGGGCTCCGCGTACATTTTTATACGTAGCATTGCGAGAACGTACGCACGGGTTGACATAGCGTTGCGGACCAAAGAAAGCGTGAGGTGATATTAGAGTTGCGAATGTAAAAGTCACGGGTTTGCATTAGCGTTGCTAAGATACGATTATCGCGATTGATTTAGCGTTGCGAAGTATGCAATGTTGCGCGTATTATTAGCATTTCTTAGTGTCGCATTCCACAGTTTCATTGAGATTAGCATCGTAATATATTTGATAGCGTTGCGATAATATCGATCGCGTCTTCTAATTGTAAACACCTCGATTAATCGGAGCAGCTTCCGTTACACGAAAATAGTAGCTTCCATTGAATGAATTAAAATGTTAGAGTTGCGAAACATTTGCATCGCGCGTGTTTAGTTTTGCAGTTAGCGTCGCGCCACGAAATGATCGCGTTTTGCACGTAGCGTTGCGTATATGATAAAAAAGCCCACGATGTTCCATTGAGAAAGTGGAATTCAGTCATCGATGGACCATGGACGAGTCAACGGCAGCCGTGCATTGGGCACGCTGCACTTTCGCTATTAGTGTTGCGCTTTGAAGAAGAATAAGTGCATAGATTAGTTGTTATTATTTATTAGCGTTGCGTTACAGGGTCAACGAAGCGTCCAGGGCTGGACGCTTGCGCGACGTTGTCTTTTTCTTTCCTCTTTGATTGAAGTTGAGTCGAGTAAAGTAGTCTTTGCAGTAAAACGAAGCACCTTTCGCGATTGATTTGTTGAATTTGCTATTTGATTAGTAAACGTAGTATATTAGCGTTGCGAGAAACAAACAATGTTTCACTCACGCGTTCATCGAGTTTACGAGTGGATGATTGGTATTTTTTAGTGGCCCTTCTGGCTGCTCAATTCCGTTTCGTTTAGCACTCTTTGGGGCTGCTCTTTTTTCATACTTCTATTAGCGCCCTTCGTGGCGGCCTCGCGTTTATATTGCGCGTTGTTCATCGAGCGTTTGTTATAGAAAAATACCGTTGCAAAACCTACATCGTTGCACCCTCGCGATTAGATCTCGAGATCTAATCATCTTTCTAATCGTTAATCATTAAAAAATTACATTTCGATGCCTGTACGCGTAATGCCACGTAAATGTGCAAAGCATAAGTTAATCGTTTCACCAGTATAATGTATCTCTATATCGAAAACTAACACCGTGCTACAGCAAATGTGTCTCTTATTTACGCGAAATGTATAACGTATTGTATTCATTGTTACAATAAATTCCTGAGAGCACAAACGTATAATAAAGATATATAAATAAATAAATCTTGTCGTATTGTATTACAAAAATTGTGATAAATTGAAAACGGTCCTTCTCACGCGTGATCCAAAGAAAGAGAGTCACATGACCCCTCCCCCCTTGCCAATATAGCAGGGAAACATCGCCGCGCGCTCTTAGATAACTACTCTTCCAAGCACTCAACCTCTCACCAAGTTTCAAGAATTTTGGATTCGTTGTTTCCTCAAAAAAAAGTTCCTACACCCCCCACGTTCTTTGTTTCGTAACTACGCTTGCGATCGTGAAAAATGGAGAGCCGATGATTCTGGAGATAGAGGAAAATGTGCCCTTTAATTTGATTTCCGTTTCACGTCGATATCTCAACTCTTTCGCGAGATATGGCCGTTTAAAGTTTACTCTTATGGATAGTGCGCGCGGAGTTACAAATGACATAGTAAACATAGTAAAACTGACCTGCGTAATACTACGAATGGTGAAGGCGGTTGAGAAGTAGGTCAGTTCGCGGAGGCCGAGAATAGCGGGAAAAAATTAAACTCGTCTTTAAACGATGATATCTCGGCAACCGAAAGTCGGACTTAGGTGAAACCAAAAGCATTTTAAAGGGAATGGTTCACCGATCATGACAATGCAGGGATTTTGAAAATGTTCACGCAGCTTTTCTAAACGAAGTGCTTTTCTAAAGCACTTTTCTAAACGTATCAAGATTGGGCGTCTCGATGCGTCACACGAAATTCTTTATCTTCTACGACTCGACGCACGTATCCAAATAAAACCGATTGACTAATAACCACTGCACTCCGCACTTTCATTTCTACCAGTTTTGTCCGAAGGAAACGATTAGAAGCCAAGATCTAAGTAATTTTCTAATCCTATCGAGATCGAAGATTTGACGCATAACACGAAATTTCATATTTTTCACGAACCGAGGCACTTATACCAATGAAACCTTGGATTATTATCCATTTCACTCCGCACTTTCGGTTTTCGGTGGTTTCGATCGCGTCACGGGCTTAGATTCCGATATTTAAGCATTTTTCTAATCACATCGAGATCCGACACTTGACGCGTCACACGAAATTTCGTATTTTTCACGAACCGTGGCACTTATACGATTGAAACCTTGGATTATTATCCATTCCACTCCGCACTTTCGGTTTTTGGTGGTTTCGTTCGCGTCGCGAGCTTAGATTCCGATATCTAAGCATTTTTTTAATCACATCGAGATCGGAGTCTTGACGCGTCACACGAAATTTCGTATTTTTCACGAACCGAGGCACTTATACGATTGAAACCTTGGATTATTATCCATTCCACTCCGCACTTTCGGTTTTTGGTGGTTTCGATCGCGTCACGGGCTTAGTTTCCAATATCTAAGCATTTTTCTAATCACATCGAGATCCGACACTTGACGCGTCAAACGAAATTTCGTATTTTTCGCGAACCGTGGCACTTATACGATTGAAACCTTGGATTATTATCCATTCCACTCCGCACTTTCGGTTGTTGGTGGTTTCGTTCGCGTCGCGAGCTTGGATTCCGATATCTAAGCATTTTTCTAATCACATCGAGATCGGAGTCTTGACGCGTCACACGAAATTTCGTATTTTTCACGAACCGAGGCACTTATACGATTGAAACCTTGAATTATTATCCATTCCACTCCGCACTTTCGGTTTTTGGTGGTTTCGTTCGCGTCGCGAGCTTAGATTCCGATATCTAAGCATTTTTCTAATCACATCGAGATCGGAGTCTTGACGCGTCACACGAAATTTCGTATTTTTCACGAACCGAGGCACTTATACGATTGAAACCTTGAATTATCATCCATTCCACTCCGCACTTTCGGTTTTTGGTGGTTTCGTTTGCGTCGCGAGCTTAGATTCCGATATCTAAGCATTTTTCTAATCACATCGAGATCGGAGTCTTGACGCGTCACACGAAATTTCGTATTTTTCACGAACCGAGGCACTTATACGATTGAAACCTTGGATTATTATCCATTCCACTCCGCACTTTCGGTTTTTGGTGGTTTCGATCGCGTCACGGGCTTAGTTTCCAATATCTAAGCATTTTTCTAATCACATCGAGATCCGATACTTGACGCGTCACACGAAATTTCGTATTTTTCACGAACCGAAGCACTTATACGATTGAAACCTTGGATTATTATCCATTCCACTCCGCACTTTCGGTTTTTGGTGGTTTCGTTCGCGTCGCGAGCTTGGATTCCGATATCTAAGCATTTTTCTAATCACATCGAGATCGGAGTCTTGACGCGTCACACGAAATTTCGTATTTTTCACGAACCGAGGCACTTATACGATTGAAACCTTGAATTATCATCCATTCCACTCCGCACTTTCGGTTTTTGGTGGTTTCGTTCGCGTCGCGAGCTTAGATTCCGATATCTAAGCATTTTTCTAATCACATCGAGATCGGAGTCTTGACGCGTCACACGAAATTTCGTATTTTTCACGAACCGAGGCACTTATACGATTGAAACCTTGGATTATTATCCATTCCACTCCGCACTTTCGGTTTTTGGTGGTTTCGATCGCGTCACGGGCTTAGTTTCCAATATCTAAGCATTTTTCTAATCACATCGAGATCCGATACTTGACGCGTCACACGAAATTTCGTATTTTTCACGAACCGAAGCACTTATACGATTGAAACCTTGGATTATTATCCATTCCACTCCGCACTTTCGGTTTTTGGTGGTTTCGTTCGCGTCGCGAGCTTAGATTCCGATATCTAAGCATTTTTTTAATCACATCGAGATCGGAGTCTTGACGCGTCACACGAAATTTCGTATTTTTCACGAACCGAGGCACTTATACGATTGAAACCTTGGATTATTATCCATTCCACTCCGCACTTTCGGTTTTTGGTGGTTTCGATCGCGTCACGGGCTTAGTTTCCAATATCTAAGCATTTTTCTAATCACATCGAGATCCGACACTTGACGCGTCAAACGAAATTTCGTATTTTTCGCGAACCGTGGCACTTATACGATTGAAACCTTGGATTATTATCCATTCCACTCCGCACTTTCGGTTTTTGGTGGTTTCGTTCGCGTCGCGAGCTTGGATTCCGATATCTAAGCATTTTTCTAATCACATCGAGATCGGAGTCTTGACGCGTCACACGAAATTTCGTATTTTTCACGAACCGAGGCACTTATACGATTGAAACCTTGAATTATTATCCATTCCACTCCGCACTTTCGGTTTTTGGTGGTTTCGTTCGCGTCGCGAGCTTAGATTCCGATATCTAAGCATTTTTCTAATCACATCGAGATCGGAGTCTTGACGCGTCACACGAAATTTCGTATTTTTCACGAACCGAGGCACTTATACGATTGAAACCTTGAATTATCATCCATTCCACTCCGCACTTTCGGTTTTTGGTGGTTTCGTTCGCGTCGCGAGCTTAGATTCCGATATCTAAGCATTTTTCTAATCACATCGAGATCGGAGTCTTGACGCGTCACACGAAATTTCGTATTTTTCACGAACCGAGGCACTTATACGATTGAAACCTTGGATTATTATCCATTCCACTCCGCACTTTCGGTTTTTGGTGGTTTCGATCGCGTCACGGGCTTAGTTTCCAATATCTAAGCATTTTTCTAATCACATCGAGATCCGACACTTGACGCGTCAAACGAAATTTCGTATTTTTCACGAACCGTGGCACTTATACGATTGAAACCTTGGATTATTATCCATTCCACTCCGCACTTTCGGTTTTTGGTGGTTTCGTTCGCGTCGCGAGCTTGGATTCCGATATCTAAGCATTTTTCTAATCACATCGAGATCGGAGTCTTGACGCGTCACACGAAATTTCGTATTTTTCACGAACCGAGGCACTTATACGATTGAAACCTTGAATTATTATCCATTCCACTCCGCACTTTCGGTTTTTGGTGGTTTCGTTCGCGTCGCGAGCTTAGATTCCGATATCTAAGCATTTTTCTAATCACATCGAGATCGGAGTCTTGACGCGTCACACGAAATTTCGTATTTTTCACGAACCGAGGCACTTATACGATTGAAACCTTGAATTATCATCCATTCCACTCCGCACTTTCGGTTTTTGGTGGTTTCGTTCGCGTCGCGGGCTTAGATTCCGATATCTAAGCATTTTTCTAATCACATCGAGATCGGAGTCTTGACGCGTCACACGAAATTTCGTATTTTTCACGAACCGAGGCACTTATACGATTGAAACCTTGAATTATCATCCATTCCACTCCGCACTTTCGGTTTTTGGTGGTTTCGTTCGCGTCGCGAGTTTAGATTCCGATATCTAAGCATTTTTCTAATCACATCGAGATCGGAGTCTTGACGCGTCACACGAAATTTCGTATTTTTCACGAACCGAGGCACTTATACGATTGAAACCTTGGATTATTATCCATTCCACTCCGCACTTTCGGTTTTTGGTGGTTTCGATCGCGTCACGGGCTTAGTTTCCAATATCTAAGCATTTTTCTAATCACATCGAGATCCGATACTTGACGCGTCACACGAAATTTCGTATTTTTCACGAACCGAAGCACTTATACGATTGAAACCTTGGATTATTATCCATTCCACTCCGCACTTTCGGTTTTTGGTGGTTTCGTTCGCGTCGCGAGCTTGGATTCCGATATCTAAGCATTTTTCTAATCACATCGAGATTGGTGTCTTGACGCATCACACGAAATTTCGTATTTTTCGTGCACCGATGCACGTATCCGATTAAAACCGTGCGATTGTGGTTTGCTACACACCGTGGTTTCACTTTAGGTCAGCCTCGAGGGAAAGAAACGATTAGGAACCGATATCTAAGCATTTTTTTGTGGTATCGATAATGGCGTCTTAATGCGGCACGCGTCGACTGTTACTGGCCGTTACTTAGTCGTTTGCCGCGTAAAAATTGCGAATGCGCAGTCTCGTGCAGTTTCGTGCGCGCGCAGTTTAGTTTTACGTTTGACTAGGAGCACGATTGTATTGGACAACGAGAAGATTATTGTCGTTCATTGAACGAAATATTTTAAAAAAGCTAGGTTACTGTTTCATTTATTCTAAACCTAATTCTACTATTAACTCCTTCTCTACCTCATCCGTACTTCGAAATTGTTAGCGGAGAAAAATAGACATCATAACAATTTTGCTGTACAATTGATTCGCGGCATTTTCTCGCGCTTGTACGTCTAAATTTTTTAACGCATTAAAAAAATACATTTCGATGCCTGTACACGTAATGCCATGTAAATGTGCAAAGCGTAAATTAATACGTTCAGCAGTATAATGTATCTCTTTATCGAAAGCTAACACTGTACTACTGCAAATGTGTATTTTATTTACACGAAATGTATAACGTATTGTATTCATCGTTACAACAAATTTCTAAGAGCGCAAAATAGCGCCCTTCTTTAAAACTGCTCTTCTCTTCAGACGACGATATCTCGGCAACCTAAAGTCGAATTGATGTGAACCAAAAAGTGGTTTAAAGGGGAAGGTTCACCGATCATGGTGGTGCAGGAATTTTGAAAACGTTCATACTTCTCTTTCGATAATCATATTTTTCCAATAAAAAGTAGAATTTAAATGAAATAAAAAAGAATTTAAAGAGAAAGTTTCCCTACTTTTTATACGCTAAGGTGAATGCAAGAATTATAATAACTATGAGTACTACAGAGGGCGTATGAAACACTCGGATTTTTTTCGAGGTCGGTATTTCAGAGCATGTGACACGAAGTCCCATATGATGATAGGCCTATCCTGTACCTCGTCTGTGTCATGAGCCCCAAAACCGCGTGACAAACAAAAGCATTGGATGAGTGGTCTATCCTATTCTTAGTCAATGGTAATATCATTGACGAAGTATAGGTATTGGTGAAGTATAGAATAGACTATCCATTCCCATATAGAATTAATAGGGAGCGACCTGGCCTATCTACCATTTCAGTGTCACATGCGATATTACCAGTTCAAACTAGAATAAGACAACAGTGGTTTCAAAACGGTGGGAATTATAACTAAGTATTGCGATAACTGAAATGGTAATATCGCATGTGACACTAAAGTGGAAATGATTCTATACAGGAATGGATAGTCTATTCTATACTTTATCAATGGTAATATGAACACATTGAAAGAACATATATGCATACAAAAGAACCTATTTGACATTTACACACAATTTACTATTTATCTAAAATATTAATTAACATGTCATTCTTCCTCAGCTTTAAAAAATCAGATTTCGTCTCGAAATTTGAAATTGTAACTTGAATTCAACATAAAAATGAATTCCATATTTTTACCATTAAAATTCAGATTAGATCTGTTAAAAGAAAAATTAGATAAGAAATATAAATAAAAACAGTACAATTAAATATACAGTTTAATCAAAGAAATGCTTTTAACGATCTGTGATCAATATTAAATTAAATTTTATCTGCTATCTAGAAGTATGGTAAGTACAACTGGAATTACACAATACTTCGTTTTCAGTGATAGTATTGTTAATATTTTCTTATCTCTGTGAAGAAATCATGAATAACTTAACGGATGCACATTGGTTTCCCTTAACATCACAGGGAAACATTTATTCTATGACAAAATTGTGCTCTATCAATGGTTCTAATAAAGTACTGGTGGCTTCTTTGAAAAGGAAAATATACTCTTGTGAATATCACCTGATGCCAAATCTGCATTTAAGACCATTGGTTAAAGAGTTACTATTTACATACATTCCCAGTTAGTAATCTTTCATATTATCTATCACAAACTAAAAACCTTTATATCCTGTTAAAAATTATTTATTAGGTGGTGCAGAAATTATATCCATCGATGCTTACAATAAGTCTGATAGTGGGGATGGATTTGTAATAGGAATAACAATTTTGAAAGCAAGTACAGATACATCTGTGGAAAGGTATTTAAACATATACACTGAAGGTGCTATAGATGGGGAAGGAGATGAAGGAAGTTCAATCGAAGCCATAGCACAAAATTGCCTTATGGTGGAATTAGCATACACACCATATCATTTGTACCATACTATATTGTCCCAACAAAATTCTTCCAATGAGGTAATTTTTATGGTAGCAAAGAGAAAGAGAATTATAACTTTCCCTAAGATTTCAGGTTGTTTGGTTACTCTCTGGCAGTGATTATAAAATACATATGATCAGGGAAGATAAATTAAATCACAGTTATAGCGAATCACCAATTGAAAAATACTTTCCTGAATTGCACGATATTCAAGGAATTGCAGTATGGATTAATATTTATTATTATGATAACTATAATTGGTGTGCTTTTAAATATGTCATTATATATTATACTATAGGCTTAAAGCACTTGTGTCAATGTGTATTCAAATTTTATTTCTTCAGGAGACTGACAGTAATTGGTTGTGAATGCGGTTTGGTCATTGTGGCTATAACTAATGTTTTAGAACTGAAAATTTGGCAGAGTTGGAAATTAAGATACGACAGACCTATTTCTAGTGTATCCATTTTTTCACTACAAAACAATACTGCAAAACCTTCCTTTGTTAACTCTAAAAGTAAATATTACTGTATTAAAATATACTCTAAAATCAAAATCAGCAACTAGCTTCACTTATTGCAGGCTCAAAAGATTCTCCAAATGATCAGGAAACAAAATTGAATGTTCTTGTGGTCAATACAAGTAATGCAGTTGTCTTTATGTAAGTAGATTAATTTTTTGTCGCGTATAAACAGAAATATTAATTCGTTTACATTAAACAGGGATATCTTAAATAATGGAATGGATGAAGATATAACGTTAAACGGCACTGAAACATCTGACTGCATTTTATGTTCCTGTATTGCTGACATAAACATGGATGGTCAGAATGAAATACTTTTAGGAACTTATGGTCAAGAAGTACTTATTTTTTGTTTCATAAATGACACATGGGAATTGATTATGAGAAAGTTATTCGATGCTCCTGTACATTCTATATGTTACATGGATATTACCAATGATGGAATGAAAGAACTTATTGTTCTTACACAACGAGGGGTGCACATATTGCAGGTTGTAATTCCTATGTAGTTAATTAATTGTAATAATAATATTATACGAAACATAAGACCAAAACTTCAAATGTTTAAAGTAAATATATAAATTGCAGCACAATATCACGGATGTCAAAGATAAGTGGAGAAAACGATATAAAAAATTTCTTGAGGAAAATAGAAACATTAATAATTTAAACTTGTAATTCTAAACTGTTATTGAAGAAAAACGTGAATGAATTTTTAGTCTCTAGGGTTGAATATAAATAAATTTGTATAAAAAAAATACTAAAAAATGTATATGTATAATGTTTGACATTTTATATAAAAAAAATATTTTTATTGTTACTAAGTTGAATAATTTTCATAAATTTTAGTTAGAAAGTATTGCTGTTTATTTTTCAATAAATGAAGCTCATTCAAAACATAAAGAATTTATTTAAATAGTTTATAAATCTTATAATTAGACTGCGAAGTTTTTTGTAATTATGAAAAATTTAAACGTGCGAAAAAGTACAGAACACACACGATATGCAAAAAATATACAAAATATCAGAAACAAAGTACACGTTATAATATTTGCGGTGTGATCAAAATCTCTCTGTTCCATACCTTTAATTATATTTCCAAAGATACAAATTTACATTAAAATCGGCACTCTACTAATAATACTTTGTTAAAAAATAAAGTTCAAGTTCCGTACGATCTGCTGCGCTTGCGCATTGGTACCCGAATCAATGCGCAATTCCGCTGATTTTTAAATCAGCAGTTTCACGTTGCATGTTGCATCGTATCTACACTCTACACTTCGTAGAATCAATGACATGACAGCAGTTCAAAATAGTCTGGCACGTGCTCCAGGCGGAGATTGTCAGACGTGTACTTTTACGTTGTGCCCACGCTCGTAACAACACGGATGATCGATATATTACATTACGTGCTAGTTAACGGTACGGAACAACTCAGCAGCTTGTTTCATTCTTTTTCTTACGTGAATTAGAATGACAAGTAAAAAAGGACACACCCTTCGAATTGAATCCGAAATCGATAAAAACCGTGAGGAAGGAAATTGGAAAAAGGTTATAGAATTGGCGGAACACCTGAAAGTACAATACCCGAGTAATGGTAAATGTTTTTTTTCTCTTAACGTTTCGAGTGATGACACGTATGTTATTTTCTTTTTTTTTTTGTTTAAAGCATTTAATCAGAGAGGGAGGATTAATTGTCATATCGCAGGTTTCGTAACCTGTTTATGAAGACAAAAATCGTTAAGTCATGTCAAGGATTATATGTGCAAAGGCCAAATCTAATTGCTATGAAATATGTCGTTTAAAATCAGACTTTTTATCTCACGCAGTTGTGTAATTTAGGGTTAAAAGATTGTGTTACTGGATGAGTCATAATAAATATCAGCAATAAAGTCAATTATTAATGCAAATATTTGAACTGTATATTATAAACTTTTATTATTAATCCTGAAAGTACTTTTGCTTATGTATTGCTATGATTAAAATCCTAAGTGAGGAAATGCTATGTTCTTGTATAACTGTTGCCTTATTATCAGTATTTGAATATTTTACAAATTTTCAGAATCTTTCAATTCCATAGTTGGAACTATTCATTGACAAGTATTTTTAATTTCAGAATGTTTAGCAAATTTTTTATGCGGTGAAGGAAGATTGGAAAGCTTTTTGGAGCAAACTCCACCTATAGATGCTAACATTGGAAAAGCTAGAAATGGGCTACAAGAAACAAGGAGATATTTACTCCTTGCAGCAAATGAAAAAGATAAACAGGTAATTAATAATCATAATTCGATATTTTGTAAGTGAATAGAATATATAGATCTAATTTAAATCTAATTTGCAGGCTTTGGTTGTGTTAGATGCACATTTGCTGCTTGGAAAATTACATTATGCAATGGGAATGTACGAAGAGGCTTTGAAACATTATCAACAAGCAGAACTGCACACTCTCACAGAAAAACCATTACCTTGTAGAAGTCTACGCATTATTGCAGAATCGTATGCTATTAAAGGTTTGCATCAGATATTATTTTAATTGTTTAGTAAGTTGCTAGTATGTACTAGTGCATTAAAATTTCTAATATCACGTATAACAGCTTGCCAGTTAAATACAGGAATGATTTATATCTCCAAATAGTTTGGTGTTTTACATATTTCACTTAACAGTTTTTCTTTTGTTCTTTAAACAATTCTGTATTCTAGAACATTAATTAAAGTTGTGATGAATTTGACAGTGTTGCACTTAGCGTGTAGATGTTCTAACAAAATTTAAAGGACTGCATATTTCTTTCTTATTGGCAGTCTGTACTTAAGTATAAAGCTTGTGGTTCACCAATCATGAAGGTAACACGAAATTAAAATAAAAACTGGTATTTACACAAGCAATGATTTTTGAAAATATTTGCTATTTTGTTTAGTATTATCATTAATATACAACTTAGAGAAAGAAAGATTGTTTACTTTAGACACAGAGAAACATTTATCCTGCCGAAGACTGCGCATTATTACCGAGTCGTACGCAATTGAAGGTTTGTATTTTGCTTCATTTTTATTTTTTTTTATTTGCAGTGTGTAAGTGTATCCTATTCTTTTTTTTTGTTTTTTTTTTTGTTACCTCGATCAGCTAGTGGAATGTTATTGTAAGCTTCCTTATTAGGCAAGTACTTATTAACGTGATAGTCCAAGTAAAAGCTTTATCCATTGAATCTTGATGGTGTTTAAAGTGTTTATTATGCTATCAATATTATTTCCATGCTAATTGTATTAATTTCAACAGTTAAATGCTTGAAGTACAAAAAAAATACTCTTTTTTTTAATAAATTACAGTAGCGTATAACATTCTAATTATTATTTATTGTAATATAAACTAAGTTTTATTTTATCAAAATTGAGGCTGGACCTGTTTATCTACAAAGCTGAAAGATATTGTTCTATTAATGGTAACTATACTTTCTTACTTTGCTCAAAATTGCTTGTTTATTTGTATTTTTACATAATCTTAAACATCGAATGCATGCCATTTGATCAAAGTTCTGTCTTTTTTTCTCTATCTGTTATTTATTAAGTGTCTTTAAATTCGATTCAATTTACACATGTTTTACCGTATATTTTGTAAATATCGGCGAAAAGATTTTTTCCTGTAAAAATGATTAAAACTGAGTCGAATAATGTGGTATGTAAAATTTTAAACGAATCGAAGTATACTTATTTAGAAATTGACGAAACTAGTCGTTTACAACTGTTATGCTTGTAACTTGTTATGTGAAATGAAAACACAATGTGTGTTGGGTGATTTATATGTCTGTTATGTTCATGTATCATAAATTCTGCCAAGAAATATATTTATATTTAATTGTATATATTAATACATTTTTTTGATGTACATAAATGTACATAGTAACATGTACCTTGATATAAAACAATGTTTCCTTTTCTGTTGATTGTCTTAATCTTTTTAGCAGCGTTTCCTATTTAATTAATTTCTTTATTTATAATAGGTCTTTGCCTGGAAAAGTTACCACCAAATTCTAAATCAAAGTACAAAATAGCAGAATGGCAAGAACAGATTATCAAATGCTATGAAATCGCCGGGGACTTAACGCTGGTATATTTACAAGAACAAGACAAACTTGCAATGCAACACCAAAATGGCACGTCTACCGTAAATAGTAACAATGCAGGTAATGTATATATTTATTTCCGACACATCCTTTTCCATCGAACAATGCTAATTGATGCTTACTGTTCCATAATTAATGAGCGTATGAGTAACATTATAATGAGCAGTAGCAATATTCAGTGATTAAAGTAGTAGCAAGTATTAAAATGGTTCTCCTCTCAAAGAATATTACATTAACTATATTCGTTTACATTTTTTCAGGTGATTTTATAGGATTGTTGGTGGAATGTGACACAAAACTTGAAATTTAAGTTTTGTAGTTAATACGTTAATATCATTTGATCAACAGGTACATATTCCTCTCAGTCTTCTACGTTTTGTTCTACAAAACATATTGGGCCAATTTTGGAAACTGCACTGCAAAGGGCACCCATATTGTACATTCAAACCGGTAATATTCAAGGTGCAATAAATCGTTACAGGTAATCAACCGTTTCTATTAATATAAAAATGTGAATAAAAGAATGCGGTAGCAAAAGAAAATGATAGCGTTAAATAAAATGCGATTTAGAAGAATATTCAAGAAATTAAATAAACAAATTTTTATTCACAAAATTAAATAACTTACAAGGGAAATTTTATCTGCTGTGGAGTCTACGACAACTCAAAGTCTTAGAGTTACTTTAACGAGACAATTGGCAGAAGTACTAGTTCGAGGAATTAGTGGTGCTGAATATAAAGCTGCAGAGGCACCAAATGATACAACGGGTAATAGAAATAAATAGAAAACGACTATTATTAACGTGATCAAATTTAAGATGGATTAAAATGGAAATAGAATATTAAATCGTATTATACTTTTCATATAGACTCACCATGGAAGCCAAAGAAATATTTAGGCCCTAATATGTTTGTGCCAAGGAACGAGTATGAAGAAACGATCTTATTATTATTGATAAGCGAAGCTATGGCGGTCAGAGATGCTGTGCTTAGTCAATCTCCAGAATTTAAAGATGCAAGAATACACGCTTTTGAAAATGCCACTGCAGTTTACGATCTCCTAACAGTAGTTGTTGTAAGGTGGAGTCAAGTAGATTTGCTATACGAGGTAATATGCAACGAAAAATAGGCTGTACAATATTTATTTTTAATTAAAGCTAAATTTATCTTTATATTGTAATAGTCATTTGAGAGGGCAATGAAATTCTCTCATGAGGAAGCTCATGTATGGACTCAGTGCGCGCTGTGTTTAATTAGTATGGGCAGATATATGCATGCATATAGGGTTTTAAAAATGGTAGCAAAGTTGTCACCACAGAAAGCAATGCCTTGTCTGTTAGCCGCAAGACTGTGCTATGAACAGTTAAATATGGTATGAAATGATTCATATCATATATATACATAATATACGAAATAACATACTAAAATTATGTTTGAACAAAAATTAGGTAAAAGAAGGTATTGAATGGAGTCAAAAAGCACTGCAAAGAGAAACGTCAAATTCACAGGGGATGCAATCGAGATGTCATCTCTACATTGGTATTGGTAACAGTATTCTTGCTGCAAACACTATCGTAAAAATGGATAAAACTTACCATACCAAAACAGCTCTAGAATGTTTTCAAAAGTAGGTACAGTTAAATATAAGATAAGAAATAAGTACTATGATGATTTTATTTAATAGGGCGCAGCAGTGTGATCCAAACGATCATTTGGCTGAGTACTATTTAGCTCACGAATATGCGATTAATAGACAAATTAACGACGCGATGATTCACGTAAAAATTGCGCTGAATCTTCGAGCAGAACACATTCCATCTTTGCATTTATTGGTATTGTTGCTTTCGGCTCACAAGCAATACGCAGAAGCATTGCATTTAATAAACAGCGTGTTAGAAGAATATCCAGATAACTTGAATTTCCTTTATGTAAAAGCGCATCTTGAATTACGAAGTATCGGTGGTGAACAAGCATTGTTTACCATAAGACATATGCTTTTGCTTTGGAAGAATCTGTACGAAGATCAAACTAATGCTAACTGTAACGAACAACATAGCGAAAAGCGCAGCGAAACCAGGAGCGTCTTTCAACTGTATGCCTCTGAAATGTCCGATAAGGACTCCAGTATGTGTCGAATATATTTTCTTAATCGTACTTTCGTAATATTAAATCGATTCCTGTAAATATACATTTTTTTTTAACAGGTTCCTTACACGCGCAATCATTAGCTGCTTCAAGAGTGGAACAAGCTTTATCGGAAGTTGCGTCATCGCTTAGTTCTTTTACTCCAAAGCCAGGACCACAAAGAGCATGGCTATTACAGTTACAAGTTTGGCTGTTGCTTACCGAAGTCTATCTAGTTTTAGATCAACCAAATGGTGCTGTACTTTCTCTACAAGAAGCCACGAATATTTTTCCATTGAGTCATCATATTATGTACACAGTAAGTTAACATTGTCGAGTAAGAAATAAAAGAGGATCCATTTGCTTTCTATTTTACATAACTTCATTATCACAATATAATACGTCAAAGTTATTTCTCCTTTCAGCGGGGGCTTCTTCATGAATATAAATTGGAATACATGGAAGCAAAGCAATGCTATCAGAATGCAGTTTCGATTAATCCATCGCATATTAAAAGTTTACAACATTTGGTAACGTTTATTGCTATTTATTCAGTAATGATTATTATTGTTAAATTAAGTAGCATATAATTATTCGAGAATTATTTTTAATCTTAGGGTTTAATTTACCATTACTTGGGAAATCAAAGGCTAGCTGAAAAAACATTGAGGGATGCTGCAAAAATTGACCCCAATTCTCATCAAACATGGTATTAAAAAATGATTTAAAAATTCTTACTTATATTTAAACATCTAGCAATATGATTTGACGTATTTAATATGTCATCAAATTTTAATTGAAGTTCTTCGTTTTATAGGTACAACTTGGGGAAGGTGTTGGAATCTTTGGGTGAAGTAGAAGCAGCAAGCGATTGTATGGCTACAGCGCTGGAAGTAGAAACTACAAATCCAATATTACCAATTCTCTCGATACCAGTAACATTCGAATGATTCGCAGTTTTAATTGTTCAAAGCAAAATTAAAAAAAAGATCGCAATTTGTTCTGTAACATTGGCATTTGTTCGACCTCGTGGCAATAGTACCTGCTTATCTCTAAACTGTATTGTATAAATAAACAAATTCTTCGAGAAGAAAGAAAGATTATAATTGTGCAAATAATTTAACAACACTTAATGTAAAAAATGAACTCCAATAAAGAAATAGTTATAAGACAAACAAAATATTTTGTTTACCAGTGTTTTTCAAATATTTAATATCACGAATTCTCAACAAATAAGTTTACCATGATTTTACGAATGTATTTAAATTGAATAAAAAAGTGGTATTAAAGATACGTCGTTTAAAATCATGTACTTTTATGCGACGTTACACATAACATACTATTTTTATCTTAATGATACTGTATTGTTATATATAAGTTTTATATTTTTATAATTTCTAATTAAAAAGACAAGAGCCATAACAAAATAACTGTAAAATAATAAGCATTTGATATCAACTATTCGCGAAAGAAATGTTACTTTGCAAGTACAGATCAATTTATTTGTTATTACTTTTAATTTGCATAAATTGTTTAAAATTAAGAAGTTCGATCTATAGCGTTTTTTTAATTAATTTTTGCTATATTACAAATATTTTTAAATAAAATTCAATGATTTGCATCATCTAAGTTTTTTTTTTTTTTTTTAATGATGTTAAATAAATATATTGACTATCTTACAAGTTATAGCTAAATGAGCACCTTTATAATTTATTATGGTAGAAATATTTTTACATTGGATATTGATTGATTAAAATAAATTCTACCATTTTATATAACAGAAAAAGATCTAAAGCAATTATTCATATTACGATATAAAATTTTCAATAAAATCACTAAATCATAATTCCTTACGATTCGATTAATCATTGGTATAGCGTTGTTAAAATAAAAAAATGTTATAAAAAAAAAAAATTTTTTTTAAAAAGTTGTATATTCAAAATATACGATAACTGATGTTAAATATTTGCAACGATACAAAATTCGTTTAATAGTATCACACGAACTTTTCAGGTTTCTCCAAATTATTGGTACAATAAAAAGAATTCACATGCTATTCAGCATCGGATACATATTTAAATGCAAAGCGATTCGAAGTTACGTTATTTCGTAAATTGAGCACAAAATAGTCTTCGATAGCGCATTTCCTGTTAAATTAACATCAATTAGGCGCTACATCGATGAACCTAAGGTATAAAATTAACATTCTTTGCCGTGACACCCATTAAATTCCCTTCCTTACCGTTAATCGTGAACGCCGTTGTGCGCTTCTCCACCCCCCTTTCTATCTCTTTTTAACGAGATTACGAGTCTCCCTGTCCTACTCTATCGCGTGTCGCATTGCGCGTTTATTGGTGCGCAGGCTCACTGCACCGAGCCACAGAAACTTTTTCGAAAACCTTGCTTAAAAGCAGGCCGGCCCTTTGAGGAACTGCGTCATGAATCCATATTTTCTGCGTCCTATCAGGCCGGGCATCGATTTTTCCCGGTAACGATGCCCAAAAACAGTGTTCCGTAGACGGTTAGCCCGCGAAACGTCATACCGCGTCACGTTTAGCGCATCACGCATCTGCAGAGCTTACGGCTATGCGTAATACAATCGACCAACTATTATCATCTTACTCTTTTTTTCTTTTCGTACTGGTCGAACCAGCACCTACAGAAGGTTACAGGGCTGCATTGCAACGGAATCACAAAGATGTAGTTATAATAGAAAATTATGCAATAAGGCGTTAACTATAGGTTAGAAACTGCAACATTTTTTTAACCTACGGGGTATTGCTAAGTACGATAAACGAAGGACGGGGCTTAGGGTATAAAGGGTAATAAAAGTTAAAAGGGT
This sequence comes from Eucera pruinosa, assembly GCA_028830335.1. Taxonomy (NCBI): domain Eukaryota; kingdom Metazoa; phylum Arthropoda; class Insecta; order Hymenoptera; family Apidae; genus Eucera; species Eucera pruinosa. The sequence continues at coordinate 20,405,824 of JAMYCR010000003.1, read as the reverse complement.
AAATCGGTGAAGAAAAGAACTACCTGGTTCTTTTCTTCTTTCTCGTATAACGATAGAGAACCGAAGAAAATTAGTTCGATTCTATAGTAATCTTATCCATTAAAAGTGTGGCTTACCATTACCTCTTGAAATATGCTAAACCATATCGGGAGAAGTAATTAACCTCGGATAAACGGTGTTTTATTTTTAGCTATTTTCATATGAACAAAAATATCCACCTCATATTTAAATGTATAGATTTTTTAGTTTTTCTTAGTATACGTATATTAATACATAAGTATACTTGGTACAAATTTCTTTCGAACAACTTGGTGAATTTTTAACTAAAACCTAGAAATCCGTAGTCTAAATTGTCGCGTAACTTCGATAAGAGAATTTCAGGGGATAAAAATTTCAGCCCTTTCTTGAGGCGAACTTTACACGCACTTGCATGGTTAAGTTACATTTGCGTCCGTCGCCGATGCGTGTCTTTCTGCCGTAGCTTTCTTTGACAAATCCAAGGTGACCTTGGTATACTTTCAAAAAATTGGCGTGGAAGAACCGTCACTTCCGTTAGGTGGGTACATACGTGAACGTTCTTTTTTGCCGCACGCATGCTCATCGCTTATTATTGATATCGCGGACATCGTGCGACGGCGTTACCGCATATCGGTCACGGCCACCAGCGAAACTGTTAATTATCTATTAGATACGAATAAAGTTTACGAATATCGATATTTACAACGACTCCGTAATTTTAGATGAATTAAGAGCTCTAGCGTGTGGGAAGGAGGCGAACGAATCATTTACACGTATCGTACCGCCACGGTATTAGAATTTAATGGAAAGCTTTACGATCGTATTGACGATTTAACTTCATTATGATAGCCAATATCTCGCAATACTAAGAAATAATTTCGCTATGCGGATATGGACATATTCTCGTCAATAAATCAAAAAGATAAAGGAACGAAAAAATAGCTTGGACTACTATAAACAATTTTAATTAGTTTGTGTTTTTTTATTGTTATATGTTATATCGTGAATTTTGTAATGAACCATGCGCATCACGTTGCATTTAGTTATTTAAAAGACTCACGTCTACGTGTAACTATAAAGTACGCGATTTAAAGATTCTTTTTCCATCCACACGTGATCATAAAAACATATTTTGTTTCTTTCATCCGATTTCTAGATGAAGAATAAACAAATGATAAGATGGACGAGAATGTAATTGATACGTGATTATGTATTGCATGACATAATACGGTAACATACAATACATTACATAATATGTAATTGAAAATATCATCAAATACTTTATATTTTATAATATTTCAATTGGTCTTTAACTCTTCTAACTCGAAAATAATTGTTTTGTAATGACAGCGTTTTAAACGCGCTTATCACACTTGAGCAAACACCGGAAAATGTATAGCGTTCAAGAGTATTATCTGCAAAATCTACTAATTTATATTAACAATGAGTTACAAAAGATACATTTCAACGAATATAATCCTGTTTTAATACTAATCTTGAGTAACAATCAACGTTCGTAAATTTATTAATTTACATGACAAACATTTCGTCTTAACGTGATTATAATTTTCAACCATGTTTTTACTGCGCTAAAATATATTTGCATAATAGGCTATGTATATATTAAATTATAATATATTAAATTGAAAGCAACTTCCTTTTTGACAAATTAGCTGCGCGTTTGGAAACAGAATAACTCGACTTTAACACAGAGAAGTTGGCAATCACCTGAAACCTTTTAATTGCAAATGCAACTGCAACAATTAGTTTATTGGATATTTCCTTTTTTCCTCGTGCACAGAATCGTGGACTCGTCATTCACATTTTTCCCTTGCGCGTCATGCGATGATCGCATTCAGTGTAATCAACCAATACAAGCCCGTGAATCAAATTTCTATCCTTTTAGTAAGCTGTGTTTAATCGTCGTTCTGTATCATCATTTTCCTAAGATCTCAGTCATTCTTGTAAGCGGCATGACTAATACAAAATCAAAATTAAAAATTTGCCTTACCTTTGATTCACAAATCAAAACTTACAAAATTATTATTTAAATCTAGTTAAACTTATTTGGCAAATTACTTAAAAACAGAACCAAATTAAACAAATAAATTATATCAATGAAAAATGTAAATGAATGAATTAACAACGTGTTTCGAATTACACCAATTTGAATTAAGCTTGTTCGTGATGTAATACTGCGCAATCCAATTAAATTTATGCGCATCCTTCCGTAGCGAAACACCGAATGCTAATTTTTTCATCAGTTAAATTATTCTTATCTGCGAATGCTTTTCGCTTTGTTTCCTCGTATTTCCCCCTTGCATCGTTTAAAACTTTAAACATCCGCAAAATCTTACGAGACGAAACGAAGTTATTGATTTTTACGAATTTTGAGTAACGATAAGAAATGTTTAAGTCAAGAAGTTTCGACATATGTAGTTCAATGATAAAAAGCTTTCGTAAAAGACATGAGAAGCACGACGCTTCTCACATTTTGATCTTCAAATTTTAATCTATAGCTCCAATATCACCGCCCCGAGAGAATTTATGAATGGTTAGAGCAAGGAATAAATTTTTGAAATCAATTAAACGTTTCGCCGGTGGTTTCTTGGCTTGAGAACGACACTCGCTAATCGCACCGTATTCCTTTATTCAACGCGCGCGTACGCGCATTATTTTTATTTAAGAAGATATCGACCGATTCTATGAAAGGACATTGAAACCGCTGGCACTTCTGAGGTTAATGCAAGGGATGGTCCACGTGAAATAGGCCACCTAAATATTTTCTTTTCGCTAAATTTCATAATACAATCAAATTTGTAAGAATGTTACACAAAATTCTTATTAAATATTTTGTAACAAAATAAATAATATAAATAAAATATGAAATATAAAAAGAATTGTTGATATTATTGGAAATTTATTGTAATTTACTGTTGCTCCATGTATCAGCAATGATATTTGCAAATAGCAACTGATGCAGTTATCGTTAAACGTACTATATTTAAATGAAATGAAAAATAGAATTGTTGAGGGTATGAAAGGGTTCGGTTCAGCAACAGAGTATTCATTTTTATTTCATTTTTCCTGTGCACCATGAGTTGGCGATTTAGCTATTTGTTACTCGACATCATTCCAGGGAGGCTGAAAGCGTTTTAAAACGTTTCATGTAAACTGTAAGCATTAACCCATCGCGACCTAATATCGTCCGCAGGACAAGGTAGAAAACAGAGTCGAAAGAGCCAGAGCACCACCTCTCATAAACGCCCCAGAGTTCCCCTGTTTTCTACCCAACCACTATGTCATTTAAGCGCGGATTTCCGGTCATGCCAGAAACAGTTTAAATCGGAAGCTGATTGAAAATGATAAAAATCATTGTAATGGGCAAATGATAATGGTAAAATGAACGTGGTTGTTACAGCTGTTCCTGTCAGTAATACAAGTAACGAGTAGGAGAGACTAACGATAGAAATCGTAAAAAAGCGTAAAGAAGGGAAAGAGAGAAAGAGAGGAAAAGGAGAAGGTAAGATAGAAGAGAAGAAGTTAAGGTGGAAGGAGAAAACGAGGGTGAGATGAAGACAAAGATAGCCAGAGAGAGGAAGGGAACAAAGAGAGGGAGACAGGAAAGAAGAGGGAAAAGACAGAGAAAGAGAGGTGTAGGGCTAAACGCACCCGAAAAACGCGCTCATTGCATTCGAGCCATCTCTCGCAGGGAAGCCCGGCTTTGACCCGGTAGCCGGCGGCGGCACAGTCCGCGCGGCTGCCTGACGCATTGCAGGTGCGCGTTGGCCAATCACAGGCCTGGTTAGTTCGCCCGGACTTGTCCTGTAAACACGACCGCACCCACCCCGCATGTAAAGCGGATTTGCACGGTTGTCCATGACGACCATTCTGTACGTCGGACGTCGTGTCGTTCCTACTTCTTCCCATTTGTCCAATTAAAAACCAGTCGTTTTTTCAGGGTTTTCGTAGAGGAGAAGCCGCACAGAACTATCTGTCGATCGCGTAGGAAACGACGCGGCGCATCGCCGCGTGAACTCCCCTTAACCCCCGTCTAGACTCCCGACCAATCGCAAGACGCCGTCGTGTAGCCCGTTAGGGGCGGCGTAGTGATACCTGACCGAGACAAGCGGCAGAGAGGCTCGTACACCGAGAGAGAACGGTGGACTCCATTGCTGTCCCGAGTGCGTTTCTCGTCGGCCGTGTCGTATTGCGTGTCTGTCCGCGCTTTCGTGCACACAAGTTTCCTTTCCACGTTGGCCGGAGAGATTGTGAATAGTATCCCTTGTGTCTAGTGCCTAAACGATATTTGAAATCGTCGAGCGTACCGAGACGTAAAAGCGAGCCAAAATGGTAAGTCCAATACTCTTTCCTTTGGTGCGTGTGCCTCTATGCGGACGTCGTTCAGCAGCCCCTCGCCCTCGCCCTCGCCTTAGCTTTCGTTTGCCGCATTGACGCGCCGAGTGCACGTGCAACCGACCGATACGCATTTACCGAAATACTTTTCTTACCATACTTTTCCTCTCATCGCAAACATTCCATTATCCATCCTATTACATTTTTACCTTATTCCATGTATCTTTTTACCTACGCACTATTACGATATTACATTCGTAATGGCCGGTATGTGGAGATGGACCGACTATCGATCCGTTCCTCCACTAGTGCCTTACGTATGTTTTTTCCAATCTTTGGAGATGTCACGAATCGAGAAAGTTCATCAATAAAACTTGCGAAAACATCGAATCATCTGAACGTAGAACCAGCCTTTTTACAATCTTTTGGCCGAATATCGAGATGTAGCATTCTGTGATAGAGCCACTACGGGTGAAAACTTTCGAGAGTCGACATCGTTCGTAATACATACGTTGTATGTCAAGTAACGATGTTAACATGTAACGGTAAGTTGAATATCAAATCATGCGAAAAGGCTCCCTAGAAACCGCATTTTCACCAGTTTTATCGACATAAGACGCCTTATCTTTAAATTATCAAATGTCTTGCAAGATAATTGTTATCTTACACTTTCGACTTTTTACAAATTCCACTTTTAATTGGTGTTAAGTCATTAGTGCTAAATTCAATTTCAAATGATGAATTTTCATCGTATTTGTTTCTGATGTAACTTAGAAAAATGTTCACAGTACATTAATGTTATAAAGTTAACACAGTAGTACCGTGTACATTGCATTTAATCATTACTCATATATTTGACAAAGTTCTTAATATCGTTGCAATTTAAAAAAAAATTGTACTTATCTTCAAGTGTAAACTTCATATTTTACTCTGGGTATGCTTTGTACGTATCGCGTTAGTACTTACAAAAGTTTTCTCTGGAATTGACGTATTCAATAATGTAGATTAATCTTGATCGTCTTCTTTTTTTGCAAGAAAATTTTTTCGGACATTTTTACGAAACGTTATAGTATTCGACAATCAACCGTTACACGGTATACCTCACTATTGATTTTCGCGGTCTCTCACCATTGCGCCAATTTCCCCTATTCCTTATACGTTCTTGCACTTATCCTTCGATTAATTTTCACGAACGTTGATTTTTTATTTTTATTTTTTATTAATTCTTTTTTAAATGAGAATCCAAGTACATTCGATTCTATCTTCCATTTTTGTGCCGGAGATTGTAAGAGTTATTAAAATAATCGTTACTTACTGTAAGCATATTTTCTTGAAATTTGTAGTTCAACAGTCCCACCTTTCAATTTTTAAACCATTTAAACATAAATACGCTATAACAATCGAGATTTTTACACAAATTTTTATTTTTTATTATACATCTTACGATGTTCAGTTGTATTTGTAGATCTGCTTACCGCATAACCTAAAATTCATACTCGAATCATCCTTAGATTATTTGCGTGAAATTGATAAATATGCATTTAGGAACTTGCTTTTGCGTTAGGAAAAGAATTATATTTAAACCGATCGCAATTCCTTTTTATTTACATCGTTAAGAAACGTGTACGAAATAAATTTGCTCCCAGGTACATAGCATGTATACATATGCAAGCATGTACTTTCTTTTTAAGGGGCAATTAAAATACTGAATATCGGGTTATTGTTTTATTTGTGTCATTTGTTTTTAATATAGATCCAAATGCTCAAGGGATATTTTTGTATAAAGTATATAGAAGAAAGCATAGTATGCACTGCATACTACATATATACAACTGACCTATATTGTGAGGTGTTTTATTCTAGAAGTCATAGGTTCGATTTAAAACAACTTTTTATATTAACTTTAATGCATTATTCTTCTTTATGCAAAATTATTTTTCATTTACAAACTAAAAGTAAACATTTAACTCGTATTTTGTTTAGAATGTGATTCTATTAAATATTCAATTTTTATAAGTAGAATATTTTTCAACTCTGTAATAGTGACAAAATTAATCAGGTTTTGTGTGTACAATAATTTATACAAATGAAAGTAAACCACTTGTATTAATGTTTTATTTCTTCATAATGTAAATAGCAATTGCACACAAATGATACAAGGTTTTATTTTTATCTTTATGATGTTCTTTCTTTATGTGTGCACTAAATATATCAGTCTATTTTATAGAAGAGGATGTATGGTTATCTGTAAAAATATAATTGTGTGCACAAGTATTGTTGCTTAATTTCTGTTACATCAAATGAGTGTAAGATTTAACAAAACCAATATGTTTATGCAGTTTGCGATGAAAAGGAGTTCAAACAGTTTTGGAGATTATTTTAAGAACACCATGTGTTTAATGTATATGTAACTATAAATGTAATGTTTTTGTTTAAAGGCTGATCAACTCACAGAAGAACAAATTGCAGAATTTAAGGAAGCATTTTCGCTATTTGACAAAGATGGAGATGGTACCATCACAACTAAAGAATTGGGTACAGTTATGCGATCGCTAGGTCAAAATCCTACAGAAGCTGAGCTTCAGGATATGATCAATGAAGTGGACGCAGATGGTATTTTATCCTATCTTATAATTCATTTATCTAAAGTGTTAAGTTCCATATATTCATTATGCAATTTTTATATTCACTCCTAGACTGCATGCAATGGTAATAATGTTATATTTAAATTCACTTTTTTCCGTTTGAAATACTTGCATAATGAAAAATTACATTTTTTTATACCATCATCATTATCTCGTTATTAAGAACATTGGAAAAAAATCTGATTTCAGAAAAAATCGAAACTAAAAATACTTGGAATTGTAGGTAATGGCACAATCGATTTTCCGGAGTTCTTAACCATGATGGCTCGCAAAATGAAGGACACTGACAGTGAGGAGGAAATTAGGGAGGCCTTCAGAGTATTTGATAAGGATGGAAATGGTTTCATATCTGCAGCGGAACTCAGACACGTTATGACAAATCTCGGCGAGAAACTCACTGACGAGGAAGTAGACGAAATGATTCGGGAGGCCGACATTGATGGCGATGGCCAAGTTAATTACGAAGGTGGTAGCCAAACCCTTTGATCAAAAACTAAAGCCTTGTAGCAACGATTTTACGCTATAACTTCGTTTCCTCTAATATTTCAATTCGGCTAAAAACGCGAGTACAATTTCTAAACCTATATCACATTCCTATGTAATAACAATTTTTAAGTGTTGTAATCTTTGTTTGTCCAGAATTCGTCACAATGATGACATCAAAGTGAATGCAACCTGTGTAATGGAAAAACTTGCAACTCGGAGTGGTGTTGACGTATTAAAATAAATCAAGAAACAAAGAAAAATATAATGTTAACAAAAAGCGAATCGACCAGAAAGTGAAAAAAATCTTGTATCTGGACGCAAAGATGTCTATAAAACGCGAAAAGTCAACGTCCAACACGCGTTAATCATCATTAACGATAAGTAATACAGGGCAATTGTTTAATTAAAGAGTTATACCACTAAAAATCATTATCTCTAAATACACGAAATACTTAACTACACACAACATGAACATAAAAAATACATATTACACGCGCACATACTCCGATACAAAAAATATATACAGCACTCTTAACATACACACACACACACATGAACATGCATCTTATAAAAAAAGTGATTATTTCCGTATAAAGAAAAAAAAATTAATTAAAAAATGTTAGATATATATATATATATATATATGTATAAAAAGCAGACGCGCATGTTTGTTGATGATAAAAGTAAATAGTATGTTTTCTTACTTTCCTCTCTTTTTGGCCTTTTCCTGTTTCTTCTCTGCATACATCTTCAAAGAGTTTCACATGCAAATTTTGTTTTATAAATTCTGCTTTTCAATATATTACGAGACATTGTTGATCGGTAGTCAGGAGAGAGGGAAAGTATTAAAAAGAAGGAAAGATACGGAAGCTATTATATCGCATCGTATGGGCTCGTTTGTTGATCGAGATAAATCGGGAATCGATCCCTGCTTGTTTCTCGATCAAAAAAAAAACGTGTTTGTAATGTATGTCATCGATACAGCATTTGTCGTAGCGAAAAATTTTATCAATAACGTACATGTTAAGCGTTTGTTTTATTTTATCAAAGGAAATTTGTCGTCGACATCGTTTACCAGAGTTCGAAAAATAACGGCTTCGATCTTTGGCTTATCGATGACTCTGTACACTCGATTCTTTATTACACGATAATGGATAATTTAATTCCCTCTAATACCTGAGAGATATTAAAGAAAAAGTGTATGAAGATATAGAGAAAAAGAAAATGAGAAACCTCGAGATATGCTCAAAGACACGTAGTGCTATCTCAGATCTACATTCGCGTAGAGCCAATGGATCTATGAAATCGAGTTATATCGAAGTTTTAATACTTCTTAGTGAAACTTCTCTATGCTTTTTCAACTTCGTTATGCCTTTTAAAAAAAGGAAAACCTATGTAATACATGACACGTATTATACATACACATACACATAATATACACACACGTACACGAGAAAAAAACATATAAGACATATTTCACCAAGTGCGTTCTGTATCCAATTTCATTATAATCTCCCGTTTGTATCTTATCTCTACTGAGAAAGCCTTAAAACGCGTGCGCGTTACACAACGTCGACACCACTTTTGTTGAAATATAAATGAAACCACAAAGAAAATAGGGATGAGGGATTTGAAAAAAGGAGTCAAGTCACAGTGATCGGTGCATTATATTTTCCTTCGCCCAGGGGTGCGTGCCAGTCTCGCAAGCGGAGCAACTAGAACCGGAGAAACTGGTGTGATTTTGTGCGATTCGTACGATAATGTTACTTAAGAACTAAGAGTAAAGAACAGACACCGAACAGTGGAAACACATGCGTGTCGGTGGTTCAGTCATAATATATATGTAATATATATTATATATACATATATATATACATATATGTTTATATATATATATATGTATATATATGTGTATATATATATATATATATAAAAAAAAACTAATTTACGAAAAAAAGGAAGAAAAGAAGAAAGAATTCCTCCACAGTCCTTTATTATTTAATATTGAAGTGAACAAAATGAGAAGTACTTGTATTTCTGGTGACCTAGATCGCATTGATCATAAAAAGACAAAATAAATGTATCCTCATTTTTAGGTCACAACTACTCAATTCGTTTCCTTCATTAACCAATGGACCTCTCGTTTCAGCCGTTTTTATCTTCATCGTCATTTTTCAATGGCATCTAGGAATAGTTTGCCGACAAATGTATATGTATAATTCACTGTCAACAAGATTCGCGTTAACATATCTTCGAAGTTTCATTGATTCGAAAGCCTTTTATAGAGATATTGGGCATGCGAATCGCAAAGAAAAAAAAGAGCTCTTTAAAACTATTTTACTTCACTTGCGATCGTTCTGATAGCTGTTATCGTTATTGTGAACATAAAGTTAAAATTTAGCGATTTACGACGAAAATTGTTCTCACTTTGTAAAAATGCAAAAAAAAGAAGAAAGAGGAATCGCGATAAAGTCCTTTTGTAAATGGTGATATAGAATCTACTCAAAGAACATCCCTATTTAAATGCTTAAACAAGTTATTGCTCGTTTCATTGATCATTGACAGTTAGTGTTTAAGTCTAAGTTAAAAAAATATATTCCAATATTTAATATTAATTTTATATTTGTGTCGCAAGTTATATATATATATATATTAATATATATATTATATATATATATATATATATATATATATATATATTTATATATATATATAGTCTGAAATATAATTTTACGAAAGTTCTTTACAGCGAACGCCAAGAGCCGATATTAAGTTAAAAGAAAGAAAAAAAGCAGTATTGTATCTCAAGAATTGATCTAATAGTCTGAGATATATCGCAAAATCGCGTTCTTGTTTCTTTAAAAATCGTTTCTTGAGACGTTCGTCCTTCGCAAATAAAATAGTGAAAATTCTATTCGAGTCAATCTTGTTCTTAATCTTTCCTTAAAAAATATATACAATATTAAAATGCGATATTTATAAAGCTCCGTCGTGACGCGAATAAGAAGTTATTTATTTTTGATGTTTACCTTTGAAAAATAATTCCAATAAATGTAATTATTCATTCGGCTACAAACAAAAAAAGAAATTCTTGCTACAAATTTTTTTCTCCTGTATTTGACATATTGTACGTTCATTATTTCTATTGTATGTGAAGTATTATTCTCCATATGCCGTATCAAAGGCATACTTCACTTATCGTGCGTGACGAAGCGACACAGTTTGTATAAAGTGTTGATATTAAGTTAATAAATTGTTCCCATATATTAAAGAGCCGCTTAACTCTTAATTCTTTTTAGTATGAGAACAATAGATTTTTTTTTTAATTTTTCAAAATATTTTTTTATTTAAACATTTTGTTGCACGTGGTCCTCGTTTTAATTTATTGCTTAAAAGATGGTTATCCTAACATAAAATATATTTAATCATTCAAATATTAACATTTTATATAGCAATTATTTTCACAGTTAAAATACACGTGTTAAACAAATTTCAAAAGTATTTATGCATACTATTAATGTAAACAACATAAAAGTGTTTTAATTTATTTTAAATTATAAGGTGAATGTGAAACTTAAGGACTAATGATTTAGACTTATCAGTTTGAAGTTTCTAAATAAAGTATTAATGATAAATGTCATACCAATTAATTGTAATACAACGATTTTAGTTGGCTCGAAATAATTTAAAATTAAAAAATCTGTTAAATTTTTATTTTCTTTTATGGCTTGAGAATTTAAAGTTCGTATAAAATACAAAAAATGTCCATTATCAGTCTCACACCTAATCAATCAAATTGACATTTTTAATTTAATTTCTCTCCTTAATAGAAAAATCTAATGGTATTTTTAATAAAAATTCAAACATTCATTAAATACATAAAAATTATGTAAAAAATACTGTGTATTTCATGCAAATCTGTCAGAAAGATGTTTTATAAATATTTTACACATTTTTACAACATACAACGATCTGGTCTGATTTTAAAATGTAGGCACACTTCTTGCAATAAATTTTTTAGTATCCTTGCCTGGTTCTCGAAACTCTGTAAATCCATGTTCATTGTAATATTTATTTAGAAGATATTATTAGAATTTTTTTTTAATACTCATTGTCTCTGTTTCAAAACAGACTTTGTTTTGTCTTTTAAAATTTTAGTAAAAAAAGAACTTACCCCATCTAGTATAATAGTTGGTATAAAAAAAACTCCTGGCGTTAAAGAATTCGTTTGTTCTCCATATTTAGCTAAAAGTTCTTTTCCCTTTTCTTCAGTGGAACACTTAGAAATAGGATTATAGTCTATGTTCATTTTTTCTGCACAAGTTGTCATGATATTCATTGGCCTTATATTATTTTTAATCATACAAGATAAGTACTCTAATTGAATGGAAGAGTTTTTTAAAATGTCTATGGAGCATGCATGAATTATATTTGCTTCACATTCAGTAGGTCCATGTTGACACATAAATTCATATCCATTTTCTGTTTTCACTGTCTGCAAAAATTTAGGAAATTTAAATAAACATCTTTGAAAGCTTATGCATGGTTTCTTTTTTATCAATGGATATTTACAGACAATTATGTATTACAGTGATCTCATGTTAATTAACTTTAAAATCAAGAGAATAAAGTAATTGGGTTCTATTATAAATTATACTGTAAAAATCAATATTATTATAATGGGATAAGAATATTTTATTATGCTATGTATAATCTATTGTACTAATATATCAAATAGTAAACAAATAAGTTGAAAACTAAATAGTATTTTGTAATAAGTAAGCATTAAGAAAACATGCTGTTTTGAAATTTTTCTTTATGTAAAATATTTTGTTTTAATTATATATAATAATATATAATATATTTTTAATTATGTAAAAAATGCCTTACCGTAGCTTTTCCATATGGTATCAATTCCACTTGTACATGATCTGGAATTCTGTGGAATGTTGGTAATAACTGTTTTATGAAAAAACTGCGAGAATCTGGACATAGTGCTTCATAGTACACAGCTATGTGAACTTTTTGTTTGCTCCTTTCATCTTTTCGGCTTAATGTTACCAGGTGGTTCTCCTGAAGCTGTGCTATACAAAACTTAGCAGATATCCGAGAAAAGCAAGAAAGTTACACGATTGTAAATTCAAATGTTTAGTTGTACCATTGACATGAAAAAGTTTTACTATTTTATGTCAACACAATATTGCAGACAGATTTCTATTCTAACATATGCAAAAATAAATTGGCAATACATTCTTTTAAAATTTATTTCATACTACACTACAACAATGATACAACAATACAATTTATTAATTATAAAAACCAATTATACTAACAAAAATGTTTCATGTCTCAAAAGTTTCAATCATTTATTCATTACAAATTTATACAATATTCAGATTTGTACTCAATACGGTTATCAAATTAATTAAATTTGAATAAAATTATAAATGGAGAAACGAAATAACTGATTGTAAAAGCAAAGACAAAAGCTGTCACGAGAAATCGAATTATTCCACTTTCCACATTTATACGTGAGTATGTATATTTTTACCTTCTGTGTCAGATTTCTCTTGCGTGAAACTCAACCATACTTTCGATGACTGCCAAAGAAGTAAAACTGATACAACAATCAATAGTGTCTTCCATCGAAAAATTCCTAGTCCCATTATCCGTAACTGTGAACGTAAAAACTAGAGAACAACGATACGAAATAAATTTCACGTGTGATGTAACAATTTCAAATGGGTATAAGAAATCTGTCGTGTCACATCGCAATGAACATGGAAGTGAATACTTTAATATTATTTCGTACGACCTACTCTTCAACTTAAGCTTTGTTCTATCATAAGAGCAGAAAACATGATCGAGAATTAGATAAGATAAAAATCTAATTGATATATTCTTGACTAATAACATATCGTTAAAGGATATCATTAATTTCATTTTTATACATACGCGTGCTTTGATGAATAAACATGCAAGTTTTTATTTTCATACGTACCTAATAAGTTAATCTCTGTATATAGAATATGAAACTTAGTACTTGGAGATTTTAACATCACGAAATTATATTTATTTAGTTTGTAATATATTTTTAAGTATTAAATTATTGCGAAAGAGTAATAGTAACCTCAAATATCAACAAATGATTGGTGGAAATAATTACCTCTCTAAAACTCAAATTTACTATATGATATTCTATAAGTATGACAGAAAAACTAGTAATTAAAATCATATTTTATACTAACATAAAAGGTATTATTATTGGCTACTATTGAACATTACTATTCACAGATGTTATTATAGGGATTAATATTTTTTTAGTTAGCAAAAATTGAAAGATCAAAATATTTTTATTTGGTATTAGTAAAAGTCATACATTTATTTATTTTCCAATGTTTTCAAGTTCTTCCAAAAATGTTTTACATTTTCCTTTAAGTATCTTAATTGCCTCTACAAATAATGTGGATGGTGGTAATGTTCCCACTGATTCAACAGTAACTATAAAAAATAAAATAGTATTATTAACATCTATACAAGTTACAATTAAATTAATTTCAAAATAAAGATTATTAAATGCTTACAAATAATGTGATTTCGTACTCTACTTAGTCGTATGCATCCTTTGAGATCTTCGTGTTGAAATACATTTCTAGAACAACTATCATAGCGAGGATTTTTCACCCTTGCCTCGCGGGATTCTGGATCACCTGGTTTAGTTTCAATTACTTCTATAACACCAATACTGAAACAATTTTTTAAACGATCTGCCATTTCTCCTTTAACAGGTTTTATTAGTTCTATATCTGGTAATAATCTGTAGGATGCTGTTGCTAAGTGGAGGATAATAAAAAATTAATAAATTAGGATTTAGATCTTTTTATATCTTACACAAAAAGCATACTTTGTATTGTAAAATTTTATAATAATGTACAGAGTATCTCACTTAAAAGAAACCACCTAACTGTCTTCTTTAGTTGCAATAATGCAAGAAATATTTCATGTGCAATTTAAATTATATTAAAGACTGAATTCCCTATGGGAAGCATTTTCATTCTAGAATCAGTTTTTTTATAGTTTTCAACTTTCTACACGAACAAAAAATATGAAACGTAATTAGCTGGCCTGTTTTAGTTGGGACACCTTGTATAAATGCTTTATTGTATGTAACTTACCTACAGGAGAAAACTTAGCATGATCCTTTCCAATTCCTTTAACTGCATGCATAAAAGCATGAATCTCTTGACCAGGACGCATTTTGCATATTAAAATATCATTTTCTAAAACACCTAATTGCTCTGCTCCTGCAGGATAAAGTTCTGTTTGGCGTCCAATTGGAACCCACTTAATGTCTTTACTGTACACTACAAAGAAATTGTTCTAAATTTTCCACAACATGCCAATAATATTATTTAGTATTTATTACGTACCATAGCTATTTCTATACAAATCGTTAATCCTTCTAGAATCTTTTGGACAATGTGGATTCCAAGTACATTGTACTTTAAGTTCATATCTTAATGTGTCCTGATCACTAACTTCATCTTCATCTTTAGTAGTAGAGGAAGGATACTCAAACAACCTTGGGTCAGCTTTAAGTGGTATCAAACCCAGCCTTTAATGTAAATATATTTATTATAAGAAAAAAAGAAATGATAAAATATGAATTGTAAAATATAAGTAGTCTTTACCTGTGAGCTAAAATTTCATCTTGAATCACACTTGAATTATTTATAATGTAAACTTTTTCTATAGCCATGGTTGGCACTTCGCTTAATAGAACTCTACGAAATACATTAGCAAAACCAACAGGATAACCCATTAAATCGAATTCTAACTCTCTCTCATCTTCAGACTCTCTGACAACTTGTATCTTAAATTCCTAAGAACAATACGAATCAGTACATCGTATAATAAATATATAAACAAGGAATTGCATAATATGACAAGAATAAAAGTAGAAATAGAAAAAGTACTTGTTTAAAATTATTCAAGTTCCAATCTTGCTCTGGTTGATAATCTGTATAATCGGAAGCCTAAAAGATGAAATTACGATTAATACGTATCTCTTTTAATGTGTAAGACACGTTATTTTAAATTTTTACATTTGGCACGCCATATTCTTCGAGAATAACGTGAGATTTCCGATTTTCTTCCATGATTTAATTTTATTATGACATCGAGGTTATATTCGCAGGTATAAACGCATAAACGGATAAACGCACGTGTTACAACTCCGTGTTCCTCAATGTATTATAATTTACTCGTGTTTGAAAAAAATATTTTTCAATTTGGAATAACTAAAAAATTATTTAGCGGAGTTGTAACAGAAATACAAATGTTAATACGAATAATAATTATTTGGTTGGAAATCTGTAAAATTGTAGTATATCAAGAGCTTTGTTAAATTTTTAATTTATATCTTAGGTTCGAATTAAAATTTTATATTGTACACTTAACAAAACGCAAAAAAATTAATTAAAATCGAGATAAACCTTTCATTTTATAAAATAAACAAGAGTATCAAATGATAATTGAAATAGTTTAAGTAACTATTCATATTCCGCAATAAGAAAAATAATACTAATAACTACATATTAAATTTTAAATATGTAAATATGTAGTACTTGTGTATATACAGCTTTATTATGTTAACAGATACAAAAGTTAATAGAATCATCTATTTTATTTGGCAGTATTAATCATAATTGCAACAAATAAAGTGTTTCAGTAACATTTTTAAATAGTTTATTTTCACGTTGGGTTTATAAATATTGCTGTATTTTTTAAATATTTGATCATTCGTAGCAATTCCGGGTGTCGCGAATCCAAGTTTTCATCCGTGAAAACTGTATCATCAATTTCCAATTGACGATACTCTTGTGATCTACTTTCCCAACACTATGGTGTATTAACGTTTTAATGAATGTTATGTCCTTTAATCCAAAGCAGCAGCACCAGAAATAATTTCAATCAGTTCCCTGGTAATTACAGCTTGTCGAGTACGATTGAATGTTAATGTTAATTTATCTATCATTTCTCCTGCATTCTTGCTGGCATTGTCCATAGCAGTCATACGACTCGACTGTTCACTGCATGCTCCTTCTTTCATAGAATAAAATAACAAGGAAGCTAGAGAAAATTCTAAGTAGCTCTGAATTACATTTTCGTCCAAGGAGTCGTACACGGACAATTTAGGTGCGCTGACTACTGCATTTTTATCGAAAAGTGGTAACTGATCAACAGCATAAGATACCACAGACTTGAATTTATTGTATATAATGCGACCAGAACCAAAAATGTATCTGTAAATACAAATTAATGTTAAATTTACCATGTCAACGTAGGAAAAATATTTTACAACTATTTGTAATAAAAAATGAGGTATTCACAGGCCAAAGTGATTAACTCCACTTTCTGATTTCTTTAAAATTTTTAAATCAAAGCACTTCAACGATGCTAAACTTTTTATATTTAAAATAAATTTCCTTCATATGTTGGATTTAACACCATGACATGAGAAAAATAGTAATCTATAAAAACAATAACGATTATTATAAGGATATATTATTCTATGCATTTTGTATGTCCTTATGAAGGGTAACAACTACCTTTGTAGTAATACAGTGAATCATAAAATTATTGGCACACCTAAAACATTATTAGTGACATGAAAATATTATTATGTTTACTCCAGAAAATATTAATTATAAAAAAATTATTATCCTTCAGAAGATGCATTATTAATTTCTCAATTAACAAAAATGCTAGAAATTATTACACTTTATTCTTTCATAACTGTTAATCATAATTTTGCAGCTCTCTTTAACAGTTTTATTAGCTCAAAGCCTAAATTATATATTTGCAAATAAGGAACATAGGAAATTACTTTATTATTTCCTTACTTTTCATATTTCTGTTAAATTTTTGCTTGTGCCAATAATTTTGTGACTCTCACTGTACATTCTACATTGTTTACTCGATTTTAGATTTCAAAAGGAACGTTAAAAGAGACTGTACACGTATTTTATCAATTTCCCTAGTTTTTGTTTTGTGGAGTTTATCGATTCGGCAAATGAGCAACTCAGATAGAAGGAACATACCCGCTATTCATAATTTCAATTGCTACTTTAGCTGCATCATTAAAGGTAGGTGGCTTACGGCCGACTTCAGATGCAACAAACAGTATATTGTTAGCGAATAATCGCGACAAAATTGCTCGCGATTTTTCACCGATGCATACGATTTTTGTATTTTCGCGTTCCTTGGCATCTGCTAACAGAGTATCCCTAATGTTACGGGAAACTCCAGTGTGTACAGCCCCGCACAATCCACGATCGCTCGTTACTGCTATTACGAGCTTCTTCTCCTCCTCTGGTGGGGCTTGAATTTCAGCTTGTTCATAAAATACCTTTGCTCCAACACCGAGCGGGCGAGCTTGTTTCAAATCTCTTTCTGCTCTGTTATATTTAGCAGCTGACACCATCTTCATTGATTGAGTGATTTTTTGAATATTCTTTACTGATTTCAATCTTATGGAGATGGCTTTAAGAGTAGCCATACCGCGTTGTTGCTGCTGCTGCTGCTGTTGTGCAGCAAGCCGCACAATTGTAGTCACACGATTGGAAAACATTTTGGTGTCGGATAATGTCCCTGTGAAGTTACATAAAATATATAAATATACATGTTTTTATTATAATTCTATCCTATCCATACTATAATTTTTTCCAGATTGATTTATGTACAATATTTATGTGAAAATTATTACAAAATTCTAGATAATCAAATATGATATCCATAATGAGGGAATTGTTTATAAAAACTATCAAAAACACCATTTACATTATTTTTATAAAATACTTGGAAATAAACTGTCAAATACAAATTGCAAGTTTTACTTCAAATTACTTTTAGATTTTTATTAGAAATGGAAAAAAATTAGCCATTAATAATAATTAAGGCAAGTAATAGACAAATACTACTTGGAATATAAATTATAATTTTTAATGTGGTTTACTGATAATACATTTATTTTAAAGTTTTAACAGTAACTAACTTAAAATAATTGAAAATAATAGAAAATAATACATCAATTAAACCTAATGTATAAAACTAATACAAAGTATAAAAATTACAAAAAGTAAAATTCCAAAAAAATACTAATAATTATTACTGAGACATTACCGTGAAAATATATTTAACTTACCAACAAGTTCATTCAAGTTTTGGAAAATAAAACAATAAATTATATAAGACATATATTAATAAAATTATAAACTTAATGTACAAAGTAATAAAGTACGTTTTTTTCCTGTTTTCTTATTTCTAATGCACAAAATGTTAACATCATACCTATTGTTAATATCGATTCGTTTTATCGGAATTGAATACCCTTAAAAATAATAATTGTTACACATTATTCCACACAAGATATTCATCTGTCTCAATGATTTTTCGTTATCGATTCTATCACTATGATAGAATTTAGCATGGACGAAAGTTAGTTTGGAGACAAAGTGGAAAGTAAATATAAAATAACATGATAGTAACGATATTAACAGTAAAAATATCAGTGGATGCAAATAATTTTTTAATTCACTACAATATTATCTGATTTATATAATCGCAATGGATACCATTCGGTTATGCTTACGGTTAATTCGTTTTATTACATATTCGTTGTTGGTTACTCTGTTTCTTATATACTAAACTATTAAAGCGACTAATCTTTACTTATTTTAATGAATTAAACTCACCGCACGACTTAGAACAATACGATAAAAAATGAAAAAACTGTGTCAAGCGGGATGGGAATGATCATAGGACACGAAGTCCCTCGCAAGTAGGTGTAATATTCGTGTACATGTGTAAGTTCCATCGAAGCGATCAATAGGCCCCCTATGTGCGAAAATTTCTCTTACGATCTAGGGAATTTACTATATTACGAACAATTTTACATGCATTTCAATTTTACGGTTTGAATTAGACGGATAAAGTGATGCTCTTTCGATACTTGTTATATATTTATGTAACATTTTAAGTACTCTTAGAGATTGGTAACATTCGTACAAGAATACAATATTATGTAAAACAAAGTTATGTACGACAAATTTGTAATCGCAAAAATATGTAGGTTTACGTATATAGTTAATACTACTATTGTAAACATCTTGTTTCCGTAATATAAATGTAATTACGTTACATACGTATTATTGTATTATACAATTTTTTAGATAAAATTCTTGAATACAAATGTTTTTTAATAGTACAGTAAAATAATACAAATATTGGGATTTAGAATATAGATTATTATATAAGACTTATTACATTTATTATAAATTTACTAATATATAAGCAAATATTAAAAAATAAACAGTTTATTTGAAACTTTCTAAATTTTATTTTCGTTTTATCATACAATGATAGAATTACATTACAGTTAATTATATAGAAACTTGAAATTTTTTAGTTTACAATATCAATTAATTAAAACTTCATACAAGGAAAGAAAAATAATTGTTTTAAAATACATGATCCATTCATTTGTATATATTTATACAATACACATGAACACATGTATATATACATATTTACATATCAATCATATTTTCTGTTTCAATTTTCGTTAACAATATTTGTATATTATATATATATATATTTCCATTCATTCGAAATACAAATATATATCATCAACAGTATTCACAGATATGCTTGAAATTATCATGATTTCTTTTCGTAACTAAACTATTCATTTTTTTTACTTCCTCTTGTTTTCCAAGCTACTAAAAGGTTCCAAGAAAAGAACAAAGAAAAAGAATGGACTTGGGAAGCCAACAGAATAAATGCATACCATAGTAACCCATATGGTAAGCCCTAAAAAATTTAATTCCCATAAATTTAAAAAATATTTTATATACAAATATTTAACATTAAAATTTTTAATATAATAGTAATATATATAATACAGCCTATTCATTTATATATTACAATTATAGCTGTTTTTAATTTAATGCATTCATACCTGCCAAAAATGAATTTCATCTGTTTTACCAATGCTTAAGTATTTCCAAACATCCTTGAAGTAATATATAACTGCATAAAGCAAAGGTCCATATCCTAACAAAATAATACCTATCATATATTGTTGTAAAGTTTTAATTCTGTTTCTTTTAATAGCAGATAATGCGAGAAAGCTTAGCATCAAACTTGTACACCAAATATATTCCCACCACAGAGGCTGCAATAAGAGAAACATTATTAATTGAATACTTTCATAGCTACTATTTAATATTACCTGAGGTACTTGTAGCTCTTCAATCTCCAAAATAAATATGTCCAAATGATCTAAAATATCGGCTGATAATTTGGCAAGCATAACGAAGAAAAGAAGATAATGAAAAAATATACAATACTTCAGTCTTGATTTATTTGTTGCACTAAAAGAAATACATATATTTCGTCTAATAATAAACAAATAACAGTGGAGGATTGATTTATTTTTGATCATCCTCCTTTTTTATGTACGAGTAACTTCACTTTTACTTTTCGAAATTTCATGTTGGATCGTCAGATAATTTTCGATGAAAAAAGTGGCTAGTAAATTTTGTTTTTATTACATTTTAATTACCTGATTTGATAATGACTAGCGACTTTTTGTCTATGATTAAAATCACTTCCATCTGTACCCAGAGCCTGGGACAGTGTAACTTTTGATGCCATATTTCAAAATTATCGTGACTGAGATATAAGAACCACGTTCCTATTTTAATAACAAAAACTTATGTATAAACAATTTCGGAAGTATAACTTAAGATAAACTATTCGGTACTTCATTACCAACTATTTAACTATTTTTAAACTTTCAGAAGCTCTGTTAGTGGCCTCATGGGTCACGGATCTCTGCAAATGTGTCACTTTTATTAAGTCACGTTTACATATCGCAAAAATTGAGCATCATTTCTGTCGATTTTCTTATCGCAGTTTTCTCTACAAGCGAACACTGTTAATTGTTACGATATGTTATTTTTCATTTTCTAAAAACATATAAATCAACGAATTATCAAATTTTACATTTATGCGTTTAATATATATCGACAAATTAAATCGAAGAAAATAAGTATTATTAAACAAGTATATTGTCTGATGTATATCATTAAATTACGTAATTAGAATTTTGTAAATGTATTTGCAAAAGGATGCATAAAACAAGTGATACAATGTAATTTTTAAGTGATAGTTAAACTATACAATGCGCATTATTATTTTGTATATTAATAATTTTGTACATTTAATATTTTTGTACTATCTCATATTTAGCTTCGCGTAGATATCTGTTGAATAATTTGTATCATATATAGCAAATAAAAAATAAAGGGAGATATGTATTTATACACAACATACTCGTACTTTCTATTTTAATAAGTATACTATATACAGATCATTTGTGTTACGTAGTGTCACGTAGTGTATAGTGTATCAGTCGAAGCACGTGTATCACGATCTAACCTAACCTCTGTCATTGAAATATTTTATTCGCGTATAATTTGATAATGAATTTGTGTGAAAATACGATCTATGTAATAATAACAGTTGCTCAAAGATGCATACACCATTGGTATATCTGATATTACTGTAAAATAACAAAATAGATGAGCAGTATTATAGTCTAAAATTGCAGAGCAAAGGTTTTACAATACTATTCAAAGAATAAAACTTATTGGTTGTCAGTAAAATGAGTTTCAACAAAGTGAAAGAAGTTATTGATGAAGGAGATGTGGTAATTTTATATTTAGGACCTAGTAATATGCATTCCTTAGAGATAAAGCCTAAGATTCTTAATAAAAAGGGTATAATGGTTGACAATATTTTCCAAACCATATACGGAGCTCTCAAAGTATTTTCTCTTGTGGGACAAAAATATGGTACTAAGATACAACTTTCTCGTGGATGGGGATACGTGTTACAACCAACACCAGAACTTTGGACATTGACAGTTCCTCATAGAACACAAATTATCTACAGCCCCGACATAAGTCTAATTATCTATTTAATGGATTTATCACCAGGCAGCATAGTTATAGAAACAGGTTCAATGAACATCATTGTCAACTATTTCCAGCAGGGCTGGATTAAGCTTCCAGTGGGCCTTAGACAAAATATAAATCAGGCCCCATTTATATAATTTTTACATATAATTTAAATTGATATTGATATTAAATTGAATATTATTAATATAATTTATTTTTAGTTAGAAAAAACAAATTCAGAGTATGAAACCAATGTAAAAAGGGAAAATACATATTCTCTATCTTATAAAATAACTTCAAATTTTATAGCTCTACTAGTGAACTAAAAACTAGTTAAACAACATAATTTAGACATTTTGATAACAAATATAATATAAATTAAAAAAAAAAAAAAAATATATAAGTCTTCACAAGCACGGGGCCCCTCTGAATTACATGCCCTAGACATTTGTCTTACTTGTCTATTGGTTAATCCAGCCCTGATTTCCAGGATATATATGTTTGTTTTAGCTCTGAAAACATTGTAAAGTTATTTGAGATATTCCATGAAATAGAGTTTTTTTTATTCTTTAATATGACAGTTGTTTAAGTTATTTTTTATTGTTATTGTTACCTTAGCTATTCATAGTTTTAAAATTCGATCTGTTAGGTACTGGAAGTGGGTCTCTTTCCCATGCTCTTATTCGTGCAATTCGCCCTCATGGTCACCTTTATACATTTGATTTTCATGAACAACGCGTAAACGTTGCTCAAGCAGAGTTTAAAAGGCATGGTGTTAGTAAATATGTAACTTCTTATCACAAAGATGTTTGTATGGAAGGCTTTGGGAAGCAATTAGAAAATAAAGCAGATGCAATTTTTTTGGATCTCCCACATCCATGGTTAGCAATCGATCATGCATTGCTTGCTTTAAAAAAATCAGGTATATATTCATTAGATTCATTAGCTCGACATAGTACCTTTTATTTCGTATTTCATTTACATGTTTTTTTTTATGTGAAAATATATAAAAAGTGTTACTTTCATTAATTTAAAAAATTTATTATCTCCGAATTTATATATTCAAGCTAATAACATTAACAATACAGCGTGACGAACTAGCGAATATTCGATTCGTTTACAATACAATGGAATGATTTTTTAGGTGGAAAACTTTGCTCTTTTTCTCCTTGTATTGAACAGGTGCAACGAACTTGTGGAAAATTGGTATCAAAGGGATTCATTGAATTAAATACATACGAATGTTTACAAAGGGAAGTAAACGTACAATGTAGAAATCTTTCTATATTGGATTTAGAATGTTTGAAAACTGAGGTACATACAATAAATTTGCGCATAAAATTGATATGTGTTTAATTCAATATAAACGAAAAGAAACTTTTTTGAGTACTATTTTTTACTTTTTATAAAAAATGTTGGCAACAAATGGCACATAATCAATGTAAATTTTATATTAAAGCTTCGAAATACTAATACGATTTCTTTTAACTATATTTTAGCATGTGGACAAAGATATGGCACAAGAAAGTGAACACAAAAAACAAGCGAAGCTGCTTACTGTGACACATGCTCATTCTTTACCTGGCCATACAGGATTTATCACGATTGCTACATTACCTCCGCTTCATGCGCGAAAGTTAAAAATAGATTTAGAGTCTAAAGACTGAGAAAACGTTAAATTATGGCAAAGAGATCACAAGATTTTTACTCGCTATATCGCATTAAAACACCTAACTTGTACGACGCGGTTTAAATTTCATCTCAAATAAAATCTGTGATAACAAAGAAGACAAATCAAAGCTAACGAATGACGATCAGATCTTAAACTCCTTACTTTTATACATGATAATCTTATTAAAAATGTTCGATACTTTATGTTTCTGCTTTGTTGGGATTCCAAGATAAATAATCAACTCGTGTAGCAGCCTGATATTCTTTTACCAAATATTCGACGACCTCTCTAGAGTTATCCAACTCGTCCAAATTATCTTCGAACATTTTTTCTTTGCGAAATTGTTCCAAAAATGCTTCGCGTTTTCTTAGTTTATCATATTGTTGCAAGGCACGATCAAATAGCTGAAACATGTATGTATGATTGTATTATATGCATTTAGTAATAATTATTTTTAATTATGTGTGTGTGAATAAAATTATTCTATACTTTTAGAAATGTTCAATTTAGCCAATGACCTAATTTAATACTTTGTAATATGGTAATACAGAGTGGTGTGTAAAAGTTTCCAGCCATTTGTTTAACTTATAATATTTTAAATAAATATATACGAAAGTGAATAGCGTTATTTTTGCTGTATTTTTCACAGAATATGTCTCTATATACAATATAGATAAAAATTGCTTAAGCTTTCTTATTTGGGAGAAAAATTGAAATAGCCATCTGGCAGAATACTTTTGCATACCATTGCATTTTTGCACATACCGATGAAATGTTAGTGTGATTAGCTAACATTAAGCCAGATACTCGATGTGTACTTTGAATGTAAGGTGATTTTCTTGAAAGAGCTACTTGTATGCTAGCAGGACCCCATGGTATAAATTGTGCAAGTTTTCTTTCTCTAATTCTTTGCAAAGATTTATGAACTTGGGTTGGGTCTACTTCACCCTAAAACATTGCCACTTATAAGATTATAATCTTATTTTTATCTGTAAAACTTTAATTTATACACAATTTACCTGAATAATATTTAAGATAGATATGTAACAGTGAGATGCATTTCTGTCTAATGCTGTAGAAACCATCATATTTTTTGGTTGCAATAAACGTCTCATTACATCTAATACAGAAGTTTTTCTCACGGAAGCCCCCTATATCAATTACAACGATTACGTTAATTAAATCAAGGAAATTTCCCTGCACTTCATAAAATGAATACTTACTTCTTGATCTGTGGTTAAAGGAGTATAACCAGTCATGAGAAAATGCAATCTTGGTGTTGGAATTAATGGGGCAATTAAACCAACTAAATCATTGTTCATATAAGAAGGATACCTATTATTAAGATGTAAATTAATTCAAGATGAAATGACCCATTAAAAATCTTTCTAAACTCTTATGGAAAATTTTCTAGCCAAATAAAATAGGTACAAATAATACAATACCGAAGTGTGGTGGTGCTAACAGACATTATTGTGGACACAAGCTTATTAATTTGTGCGAAACTAGGATTTTGAATATGAAGTCTATCCGATGCTATCCTATTAAGTGCTGTGTTATCTAATACAACAACACAATCAGCACATTGTGTCAATCTTTTTAGAGTTAACAATGAATTGTATGGCTGTACCACAACATCACTGAAAAAAGTTTTCTTATTACACATGTTATTAACATGTAACATAACTTTAATTATTATGATGTGATTTTGTTATAAGATGCACACCTTATTTCATCCTGATTAGGGAAAACACTGTATGTTTCAATCAATTTTTTTGGAAACCTATCTGCAAGAGACTCAAGCATAAATGAACCCATACCTGAGCCTGTACCACCAGCTATAGAATGACAAAGAACAAACCCCTGTAAATAAAGATAATATCACAAATGGTTATAGTATAAATGATATATAGAAATATATAATATATATAAATAATATAAAACATAATAATTATATATACCTCTAAACTATCACTCCCATCCGCTTCCCTATCTAAGATATCAAAAATTTCTTCTTGAAGTTTCTCTCCTTGGTGATAACCAGATGCCCAATTATTTCCAGCACCACCTCCATGTTTTGATAAATAAATATTCTCTGGATTATATAACTTGTGAAAAGTAATATTCATAATAAACACACGTGTTAATTGAGGATATACTTTTATACATTTTTATAAACGTAAATAATTATATATTAAGTACCTATAGTAATTACCTTTGAATATGTGGAATTCATAATTGTATGAATTACTCTAGGTTCCAAATCTAATAATACTGCTCTGGGTATATAATGTTCATCATCTGACTGATAAAAAAACACATCTTTCCTGTCGGTTCCTTCTGTCGCATAATCCTTTAAAATACCTTCTGGACTTATACCATGTTCTGCACATAATTTTTTCCAAAATTCAAACCCAACTAAAAACAAAAATTACTTTTATTGTTACTTTTCCTTTCTGATGTAGTACTTAATACATTTTATGAACATGCATATGTTTCAAAAAGAAATCAGTTCTTATTTTCGCAGGGAATATAGATTCGATATATTTAATACTTTCAATAAAAGATTAAAGCCTAAAGAAATGATTAGTGTTAAACTTAGTTGAAACTATGTGATTTGGTTATACTTATAAAAATAGAAAAATATTTAAATATAAATGTAAAGTGTACGATCTCTTACTTTGATTGCCGCATTGGCCAAGTTGTAGAGTTATCATTTCACAAGGCATCTTAAAATTGTTATTTAACTTTTATTGACAAACAGATTATGGTTGTTTGACTTCAATTTTACGCGGGACGAATCTCCGGTTCAATTAATACTTCACATATCACAAATATGTCTATCATTAATATTTTAATAATAGATGTATTTGGACTAATTATATATTTGCAAATATAACTACAAATACAGATAATACGAATATATCGCACTATATAATAAAGAATAACAGTGTATAGTGTTATTCAATGATTCTGTCCATAGATACAATGCGTTTGCGTTAGTATGAACTGAATCGTTTAAATTCTCTGTACAAAATAATTGTTTGCTGTTGTACTCAGTTGTAGATGATCCTATATTACGTGTTAATATTTTCTGCTGCTCGAAACTTCAATATAAAAATTTATTAACGTAAGTAAAACTCTTGTGAATAACAAATTTCGCTTACGATTCAAAATCAAAGACACAGTGCAGTTTTTAAATCATGCTGTACAATTCCACAGGTAAGGTACAGAATAGATCTATCATCTTACGGGACTTTGTGTCCCACGTTCTGAAATACCGATCACGAAAAAGATTCCTTTGCTTTTTACGCCACCTACGATTTAGAGTGGTGAGCGCAGTAACTATGATCGATTGAATCATTCGAAATGATAAACACAGACGATGTACAGGATCAACTATCCCTCACGAATGCAACATGGATATCCAAATAATCCTATAGTTTGTTTATAATAACCTATCTTATATTTCTCTTGCAATGTCATGGCTAAATTTAGTTTCAATTCTAACCGCTACTAATGTTAAAATCGTATTCCGTGTTAAATCGGTAACGTCAAGAGTGACACGAAAATGGTAACAGGGTACGCGAGCCCTCGAATCCTGGGACAAAAATATGCATTAGATGATAGGTCTATCCTGTACCTCGTCTGTGACAATTCTTAAGCCTCACCTTTATTTCGCATAGAAAAGAAATAATGATTTTTACATTTAACCAGTTTCTATACATATTTAATGAATAGATTTTATACCGAATAAAACGGTAATTCATATTTTACGATTATTTTATATGCAAGCTGTTAGAATGTAAATTAATAATATTTTGTTATATAAAATTTACATGAAAATTGGTGTTACTTCGAAAGGCATATTTACATGATAAAAATGACAGAATCGCAGAAGCTATCATTTAAAACATTGAATAAAAGCGCTTACTTTTTTACCTAATCCTTATGTCATGTTTGCGGTGATGCGTTTCTAATCTAACCTATCGAGATTACTTTTTTAGATAAAAATTCATTTGATATTTACATTGATTCTACGTAGTTTTACGTAAAACAAGGTATAATAGGATATAAGTTTGCAATTGTATCATTGTTATTTGACACAATTATTTCAATTACTTTATCTGATGTATTATAATTTTAATAATTAGAAACCAAACACTAACAATTATAATATAGACAACATAATTAAAAAAGAATTTTTTTTTATTATTACTTAATATAACGTAAATAGTAATGTGATTTATTCTTACTGCTAACTTGAATGATTCAAAGAAAAATTAGTGTAGATCTTGATACTCTAGTTATGTTGATCTACATATATTTTAAATTAAACATACATTACTTTTCTTATATAAATAACACATCATTTTGAATTGTCACTAATTTATCTGTTTTCAAATGATGTTTCAACTTCTGATAGATGTCTGGAAGCAAGTGTCGAAATTGTGGATCTACTGATATAGAAACAGATCCAGCTCGAGGAGATGCTGTCTGTACAGAATGTGGTTTTGTATTGGAGGATCAGCTTATTGTCAGCGAAACAGCTTTCAAAGAGACACCATCTGGAAATATGATGGTTCTTGGTCAATTTGTTGCTAATGACAGTACTGGTGGAGCTACAGGGTTTGGAGCAAGTATGTAATTTTCTCAAGAAATGTACGAAAAACATTAGTTATTATAAGACTGCGGATTTTTATATATTTACTGAAAATTTAAAGTTGCAAGAAGTGATCTGCAAACTTATACAAAATATAATAAAAATTATGATATTTAGAGGATAAAGCAATCCCTAATTTAGGTCTTATTTCTTCAAACTTATTTATAAACCTATGAACTTGCATAAAAGTCCACAGTCTAGTTAGTATGTTCCAATTTACAACATATATGTTCTTAATCTTCATAAAATGAAACTTAATATATTTTATGTTTACAGCTTATCATGTTAATGGGAAAGAATCAAGAGGAATAACATTGCAAAATGCAAGAAAAGGAATAACTCACTTATGTATGCAGTTGCAGTATGTAATATTTTCTATGACTCATTTAATAAGTTGTTCATTTCCTATATTACACTTTACAAAATATTTAATACATATTTTGTTTCTCTCTTTTTTTTTACTAGATTAAATCAACACTGCATTGATACATCCATGAATTTTTATAAAATGGCATTAAGTCGTCAATTAACTCGTGGAAGAAAACAAGCCCATAATCATGCAGCTTGTGTTTATATTACTTGCCGTACAGAAGGCACTGCACGTATCCTTCATATTTTCATAAA
Source organism: Eucera pruinosa (assembly GCA_028830335.1). NCBI lineage: Eukaryota > Metazoa > Arthropoda > Insecta > Hymenoptera > Apidae > Eucera > Eucera pruinosa. The sequence goes on along the minus strand of JAMYCR010000003.1, from coordinate 20,376,334 downwards.
ATAATTAACAGTCATATTTGTTATCCGTTTTAAATTTATTTCTGTTAATTTATATTTGTTTCATAAATATAAAATATTTATTTAGATGTAAGATTTATCGTGTATGATAGTATTCCAATAGCAAAGTAAATATACTTAACTAAGTAATTAGATATGCTTATCGATATCAGTGATGTTCTTCAAATTTGTGTTCACGAATTGGGACGCACTTATCTGAGGTTTACACAAGCTCTTTGCATCAATATACCTTCATTAGGTAAGCATTTTGCATGTTTGAAATTTGTATGATATAAAACTGTTTCATTTTCATTTTGTGCTTTTGTCTTAATTTAGTTACTCTTAGCTAATAATAAATTAGTTAATAAACTAATCCTTAGATACTAGTAAATATTAACATTATAAATGCATAACTGTGTACAAAATTGCGAAAGTAAAATTCTAGCGATTATTCATAATTGTATTTTTAATACACTTCTTGTGAATAGGAATTAAAAAGTTGAAACTAAGGATTATTCATACTGACCTGTTTTATTCTTTACATATAAATCTTTTTGTTTCACAAATTATTTTTATTACAAACAACAATTACTGCTACATTTATTAGTTTTTAGTAAAACTAAATGAACAATGATCTTATTAGTCGTGTTATCATTGTTGTAAATGTGTAAGTTTGATAACATACAAAATGAAGAATTTTATTAATAATAGTAAAACCTGTTTATATTTCAAATATTTTTTAGTATTGAACGTAACTTTTGTGCCTTCAGTTTTTTTAATATCACAAAGGATCGATTCAAAACTGTGTTACATTATATTACTAATAAGTAAGATATTTCAAATACTTCGATTTGATACGTGAAAATAATGTAGGATCGCTATTTCTATATAAGATTGTTACATTCACTTCAATTCATTGCTTATGTGAAAATTTCCAATTACACTTTTTATATTTCGTACTATAGTGTTAAAAATATTTTACAATATGTCGTATTATTTTAAATAATTTTATGTCTGACAAATATCATTAGAAATTTAAAATACAAAATATAGAATTGAATCTCCTATTTATTAGTAATAAATTAATGTAACTTAAATTCAAAGTTAAAATAGTTCACTAAATACTTAAGTATTTTTTTGTTTAGAGATTAGTTATACAATTCATGTTCAGTTTTTCTGCCAATCTTAAACCAGTTACAGAGAAGCTCGGAAATTTTTCTTGTTCTTTTGTTTTTGTTGGCATTAGCCTGACATACTAATAATAGGAAGGCATTATTTTGTACATTGTATTATTATTGGTATTATAATCCATTGTACTTTTTTAAATGGTAGTGACTATCTTGCAATGTTAACTTTGGCGCCAGATTCTATGGCATTACTAGATACAGTATAATATTTATTATCAAAGAAAAGATATAGTAGCTACACTTAATTGCTATATGTATACATGTCCTTGAAACTATATTAAGAATATTTTCTCTACTTTTTACATAGGTTATTATAGTAAACTATAAAATTATATAAACATGATCGAAGTATCATAGAATGTTTAGTTTATATGAATTATTGTTATAATCTTTATATATTGTATACAAAAATGCTATTTTGTCTTAAGAATCTATATCTAAATGTTTCTTTCAATAATTTAGTTATCGTTCTTTACGAGATATTATATAGTTTAAATCGATAAATCTATAAAAGAAGAAAGTAAAATGTATCTCTGCTTTCATATTGATACAATACAGAAAATAAAATAATAACATTAAGAAAACGAATATCGTTTTACATAGGCAGTTTCAATTGTAATACCGTTCTAAAATTGCTTAGGATACTTTTCAATACTGGTGGCATGTTCTAAATTATAGGACATACGAACGCATCATTAAACCAATATTATTTATGTTAGTAAAAACAAGATATTTTCCTTCACGAATCAACGATGTGTATTGCTTATTTGAGACTTTTTATAAACATAAATTGAAAAAGCATTAACTTTTAATTCAAATGATTTCGAGTTTAGGAAGAATCATAATTTATTAGCAATTCTCAATTGAGAATTAACTTGTCATGATAACAATAGTTTCCAAAAGTAATTGATCTCTGTTTATTCTTTTTATTTTATTATTCAACAATAATTTTAAAGACAGTAAATCCTTTTAAATAGCACTTATCAACTTTCTTAATCGTTTTCTATTAATTTAAAAATCATTTTTACATTCCCGTCTTTTTTTTCGTTATTTAACAAGTATCTTATATACTTCATTTGATGCATATTTACAAATAATGTTTCAAATATTCAAATTGCGTAGGAAACGTAATTTCTTTTCAAAAGAAATAAAACGAAAAACAGTTGAATGTATTAGAGATGGTAATAGACACACTCTTTTAGAAAAATGTTACATGTTATCTCAGAATTGTAATTTCAGTTTAAATGGAGCGAATTTTGTATTATCTATACATTTGTGTACTGTTTGTTTATGAAAATGAGTCCATAAGAAATGAATTATATTTGAATCCAATGTTATACAGAATTGAAAATTTAGTGTTTAAACCTTTGAACTGAAACCAAAACATTACTATATTTTTTAAACTTAATGTTTGAGGACACTGATCTATCTTTTCTATTTTAAACTGAATAAATAAATTGAGTTCATAAAAGGTATAACATAAAGTTACAACAAAAAAAAAAGAAAAATGAGAAGAAATTATCAACGCTATTTTTTCTACAAATTGTTCATTATGATTCTAAATATATAAAATGTACGATATAAATATTTAATATTTAAGAGAGTGCATCTATTACACATTTGTCATCCATTTAAAAATAGTACCTAGAATAGAGGTACATGTTTTTAAAGACCATTTTTAAACCATTATCTCTGTAGTAAATTTCCGTCAGTCATCAACTGGCGGCCCGTAAAAAATTAATTCAGGTATTTGACCTCCTTGTACGCCAGTACCATTCGTACTTTCTGAACTGCATTGAAATTGAAAGTTTACGTTACCAACTGTTATCTCTGACATGCCTTCTTGACCGAAGTAACTTAACTCGCCTCCATCTAATATAACACTAGCCGTATAAAAGCATTCTGGTTCGATTTGAATTGGATTCTCAAAATATACATGAAATGTACTACTCGAACCATCTGAGAAAAATTTCGTACTATTTTCGGACAAAACACACCCCAATCTTTTAAGTTCGATTCTAACGTTATAATCCGCAGCACCGGACGAGCTTCCATAAAGTCCAAAACCAACAACAAAAATTCTTTTGTCAACGCTAAATTGAATAGAGTCACATCTGCCTCTATAACGCCACTGATTTGATCTATACGCGCATGACTGAAACCTATGACACACCTGCAAATCAAATGTTAGAAACATTAGCTTTGCAATTAGTCCTGTGAGTAATTATTTCATATTAATACTATAAATAAGTGCTTTATTTTAGTGTAGAGTATTTACCTGAGTTTTTAAACCTTGTCGAGGTTTAATTGGAAAGCAAAGTTGTGGCTTATTGCTAGCAGTGAAATGTAAAAAAACATCGATTGTTTCTTGCTGTGTTAAAATTCCAGTCTGAGCAGCACTATTGGCGAACTCTTCCAAATTCATTGCAGGAAGTCTAATTAAATACAAAGCAGACCCTAGAATGAAAAAAGCAGTGGTGATACTAAGTTTATATTTAAAATCGTAATGACGATACTTACCCAATAATCGTCTTTGATTTGCTGATGAAGGTTCGAGTTCTTGCCGAATGCACTCTGCAGTAGCCCATCTTAATGCAGCATCCCATATATATATTTCTTTACAATTTAATGTTTCCCGAGAAAGCACGGATTCGAGAGTGTGAATATCAATATCCACAAAACCATCTGATCTTAGCGCCATTTCTGCCTGTATTGCGTTAAATGATATATATATGATTAGGAAATTTAATAATAGTGCTTTATTTTAAGGAAAAAAAATTGTAATTTAGTAATTTATATTTATTAATCTTTCTTTGTTAGATACTAATCACGTATCAAGTGTGGTTAAAAAGATTATTTATTTATTTTTAAATTTGCTAAATATAATTGGTATATACAAAGTGGACAAAATTCTAAAAAATAAAAATTAGTTTTAACGATTCAATTAAAATCTCATTAATTGAAACGTATGAAAAAAAAAATATATAAAATACATTCTAAATAATTCTACTAGAAATATATTATTATTGAACAAACTGATTTTGTAATTTTTTAAAAATTATTTAATTTGAGTATAATATAATCTATTACAATTAGCTTTTTGTATGAATAATAATGTGTAATGTAGTCATATATGTATATAAAAAATGAATTAAATAAGTGTACAACAATATATAATTTTACAAAGGAATTCACGTTAAATTATTTTACTTTCATTTTATAAAATTACTTAGCAAATATTAAGCGAATCTCCAATATTAGATACATATTATTAAAATTAGAAAATATATTTTTATATTTTTTCTTATTAATCAGTCTTTCAAATATTTAGTAATTTAATTAAAAAAACGAATAAGCAATTCTATTTTTAATTTTTCAATGAACAGAACGAATATACTAAATTCTTTAAGTAATCACTGGACTTACGTTACATGTTACTCTAGAAAAACTACCATAATCATTTCTGTTGTGCTCATATTCCTCTATAAAATTATCTTCGTAAGATACATTTTGTGTTACTTCAATTTCTAACTTATTATCTGCAAAATAAGGCTCGCTTCGCGTTCGAAATAGGGAAAATAATAACTTTTTATTATTAAATTTAGAACAACAATTGTTCTCGGACAAACTAAAACAATGTGATACTACCGACAACCTATTCTTTATATTCCCATAGTTATTAGTTCTGGTAGTCCTCTGAGTAAATTGATATTCACAATCCTTTAGTTTGTTGTTCAAGCAGTTCGAAGAATTTGATTTGCTCTTTAGTGTTACATTTAAATTATCACTTATAGTAAAAGACTTCAACATTCCTTTCTTTAAACTTACTTGAGCATCTATAACTTCCCAGCAACGTTGCATTAGATCTGGTTCTTCGAATAAACGAGATTGGCTTAAAAGTAAACATGCATTCTTTGCTGTTAAACTTGTTTCTAAATAATTAACACATGCTCTTGCTAGATGAGGGACTATGTATTTTTTAGCAACGTAAAGTGTTGCTAACACTGTGTCAGCTTCTAATTGTACTTCATCACAATACATATACCTGAGAAAGAAAGTAATAACATGAGTAGGAAAATAATTTAAGCAAATAATTTTATAGAACTTTAAATATTTACCTTAATAGAGCAAGAAAAGCAGCAGGCTCTACATCTGGTACCTCTATATCTCTTTTATTTTCTGCTAATCCACCATAAAACATAGCATAAAACACAGAACTACCAGTAGCTAAAACGTATTTATGTGCTGGTATAGTTTGTGTGTGACCTGTATTAAATAATCATTATTTATTATTTATTAAAATGCCAATATGAGTATTTTAACAACTCTATGATTAATTACCTGGACTGCCAACAATAAATATAATGTCAGCCATTAAATGATTGTTAAACATAGCAGCATTTCGTTCACGAACTGTAGGTTTTGTTGCTTGCCAATTAGGATCTTGTGTACAATCTTCGGGTGATGATAAAGTCAATTGTGCTATGGAGGATGACAAGGAAGACAAAGGTGATGCAGGTGCACTAAGTGGCTGATTTACTGCTCCTTCACGTTGTAGTACAATGGAAGATGATAATGGATTTACAGTAGGTGGTGAATCTGATACAGGAATTGGTGATTCCGCTAAAACATATATATATAACATCAAAATTTTAGTAGATTTTTTCATATTCGTGAATGAACAATATTTCTAAATAGATTATTATTTTAATATATTAAAATAAGATAACATATAATACATCACACATATAAGAATAGTTTTAATATCATGCCTTTATTTATAATTGTTAATATCATTACTTGAAGATTAAATGTGAAAGTGGATGAGTAAATATTATTTAAAAATTAAACAAGTATAACAAACATTAAGCATATGTCTAAACAACAAAGTTACAAACATAACATTACTTTATATTTAATAATTTGAATTAAGTCACTAATGGTACATTTAAAACATGAAATTGTGTTCGTATAATCGTATTAATTATATTAATCTAGAATACCGAAAACTAATATTGTCGAGTGTACAATTTTGTTAACAAACAATATTTTCTTTCATTATTAGATGAGGTTATGTAGGATAATAATCGGTAACAAGCTTTAAGATCTCTAAACTAAATCGTTTCCCTTGTACTTAATCAAACTTTGCTTTCGCATATCATTTTTGTTTATCATCGCTATAAGGTGTCGCACGATGCATGTATCACCTTTCAACGACGATTTAAGCAAAATGAACACATATCAGAATCATCAAAGATTTACCGTTAGTATACATTATCTCACAGTTTTGAGAATAGTTTTTAATAGAATCTTTCGCTTTTATTATGACACAGTAATAGTTGTTATCACTGTAGTAGCTTTAAAAGTCCCTTCTTATTTTCAAGTATTACGAACATAAATATACACTAATTATATGCACATATTTGTATTTATATATATGTATATATAATATATGAAACATCTTAAGAAAATTCATCTATGGCAAAGGTAAAACTTCGAATGATACTAAGTTCGGCTTATTCCGCTTTCATTCGTGCAATTTCGTAAGATTTTCGTACGCACGTGATACGTATGTCAAATAAATGGCATACATATATATATAATATGTATACACACACATATATATACCTATGCGTGCATATATTTTAAATCATTCATTTTGAATTCATGTATTTTTCGCATAATTTCTAATAGTCGTGGAATTAAATACATTATCAATTGTAATTAACAATTTTATTTATAATGTAGGGTGCCGCTGTTATTCTGTGATAATTCAGTAACAGACTTAAATTATTTAAAAAGGAGAAATCTGAAAATAATTAAAAATTTCGAGAATATGTAGTTCGAAATGAAAGTTAATAAAATTGCTTAAGGCGATTATTAATTTATTTACGTCAATTCATAAATGCTATGAATTTTAATTCTATAATTTTTTAAATTATATAAATAATATACAGTGCATGAAATTAGATATTTAAAACATATACATGTTTTTTTATATAAATTACACTTTTTTTGATTTGCAAAAGATTTAATGTATCAATATTGTTTTGTCAAATAGTTATGAAATTTAAATAAAAAAAACTATTACAATGTTGTGTATGTTTCAATTTTACAACTGTAACAAATTAACGCATGCTGCGTTAACTTTATAAAATATTATATATGCAATTTTCTGCATTGTTAGCAGTATTCATGTAAATTGTTTGTACCAAGTGGGCAGTTAAGTAAAAGATCATTATTCGAGAGACGAAATAAATTGTCAAACAGTAACACTTCATAATTACATGTGTTTGGGATAGAGATAAACGTGGGAAAAATAATATTGTCCGAATATTTTTAAACAGAATTGAAAGCAAGCAACATTTTCATCTATTCTTCTTTTTTACAATTCACGGCAATAAATGCATGAACAATATTTAAGATGCATATTATGTTTATTTATATCTGCAATAGTCTCTCACCGTTTAACCATGGATTCGTCTGCTTGACTGTGACGTTGTCCTGGAAGCGTTTCATCGGCTTCGTCGATATTTTCGAATAAAGATTCGACATCGCCATGGTCACTTTTTAAACTTGATACCTGTTTTTTTCCTAATTTGCAACACGGAACGATTTTAGATTTCAGTTACATGGGCGCCATGTCAGACGGGCGCTGGTTAGATAGTTCCGCACGTCGGTCGATAGACAACTTAGGGCAAGCGCGTCCATATATCGGGTGTTTCTCAAAAACGCAGTCTTCGATCTGCGCAGAGTTTACATATATTTCACAGGCTATGTCTACGTACGACTAACTATTAGGTGTACCAATGAATAATCTATCTTTTGGTTTGATTTAACAAAATTAAATATCTACCCTGTCTTAAATATAGTTGTTATTTTGTTCTATAATATTTTGCTGCATTTTTCGGACAAATTATGTTTGATTTATGTTTAAAAGAAAATTTGATCTTTTGATAAAATAAATTCGTTAATTCATTAAAAAATAGTGGATTACTTATTGGTACACATAATATATAAATTCCCAATGAGATACAACATTAGATAATAAATTTAGTAACCTTTTATAAAAAAGAAAAAAGCAAAATACAAATATATACAGTTCCCATATATTTTTATTACCTATTTACCTACATTTACATATAATTACCTATCCATTTTCTATCATTAAAATAATAATAATATAAGCAAAACACATTTTCCTTTATTAGAGTTTATTAATTGTAATTTTTTTAATTTATTCATATTTCTACAAGTACTAAATATATGTACCTATAAGTTATCGAAGGCAATTCATTACGTTAAATATGGAATAATTTTAAATTGTTCATACCATGTTAATGGTGTCTACTTCTTACAGATCCATGTCTGTATATTATGAGATTTGCAAATAAACTTGAATTCGGTGAAAAAACTCACGAAGTTTCAATGACGGCTCTACGAGTAGTTCAAAGGATGAAAAGGGATAGTATTCATAGTGGACGTAGGCCATCAGGATTATGTGGCGCCGGTATTAAAAATTACAATCTTGTTACGGCTTGCATCGCAATCTCAACATTAATGCATATTACAATTTTTTAAAAAGCAAAATTATAATATAAATATAGTTCTACATAAAAATCTGATTCATTTAATCGACATTAAATTAATTGGCCCTTTTTTTCGCGTTAAACTAGCGTTGTTGATGGCTGCTCGATTACACGAGTTCAACAGGTCACCCGCGGATATTATTAAAATCGTAAAGGTGCACGAATCCACGTTACGCAAGAGGTAACAAATATTTTAAAATAAATTTATTTTTAGATAAACCTAAAATTGATAACAATTTTTAATATATGCATTACACACTTATAGGCTTATAGAATTTGGCGATACTCCTTCAAGCGCATTGACTCTTGAAGAGTTTATGACGGTCGACTTAGAGGAAGAACAGGATCCCCCAGCTTTTAAAGCTGCGCGGAAAAAAGATAAAGAAAGATTACAAAAAGTATTGAATTTTTTATATTATAACATTTCCTAATATGAAGTATTATTATGACTATTAATTTTTTTTTAATTTTCTTATTCTTCTTTTAGTTAGAAAATATAGATTCTAAAATAAATGAATTGCAAGCTGAGATTGATAAGCAATTAGAAGAGCATAGATTAGGAAAAACAAGAAAACGAAAAGATGGTAATTATAATACTAACGAATGATGTTAAATTTGTTCTTCAATCAAAATTGAATGTTTTTGCTCGATTATATAATGAATTATTTATTTTACCATAAAAAGACGTTATATATTAATTTTCAGCTGCTTACATAGAAAGAGAAGATACCGAGCGATTTGTAACGGAAAGCAATTTAGATATAATTAAAAATTACGTTGAAAATGATATAGATGATCCTGATAGCGAAATTCAAAATTCCGACACAAATAGAGCAAGCAATCGATTAATTACAGGGCTAGGTAAGAATTCAAATAATTTTTTAAAATATTTTTATTATATTAAATATTGTATTATAAAATGCATAATGCGCGTAATCGTTTAAAGGTCCGAACATTGCCTCTATGGGATTGATATCGAGTAGCGATCGAGAAAATGGAATAAAAGAACCAAATACAAATTTCGAAAATGTAAGTAAAATTAACTCTAATTGAAGAACTGTTTGCTGATATTTTATGTTTTAGAATTCTGGCGAGATTGATATCACTGGTTTAGATGACGATGAAATAGATAGCTATATTATGTCTGAAAAGGAAGCAGAATTTAAATCTAATTTATGGAACAAAGTGAATGCTGAGTACTTGATTCAGCAAAAAGAAAAAGAGGAAAAACGGCAGAAAGAAAAAGAAGAGGGTAAACCCGAAAAGAAACGTCGTCGAACTACTAAACGTAATAAAAGTCAAACGCCGGCAAATACCGCAGGTAATAACATTATTTGAGACTTGTATTAATACCATCCATTATCAGATGTTAGAACATAAACTTATTCTTCATCTTTTTTTTGTTAACTATGTTAGGAGAAGCCATTGAGAAGATGTTACAGGAAAAAAAGATCTCATCAAAGATTAATTACGAAGTGCTAAAGAGTCTAAACGTTAGTTTAAACACTTCAAGCAAAGAACAACCAAAAATTGCAGAGTCAATTCAATCATTAAAAGTGGAAGTAAATAGTATAGCAAGTTCCAGTAAAATGTTAGTACATCGTTTCTTGATATTACTTTTATATTGGAGAAGGAAGATATTAATTGTTTATGTTTGCAGAGCTAATACTTCTAGTCCACCGAAAACTCAGGATAAACCAATCACACCAACGATAAAGAAACCTCGTTTAGCTAAACCGCAAATTCCACAAACAAAGAAAGAAGAAGTAGCGACACCCGTTGAAACGGAAGTTAATGCTGCGGAACCTACAGTTCCAAGGGTGGATACCTGTGATATGGGTATATTTTTATTCTTAATTTATTTAAAATTGAACTTAATAAAGTTGCGATATAAAAACATCATTTTGTTTTTACAATAGATGAAACTGATGATTACATTGACGAGGATGTTGAAGCTGATCCTACAGAAATGACGGTTGGAGAAATGCTTGGACGCCATGGTTCAGAAGATGAGAACGATTTCGGATATGGATACGACGAAGACGACTATTAATTGTTCATAATTTTTTATGTTATTATTTATTTTAACTGTGATGCCATTATAAGGTTTCAGCAAAAAAAGACTGCATTATATACACTATGTATGAATACAAGCATTTATTATCATGGTTCATAATTTAATTTTAAAAGTGTTATAACGCTTGAGGAGTGAATAAGTTCGTGCTCCAATTTTGTAAAAATTTCTATAGGAAGCACCCGTTATCGTCGCTATAAAAGCGATTCTTTATTTGAGTAGTCTATAATTTATTAATCTTTATACTTTTATTGTAAATTTATGCTCCTGACAGTATATTATAAATAATAAATATAATAATTTATACCTTTTTTGTAAGTTTTACTCGCATACTAAAACATATATTGATAGTCTTTTCTATGCTTCGTCAATGTTCATACTCTATCTGGGAATTTCCGCTGAATAGAAGATACCTATTTTACCGACAAAATGGAGATCTTTCGGGGTCGGTATTTCAGAACGTGGGATACAAAGTCCTGTAAGATGATAGGTCTATCCTGAACTCGTCTGTGGCTGAACTATCAATTTTGTATACCAACATTACAGAATCTAGTGTTAATTTCATAAAACTGTACGGCGAATTGAATTTTCTATACTTTTAGTTAATTTATCAATGTAAACCATGTATAATTTTTTTTCTATAGGCACACATGAATTTAAATATTTATTATTTTAATTAAAGCAGTAATAACGATTTAAAATAGGTTTGCAGTTGGCAAAATTTAAATTTCCTAGAACTTTGTATTAGCATTTTATTCCTAATATAGCGAAAGGAATTCAGTAATCAACACAATAAAGAGGTCAAGATGGTTTGTTCTTTTGCATGTTGAAATGTTACTGTATAGACTATTTAATGATAATAAAATACTAATATTGTTGAGCATTTTGTTTGGAATTGGACTAGTGATATGGTACGATGAAATTAATTAGCATTTGCAAAAATTGCACTTGATGAACAGTTATAACCTACATAATCGTGACTTAATTGTCGATTACTTAAAAAACAAATGGTTACATAATAATTATTGAGATTAAATTTTAACATAATCGGGTATGAAGTGACGACAACCGATGTTAATATTTGTCTCGTAAATTCTTTGTAAGTTGCTTGCTATTAATGTAATTTATAATTAATTCAAGTATAATATGTAGACTGCGGATTTCTATGCATTTACGGGAAATTTGAACGTGCAAAAAGGCACAGGGTGCATCTAATATGCAAATATATATTTGTAGGAAAGTAAAGGTTATTGTATTTTGAGTGTGAAACAATAATCTGCTTAATTTTCATTCCTCCAGTTTTACTTATAAAAATATGAATATGCATACAAATACACAGTATAATAATATGTTAAGTGTAGTCTAGAAATATGCTATAAGTGAAAAACTTGTTTATTGCACTTTTTTTTCTTTAAAGAGTAGAATAAAAATGGTGGCAGGGCCTACAGAACATGGCATACAAGCCGATGTGATATTTGTGATTGAAGCAACAGCTGTTAATGGAGCTTATCTCAATGATCTTAAAACAAATTACCTTATTCCAACACTTGAGTAAGTTATATTTCTACAGGATGAGTCACACAACTTGATCACCTAAAATAACTTGCACGTTATTTGTTATGGAAAAAGAATGTCCTGACAAAAAAGCAAAGTAACAAGAAAAGTAACAAAAACCAAACATTCTTTTTTATAACAAATAATGCACAAGTTATTTAAAATGATCAAGTTAAAACTCACCATGTTTATTAAAGTACAATAAACATTTGTTCTCATATTTTTAGATGTTTGTTAATCTAATATATTATATTATATCATAGGTATTTCAGCCAAGGTGGTATTGAGGACAGAGAATATGTGTCTGAGGTAAAATAATATGGAACATCATGTTTTACTTTTGTTTATTAGTTTTTATTAAAAGTTTGTGAGAACCCAAAAATGTTGTGAAGTGGATGATCAGGATGAAACACGAAAATTTCGAGATTTCCGAAAATATCGGATTTCTCGAAAAATTTTGGGATTCCCGAAAGTGCTTATGTTCCCGAAAATTTTGATAACTCAATTGCTACTTATTTTTATTTATTTTATTTATTTATGTGATCCTTGCCTTTTGGCTTAGATGGCTTCCAGTTTACATATTTATTTCATATCAATAATTGCACTTATCTTTTTTATCTTCTCTAATGATTACAATTAAACTTTACTTAATCTAACTAATAGAAACATAAAATAATTTTGGTAGTAACTGAAGGAATAATACGTAGTCTCTTGGTTCTTCTGTTCTCTTTGTTCTGTATCAGTCTTCATCTCTCTTCTTCCTTCTCCCTCACCATTCTATTTGGAGATTTACTTGAACAAATAATAAAGACTTAACAACAGACTTTACGTTTGTGTTTGATAGTTACACATACTATAATCTAGTTTTTGAAAAGATGTGAAAACTTGAAACGCAGCTAGATCTTATTAGAGTGAGTCTCGAAACATTAATCGAATTTTTGGGAGAAGCAACGGACTCGAGAATACCAAACCCATCGCGAATCTCGATTCTTTCAAGAATCCTGACTCTATCGAGAATTCCGAAACATACGGGAACGCGTCCTGATTCCGAAAAATTTATCATCTCGACCCTATCTGAAATTTTTGGGTACTCGTACGCCTCTAATTTTCATCCTTTAAACATTTCTGTAATCTTTTAGCAAAACAGTACAACATTGTATGGAATAGTTGTATATCATGCTGCTGATTGCTTACCAGCACCATGTACAGAGACTTTTGGACCATATGCAAATCCTCACAAGTTGTTACTTGTTTTAGATAAATTAGAGTAAGTGAAATTTTTAGTTCTTAAACTGAGACTTTCGCATTTATTAGTAAGTACTGGCAATGCTTTTGTTTTAATAGAATGGTTGGAGGAAAGGGAGAATCTTTTGCAAATGTCGGGGAAGGTCTTGCAACTGGATTACAATGTTATGAAGACTTACAATTGCGACGCGAACCAAATACAGCATCTCAAAAGCATTGTATTTTGATTTGCAATTCTCCTCCGTATCAAACGGTGATACAAGAATCGTATAAATTTGCTGGTCATACTATAGAACAATTAGCTACGCTCTATCAAGAAGTACGTTGTAACATATAATTCGAGTAATTAGTGTAAATTTAAACCCGCATAAAGATTTCATTTTTTTTTTCAGAGGAACATTAATCTTTCCATATTATCACCCAGAAAAATACCAGCTTTGTTTAAATTATTTGAAAAGGCTGGGGGAGATTTGCAATCATCCCAGACGAAAAATTACGCTAAAGACCCGCGGCATTTGGTACTTTTGCACAATTACAATTTGAAGGAAAGACCTGTTAGTCCAGGCGGGGCCGTTCATACTACACCGAATACTACTGCACAAATTCCACTGAGTCCTTTGCAAAACAATGACAGTCCGAACACGAATCAAGTCCAACCAAACATCGCTCAACCGTCGCAACCTCAAGGTCCTCCATTCAGAAATCAGACTCCCCAGAATATTACTTCGGTTCATCAACCGGTGGTGCCGATGGTAACCGCTATGAATGCCGCGCGACCTACTTACAATTCTCAGATAACTGCTCCACCAAATTATCATCCTCCAAATAACGTAACACGAGGAAATCACACGAGATGGAGACCTTTTGTAACACCAGGAACTACTGGTCCAGCTAACACGCAAAGTAGCGCTTTAATAGCGCAATTGAACCAGCCACCTCCTTCAATAGGGCTTAATGTTACTCAATTCGGGCAAAGGATGGATGGTAAGATGAAAATCCATTGTAAGCTCTTATTTTTATGTTTATCCGATGAATTTGAATGCTGATACGCGTGTTATATTTTCAGTGGCTAACACTAACGTTATGGCTGCTAATGCACAACAACAGCAGCAACAACAATTAAGTCAACAGCATATGAGAATGTCGATACAGTTACAGCAGCAACAGCAGCAGCAACAAAATGTTCAGCAATCAACTTCAATGCCCATAACTGCGCAACAGTCACATGGGCAGGCTGGACCACAACTTACGGTTTCGTGTGTCAGTCAATCTGTGCCTACTCAAGTGCCGCAAACAGTCACTGCTTCTCAGACACAGGCGCCTGTGCCGTCTGTTGCTCAACAGCAGCAAGTACCGCATCCTCAAGCGCCGGTAATATTTTATTTTTTATTTTGCTCATAACGGGGAAAAAATCCATTAGATTTTAAAAAAATACCATTTTTTTCTGTACTTTTAACAATTTTTAAGCAATACGTTTAAATAAATTAAGTTACTTACTGTAAGAAAAAGTGGGCGTGAAAAGTGATAGGTATTATTTCAAAATTATAGGATAGTAATGATAGTAATTTTAAAAATAACGTAGATTTAGGCTTACAAGAAGAGAAAGAATTGTCTTGTTAAGACAACGGAAATTTTGTAAACTTAACAAGAAATATATATTGTAAGAAAAAGCATCAATCGCGTTGACATAATTGTTATAGGGTAACGTAAGTGATGGTACAGTAGCACCAGGACCTCAAATTAGCACACCACCCGAGAGGCAAACCATATGGCAAGGCATTATCGAATGGGTGGAGAAAGCTAAATCGCCAGCAGATGCACACAAACAAACTAGGCATCTTCCTTGTCAAGTTTCGGCGACAATCAAAGATGGAGAGCCCGAAATGTAAGATTCTGCTAAAGATAAACAATTATAAAACGTTACGTGTAGAATGCATTTTAGGAAAGCCGATACATGGCCACCGAAATTAATAATGCAGTTGATGCCTAAGCAACTGATAGGAAACATTGGTGGATCTTATTTAAGAAATTCCAAATCCGTCCTGTTTCACCCAACGCCTTGCGATGCGCTGGAATCGTTAACGAAAGTTATGAATTCTGGATTTGTTAGTATATTACATTACATATCGATGCGGTCGAGTTAAAAAGACATTTTCTTTTTGAATTACAATTACAAAAAACATAATATTACAGGCAGGTTGTGTACATTTCACTGTGTCGCAACCAACAACGGCTTGCGACATAAAAGTACTTATTCTTTTCTATACGTCTGACAGAAGAATGTATTTAGGATTCATTCCGAGCGACCAAACAGGTTTCGTAGATCGTCTTCGAAAAGTGATTCAGCAACAAAAAACATCGCATGCTTCGATGAGGCAGGGCCAAGTAAGTAATAGTCTGCATTTTAAAGGAGGATCTTAAACATTTTCAGGTAGGAAAGAGATGAGAAAGCATAGCGGTGTGCTTTCAATTATTTTCGATCTTTATGATCGACGTACGCGTTCAATATAATTGAAAGCACAATACTATCCTTTCTCGTGTTAATTCCTTGCCTTATAACGAGTTACGCTCTGGGTGTAACATCTGTGCCAATTACAATAAAAACACTGTATTCTTTAATAAACTTGAATTAACTTAATTTCAACTCGTACGATTGTAAGATTGAAGACTACTAAGTACAAATTAAGTATAATATTTTAATGTTTTGCATTCGACTCGGTGTTACAGTGGAAAGTAACTAACATTCTAGTAAACAATCTTCGAAAAATTCGTAAGGCAAAGGGTTAAAAATATAAGCGTAAGAACAAATAACTCTTCCGAACTTTTAATCCCGGTCTCCTCTATATAAAAATGAACGCAAAAAAATTAATATCTCAGGCTGGTGCTGCTCAAGGAAACGCAATAGCTGGTTCCATGCCTACTACAGGTACTTCGCAAGGAGGTATTCTTATGTCACAAACAAATACTATAGCTATGGGAGGAGGACAAATAACTCAGAATGTGGTCTCTACAAATGCACCACAACAGACGTTAACTTCGTCTGCTGGTCCTCAAAATCAAATAAACATGCAGGTAATATCTATCGCGAATGGAATTATATTTTAATATGATATTACAGTATGTTAATAGTTAAGAAATGAGGAATTAGAGATATATCTACATAGATAATACAGAGATATACAAACAATGAAGTAAAGAATTCGATTTTATTGATACACTGATAGAGTGGTGGTATTACTGGTCCCCAAGTGGCTCCAGCTTCTGGTACGATGATAGGACAGCAAAGGCCACAATTCGATGACATAGAAATAGCTAGGAAACAAAATTTATTAAAAATTGAACATCTACGGCAAACGTTAGAAGCTGCGCAGCAACAGGAGGCGCAATATAAATCTCAGCTGGAAGTAAATGTAAGCCAATAACTATAACAACAAAATACAGAAACAAAAACCAAAAAACACATATTAAGATAACAATATCATAGAATTCACGTAATGCAATTAACTTTATAGATTCAACAGAATCTAGAAGTAGCACAGCAACAGGAAAGGCAATACCAACAACAGTTGGAGGTGAACTGTTTTTTTTTTAGAAGTTATACAATTTATTGTATAGCTTCGCGCGGAGGAAGAAACGAAATAAACGAAGAAAATTATGTTACAGGCTCAACAAGCGCAAAGAGCACTGAATCCTGCTGGTATGACGAACCAACAAGCAAATGCTCCGAGATTGATGCGGCCTGTTTCGAACTTGGGACTCAGACATTTATTGCAACAAGTAAACAAATTAGCATGCATAGTTGGTGGAACATATATAATGAAGTTACAAAGATGTTATCTTTCACGGCTTCTTTACTATGACGGGGGTTGCCAAGTGCATACTGCACTGGGTGCATTTTACGAGTAATTAACGTCCTACCATGTTCTACGTTCAGTTTAGTAATTAAAACCACATTTGATGACCTCGTTATATTTGTTCTATCAAATACACTTGTGAACAATTGTGTTAAGTTTAAACTGTATACTTGATTGAAAATTTATATTGAATTTTGTAGCCGCAACCCCCATATAGACAAGTACTTGGATTACATCAACAAATGGTAGGTCCCAGAGGACAAATGACGACAAGGCCTATGGCCCCGGGTAATCCGCAAAATCAGCAATTCGAAGATGTCTCTAATTACGATTTCCTTGGATAGACAATTTGCATAAATATCTTTTTTACAAGAGTTGTTATACTGTAAATATAATGCTTGAATAAATTATACGTCGGTACACACGAGTGCTACGCGTTTTATAGTTTTTACATGTGGTTCCATTGCGAAATTTATATACATCTAACTGTACGTGTATTACGATAATTTATAAAATGTATATTCATTTTTCATATACAAAGAAAAATCTAGGTAATAAATAGTAGGATAAATGATACTCAGCATTATTTTTTATTACCCTCAAATTTATGTTTTCTAATAAAGGTCTATTCTAAGAATGGTCTATTGACGATCTTGCGCAAAAAAATACGCGGGAAATGATCGTATTATGGGTGAAAAAAAGGCATGTGGTAAGAAACGGCAAGGTTATGCATCATTCCGGTAATTTTAATAATTCCATGGCAACATGTGAGAAACCTGTTGCTTGAGAAAGTAGAATATAAAAGGCTTATTTAGATATTGTATTCGCAATACTGCGAGAGAAACATTATTAACGGTAAGTAATTTTATTCTCAATTAATACCTCGGCATCTAATTGTTTATCGTATGTATACATCAAATTAAATACCTATTATAAAACCTAATTGTTTTATTTACAAAAAAAGTTTTCTGGCGGTTGAATATTTAAAACCATTTTGAAACTCATCTCTTTCGTCTTCTTGCGTGGGATATTTTTTTTCTTCTTTAAAAATATGTTTTCCTATTTGTTTATAATCGCCAGCACGATAATATATTTGTTTTCTAAAACATGATGTAAACACTGTAAAATAATGAGTTGAGTAATGATTTAAAAATATTTAATCTTATCAATACTTTTTTTCTTTGCCTGTAATTCAAATTTAATTTTAAATTATCTTGAAAAATATAAAGCTTTTTAAAAAAATTATGGTCTTTGCAGCAATAAAAAAAATTGTATAATGATGCAGAAATACAATTTCAGTAAAGATGGAAATATTATTGAGTAAGAGGCACTTCTGACCTCATCTTGTATACTTGTTGATGTTGTAATTACAATACAAGCATACTATTTTGCAATTACTATACTGATAAATTAAGATAGCTCACTGACTCGCATGCTAGTCCACTAGGGGGTCTCAGTAAATGTAATCAATTATTAGCCCAGTATATTGCAATTTACTATTCTACATTTATTCTTCCACCATCGCAATTTTACATATTATTTTTTAACTGTCTTGCATTTTATTATTTTCTGATCATTAGTATTTAGATCATGGGTATCATAAGATTCTACAAAGTGCCTGCTTTAAAATCAGGTCAGCGTAAAAACAAGCTTGACAATCTTGTTAAATTAACACCTCTGGTTTGTGATTTAAACACTGAATTGTGCTATTATGTTGAAACTGAGGAACCCCTAAGTGAAGAAGAATTGCAAGTGTTAAGATGGATTCTAACTCCTCCTTTGGATCCACATAGTTTAAATTGTTCCAGTGCATTTGATGGAAAATTAAGTGATTGCCTTGTTATTGAAATTGGTCCAAGGTAAGTTAAATGATAAAGAACTGCTTAACTATTTACTAACATTATTTGAAATAGAAATTATATTTTTATTTGCATTATTACAGATTAAATTTTTCTACAGCATTCTGCAGCAATGCTGTATCCATTTGTAGATCTGTACATTTAAATAAAGTAATAAGGATTGAAGCAGTGACTAGATACTGTATTAATCATGTTGGAACAATTGATAAACAAGTTGAAGATGCTGTATGTAAATAATTATTAGACTACGGATTTTTATGCAAATTCATGTTCTTTTTTGCAAGCATAATTAAAGAAACTGAACATTAATAAAGATCAGTTTCATTCTCTAAATGTTATAACATGCATATATAATTTTGCATATTATGTGCATTTTGCAACTTGTTACAAATTTAAATTTCCCATAAATGCATAAAAATCTAGTGTAAAGTAATTATAATGGAATTTATTTAGTACAAGTAACATTTATTTTCTACACTGTTCTTTTCCTTAAGATAATAGATTCACTGCATGACAGGATGACACAATGTAGATACATAAAACCAATAGATACATTTGATCACGGTTTTAGACCAGAAAACTGGTTTGAAGTTGATGTTTTAAAAGAAAAAAGGGTAGCATTAGAAAATGTAAACTCGAAACTAGGTATACATTTAAAAAAGGATACGATGCAAAATTTTACTTCAATTAAGATCAATTTTATTTTTTATTTAATACTACTCTTAGGTTTGGCGTTCGACAACTGGGACTTAGATTTTTACACAGATTTATTCCTCAATAAATTAAAGCGCAATCCGACTAGCGTCGAGTGTTTCGATTTAGCGCAATCGAATAGCGAGCACAGTCGTCACTGGTTTTTCAAAGGCCGAATGGTCGTCGACGGCGAAGAGATGAAGGAATCATTGATCGATATGATCATACAAACACAGAAATACTCCAATTCAAATAATACGATTAAATTCAGCGATAACAGTAGCGCGATTAAGGGATATCGAACAGAAGTACTACGACCAAACGAGACTTACACGTGTAGTCCTTTCCATTTGGAAGATGTAGAACAAGATCTGATATTCACTGCAGAGACTCACAACTTTCCAACTGGTGTTGCTCCGTTTAGGTAAATTACTTAGATGTCTTTCAGAAGACGTATTTTATAAATTCCATCACTTGCAGTGGAGCTACAACTGGAACTGGAGGAAGATTAAGAGATATTCAAGGAATTGGTAGGGGAGGATATTACATTGCTGGAACAGCCGGGTATTCAGTTGGTAATTTGCATATTCCAGGTTTGTATAGTTTATTATTTGATTCGTATAAAGCCAGTAAAGTGTACTATATTAAGTTGTCTATCTTCTTAGAGTACAATCTACCATGGGAAGAGAAGGATGTACCATATCCTAACAATATGGCTTCTCCTTTAGAGATTATAATCGAAGCTAGTAATGGAGCATCTGATTATGGCAATAAATTTGGAGAACCAGTTATATCTGGCTTTGCTCGTTCGTTCGGTATGACGGACGATGTGGGTGTACGTCGCGAATGGATTAAACCCATAATGTTCAGCGGAGGATTGGGTACCATGGACAGCGATATGTTTCAGAAAGTTACGCCACAGAAAGGTTGGCAAACAATTGCCATTTCAATAATTATCGTGGATAATGATATAGAAAAGCTAAAGGTGATTGAATTTCAGGTATGGAAGTGATTAAAATTGGTGGTCCCATTTATAGAATTGGAGTGGGAGGTGGTTCAGCTAGCTCCATCGAGGTAATTTGATATTATATTTTGTTGATGATCGATTAAAAACCAAAAGAATTGTTAGGTACAAGGTGACAACAAATCGGAATTAGATTTTGGAGCCGTGCAGAGAGGCGATCCTGAAATGGAGCAGAAATTAAATAGAGTGGTTCGCGCTTGCACCGAAATGGGGAAACGAAACCCCATACTTAGCATACATGACCAAGGAGCTGGTGGCAATGGTAAAGATACGCTTTTCATGTAACGCGAGCAGCTTTTCGAGCTTCGAAGAAACTTTAAAGTCGGATCGAGTTCCCGAAAATTAACTTAGCGAAAAATATACCGGATCTCTGCACTTCCGTAGGATTATTATTTTATTGTTCGTAGTGTATCTTTCAGTTCTCAGGAAACTTCTTACAATGCGTGAATTCATTTTTATGCCTGCAATAATTAGTGGGCCGCAGTTAGCGCACGGGTGCTTGAAAACAGAATATTCTGTTACACGCAGATTAACTGATGAAAAATCATAGTACAATTATAGGTAATAATATTAATTCATGTTTTATTCTAGGCAACGTTCTAAAGGAGTTAGTAGAACCCACAGGTGCGGTGATCTTCTCAAAGAAGTTCGAATTAGGCGATCCAAGCATTAGTACGTTGGAGTTATGGGGTGCTGAATATCAAGAAAATGATGCGATCCTTTGCAGTTCGGAGGATAGTACTTTACTCAAAGAAATAGCAGCGCGAGAAAAATGCCCCATAAATTTCGTAGGAACTGTTACAGGAAATGGGAAGATCGTTCTTTCGGAAGAGAACGATTGTGATCCATTAAAATATTTAGACGACAATTACGAACCCGAAACGAGGCATCCGGTTGACTTAGATTTAGAACTGGTACTTGGAAAGATGCCTCAAAAGGTGAGTATAAGATTCAATAAGACAAATTAAGTTTAATGATATTCAAAGAGTAATGTCTAACGTTCTTGCAGAGTTTTAATCTTGAAAGACAAGCAACTAAATTATCTACTATTAAACTGCCAACAAATATAACTGTGCAAGCTGCTTTGGAAAGAGTTTTACGTTTACCTTCGGTAGCAAGTAAACGATATTTAACGAACAAGGTTGATCGTTGTGTTACTGGATTAATTGCACAACAGCAGTGTGTTGGTCCTCTGCATACTCCGCTTGCGGATGTTGCAGTAACCGCAATTTCTCATTTTTCTACGGTAACAAAATTCGAACATAAAATTTAACAGAAGGATAAAAATAACAAATGCAATAAGTACACTATATATATTTTATTGCATAGGTTGGTATAGCAACTTCTATTGGAGAACAACCAATAAAGGGTCTCGTAAGTGCAGCAGCCGGAGCTCGTATGACCGTAGCGGAAGCGTTGAGTAATTTAGTTTTCGCAAAAATTTCAGATATACAGGTATTAATTATATGACCTTTAATCTAATAAATTACATACTTATTCTTGGTGTATCTTATGTATTACATATTTAGGATATTAAATGCAGCGGAAATTGGATGTGGGCCGCAAAATTACCAGGGGAAGGCGCAGCTTTATACGATGCATGTTCCGCCATGTGTTCGATTATGAATGAGCTAGGTATTGCAATTGATGGAGGAAAGGATTCTCTAAGTATGGCTGCGCGAATT
The DNA here is from genome assembly GCA_028830335.1 of Eucera pruinosa. Lineage (NCBI taxonomy): Eukaryota > Metazoa > Arthropoda > Insecta > Hymenoptera > Apidae > Eucera > Eucera pruinosa. The sequence continues at coordinate 20,353,573 of JAMYCR010000003.1, read as the reverse complement.
GGGAAAGATGTAGTTAAAGCTCCGGGAACACTCGTGGTTTCTTGTTACGCTCCTTGTCCAGACATTCGACAAGTAAGTCAAAGTATTATCCAAACTCTCGACAAGTTTAATTAAATTTTTATTATTACAGGTAGTAACACCCGATTTGAAGGCACCTGCAACTGGAAAAATTGGCTACATATTATTTGTCGATTTGTCAAATGGAAAGAGTCGAATCGGTGGAACCGCTTTGGCCCAGGTTTATAAATCTCTGGGAAACGAAGTTCCAGATTTAGAGCGTGCTGATATGCTGAAGTACGCTTTCAAGGCTACACAACGTTTGATTGGAGGTGACTTATTAACCAAATCAGGGCTGAGGAATTTCTACCTCGTCAATGCTTTATGTATGCGCCCACTCTTCAGTCAGTCTATCGCCCTACCCACGCCTTAAGAACCTTTCCTATGCGAGTGTTTTACACTAGATCCATTGGAATTTATATATGTACATACAGAGTGTAGAAGTTACTGGGTATGGTGGGGATTGCTCAACGAAGCAGGCGAGTTGGGGAGAGTCTCGTGCGGCTCGCGAGCCGCGAATTTCTCAGCCCTGAACTAAATGATTAATTTATAGAATTTATTCTATATATTTAGTAAAACACTTGATACATTTTTTGTTACAACAGAGGGAAAAGTATTAGCTGGCCACGATATTAGTGATGGGGGTCTTATTACGTGCCTATTAGAAATGTGTTTTACTGGTATTTCTGGAATAAATATCAATATTTCTCACAAATCAGGCTCCCCTATTGAAGTTTTGTTTAGCGAGGAAGTAGGGTGGCTGCTAGAAGTTGACCAAGAAAATCACAGTTATGTCTTGAACGTGTTTAAACAGTTCAATGTACCTGCATTTTTAATTGGACGGTCAGAAAATTTCGGATTATCATCCAAGGTATGCACATACTTCATATATTGGATAAATTTATCAAATTTTTTATATCATAAATAACTACATTCATAGGTGAAAGTTCGAGTACAAGAGAAGACGATCATAGATTCGACAGTGTTACCCTTAATGAAGCTGTGGGAAGAAACTAGTTATCAGTTAGAACATCGACAAACAAATATTAAATGTGCAATGGAAGAATTCAACGGATTAAGAAAAAGAACTGCACCAGCTTATAAATTAACGTTTAACCCTGATCTCAGACCAGTTGCGCTTCCGAAACATTTATCTTGTTAGCAATATTATAATTCTAATACAATATCTGAAAATATTTTACCGAATTGAATTAACATCTTTCTTTTACTTATACAGCAAATATTTCGGTTGCTGTGATAAGAGAAGAAGGTATAAATGGTGATAGAGAAATGGCCGCGTCGTTGATGCAAGCTGGCTTCGAAGTCTGGGACGTAACAATGCAGGATCTGTTAGGAAATAAAATTACATTTGATAGGTTTAGAGGTATTGTATTCCCTGGTGGTTTTAGCTATGCAGGTGAGATAACAGATTAATTAATATTATACAAAATAATAAAGATTATTTCTTGGCTAAAAATGTAAATTAATTTTAGATGTTCTAGGCTCGGCTAAAGGTTGGGCTGCAAGTCTTTTATTCCATCCATCTCTGCAACAGCAATTGAAAGCATTCATATCTCGTAAAGATACGTTTAGTTTAGGCGTTTGCAACGGTTGTCAATTAATGTCTCTTTTAGGATGGGTAGGAACTGAAAATGGTACTGTTTAAGTATAAAAAGATACTTATGAAATGTGATGAATATTTTAAATTATATTGTTTATGTTACAGATGATGCCAAAGAACCAGACGTTTTCCTAGACCATAATGTATCTGAAAGATTCGAGTGCCGATTTAGTACCGTGAAAATTGAAAAATCACCATCGATCATGTTAACTGGAATGGAAAATAGCATTTTAGGTGTATGGATCGCTCACGGCGAAGGAAGATTTACGTTCCGTAATAACAAGGTTCTAAAGGTACTGAAAGAAAGTAATTGTTTGGCTATTAAATACACGGACGATTATGGTAATCCAACTGAACAGTATCCGCTTAATCCGAATGGAAGTACAGGTAATATTTAGTCAAATACTTCCTTTACACGATGATTGCATGTTGATTACATGATTGAAAATACGTGTGATATTTACACCTTATTGCAGAGGGAATTGCTGGTATATGCTCCGCGGATGGCCGACATTTAGCAATGATGCCACATCCTGAGCGGTGTACGCAAATATGGCAATGGCCTTGGATGCCTATCGACTGGGAGTATACAGTTTCACCATGGCAGCGCATTTTCGATAATGCATTCGCATGGTGTCAAAAACTTGATTAATTAACTTTTCATATATTACATTATTACGGTAAATATGTAAATAATATGATAATATATTTTCTTAATGAAATGTATCACGTTGTTTAACAAATCTTAAAATATTACAGATTATAAAATTCTTTATTTCCTACTCTCTTAACGCAGTATGGTAACGTTGTTCTGTCAAGTATTACAAAAATGTGGTAAATTACAGTTAAAATTCGTTAATACTTAAGTTCGCGTTATGTAAACGAATTCTGTCTAACGTTGAACAACTGATTCGTCGGCGTGTATCGTGAAAATTGATTCGAATCGTAGATATCCTCTAAATGTAAATCGCACCGTAATATCACAACGCCGGAAGGATTAACTTTGACTTTTATTTTCGTTTGCGACGTTAAAACACCGTAGTTCACATCTTCGTACAGGTCCTAGAAGCACGCGTTTAATAGGTTTGTTAGAAGTAATAAAAAGAATTGTGTGGGTTGAACCAGTACATATAATTACGTACCTCTACGCTATATCCTCCAGGATACTGTAGTCCCAGTTCTTTTAATGTAACAGATACGTCAGATGGTGTACCATCTGTCCTTCTGTTCACAAACGCTATAGCGTACGAAAAGTAATTTTGATAAACGGGAGTTATCGGTCTCGCCCAAATTTCAATGCCTTTGTGCTGAAATTATATCGAAGTTCAAGTACATCCGACGCGTTTAGTCTAAATTATTCGCGGAACGAATATACTAACTTTGTAAATACGTCGACCTTGAATACCCAATGGATCCTGATCCACAGTAATAATTTTTCTATTTTGTAAGATAGCTTTATACTCTGGTCTAATCGTTCGTAGATCAACGGACATTAATAGAGGAGCCGCTAATATAGCCCATAATGCCATTTGCGTTTTACTCTGTTCGTAACTTAGTCCGAAATTTCCGATAATCAACATATCGGGATCGTTCCAATGGCCAGGTCCGGCATTCGATACGACCGAGTCCTGATTATTTCCGTAATAATCTATAATGGTTTCTAAGCTATTCCACGAATCTTGTATATCATCAAAGTTCCTCCAGAGATTACAGTGCGATGCTATGGCAGTATAATTCGGCTAAAATGTTGTACAATTCAGAATTTTGTAATGTAAAGAGAATGCAGTGGTGTCACATAGATACCAACCTGCATGCCAGCATAAATTTGATAAACTGGCCAACTACAAGAATATACCATAGGACGACCAGTTTGATTCAAATAGAATCCAAATTCGGGGTATCCTACAATTTTTGATAAACTATAATCATATAGCCTTTTGAATAAGCAGGTAACTTAATTGTTAGCTTTCTTAATTATACCTCTGTCCATCTCTGAAGGATGAGAATAACATCCATCTAACTTTACATAATCAACATCCCATGATGCAAAAGTGAGTGCATCAGTTTCTAAGTAGCCTAATATTCCAGGATAACCAGCACAGGTATAGTTACCAAAGTCCTCATAAATTCCAAACTTAAGACCTTTTGATTGAATCTACATAGTGAAAGCGGATAAAAGTGAGATTGTAGCTTTTGTGCAAGAAAGTTTGAACATTGTATTGAAACCTACATAATTGGCAAGACTTTTCATGCCATATGGGAATCTTTGTCTATCTGGCACTAGCTGCCCATTGGCATCCCTATCTTTTTCCAGCCAACAATCATCAACATTGATATACTCATACCCAACTGCTGCATAGCCTTCTTCTACAACAATGTCTGCCATTGTGCGAAACAGCCGATCGCTATAAAGTGTTAAAACATATTCTGTTACATTCCTCCTATCAAACAGATCTCTTTTTTCCTTAGATTACAATTTTTTGATATGCTTCAGAATATGATTTACAATTAATGAGTATGTGTTAGAATAATTATTCATCTTTTAAGAGATCTCTTATTAGTAATGAAACCTTGGACTGGAATACAGATTTACATAATGGCTATGACACACAGCATTAAATTAAGTTGTTAAGAATCATTTTTAAAGCTGAACATACTGATCATTCATGAGTAATGTCAAGTAATTTTGCTTTAACTAATTTTTTTTTATTTTATGACTGCAATATTTATACAGTCATAACATGTTCAATAATGTATTTATGATTATTTTAGATATTTTTATACCACTGATGATTCTTAATGAATAATTTAATTCAAACAAGTTATTCAAGGAAAAAATGTAACTGAATATTTATATATTAATTTAAAAATTGACTTTATTATAAGACTTATTAAGCATTTGTGTTACAAACAAATATATTAGGTAGTTAAAAAATTTAAATTTCAATGTAGACAAAAATTTTGGAAACTAGTCTTATTTTACTTTTATACATATTCTCTTTAAATAGTGGATAATATTTTATATTTTTAAAAATATTAAGTAGTACTTTATGCTCATGAAACTGTTAACACATTTCATAAGGCATTCATTTTCTCTCATTTCACTTTTTACATAGAAAAAGGTGTTTCAAAATTTTTATATTTGTAATCCAAAAAAATGTATCTAGTACACTTTTAAATGAAAATAATGCTCCACATTTTTTCCTTGCAATCATTAATAACTCAAGATGTTAGTTTTAATCTGCAGGTATAGAAATATGTAACAAACATGCTAATGAAGTTTCACTTTATCATCAAGAATCATTACTCTATTAAATACCATGTAAATCTTAAACATGTGGCACTTTAATCTTAAATACACATGTAAATATGAAATAAAATAAGTTTAAATCTAAACTCCAGAAAATGCTAAAAAAAAGATGCACAAAAGCACAACACTCTCACCTGATACAGTTCTCAGGATCATTTTTGCAGTCTGTGTTGCACCTGAATCGTTCCCAAGCAAGCCAGCCCATGGGTGGTGTTTTTGCCAGGCCATTTTCAAGGGCCAATGTCAAATCTGCCACTGACACAACCAAACACCATATCCATATCATCTGCAACATTCTGTGAAAACTCGCACGTTACTTTCCAAACTATTCAAAAAAACTGTTTCACCAATTTTTACAAAAGCACGAAACACTGATTATCTCTGACTTTTACGACTCCGGTAACATAATTCGTAGAAATGTGGTTAAATTAAGAAAAAGAAAATAAGTTTAGTCGGAGTCGGCGGTAAATCTGGTCATTAGGAGCAAAGCAAAGTCTCCATCCACATCCTGCACGGCTGTTGGCAGACTGATCTGATATAAGACCTCCAAGCCAAGAGTACTTTCACCCAATGCCCCATTTCATTTTTACACACAATCACTGTCGTCGTTCGGTAGTAGTGTGAGCATTGATTTCCTTTCGTACACGAGAGAGACTTCGCGCACACTAATACGAACGGATCGCCGTTGTAACTATTACGATACAATTACGCCTACGAAAGACAATCGCGGCTATTTTATCCTACGAATCTCCTTTGTCTACCTCAAACCGATCGTTGTAGTACTTATTAACCCTTCGCGGCACCGTTTTTGTAAATTCTATTGTTATATTACAATACTATCGTTATATTACATATAGATCACACTAATAGAAGCATTTATATTCTTTGGAAATATGGTAAGAAGCAAAGAACACTTTGCCGCGCGTAATAGTTCAATGATTAAACGTATGAATTATTACGGTTATTATGTTAACAATAAAGAGCTTGACGAACGTTCATTTTAGAATTACAAGCGGTTTACGAGACTAGAAATGTTTGTATACGAGCTGGGTGTACGGCGATAAACTTGACATTTCAGTGACTGAAAGGAATAATGAGACACGTTGCATGGATTCTAATGTGAGGCGGACGATTGGAGTGTGAACTGCAAAATGCTTGTTCTAAGAAAAGATTTATAAGAAATATGATAAAACGTGTAAAAATAAAGAATTTTATGTTCGTTAAACAATGAATATTCAACAAATATTTGACTCGTTACTTGTTTCTTAATTATATAAAAATGATCTCTTTGTGGAAAGTTAAAAAATGTTAAAAGAGTAGCAGCTATTTAGTACACAACATGCTCAATCCTTGATCTCCACCGGTTTTACAGGAACATTACTTTCCATACTTTCATTTCGATTACCTAATCAAAAGGAAAAATCGAACGCGAGAGAATGAATTCCGGTATTCCTTTATCGACTGATGATACTGATGCACTACAATTGATCTAAAAATAGTACTACCTTATTAAAATTCTGCAGGTGTAACAGATGAGAAGTAAATTGCAAATTTTAAAGAAACGTACAAAATTGCTCTAACCTTATGATTATGCCGCGCTTATATATACATATTAAATCGATAACGAGATCGATTTTAAATGACGTTTCATGATACGAAATCTTGTTATTGTCAAACAATCAATTAGAGATATTTATATCACTGAAGAATCTTAAAATACATGTATCTATGATTTCTGTTCTGATTTATCGATTACTTATTGATATTATTATTACCGTATAAATATTACTGTTATCTTCAAAAATTCAATGAAACAAATTTCTGAAACTTTGATCTCTTATGTTTTGTTACTGCGCTTCCGTATTTGAAAGGAAAGTTTAAAGTTTAATACTACTTTTGGAATGTTTTTCAATGAATACACTTACCCTGTTGATAGAACTTATGACTCTGACACAAAATATGTTTTCGAGACATCTTGTATGGTTTATATACTGGAAAATTTGTATACACAAGGCGAATGATCGATAGTTGTTGATATGGTGCAACGTTCCGCTGATAAGAAATTTTTCTACCTTTGTGTTTAGTTTCCGTCAAGGAGAGGAATGATAGAAATAGTACTGGAATTTACTTTATTCGATTTACAATGCAAATAAATCATATCGATTTTCAACACATTTTCCACGTATCTTAAAATTTGATAAATCGTATCAAGTCAATTTGTGTATTAACTTCTTTGATTATCTTGTATTATAAATAATAAACCGTAATTTGTTGATGTGTACTTAATTCCGATTGCTTTTGTTATCATATAGCTACAATGACTACAAAAAAACATTTATACACCAATAAATTTATTTTATCATGGGAGTATTAATTAATTAATCTTACATGATAATGAAAAAGACGCTTAATTAAAAATGTGGCTGTACGCAAATACTTGTTGTAGCTACTGTTTGTTTGTTATTAGCCGTTCAACCTGGGGTGACGAGTTAACTCGTCCTACAATCTTTTAGAAGCAATACTTCACCTTTTCAGCAATTTCAAAACATTGCCATATTTGCATCAGAAATGTGTTATTTTAGACTTACGTTCGTAACAATTAAAATTCCCCTAATCGATATCAATATCTTTTTATTAATTTTAAATTTTCTGTTTAAAGAAGATTCCGACTGAGAAGGTTAATCTAATAAAATACTTCACACATCAAATTATTCTCAATGTATTATATAATTAACCGCCCTAAATAATCTGCACTGATTACTAAAAATTAAAATTATCCTATGCAGCTGTACAATTTCAAATCTAAAATAATAATTATTTTAAACTGTATTCGAAAGCTACCCAATAATAATCCCGCGTTTTTCTGTTGCGCGAGGGTGGATCGACGGTGGTGCCGCGCCATGTTACACCACCGAATCATTCGTTTGCCGTCTCAGTCTCGCTCGCGTCGCGCCTCTCTCCGTTTAACCTCTTCCTCGTTCCCGTTCAGTCGTTCCAAACCCCCAACAATCCCGCAGCCACCGTTTGAACGCGGGGCTGCCGGAGGGACAGTCGGTTTCACTTGGCAAAAGGAAAACGTGTTCACTACCACCCGGGTGCGTATATTTTTTTTCTGTGCCGCGTGTCGATCGTCGAGACCAATCGCTTATCAACGGTTCATCAGTTAATTCTGCCGCGCGACATGTCATGTGAGTAACTTGTCGCGCGTTTCTGACGTGTTATGGCGTGGAAGTGATGGTCAACCATTGCAGTGGCATCGTTTTCGTCCAACGACACCGGGATATATTGTCGCGTTGACAGACAGCTGTGTTGAGTCCCCGTGGAAACATGAAGATACCACCCCTGTCATGACCCAGGTACGCCAACATCCTCATTTTTCATCGTTTATCTTCCTCGTTGCATATCTTTAAGCGTTACGTTTCGTTTCGTCATACACGCTTTCTTTCCACGACTTTGCAATATTGTTGTTGGTTCATTAATTCGCAAACATTGCGATGTTTGACATCGTCAACGATTGGTTTTCGTTGGATGTTAAGGTTTCGTCATGTTGTAAATATTAATGAAAACGTTTTGGAAAAGCGTTTTTTGATTTCTAGATTGATTGTCAATGTTTCGCGCGTTATGGTATGGGGTTATTTTAAACGGTTACTAAGTATGCTACATAGGTAGATCGTGGTAGGGTGCATCTGCAATCTGTTGGTGCATAAGAGGCACCTGAAAATCTTTCACGAGATCAGTGACTCGGGATAGTGTGTTCTTCCGTACACTTTTGGTTGAATTCAGGCGATGGTCGAGACCGAAGGTTGCGCGCTATCGCGAAGGGGTTGGGTGTTCCTTTGAATGGTAGATTTCGGTGCCATTGACGCGCAAGGAGCTCGGACAAATCGCATGAATGGGTAATGGCGGCACCCCGAGACAATAATTTTAGATAGTGACATACATATAGCGCTGCGATCGTTCCATTGATCTGTGTTAAACCGAAGTCCACATTTGCAAACTCCAAATAACGTTTTCAAAATTTCTTTTCCACTGTACAAACTATATGTTTGATTTTACGTTGCGTTAAAATAATTCTTTTTATATCTACATCAAATTATTCAATGTGAGAATAATGTATACTGTAGGGATAATGAAACGCACAGATCGGATAATTGATAATTATCGTCGATTCGTTAAATGTATAAAAGTTCGTCGCGTTTGCAATTGTAAGCAGCCACCTTGAATTACTTTTTATTACAGCGGTGTGCGCATGGTATACGTAGCGCACGTATGACGTATGCTTTTAACGTGGTACGTAATTTCTGTGTACTACGCGAACCGTGTAAATTATTCAGAAGTAAAAGTGGCCGAATATGGGCGCATCATTGGTATACCGGCGGAGTAAAAGCGAACAATTAAAACCAATCGACGTGTATCTGTTTTATGTAAAAGTTTAGCATGCCATAACCAGTTAAAAGGCCTTTCAGCATTCATGTTTAACAATTCCTTCATTTCTTAGAATATGCATATCAAGAGGTTCGCCGTGAGAATTCTTGCAACAGAATCTACTATTACTTTTTTTATCGCAATCCGGTTCTGCTTTATATTTTCCCATGGATGATCGTGTTATGTCCATCTATTTTATCCGCATTTCGAAATGTGTCTTCTACAGGAAATGAATGTCCGAAATTTTAATTGTTCGTTCGTGTATAATTAAAAATCGTTAACTATGGAGGAAAAACGGTTGGGATAGCCGGCCAAAAAAGTGACGTTATGTGCGATGACGTTTTTCGTTCGTAGCCCATTTTGACTCACTATTTACCATATTTTATCTAGGGCGGCGCGGGTAAATCGATACGCGCTACTTTCATTCATGGCTGCCTCCCCTTGCACGGCTGGCACGTTGCCTCTGCGTACCACCACTGACGATCAACCCTCACGACCCCTTATCCCCACCATCCACGCCACCACCACTATTTCGACCATTAGTGGCATGGCTATCTCTGTTGCAGTGATTCTCAAATTCCCTTCCCATTCTCGCCGCCCTCGCGTATCCAGTGACGTCATCCAATGGAGTTCAACTCTGTGGAATGTGAACTGCATGCATATTAAGTTTGATGGAAGATTATAGCTGCATAGAAAAAAATGTTATGTCAAACTTAAAAGGATTATTAGTACAGTTGGTAGTTTATTCATATGCCATGGTTCTTATAGATTAATAAAAGGGTTGTTGATTGGGAATTCGATGGGAATATTTTATCCATAATTGGTATGAAGCTGAGTCAGCAAAATTTTTAACCCTTGCAATGCTATGATCGCATATATGTGTGCGGTCAATTTTAAATACGATACATAGAGTTTACAAATTCGAGTCTTTCAACGTAATGATTAATAAAGATCACAATATTTATATTAAATATCGTGTGTACGCGTTGATCTCTGAAAATTACTTAGCATTAAAAAGGTTAAAGACAGAATACTGACAGTTTGTTAGAGCGAAGGAAACGAATGTGGTCATTAACAGGATGCACTTCATTGAATTATCTTTACTTATTTGAAAGTTTGAGGATTCGGAAATTCAAAATATTTGACAATTCGATAAGTTAGTAATATTTAGTTTTTATAACGTTTTGATACGCATTTAAAAAATAATTATGATTCGATTCAGATAGTTTTCGGTATAGCTGCATCGTGATGGATCTCAGTCACGAGCCTTTAATGCCATTCGAAGGTATTCACGGAATCAAACGGGCAGACAGAGCGACCGAGATTATAGATTACATTTGCAGATTCTATTTGCATACTAGGTTAAGAAGGGCTTCCGTTAGTCCGCGTTCAATATTGTATCACGACCGAAAGGAATTATCCTCTAGGGGAGAATCTCTTTCTCCCACTTTCTTCTTTTTTTTTTACATTTACCGTTCATTGGGACGATATACGTAACAGGTAGCTTTGGATAGGGCTTGCATTCAAGTGGTAGCTTTCAGTTGGAACGTTGCAGAGAAATAAGAGGTACTTACAATGCTACTGGAATAATCCTATGTGTCCTCTTCGCGAATTAGATTAAATCGGTCGGTTGACTTCAAGTACCTCGAGTGTTCTCGTTGATCTCTTATTCGAGACTTTGATGTTAGAATAATTTAGTATCTCATTTACAAATCAAATATAAAACATAGATTTTAATTTAAATGTAATTGCTAAGATGTGTAGGAACGTTTACTTTAATTTGTTGAATCGGTTATTAAGTTAAATCGATTTGTAAAACGATTAAGAAGTTTAGAAATCGAGTTGAGAGTCAGTGTTATTGTGTTGGTATTACTACCACGTTTACCAATTGTATGACCATCCTTGCTGGCGCATGGTTGCGAGACCAGCACCACTTCCAACACCACCCCTGCTACCAACTACGTAACTTTTAGTGATGGGAATGATATTCTCACGATTTTTGTCTTTTAAGTATGTTTAGATGAGCCATACTCATCCTTTCTTTCTCGAGTCACATACTATATGTTTGCAATATTACGCGGGCTACAACATAATACGCTATAAATTATAATATAATAATTTAAAAAATAATAATCAAAGCTTAAATGTAACTAAGTGTTTATTTAAAAATTAGTGCCATATTTGATGTTGAAGGAAACTTATGCGGGCCACGGGCCGCAGGTTGAGTGTGGCTAGTTTAGATCGTGAAAAGAGGCATTAGTTGGGTTAGTAGCAAAGAAGTCATAATTTGTTATTTTTAATATCACAGTATGGTTACAGTATGTATAAGAAGCTTACACATTATAGTAAATTAACAAAGTGACACAAGACGCTATGGGCGAGCACTGTCTTACCATAAACTACTGAGACTACTTAGTGAGTAGTTCGTTAATTGAATTCTATTGGAATCAGACTTTTTTTTACTGTATTTTCGTTTATACATATTTTAGTACGCGTAAATAAATTTTTTAGTTAGTTTATTGAACGGTATGTAATAATAATTCGGAATAAAATTATAAGTGTTTGTGAACACGATAGGAGAGTTAATCAAAACATTTCCAAACAATTCAATTTGACTACTCTATAACGACTCTGTATATGATAAAATAAACTTAGTATAGTATTCGTTATATAGTATTCATGTAAATTATGTAAACGACAATGCAGCACACTAAAACACTTAGTAGAAGAATGTGAGAAGATGGAAAGATGTACCTATTGTTTAGAACAAGTAGTTGAGAGTGAAAAAAGCACAGAGATAGGGAAATGGTTGAAAAGCGTAGAGAAAGGAAAAGCAGCAATAGAAAAAGAAGTATAATCGATTAGATAATACAGTCGAAATAAACGGCATGGAAGGATGAGTGTGAACGTTTGTTATAAATGTTAACCAAGTCCATTTTTTGGTCTTGATGGTCGAAATTAATAAATAACTGCTTAACTGTACTAAATTCAGTAGAGTTGACGTGATTCCAAGAGGTGGTGAAAGAATGAGTTGAAGAAAATAAGAGGAAGCTGGCTCGAAGCTATTGCTACTTCCATTGCTACGGTACACCATACCGTTTCATCCTCAGGGGTAGCTATCCCTACTCTTTCCCTATCGTCGTCACGTCACTGCTGACGCCCCTTTACACCCCCGCAACCGAGTATTTCAATCGTCTGTAGCGTTCGTGGCTGGGTGAATCCTCTCCGCCCCCGTTCGCCCTCTCCCTGACCCTTCTTCATCCCTGTTTCCTCGTCATCGGATTACCACCCTTCAATCCTCTCCCTCTGTCTTTCTTGTTCTTGCATACACAGTTCGCCAACGTTCTCTCTCCTTCTATTTTTAGAATATTCCACGCGGAATAAATGGCCCTGTAACCAGCTCGTTCTTCGTCGTTGTACGAGGATCTATGTTCTAACTTTGCCCGATAAGAAATGGTCGTTGGAACTTTGATTTTACAACCGAATTCAGATGATGAATTATGGGGATGGATTAGTTAAGTTGAAGGAGAAATAGAGGCCGAATGATCGGTATTGGTATCGGGGTAAGGTTGGGAACGGGTTAAGGATGTTAGATGTTTAGGGTTGATTGGAATTGAAATTTTGGAAATGTACTGAAATTTAGTCTTTCGTGGTTTATCGTGGAACTCGATAGCGTGCAGAAGATACTTGTTGGGGTTGGTCAGGTTTTTAATCTGAACTCTTCGATTGTTCCTTTAGAAATAGAGACCTCGTGTACATACATGTGTTCGAGCATTTATAAATTTCTGATTTTAAATGTTTGGGATTGCGTATTTGAATTTTCATATTAGAATTGTATTGTTTGTTAAATTTGAACTTATAATCTAGACGAAGGTCAGGTGCCCTAAGTGCATGCATAAAAATTCACAATCTACTTATTAAAATTTTTTTTTAATTGAAATTAGTAATATGCTTTGTTTTCCTAAAAGTTCCATTCAAGGAAATTTAAGTTCCTTCCACCGAATTCCTATTAGAGAATATTTTTTTCCTCTGAAATTGCGTAACATTTTATGATATTTCAACAACTTTGTTATGTGAGCAATTGTGTCAAATGCTTCACCTCGTTCTGTTTGCCTCGTATTTACATTCCGAGGGGCGGCAATTTACAATGCCGAATCGATTTTATCGTATCGCTATAATGGCAAAACGTGCGTGCGTGAATCAGTTATAAGTATAGAACCCCATGTCCAAAGATTTCTCGAATGACCCTCATATGTTAACTGGTCTTGTTTTTTTGCTTTCATTCTTATCAGCCTGTTGGGTGGGCGCACCATTCCAGAATGTGATACGTTCGTCATACCATGGGTGTCCAAAAAGTAATATACCATACAGTTTGAGGTAAATACTTAAGAATGTGTCACAATTAATTTAGTAGGTATCTACCAAACGTGTAGTTGTAAAATTGTTTTGGACTGAATTAACTTCCTTATTGATTGTGTCGTCTGTTAATTCGTTGTTTTTCTTCTTTTTAAACACCCTGTATATATCTTATTATCACTTAATTTATTAAATTATTCTATTCTATATTATTTATTACCTATTTGTTTGATCAGTGATTTATAACTTTATGGACAACGTGTGTGTGACTACGTTTCCCTAAGGATCTACATTTTGCATGAATCTAATTCCACGGTAATTTTTTGTACCAGACTGCTTCCAAATCTTGTTTACATTCTCTTGCGAAAAGAAACTATTTAATTTTCCATGTCGAAAATACTCAGTTTGCTGGACTTACTCGTTTCGAGACTTTTCTTTCAAAAACTCGGAACGTATTGGAATAACACGGAACAAAAGCGGCGCAAAATTGCGCATATATCTTTAACTACTGGTGGGACCGCCTCTTTTATGCGGACGATTATTACTAGCATATGTATATCAAACCGTCTGCAACTGCGTTTATACGATATATACAAGGTGTCTCAAAATACCTAACTATATAGGGTATATGACCCCGTACTGTCACTGTTCCTATAACTGTCACTTAAATTATTTTATTTAATAGTAAAGTAATGTATTAAGCATCGTAAGAGAACTAAATTTGGACTTCGATTTACGTAACAATACATAGACATTGTATATTCGTTTACACTTAACATTTATAGATAAATATTAGTAGGTAAATGTGCTGTTGAACATTAAAACGTGACCAATATAATTATAAAGTATAAAACGTGTCATAATTCAGTAAGGCGATACGTTTACTATATATCTTGTATCTGTTACACAAACTGACGTATTAATATATGTAAAACGTGTTTCTATTTAAATGAAAAGATTTCAAGTGACAGTACGAAGGACATTGGACTTTGTTGCATATTTTCAATTACGTAGTAATGAATTTATTATGTTGAACATATTAAAAAAAATGTTCATAAATAAAAGAGCGGTTGAACAATATTATGCTCCAAACGGGAACGATCTGTATGTTAGATACGTTCTAAAATAGTTAAATAAAGTTACGCGCGAACTTTAAAGTGGCAGTACGTGGTACATTTACTCTATTATAATTTATCAATATATTTTAATTTGCGAACTATTTTATGTTTATAAAAAGCATAATATAATTCTTATAGTGTTAAATAATGAATATTATATTCAAATTGCATATTACTAATTACGCAGATATACAAGTTTCTTGTAAATCTTCTTGAAATCCTTTTATAGTGTACTTCTTTACAAAATTTAATTCCATAAACGATCGTTCAAATATTCCTTTATTCCGAAATAAGCAAAATTCTTAGAATAATGTTTTCCAGTAGAATTTTTGCCTTTGAAACACCTTGTATATGTCTACATTGTTTACAACAAATTATTTCCCAATTATGTGATTAAGATTGAGAATCGTCTCACTTCCTCTGAATAAATAACCCGTTGTCATCCATCATGTAGCTTACCTAAACTCTTCGTTGAGACTATATTCTTTTGGTCTTGTCAGCTTATCCCACCTCTTTTACTAGGATTTTAATCATTTATCTAGTCAATCAAAAGTCTGCTATAGTTGGACAAATGTTACTAACTTTAATCCGAAGTTGAAACGTTCTCCTATTGTGTCTGGTGGCTCCGATTAGAAAGGATACAAGATTTTTTCTGTCGATTCGCGGTGTTCCCGGCCGCGATGAAAATCTGATTGCAAAGTTTACCGTGTATCTAGTTGCACCGGTGTCACCGCTTCCGTCTTTCGATACTTTCTATCATATTATCCCGTTCCGCGGTTTTCGTATCCTGGAACAAATGCACTGTGATTTCGGTACCGAAGTCGAGTTGAGTATAAAATTAACAGCCGTGGGTTGCAACCAGGCAATTTTCATAAGGAAAAGGGGATGATTATGGCAACTCCATCACGATCGTTGATAAAAACTTCATTTACGTAGGAAACAGGAAATGGAAACCATTAGGAGAATTTCTTTTTTGTTTTTTAATGTATTCTTTAATTATTTTTATTTGCTTATGAGAAGACAAAAATCTAATTATTCGTAATTTTTTAATTTGGCGTGATAACTGGAAACCCACAATAGACGATAAGAATAAAATATTATTAATTCTATTCGACTACAATTCGATTAAAAACCAAATTCTTACTTCATGTTGTGCTTCTCATATTTCTCACCTAACTTTCTACGAAGTACTTACCTTAATTAAATTTATATCTAATTATGTTTCATTATAAATCGTGGGAAACGGATTTCAAAATTCGTACCTAAATTTAGGATCGAAGAATCAGATAGTAGCATCTATTCATGGATGGAGGAGTACGATTAGGCTATAGCGTAACTGTATAAGCGTGCTCTGTGACTGGAGAACAGTAGAATACGACCGTTCATGATCAGCCACGTTGAAAGTGCCTCGCCTATAAAGGTCAATCCTTCTGGTCTAGAATTAATATCTTCTAAGCGAAGAAACGCAGCTCGTGGATCCATAAAACTATGATCTTTTTCGAGCAATTTCATCATTTAGTCAAAGGCAACCTACAAATCTTTCAACAATTTCAAAGTGAAATTCTTTTGTTTCGCTTGTTTGTGACTCGTAAAGACTTTTATGGTTTCAAAGCGACGAAAAGGATTAAAGAGTTGAGAAAGACGATAGAATAGTCAAAGGATATCAAAATGGAACTATATTATAATGTTTAGAATTTTAGATAGTAAGATATTTGAACCTTATTAACCCTTCTTTGGATTATGGAGGCTGCAAAGGCCCCACGTAAATTTAAACTTAGTATGCTTCGATGGGTGTCGATAGAATTATTTGAAAATTTAATCAATTTATCTCATCAATTTGTTAATGCTGCAAAGCAATTACTTTGCACTTATTAACACAGCGATGCAATTAAAGAGAAACTTAAACTGTAGAGTTAGAATTGAAAATCTGGAGAAGGGTTAAAGAATCTATTCACAAAAGGCAAGAAAAGAGAGGAGAATTTAAATCATAGATAGTTTAGTTTACTATTATTATTTATCTATTTAGGAAACTTAAATAACAGCGAAGTTAGTGGCCATTATTATTCATAATTTTTGCTTTTCAATATGATTTTCAATTATTTCTATAGCAACTATGATCTATGCGTTTTTAGTATCTTATTGCTACTCTTTGCAAGAAAAGGGTTAACCTGTAACGTGATTCCAAACCGGAAGTATAATTTATATACGTGAAGTTCGTCTTGCTGTTTTCTTATCACCCTGGTCAGGTGTATCATTTTATTGTACAGTAGTCTAATTACCGTGGTTGTCGTTTGAAATCAAGATTTCCGCCGATTATGGGGTGGACATTTTTCTCTCTGATCAACAAAGTATTCGAAGTTTACTGACTACGCATGCAATGCTCAAAGCTCTTGCAATAGAACGTTAACTTGCTACGGAGCATTAAAGAAACGAAACTTTTGCCACGCTTCACCGAATTGCACGAATCTCTGGGCGAATTTACCCTAATACGACACTGGTTATATAGCTACTAACACATATGATATATAGTGAGTGAAAAAAGTATTCATATACCGTAGACTTGGATATTTCTATTGACAGTAGTCTTTTTCTATGGAGCGCCAAACTATAATCTTAACTGATTTTGAAATTAATAAATGCAAACAATAAGAGTAAAGAAACGAAATTTACAAATAGCAATTAAAGATGAAATTACTTTACACTAGGCATATAAAACATGGTTTTTACTTTTTCGATTGTGTAAAATCTGTAGCTTTTCCGTGTGCTTTTATATTTTCGATATTAAAATACTTTAGAAGTGTTTACATTCCCTTCAAAGTAATAAAAAGGAAGATACTTTTTGAAAATTCTGATTCTTTTAGATGTCGGTATTTCAGTCCATGTGACGCAAAGTCCCATAAGATGATAGATGTATTCTGTACCTTATCTGTGTTGAAAGCTAGATTTTTACAGATTAGTATGGTATAAGCAAGTTTCAAGTTGGCATAGTCCTGAGGAACATGTTTTTAATAGGGGTCAAGAGTACGCAATGCATGGATCCTTCTTTCAGTCAATGTACATATATAAATGTCGTAGCAGTTTGATCGTGCGTTTAGTAACGGTGCTTACTGACGAGGAAAGCGTTGTTACAAACGATTACTCCTCTTTACGCCATTGAACTTGATGGCACGGGGTTCACTCGTAATCCTTTGCTCGTTAGCGGAGCTTAGAAACAATGGTAGGATCGTTCTAGTAATTGCTTTCGATTTGGATTGAAATATGGTGACGATATTTTACTTTGCGGGAAGATAAATTTTTGTGGTTATTTATTAGGGTTATCTAACGACGTTTAAATAATTAAATGTACTCTATTCTTGGATATTTTAGTTTGTACTAAGTAATACAGTATGATTGGAAGATTTTGAAGTTATGTTAAGGGTGAAATGAAACATGACAGAAAACAGTAATGGAAAATAATATTCGTATTATATAATTATTATCGCATTAAAATAAAATTGGTTAGAATTACAATTGGTAATGAGTAAGGTGTTCAAATTTAATATTTTGAAACAAATGTTATCGGAATTGTTATGCAGTATTTTAAAACATGTCGCATAAGTGGAGAAGTTTGGAATATTCGAAGGTCGTCTATTATGCATATTATTTTTTTCTCTTTTCCAAGCAGAATCGCGTGATTTTCTGTGTACGTGCAACGCCAGGGAAGACAAAAGCAACGACCCGTATAATCAAGGTTACTTTACCAATTAATGCAATTGCTTTTGCGCGATTTCGTCGTTAAACGCGATCTTTGCCTCGCGAGATTATTGCGCGATTATCTCGTAAACAATCTTGAACGACCGATACAAAAATATTGCATCATATTTGTACATCGATATTCTCAAACAAGAAAAGTTAATGTTAAGGGAATGAGACTAGAAATTAATTCTGGAATAAATGGAAAGTTAGTAAGAAATTTTACAGTAAATAAATGTAAAAGTATTTAAAATCCAATAAAAGCACAATTATTGAGAAATTCACTATTTAAAAAACGTTTAAAATTGAAAGGGGGTTAGTAACAATTTATGTTCTATAATTTTGTATTTTCATCGTTTTCAGATCGTTAATTTTCCATAAATAGTTTTTCTTTAAAAATAAAGATATTCCTTTAAAAATTGGATAGAAACGAAACGGATGCATAGGTTTCCACAGGGTTTAATATTCCCAAAGAAACACGAATCGATCCCGAAACATTGATCCTTGAACGCTATATAGGCCGAGGACATTCTTTTCCGAGAACGAAAGCAGCAGTTTTTAGAGAGCGATCTATTCTCGCGCGTGAGCCGAATAGCGTCAGAGAAATTGCGATAATTTGCTTTTGCAAGCGTACCAACTAAAACAACAAAAAATACTGCATATCAATTAAACCAGCTCCAAACATGGTTTTAGCTTGGTTTAACCTTGTTTAACCTTCCAAAAGACTAACAGTCATCACCCAAACTCTAGGAAGCTTATTCGCCGTGTTTCAGGTGATAATTTTAACTTTTATGCGTATAAAACAACCTACATGTTTCTTTCCTGTTTTTACCATAACGAGTTATAACGCGGAGGAAATGTCAAGATCAAAATGACCGTTGCCATTTTTTCTACTCCCACGATTGGTTGAATGTATATCTTGACCATTTTTTTCGGAAACAACATCCTTTGTCCTTCGTTTCGCGTGTTTTGACGTTTCTTTGTCTCGGTTTATTAATAGTCAAAACGTCCACCGTGAATTTTTATGCTATTCACGTTTAGGATGTAAAAAAGGGTATTTGCCGTGGATCTCAACGGTGGATCTAAGAAATGGTAGAAATTTAGGGATTAAGCTTGACACAGAAGGTTTTTTAATGTTGAATTTAATATTAATTAATTGCATCCTGTCGAAAGGTGCAATTATGTCCTTTTCAAGTTTGAAGGTCAAGTTTGAATTTTGTTTGAAATATTTCAAGCTGAATTGGTGAATTTAAATGTTTCAGTTTCATTATTTGAATCTGTATACTAGAATTTTTTAATTTGAGTATACAAATTTGATATTAAATCTACGAATTTGACTGCTTGAATTTTTATATTCGAATGATTAAACTTGAATTTTGGAATACGAGAATTTAAATCGAAAAATTCGGAGTAGAATTCAGATTTGGTTGGGTCGAATTTCTTGGTCTTCGATCTGTTTTACTGATAAATAATTCAATGATTATTACATTGGAATATTAAATGAATTTATTTGATTCTTTGGAGATGAATAATAAGGTTCATCGAAAAAAATTAAACTTGTTTTTCGGAACTTTCCAAATGTGTTTGGTAATGCTTGCTATAATATGCTAATACATATGCGCAAGTCTGTGTTACTTTCATCCTAACGTTGCCAAATCTTGATAGAATTTTTATAATTAATTTGTGTAACGAACATATCCTATTGACTAACTTTTGCATGAATCAGGGATTGTAAAGGTCACACCAAGAAACGAAATTTATTTATTCACTAATTCACAGGACGGATCCGTCATTGGTGTACAATAAGAAAGAAATGACAAGTAAGTCGGCATTAAGAAAAGCAAAGTAAAACAAAAGAGTGGACATTTTATTGGTTTCGATTTTTAACAAGTTTATAAACTGAGCCTTTAAGACAAAAGATCTTATTAGAAAAAAGTCTAATCAGCACAAAGCAAATTCGCAGTGGTGCACAGACGACCTATCGGGTCAGAGTCAGCATGTTATCATAGTATATGTTAGTAACGATGATGTTGCTTCATGTGTGCAAAAAATTATAGAATGTGCATAATACGCAAAAATATAGAAGAAATGTCAAGTAAAATACATGTTATTTCATTCAAAGCGTGAAACAATGCAATATTTAGGTCACATTACTTCAGTTTTATCAATGAAAGTATTTTGCATAGAAATCCGCAATCTATTTGTAATTTTGGAACTTTAGAAGTCTGGTGTGAATGCAAATGAGTTGGAAAATATTTGAGCAAGAAACGCATATGTCGCGATGAAAGCAATGTCTGTTCAGTGAAACCAGTTTAACGAAAGGCGGCACGAAAACAGATCTTCACAAACAACGCTATACGATAACTCGTTTCCTTTTTTGGCATTGTAAATGTCAGAAATTTCCTCCTCATTGAAGATGTGCAAATACGGTTTTAAAAGAAAAGAATCAGCTCTTCTATATTGAAATTTTAAACACCTCTGTAACCTACATAAGCATCAAGAAAAAAGAAACAAATGAACGGTCATCCTCAACCAGTTATGATTTTGCTATAAAAACATGATTTACAAGCTATTTTTAGCAACAAATAGTTTACGTGTTACAAATTAACCCGAAAAACATTGCCATCTTCAGCAGATCCAGCTTACGACAAGTTAACCATAAAAACACCGTTATTAAACCATAAGAATCCAACAAAGGAGCTGAGGAACATCAGCATGGGTCTTTTGTGACCCACTTGGTCGCGTCCTTGCACCTCGGATGGAATGTGGGTCGACTCGAGTGTCGTGTCTGGATCCGTTCGAAATTGAAAACGATCATCATCCAGCTCGTTATTCCTCAGCTAATAATTTCGTCCCGGAATTGCACAATAATCTTTTGTATAATCATCACTGATAATAGCTATTCCATTGCTCCCACCAATTAAATCAGAAACGCAGATCAATTTCCATTGGAGATTATATCATTTTCGTAGATTCATCCTTCGAGGAATAATTATCTTCTTGTTTGCATCTATATTTGGTCGCCGTTTAAATATGTTCAACACTTTTGAGATTTTTAATTCCTCAAAAAGTTTTGAATACTTATTTTTGTGATCTTCACAGAATCATTGGCACAGGCTAAGAGATATAATCGAACTAATAACAACAGAAGTTTCGGTATTGTTTTGTCTTATACTATTATACAATACATTAATTTAACACTGGGTTTACGGAACTCATCAAATTGATGGATTTCAGATTTCATGTTTAAAGTTAGAGAAATTATAAATATTATTTTTAAGCAATTTATGTTGATTTTGATTGATATAATGAATAGTTATTATTAGCAGACTGCGGATTTTGATGCATTCGTGGGAAATTTAAATATGCACAGAAGTGCAAAATGCACGTAATATGCAAAAATATACAAAGTATACACAGTATAGTAGAAATTACAATATTTAGAGAGTGAATCAATCCCCTTCCTTCATTCTTAATTTTAAAGATATGAATTTGCATAAGAATCCTTAGTCTAGTAATGCAACATAATGCAACATCCTCTCTTTCCCAATTTTGCAATACCTATTTTCCGTGAAATCCGTCAAATTGTACAATAAATATCCGTAAAATTAGTGTTAAAGACTAATATATACAGCAATACTGGAAGATTTGATATTGTCTTTTTATTTTTCATCTCTTTTGGTTACCTTTTACCTCTGTATCGCTAATTTTGTGACTCACTGTGCATCATCTTTACTGAAACATACACGTATTTTGGTACATGCTACTAGTGGACAGAGATCCTTAATGGCGGTGGTCCTTCGATCCTGTACGATACAAACTCAATTTGTTCGTCCTATACCGAGTGACCTAGTTCGATGGGTACAGGAATTGTATAATGTAGAACAGTTGAACGAAATATAACGGCGAGTTGCAAGAGAATGAGAATACGAGCTCGAGGGAGCAAGGAAATTTCTGGTAATTAGGATTTTAAGGGAGAAGAATAGACTTTGCTGGTGTATGTCAAGGATATGTTTGAAGGTTATTGGTAAATCTTCTTCTTTTTTAACCCTTAAAAGTCGAATAACTCTGATATGAGGGCTTCGCGCTCATACTATAGAAAATGAAAGGTTCTCTGGAGTTATGTAACGAAATTCGATTATATTTTGATCCATTTATTATAGCTGTAAATGTATTTTTTATATTACAAGGAATATCAACTTTTGCTCAAGGTTAATGTTTCTCGACAAGCTTTTGAGACTTAGTCAATATTCAGTATTTTTTTTATCGATCGTTAAAGGTTACATTTCTTAGAAGAAAAAAGATATTTAATCTCGAACTGACCGTGAAGTTTCTACACTTGAGGGTCAAAAAGTATTCTCCAGATAAAGTAAAGATTTAAACATGATTTCTTATCGAAAATGTCTGGATCTCTCAATTTGTTTTATTTCAAGTGGAATCGAAACGTTGTCGACTGATAATTTGGCGGGCAATGAATCATAGTGACGTGATTCAGCCCACTAAGCTTTTCATAAAACGGTATTTTTCTATACTATTATATTTTTTTAAATAAAGGCTCAGAAATTAGTAACTTAATTCACTATGCAACTAAGCAGACGATAGCTTTGGAGATTGAATATGCAGAATTTTTATTCACACCACTGTGATACTCAGTCCTTTGTTTGAAGAATGTTAATTAAGTTTGAGGAATTCTGTTTACTGTGATACGTTAATTAAGAGCTTCATCTCGTGAAACTGAAAGAAATCGTAAGATCGTGGGTGAAAGCGGTGTTGATTCTTGCGAATGTTGCGTGAATATCGGCAATTGACGAGGACGGGTCTCCCAAAGGTACTTTTGTTGCGCAACCTCATAACCATCATTCACCGTCATTAGAATATATTTTTTTCTTCAGTATATACTTTCCTCATATCGAATAATATATCTAATTTGATTTTACACTAGTGTCTAATTTATGTAATCTAATTCGAACCTAATCCGAAGCAGAATATTTGTTAATATTTCTGTCTGTCCATACACTAGCATCTTTAACCCAGACTTGTATTATTGAAAGAGAAAATAATTAAGAGAATTCTGAGAATCTGTTTGTTTTCACCAAATCGGGAGACCATTTTGATAATAAAATGGCACCTAATTAGAGAACAGTAGGGACTATAGTAACGTTACTAATGTAATAAATTTTACGACTACACGGCTCCTTGTAACACCTGCGCACAATGATTCATTTAAAATGATCATAACTCACGTGTCGTCGTCGAAGAATATTTTACTGTCGTTTAATCTCGTCGAGAATTTCATGATTTATCATCTGTTAAAATTCCTACTGGTTTACTCAACTGGGGAAAAAATGTAGGCATAGGAATATTAATTTTGCTAACCTTGAACAGACATCGATTAACAGAAACGCGATGGATAGATTTGTATAGGATGATTCAAAATATGAACAATGACATACGAGCCGATAAAACTTCTCGTGAAAGTTGGAAATTAGATACCAAGTAATAAGCAAGTAAGCAGCATTGACAAAAATACTCATTGTCGAAGCGATTTTCAAAATTGATCTCTAAAAATATATCCATTTATTCGTTGATTGTATTTAACGTTTTATTGATGCCGAAGAAACATACTTCGCTTTAAATGAAGGGTTTTCGTAAATATGGTTAAACACAGTGTAATAAAATTAGTAAATGTTGAAGAAAAGGACGATATAAAAAATACTTGTTTCCTTTACTGAAACATTTTCATTATTTCGATTGCCAGATGCAAAAATATATAACTTCAGCTATTTATATGCAATGCATTTTAGTAGCAATATTAAGTATAATACAATTCAATATATCTAATTTAAAATGCCATTTCCGACAACTTACCAGAGTCTCTCTCATATTAATCTGCGAAAGGGTTAATGATTGGTATATTGGCATTCTCGTTGTTTTTCAGACTGTGTATGTTGTTCACAAAAGGGTTAATATACTTGTGAAGAATGTACTGCATACTTTGAATTATCCTCTACAATTAAAAGTATTCTTCTGACTCCAGACTATGCGTTAATAACCACAAATATCTTCTCTAATAAACTGAAGTAGAAAAAAGAGACTGATATAAAATTTCTTACGCTTTGTTCTCAAAAAATACCACAGTCTATATAAAAATATTACTAATATCATGTTACACATTATTACTCGCCATTAAAACTACACTACGAATATCTCAGTAGTAAGAAAAACAAGGTATAAAAAGGCATCGATAAAGGAGACATAGCGAAGTTAGATGAGTTTGAGAGTTGATGGAAAAATTGACGAACAGGTTAATGAGTTAGCAGGATGCTTCGATTAGAGTAAAGGGAGAAACGGAAGTGGAAGAAGGTGGGAAAAGCCGGTCGCGACGTTGCATAAATTCTAATTGGGTTAAAGTTCCAAGTTGGAGGCGTCCATTGCATTGGAACTGGGACTCGATCTACGAAGGACGTCTATAGAAAAACGGGGGAAAAAAGGACTTCGATACAACGTCGACGAGCGTAAATAGGTGACAGAAACTTGAAACTCCGACAGTTAAATCGCCCGGAAAAGACTTTATATTTTGATACGGATCCATGTGACGTTTGCACTTTTGACTTTTAAGCCGATTTACGAAACCATTTTGGTCCCCTACCCTTTGCTATCCTATAATTCCTTTACCCTATTTTGAGAAGAAGGAAAGCATAACCATTCGTTTAGCTTTTGAATTCAGTTAGTTGCAAAAAAAATTGTAGATAGTTCTAGTTTCCAGTTGGTTATAGTTATAATGTTCAGTAATTTATTTGTCAAAGGATTTTAGGAATTGGAAATTTATCAATTTATTTCCTTTAATATCATTCATCATTTTTGTGGAGTTTTATCTATTTTCTGTTTTTAAGACGAATTTAGAATACTTTTACTATTTAATTTCTTAATTTTTGGGTCGACATCTTTTTTTATTTTTGTCTATGTTCTTCTTTTTTGTTTCCTATGTGCAAAATAATTAGAAGGCAAAGTAGTTGAAGAATGCTAAAAGGTGGGACTTGAAATCGCGTTTGAACGTAGCGCGTGCCTTAAACATTTACGTGCTATCTCGCTCCAATCTTCTCCTTTCTCTTCGACACTTTCACTGTCACTTTGAACGGCTGTGAATTCTGCTTAGGTATTTCTGTCCGTTGCCTCCGGGGATAATACCTGTCGCCGTTGTTGGGAAGTCATTACGCTTTTGTTACAAGGAATTTTTCAAGGTGCTAATATCCCTGTTCCACATAGTGAGACCATTCAAATATTTGTTCGTGAAAATGGTTCAAGAACTGGAGCAATTTAAATTGCAAAGTCTGAAAGTTTGAATATACGGAGACCTGAGAATTTGAAAACTTAAAAATTCAAAGCCTTGAGATTTGAAGATTTAAATTGAAGCTTTAAATTAAAAAATTTAACCTCACATGCGTTTCATCATAGCAATCGCAGCAATCATTACAATTTACAAGCATACTTTATAACATTAGTTCATCAACCTCCTGCCAGATCATCGACCTCTGCGACAACTCTTAATTGCCTCTTCCAGTCGTCTAATCGCTAGAAAAGGTAGCAAAAAGTACTTGTATACCAATACTACTATTACCACTACTTCTGTTTCGAGGAGCTGGAGTGTCTTAGAAAGGATCGAAGTTGCAAAAGCGAACCGCGGCGATCGTAGGTCCAAATGGCTCTCGTGTATTTCGGTCAAAGGCGCCCGAAACGGTGTATAAGGTTATTTGACGTTGGTCCAGCATCCGTCCTCAAATTAGTTAAACTAGCACATAAAAATTAACCCAGTTATGCGGAAGAGGATATCGAATAAATTCAACGCGCAGCCGCGTATTGGTGGCGTCAGTGCGTGATTGTATGTGTGCATCTTGGTGTAACACAGTGTACGTGGGATGCTGGTACAGAGTGGAGGAGAGAGAGAAGTACAGGAGTTGAATGGGGAAGTCTTGAAGCAAAGACAGAGAACGGAATAATATACAGAGTGATAAGAGAAAGGGCTCGCAATTTTAAGGAGAGATAATAGTACTCATCAAAACAGAAGAAAACAAAGATCATAACAAAGATGGGTCAAAAAACGAATATCTGCACAATTATAAACAATTTTATCGTTTTGATTAAAACCAATGGCTTCCTCGCTTCGATCGTGTTACGTAAAAGAAATTGATTATCTGCTTGAAGGCGCGTGGAAAATTTTCTGTAATCACGAAAAGAAAAATATTATCGTAAAATCAAAATTGTAGAGAATACTGGAGGATTAGAGAAAAATTACTATAATAAACGGAGATTCCGGTAAAATGAAAGAGGATATAGAAATAACAGTGGAGACGTAATACGTTGCGAAACGTAATATTTGTAATGCGAGAGAAGGGAATATTAGTTTGGTTAATGAAAACAGAGTTGCAAAGATTGAAAGAAGTTTAGAGGATGGATTGATGGGATTGAGCAAGATGAGAGGGAAGCTTATGGAGGTCAATAGAGAAATCACTGGGAAGATTGGAAGAAAAGAGTTCAGTTGATGAAACGAACAGAAATGAGGGGAAAGATCCATAAAGTGTAACGAGGGAGAAGTTCAGAGGGCGAAAGAGGATAGTCCCGTTGATAGGGAAGCGCAGAGTAGGGGAGATTCAGGGAGTACCCAACAGAGATATAAAACTACAACCTGTGGAGCAACAGAGAGAAACAACCCCTAAACAGAAGAGAATGAAGTATAGTTAATAGAAGATAGAACAAACTGAAGTGAACAAGAAGATGAAAGATAGATAGAAAAGAAGGACGAAGATAAAAGAAGATCAACAAAAACAGCGATCAACAGAGATAGAGAGTAATAGGGAGTAACAGGGAACAATCCTAAGGGTTGAAAGGGGAGAATCTCTTCATCAAAGTGGATCAGAGTGAGATAAATGATCCATAGAATGCTATGAAAAGCAACGGAGAAATACGAGAGCTAAAAAAAGGATATTTGACTTTATGAAAGCAACTCAATATCCACTTTTATAATTTTGTTTATCAACTTTTTCTTTGTTCCTGCTAAAATATCTCAAGATTGTACCGAATTCCCATGTGTTAGATGCTGCCACGTTAGTTTATCTTTTAATATAAAAATGTATCCGTAAAAAGATTGTTTTGGTTGAATACATAAGGGTTACTTTTACACAATACACATTAGAGCGAGATAGGAGGCCCATAGTGAGCACAACGGAGAACTTTAAAAGGTATCACAAGCAATCGAGTGTGAAAAATACATCGGGGCGAAAAGAAAGTAGCAGAAAATCATCCTTCATCTACCAACTCTCTTTGCAAGAAAAATCACTCACCTCTTTCCACTTCAGACCTGATGTGTACGCAGAGGATGGAAGTTTCGCGGAAAGTGCAACAGAGAGGCAGAGGAATAGCCCAGTTACAGGTCAGACAGAGAGGGAGAGGGTGGTGGTGGCAGGAATAGAGAGGGAGAATCCTGGCAGTGTCCCAGTTAGAGCGAGACACCGACAGTGAAGCAGAGAAACGAGGCCTTCGTGTTCCCTTTGAAGGCATTCGCTGCTACCACCTGCTACCACCGTCGCCTCTATCGGTGGCTGCCTGCACAGAGAATGCGGGGGCGGCGGTGCAGCGGCACGAATGGAGAGCAGTGATGCTGTTCACGGTTCCACGGATTGATCCTGCCGTTCCTGGTTCTTCGAAACGACCAACAAAACGGAAGCAAATTTGGTGGTCCATATTGATACTTAGGAAGAATAATTAAATCAGCGAAAAGAGAAAGGATAGCAGTAAGAATAGCCTAGCAAGAATAATATACACGCGACTGGAAGAGTTAAGACTGACTAATTTTCAAGAGGATAGTTCTGTTAATAGCGTAGACCTATTGTTACCTCGGTCCACTTGGGTGATTGTTTTCGGTTAGCACCTTATTCGTGTTAGAATTGGGGGTGCAGTGCTGATTTGGGACCATTTAGAGGTACAAAATTAACAGGTGAAGTACTCGTGGGTGCTATTCTTAGATGAGTTCGACAGTAAACCCTATCTGTCGAAGAGATTTCGTAGCCGACACGTAAAAGATTTAAGAATATGCCGGCAACCAGAAGGAACTTGTCCTGTTAATAAGAAGACCAATCTCGTTTGTATATTGGTCCACCTAGGTTCATCTCTTCACGCTGCACTGAGTTGAGAAGTACAAGGCTAATGAGTGTTACTCACGAGTGCGCTACGACTGAGATATCCTTGGGTACTGCACTTGGATGCTATAGCTGAGATACTCTCGAGTGCTGCATCTTGATGTTACAGCTGAGATACTCCTGGGTGCATTTGGCAGTAGACACGGTCTATCAAGGAGACCCGAGTGTGGACCAATTACCTTTCACAAGGGATTTCCGCAATCGTGCAACGCTTCACTGAGGATCTCCTTCTTTGATTCGCCGACAGTGCATTTGCTGCCGGTTTCGCGACCGACTCGGGAGAGAAATCTTTGATCGATTTGTTACGATGGTTTTACAGAGACTAAAAGAACATTGGACTCCTTTAGATGGATTTTTGTTTTGAATGGGAAGACTGATTCTGTTCGTTAACTCCAGTACATGGTCTCTATGAGTGTATTACAGCAGTGGAAAGATGTGATACATTTGGTTTAACGTAGGATTTTTTAAACATTGTGATTTGAATGAACTCTAGTGAAATTTGAAAGGGAGAATATCTGAGAACATTTGACAACATTTGTTGATTAAACTGTCGTGTGAATTAGCTGATTGTCTAGACCTTTATCAAATATTTGGGTTTACTCTGATAGTAACTATGAAATGCAAAATGTTTTATCGGCATGTGATAAGAAAATGAAAGTGCTTGTTCTTGACCAAATATTAGACTTTGTACACAAAGGGAGATTCTTGCGGTGATTGTCTGATTAACTCACGATGGACTCCTGATGAAGATAGAATAGGAAAATCAAGAACGGTTAATTATTACCTACCAAAATTCACAGCGATTAACTATCGTTCTCCGAAATTCTATAGCCAGTAATTATTATCTACCTCAAACTAAAAAAAAGGGAACACCGAAATAGTCCATCATTTTTTCAAAAAGGAAGTTTTCTAAAACCAGCGTCCGCTCACCGATGGGGAGGAGCGCCGTCGATCTGATGATGTTTCTGGACGTCTGCCAGCTCTACCTCCAAACTAGACGGAAGTCGCGGCACCTGTGTACTCTTTGGGCTATCGTAACATTCATTCGCACGGAAGACACCGGTGAATTCCTTCGTTGGTGTCAGGCATACACCGTCCCTCATCTACGTTACAGAAAGGACTATGCCAACCCCGATCACAAAGAGAAACAAAGAGTCGATAAATTAATTCTTAAGGCCCTTCAAGAATTATTCTACTGTGGATGCTTATCACCATGCGATATTGGTCTATGAATGGAACCTGTGAACATTTTTGGAGATGCACTTTCGGAAAAATATTCATGCCTACTGGATTACTTTGGCAAAGTTTCTCCAGGTGTTCTTCTTGGGGATGTAAGTGCTTTATTATGTGGAGTTTTATAGCGTTTAGAGGAAGATAGATTACTTTAGAATACTACTTCGTGGCTTGTTCGAAGCCTCGAATTTCCAAACCTTCAAATTTTTAAATCTTCGAACTTTCGAACTGACCATTATTTGTCGCGTATTCTTATTATAAACGAAGAAACTTTGTTATTCGTGATCGATAATTGCATGTACACCAAGAGCGAAGCTAAAAATTTTTTTTTTAGTATAGAACATAATTATGCTGCTTCAGAATACTAGTACTTAAATATGTAATACAACCGACAGTATTCCATAAAATAGCAAACAAAAACAGTCCAAAGTAATGCAAATTCTCACAAAAACCTTTACTGCAAACATCCAAGGATTATTATCCTTACAAAAACATCAGAACCGCGTTTGAATATGGAAAGCTTCCGGACTTCACAAGGAATATGGAAGTAGCTGTTGAATTTCAACACACTCATTGTCCTTGCTGCTTGAAGAGCGTTGAAAAGCAGGCTTGTTCTCGATTCTAGCCTCCCTGGAGGATCGATCTACCTGTGGATTCTGCTTTGAATTCGAGTGTTCCACCCCTCTGAGCTGTTATTCTTTTCTCAGCGTTGTTTTTCGTATACTCGCGGCTACCGCAACCACAAGTAGACGTCTTCTAGTGTTCCTCTTTCGTTTAATGGAGATACCACTCGACCTGTTTGTGTTTCCGGCGTGGTCGTCAACGTCGACAGTCGTCGTGACGAAGGACCACCGGTGTTACAACAAACAGAAGCTTCTTTGGAAGAGTTGCTTCTAAGAACAGGAAAGTTATTGCGTTTGGTGACCAGGAATGATAAGTTTTCGATGAGAAGGACGATAAGTTTGCTAGTGTTTTGAGGGGAAAAATAAAAGGGATTAGCTTGGATGAAAATTATAATAATTTTAAGTATACCTGTAAGTAATCCACTTTTTTAATTAACCCTTCAGTGGCAACCTAAATACGACTGAGATTTCTTTTTATGAGAACCGCTTGGTAATCATTTCAGACAGAAAGAAGTTTTGAGAAAAAGTTGCGATTAAAGGAATGCAAAATTACTCTCTATATTACAAATAGTGAATTCAATTATTACCATAATGCAAGAAATTGTTAAAGTACGTAAATTTCTTCGATATACGTGAGCAGAAAAGAAAATTGTTCAGTCGCTAAAAGGTTAAGCTCCTGTTCTGTCTTAAATATAATCATTATTGTTGCTTAACATTTTATACTTAGTTCACACTTGCTTTATAATTTAAAGTTTGTTCTCTTGGTAAAATAAGTTCATCAACGCAATTGAAAATAATGGATTACTTATTGGTACAGTTAATAATTGGAAAAAGGAAAGAAATAATCGGTTAACGCATTCGTTGCTACTGACGCATATAATGAAACCATTTCTGCTAATGCATACGGTGCATTAAATATTGCTGACGTACCGCTTGCGTTCTTGTTTTTATTGAATATTTGCTTTTGTGGTGTTGTCATGGTTATAGGAAAAATATGTTACTCGTTACAAACAATATCAGTCAAAACGGGAAAAAATGTAAAGTTCTTAGAAGATTGTCAGAGCAGATTGTAGCAGATTGACGTATGTAGAGCATTTCTCTTTAGATATGATAAAATCCGATCGTATTCATAGACGGAGATACACTCTCGGTATCTCGTTTCGCTTTCACATCTTTTGTTTGGCTTGTCAGCAAGGAATTACGGATATTCTGTGATCGATTTCCGATCGATTTCCCAAATCAACGCCTTGACACGTTGATAATTCTTGTTAACGAACTTGGTGTTTTTCATATTTTATAATTGTTGTTAGAAAGTTATAACCTTTCGTTCTCTCTTGATGGATTCCGTGGAAGAGTAAATTATTGTAGTTTACGTAGCCATAAACGTTTTCTCTTGGCATTTGTGATTGCAAATCGTGCTCCAGATATGAAGATGATGCTCTTATTCTTGTCTAGCCAGCAGTTAGCAATTTTTTGAGATCTCAAATATACGAAAGATGTTTAAATATTAATAAACATATTTCATAAAGGAGAAAATATTTAAGTATTGGATGTACAAATCAATTGCGTTATTAAGCGTCTATCGCTTTAAAGTATGGACGTTTCTGTCGATTTAGAACTGTAATCTTTCTTTTCGAATGTAAAATTCATAAGTCTCTTGATAAATATTGATCGTTTTAAATATTAAAATTGTATCATTTGATTTTCTGTAAGTATAGTGGCGTGCAAAAGTATTCGGCCACAATGTATGTAAATATTCAGTAATAACTTAAATCAAATACTATATGTGTTCCAGGAATTTATTGTTCCTATACACGAATGCCTTAATATCAATTGTTTTTATTGGACTAAACGATTTCTTATATAACTCCATGTTTAAAATATATTACAAATAAATTTTGTATATAACGCATAAGATGTACGCGAAATATAATTACATTCTACGCGATTATGTCGAAGTATCGATTTCATGTAAAAGTCGAATAGAACAGCTGCTTTTTTTTCGATTCTAAAAGCTTGGAACTGGTTTCATGATAGCTGTCCACTGCTAATCTCATGCGTGGAGTTGCTCTGGTCAATACCAGTAACGATTCATTAGGATGTAGGACAACCAGGGACGATTAATTAGGTCAAACGTGCTACCTGTGGATTCTTGTCTGACACATTCCATCGAAAGACTTAAACGAATGCAGAATTATATCGTTTTCAACATCTGATCAATGAAAACTCGTATAAAAGCACCTTTTTCAAAGCAAAGTTTTCGTTACGCAAGACGATATAATGACTCGTGTATTTGTCTATGAAAGTGAAGATTTAGTTAATAGGATGTAAATTTGAAGCAAGGAAAGGGGTGGCTGTGTTAGATAGCACCGGTCTTTGACCGCGGATGGTCGATTTGAGTAGAGGACAGGTTTTGTTCCCGATGATTTTGCTTGGACGCGATGAAAAAGCTTGTTGGGACCCGTATGTACCTCAAAATAGCTTAAGTTCTCTTATGTACTGACCTCTGGTGAGATATAAAACATCTACAAACACGGAAGTTGCTGTTATTTCAGTGTGGACGGAAGTGCCTCCGGGACACAAGTATTTTTAACCCCTTTTTAAAAGAAGCATCTAAAAAAGAACTTTAGGATACTTTGAAGCTACAATCTTTTATGGTAGAAAGATTTTGTTGTAACACGATTAGATTAAACAAATGCTAAAAATTCAAATTTTCAATGTATTTGTTTATACAAAATTTTTGTGTGATAAATTTAAAAGATTGTATAGAAAAGAATATCTATTATCTATTTCAAAGCTTTCAACTGTTACTTATTAGTACACCAATTACTACTACCATAAACTTATCGAAATAAAAGATTCTGTTCATAAATATGATAGTTATCCATAATGCATGACTACCCTATAAAAGTCTAATGATAAATTCAATCTATTGATAAATATTTATAAGAAAAGTTAGCCAGCTAACATTACCTATCTATTTGTAATTAATTGCAAACATTAATTCAAACGTTAATTCTACCTAAACATTTATGGTCAGATAAGTATGTAACGAGGAAGAAATATATAGAAAGAAATCGAGTAGAATTAAGTTGTCAGACAACGTTTAATAAACATCTACGGCGATTCCCATGGAACTATTGAGGCGGGAACGCACCGAGTAAATGAAAGTGACGAGAAAGTATACAACCGGTGCCTTTGGAACCGGAATCCTTTGCCGGTCATCGATTATGGAATATCAATCGGCGGATGACCAAATAAAATTGACGTGGCCTCGTATCTTAACACGATGCAACCATGAAAGTGATTGAAAACGAAAGTAACTCTGAAACTGAATCACTATAATGACTGCCCATCTTTATACGAGTTTTTATAGTTCTACTTATAACTCATTACTTTAGCTTAATGTTTTGTATATTTTTACTTATTAATTGCATTTTGTACTTTTTTGCATGTTTAAATTTTTTTATAAGTATATAAGTATTCAAAGTCTAACTATAAGTCATTGAATACTTCAAACTTCTGAATAATTTCAAATTTTATTAACTAGAATTAAAATTAAATTTTGATGAATCAATTATATTTGTTTTATGAATAAACACTTGCAGTCATTGATCTATAAAATCAGATCTTGAAAGCTTGTATTGGATCTTAAAAATATTTTATCCCAACGTTTGGGGAAGAAGCTATTTTCTCCTCTAGTAATTTAAATGGCCCTTTGTTCCTATTCATAGAGGGTGACACGCAAAAGACAATACAACATCTCGGCTTGTTTCCTCTAGATGAAAATGTACCACCGAAACGAATTGAAAAGCTCCCTATAAAAAATTCGCGATCTTTATTCTGATGAAAATCGAACATATAAAAAAATATGTGTAATTCTCGATATAAAAATATCTATAGGAGAACGAGCGATAACTAGAATTCCAGTGGATTTCTATGTGATCATTTTATCAGAGTAGAATTCATAAAAGCTTGTAGAGATCAAATTATTTGGTCTCAGGTCGTTTAATTCACGTTCCTTCGTAATTAGAAGTCAGGGTCCACTTACCGGCTCTTATCGAGTATCTGGAATCTATAAGATGATTCAAAATAAATGTAAAAGGGAATGAAATTTTCATTATAATGATTACTAGACTGCGGATATTTATGCATTCACAGAAAATTTATGTATGCGAAAAAATAGAGGATTCACGTAATATACAAAAATATATAAAATATACAAAATAGAGCACACATTATTATATTTAGGGGATGAAACTAATTTCTCTCTAACCTGCATTCCTCCGGCCATGTTTTTACAGATATGAATTTGCATAAGGATCCACAGTGTAATATTAGGTGTACCAATAGATAATCCACTTTTTTCTAATTGTGCATCTGCATTGTTACAATATCGATTGATTTTTCAGGTATAAAATCGATCAGTTTATATTGTAATGAAGCCATAAGTTAGTTTTAACGCGAAAAGGGGGTGGGTTAATAATTTGAATGTGATCTAATGTAATCAATTCACTTATTAAAAACACTAGTGGACCACTTATTGGTACACTTAATGATTACATTTTCTTATAGGTTAATATATGATGTGAATATATGTAAACGTGATGAACAACCATGTTATTTGCAGTATCGCGGACACGCGTGTGGATGAGGGTAAACCATCTTAGCGAGAGGGATGTCTGAAAGCGACGGAGAGCAAGTAGCTCGGTCGGTGGCCTTGGAGCAAGCCTACGTCCATGACGTTTACGAACAATGTGCCGAAAAGACTGTTCAAAGTAGACACTGGCCACGGATATATCAGTTTCTCGAGGAACTGGAACCTGGAGCCCTCGTCTGTGACATTGGTAAGTATTTTTGAAACAATCTATATAATTCCCTTACGTAGAATCTATTCTATTAATATATCATAGTTCCCTTCGTTATAATGTTATCTACTTTCGCCAGGTAGTCAATTACTAAATTTAAATCGATATTTACTAGGGATGTGCGAGATTTCGATGGGGACGAGATCCCGAAAGTTTCTGCATTTGTAAAAATATTCGCGATTCCCAACACATTCAGGATTCAATATTTTTGAGAATTTCGAGATCCTAAGAACCATTTCGGTATTCGTTTTGTTGAATACTTTCATAGTTTTTGGAGCCGAGGGAGAATCGGAAAATATAAAATCGAAACGGGATAAGAATTTCTTTCCGAACCCGGGTTCCCAAATATTCTTGAAAATCTTTTCGGGATCTTGAACATTTATGGGATCTCGTACACTTCTACTATTTACACTTTTGAAACGTTCTGTTCATTTAAGAACCAATTAATTTCGGAGTCATTCATCGAAATCAAAATTTTAATTATCATATTCTATAATATGGTTTCTACCCTACACATCATTTATGTACTTCATTAAAACTAATTCAATTTAATAGGTATTACCTGCTTAGCCAATCCGCCGGCTTTTCAAGATTACGCGCTGCGCGCCCCATAAAACGCATACCCATAGAGGTAGCTATCCATGAGACCCGTTTATGGGCACCTATCTTTATTCCTTCCTTTACTCCCTTTTTCCTCGCCTCTCAACTCCGGTCACTTGCGCTTTCACATGATCAATTGACCTCCGTACGGATGTATCGACGCGAATCCGTGTAGATCACTTACACGTACGCGTACGCGTGTATAAGTTCGGGCTAGGTGTGCTATGTACACCATTGATCCCACGTCGCATAGAGCCGCCTTTGAAATACCGTGGGATACGTTCGCCGTGGATTACACAAACTCATCGATCAGCGAACTTTGAAGCTAGCTCCCGTTCCGCTTATGATCCACTTCTCGTTCTAAAAGATACATATTACCGGTTAGGACCGTGGAATTAGTCATCGGTTTTCTGGATCATTTCTTGTAACAGCTATCAGCTGACCAGATTGCCAAACCGGAATTCGTAGCCGGATCTTTCGTTCGACTCGATTGGTTTAGGTTGACGATTAAGGACGATTATGGATAAAATTTTGTGCAGACTATATTTCACTAGAAGGCGTTCCAAAGTACGGTAGACTTTTGCTCAGTTGGCTTCTATGAGATTGAACCTCTGGCCGAGTAATCTGAAAATACATGCCTAGTATAATTTATCGGTTGTTATCGAAAAAAGTAATTTATTCCAAGTATATATTATAAAAAGTAGATCATATAATTTATGTAATATAATTATATTAAATAATGTACGATGCTGTTTTAAAAATGATATATCAATTGTAGATGAATTATCTTGCCGATTAATATGCAGAGTGAGTCTCGCAACTTGATCACCTCAAATAACTTGTGCATTATATGTTATAGAAAAAAGTGTTTGAAATAAAAGTTGCATGGTATCAAGGGGGACATTTAGTATTGTAATTAATTTTGTATTACTTTGCTTTTTTATTGAGACATTTTTTTCTATAATGAATAATGCATAAACTAATTGGAGTGATCAAGTTGCGAGACTTACCCTGTATTTTATCGCAGTTTCAATAATTCCTCTCGATTTTTCTCTTGATCTACTGTTTTTATCTTGCAAAAAATATGGCCTGTTAAAAATTTACTTGATAATGGTTTTATCTGAAAGATGTACAAAGTGTTTCAAAGCATCCGAGTCTAATCTAATGTTTGAGAGCAGTTTCGTTTGACTAGTTTTATCTGAAGGATATATTTCCACGAAGTGTTTGAGAATATATAAAAAAGCTATCTAATGAATAGATTTATTTATAAGTTTGCACGTGAAATCATTAGCTCACGGCTCATTGATTTTGTTCAGGTTGTGGCAACGGGAAGTACCTGAGCGTTAATCACAGCATCTTTAAAGTGGGTGTGGACCGGTGCAAGCGTTTCACGGATATCGCGCGTGAGAAGGAAAATGAGGTGAATATATCATTTTAAAGAAAATACAAATGAAGCGGTGACCCGTTACCGGAAATGGACTCTTACATCCGTATCCTGCCGGCTTAATAATAACTACCGCAGTTAATTATATCCGGAACAAATTTTTCCGCGAAAAACATTTTTCCGATTAAGTGTATCTAATTGCGTGTAATGAAATTGAGACAAAGTGACAATTGGCAATGACTAACATCATTATTAGGAACGCAAAAAAGGTTGATACAAATCATTGAGAAGTCTTTATATAGATAGTTTTAACATTTGTAACTTAAAGTTAACGAAGCGAAACTCGGATTTCAATTGAGGATTAAGATTTAAATTTTGATTTTAAATCGTAATTAAAATTTAATTTAATATAGATTTGTTTCATAAATGTTCGCTAAAATTGGGCTTTCATTTTACAGGTACTGATCTGCGATAATCTAGCCCTGCCGTTTCGGGATGAGAGCTTCGACGCGGTGCTCTCGATCGCTGTGGTGCACCATTTTGCCACAACAGAGAGGCGAGTTCACGCGCTGAAAGAACTTGCGCGGGTGTTGCGGATCGGCGGTCGACTGGTTATATCAGTATGGGCTATGGAACAAAGGCATAGGAAGGTAAACAGAATACCGAACAGTACACTAAACCAACGACCTAGAACCAAACTCATCCTTTAGTCCTTTACTCCTTTGTAGGTACAGCTTTTCTTTTAATTTTAAATTGTTTGATCTATACACTTTAACCCATTTACATAATAAATAATCGAGCCGTATCGCCCCGTATCGGTAAATATTTTTATTTTTAATTCTAATTTGATTTTACAAAATAATATACTGACTTACCGTTGGCGACTGAATAAAAATAAAAGAGGTAAAACTTGCTGATATTGCACTAAAAACATCAAACTTTTTTACTTACTGCTCATTAAGACGCTCTTAAATTGTTTCAAATTCAGCAATAAATAGATATTATCTTGCGTGGATTATTCCGCGCTTGATGACAAGTGACATTCATCAAGTGCGGATTATTCTACTTGCGGATGCAAATGAGCTAAGTATTTGCTATTGTAAGAATTTTTGAATAGTTAAAAGTACACGCAATACTCGGAATATCTAAGCTCTCAATAGTTACAAGCTGTTTGAAGGGATTTACAGAAACAGATATAGGTACAAGCTATTCGATTCAGCTTAAAAATGTCATCATCCGATGCGATTGAATTCAAACGATGTTCGAACATGCTTATGAAATACACCCACGCGAGCATGACAGTCAATCGATACGATTGTTCCAATGCACACAGTCTGGGTAAACCTATGTGTGATTCTATTGCTGGTAATCCTATTTTTTTTTTAGTCGATGGCTTTGTTTACATACTTGTTGGTCATGGATTTTTTAAATTGCCACTGGGAATCTTTTCACGTAGCAATTTAGTACATCACTCATTTTCCCGATTTTCTTAAAAATATTCATATCTTTTTACAAATCTTTACGTATCAACAATTCCTTTAATTTTGAATAAGAGGGACAGAATTTAATAAAAGAAAATTTATAAAATTCATTAATAAATAGAAAATGCATATTAACCCTCTGCCCTACGATTATTCGATTACGTGTGTTACCATTAGTTGCTTATTATTTTCGTATCATGTCAAATACAAATCATGTGGATATTATAAGCAATTTTTATTAACAACTCTCAATCTTATAAGACAAAGCCAAACTTAAAGTTCGAATTAACTTTTATCAGCAATAGTATTCGTTTTTATTAAATCTACGCCATTAATCATAAAACGAGTGTAGCTCGTTATTGTAGGATAAAAGTTTAATAGAGAATGGTTTTGTTTTCATGCTTCCAGTTCGAGTCTCAAGATGTCTTGGTACCATGGCCCAAAGCCTACTGCATGAGCTCGGCATCGGATAGATCGAGACGTTCCGGTGCACCACATCCCAGAGGCTTACGTTCCAATCAAAACGCTCAAAAATACGTATCATCTTCTAAAAGGTAACTTACCCCAACAACCCCAAAAAATATAAAAATTCCAGCTACCTAAAACCGTTGTAAAGAAAAACAGTATCATACAACTGTTCCACTTAATCCATTCAATACTACTGATGGCTATATGCGCTGAAAGAAATCGTATCTTGCGTTTGCTGTTAACACTTTTTGTCGATTAACCGCGATTATCCAACGCTATTGGCGTCTCGAATCATTTCCAATCTTTTGTCACCCGAATAATGTGGAAGAACCGAAAGGAGAATATGAATTGAACGTAATGCAATTCAGTATTCTTACGATTTCTTCATACTCTTTGAGTAAAATCCGCACTAACGAAAGCATTAAAGTAAGCCAAGCCGTCCAATTATCTTCTTTATTATGCACTTAGCTATTTTACTGCTACTTTATCGTATACTAAAGGGCTTATTACCCGTTAATAGCAGTAACATATTTCATCGAAATTCTATTTAACTTGATGATATTCGAAACATAAGATGGAAAATGTCGCGAGATTGCTAATTTCCGAAATTGTATTTTCTTCGTCTATTCCCAACCTCATTTCTTCCTCCTTTGAGACGCTTTCCAAAGTTAGTATAGCGACCCCGATAATAATTACCGCTAATGGGGTTCTTGCTTCAGGAACAACCAACGAAAATGCAAAAGCAAGAGCTATTGGATCGACCCGATATTCAGTCCGTCACCGTCAACCAGTAGCCTTTCCAGCCCGAACGAGACCTGTTACAGCTTTTTTCGCCGTGCTTTACAGGTAACAAAACGTATCTATTGGGTACCGGAAAAAATTCGTACGATTTTTTATTAGAGACAAGTTCAAACCATATTTCTTATAGTACTTCACAAAAGCAATACCGCCACAATAGTAGTATTAGACGTTCTATTCATGTATTTACCTTGTTAGGCAAAATTAAATTTGAAGAAAGCTCAGATAACTTAAATTTGTATGAACTTTTTCCGAGGACTAATAACTTTCTTCGTCGCGTATTTTATACAAGCGTGTGTGTTAACGTTAAAATTGCTTCTCCTCTATTTTTTTCTCCGTACTTTTCGCGAGTGTGCTATCGCAACATGATAATTTCCTGCAATAGGTGTCTAAATTGTTAGCAAACCTTATCGATTCCGCGTGCAACCGTTACAGTACTTCACAGAAGAAAAAGTAGGCTAACTGCCTGCGGAATACGCTTCGGATGCAATTGGAACGGATAGAATGCGACGAAGATCGTTTGTCAGCGGGACGCATGAGTAATTTCGCCTCTTGTCGCTTGCTTTCCTCCGGGATGTTCAATAATCGATGGGAATGTGTTTAGACAAGATTGAGGCAATTGTTTGCGTAAAGATTGGAGATTCCAAGCATAGCGGTAGTAGTCTAGCAGGCGATATCGAAAGATCATAGCAGTTTAACGATCTTTATTTAAAATAGTTATCTGTTATTTATTGTCTTCAGTCAAATCAAAATTTATTCATAAAACACGTATACATGACGTACATACATAACTAATCTATCTTATATGTATAAGTATTCCGATAAACTTTTTCTTATTTTTGTTTAGAAATTAGCAGGTGGTAGGCGTGGGTCTGGAAGTCGACCTTGGTTCCTTGACAGTTGGCAGAGCGGCAGTGGAAAAAATCGGAAAGACTACGAGCAAGAGGAGCTGCCGGACGTGGACGAGCTGCCCATCGAGTTGCGCCGCGTGGAGGATGTTAACATGACGTTAAACAAGCAGTTGGACTCTCTGAGCACCAAGTCGAAGAGTTTAGGTGATATTTTGGAGATTCAGCGGCTGGATCTGGTGCGATCCAGGTCCAGCATCCCCGGTCTATGCTCTATGTTGACGTCCGAATTGAACCTGGACGGGGAATCCAGGACATCGTCATCGATGAGTGGCTCGAAGCCACGACTAGTCAAGCAGAAGACTCACTTCGTAGATGACACCGGTTTGGAACATCCTGACAACACTGCCATTCAAGAACTAACTAAGGACATTCCAGACTTTCAGGTTGCTATTCATTCAATTTCTTTCATACGACTGTAAATTTAACCGTTAGAATCTCAGGGATCACTGAAAAGAATTTTGTCAGGAAATGCTAAGCGACGCGATAGTGCTATGTGGGACTGAAACGGTTAAATAATAAAATTCAAACTTAGATAATAGTATTAATGTTTTTATGTCATTTGTTCTTTAGGTACCATCTAGTCACTCCTCAAAGCGAGGCAGCATTTTAAAGCAGAGCTCCATGAACGAAGAGTTGATGTCTACGGAGCGGTTAGAGGAGAAAGAAAGAGTACGACGGAACATAATGAAACAGGCGTCTCTGAACGAGGATATCATTTGCAAGGGAAGAACTTTCGAGTCCCTCAGAGATTCCTTTTATTCCGCTAATGCGACAAAGAGGTTTCAACTGTTGAAAAGTGGCCTTACGAACAAGATTAAACAATCCACCACGAACATTGAGGTATCCGGCATATCGATCAAGAACGGATTCGTAAAGATTCTCCAAGGCTGGAAATCCAGCGAGAACGATACAACGACTACAAATATAGCCAACGATGAAGCATCTAGAGCGAAGAATGACTCGAAGGTTCAGCTTGCGACTGTAATAAGAAGAGAGACAGAAGGTATTGAGAGGCGCCTATCTCGCGAAGATGGTTCGGATTCGTCGAAGGATAGCAGTTTGCAAAGTGACACTAGCGTCGATTCCGAGGACAGCTTCGCGTCCGTGATCTACGTGCCAAAGCAGGACACACAGCCGACGACGGAAGCTATTCTCCCAGTCTCCAATAACCATCATCTGGGAAGCACCTCAGCGCCTCCTTCGCCGCGCGTTAAATATCCTCCTGAGTCACCTAACTCAAAGCTGAAGGTCATTCCTATATCCCCGTTGCTTAAGCAGTTTCCAGCCACCACTAAATCTTCACCTCCGCCTAGTCCACCTAATCTATCCCCTCGTTCCTTGAATCCTGTATTCTCCAGACCACTTTTTGGTCCAACTACTGTCCCCAGTCAACAACAGCTACCTGCAGACAAGCCTATTAATAACATCAGAACAGAGGTTTTAAATAATGGTTATCATCAACCAACTAATGGATATTTGCAGAATAACAAGAAGAATACGGAAAGTGAGATTTGCGGGAGGAATGGATTTCTGGAGGAGAAGAAGCCTAGTTTGCAAAGTATACGTGCTTATAGGTCCATGACCGAAAGTTTGGAAATTGAGGAACCAAAACCTGTCAAAGACACCGATCCTCTTTTGCCCAGTGCAGATGACAGTCCCGACGTGTCGTTACAGGAGAAAGCTACGTTTGAGATTAGCAAGGAAGAGGAAAATCGCAAAGCTAGACTGAATCAGATCAAGGAACTGTTGAAACAGAAACCTGGCTTCGCGACTAGAACTAAACCTTCGTTCCCTATAGTTAGAAGAGCTTCGACAACAGCTAGCGGCCGTTTAGACGCTGTCACCAAAGTTCTTCCTCGGTTGCTCTCATTGGAGCTGTTTAATCCCGAGACTGATGATCTAGACAGTGATTCCAGTGGAGTGTCGTCGCCTGATTCGGTAGGCTCTGTGATCAGCGTAATCTCCGATGAGAGATACATGGCTAAGAAGGATAACAACAAGTCAGAGTGTACTGAGTCTTCTGAAGTGCTGGATAGTTCAGCTGAAAACGTGTCTGATCCTAGTGACGTAACAGCGGACGAAACATCGGGATACGTAGCTGATTCTAAGGAAGACGAGACGAAAACCACAGAGGATAGCAGTTCGTCGCAGTCTTCTAGATTGCTAGAAGCTGCAGCCAATGTTGCCAGTTCCCTAGAGGACGCCGTGGAGACTGCCATCACGAAAACGCACACTAAACCATATTCGACGCAAATAGCACAACAGGAGAGCGTCGAGAGTTCAGTTTCTAGTGAGAGTAAGCCCAGGACAAAGTCAGACATTCAGTTGCCCGAAGTGGAAGACACCTGGAACGAGGAATGCCGTAAACATCTTATAGACTTTACCGAGAAGCTCAGCGAGAACCTAATGCACGAAATGGACGAGAATACAAGCGACCAGAGGATCCTTGAGGAACCGTTGCTTCCAAAAAAAGACTTCGACAAGCGTAATCTCGAATCCTTAACGTCTTACGAAATTCCAAGATCTAAATACAACGACTTATCCGACACGATTGCCTGGCTAAGTAATACTAGCAATGGGTTCCACGAAGACCCAGACAAGCTGATAGAACCAATAGATCATCTACAGGAAACGGAAGACAAGTCATCGATGCACAGGAGCACATCGGATGATATAATGGATTTCGTTATGGTCTCCAACAGCGGGGAATTTATGAACGAAAAAGAAACAGCTTATTTAGACAAGAATGCTCCGGAGAAACCCTATTTGAGAACCGCGAATTCCATGGAGTCGAGCGACATTGGTGAGTCCATCGACAATACCATAAGCTTCAGCGACGGAAGCCACGCAGAGTCCACTGGAAGACTATGC
The DNA here is from genome assembly GCA_028830335.1 of Eucera pruinosa. Lineage (NCBI taxonomy): Eukaryota > Metazoa > Arthropoda > Insecta > Hymenoptera > Apidae > Eucera > Eucera pruinosa. The sequence goes on along the minus strand of JAMYCR010000003.1, from coordinate 20,309,524 downwards.
AGTAGCATGATGTCGTTGCTGTCGAACAACGCCGAATATCCAAAATCGTACGCCGAGAAACGAAGACTCCAGTTACAAAGGAGGTCTGCATCCGAGGAGACGCCACCCAGATACCCAGATATCAGTAAACGTAGCACCGACTATTTGGTAACCACCACAACAGGAAGCAACGATTCCCTCAGTGGATCTTCCTCTCAGGAATCTCTGCCATCGGACCGCGGAGGTGGCGCGATAACTTATCATCAGTACTATCACGTGTTCAGGGAGGGCGAACTGGACCAACTGATCAACAAATACGTGGAGAATTTGCACATTATTTCTTCTTATTACGATCACGCGAGCTGGTGCATCGTTGCAGAGAAGGTGCAGGTCTGGACTATATGACTCGAGGCGGACGTTTCAGTCCGTTTTCACGCGGAGCGTTGCGCCTCGTGTGTCGCCACGCCGCCGGTTATTAGATCGCTTATCGGGCAAGGATAATCAGTTCGTGAAACTCGCTGAACTTCGTGAAATGCTTCTCGAGACAGTTTACGTGGAAGCACGCGTTACGACGACGAGAGTAAGTTGGTTTCGTTATTATTAAATTGCAAACTCATTATACGATGGATATGTTAAGTTTGGTTCAATTATGAAGGTGAAGATACGTAATCCTTTCACTTCGGCGGATTTTAGTCAAAGAATACCCGGAAGTCGTCAAAGTACTGAATTCCATTGCGTTAAATTCATATTCCTCTTCCAATTGAGGCATTGGTTGCACTCCCCGCATCGCATCGTATTTTTCCGCGTGCCATCGTAGCAATCGTATTATTAAAATCTGCTATTGCAATCATATTTATTATTAAAGCGTTTTTATATTATTTCTCCATAAAAATATTCAATTATCGCAAAAACAATTTAAATCTATTTATGTATGTTCTGTACATTACCAAATGTTACTATTTCAAGTGAATGTATTTTAGTCGTCAAACTTAAACGGAGTTAAATTGTTTTTGTACCCAATGCCTCAATTCTTCCTTATTCTTCAAATAACAAAGAATTTCAAGTGTTTCAAGACGTAAATAGTATTTTTAATTACTAAAATTAATCGGCAAAAGTCATTAATAACGCGCTATGCGCGAATTTCTTTAGCGCCTATGAGTGCCGATATCAATGAAAGGATTAGTGAAAATCCGTGCATACGTTAATTTATTATATCTTTCATTATTTTCGTTAGATTGAAAGTGATTACATTAGCTGACTATGAGTAGATATTGTGTAGGGAATCAGAACTTTTGTTTATAAAAGTCATATAAATACAGTAGAAGTTCCTCCATGCGAATTAATAATAAAATGCAAGTATTCGCATACAGGAATTTCCGAATACTATAACAATCACTTTCGTTTACATCAAACTTTTGCTGTGATTAGGAAACTTTATAATTTCTAGTCCTCTTCTAATCTCAGATTCTATCGAAGTATAGTGTACCGCGTAAACTGAAGACAAACATTTCATTCTCTCTAGGGTAAGACTAAGTATCCGTGATGCGTGTCGATTTTGTTGATTTGCAAACGATATCATTAACTGTGTACGAGAAAGAAGGAGAGGTTAAGAAAAGATGGGAGATGAAGTGTACATATGTAAATTAAAAAAAAAACAAGAAGACGTTTCCGACGTAAGCGCACAGATCGGTAAACAAAAGATAATTCATCAGATAAAACACTAGTAGAATAGGTATTTGTATCATTCGTCTTAATGCTTGACCAAACATTTCTCGTTTACTCGGTCCTTTTATCGGTTCATTGGTTTAATATTGGACAGATCTCCATTCTAGTCTTGAATCGATTACGATTATACGGTAAAGCGTAGCCTTAGTTTAAGCGTTAGGTCTGTGATTCCTAATCTTTTGATCGTTAAACTCGTCGTCCATCCGTTTTCACCGTTGAAAACGGACTTTGTTCTCTTTGTTACATATTCTGTCCTCCTAAGTTAAAATGTCCTATATCGTATTTTTTCATTTTTCAAATATGGCCAAAACGAAGGATGACACAAAGAGACTAGTTAAACTTCAATTTTTTCGGATGTCTCGGAATGCTAGATAGGATATTTTAACTTACAAGGGCAGTATAGTTCTCGATCGGTACCATATTCGTCCAAGGACAGTTCTAATATGAGTGGTACATGTGATTTTTTATCAGTTCAAACTATTTTTTCACTTTTCTCCTCGCCGCCATTGTTTAGTTTTCCGAATTATTTTATTTAATGTTTCAATTACAGTTTCTTGAATTATAGTAGACGTGCAAATTAACTCTTTAAATAAAATTCCAATTAAATCATTAGAATAGTCTGCATTATTTTCTATAATTTCGAAGATATTATCTTTTAAGTTTTCATAAACTGGAAGAATATCTGAATTTCATGTATTTCCGGCGCCAAATTAAATTGCATGCCTAACATTTATAGACGTGAAAGCTTTCCCTCACTTTTGTTATAAAAATACTACTATTTAAAAGATATGCATGTACTGTTTCTGAATCTAGTCACAATATTGTATTAACCAAAGAACAAATACATACATATATTCGCTAAGTTCGTGGGAGTAAAAGTGGGGGAAAGTGGAGTAACAGTGGTGAGGAGAGCCGCTCAATCTTAAAGATACCAAGAACTGTTCCCTGCTATAGTTTATTAGTTTCGCTCATCCTTTTTAACACTTATCATTGGTAGGGAATTTTTCGGTAACTTTTAATACAACCCTCGATAGTTCAGTCATTGGCTAAGTACAGGATATTCATTTATAGGATTTCAAACTGAAATTCCGAAATTTTTTACGCCCCTTATTTTATAATCTATATCTTCAATTCGACCATCAAACTTCATAAAGTTAACTGTTTATAATGCCGTGCGATTTAAAAGTTACATATACATGCACTTAAGTTAATTGAATTTTATTTCATTAGCATATTACTGTATTATTCAATTTTTTACTTTATCCTCCTATTGATGCTAACCACTTATACGGTAATTAATAATTCTTGATTTCCCAGTTGAAACGAAAAGTTTGACCTAATTGTAATTTTGTTCGCTGTAAAAGTAACTTAAATTCGGTTTATAGAGGAGCAAATGACAGAATTCCAATACAACTGATTATCACAATATTTATTTATAATTTTCATCGTTTTAAAAACGCTGTTGTTTTATTCTATTTGAAACCAGTAATGTCGCATGTGACATTAAAATAGTAAGGGAACCGGGTGTTTCTATATGAGAATGAATCCTATGCTTCGTTGACGGTTCAGTTATCCTTCTATCCCCCTAAAACCGATATAAAAGTATTATCATGGTGGAGCACTTTACACAACAGAATGTACAATAAAACACTCTCGTTCTCAGTAGTACTACGACAGTAAAATGCAATCGTGTTCCACTATGATAATGCGTCGTTCTTAATTAAAACACGTAACGATCGCAACAAATCACGGAATATTTTCTTTTTACCACATATGATGTAAATAACGATGATTTTCGTTTGACAAGCGTAGATAACTTCCATAAAAGCATAAAAAATGCTACGATAGTGTTTATTTGTCATGCTTGTCTCTCGCGGACAAGGTTTTACTATGGAAACCGAGGACTTAGGATAATAAATTGCACAGGAACTGCTGTTCCAATGTAGCGGATGTTATTGCGCTATTACTATAAGGAAATTCAACTGACGAAATACAGGAAGATATACTGCTTAACGTTATTGGAGAGTCATCCATTTTGATGCCACTAGAAAGCTACTGAATATTATGTATATTCAACGTACTAGCAAAAGTTTCGAATTATTATAATTCTATTATTAGTCTTCGGATCATTTCTCAAGCATGTTTGAAGTTGAATTTAATTCTCGGGGACAAATTATTTCCTCCAATTTTATTTGAATTAAATTGCAATAAAAAATTGGCGAAGATGCTTTCAGAAAGGATATTACACAGCGTAGATAACTTTCAATTTGAATATTTTCTCACATTTTGTGGTATTAATATTCGAGCGATAAAAATGGACCATCCTGTATATGTAAGCCCAACTCGAGATCTTCGAACGGATAGGAGTGCTCCAATTACTTTGAGCAGCATATTTGCCGTTTAAAGTATTAACAGAGTACATAGAAAAGATTCGGCTTGTAAGCTTCTGTATTTCGAGTATATGAAAGAGAAAAGATTCAACGAATTGGTTCGAAAGTGAAATTGAAAGAGAAACACCTTCCACGACGTATCGGTTGAATACAGTTTGATATCAAGAAAGTTTAAGAATCACTGTAAAGTTAGAGATTTATCGCGAACGGAACGTTAATTAGAAAGTTTCACAAAGTTCTCGTCGAGGTTGTGCCTCAGTGAGGATACCTTATTGATAGCAGGCACAAAAAAAATCACATAAAAAAAGGACCAAAAGATATAGAATACGTCCGTAAATCCTCGTCATTGGCGTCGTATTAATCATGCGTGTTTAGTAAACGAACAGGAGGAAACTTGTTTCTCGATCATATGAAGTTCACCGAATTTAAAGGGTTAAAAAAAGAAGTAATTCGGAATTTTTACGGAGTACTTGTAATATCGCAATAACTATCGGACCATTCGACGAGAGTATACCACGAGACAGCAGAATAACCGTGAACCCTGTAGATAGGAAATTTAGCAAAATCCATCATTCACGATTCCTTGCTTTTTCAAGGATGTTCACGACGAGACACACGTTCGTATTTCCGCTATTGTAGAAGAACAAAAAAATGTTGCCGCGGAAATTCATCCATAGCTGCACAACGGAACAATTCTTGAGGAACAAATTAAAGGGTTAAAACATCTCGACCCACCGTGACCGAACTGTATATTCCACATACATATATACGCATATTAAACAAACTAAAAAAAAAAAAAAAAAAAAAAAAAAAAAAAAAAAAAAAAACAAAGAACGGTACTGACTGCAAAACTCTATAGTTAAAAGAAATAAGAGAAAATGAGGAATACACACGTACACGTACACACGTAGATCGCGAAGTTGTTGACTCAATATCAAATCAATTTACAAGAGCGTTAAAGAAAAAAAAACGTAGATATCATAGTGGTACATACGATTGCGCACGTATTAAAAGAATTAAATACTTCTCTAAGAAAAAGAAAAAAAAGAAATAAAGTTTAACTGATCCAGTGATATTATACTTCATATGTTATAACGAGCATACTTTGCTACACTTTTTTTGTAAATATCTTACCGATAATACAAGAAACCAATATATATATATACATATATACATATAAATACATGTGTATACATACATATATCGGCAATCTTATCACAGTTTCGTAAGTGTGCTTGAAAGGGCTGTCTTTAAATATTAAGCAGTGAACATACTCTTTTTTTCTTGGAACTCGTTTTTTTATTATGAAACGTTACATAGATTAAATTTAGTTTAATCTCATTTATTGTACAAATTATATATATATCTATATATATATATAATATACAAATATATATATATATATATATATATATATATATATATATATATGTAATTGCATTTAATTAACTATTGTATTATATAGCTGGATTTTACTATTAGAATCGAAGAAAGAATTCTCGAACGAAGAAGAAAAAACGTACAATTGTTCTTGAGGATGCGATGTTGGTGACACTAACGCCATCAGTGAACAAGCGAATGAATGCACAATCGATAAAATCGAAATTCTATGTGATCGATTTTAATCGAAAGCCTAATTGTTGCTCACCTATGTGTTACGGACGTCCATGATCATTTCGAACAGTCCTTTGACGGGTTCTTTTTTGTTCTTCTTTTCCACGACACGGCTGTAATACTTGCGAACTTCTTTAGCGAATATTATAAAATACGAAACAAAACCGTATTAAGCGTACATGGATCTTGCAAATGAAAATAAAAATACGCGAAGTAAGATCCTCACAAGAACACGATAGATATTATACATTAGGCACGTGCAAATTATCGTTCATAACTTGTAACAACTATTTAGCTCATCGAGGAAAAATTTTATACAAATTAATTTCTCTTTGGTTAACGTGTCAGTATAGTCTTCCTAAACATTATTACTAGACTGCGGATTTTTCTGCAAACTTATATTTTTATGTACACGAGTAGGAAAGTGGAACCTAATTAGGGGGTTGTTTCAGCATCCGAGTATCATAATACGCGCTTTACTTTCGATATTTTATATATTTGTGCGTATTATGTCCACCCTGTATTTTTCGCCATAATTAAATTTCTCATAAATGCATAAAAATCCGCCGTCTAATTATTACTATTATTTAACCCCGTTGGAGTTGCATCGAACGATTTTCATAATCAAAATCAATTCGATTCGATGCAATTCGAGGTATCGATTCGCACGTGTCTACGAGGTAGATAAAAAAATGACTTCAGGTTTACTATCCGTAATTCCAGCGCAGATTTAAGGGACGAACAAAAAAGAATACGAAGAAAGCTGTCGGATTTTAATGCTGCATCTAGAGATGGCTGTGCTCGACATAGCTTAGATGTGTATACATGTTACACGTGTATGTACGTGCACATACATACACACATGCCAGTACGTACACATAAGATACATGCGTACAAAAAAAAAGCGTACATAATGCACAGATTACACACCGTATATAAGGTCTAATAATCCCACACCTATATAGCGAATATTTAAAAAGGAAAGAATTGTTCTTCGCGCATATTTATTCCCCCTTCCATCCAACGAGAAGTGTATAATTATCGCGATAATAACATGAGATTCAGTGTTGCGTACGACTTTCTATTATATCGTAGCATCTCGCGCGTTACTCCAGTAAATACCTAGGTTCGGTCTGAAAATTTTTTATCGATACCTTGGAACAAATTTTTGTCATTTATTCCATTGAGAGAAAATACATTCTACTTTCATTAGGAGGGTAATTATGGGCATCACTGCGAAGGTACCAATTACTGTGTAACTTATAAAATTAAGATTTTACGATACATAACTGCATGAAAATAAATCAAAGGATTTTTTAAATGCTAGTTATTGATAGTTGATAAGATATAAGCAACAATAAGCTCATTTTTCATTCATTTATCGTAATTTGATATTCGAAAATTATTGGATAAAATATCAACAATGACACTTCTAAACACCTAGTCAAAAGATACTTATATTTCTGTTATCATTAATAAAGTAACAACTCTAAATTTATTTTCAGATATATTAATCATCGGTTTATTTAAAAATCGATGGATATTTTCATTATTATTTATTTACTAGTACTGTTAAAGTTCGCCTTTGTTGAAAAACCGCAGTAATACCCACACTTACCTTACACTTTTTTTAATTGCGTTTGCAAGAGGAAAGGAGAATTTACACTGAATACGTAGTAACACAAACGCATAAAAACTCGATGCGAAGATTACATTTCTCAAATAGTTTGCAACGAAGGAACCGAGACGTTAGTTTGATGCTCTGAAATAACACGTTTGGTAAATTGGTAATCGACATAGCAACAATTTAGTTATGGTACATATAAATAATACCAATTTACCATGGTCACTATTTTAGAATATCGAACAAACGCAGTATCCGCAGACAAAATCAATTAGACCCAGTGTATATTAAAGTGTATATTTAAGGTTCACACGAAATAGTTCGTTTTTATTTGTATACTTCTATTTTAAAGTTTTCAGATCGGTCCTGAATATATGCGTATAAAATTGTATTCAGATAAAACGATTACTATAGAAATGGTGCTATTTACGAAAGATCCGTGATTACGTACCATCGAAGAACCACAATTGTAGACATACTCGAAAGCGGATTAAAATTCCCGTTCTTTTTTCCCCTCGATTATTGATTGCCGTTTTGATTGCACGAATATCAGGGTAAATAATAATAGCGTTACGCAGACAATTTTCGAACAAATCTTCGAATATAATCGCAATGAAATTAAAACGATTTTTCGATTACATCCTTCCGCATGATTCAATGTATATCGCTTTGTGGAAATAGTTTCGCCGCCAAAAGTTATCGACGTTTAACCAAACAAGCATCTTAAACTCGTGGTATATAGTTCATTCAACTATATAAGCGAAATTCATCTCCGATATTATTAAAAACTTGAAACACGTTTCGTTTTATTTAGTACTTACTATCATCTATTATTAAACAACTATATTATCTAGTATATTACGATACTTCATGTGACTATCGAAGTATTTCGAGAACGGAGCGCGAGTTTTTGAAAGCGTTTAATTCTAAGTGAACATAACGGGGGAGCTACGAGACATTTCTTCGGTATTACGATTCTAGCTTCGGAGTACATTACGTTTGGGCGGTACCTCTGAGATGTTTAAAAAGATATTGACAATATATATACATGTGATTGACAGAAGGTTCCATCACAGTTTTGTAAACTACATCGTATTTCTATAGGGTTTACCATTTGGGGAACCGAGGAAGTAAAAATGGCCACGCGATTCTAATTATTGTATAAACGATACATGATGACATTAAAGAGAGAAACGATAACCAATTTTAACACTAGATTTACGAAATCCGTCATGCTTAAAGTTACAAAGATTATATATATTATTTTTCAGGAAATTTACGTTGACTTTAATTGATATAATGGTATGAATACGTATTCTATTTCACCTACCTCCCCTTCAACCTTCTAATTTCGAATACTTATATACAATGTACCTATTTTTCCGGAAATCTGATAAATTGTACAATCAATGTCCGTAAACCTAGCGTTAACATTGTTTCGTTAATAATTGTAAGTACTACGAATTTCAAAATTTTAGTCAACTTTACGAGAAAAGTGTACGTACGAGAAATTCGCGTGTCCTAAAAATCTTCCTCGTTCTTCCGGTTTAGTACTATCGTGTAAAACAGTTTTTTTTTCTTTCTTTTTTTCCGTTTTCTTTTTTTATTTTTGATCTCTTCGATAATACCGTACTTGCGGTCCAGTAACACGTACATACGTTTATTGTAACTTTCCAATAACGATACCGAATTATCGATTCAGTGCACTCGATCGATTAATTGAGCATTCGTATATTCGTTTTGAACGTCTAACTAGGCCATGTTCGAAACCAGACCAGACTTCTATTTTATACCTGTATTTCACGATCAGAATATTAGAATGATTATCTAATGCGCATTATTATGTAAATGTACATTTCGTTTAATAGAGATAATATTTCATATTTCTCTCAGAATTATTGACCATTGTATCCCTATATGTATTCTTCCAGCTGAATCTCAGTTATAGATAAGATGAAATTTTCCGATCATTTAATATCTAACTTTTTGATTAATTTATTGGCTTTTGTGTAATTTTTTTCTTTTTTCGGTAACGATTATAATTCGAAGGTAAGTGCAAGAAACATTAAAACAGTACACTTAAGTTTTTGTCTCTGTTTTATTTAATCTTATATTTTTCGCCGTTGTTAACATTTTTATAATTAAGCAATTTATATAGGTTTCTCCTATATTTCATACAGGATTGCACAAAATTGTTTCACTGAATTTCGATCAACAAATTTGTTAATACGTAATACAGACTGCGTTATTCTAGTTGGAACGATTTATAAATAAATTTTATTGATACAGTTATTGCGTCTGAACAATGTATGTATTCTTTCGTATCGTTTACCAAAAGCAAATGCGTTGAGCGAGGTACTGAAAAAAATTAAGTCTCAGTAAAAGCAGTGAATGAACGAAATATTCATTGTGCCCATTTTATATTTTCCTTTTTTTGTGTATAAAAACCGCTAACTTGATTTTTATTTATTTGTATAGTAAGCGTACAATACGTGCTAAAAGAATAAAAGCGTATATGTACATATACGTACGTAAACTGAAAATGTTTCAAGTGAACCTATGTACATTTAATTATCAAAATACAGTAAGTAAGTATTTTGTTACAATAAGTGTAAGTTGCCCAACTTACTTAATTTGTGCAAGAAATATGCACAAGATCCTTTAAGGTTTATCTTAAAGTTGTTACATTTTTTATTTTTCTTTTTATAAAAAGATATATGCTTTTGTATAACGTTAACGTATTTGTGGGCTTATAAGAAACCGTTTCAAGCGTTAGAAATGTCAGTTTTCGCCTTATCTTATAAATTAACCAGCTAAACGGACGAATTAACAAAAACAAGAGAAAATTCTAATTGAAACCGTAGAGCATATAAAATCAATTATGCTTAGAAAACCAGTGCTGTTTTTTTTTACATTATTTATACAATTTATAACTATGAAGCTTCGGGCTCTTACTGGCGCCGCAGATTTTCGAGCCTAGCTTGGAGATCTGCATCCGCGTCTGCAAGATTTCCACCGTCATCGTTACCCGTTGCAGCTGCAACCGGTTGCTTTGAACCTGCTACGCTTAGCGAACCAGACGCCTGAGGAAGACCCGACAATTGATCCGTCAATTGAAGACCCAGTTCATCCAATACTTGCGATACAATAGCATCACTGTATAAACGAAATAAGTGTAATTAAAATCTTTCTTTTTTTAATGGAACAAATGTAATTACTTAGAAACTTTTCCTGCACATCAATTTCGATGATTTTTGGATATGTTATAGAGGACAAGATTTGGAACAACTTTTTCCTCTGCATGTATATAGCAGTCGTCTTTAATTTCCGAGATATTTGTAAAATTGTGTCGCTACTACTACGTTTAATTAGGTCGCACAATGTCGACGAAATTAGCCCAACTCTAAACCATTTCATAAAAACTAATACTATCAAAACAGTATACATTAGGTTTTATGAATTATGTTAAGTTGGGCTTCTTTTTGCCTCATTAATGCGGCACTGCATCAGTTACGTTAATGCGTAAACAAATTTTGCGAATATCTGACAAACTAAGTCCTGGTGATAGTTATATGTATAAGAAAAAGTTGTTCCAAATCTTATCCTCTATAATATATTTAAAAATCATCAAAATAGGTAGGTTAAATTTCTGAATAATTACTGAAACAAATTTTTGAGCACCTCAGAAGCCAAACTAATAACTCCACTTTTTAAAAACATGCGAATTTTACTACCCAAACACAAATTAAAGTTGTATTTTTTAAAAATGAATTTGATTCATTTTTATCTTTTGAACAGCTCATTTATTAGGTGTACTAACAAGCAATTCGCTATTATAAGTACAACTTACAGTTCTCATTGAAAGTTTACTATTGAGATACAAAAATGAATTCGTGAATTTATTTTTGGTAATGTATAAGTGTTCAAGAACAACATCAATCGTATTTAAGACAGAATAGATATTTGATCTTAGTAAAACTAAATATTCAGTTTGACAACAAAAGTGAATTATTCATTGATACACATAATAGATAATAGTACAGTGGTTACCTTTCTTCTTCATCGCCCTCATCTTCCATTGCATCATCAATAGCATCATTCATAATTTCTTCCTTCATGTCCATTATCTCTGACTGTTTTTCAAACTCTTGCAGTATCTTCTGTATTTGAGGAAGATTCAATTGTCTATAATGCAAAGAATCAGTACAATTTTTATATACATGTAATAACAGTAAAAACTATTCCCTTATTTTAATTTTGAGCAAATATAGTTCTCTCACTTATTCATGTTTTGCATTGCCCTTGTGACACCTTTCATTGCCTGTGCCATAGTGTTTTGAGAACGCAAGGTTTGAATCTTCAAAGAAACTGCTTGAATGTTTGCCTTCATCAACATAAACTTTTTTACATAGCGTCTAGTTCTAACAAGGTCTTTAGCCATGATTTTTACTGCATCCTATTAAATCAATTATTAAGTGTATCAATAAATGATTCAATACTTTTAAATGTGTTGATGAATTTATCGGATCAAAAGATCAAGATTTCTTTCAAGCAGAAATTAAAAGTAACATTAAACATTGTAGAATAAAAGAAACTATGATTAAAACAGGATAAGTACTTGACATGTTTAAAAATAAATGTAGAATTTAACAAAAAGGTGAATTATTCAATGGTACACTTAGTAGTTACCATTTGCCCATCTTTAGCAAGTTTCTTTATATCAGCAATAATTTTCTTTTCTTGCTGTTCCATTCTTATTCTTTCTCTATCAAGATCTCTCATAGCTTTGTTCAAGGCTCTTTGATTTTTCCTCAACATCTCCTCAGGAGTAATCCTTTTCCCAAATAACCACTCCATGGTTGCAACAGGAATATTATTGCAGCTTCACCTAACATCATTAATAAAAATGCAAGACATATTATAAAAATTCCTATAAATATAAGTAGCTAAAAAATCTTGCGATTATTTTTATATAAAAGAAAGCAAAAATAGTAAGTACAGAAAAAGGAATTGCAACTAAAAATTAGGGAAGTATTATGAAGTATTTAGTAAAGAGAATACAGATTTAAAATCGTGAAATTTACCTGAACTTTAAAGACAATATCCCGTGGATGACCTAAATGAAAAAAATTACAACAAAATGTTTATATTTGTCGAAGTTGAACTGTTTGTAGGTTAAAGTTTTTATATTGGGAATACGATTCGATTATTCGGTGCTGACAGACTGCATGAGTCACAAATCCAAATGATTAAAAACGCTGTTACGTGTAGTTGTGTATCGCAGATGATTTTGACATTTCAGACTTTTCCGAAAATCATCCGATGATACACCGTAATCACCGTAATACAATACAGGGTTTTCAATCACTTCCTTCTTGCAACAACACCATAGAATTGCGAATATGTATACACAACCTATATTAGTATGCTATTTGCACAGTTGATTATAGAATCACAGAATAACGTCAGTTTGACAGTTATCTGGTAACGAAACTGGCAGTCTAATAATAACAAATATATATTTATGATTTTGTTATCTATTATCTTTTCCAATAATTGATCATTTTTAATGGAATTATTAGCAATTTAATACTTTGCTTTATAAAGGAAAATTATTAAATACGCCTTGGGAGCTTTAGGAACTTATTCGTAGAACTCGGCAACACAGTCGGTGACCTACTATAGTTATTTAAAACAAAATCGTCAGTGAACAGATTCTTCCTTAACACTCAATTCAAGTAGATTCATAACACAAATATAAATACAATGTCGACGTAGAAGAGGATATACGTGTAGAATGTGCGCGATATAACGATGTATTTTCGAGTTTTAATTGCTAAGCCGCAAGGAAGTGAGCCTTCTAATAATAATAGCAAAGATAAAGATTTGATACCTCGTAGAGATTTTTCGAAACAATTAGTTTTAGTTCCCCGTATCTTCGCCATCTAATCTAATGCATGCTAACTTAAGTTTATTCGCGTGGACGATTTTAAATCTATTTTTTCCTAAGTCCAGTTTGGCGGTTATATTCGTAATCATCCGGTTAATTCTGTAGAGAACTACCCAACCGGAGTCGAACTTTGACGTTTTAGGTTCTTTTAACAAATATACGTTGTCGTTCGTTTTAAATTTCCGTGGATTTAGGTTTTTGTCGTAAAAGGCTTTGCTTTTCCATTTTGCTTTTTCAAGATTTTATGCTGCAGTGGCTTGCATAGTGGTTACTTTAGTGAATAAAGGTACGTGGTATTTCTTGCCTAGAGAATTCTGAAGGAAGAGTAGCCTTAATGCCAAACACCAGTTCATGAGGTGTGAAACCGTTAGCTTCATGTACAGATGTGTTATAAACAAACATCCCAAACCTAGTCTATTCATCCCAATTCGTTTTCATACAAAAGTGCTTGAGATAATCAACAAAAACTCGGTGAGCTCTTTCTAATGAACCTAAGGATTGAGGGTGAAAAGCAGTTGACTTAATTTTTTGAATTTTTAAGATCTTACAGAAGCACTCCATTGTTTGGCTTATGAAATTTCTGCCCTGGTCCGTGTGAATAGCTTTTGGACAACCAAATCTGCTGATAAATTGTTCGGCTAAAGCAAGAGCTGCAGTTGCTGCTTCCATGTTAGGTATGGGAATTGCATCAGAATATTTTGTCGGATTGTCTTGTATAGTGAGAAGATACTTGTTACCTTTCTCTGTTACAGGAAGAGGACCTACTATGTCTATTTGGATTTTTTCAAAAGCACGGGTGGGGTTGTCTGTGATGCTCATAGGTTGTCTCGTTCTTCCCGAGTAAGCTTTATTCCTTTGGCAGAGGGGACAGGACCTAACGTAGTTTGCAGTATCCTTCCCCATCCCAGACCAAACATAATTATTCTTTATTAACTCCAGCATTTTGTAGGTGCGCCGATGACCTCCTACTACTGAATCATGACTTTCCTGTAGGAGTCGATGACGTTCCGTTACCGCTGGTACTACCTTTTCACAAGTACATATTGTAATTCTGTATTTTAGGTCATTAAAATTTTCCCAAAGAAGATTTTCTACAAAGTCCCATTCAGTGGCATTGAGAGTGTTCAGGTCTTTCGAAATGCTAAAGGTTGCCAACCCTTGGGAGTCAAGAAGAACCTTTAATGACTTAATAGAAGAGTCGGTTTGGTGGGGTTCAAAGTCGCTAGAGTGACTATGTTTGAAGAATAGAAGAAATACAAAATGATTATTAAATTGGAAGGCCATTGCATCTCCAATATTAACTTGGTACTGCTGGATTTGTTCAATTGCAAATATATTTTGATCCATTAAACTCTTAGCTACTTCCGTTATTAGATTGCAATTCAATGGTATGAAATGTGCGAGATTATCGTTTCGAAGAAGAAGAGGGTTTTTGCTGTAACGGATATTGGGATATGAGGCGAGAGTCGCTTCGTTTTTATCCACGATATCTATAAGGATGGTAACTTTGTTGGAGATGTCTATTTCCTCGTTAATTTCATTTATGTTACTCAAAATCGAATCCGCAGATACATTCGTTGCAGCATCCGAATCTTTTCCCACGTCGCTGGGCATATTAAACAATAGTTTCTAGGCCCAGATCGTTGCCCCAGCGATGCTAGCTCGATTGCATGCCCTATCGCTGGAGATCGTTGTTGTCCCTCGTTGGTTCGGAGCAATTTTATGATACTATCCGCGGCTTCGATTGTGCTATCGGCAACTGCTTTCTCGCGCGCCAAGAACGCAGTTGCCACTTCTACTTCAATTTGTAGATATAAGAATTCATCATCGCTTTCGTCTTCGCCAAAGGGAATCTTTTTATTCGTCCAGCTCTACGCGCTCCTTCCATGTAGCGTTTTCGTTCGACTTCTTATAGCGTGACTTGCACGGACGGTCGTGCACCTCGGGTACAGAAACCTTAAAATAATATGAAATAAAATTATTTCGTAGATAAATTATGATAACGCGATGTATTCTACTTTACAGGTGACTTACTTGAAAATTTTTTGCATTTTATTTAATTCGGAGTGCCGCGGGATATGCTCGAGTGAATGCGAAAACAGTAAATCGCTACATTTGAGAATAACAGTGATGATACCAAAAACTACTACAGCCCGCGTCTCGCGCTCGACTGCCCGCGTCTCGCGCTCGACTGCCCGCGTCTCGCGCTCGACTGCCCGCGTCTCGCGCTCGACTGCCCGCGTCTCGCGCTCGACTGCCCGCGTCTCGCGCTCGACTGCCCGCGTCTCGCGCTCGACTGCCCGCGTCTCGCGCTCGACGGCCCGCGTCTCGCGCTCGACTGCCCGCGTCTCGCGCTCGACTGCCCGCGTCTCGCGCTCGACTGCCCGCGTCTCGCGCTCGACGGCCCGCGTCTCGCGCTCGACTGCCCGCGTCTCGCGCTCGACTGCCCGCGTCTCGCGCTCGACTGCCCGCGTCTCGCGCTCGACTGCCCGCGTCTCGCGCTCGACTGCCCGCGTCTCGCGCTCGACTGCCCGCGTCTCGCGCTCGACTGCCCGCGTCTGGCGCTCGCCTGGGCCCGCCTCGCGCTCGACTGGCCGGGTCTCGCGCTCGCCCGGCCGGGGCTCGCGCTCGACTGCCCGCGTCTCGCGCTCGACTGCCCGCGTCTCGCGCTCGACTGCCCGCGTCTCGCGCTCGACTGCCCGCGTCTCGCGCTCGACTGCCCGCGTCTCGCGCTCGACTGCCCGCGTCTCGCGCTCGACTGCCCGCGTCTCGCGCTCGACTGCCCGCGTCTCGCGCTCGACTGCCCGCGTCTCGCGCTCGACTGCCCGCGTCTCGCGCTCGACTGCCCGCGTCTCGCGCTCGACTGCCCGCGTCTCGCGCTCGACTGCCCGCGTCTCGCGCTCGACTGCCCGCGTCTCGCGCTCGACTGCCCGCGTCTCGCGCTCGACTGCCCGCGTCTCGCGCTCGACTGCCCGCGTCTCGCGCTCGACTGCCCGCGTCTCGCGCTCGACTGCCCGCGTCTCGCGCTCGACTGCCCGCGTCTCGCGCTCGACTGCCCGCGTCTCGCGCTCGACTGCCCGCGTCTCGCGCTCGACTGCCCGCGTCTCGCGCTCGACTGCCCGCGTCTCGCGCTCGACTGCCCGCGTCTCGCGCTCGACTGCCCGCGTCTCGCGCTCGACTGCCCGCGTCTCGCGCTCGACTGCCCGCGTCTCGCGCTCGACTGCCCGCGTCTCGCGCTCGACTGCCCGCGTCTCGCGCTCGACTGCCCGCGTCTCGCGCTCGACTGCCCGCGTCTCGCGCTCGACTGCCCGCGTCTCGCGCTCGACTGCCCGCGTCTCGCGCTCGACTGCCCGCGTCTCGCGCTCGACTGCCCGCGTCTCGCGCTCGACTGCCCGCGTCTCGCGCTCGACTGCCCGCGTCTCGCGCTCGACTGCCCGCGTCTCGCGCTCGACTGCCCGCGTCTCGCGCTCGACTGCCCGCGTCTCGCGCTCGACTGCCCGCGTCTCGCGCTCGACTGCCCGCGTCTCGCGCTCGACTGCCCGCGTCTCGCGCTCGACTGCCCGCGTCTCGCGCTCGACTGCCCGCGTCTCGCGCTCGACTGCCCGCGTCTCGCGCTCGACTGCCCGCGTCTCGCGCTCGACTGCCCGCGTCTCGCGCTCGACTGCCCGCGTCTCGCGCTCGACTGCCCGCGTCTCGCGCTCGACTGCCCGCGTCTCGCGCTCGACTGCCCGCGTCTCGCGCTCGACTGCCCGCGTCTCGCGCTCGACTGCCCGCGTCTCGCGCTCGACTGCCCGCGTCTCGCGCTCGACTGCCCGCGTCTCGCGCTCGACTGCCCGCGTCTCGCGCTCGACTGCCCGCGTCTCGCGCTCGACTGCCCGCGTCTCGCGCTCGACTGCCCGCGTCTCGGGCTCGACCGCCCGCGTCTCCCGCTCGCCTGCCCGCGTCCCGCGCTCGACTGCCCGCGTCTCGCGCTCGACTGCCCGCGTCTCGCGCTCGACTGCCCGCGTCTCGCGCTCGACTGCCCGCGTCTCGCGCTCGACTGCCCGCGTCTCGCGCTCGACTGCCCGCGTCTCGCGCTCGACTGCCCGCGTCTCGCGCTCGACTGCCCGCGTCTCGCGCTCGACTGCCCGCGTCTCGCGCTCGACTGCCCGCGTCTCGCGCTCGACTGCCCGCGTCTCGCGCTCGACTGCCCGCGTCTCGCGCTCGACTGCCCGCGTCTCGCGCTCGACTGCCCGCGTCTCGCGCTCGACTGCCCGCGTCTCGCGCTCGACTGCCCGCGTCTCGCGCTCGACTGCCCGCGTCTCGCGCTCGACTGCCCGCGACCCGCGCTCGACTGCCCTCGACTCGCGCTCCACTGCCCGCGCCCCGCCCTCCACTGCCCGCGTCTCGCGCTCGACTGCCCGCGTCTCGCGCTCGACTGCCCGCGTCTCGCGCTCGACTGCCCGCGTCTCGCGCTCGACTGCCCGCGTCTCGCGCTCGACTGCCCGCGTCTCGCGCTCGACTGCCCGCTTCTCGCGGTCGCCTGCCCGCGTCTCGCGCTCGACTGCCCGCGTCTCGCGCTCGACTGCCCGCGTCTCGCGCTCGACTGCCCGCGTCTCGCGCTCGACTGCCCGCGTCTCGCGCTCGACTGCCCGCGTCTCGCGCTCGACTGCCCGCGTCTCGCGCTCGACTGCCCGCGTCTCGCGCTCGACTGCCCGCGTCTCGAGCTCGACTGCCCGCGTCTCGCGCTCGACTGCCCGCGTCTCGCGCTCGACTGCCCGCGTCTCGCGCTCGACTGCCCGCGTCTCGCGCTCGACTGCCCGCGTCTCGCGCTCGACTGCCCGCGTCTCGCGCTCGACTGCCCGCGTCTCGCGCTCGACTGCCCGCGTCTCGCGCTCGACTGCCCGGGTCGCGCGCTCGACGGCCCGCGTCTCGCGCTCGTTCGCCTGCGTCTCGCGCTCGACGGCCCGCGTCTCGCGCTCGACTGCCCGCGTCGCGCGCTCGACTGCCCGCGTCTCGCGCTCGACTGCCCGCGTCTCGCGCTCGACTGCCCGCGTCTCGCGCTCGACTGCCCGCGTCTCGCGCTCGACTGCCCGCGTCTCGCGCTCGACTGCCCGCGTCTCGCGCTCGACTGCCCGCGTCTCGCGCTCGACTGCCCGCGTCTCGCGCTCGACTGCCCGCGTCTCGCGCTCGACTGCCCGCGTCTCGCGCTCGACTGCCCGCGTCTCGCGCTCGACTGCCCGCGTCTCGCGCTCGACTGCCCGCGTCTCGCGCTCGACTGCCCGCGTCTCGCGCTCGACTGCCCGCGTCTCGCGCTCGACTGCCCGCGTCTCGCGCTCGACTGCCCGCGTCTCGCGCTCGACTGCCCGCGTCTCGCGCTCGACTGCCCGCGTCTCGCGCTCGACTGCCCGCGTCTCGCGCTCGACTGCCCGCGTCTCGCGCTCGACTGCCCGCGTCTCGCGCTCGACTGCCCGCGTCTCGCGCTCGACTGCCCGCGTCTCGCGCTCGACTGCCCGCGTCTCGCGCTCGACTGCCCGCGTCTCGCGCTCGACTGCCCGCGTCTCGCGCTCGACTGCCCGCGTCTCGCGCTCGACTGCCCGCGTCTCGCGCTCGACTGCCCGCGTCTCGCGCTCGACTGCCCGCGTCTCGCGCTCGACTGCCCGCGTCTCGCGCTCGACTGCCCGCGTCTCGCGCTCGACTGCCCGCGTCTCGCGCTCGACTGCCCGCGTCTCGCGCTCGACTGCCCGCGTCTCGCGCTCGACTGCCCGCGTCTCGCGCTCGACTGCCCGCGTCTCGCGCTCGACTGCCCGCGTCTCGCGCTCGACTGCCCGCGTCTCGCGCTCGACTGCCCGCGTCTCGCGCTCGACTGCCCGCGTCTCGCGCCCGACTGCCCGCGTCGCGCGCTCGACTGCCCGCGTCTCGCGCTCGACTGCCCGCGTCTCGCGCTCGACTGCCCGCGTCTCGCGCTCGACTGCCCGCGTCTCGCGCTCGACTGCCCGCGTCTCGCGCTCGACTGCCCGCGTCTCGCGCTCGACTGCCCGCGTCTCGCGCTCGACTGCCCGCGTCTCGCGCTCGACTGCCCGCGTCTCGCGCTCGACTGCCCGCGTCTCGCGCTCGACCGCCCGCGCCTCCCGCTCGACTGCCCGCGTCTCCCGCTCGACTGCCCGCGTCTCGCGCTCGACTGCCCGCGTCTCGCGCGCGACTGCCCGCGTCTCGCGCTCGACTGCCCGCGTCTCGCGCTCGACTGCCCGCGTCTCGCGCTCGACTGCCCGCGTCTCGCGCTCGACTGCCCGCGTCTCGCGCTCGACTGCCCGCGTCTCGCGCTCGACTGCCCGCGTCTCGCGCTCGACTGCCCGCGTCTCGCGCTCGACTGCCCGCGTCTCGCGCTCGACTGCCCGCGTCTCGCGCTCGACTGCCCGCGTCTCGCGCTCGACTGCCCGCGTCTCGCGCTCGACTGCCCGCGTCTCGCGCTCGACTGCCCGCGTCTCGCGCTCGACTGCCCGCGTCTCGCGCTCGACTGCCCGCGTCTCGCGCTCGACTGCCCGCGTCTCGCGCTCGACTGCCCGCGTCTCGCGCTCGACTGCCCGCGTCTCGCGCTCGACTGCCCGCGTCTCGCGCTGGACTGCCCGCGTCTCGCGCTCGACTGCCCGCGTCTCGCGCTCGACTGCCCGCGTCTCGCGCTCGACTGCCCGCGTCTCGCGCTCGACTGCCCGCGTCTCGCGCTCGACTGCCCGCGTCTCGCGCTCGACTGCCCGCGTCTCGCGCTCGACTGCCCGCGTCTCGCGCTCGACTGCCCGCGTCTCGCGCTCGACTGCCCGCGTCTCGCGCTCGACTGCCCGCGTCTCGCGCTCGACTGCCCGCGTCTCGCGCTCGACTGCCCGCGTCCTCGCGCTCGACTGCCCGCGTCTCGCGCTCGACTGCCCGCGTCTCGCGCTCGACTGCCCGCGTCTCGCGCTCGACTGCCCGCGTCTCGCGCTCGACTGCCCGCGTCTCGCGCTCGACTGGCCGCGTCTTCGCGCTCGACTGCCCGCGTCTCGCGCTCGACTGCCCGCGTCTCGCGCTCGACTGCCCGCGTCTCGCGCTCGACTGCCCGCGTCTCGCGCTCGACTGCCCGCGTCTCGCGCTCGACTGCCCGCGTCTCGCGCTCGACTGCCCGCGTCTCGCGCTCGACTGGGCGGGTCTCGCGCTCGGGCGCCCTCGTCTCGCGCTCCACTGCCCGCGTCTCGCGCTCGACTGCCCGCGTCTCGCGCTCGACTGCCCGCGTCTCGCGCTCGACTGCCCGCGTCTCGCGCTCGACTGCCCGCGTCTCGCGCTCGACTGCCCGCGTCTCGCGCTCGACTGCCCGCGTCTCGCGCTCGACTGCCCGTGTCTCGCGCTCGACTGCCCGCGTCTCGCGCTCGACTGCCCGCGTCTCGCGCTCGCCTGCCCGCGTCTCGCGCTCGACTGCCCGCGTCTCGCGCTCGACTGCCCGCGTCTCGCGCTCGACTGCCCGCGTCTCGCGCTCGACTGCCCGCGTCTCGCGCTCGACTGCCCGCGTCTCGCGCTCGCCTGCCCGCGTCCCGCGCGCGACTGCCCGCCGCTCGCGCTCGACTGCCCGCGTCTCGCGCTCGACTGCCCGCGTCTCGCGCTCGACTGCCCGCGTCTCGCGCTCGACTGCCCGCGTCTCGCGCTCGACTGCCCGCGTCTCGCGCTCGACTGCCCGCGTCTCGCGCTCGACTGCCCGCGTCTCGCGCTCGACTGCCCGCGTCTCGCGCTCGACTGCCCGCGTCTCGCGCTCGACTGCCCGCGTCTCGCGCTCGACTGCCCGCGTCTCGCGCTCGACTGCCCGCGTCTCGCGCTCGACTGCCCGCGTCTCGCGCTCGACTGCCCGCGTCTCGCGCTCGACTGCCCGCGTCTCGCGCTCGACTGCCCGCGTCTCGCGCTCGACTGCCCGCGTCTCGCGCTCGACTGCCCGCGTCTCGCGCTCGACTGCCCGCGTCTCGCGCTCGACTGCCCGCGTCTCGCGCTCGACTGCCCGCGTCTCGCGCTCGACTGCCCGCGTCTCGCGCGCTCGACTGCCCGCGTCTCGCGCTCGACTGCCCGCGTCTCGCGCTCGACTGCCCGCGTCTCGCGCTCGACTGCCCGCGTCTCGCGCTCGACTGCCCGCGTCTCGCGCTCGACTGCCCGCGTCTCGCGCTCGACTGCCCGCGTCTCGCGCTCGACTGCCCGCGTCTCGCGCTCGACTGCCCGCGTCTCGCGCTCGACTGCCCGCGTCTCGCGCTCGACTGCCCGCGTCTCGCGCTCGACTGCCCGCGTCTCGCGCTCGACTGCCCGCGTCTCGCGCTCGACTGCCCGCGTCTCGCGCTCGACTGCCCGCGTCTCGCGCTCGACTGCCCGCGTCTCGCGCTCGACTGCCCGCGTCTCGCGCTCGACTGCCCGCGTCTCGCGCTCGACTGCCCGCGTCTCGCGCGCGACGGCGCGCGTCGCGCGCTCGACTGCCCGCGTCTCGCGCTCGACTGCCCGCGTCTCGCGCTCGACTGCCCGCGTCTCGCGCTCGACTGCCCGCGTCTCGCGCTCGACTGCCCGCGTCTCGCGCTCGACTGCCCGCGTCTCGCGCTCGACTGCCCGCGTCTCGCGCTCGACTGCCCGCGTCTCGCGCTCGACTGCCCGCGTCTCGCGCTCGACTGCCCGCGTCTCGCGCTCGACTGCCCGCGTCTCGCGCTCGACTGCCCGCGTCTCGCGCTCGACTGCCCGCGTCTCGCGCTCGACTGCCCGCGTCTCGCGCTCGACTGCCCGCGTCGCGCGCTCGACTGCCCGCGTCTCGCGCTCGACTGCCCGCGTCTCGCGCTCGACTGCCCGCGTCTCGCGCTCGACTGCCCGCGTCTCGCGCTCGACTGCCCGCGTCTCGCGCTCGACTGCCCGCGTCTCGCGCTCGACTGCCCGCGTCTCGCGCTCGACTGCCCGCGTCTCGCGCTCGACTGCCCCCGTCGCGCGCCCGACTGCCCTCCACTCGCCCCCGACTGCCCGCGTCTCGCGCCCGCCTGCCCGCGTCTCGCGCTCGCCTGCCCGCGTCTCGCGCCCGCCTGCCCGCGTCTCGCGCTCGACTGCCCGCGTCTCGCGCTCGACTGCCCGCGTCTCGCGCTCGACTGCCCGCGTCTCGCGCTCGACTGCCCGCGTCTCGCGCTCGACTGCCCGCGTCTCGCGCTCGACTGCCCGCGTCTCGCGCTCGACTGCCCGCGTCTCGCGCTCGACTGCCCGCGTCTCGCGCACGACCGCCCGCGTCTCGCGCGCGAGTGCCCGCGTCTCGCGCTCGACTGCCCGCGTCTCGCGCTCGACTGCCCGCGTCTCGCGCTCGACTGCCCGCGTCTCGCGCTCGACTGCCCGCGTCTCGCGCTCGACTGCCCGCGTCTCGCGCTCGACTGCCCGCGTCTCGCGCTCGACTGCCCGCGTCTCGCGCTCGACTGCCCGCGTCTCGCGCTCGACTGCCCGCGTCTCGCGCTCGACTGCCCGCGTCACGGGCTCGACCGCCCGCGTGTCGCGCTCGACTGCCCGCGTCTCGCGCTCGACTGCCCGCGTCTCGCGCTCGACTGCCCGCGTCTCGCGCTCGACTGCCCGCGTCTCGCGCTCGACTGCCCGCGTCTCGCGCTCGACTGCCCGCGTCTCGCGCTCGACTGCCCGCGTCTCGCGCTCGACTGCCCGCGTCTCGCGCTCGACTGCCCGCGTCTCGCGCTCGACTGCCCGCGTCTCGCGGTCGACTGCCCGCGTCTCGCGCTCGACTGCCCGCGTCTCGCGCTCGACTGCCCGCGTCTCGCGCTCGACTGCCCGCGTCTCGCGCTCGACTGCCCGCGTCTCGCGCTCGACTGCCCGCGTCTCGCGCTCGACTGCCCGCGTCTCGCGCTCGACTGCCCGCGTCTCGCGCTCGACTGCCCGCGTCTCGCGCTCGACTGCCCGCGCCTCCCGCCCGACTGCCCGCGTCTCGCGCTCGACTGCCCGCGTCTCGCGCTCGACTGCCCGCGTCTCGCGCTCGACTGCCCGCGTCTCGCGCTCGACTGCCCGCGTCTCGCGCTCGACTGCCCGCGTCTCGCGCTCGACTGCCCGCGTCTCGCGCTCGACTGCCCGCGTCTCGCGCTCGACTGCCCGCGTCTCGCGCTCGACTGCCCGCGTCTCGCGCTCGACTGCCCGCGTCTCGCGCTCGACTGCCCGCGTCTCGCGCTCGACTGCCCGCGTCTCGCGCTCGACTGCCCGCGTCTCGCGCTCGACTGCCCGCGTCTCGCGCTCGACTGCCCGCGTCTCGCGCTCGACTGCCCGCGTCTCGCGCTCGACTGCCCGCGTCTCGCGCTCGACTGCCCGCGTCTCGCGCTCGACTGCCCGCGTCTCGCGCTCGACTGCCCGCGCCTCGCGCTCGACCGCCCGCGTCTCGCGCTCGACTGCCCGCGTCTCGCGCTCGACCGCCCGCGTCTCGCGCTCGACTGCCCGCGTCTCGCGCTCGACTGCCCGCGTCTCGCGCTCGACAGCCCGCCTCTCGCCCTCGACTGCCCGCGTCTCGCGCTCGACTGCCCGCGTCTCGCGCTCGACTGCCCGCGTCTCGCGCTCGACTGCCCGCGTCTCGCGCTCGACTGCCCGCGTCTCGCGCTCGACTGCCCGCGTCTCGCGCTCGACTGCCCGCGTCTCGCGCTCGACTGCCCGCGTCTCGCGCCCGACGGCCCGCGTCTCGCGCTCGACTGCCCGCGTCTCGCGCTCGACTGCCCGCGTCTCGCGCTCGACTGCCCGCGTCTCGCGCTCGACTGCCCGCGTCTCGCGCTCGACTGCCCGCGTCTCGCGCTCGACTGCCCGCGTCTCGCGCTCGACTGCCCGCGTCTCGCGCTCGACTGCCCGCGTCTCGCGCTCGACTGCCCGCGTCTCGCGCTCGACTGCCCGCGTCTCGCGCTCGACTGCCCGCGTCTCGCGCTCGACTGCCCGCGTCTCGCGCTCGACTGCCCGCGTCTCGCGCTCGACTGCCCGCGTCTCGCGCTCGACTGCCCGCGTCTCGCGCTCGACTGCCCGCGTCTCGCGCTCGACTGCCCGCGTCTCGCGCTCGACTGCCCGCGTCTCGCGCTCGACTGCCCGCGTCTCGCGCTCGACTGCCCGCGTCTCGCGCTCGACTGCCCGCGTCTCGCGCTCGACTGCCCGCGTCTCGCGCTCGACTGCCCGCGTCTCGCGCTCGACTGCCCGCGTCTCGCGCTCGACTGCCCGCGTCTCGCGCTCGACTGCCCGCGTCTCGCGCTCGACTGCCCGCGTCTCGCGCTCGACTGTCCGCGTCTCGCGCTCGACTGCCCGCGTCTCGCGCTCGACTGCCCGCGTCTCGCGCTCGACTGCCCGCGTCTCGCGCTCGACTGCCCGCGGCTCGCGCTCGCCTGCCCGCGTCTGCCGCCCGACTGCCCCCCTCCCGCGCTCGACTGCCCGGGTCTCGCGCTCGCCTGCGCGCGGCTCGCGGTGGCCGGCGTGCGGCCGGGGCTCCTCTGCCTGCGTCTCGCGCTCGACTGCCCGCGTCTCGCGCTCGACTGCCCGCGTCTCGCGCTCGACTGCCCGCGTCTCGCGCTCGACTGCCCGCGTCTCGCGCTCGACTGCCCGCGTCTCGCGCTCGACTGCCCGCGTCTCGCGCT
This sequence comes from Eucera pruinosa, assembly GCA_028830335.1. NCBI lineage: Eukaryota > Metazoa > Arthropoda > Insecta > Hymenoptera > Apidae > Eucera > Eucera pruinosa. The sequence goes on along the minus strand of JAMYCR010000003.1, from coordinate 20,284,642 downwards.
CGACTGCCCGCGTCTCGCGCTCGACTGCCCGCGTCTCGCGCTCGACTGCCCCGCGTCTCGCGCTCGACTGCCCGCGTCTCGCGCTCGACTGCCCGCGTCTCGCGCTCGACTGCCCGCGTCTCGCGCTCGACTGCCCGCGTCTCGCGCTCGACTGCCCGCGTCTCGCGCTCGACTGCCCGCGTCTCGCGCTCGACTGCCCGCGTCTCGCGCTCGACTGCCCGCGTCTCGCGCTCGACTGCCCGCGTCTCGCGCTCGACTGCCCGCGTCTCGCGCTCGACTGCCCGCGTCTCGCGCTCGACTGCCCGCGTCTCGCGCTCGACTGCCCGCGTCTCGCGCTCGACTGCCCGCGTCTCGCGCTCGACTGCCCGCGTCTCGCGCTCGACTGCCCGCGTCTCGCGCTCGACTGCCCGCGTCTCGCGCTCGACTGCCCGCGTCTCGCGCTCGACTGCCCGCGTCGCGCGCGCGACGGCCCGCGTCTCGCGCTCGACTGCCCGCGTCTCGCGCTCGACTGCCCGCGTCTCGCGCTCGACTGCCCGCGTCTCGCGCTCGACTGCCCGCGTCTCGCGCTCGACTGCCCGCGTCTCGCGCTCGACTGCCCGCGTCTCGCGCTCGACTGCCCGCGTCTCGCGCTCGACTGCCCGCGTCTCGCGCTCGACTGCCCGCGTCTCGCGCTCGACTGCCCGCGTCTCGCGCTCGACTGCCCGCGTCTCGCGCTCGACTGCCCGCGTCTCGCGCTCGACTGCCCGCGTCTCGCGCTCGACTGCCCGCGTCTCGCGCTCGACTGCCCGCGTCTCGCGCTCGACTGCCCGCGTCTCGCGCTCGACTGCCCGCGTCTCGCGCTCGACTGCCCGCGTCTCGCGCTCGACTGCCCGGGTCTGGCGCTCGTCTGCCCGGGTCGCGCGCTCGACCGCCCGCGCCTCGCGCTCGACTGCCCGCGTCTCGCGCTCGACTGCCCGCGTCTCGCGCTCGACTGCCCGCGTCTCGCGCTCGACTGCCCGCGTCTCGCGCTCGACTGCCCGCGTCTCGCGCTCGACTGCCCGCGTCTCGCGCTCGACTGCCCGCGTCTCGCGCTCGACTGCCCGCGTCTCGCGCTCGACTGCCCGCGTCTCGCGCTCGACTGCCCGCGTCTCGCGCTCGACTGCCCGCGTCTCGCGCTCGACTGCCCGCGTCTCGCGCTCGACTGCCCGCGTCTCGCGCTCGACTGCCCGCGTCTCGCGCTCGACTGCCCGCGTCTCGCGCTCGACTGCCCGCGTCTCGCGCTCGACTGCCCGCGTCTCGCGCTCGACTGCCCGCGTCTCGCGCTCGACTGCCCGCGTCTCGCGCTCGACTGCCCGCGTCTCGCGCTCGACTGCCCGCGTCTCGCGCTCGACTGCCCGCGTCTCGCGCTCGACTGCCCGCGTCTCGCGCTCGACTGCCCGCGTCTCGCGCTCGACTGCCCGCGTCTCGCGCTCGACTGCCCGCGTCTCGCGCTCGACTGCCCGCGTCTCGCGCTCGACTGCCCGCGTCTCGCGCTCGACTGCCCGCGTCTCGCGCTCGACTGCCCGCGTCTCGCGCTCGACTGCCCGCGTCTCGCGCTCGACTGCCCGCGTCTCGCGCTCGACTGCCCGCGTCTCGCGCTCGACTGCCCGCGTCTCGCGCTCGACTGCCGGCGTCTCGCGCTCGACTGCCCGCGTCTCGCGCTCGACTGCCCGCGTCTCGCGCTCGACTGCCCGCGTCTCGCGCTCGACTGCCCGCGTCTCGCGCTCGACTGCCCGCGTCTCGCGCTCGACTGCCCGCGTCTCGCGCTCGACTGCCCGCGTCTCGCTCTCGACTGCCCCCGGCTCGCGCGCGACTGCCCCCGGCCCGCCCTCGACTGCCCGCGCCTCGCCCTCCACCGCCCGCGTCTCGCGCTCCACTGCCCGCGTCTCGCGCTCCACTGCCCGCGTCTCGCGCTCGACTGCCCGCGTCTCGCGCTCGACTGCCCGCGTCTCGCGCTCGACTGCCCGCGTCTCGCGCTCGCCTGCCCGCGTCTCGCGCTCGACTGCCCGCGTCTCGCGCTCGACTGCCCGCGTCTCGCGCTCGACTGCCCGCGTCTCGCGCTCGACTGCCCGCGTCTCGCGCTCGACTGCCCGCGTCTCGCGCTCGACTGCCCGCGTCTCGCGCTCGACTGCCCGCGTCTCGCGCTCGACTGCCCGCGTCTCGCGCTCGACTGCCCGCGTCTCGCGCTCGACTGCCCGCGTCTCGCGCTCGACTGCCCGCGTCTCGCGCTCGACTGCCCGCGTCTCGCGCTCGACTGCCCGCGTCTCGCGCTCGACTGCCCGCGTCTCGCGCTCGACTGCCCGCGTCTCGCGCTCGACTGCCCGCGTCTCGCGCTCGACTGCCCGCGTCTCGCGCTCGACTGCCCGCGTGTCGCGATCGACTGCCCGGGTCTCGCGCTTGACTGCAGTCGTCTCGTGCACGACTGCCCGCGTCTCGCGCTCGACTGCCCGCGTCTCGCGCTCGACTGCCCGCGTCTCGCGCTCGACTGCCCGCGTCTCGCGCTCGACTGCCCGCGTCTCGCGCTCGACTGCCCGCGTCTCGCGCTCGACTGCCCGCGTCTCGCGCTCGACTGCCCGCGTCTCGCGCTCGACTGCCCGCGTCTCGCGCTCGACTGCCCGCGTCTCGCGCTCGACTGCCCGCGTCTCGCGCTCGACTGCCCGCGTCTCGCGCTCGACTGCCCGCGTCTCGCGCTCGACTGCCCGCGTCTCGCGCTCGACTGCCCGCGTCTCGCGCTCGACTGCCCGCGTCTCGCGCTCGACTGCCCGCGTCTCGCGCTCGACTGCCCGCGTCTCGCGCTCGACTGCCCGCGTCTCGCGCTCGACTGCCCGCGTCTCGCGCTCGCCTGCCCGCGTCTCGCGCTCGACTGCCCGCGTCTCGCGCTCGACTGCCCGCGGCTCGCGCTCGACTGCCCGCGCCTCGCGCTCGACTGCCCGCGGCGCGCGCTCGACTGCCCGCGTCTCGCGCTCGACTGCCCGCGTCTCGCGCTCGACTGCCCGCGTCTCGCGCTCGACTGCCCGCGTCTCGCGCTCGACTGCCCGCGTCTCGCGCTCGACTGCCCGCGTCTCGCGCTCGACTGCCCGCGATTAAAAGACGCCGCGTGGCTATAAGACAGCACAGAACGCTCGACTGCAGCTCGTCTAAAAGACACCCCGTCAGTCTGTCACAGAACGCGACAAGCCAGAACGTGAGGTCGAAACGAAGTCACATCGATGTCAAAACGAAGTCAAATCGATGTGAAAGCGAAGTCAAAACAATGTCCAAACGTAGTCAAAACGATATTAATACGAACTCAAAACGATTCTGCTATGTTAGTGCTGAGTCACGAGAAATCGAAGTGGATTCCAATGATGCTTGCACCCCAAGTTTTGAAATATTCTCGTACAAGTATATATTCTCAATTAGTTATACACAGAAGGTTTTTAAATTATATTGCAACATAGAAGTACTCGATACGGCGTATATCAATACAAAATGAAAAAAATACTATATGTTCATTATATACCGATATGAAATAAAAGAATTACTAAATAAATATAATATAAATAAAGAATACAAACTGTATAAATGAGGTTATGAATACCATACATACAATAAGTTTTTAATATATAATAACACAAGAAATAATTATGAAGGAATATGATATTATTTATTCAATAATATGTTCTCTATTATCATCGTATTCATTTACTTTTTATGTCACTTCCTATTGATACATGCAGTATTAACTACTCATTTGTTTTATTTATATAATTTAAATACCTTCTGTTAATAACTAATTGAAAATATGTGTTTTTTCAGAATATTTCAAATCTTGAGGTGGAAGCGTCATTGGAACTCATTCCGATTTCTCGTGACACGATCTTAGCAGTGTCTCCATCCTTTACATTGCCACAGTCAATCTGTTTCTTTCGACTCCGACAAATCATGGCTCGGGGCAATAGTTTTCGTGCGACAGTACCCTCCATGGCTTCTGTAGATGCCATCCCGTCGTGGGAGAGTTAAGAATAAGATGTGATAATATTTATGACAAAGAGGACATTAATATTTATTAAAAATGCGTTATTTTAGATGCAGAAAATTCATTACACCTTTTCTTATAGTGAGAAATATGGGTAATGACATGTTTTCAAGTTATAAATTTTCTCGCAATTCTTAACCTAATTTTCATTTCATTGTTCTAACATATTTTCCAAAATTGAAATAAACACTGGTAAAATATAAAAGATATTAATTTTTACGTAATATATTTTATTTTCCAGTCACTGTTAAAAGATTTTATCGAAAGACAAATATATTATCGAGCGATGGGAAGTTTGAAATTACACTTGATCAAAGAAAACTTAAAACCCCACAAGGAAAGATATTTCAAGTGGATAGCAAACCTTTAGCTTTAGCTGTAGCAACAGAATGGGATATGCAGAAGGGAATTATCGACAGAAGCAATATGCACTTGGTAAATTTATTTTTAGAATAATATATAAATATACCATAATTTAATGAACACAGTTTAACAATATATTTATATATTTAATTTTACAGACTGCTTTATGTAATACTGTAATAGATAATCCTCACAATCATACAAAACAAGATATGGTAACTTATATTGTAAATTGTTTAGAAATGGATACAGTATTATTCCATTCAAATGTATGTATATTATTTATAATCTTGGTGTATATATAATGGAAGTCGTTTATATAATAGAAAAGAATTACAGGGAAATGATGAATTATATAAATTACAAAGTGAGCATTGGGACCCACTAGTACAATGGTTTTGTGATAATTATGGTGTGGATATGGTAAAAACTCAAAGTATACAAGCTCCCACAATATCTCTAGATACCAAAACAATATTAACAAGACATTTAATGTCTTATAATCACAGTGCAGTTTATGGTACGTTTTTTTACTGTTCATATATACAACCATGATGAATGTTATAATACTGTTTTATTTATAGGTTTTATGTATGGAGTAGATGCAATTAAATCAGTAATTCTTACTTTAGCTGCAGCAGAGAGAGTAATTAGTATAGAAGAAGCAGTGAGACAATCACGTTTAGAGGAAGATTATCAAGTATACAAATTTTATGTTAAAAAATTCAGTCGGTATATATTTCTTTCTTTAATGTTACTTCATGTTTTATTGCAGGTTTCTCATTGGGGATCTGTAGAATGGTTTCACGATCATAATAAGTATGATTTACAGGCTCGTTTAGCTGCAGCTATCTTATTTGTGCATTTGAATTCTTACTCTGTGTCATGTCAACCAAAAAATAGTAATGAAAATATTGATTGATGTAGGAGAACTAGTTGAATGAATGTTGTTCAAAACTTGTATATATAGTATGTTCAGATAAAGTGAAACAGTAACAATATTTTAACTAATTTGAAGTATGACAAGAAGATGGATCAGCAGAGGATAATGCTTCTACTGGTATGGAACAATCAGATCCCATCCATTCTTTTGTACAAATACAACTGAAATAATTTATTAGTATTTTAAAAATCAAGAAAATATAAAAAATTATATATGAATTTCAAGCAACCCACCTATATGTAGCTCCATAATTTAAACACACTGCACCATTTTTACATGAATGACGAATACATTCGTTTCGATGACATTCACCAACACCTCGACCTGTTGCAGGACTGGAACTGGTAATTGGATAAATTGCACTTTCTGTACGCAACTCAATGTCAAATATACATCCAGAAAATCCAGTATGAAGAGGCAAATCATGGGGTAAAGATTCAAAGTTTTTCGATTTATGTCCACCTGCAATAATAGCTAGAATCATGCCTTGTTCATATAATAATAGTCATTACTTAATAAGCTTTGTAAATAATATTTTATAAAATTTATTGTAATATAAATGAGAAAAACGAACCAATATAAAGTATTGGTGTTACATCAAGTCGTGTCATAGACCCAATTACTCGCCCAGTTACATTGCCTATACCATCCACTGCAAGCCATGCATCTTGACCTCTTCTTCCAACATGAATCGTATATGCTATGTAACTTTTGCTTGCTGTTGCTGTTATTGTTGCAGCATTCAAGGGAACACTTGTAAATATTCTACGAACTCCTAGAAAATATTTTCACGAAATTCGATAGGACCGGGAGATATTCAAATATCTAAAATATAGAAATACCTGCTCCTAAATCCCATGTTAACATAATGTAACCACGGACGTATGTTATAGAGAGGTGATCCGATAGATCTCGACGCGATCCGCTTTGCCCTAAATAAGCTATCAAAGATATTTGTTCATAAGTGCGTGGTATGAGCTTGAGCTTCAATTCCATTGTATCTTTTATGGAATTCGAAACACCATAAGCAATATAGGATGAGAATCCAGGTACAAGCACCGAAAATGATGGTCGACTTATAACAGTATCTGAAAGTTTATGATAACAAGTAATTACATACTTTATTTTGAATGTATGTAACAACAATATAAGTTACCTTCTTCGCATAAAAGTCCGTGAGTTCCGAGTGGACAAACGCAAACAAAGCCTGTACCGGGTGAATTGATACAAGTTGCGCCTAAAGCGCAAGGATTTTCATCACACGTTGAACGTTCGCAAAATGGGCCTGTATATCTATCCGATTAAATAATACTGTGTGTTGTGATATCTATGAATACCAAATCTTTGAATTTAAGTTATGAATTATCTTACCCAGGTATGCATCTACAACGCACTGTACCGTTTACTTCTTCACATCCACCGAAATTTTGACACGGATTTGATAAGCATAAAAACGATACACAATCTTCAATTTGAAATGTCTCCGTAGAATCGTGGATGAAATGACGTGGTATGTCATTTATCTGTATCATTAACAATACCAAATGTAATTTCAAATTTTTGCTAATAAAAGATAGCGTCGATGTAAAAACGAACCCTTAATGAGTCCATGCAACCGGTAAATCCCATAGAGACGTGAGCAAAATAGTGGGAAAATACCATTGGTATGCCACCTAAATGTAAATTAGCATGTCGGGGTAGATTTCCACGTAATGGTAAAATTTGTTCCCCGCTAACTGCTGTTGTCCCATTTACCAACAAACGTGCTAAACACTTGTTGGTTTCATTCCTTATGAAATACTGAAACCTGTATATATACAATATTTAATGGATTGATATATTACCTACGTATATCAATTAAATTAATTTATTTTACCTCGTATCAATGTCTGCTTCGTATCCATTGTCAATAGGGGAGTCTATTTCGCCGAGTAACATAGTTTCAAGTCCGCAAGAGAATTGAAACTTCAAAGAACCATATTCTAAGTATACGAGCGCGTATTTTTCGTCGTCAAAATAAACGTGTAATATAATACCGTCTTTAAAACGCGTTCTAAGTCTCACAAAGATTCTTAGCGTTGCATTGTTGTCGTTTAATACTTCTACATCGACGTGTTGCCTTGCGTAAGATTTTCCATTAAATGCCGCCCGTTTTATACTTGGACCAGGCTTGCAATTTTCGCGACGCGAACAGTTACACTATACGTGGCACAGAAAAGTTGATATTTTATTAATACAACAAAAATAAAATTCAGGTAAGTGGAGAAAAAAAGTTAATACTTGCATCATTATCGTTGCGCACAGGGGGTACTGTTGAACTTGCACACGGGCACTCGGAAGTGATAGGGCTTTCTGAAGTTATTGGTGATTCAACTTTCGTTGATAATTGTTCATGTTCGCTACTGGTGGTATTTTCATCGAATATTGGTCTCATAGAGCTACTAGTTGTTACGGGTGAAGAGATACTATTAACAAAGGGGAATGTAGAACTTTTCATTTCGGTACTGTAAGATTCTGATGGTTGCGTGGAAGTCGACGTATGTATGAGCGATCGAGCCGTAGTACTCGATGTCTCTATAATTGGCGTACTCGATTCCGAGCTTTTATTCTGCCAAAATTCTATAAAACTTGAAGAAGATGTAATTGTGGAAAATGAACTGCTACTTCTTTCACTTCCCATTGTCGGAGGCTCCTCCGTCGTTCTCTCGGGAAATGTAGTTAAAACTGGGTAATACCTAAATGACAGTAAAATAGATTGAAATATTCATTTTATTGTATTATGAATTTTATATAATAATTCATAAATAATAGATCATTGTTACCTTGTACTTGGAAAATATTTCATCGTGCTACTCGCTTCAGATGGGGATGTATCGTCACCGATGGTGGTGAATGATTTACCACCATCCTCTTGATAAGTAATTTCAGTGGTAGTCGTTTCATTATGAATTGATTTCTGTGTCGAATATTCCACGTCGACTTTCATCGTTGAAGTCGTCGGAACAACTTCGCTCAAAACGATAGGAAATGTGCGAGGTTCTAACGAGACTGTTTCAGTTTGAGATATCCCTTTACTCGTGACAGAATATAACGACGAGACATCAGTAACAAACGGACTAGTTTCTGTGATGATACCACTACTACTGCTATCACTAGTACTACTACTACTACTACCGAAGAAGTTATTGTCGTTTTTATCTATGGTCGAGGACGTCGTCTCGGCGAAGGGATACCATTTCGTGTACAAGCGACTACTGCTTTTAAAAGAAGTCGAATACTGTACTGTCGTGGAAGTACTCATCGACGATGAAGTATCAACTTCTGGAAGTGTCGATAATATCGGTGTTAACGGAGTAAAGGCAGTCGTCCTTTGATCGTTATCAGTCTCAAGGGTTACTTCAGAAGTTAAGAAAGCAGTCGATGAAAGATCGCGGACATTGCAAAATGGTCCACTGTAGGACGTTGGGCAAACGCAAGTGAAACTGTTGATACCATCGATACAAGTACCTCCGTTTTCGCAATTCGCGAATTTGGATTCACAATCGTCGTACTTTAGCTCGCATAAAACACCATGATAATCTGGTACGCAGTAACATACTGGTCGTTCGTCCTCGAATAAGCATACTGCATCGTTTTTGCAGGGATTTTCCTCGCAGGGTACAATAGTTTTATCGCAATCTTTACCTGTATATCCTTTTGAAATTCCATGGTGAGTTTGATTAATCGTTCTTACATAGTAAGTGCAAATAAATAATTATAATTTACCGAATAAACATGCGCAAGTATAGGAAGCAGGAATGTTAATGCAAAGACCGCCGTTCTTGCACGGCGATATTACGCATTCATCAATGTCTTCGTCGCACAATCGACCTGTCCAGCCTACTTAATAAAATTTATTAGTTAATTAATTCCAATGTTAATTATCTAATTATGCGCACCTTCAGGGCAACGGCAAAAGAAAGAAAATCCGGGTCCTTCTACGCATTCCCCTCCGTTCTTGCATATCGTATCATTACAAACCGAAGCGTCAATTTCACAGTAATCACCTTAAAAATTAATGATTAAATTGTACAGCAACATATAACAAATTGCGGTACATATTTTTATAATTTTTACCCGAATATCCATCAGGACATTGGCAAGTGATGCCATCGTAATCGAGGCAAGTCCCATTATTCAAACAGGGTTGATTTGCGCATTCACTGTACCTTTGCTCGCAATTTATACCTGAATATATATATATATATATTATATATATATATCTATAATGTAACATGAAGTATTAAAAATATTCATATTATTTGGGTAAACTAAGTAGTTTCGATTTTGCAATCTTATGAGGTAAATCGGAGCACGAGCATCATTTAATAATCACCCCCTGTGCTAACACGTCAACGCGTTGTTTTCTCACATGCAATGAAAAGCAAACGAGGGAATTATAAATTACCTACAAAACCCTCGGCACAGGTGCAATTATAATCTGCAACAGCATCGTTACACGTTCCTCCATTGAGACAAGGATTAGACCAACAATCGTCCCAATTGATCTCGCAATTGATTCCGGTGTAACCATCGATACAGTAGCACGAGTAAGTGCTATATGCGCGTTAGAGTAATTAATTATATTGATGTAAAAAATTTATATGATATTACTTTTTATCTATAATATATTTTACTTTACATTGAACGAAGAGAGAGATAAAGCTGTTTCGTATTCAACTATTTATATACCTGTTCGCGTCTTCTAAACAAATTCCGTACATGCAAGGATCTCCACTGCAATTTAGTCCTCGAGAAAAACCAATTGTTAAGAAGAAAAATGTTGTCAGAATGAGAGTCTTCTCATTTGTAGATCTTTCATAAAGCACTCTTGTATAATGCATTCTGAATAAAAATAGTTTAATTCTAACATATGCATTTGCTATACCTCAGCATGAGTTTCAGTATGAGATGTATACTCATTAGTTCGATCAGTTTTAATTCAATTCTATTACGAAAACATATAAATAAATGTAGTTTTTGAAACAATATATTTTCATAATTATTTTGCTACAGGTAATAGAATTAATTAATTATAAATCTTTCGTTTTTACGCAATTTACATCATCTTCTTGCATTTTGTTTACCCCTTAATCTATCGGTTAATTGTTAAGAAAATTAAGGAAACGCGTACCGCGAATAATACGCCACTTTCATGGATTTACACTTTTCTCAATGGTATAACTATCCAGGTGCAATATATATGTACTTCTTACTTTAGTATTTGTTGTAAGGTAGTCGACCACCTGGTAGTCCTAGCAACGCTTAGGACTATACAAAGGTGATTACCTATCTATCGGATACGCTTGCGTGAAAATTTGCTTCGTCAATAATCATTTTTATTCAATTTTTAAAACACTTTATCGTGCATTACATTATACCTGTTACATTTCCCTTCAATTCGATTATCACCGCATGACAATTAATTTGTCCTTTAATAGTTAATTGGTATAAAAACAAGATTTCTTAATTAAAAAAAAAAAGATTAATTTCCTTTATTTTATAACATGTTTAAGTAAAGTTTATACATATAAAACATCTCATAAACACAAATATCATTATTTGACATTGTAATCTTTATTTTTTCCCAGTTATATTAACGACAAGACACAATATAAAGTAATGGGTACTAAAACTCGAAATCAGTTATAAAATTCGAACTCTATTTTAAACTGAAACAGCAAACACCATCGAGCATAAAACAGTACTACTACTGTTTTACATAATAATAGAACTATCCATTGACCTGAAATATTAGTTGGTCATGTGAATGAAGATCTTTGGCGATAATCCAATTAATCTCCCTAACATCTCCCTTCCATTCATTTTCGCATATATGGGTCAATTTAATACAGAGGTGTATAAATACGAATGCATTACATAATCTAATCATTTTCTTAAACGTATATATACTCCAAGAAAATACTAGTGGCAGATAGTCTAGCGGCCAATCGCTGCCGCAAACGTGCATCCTCCGGTTTCTCTCTGTTATATACGAAAATCATCCTAAGTCTACCAGAAGCATCAAACTCAACATGAATCTACATGATATCGTGGAACCAGAGGAAGTGGAAGAGGTGTTGGTTTCTCACATAAAAAGAAACGAGACCTTCCGGGAGGGAAAACAACCGTGGACCATTCGTCGTTCTCCATTGGGTGGTCATGGCATGTTCGCCACTCGAGATATCGAACAAAATGAATTGATTTTCATCGATGCGCCTTTGATAATCGGGCCAAGGTGCATTGGCAAACATTTGCAAATGTGCGTATGCTGTTACAAGAATGAGTGCTCGTTGTTCCCTTGTGATAGAGGTTGCGGCTTGCCGGTTTGCTCGGCTGAATGTGAAAATTCGCCGAACCACGTGAATTACGAATGCGAATATATGAGATCATTGGTACCCACTTGTGGTACCGATTGGTCAATGGACCTATTACGAGCCGTAGTAGCCATCCGGGCGGTTTTCTTGACGGAACAACAGCGTAAATGTTTGGCCGCGCTCCAGTGCGATGAAACTCTTACTCCTAATTATGAGGTATGATTACTATGTTAGCCTATAGTCTTAGGATAGAATCTAGGCTTATTCTAAAGATCTTTCTGTTTTGAAATCTTTTTTGTTCTTAAAAAAAAATGCATAAGTGCAACGTATAAGCACAGTGGCGTCAAATTCGTATACTATGAACACGGGCCACCAAAAACAGTTTTGGGGAGTCTGTGCAGCTCAGATAAAGAAAGGTTTCCGAAACAAATTCTAGCGAATATACAGGTATTGACGAAGCCTGGTCTCCTTACCATTTTAATGTCACATCATGCATAGTATTAATAACAACATTAATAATATAGATTAAAGTGAGATAACAGTGTCTTTAAAACGATAGGAATTATAAAGGAATATTGCGATACGCACGTGTCTTCGATATAATTGATCTGTAAAATCCAAGTTTATAATAATATGAACAGAAGTATATCTTCAAACGTATTGCAATTCTATCACTTAATCCTCTATAACCAGTATTTAATTTACCTTTACGATGGTATTATAGAACGTTAACTGTACCAACTTCGATGGTTGAATTGAATATAATTCTTAAAATAACCATTCTAAATTGTAAGAGGCGTAAAAAACCTTTGCGTTTTTACACAATTGGAATTTTAGTTTGAAATTTATGATGTTTTCTATAAATGAGTAGTCTATCCTATCCTTAGTCAATGATACAGGTGACCATAAAACGATTTTCTTTATAATATACCTTCATAATTTGCAATGTTTTAAAAATGCGTTTTATATACGGGTGTGCAGGATCCTGGTCGTAATGGGAGTTTTTTCCCGAGATCAGGACAGGATCCCAAAAGTTTCAATCAGTTTTCCAATAGGATCCCATTTCGATATTCGTTTACTTAAATACTTTTATGATTTTTGGAGATGAGGAAGAATCCGAATATATTAAATCATATATATAGGTAATTTCATATTTTCTTTGTTATCTTATTTTTTTAATAAATTCAACTTCAAGCTTCAACCCGAGGCTTGCATTTTATGGTCTCGCCGGTTACATGCGGCTCGTAAGCCACATGTTTGACACCACTGGAATAGCATGTCTTCTTTAATTTTTAAGAACGATTTATAAGCACAAAAGCTCAATTCAAAACTACTGAACAATATAATCTTAAACTGGACAAAGATTTCTAAGTTTAAAGGGAAAAAATGATGGAAAATTATGCCCATCTTTTAAATGTTGAGCATATGAACCCAACTATTTTTCGAACTAGTAATAGGGCATCAATACGATTCTGATTACTGAAATTAACATTAAAAGAATGTAACGGCTATTTATTATTAAAAATTACATATATTATTCGTAATTTCTTTTATTTTCATCTATTAATACGAAAACAATTTCTGCAAAAAGATCGAACTACTTAAAAAGAACGTGACGAATCCTCCGACTGAAAATGATGAGGCGTTGATGAAGCGCGTATGTGGAGTTTTCAATACGAATTCGTTTGAAACCGTTAGAGTCCATGGAAAAGATCGTTCCACGAGTTTACGAGGGCTTTATCCCATGGGAGCACTGCAAAATCACTGTTGCGTACCAAACACAAGACATCAGTTTGATGGACAATTTCGGCTCCATGTTTACGCTGTCCTTCCGATTTCTGCTGGAGAGGAACTCACTATGATTTATACCAGTTTATTTTGGGATACAACATTGCGAAGACAATTTTTAAGCATCACCAAACACTTTTCTTGTATGTGCAAAAGGTGCTGCGATCCTACGGTAAATCTATAAATATTTATGCCTTCAAGCGTATAATATAGATAATTGAAATAAATCAATTCGTGCATCTTTAATTGATATTAGGAGCTTGGATCTAGATTAGGTGCACTTTTTTGTGCATCTGACAAATGTTTAGGAGAATTATTACCTCGAGATCCTCTTAGGAATGGAACATCTTGGTCCTGTGATAAATGTAGTACAATTATAAATCATCGACAGGTATTTATATATTTTTTCAAAGTCTTTTTGCAAAATAAGAAGCGATTTTTAAGAAATCTACACTTCACTGTATTGCATCATTAATAATTTATACTTCCTGTTTTCTTTAAATATGCTTCTTTTGTAAGTTTTATAATTAAAAAGCTTACAATTGGAGAAGAATACAAAATTCAAATACTTAATTTATACTTTTCGCAGATATAATTTTGTTTAATAAAGTAGAAAATGGATAAAATTATTTTGGTAAAGTATTACAAGAAAGTTCAGTTAAATTTATCTCTGCCAGGAAAATTTTACGAACTTTCTTTGATACCTAATAATTTTGGATTTCATTTTAAATAACGATATATAACAAATTCCTTATTCGTACTATGCTATCAGTTATACAAGTAATTTATTAATATTTGAAAAAAATCTAAAAGTTTTACTTTAATAACATTCTCTCAGTTACAGGTACTTTGTTCTTTCCTTTTTTTATTAGATCTGTTCGATTCGTTCAGGTATAACAGCTATAACGGAAGAAGTACTGTATAAAACACCGCGTCAGATTTATAAATTTATACAAAGAGAACTCTCAATTGTGGTACCTTGGAGCAATTCCTTTATTATGAATATGAAATTTCGAATTATTTCGTATTATGGAAGAAGTGATGGTGTCGCATGGGAAGGTACAAATAATATAAAAATACATTTATTACATTTATTTGAGATTTATTAAACTGTATATTATATAGTATTTTTTCAAACATTATACTAGATTTAACTGATATGGAGCTAGATGTAAAAGCGAATTATTGCAATGATTTGCTTTCTGTGTTGGATGCTTTAAATTGTGGTGATTGTAAAAAAAGAGGTAAATTTTATTTAAAAAGAAAACTACAATTTACTAGTTTTATATTGTCATTTACGTATACATAAAATATCTTAAATTTTCTTTTTTTAATATCGTAGGTCTTATTTTATACGAATTATATTGCACAAATCTTGAAAAAATGAAACGACTTCACCAGCGACCAAATGCCGAGGAAGTACGTCCACAATTTCTTTTTCTATTGAATGTTTATGCATTTTATTTATATTGTCTTGATATGTTTTATCTTTACATCATATATCTTTATAGGTTGACGAAAATCAACAGTTATTAAAAAAAGCAATGACTATACTGCAAAATGATATCATTTCAGATACTATATTCGAATATGATCAAAAATATTTTAAACTACCTATTACTATGTATACTGTATAATATTGCCAATAAGTAATATAAAATTTGACTATGACTGTTTGTATAATAAAACCTAAAAATATAATAAATGTTACTAGAAAATATCTTATTTAAAAAAATATTTCCTTGTGCGAAGCTTACGAAAAAAAATTTCAAATTAAATTATAAATGATTAGAAATATGTAAGACATAATTAGTATAATGTTCTTGGTATCAAATTGTTATATTTTTCACATGTACCACCCATTATAATATTCGATTTTAACAATTATAATTTCGATAAAAGAGGATACATAAAGATTGAATAATATACAAAAAGACATTTATTAGTCATGGAAAATTAAAGAACTAGATGTTAAGAAAAACGTATCAATTTAATTTCTTTTTACATTGCACCGCTGATGGCTAAGTTGGCAGCAGCAAATAGCTAAATAGCTGAACCAGACTAGCAAATAACAAAGTGATGCACTTGTGCTCTATGTTGTATTCTATGTAATACAGTAGCAAAGTGCAATTCCGGGAGTCATGTCCTTTAAATAGTAGCATTTTTTCATACAGCTTGTTGTAATAAACATTTTGCTTCTTCATACAAAGCTGTACAAGGTTTTAAAACGTCTAGATCGTAATCCACGTCCTCCTCAATATTTACATTATTCCTACAACAAAATAAAAATATACTGTAAATTGTAGCATGTTAAAGAAGTATTTGGCCATATTTACCTATACAGAAAGTCATCCACCGTAGGTAGCATATCATTGTTTAAATCACGTAACAAACGGTTTCGCGCAAGTGCTGTATGCATAAATGCAACATTGTGTAGAAATAACTCCGAGGGATCTGAAATTAAATATTTAATAAAGTAGATACGATTAAAATAAATCATACTAACAATAAGTAACAATTAATTAAACAACATACCGTCTTTTCCATACTTTTTTGCCATTTTTTTCATTAGATCTTCGCCCGCATATTTTGCAGACACACCAATTCTATGCAGAATTGCTTTGCACTGCCATCGATTCTCTGAATCTTGATTGCATGATGTTGATTTACGAGGTTGCGTTTCTTTAACAAGACTCTCCCAGTCAACTCCCAAAGCATCACCTAAACCTTTACCACTTGTTTTTATATCCTCTTCTAATTCACCATCAGAAATCTCCTCGAAATCCATAGTTTCCATATTTTCATCTTCCATATTTCTATTACAATTTTAATTATTAACACAGCTATTAAAATAAATTATGTATAATTATATTTTACAAATACTACCTGAATGACATTGCATCAGTATTATCTTTCCCTTTTGTGGTAAAAACTGTTTTTAACATTTTCAGTTCTTCTATAGTTTCCTTTGGCGATGAGGGATCCGCCTCTTGAGTTGTTAATTGACCATCTCGTTGTGTAATATCAGACGTCTTTTTAATTGCTCGAGTTTTATTTGCATCCATGTCCTGTGAATATTAATATTAGTATATATTATATATAAATATTATAAAAGTAGATCCATAGGCTGTGCTAGATTAATCATATAAATAAAACAGTAAAACATACTGTAATATCTTCCATGTTTAATATGTCATCTGGATCATCACTAATATCACTAAGATCACTTTCAGTGTGAAGTGTTTGTAAGGATTCATCGATGCAAGAACGTTTTGATTCAGAGGTAACAGTTTCCTTTGCTTCAGATTTTTCTTTTGGAGTGGATTTCTTTTGAAAAGTATCTGTAGATTTTTCTCGAGTAGTAGATAATTTACCTTCTGCAAGCTCCATTAACTTTTTATTGATAGGTTCTTCTTTCATACTACCATATAAAGATGTTTGTTTGGAACTATGCACAATACATTCATCTCTAGTTTCAGTACTGTTATAAGTTCTCCTTTTACTAATAAGAAAAGAAAATACACCATTATTACAAATCATATAGTATGTTAATCAAACAAAATTAATTTGTAACATACTTATGTGGTGCAGATTCTGATATTTCTAATTCCTTAGATCGATCATTTCTGTAATGGCCTCGAATATGCACTGATTGATTATCCCATTTTCGAGAATCACTTGACTTCCAGTCTGATACAGAATTATCGTATCGTGAATTCCACTCATCATCGTGCACTTCTGACCGAGGAAGACTGTCTCTGCTATCCCATAATGCTCTTACACGCCATTCTCTTTCTTCCCATTCGACAGGACCATAAGTTCGTTCTCTACCATGTTCTACATCACGATGGTGACTATCCCACTCATCGTTAGGAACATTTTCATCCCTAATAAAAAAATAGACACAAAAATTTTATAGATCTTCGTTATTGAACGTAATAATAGTAAACGCAGAAATTAAATATTAGTATTAACATACCGAATGGCGGTATTGCCTCTTATTTTTTCACCAGGGTAGAGTGGATGTCTATGATGATGATGATGATGTCGATGATCATCAAAAGAAGTTCTATCGGCAGCTTGTACGACATACCTAGATTCCCGAGATCTTTCTTCACGAATTCCACGCCTTTCATCAAACGGACTATCGTATCTCCTCCCATCCGCAGGTTTTCTTCTATCATCTTGGTGAACGTGATGTTCACGATAATCTACATGAGAAGATGCTTCTTCCTGTTCATCCCAATGTTCCGACAAACGTCCATAATTTCTATTGTAATTTCTATCGATTTCGATTGTTCGTCGTGGACTAGTTTCTCGTCTTTCGATTAAGCGATCAACTTTAGTCGGTGTAACGCGCGACTGATCATGTTCAGATGTGTGATTTCGGTCATATCTTGTACTGAATCGTCTATGCCTTTCACGATCATAATGTCCGACGTCTATTCTATCAATTAAATTATCTCGCGATGTTGACAATGTAGGTGGTGCAGACGAAGATGATGATGATGCTATAGAGGACTGAACGACTGGTAAAGAAGGTACTTGAGCTAATGGTGGAGCATTATGTACACCTTTATCGAGCATCGATGCTCTATCCAAAGATCTTTCCCGCGGGAAACGATCAACTCGATCCCTAGGCGAATTTACACTAGTTTTACGAGTAGGCGTATCCTTATCTACAGTAGTTCTATCGTATCTACTATCAATACGCTGAGATGTCCTGTCTCGATCAGAAAGCGTTTTCGTTTCGGATCGTTCTCTTTCTCTATCGCTTCTCCGTTCACGGGTACCATTCTTTTCAAAGGCACTATCCTTCACCACTATTCGTTCTTTATCCCGACTATAACGGGAATTTTTATCCGTCGTTATACTCATTGCTGTTGGAAGTAAAGGTGGGACATCTCTATCTCTTGTCTTTATTGGTTCTTTTTCTCTGTCACGGTCACGATCTCGATCACGATCGCGATCGCGATCCCGGTCTCGATCTCGATCACGATCTCGGTCACGATCACGATCTCGATCTCTATCCCTCTCTCGGTCACGATCTCGTTCTCGATCTCTATCTCGATCACGATCCCTCTCCCGTGGACGTTCGCGACTACGTTCTTGTAGATCTTCTTTATCTTTATCACGGAGGTCTCGTTGATCTCGACCAAGTCTCGAATGTCCACGCTCATCCCTTGGATGATCTTTATCACGCCGTTCTCTGCTCTTTTGTCGTATTTTGTCACCTAAATAAGTTTTATCATCAAAGTCCTTACCAATTCGTCTATGACTCTCTTCTTGACTTGACACTGGTCGGGTTTTACTATTTTGTTCATTTTTTCTTATATCTTCCCTATCTTTAGGTTTATCATTTTTATGCGATTCACGATCCTTCTTCTCTGCATCTCGAGGAGGTCTGTTCGTAGAAACCTGCCTATCTTGTACTTTTGAAGGTGTAAGTTCTCGTTTAGATCTTGACGATTTCTCGGGTGTACGACTTCGACGGGTTTTTGTTGAAATTGGTTCTTTCGTATGTTGATGTTTCGATCTATCAGATGTCGGCGGTGTTTTAGAACGTATATCTTTATCCTTACATTTTGCCTTTAACCTTTCATCCGGTTTTATTTTTTCATCTATCGTGCGACTCTTTTCTTTCTCCTGTTCTTTGACCTTATCAAATGATTTACTCTTAGTACTATCTTTAGACAGTTCATCTATGTCTCTTACTTTCTTGTAATGTCTATCTTCTTTATCCATATCCCTGCTTTTTATTGCTTTTGGGGATTCACTTCTATTTCTTTCTCTAACTTTATTTGCTGTTCCGTGATGAGGCACAGATACAGAAGAACCTAATACTGTTGTTGTTGTTGTTGTTGTTGATGTTACTGTTGCAGATGCTTGTATTGTTGGTGATCTTGTACGTGGTGTAGAAGAATGTTTTCTTGACGTTGAAGATGAACTGTATTTCTTTGCTGACCTTGCAGTAATTTCTTTTTTTGTAGAACTGCTTTCAAATTTACGTTTCTTCTTGACTGATGGTTTCTCATTTTTTGTTCCAAGTCTTTTCAATTTTAATCTGTTAAAATCATTGAAATGTAACAAATTTCACTTAAAATTATAAGTGTATATTTGGGATTGTATTACTGGTAATACTGTCACTGATATCGGTTTGTTAAGAAAAATTGCAGTTCGGTATTATCAGCTATTGCCGTTAATACCGATAATCGAACGTTACATCTATATACATTATTCAATTTTATATATCTATGTAAAAAGGTTATTTAAAAACTGCATTCATTAAATAGTAATAAAATAATATAGATACAAATGATATAGAATTATCATTTTACATCAAGTATCATATTTTCATATTAAAATATATAGATATCCATATACAAACATAAATACAACATATCCAACTATTTTTAGTAACTTATTTGTAAAAAACATTTTAATAACTTAAAAATTACATAAAATAGATACGATTTTTCTTTGATGGTATTTTTTTTATACATATTAATTAATAGTTATAAATTAAAAATTGGCGTTTCTCGTATAACTCTGTTTTTATTATAATAAAACATTAATAAAGAAAGCTTTCATTCTATATTTTTTAGTATATTGTTCTCAACCCAAGCTAACAAAATATTGTTTGTTTACTACCGATATTACCGATAAATACCGTAACAAAAATTTTTTTTCGGTATTAACGGTAATGGTAAAAATTGGTAACTTTGCAATCCTTAGTGTGTATATTATATAATCAAAACAACAGTCAATTATAACACATATTATAACTTACTTCCTCCTTCTTTCTTTATCTTCATCATAATCAGTGGAGCCACTATGGTGTCTCTTAGATTTAATTTTTTTAACTTTCTTATGGGAATCAGATGTTGAACTAGAAGATGAATCTTCACTACTAGAACTACTACTACTGCTAGATGTACTTGAAGTATGAGAACTAGAGGAAGAAGTCATAGCCTTTTTCTTCTGTCTCACTTTGTCTTTCCCATGTACTTCTTTATCTTTCTTCATTTGTAACTCTAGCTCACGCTGTAATAACTGTCTACGTCTCTCTAATACTTTCTCGTCCTCGTATTCCAAATCTGTTTGATTCCACTCTTCTAAATTTAAATCAGGACTATGCGATGCCTTTTTTACGATTTTAGAAGTAAGCCTTTTAAATGGATCCTCAATGAGCTACATATTGATAAATACATATGTAAATATCTATCTTCGAATCAAATAACAATACACTTTTAATTTTTGTAATGGAACATTCTACTCTGAAAGAGATAATAATACAAATTATACACTTACTCCTGCTGTACTTGCAATAGCATTATCCTTTTTGGCACGCTTGGACGGACTTATTAATGTGTGAGTATTTGCATATCTAGTTGCAATATCAAGAAAAGAAAATGTTGGTCATCTTAAATAGAACGAGTGGTAATTCTTACTCTATTCTCTAAATAATAAACTTAATATGTAATTTCATTATTCATTGACACAAAGGATAGGTATATATTTAATTTTCTCGCAAAGTATGTGAACTTTCAAAATTATACTTGCTTGCAATTCTTTCCATACGAACAGCTGCCGTTTAGTGCCCAGTTTCTACAATAATCCGACGAATTTTGGCCGGCAGTAACTGCTGGTTTGGTCCCCAACCTCTCAAACACACTTGGTCGACGAGAGTCTGTATTACATTTCGTAGGGTCAACCGTTATCTTCCTTATGTTTGATTTTGACATATTATCACCATAAAACAATTATGTTTTCACAATGGAAGCACATAACTGCAGCATACAAATATTCATTTGCTATAGAATCACCATTAATCGGTCAAGCATTCACGAATATAAGCACAGTTCCCAAAGAATCGATAAAACATTTAAAAACTAAGAAACACGAGACATTCGTTTAATTATGTTTTGTATAATTATTTTGCTTCTAAACTCCACTAGTTTAATATTTACACTTAATTTGTTTTACATATCCTTAAAGGCTAACCCCATCTAATGCATATGACTGAAGTATTAAACTCTACACTCTACGGAAAACAATACTGCTAACCCAATGAAGTTATGAATAAAGCGTGATTCAGCATTGCCAACTTCAATGTCAAATATTATCAATAATAAATTCAAGCACTATTAATTATTTATCCAGTAAAAAAAGAATCTTCAAAACATTGCTATGTGAATGAAAAAAATTCTTACGTATGTCAAAGTGTTATTTTGTGTTAATAACTAAAAATATATATTTTACTAAAGAAATAAATTTATTCCACTAACGGAAATCGGATCTGGATACACACAAAAAAATTCAAACGTATTAAAATTAAAAGAGAAATTAATAAATAAAATATGATATATTATGCTTTAAATTTGTTTAGTAATACTTATTTCAAAATAGATCCGTTGATATACAAATATTCCATAATATTTTTAATTGCGTAGTATTCAAGCACAAAACTGGAATGAAATAATGATTTAAGTTATCTACGAATATTTCCTCTTAATATTGGTAATATCAATTGTTCAAGCAGTTACTATTTTTATAATTTATTTGTATGCAACGATAAACAATAATATGTATATGTAACAATAATTTTGTGTAAATACTTTTACACATTGAAATATTATTATGCGTGATTTCAATTGTCATTTCCAATAAAAACGTTGCCGTCGCGTTGAAGACTAAGTTAGTCCTTTGATACATTTATTTTTTCTATTTAAAATTTAATCATCAATGTTTATAGTTAAATTCCTTTAACGTTTAATTGTTGCGTTAATTTTACCTACGCATAATGTATATTAAACGTTTAATCAAACGGAATAGTAATACTATGTAACTTACCTGTATTCCTATGCATTAATAATGTATAAATGTATTTCATTGTTTTATTTTTTGTTACTATGAATAAAATCTTGTAGAAGAATAACCTTATCATGATTATTATAATTTTGTATTAGCATGAATGTATTTACTATTTTTTGATAAAATCATTACTATATTGAATTGTTGTACAGGCTTTTTTACAATGGCACATCAATGCAGTTGTGGAAGTACACATAATACTGCAGAATTGGGTGTACAATATAATTTATACCAAAAAATTGATATAGAAAATATAGAGTGTTTAAATGAATGCGATGAAGGTAGTGGGGCTACTATATTTAAATCATGGGAGAACAGATTAGACAGAAATAAAGTAATTATTTATTTACATTATTTTAACAATTAATAATTGGTAAAGTTTATTTATATTGTATTTTATAAAATATTCCATAACTCACCTTTCTTTTTTTCAGTATGTTGAAAGTGATGCAGATAACGAACTTCTATTTAATATTCCGTATGTTTTTTCATTCAAACATATTTATATTAAAAATATATAAGTATGATTCTTTTTCTTCAGATTTACAGGAAATATAAAACTGAAAGGTCTTGTTATCATTGGAGGAGAGGATGATTCTCATCCAAACAAAGTAAAATTGTAAGTAAAGTATCAATACTTAACAAAATTTATATATTTTCACCTATAAATATATAAAATGTGCTTTACTAATATTGAATGAAATATTTTATTTATACAGATATAAAAATAGACCTCATATGACATTTGATGATGTTGCTACAGAGCCTGAACAAGAATTTGAATTATGCGTAGATACAAATGGAGTACACGAATATTCTGCTAAGTATGTATATTTTACTAAGCTACTGATTATTTCATAGACTTTATAATATGATCATGCGATATCATTTTTATTACAGGGTAGTCAAATTTTCATCAGTACATCATTTAAGTTTACACTTTACTGGTACTGAAGAAGCTGATAAAATAAAAATTTATTACATTGGATTAAGAGGAGAATGGTCACCTATGCATCAGCATGGTGTTACTATTTGTACCTATGAATCACGTCCGCAAATGAATGATCATCCGCGAGAGCATGAAGATATTGATAGGGCGATTAGTTGATTTTATAACACAAAATTACCAAAAAATCCACTCTGTATGAAGAAATAAAATGATATTAAATACTAATAAAGTTTGAAAACCATTCAAATGAATTTATGTATTTTTATAATTTAATTTAAGACTTTATATATTAAGTAATATTGCCTATCAATAAATATTAATTAAGTAAAGAGTACAATCTTGTTGAAGATATTTGCATATTCTTCTGAAAAAAGTTGTATGCAATAAATTTATCCAAAAGCAAATGTATTGCATAAATTAATCAAATATATTTTACAAACTTCATAAAACAAGAAGTCAATAAAAATATAACATCAATAAAAAAATATTTGTTATTATTAAACTCGATCTTTTTGATACATCGTACAGTTGAGAAGTAATGTTGAGAAAGCGGTAATAAATAAGTAGCATGATGCATACATTTTAATGATTCATTGATAACAACTTTTCAATTATGCAATTTTCTGTAATGTCAAAGTAACGCATGTTTCCACGTTCGCTTCAATTTCCCCTTCTCTTTTTCGTTCCCTTCCACTATATGGGGCACCAACATAAAACTTCGATACTTGGTATCGCGAAGAACAGCGTTCACTAAGTTCGACAATTGTGGCTCATGGCACACGCGACTGTCAGCTCCTCGGCCGAGGCAAATAAGCACGATAAAAGAAATGCAAGTGAAAATACCGCCTGTACATCAATGGATTACTCAGTGTCATCAGCTACCACACAACCCTTACCACCGGACGGGGGATGGGGCTACATCGTAGTCCTAGCATCCTTTTTAATCCATATGATCGGTAAGCATTCAAATTTTGCTTATTTTATTTAATAATCCATATTTTATTCAAATTTGATACAATCACACATTGCAAAAGTACATTGGATATCTCTTCTTTTCATTTTCCATTTTAAAATCTGTATTTCTGTAAATGACATTAATTTAATATACAAACACCGTGAAGTTCTTTTAAATTCATGTTACAGACTAACGAGTTTTGTAGCTTTTATTTCACTGAAAAATTAATTATACATCGTAAACGTATTTTTTATTCATTTAATCGTTTAATTAATATTCCGCCGCTTAAAATAACCGCTGTAAAGAGAATGTACTTGTGTTATTTTACTTTTATGTATATATTCTTCTTTTTCGATGGCCTTTATCGGTATTGTTATATATGACCATTCTGGTTACGTTTTGGGCCGATTAATCGGATGGATGATATCTTCGGTAATTTGGGACAAATAAAATATACTGCGATAAAGCAGAGAAAAACAAAAAACTTCGTAAGCGAAACTTGTAAAGTTTTCACGCGTCATATTTAGATCATAATAAAAACAGTATAGTCTTCGAGACAAATTCTTTTAAAGTTGCGACCTTAGCAAGTTGTCTCTAATACACGTACAGATTTATAACACGTGTTCACTATTGTGTGCTTGTTACAAAACAGAATATTTGATTACAAAACAAATAAGGTAAATTAAGCATGCGTTGCATTATGTACAAGAAGCAAACATATGTATCAATGTATGCATAATTATTGAAATAAAAAGAAGAAGAAGAAGAAGAACGACCTTACAAATGCGTTTACGTGTGTATCTTTGTCTCCTTCCTTGTTTTGGATTTCACAATAATACACGTACTTTAACGAAATCGTGACATATAATTATTATCTCCCGTTTTTATAAATAAAACACTAACGCGAGAAGTTTTAATCCAGTTTCCTTAAAGTCACTATTTATTATACAAAATGAGCAATATTAGATAAAACGTGTAATAAACTTGGATTTTGATCACCGTTTAAATAAATTATAGAATTATACGAAAATTTCTAAGCATCCAAATAACGGAAGAAATAAGTTAAAATGATGTAGCGATCTTGGCATTACTGACAAACGAGTCAATGATACATTTTATCTATGTTTCATTTTGGCTCCTTATCTACGATATGTATACATATAATATTTTTGTTATATGTATATGTTTGATCATTTGCATCATAGGGTTTTATTAGGTGTATTAAAATACGAAGTCGGTGGCTATATATCTATGACGTAAAAATTGTCGTAACAGGGTTATTGATATCGCTGGAAGCATAGAAAGAGAATTAGAATAATCTCCGAAATTATAACAATTGCAAAAGTAAAGTTACACATATATGCTATCGCATGGATAGATTCTAGTGAAAACGATTTCGTTACAAAGACAATGCTCGCGATTGAACTGTTTTATTGTTCAGATGTTGTACTTTGCTCGTTACTTACCATATGTATGAAATATATATATATATATTATATATACACATATATATATAGGCAAAGTTTGATTACGCATAACAGTAGCTTCATGATATGTAAAATCAGAATATATCAGCAACATGCTTTTTATGTAGCAGTAGGTAGTTAGAATTTACATTGTACATGTATTGAGGTGTAATTATATATATATATATATATATATATATATATATATATATATATACTTTACTTAGAAGATGTACAAAACCTGTGTTATTATCCAGTTTATGATTACAGCATGCTATTACCATATATATAAATATTTATTACCACTATCTTTTATATCGAAACACTTATTTACTCTGCATAAAATTTTACATTATAAAACATTAATTATATAGTATAGTACATTAAACTAACAATATAGCACATTAAAGAAATCTTTGATTTTATATAATATTTACTGTGAACTACTTTAGTAGGTTTATAAATTAATTTCGTACGTTTAGATTTACTCATTTTTAATAGCTGTTTTAAATTTAAATATTTTCCCATCTCATGAAAAGATAGATACACAAATCTTCACAATTATAGAAAATAATGAAAACCGTTTTTATTATATATTTTATGTTTCTTAATTCAAGAATAGAATTTGAATTTTATTTGAAAAAGCATCGATTAATTTTATTTTCGACAATAAAAATTACAATACTTTTAGAGTAACGGAAAACTTTTGTTTATATTTCTTCTTACAAAAAATTATGAAATGGTTTCTTTATATATCATTTTGCATCAAAAATTTAATTTACATTAGAAAATAATTTGTTTTTATTGTAGCGGATGGAGTGACATATTCGTTCGGTGTGTTTTACTTAGAACTTTTGTATTATTTCGAAGAAGGGAAAGGGGCGACTGCATGGATTGCATCGATATTAGTCGGTATCACTTTGTGCTCAGGTAAATTTTTAATTCACCGTAATACCGACTTCTCGAAGATTTAACAAACAATTTATTAAAGGTCCAATATCAAGTTCATTTGTGAATAAATTCGGATGTCGAGCTGTAACCATAGCAGGCTCGATATTGGCAAGTGCATGCTTACTAGCGAGTATGTGGGCTCAAAATATTATCACATTATACTTTTCCATTGGCATCGGAACAGGTAACAAAATATAAAAGTATTCCAATATTTTTCATACAAATAAATGAACAATTTAATTCAAGACCGGTTAGCTCTAACCTTGGGAACAAATTTACTTTTCAATCACTTTTTAAATTTCGCAAAGTTGCCAAATGCTACTTCCCTGCTGCATCATTCTATATAAGAATTATATAAATTTAACTAACTACATAAGAATTGTTACTAATATTTGTGAATTTAGGTTTAAATTTAAATTGTATATTGAAGCTTCTTTCTCTCAGAATTACAGAATTTTCTTAACGAAAAAATAATTCGATTAAACTGAATAAAATTTCGGGGATTGCAGCGGGGTTAATATATAGCAAGTGATTAATTCCAATAATTAAATATCGATATACGGAAACCAACTAATTAAGTAACTTTTCAGTGCTTTTAGGTATAAAAGACATAGTAAGTCATGGAGTTTTTATTCTGATACCATACCATATTTCAAACGGAGCTGACCGACTTTTGCAGCAAATTCTTTTATCCTCGTTGTCTACGAATCTGTATTTAGTGTTGAATAATTTTGTATTTTACTGACGAATAATTTATAATACAATATGATCAACACCAAATTTATTACGGTTGATTGTTTTAAATCTACATGAAGATTTACTCTAGCGATTCGTACCAATGATTCGGCTGCCGTTTGCGGCGATGTAATAAAACTTAAAATGGCTTTCATTCAACTATGAAAAAATATATTTTTAAAATAATTGTTATTGTTTTATGTTGACCATTACACATAGATAAATTTTTGTTAATAATTCTTTTTTATATTGTAACGAATGACTGAAGAATCGCGCGGACCATTGGAGTGATCGTTCTGGATTGCAGAGAGATTTTGATAAAATATTTGATATTTCGAAAAAAATATACTTGCTGTGTAAGTTAACAAATAATTATTATTATTATAGGCCTAGGTTTTGGCTTGATCTACTTGCCTGCAATCGTTAGCGTAACATGCTACTTCGAAAAATATCGCTCTCTTGCAACGGGGATTGCCGTATGCGGTTCTGGTTTAGGCACACTAATTTTCGCCCCTTGCTTAGAGTATCTTATAGCACTTTACGGATGGCGAGGAGCAATTTTAATTTGTTCTGGGATTGTTTTGAATTGTACCGTTCTCGGAGCGCTTTTTAGGCCTCTTGAGACAAGCAAATCAAAAAAGAGAAGTTCTACAGAGGTACAGGATTCTTGTATGTATTATTATAAGATTAATAACAGAGCGATATGTCATATAACGAGCAACATTGTAAAACTGAACTATAAAAACTAAAAGCGACTACAAAAATGCAAGTTATAAAACATACATGCGTATTGAAATCAAATGTACTGAAAAAGACACACACACACATACACACACACACAAAGTATGCGTTTATTCGGAACTTCATCTTTTATATGTTTAAATTAATAGTATAATATCATCTTAGATCTAGTATTTGACTTGCAGAAATCTTCACCAAACTCGAAGAAAAATTCTCAAGAACATTCAAATAGCATATCTAATCAGAAAGAAAGTAAAAAATTACACACTGTAAGTTTTCAGAAGGAAAACAATAGTACCGATATAAAGTCCCTCAGTCAACCAGTTTTAATTTCGAATGATGTGATACGACAAGACAATTTGGAGGTCATCTATAAAGATCAGTCGGTATTTTTTCCATATTCATTTATTACATGTTCATTTTTCTTCTTTCATGTTTTTACGAACAAATATTTTTAAACAATAAAAACTATTCAAATTTATTTTTACTTAAAAATATAGGGGCACGGTCGTGTTTTCTTGTTATTAAAAATCTAAGTCCCTTTAACTTCTTCTTCTCTTCATTAACCAAAAATATATTCTTTATTATTATTTGCAGACGTAATTTAACACAAGTATCACATTCTGCAAGTTTACCCAATAAAATAGAACATGTTAAAGAGTATAATAAACAGTTTAAAGTTAATATTGAAAAAAAAAGCAATACTACCCAAGAAATTATAGATGTTTCTGTGTTAAAGGATCCAGTATTTATATTATTTACATTTTCCAACTTTTGCACCAGTATTGGATTTTACGTACCATATATTTATATATTAGTATGTATGAAAACTTTTAGAAGTTTATTTATCATTTCTTAATAAAAATTATAAAGATAATTAAAACTTAAATGTTTATTTAGCCTCAAGCTGGAGAACAAGGAATTAATAAAAAAGATGCAAGTTATTTCCTTGCAATAATCGGAATTGCTAATACCATGGGTCGTATAATTTTAGGATATGTGTCAGACAAACCATGGGTTAATCGACTATTAGTATATAATTTATGTCTTACAATATGTGGTATTTGTAAGTATTATTCTTATTATTTTCAAAATTTAACCGAACTTTTTGTGAGTTAATGTTACTTAAGTGAAGTCATGCACAGTGTTCAGCCATATTTTTTTACTTTTATAGCTACCATTCTTAGTGCATTCTGTACATCTTTTATATCATTCACATTTTATGCTTCCATATTTGGATTCACATCAGGTGCTTACGTCGGTCTTACATCTGTCATTTTAGTAGATTTATTA
The DNA here is from genome assembly GCA_028830335.1 of Eucera pruinosa. NCBI lineage: Eukaryota > Metazoa > Arthropoda > Insecta > Hymenoptera > Apidae > Eucera > Eucera pruinosa. The sequence continues at coordinate 20,255,192 of JAMYCR010000003.1, read as the reverse complement.
GGTTTAAATCATCTTACAAATGCTTTTGGTCAGCTTCTACTATTTCAAGGTTTTGCATCACTTTTAGGACCACCCATAGCAGGTATTTCTACAGTCTTATAGTACTTACACGTTTAACTACTTAACTATTTTATAATTTATATTTTCAGGATGGCTGTATGATGCACTCCAATCCTATGATCCTGGATTTTATACTGCTGGCGGTATGATTACTATTAGTGGATTAATTTTATTTTTTATACCTACTATTCAACAAAAAGTGCAGAAAAATATAAATAGCCAAAAAACAAGGAATTTAATAAATAACCAACTCACATGAAATAGTTATGTTCCTTTTACTTATTATTTTAATTATCTCCACTGCCAATTAATTTATGTGCACTATTGAATACAAAATAAACATGATAGTAATAGTAATAACAATAACAACATGTGAAAACAAATAATTGTCTTCAAACACATTTATAATCTTTATTTGATAAATTATGAAGTATATCATATACATCATGGGTCACATATGCATCCAAATATTCGTGTATCAGTTTTATTGTTTCACCCTGTAATCGAATATTGTGCAAGACTAATTCGTGTAGTACCTAAAAAAGTAATAACAAAATTTAAGAATATGTTTCTAACAACTTGTATAAACATAGTAATTTGAACGATATTTATAACTTAAGACTATTAATTCATACTTTTCTTAGCCATATTTTGTGAGATGGGAAATCAGTCATGAAGTCACGTAATTGCCTATCCATAGATACAAATTTTGGTAAATTTAATTTCTCATTTAGCATTGATGTTGAATGTGAGTTCACATTGTCTGATAAATTATAACTGATATATATAAACTTATTTGTATCATTTGAAATTAGTGAAGCTCGTCTGAGATCATTAATAATTATGTTGTAAAAATATTGACCCTGAAAATTTCTCACTACAAACAGCAATTAGTGTTAATATGAACAGATTTAGTTTGCATTTTATTAAAAAATGTTCACTTACTATAATTACAGGCTGTGTTTATCTGTAGTTTGTTTAACTTCCATAGTACATAGGCATTATTGATCACTGTTTCACTTACTTTATGGTTCAATAATATATCTCTTACGTTGTTTACCTTTCCAAAAGAGAATGGTAAAACGTAATCGGCGATTGTATTGACACAAGGTGATATATTAAATTCATTGATCATAATTCTAAGTAGATCTAAAATACCTAAAAGCATAGGAACCATATTTTTGTGTATGTTACATATAGAAATTTGTATATACATATGCATACCTTGAAAATCATATTTATTTGCATGTTTAATTAAAAGTGGCCAAAAATAATGTGGCTTTATTTTACTATGAGATTTACATATCCTAAGCAAAGAAAGAGATAAACGATTATTGTACGTTAATGAATAATATAATAACATTAACAAAGACTTCTTGAATATCTCTTCATCTTTTAAAAATGTACATATGTTAACAACGTCATTAATTACCTAAAATAATAAATAAAGTATTAAAATGATTAAAATATAAGAAAAGAAGCACTAAAATAGAAATGAATATTTTTCTTACCACACTTTTAATAACCATATATTTTAAAATTATTTTTAAAGCATTTTCAAACTCCGAATAATCGCTGTTTGACAACATGTGAAAAAGTGCATTCATTGCTATTTGGTTTTGGTTAATATCAGTTAATTTTAATATAACATCTATTTCGTCATTCCAAATATTTTTCTTTTTGTATAAATACTGGTACATCTAAAATATAATACTAAATTATTCTAGTAATACAGACTAATGAAACTTTGTCATAAAGTTTTTAGAAATTCTTACTGTATCAATGTTACTGATGTGTCCATTTTTTGCTAATACATAAATCACATTTATAATATTATTGTTAGTGAAATATATATTATTTAAACTACAATCTCGAATTATTTCTTCAATTTTATCAATATTATTTAATTTAGCATAAGTGCACATAACATAAAAATATGTATCAGATGTTAATTGTATGCTTTGTTCCTTCATAATATTTAAAATTCCATTTACTTCTTCTATATCTCTAAAACATATATAAATTTAGTTTATATTTAAAAAATAAATATTAATATGGTTAATTAGCATATTTAAAGCTTTACTTTGTTTACTCAATCAACTTGTACATTTACCCAGACTGAGAATATCCCAGTATTAATGAATTGAAAATAAATACTGATGGATATTGTAACTCGCTATTATAAGATTGTAAATACATAAGTCCTTCGCTGACATTTCTTTTCATACAACAATATTTAATAAACAGTCTGTATGTATATGGATTCGGATCAATACGTTTATGTTTCATTTCCTTTAATAAGTCCACAAGTGAAAAATCATATTCATTGCTTATATATAGCTCCAAAAGTGAATTATAATGTCCTACAGAGAACTTGAAATCTTCAGATCCAATGTAAAAAAAAAGATATATATTTTAAATTTTACATAGAAATGTTATTTCATTAATTCTTTGACTGTGAAGAACACAAAGTGTAATTACTTGCTGTAGACTGAACATCTTCTTCCATACCGCAGACTCTTATCATTTTTCTGATTGATTATACAGCATGCAATTAATTTACAATATAGCTAATTTCTTTTGTACCCATCTTAAGTACATACAACTTTCATTTGTGTCTTTCATATACTACAATCCCCAAATGCATGTATGAGCCTCTAATCCATGCTGATAACTCGCATCAGATCTATATGTATTTATAACAGTCAAAGAGTTAACTGAAGATTATTAAATGAACATGTATTATTGTAAACATACTGCAAAAAGTTAAAGTCATCCATAAAGATTCTGCCATTTTGATTCTCTCTAATGGTAAACAATCTGTTATTTTATGACACCACATAATTAATGAATTTACTTGGTAGGAATATATAATTTCTGCAATAAGCACAGTTTTTTTAATAAAAATATTTTGCTATTAATTTCGTTATTAATAAAGGAAAGACTATCTTTCTCTTATCACTATTATAATAATAATAAATACATGTTTATACACTTACTCGCAGACTGTATAAGATTTATAACCCCTGCAATTTCTTTTTCTTCTATGAATTTGTGAATTTCTATGTGTTTATTTAGATTCACGAATTTTCGATGGAATATATTTACTTTCTCTTCATCTCGTGGCATTGTCTGCATATTCCTATCAACATATCGCATGTTATAAACTATGACAACATTTACAATTTTGTACTTAACCAAGGTTAACAGTACTAACAGAATAAATGCTTTATTATAACGTTGAATTTTAAAGTTTATAATCTTCTTGCATTCATTGATCAATGTATTCTTTGGATAACGCCCAAAATAATTTGTATATCTTAATAAAATATTTGTCATGATGAGTGAAATTGGTTAGCAAAACCAGTTTAGCGTTCTCACATGGTGCATTTGAATTACCTAACCTGAACATTCGTATTGATAAATTTATCTCAAGTACTATCTGTAGTCACAAGCGTCGAGACAAATAGAAATACTGTTACTTTGTATTTGCAAACTTTCAGAATTATTAATAATTATAATAGTTTTATAAAATAAAACTTATTTAATGAATTCTTCATTTAGTCTCGTTATATACAACAAAATAACTTAAAAGATATTCATAAACATTATCTATTTAAAAATAATATTATTTTTTAATTGGTGTATCTTCTAGGTAAGTATAAATTTTTTGTTACAAATATAATTCTTCTAATTTCTTTTTTAATAACAACACTTTTAATCACTGTTTAAGTTAAAATTTTATTTATTACTTAATAACAAAGTTATAATTACATTTTTAAAAAAATATGGATCAAATAGTTTTTTATAAAGACAATTAAAACGTTTTTAAAACTAATACTTTTTCCTTATTCAAAATAACTAAAGGATCTAATAGCAAGATATATATATAAGGTTATAGATATAAAATAAGGCTGTTTGTAGCAAATATTATTTTAATATTAAAAATATGTAAAAATACATTATAAAAATTAGTACTATTATTATTTGATTTTTTATTTCAATTGATAATTTTAACATTTAATATGTTCATCTTATTCAATTTAGAATATTATTGCATTTCTATGGATATACATGTGATACATTAAAATATTTAAGTTATCAGATATTGTATCCAAAAATATATTTTCAAATTAAGTTTCTCTTACTTCTTACAATTTTATACAAAAAATATGAAAATTCTGTTCATGTTATAATTATATAAAACATTCACACATTGAATAGGTTAGATGATGCTTTATGTTATTGTTCAAATGTTATTTTTTAAAAAGTACATGAATATTTAAGACTAAATAGAATGTAATTGAAAGTTAATATTAACACAAAACTAATACCAGAAATATTGGTAATACCCAGTAATAACATTAAGTAAACTAGTAGCTGATATATCATAGTACATCTATACTGAACTTTAAAATACTTTTTCAGATATTTGCTCTCATTATACTATAGTAAAATTGTCTAAAACATTAAATTCACAAAAGTGAATTAGTTTTTACATTTTGCTTTAAAATATTATAATAGATATCTTGCTATATTAACAGTTTCAGTTTCATAATATGAACATTTAACTTTATAATTATTTTACAAAAATTCTTCACACCAATCGGAGAGGCACTGATAACAATCACTAGACTGCTTTGCATTAGCAGAACATGTATCCTTCATCCATTCCTGGAATAATTCTCTGTTCTTTTTCAAAAGCAAAAATTGACCAAGTACTATATATGCCTGAAAATACATTAAAAAATATACATATATCAACTGTTATATTTAAATACAAATATGATAAAACGTTTTAATCTTTTGTTATTTTATATGGATAAAAAATATTTACAGAACAATATTTAAAATTCAACATATTTCTAATCAATTTTGAACTTTATATTGGTTTTACATAAAATATGTTAATAAAATATAAGTGATGTTTAGATTGGAATATATTATACCTTGTCAAAGCCTACTGCTTCTAGTCTACGTCCTAGAACTTCTCCAATTCCAGCGAGATCTGTAACAGGCTTGTCACCCATTGGTTCAGCAACAAAGTTTTTATGTTTTTGTGATGTGCTAGACATGTTTCTTCTGTAAATATAAATAAAATTTTACTTGTTATTGCAAATATAATAAAGCTACATATCAATTATATATTATTACATTAAATGAATGATACAAAATTAAACATGACTAATATATTGAGTGTTCTATTATTAGTGCTATAATCAGGCAGAGGATGATACCTTATGATAAAATAAGTTGAGAATAAAATTTTTTTCGTAAATTCGCGTGTATTCAAATAAAAAATAACAGAGATCAACAGTACAAACTAACAGTAACAGTGATATGTAACATTGACAGGAAATAGATAATAACATTGTCCATGTTCATTAACACAAATATGAGCAGAAACAGAAGGCCATCAACTCAAAAGTTGCATTTAGTACATGCAAATTTGATAAATCTTTAATTCGATTTTCTCGAAAACGAAGCTTTATATAAAAAAATTTCACTCTTTCTTTTTGACTTATTTTTTTATAAGGTATCATCTGCCGCTCGATTATACCACTAATAACATAATACCCTGTAGAGATGGCAATTTAGAGATTTAATTAAAATTTGTATTTATACAATTTTCGATATGATAACCAAAAAATTAAATTACAGAGAATAATATAACAAAAATATGTACGGGTTTCAATATCCTTTCTTTGAAATAACTAAACTATTATTAACAATCACAGATTGTATATAACTGTATCTTGCTGTTTATTTGCAAATTTGTGATAACTTGAATATTAAGTTTGTAATTAATTGTTCACTTTAGATGTGTAATATAACATATAGTCTTGTTCATAAAAAATGCACGTAAAAAAAAAACTATCGAAGCTACATATACAGTACAAGACTATATAAAGATATAGAGTAGAAACTCATGTATAATTTTACGCAAATAACGGTTGATTTCTATGTAATTAATGCGATTGAATTTTTACTTCTATATTTAATAATATTCAAGGTAGTTAAGGCAATGGTTGTGGTACGATTAAATTTATAATCTACTGTTGAAAATTATTATATATATCTCTAAGTTATTTTAAAATAAATGTCTAATTTTACATATGAAGATACTTGCATATAAAATTTAAAATTGATAGTTTATTATAAAATTATTTTTCTTGTTATTGAAAAAAGTGAACTGAAATTATATTAGAATATAAATGATATATGATATAGTAAAGAAATTTGATAACATAAAAATGTTATAAGTAAATTTTATAGAAAATATTTCAATAAAAACATCAAAAATGTATTAGAAAAATGAAGATATTATTATTATTGTATAATAGTATAAAATGATAATATAAAAAGTGAATTAAATTTACTACTTTATGATATTCTATAGTTTGTAAATTCAACGTATTATAGGATAAAGTGTCGACACCATCGGCACGTTTGTAAGCAGAAAGCGTTTTCGTTTCTTGTCTATTCGTTTACGAAATTGGGTTATTGTCGAAAAGATGGAGCGGTCAATATGTGAAATATAAATAGAAATGTGTACTATTGCTAAAACGTTTTGAACTTCATTTTAGTTTCTTACAGTGTTATCGGAAAATTAAAATTTATGTAATTATCTATAAAAATACATAAAAAACTGGAAATTTTTGACATATACCGTACTCCAATCACGAAAGAGCCATTATGTTGTGTCAACGTAATCGACGGCAGCACTGACGCCTCTTCAGTAATTAACCAAACAAAATGGACACCAAGATAACGATTAAGCGAACATTCGTGCAGTAGATTTACATGGAATGTCCAGAAGAATGGGATTAACGTGTATGCTACAGTAAGTTTTATTTAATTATTGCTAAATGCCAATTTTTGATAGAGATTCGAAAGTTTGCATAAATTGCTTATATGTTTCTTAATTTAACAATATTGAAACTTAATTTTGACACTTCAATCTAGAACAAAACTGTATGGTGTCATATTACATTTATAGATGTTCAGTATACAAAACAAAAATATTAAGTTTTATAGTGGTTAAACATATCATATTAATCTCTTGTAGTTTTACATTGTAGCTTTCTATATTATAAGTATTTTGTTTTACTCCTGTTATAAAAAAAAAGTATAATCTCTTCATCGTAATTTTGTATTTTACATTTTGCAATAAACGGTGATTAGACATAGATGGTATAAACATGTAAATTAACATCAGTTTGATTACATTTTGTATAATACTATATTTAACTTTTATCCTTTCATTTTGTATCCTTTTAATTCACCAAATGTAGAAACTATACCTAATAATATATAGTATAATACATAATTATTGAATACTATTGAGATTACATATAAAGTTAATCTCTATGCACTTGTAGAACTTTGTTCAATCACATGGTATACGTGTTAATTTATTGTTATAGTTGCAAATTTTGTTAAAATTTAATATAAATTAAATGTGTTTCTTAAAATACTAACCATAATAAAATTTAATTCATTATTTATGCATTGTAAGGTAAGCATAAAGTTTTTTTCTTCATAGATCTTCAGTATCAACATATTGTTAATATCATTGATTTTTACATCTTGTTAAAATACGTAAAAAATTAATATTGAAAAATGTTTGTGTCAGGTAGAAAGTTTCTTGTACAAACTTATTTCAATTAAATAAGAATTCTTTATCTTAAAAATGAAAAAAATCGATCATTATAAAATGTACAATAGTATGTTTTTTTAAATTGAAAAAAGCGGAGCAAAATTTATATATAGTTGATCACAAAAAAAATTGACATACAAAAATTTTTCGAATTTATTTTTTCGTTAATCGATATTCATGATTCATGACTAATTAATGGATTACATAATTTGATTGTTTTATTGCAATTTAAATACAATCCAATATTTTTTTTCTTATATTTGCATGCAGTTAACAAAATTAAATGTCTTATCAAATATTGTCGTGATTCATTAAAGATGTTGTATATAAACGTATATTTAAGCTGATACCTAAAGGACAGGATTGGTTAATCGAATATCCTGCCCTGGTATCCTACTTTATAAGGTAAAATCTGATTGGTTCTCTTTGTGGTATAATTCGGACTCCGCCTTACTACCGCCAATTGCGCTGTGTGTTTTTACCATGATACCGAATACTTTATGTGCTAGGAGTGTAATTCTTGGAAGGTTGCAGCGTCCAATCTCTTTTCTTCTTTTCGCTGTTTTCTTACCGTTTTCATTCAATGAATATACACGTACATGCACGTCTTCTATATTCATATTTCCTCGTATATATACACTGTATTCATACTCACGCACGCGCAAACTTGATTAATATTTAAAATAAAACAATAGCCTTACATTTGTTATAAATGCTTAAAATATAGTTGTATCAATAATTTAAATATTTCGATAGAATTTTAATTAGATAGTAAATATCAAAAATAAAAAATACATGAAAATAGTCACACATGCTTATAATTGCACAAATATATATCACTTTTTATTAATTCTATTAAATATAAACGCGATATATAGATTCAGAATATATCGATTACACAAACTTGAATCGAATAATTAAGTGATTCGAATTCGATGCTATGTATCAATTGTTTTGTGAATTCGATCTGTTTAAATTGTACAGTTGCTTGAATGGACAAAGTATGACTACATTGTTATTAATATTTAAAATTACACTATTTTATCAGTCAAACGAAAAAAGTAACTAGATTTACAATTATCCAATTTTATTGCTACATGAATATAATAATATCTGTTACTTACTTACTTTACTTTCTTAATACATACTATCTCATTGTTGCCTTGTTAATTATTTATTGTGTTAATCGTAAATTTTAAGTTTTATAAATTTTTAAATTAGTTCGATAAATTTATAATTAATAACATTTTTGTCATATGCTCTAGAGTTTGTTGGTTTTATACAAAAATAGTTTTTTTCCAATGATAAAATGGGTAATTTAAGCAATTCAAACACAATCTTGTTCTTTTTCGTGTATATTACACACGCGTGTGCATGCACGGACGTTTATAAGTGGCAAAGAGAGATGCGCGCGCCACCAGGTGGTGCAATGAGTGAGTGTGCGCGCATGACGTGAAAGGTAGCTGTGTAAGTTTCTACAGATGTTTCACTGCCTAACTAGTATGTGTAGCGGTCTCCGTTGTCAGGACAGGATAGGATAGGGTAGGGTAAGAGAGAAGAGTAGTCCTTCGTTGTGAACCGAAGAGGTGGCGGCGGAGGGGGGGGGGGGGCAAAGATGTGTAGAATGATTCGGACCTATGGACACGCTTGCACCTCGACGGTCCGCGCCGCAGCCGCAGCCGCAGCCACCGTCGGTGAAAATCTTGTATACGCGCGCGCAAACAAGGGTGGTTTTTCGATAAAACATTAACATATAACTACATTCATCGAATAATATTGGTTTCGACCCGCGTTTCTACGAAATATACGAAGAAAGAGTGAATCGTATAAAGTGAAGTGACGCTTTGGTGCTTGAATATCGAGCGTCGCGGTGGCCGCTACGAGTTCTCTCGGAAGCCCAAACGGAAATCTCTCACGATAATGGCGTACTTTCCGACGATCCGTGCTTTTTTTTCATGAAGTCGCTTCGATTGCTTCTGACATTATAGTATGATCGTAATTTTACTCTGCTCACGCTCAAATTCTACGGATATAAAGAGAAATTTTCGAGAATAAAATACACCCGAAATAAAGTGTGAGAACTTTCTATACCTATCTTACAAGTTTCTTCTGTTCACCCTTGTAATATACTTAATGTGTGTATTTTAGTTCATATTCTAATGAGACCAAGAATATTCTTTCGTATATTTTAGTGCCTGCTGTCAGTGCTTCAGGTTTGTAAGGTGTTTTTCTGTTCCATTTTTATTTTATGTTTATGTAGCATGCATTGATATTTGACGATTTTAAATATTCGTTTTCCAATTTTACCAGCGTGTCAGCAACGTGCAGTAATACCATATTGTTACCCTAGAAAAAATATTAATTTTAATCTTTCTATTTGATAATAGTAATCACGGATTTTTGTTATTTTTAAATGGATATAGTAATAAAATAAATATTTCTAAATATATCAAAATCTTTAATAAATAGTAATATATATTTTTCTTATAATTTATATCAACTTTTTACATTGGTTTAATATTCTCAAAAATTCTAACACAATTTAACAATGGATAACAATTACCTTATTTTTAGAATTCTGATTTCACTTATTTCTTTAACATAGAATCATGTAATAATTTCTTTCCACAATTTTAAATAAATTGGTCATATCAAGTTGAAATTATTTTAAATTGTTGTATCTTTTATTAATACGTGTTTTGTAATTTTAAATTGCAAGCATTTTGTTCTTTTTTAATGTTAGGTTATGTTAATTTGATTATATTATAATAATACATGCGGTATGTTAAGAAAAGTTTAAACCAATAAAGAAAACGTACAAATGAAATTGTTTATAATTTAAAGTTAGTAGTTTTAGAAAAGTAGATATAGTGGTTATTAAATTTCTGCAAATGTGGTTATAAGTGCTTTATGCTAATTGTAAATTTATGCAGAAAATATGTACCATAAACATTTGATGGTTTATGATTTTATATTTAAGAAATTTCAATGAATGTAAAAATTGTTGAAAGTGTAAAGTTTATTAAATTTAACTAATTTAATTTTAATTCTGAGATGGTGGTACTTTGACTAGTTTTATATTGCATTTAACAAATATACTTTTTATTGCTCATAACATACATGCAAACTCTATGTAAAATTCTTTTTTCAATGTAGAATCTGCCTTCATTTGTAGAAATGCATTTGAAAACTTTTGATTTATACATATGTATTATACATAAATGTTGTTTATTTAATTTTACATTTTTTGTACCTGGGAGTAGTATTAAGGCATGTTCCAAGGGGGAAAAGTTATAGCGATTATGAGAAATTAAGCCATAAGCGTATAGTTTTTTCCCGTTGGCATTTGTCACTATCATCGTATACTATTTAAAACTAAAAATAACAGTAGTTTAAATATTTTAGTAGCAAATTGAGAATATTAATATTTTGATCAAATTGTAATAAATATTTTTGTACAATCATAATATAAGTTTTAATGAACATTGTTTCAGGCAAAAAAGACGTGGATTAACAATGGGCACGTTAATGACTAAAAGAGAGACTATACAATATTCTCTTAAGCCTGAAATAGAGGCGAAGAGTCCTGCAGCATAGACATGGACTCGTACGATTTGTTTGGTGAAGATGTTAGTGGCTCGATGCTTGATGCTCTTCCTGACCTCGGGGGGAACGATCATTTTGACCCTGCAGGCACAACTAACTCTGTGGTAGTATCTAGAGATGGTCCAAACCCTGGTGTTAATGGAGGAGGGAGTTACATTAGTCAATCTTATATATCTCAAGAATCTCCGCTTCAAAAATTAACTTCATTTGGCGGATCTGAATTTGGAAGTTCTAATCAATTGCAAAATCCATCACAACGCAACATGTTTAATCAAAATCTTGGTACGTTTGATAATGGTGCACCACAGCGTGCTATGGTGCCAGGAGCATTTCAAAATCAAGCTCGAAATATGGCACCGCAACATAGAGGGCCTCATCCTGGTAGTGGGGGACAATACCCTAACTACAATGATAATATGTATTCAATGGAGCAACAGCATTCAATGACTAGAGCAAATATGTCTATAGATCCAAGTATGCAAGGTTGGCCAGGGACTGGGGGTGCTTATCCACAAATGCAGAGACATTATAATCAGATGGCACCACAACCTGCTACTTATAGACAACATATACCTCCACAGTATTCTCACCAACAAGATCAAAGTGGAGTTATGAATCAAAAATTACAGCAGCAACAGCAGCATTTTAGTAGTCAGCAAAGTATGATAGGAAACATGGGTGTACCACATCAAGCAATGCAAGCTGGTGGAACAGGTGGTGTGTATCAACACATGGTTGGACAGCAGCAACATTATCAACAAGGAAATTCTGTTCCAATCTATCAAACCTCTCCTGGTTATCCAGGCTTTGCCTCAGCTATTCATCAACAACAACAGCAACAACAGCAGCAGCAACAACAACAGCAACAAACTCAGCAACCACCACAAAGAATGCCACATCATCATACAACTCATCCAACTCATCAGGCCCATCCTTCTCACCCTCAACAATACCCTCAACATTCACAGCTTCCTAATACACAGCAACAACAACCAATAGACCCTCAATATTCTCATCATACAACATCAATGTTTAATCAACCTCAACATTCTGGACCAACAACTCAGTTTGGCACATCCAAACATGCTACAAGCCCTCAATATCGTGCAACTTTTCCACAGTTGTCACCTCAGATGTCACCTAGGCCTCAGATGTCACCACGACCACCAGCAGTACAACAGCAAATGTCTCCTAGACCTATTATGTCACCAGCTAAACCTAATACATTATCTCCACATCCACATGTTCAACTTCCACATCAACAACCAGCTCAACCTGGTACAATGTCTGTGTCACCTTGTCCTCCAGCTTCAATACAACTGAATCCAACACCTCAACAAACTACTCTTCAAGCCTTGGAGCAAATGGTGATTCCTGGTGTTGCTGTACCAAATTCAAATGTTTCGAATCAAGATTATAATCAATTTCAGACACGTCCACCAATGTCACAAGCACCAAATGTTTTATCTCAGCCTACCGCACAAAATTCTATGTCGCCTATAACAGGTCCTAGAATGCCAATGCCAACACAGTGGTCACATCCACAACAACAACAACAGCAGCAACAAATAAGGCCAACTGTGAATGAAGATAGAAATGTAGTAGAAGCTCAACCTCCAGTATCTGAACAAAATCCAACAATGTTTCCAGTAACTGGCACAGAAACTATTCACAGTGTTGCAGAAACTACAGCTAGAGATTCTACAGATGCTGTCCATAATACAATTGAAGCTTCAAAACCAGAGAATGAAACATTGCATCAAAATGTTCCAGAACAACAAGATGTGCTTAGTCAACAAGCAGATACTTTGATGCAAAATAATTCACAAAATAATTCACCATTGGAACATACACCTGGAAAAATTTCCCAAGAAACTGTACAATCTTTACCAGCTTCTAGTACAAATGGAAATGCTGATTGTCCAAGTATGTCAGCATTACCTCAACAGCAATTAACGCAAAATCAAGTTCAAACTCCCGTTTCTACCATTGAAAATCAGAATATGTGTGACAAAAAACCGATTGAACAACATTTAGAAATAAATCCAGTAAATTGTCCAAGTAACACTACTACAACTGCCCATTGTCAACAACCTGCAGTTAGTAGTCAAACAGCGCAACAACAGCAGCAACACAACCAACAGTCACCTATCAGTTGTCCACAACAACCAGTACAACAAATTCATATGAATCAAGTAGTGCCAAGTCAGCAATCTCCGGTACAATCTCAGCAGCCACTGCAGCCTCCACAACAACAACAAATCAATCAAGTGCAACAACCCCAAATGGGTCAACAAGCACTTCCACAACAGCAGCAGTTACAACAAATAAATACTCCTCAACAGCAAGCATCAATCACTCAGTCTCAACAACCTACATTAAGTCAAACACAACCACCACAACCACAAATTTCTCAACCTCAGTTAGTACAACCAGCACCAGCATCTCAACCAGTTTCAAGTTGTATTAATCAGGTTCAATCTACACAGCCACCTCAACCACATATGACTCCCCAAGTTGGCATAGTACCACCAAATGCACCTTTAATTTCGCCTCAGATGCCACAGTTACAAGCTCCTTTACAAAATCCAGCTCCCCAGTTGCAAAACCAAACCAATCAAGTTCCATCCACACATTTAAACGGCCAACAAATTCCTACAGTTAATCAAAGCAGTAATATAGTATTACCATCTCATCAAAATGCAGTGCCAGTGCCAAATCCACAACCTTCACATCAAGTACAACAAAATTTCACAGAATATAATAACATTCAAAAAAATAACATGTATCCAAATGAGATGTTGGTGGGTTCTGGTCAACAGTATCCGACTGGTGGGGAAATCATTAGTGGTAGCACTATGCCAAATATATATACTATACCACAAAATCCAACATCAACAGCAGTCACATCTGGTGGTTTTGCTACTTCCTGTGCTCCAGTTACACATCATCAAGAAAGAGCTGCATTGCAACAGCAACTGCAAGAATTATACTGTATGCCTCCAGCAGCTGAAAATCAAGAAAAAATTGTTTCTATACAAGAAAAGTTGCAGGCTTTGCAACAACATGAAACTAATGATCAATGTAATGGTGGAACACAGTGCATATTGCAAAGTCCAATGTTTACAGCAGCAGTTGTTGATAGTCCACAGGTAAATTACTAAATGCATTTTACTTTTATTTCATGTATTGTACACGAACAAATTCTAAAGGTAAACTTTTTACGAATTTTTTCGTAAATAGGTTTCAAGTACTACTGGTCGTGGTCGCAGTAAAGGTACGCCAAGAGCTAAAAAGAGTAGGAAAAAAGCTGATAAAGAAGCAGCTCCTCCTCCAGCAATTACTCAGCAACAGCCAGAACAACCATTATCGGACAATCAAGTAACTCCTGGAGATAGTAGCAACATTGTTGATAGTGCTGCTGATTCTGAAGATATTAAGCCATCTTCTGGTGATATGGAGGAAGAATGGAATAAAGGCAGGAAATCGCGACCTCCTCCTAGAAAACCGCGTAAACCAAAAGAGCCAAAGGAGCCGAAAGAACCAAAAGAACCAAAAGTTAAAAAGGAACCAAAACCGCCAAAGGAAGCGAAATCTCCAAAAGCACCAAGGAAAAGAAATAAAGATAAAGATTCAACAAAACGTAATAAAAAGTGAGTTAGCATGGATGTTACTATTTAATTTACATTTTTAAAAACATTCAACATTTCATTAAACACTTTTTATTTTCATAGAAAAATTAATCACTCTGAATCAGCTGATGATGAAGTTGTACAAGAAACAGAAGAAACTGCAGTCTCTGAGTCAAGTGCTGCAGTAAAAGAATCAGATACAAAACCATCTGAACCGTCCATTCAAGGTGATCAGGAACAAGTAGATTCTTCAACTACTGAGCCTCTAGTTGAAGCGAAAGAGCAAAGTAAACAAAAGGGGGATTTAGAGGATAGTCCAACAGATGAAAAGAAAGAAGAAAATTCAGATGCTGGTACAACTGTAGAAACTGCAACACCTAATAAGAAGAAATCTGCTGCTCGCAAGAGATCAGTTGGAAAAGCTTCATTGGGGAAATCGCCTAGAAGTTCGAAGTATGACATTTTAAAATACTCTTGTACATTGTAGATATAATTTTGTGTTGTATTTATACATTTTTTTAACACGTACTTTACTTATTTTAAAATTACATTAGGAAGCGAAAAAGTCGGATAGCTCCCGATTCTGATGGTGAGGAATTGGCAGCAACGCCTCCACCATCACCGGAAGCTGGAGATGATAATAAAAGGCGTTCTGCCAGGAATACGCATCGTAAAAAATACGTTGACGACGTAATGATCAGATTTTCGGACGACGACGTACCTCTTCAGGATGCTCAGCTTTCTAAAAAAGTAGAAGGCACGAATGCAACTAAACCTGTATCTGTTAAAAAAGATAATGAAGGTGGTGAAGTTGGGCCTAATAAACCTAATTTTGTATATATAGTATGTATCACATAAAATCACAATTTTCAATGTATTTAAATTTCATATGTAAAATTTGAAAAAAGCAGTAATTTGTATGCATTCTAGAATACAACAGATGAAGATTCTATGGTTGTGCAACATATATTATGCTCTCGCATAGGAAAAAGAGAAGTTAAACCAACAGTTCCAGAAGTGAAAACTGAAACAACTGGCGAAAAAAATGATGACAGTGTATCTGATACAAAAGATAAAGAGGAAGGCGAAGATGAATCAAAGGAAGAAACACCCGCAAAAGAATCAGTTTCAGAAACCTGTAGCAAAGATGAAAACGATACCGAGATTTCTGAAGATAAAAGTAATGATGATAATGTTGCAAAAGATACAAATAAAAGTGAAGCAACAGTTACAGAATCTAAACAAGAAAATGCTGTAGCAGACGTAAAACCTCAAATAATAGAAGTTGAGGAATATTTTGTTAAATATAGAAATTTTTCATATTTACATTGCGAATGGAGGACTGAAGAAGAATTATACAAAGGCGATAAACGCATTCAAGCTAAATTGAAGAGATTCAAGCAAAGACAACAACAAAATACTAACATCTTCGAAAATGTAATCACATACATCGCAAAGTTCTAATACATTTAACAATTTATTAGCTACTTCGATTATTTGTAATAATTATATTTTGGTGAATAATTAAAGTCAATTTGTGGTGTTTTTTTTTTTTTTTAGACCGAAGACGATCCATTCAATCCAGATTTTGTAGAAGTGGATAGAGTGCTTGATGAAGCAACGCATACTGATCCAACAACTGGAGAAACCTTAAAACACTATTTAGTTAAATGGAGGTCTCTTCAGTACGAAGATTCTACTTGGGAATTGGAGGAAGATGTTGATCTAGAAAAAATAGCTCAATTTATAAAGTTTAATAAAGTACCCCCTAAAGATCAGTGGAAGGTAATATATTACAAGCATGGTATAATTATGTTCAGGGATAATTTTTGTGCAATAAACAATTCTCTATTTAGCCAAAAAAGAAACCAAATGCATCAGCATGGGTAAAGTTGGAAGAATCACCAATTTATAAAAGTAACAATAGTTTGCGGCCGTATCAATTAGAAGGTCTTAATTGGTTGCTTTTCTCGTGGTACAATGGGCATAATTGTATTCTTGCGGATGAAATGGGTTTAGGAAAAACGATTCAATCTTTAACATTTGTGGATGCAGTATACAAGTATGGAATACGTGGACCATTTTTAATTATAGCACCACTTTCAACCATTCCAAATTGGCAACGTGAATTTGAAAGTTGGACCGACATGAACGTTGTAGTGTATCACGGATCGTAAGTTCAATTACTGTAATTCCTTGGATACCAATAAGATACTTTTTGCTATATAATTTTTTTACTTACAGTGCAGCAAGTCGAACCATGCTTCAGGAGTATGAAGTTTATTATAAAAATGAAAAAGGGCAACAAATTAAGGATTTAATCAAATTTAATGTACTGATTACTACATTTGAAATAATTATAACAGATTTTAATGACTTACGGGGATATAATTGGAGATTATGCGTTATAGACGAAGCCCATAGGTTAAAGAATAGAAATTGCAAATTACTTGAAGGTCTTAGACAGTTGAATTTAGAACATAGAGTCCTTTTATCTGGTACACCTTTACAAAATAATGTCAATGAACTTTTTTCATTATTAAACTTCCTTGAACCACTACAGTTCTCCAGTAGCGAAGCATTCCTTAAAGAATTCGGTAACCTGAGTAGTGAAACTGAAGTTCATAAATTGCAGCTTCTTTTGAAGCCAATGATGTTGCGCCGTCTTAAAGAAGATGTGGAGAAATCTTTAGCTCCGAAAGAGGAAACAGTAGTTGAGGTGATTGGTCTTAATAACATAAGCTTTCTCATGTTTACTTAAAAATCGATGCAAAATTCATAAACAAATATTTTTCTAACATTTCAGGTGGAATTGACAAATATACAAAAGAAATATTATCGTGGTATCTTAGAAAGAAACTTTTCTTTCCTTGCAAAAGGAACCACATCAGCTAACATTCCGAATCTCATGAATACAATGATGGAATTAAGAAAGTGTTGTATTCACCCATTCCTACTTAATGGTGCAGAAGATCAAATACAATTGGATTACAAGACTGGTGAAAAGGAAGATTCAGAAGCCTATTATCATGCTCTAGTAAATAGTTCTGGCAAAATGGTTTTAATTGATAAATTGTTGCCAAAACTCAAAGCCAGTGGGCATAGAGTGTTAATATTTAGTCAAATGGTGAAATGTTTAGATCTGTTGGAAGATTATTTATTGTATAAAAAGTAAGTTACAAATAGTTTGTTGTAAATTTCTCTTTATTTGTTTTCGAGAATATTGATACAAATTTTTTTCTGCTAAAGATAAATTATTATAATTAAATAGTATATAAATTTTTAAGTATTCTTATGAAAAATATTTTTTTAGATATCCATATGAAAGAATTGATGGTCGGATTCGAGGAAATTTAAGACAAGCTGCAATTGATCGTTACAGTAAGCCTGATTCTGACCGATTCGTTTTTCTTCTTTGTACTAAAGCAGGAGGTCTTGGAATTAATCTTACAGCAGCAGATACAGTTATTATATATGATAGTGATTGGAATCCACAAAATGACTTACAGGTCTTGAATTTGACATTACTTAGAAAGACGATTTATTATTATAAGTCGTTATTAAATTATAATTATATTTATATATAGGCTCAAGCTCGATGTCATAGAATTGGTCAACAAAAGATGGTAAAAGTATATCGGTTACTGTGTCGAAATACTTACGAAAGGGAAATGTTTGATAAAGCTTCTTTAAAGCTTGGTTTAGATAAAGCTATTTTGCAATCTATGAATACGAGTCAAGGAGGTAAAGATCCTAGTAATAAACAGTTGACCAAAAAGGAGATAGAGGATTTATTAAAAAAGGGTGCTTATGGTGCTATTATGGACGATGATAACGCTGGAGATAAATTTTGTGAGGAAGATATAGAGCAGATACTTGAACGGAGGACACAAGTAAATCAAATTTATTTATTATATAATTATTTAAATGAATATTATTTTCAATAGTTGGTATTAATTTATAAAATTTCAATTATGTAGATTATTACAATAGAAGCAGAAAAAGGATCAACATTTTCAAAGGCTAGTTTTGCATGTTCATCAAATAGATCGGATA
Organism: Eucera pruinosa; assembly: GCA_028830335.1. Classification (NCBI taxonomy): domain Eukaryota; kingdom Metazoa; phylum Arthropoda; class Insecta; order Hymenoptera; family Apidae; genus Eucera; species Eucera pruinosa. The sequence continues at coordinate 20,236,178 of JAMYCR010000003.1, read as the reverse complement.
TAAATATCGACGATCCAGATTTTTGGAAAAAGTGGGCAAAGAAAGCTGAGATTGATACAACAGAGAAAAAAGAAGAGGATGAATTGGTGATATCAGAACCAAGGCGAAGAACGCAAATCAAACGATATGGTCATGATGAATCTGTTGTCATGTCGGATCTTGATAGTTCGGATGATAATAGCGACGACGAAACAAGTAGTGGGTTGACAGGTAGAGGTATGTTCATTCTTAGTGCATGTTAAAACACGATAGCATTTTTAGCATTATTACCTGCGTGATTCCTGGAGTGGATTAATCTCCTGCGATAATGACAAAGGTATTGGGCCATATTTATGTATTTCATTCCAATAATATTTAATTTTTTTTATTGTATATTAGTAAACTAGTTGTTCGCTTCTCTACATTTTTAGTCGCAAAAGTTTTTTAATTCTATATAGCAAGACATAGGACATATTGAAATAAATATATTTGTTACAAATATTAAAGTATTAAGCATAATATTTGTTACCATTGGATTGTATATATGAATCTATAAAAGGTATATCATAATTACGTTTAGCAACATATTTTTTTTTTATATAATACAGATCGCTTAATTAATTTCATTGTATTTTTCTTATTTTTAAAGTTTTCGTAAATAATTTTACATGAAGATTTTGAGTAGAAGTAAATATTTTCATTTACCGTTTTTAATTTATGAACGTTACATACACGTATAAGCATAATAACATGCATGCACGTTCAAAATACTAATAAATACGGCATTAATGTTACTCTGATCATATTCAGAATATAACGTTCCTTTTTGTTACTGTTTTTGGTGATTTAGTGTTTTCGTGCTATATAAAGTGCCCCAAAATCTTACCATTATATTTGGGAATTTCAATTACATAATATATTTTTATTCTTACATCATGAGAAAAGTCTGTTGTGAAACAATTTTGGGACATTGTACTGTGTAATGCATGGCAAGTGGTTCCTTTTCATAAATTATATCATACATAAATTTAGATTATTCATGAAATACGAATAACATAAATTATTATAATAATTTATTCTAGTTTATTTTATTAATTAATAAATGTACATATTGTTTCATTGTTTAATGTTTGTACATTAATATCTTGCTTCATTATATCAAGTAAAAATTTCTCATGCTTATCAAATATTTCATTCTTGAATTTTAAATTTAGTTTATTGATGCAACTCATTATTTTGTTATCAAAATAGATAGTTATTTTGAACTACATATATGTGAAAAGTTTTAAACATCAGTTCCTTAATAATTTTCGATTAACAAGAACACTCCATTTTTCACATCATCTTTTGTAATGTTGTTTGTTGTTATTATAAAATCATTCATGTGTTCATCATGAAAAGCCAGATTCACCTTATTCAATAGATTCACATTTGTGTTAAATGTTATCATGATCCAACGATAAGGAATGTAATAATGTATTTCTTTTTATAATTATTAAAAGGTAAAAAGCGAAGAGACAAATTTGGTAAGAAGACACGGAAATTCTGCGATGAATACGTTCCACGAGAAGGTGAAGTGGTGTATGGAAGTTGGGCGCGAAGCGAATGTTTCAAGGTAGAACGAGGCTTACTGACGTTTGGATGGGGTCGATGGGAAGAGATCCTTCAACACAGTCAATTTCGTCGGGGATGGCGTGAAATTGACGTGGAAGACTGCGCGCGAGTCATTTTACTCTACTGCCTTCGCTACTATCGTGGCGATGAAAAAATTCGTAACTTCATTTGTGATCTTATTACGCCTATAGAAAATGGAGAAAAGATTAAGACTGTATGTGTCAACACTAGTGGGCGAAATAATAGACAAAAGAAAAAAGGACGTGTCAGAGAAGGTAGAGAAACACGTGGATCAGTTATTAATGGAGGTCCAAATGATCCTAATCATTGGAGCAACGCTGAAAAATATGACGGAGACATATTCCTTGAAAGCAATTATAGGAAACACTTGAGTCGCCATGCAAATAAGTATGTACATCGAATAGTTTAACACTGTTTTTGTTAACGAGAAAATTCGTTTAAAAACGTATTTTTAAATGTATTGCCTAGTTCTATTGAAATATTGTAAATAATGTTTGTATTATGTACAGAGTACTGTTACGCGTCCGAATGCTTTACTATATCAAGCACGAGATTATCGGAGACTTAGTCCAACATATATCTGATGGTGTTCACGTCAGGTTAGTGATTTTCATATGTGTACATACTATACATATATATATATATATATGTATATATATAAACATATACATATATATTACTTTATAACCTCCATTTACTCTATGCTCAACTGACTATCATAGAATATCATGCACTTACTTACACGCTTATACGGAGCTTTATAGTTGCATGTGCAATGTATTTGTTTATCCTGGGAGCTGTAATTGTATGAGGAATGCTCATAGAGCTAAACCGTGTTTACTTTGTAGCTCTATAAACAGCTATTAATCGCTGATCCTATATTACTAATATAAAAATTTTCCCATCCTATTTTATGAACATGTATATGAATATATACACGATTTTTTAAATTACTGTAAACACTTTGTACGGCTTAATATGGTCAAAGATGGTCAACTCAGCAACACGATGGTAAGAAACAACTAAAAAGCAGTGCACTGTATTAAAGGGGCAGACAAGCATAGGAAGTTTAAAGTTTACATATACATTTGTGTTTAATTAAAAACAAATGGAATAGAAAAGATTTTAACGATTCCTTAAATTTATTTAGTATAATACGCCTCTTTTCTATACTTATTTAATACAAACAATTTTTATTAAAATTGATTAAAATACAAAACTTTTATAATCATAACATCCGATTGGCATACATAAATTGGCAAATTGTAAATGAAACCGCCCTACAGTGCGTTGCGGATAAACCCTCCACAGTTGACGGAACGACCAGTGAAGTGGTGGGACTCCCAAGCAGACAAATCCTTAATAGTTGGCTGCTACAAACATGGCTACGAGAATTACGACCAGATGAGGATCGATCCCGCGCTTTCTTTCATTACAAGCTGTCCTCCCCCTTCCCAGTCTCAGATCATACAAAATAAGTAAGTAAATATTCTCTTTACGTTGTTTTTTTTTATATCTATGTGCCACTGCTGTATCATTCTAACATACATGGCTTGCATGCTGTTTAAATTTGCTTAAGATAATGCCTCTGCTAGAATTAGTGTAAATTTTCCTTTTCATTTTATTCATACTTTTATTCGTACTGTAATAGTGAAGGAATTTTGTATTTTACCTGTTTTAAAGTATTACTTTCTACTAGCTTTTATTTACAGTGGAGAAGGATGATGCGTATAATATACCAGACAATATGCAATGATTTTTAAATGTTTTTTATATATACAGTTATTGTATATATTTAATAACTTCTGTTTGTAACGTAACCTTTTAGTATCTGCAGCATTTTAAAGTGGTAAATGTGGAAATCTTTTTAGTTTTGATATATATATATATATTGTACATCTTTAAATTATAATTTCAAAATAACTGTCATATTTATAATCGGTTAAGTATATATATATATGTTTTCACGATTAAATACAATACTAGAACAATTTGTTTAGTGAAAATTAAAAAATCTTGTATATACGTAACGTTAAAATATGTGATGTAAAAATAGATTTTTAACTTAAGGTATTTTAAAATTTCAGTAGCAGCAGCAGAGATGATACTAGCTTAGAGAACGACATCGAAGATGCCGAGTCTCTTGGAATGTTGAAAGATTCGAAAGATGCTGATAAATATAATCGGGAAACACCAACTGATTCACCTGCTATATCTAATAAAGCAGATACACCTGGTCCTGAACCTAGTAGTAGTCACGAAGGAAACGATGGCTTGATGGATGATGAGAAGACTTGGCCCTCTGTGGTTGATCTTAATACACGTTTACGCCGTGTAATTTCTTCTTATCAGCGAAGCGTGAAGAAGGAAGATGTGAAAGTGTTACAGAAATCCAAATCTGGAATGGAAAGTGATACAACTGTAAACCATGCTACATCAATGAATGAGCCACCTTTAAATATGCAAGGATGGGATTTACAGCAACTTGCTATGTACCTTTTGGTACGTTATATTTAAAATACTATTTAATGTAGGGAATAAAAGTAAAATATAAAAACTAATTTTTGTTATTATATACAGAAAATGGAAAGGAGGGAAAAAATGGAAGCCATGGTAAAAGAAAGAGAACGAACTCGTATAGAAGAACAAAAGACAAAATGGTCGCGCCGTGAAGAAAGCGAATTTTTACGAGTTGTATCGACATACGGTGTTAATTATGATAGAAAGAAAGCACAATATGATTGGACTAAATTTAAAAGTATAGCTAGATTTGATAAGAAAACAGATAATGATCTTACAGATTATTATATGTCTTTTAGAGCAATGTGTAAAAAAGCGTGTAACGCTAAATTAAATGATGAAGATGGTATGTTTATAATTACAGTTATATATAATTATGTAAATCATAATTGATATTATATAACAAATTTAAGTATATTTCATATGTCAATATAAATTTGTGTTTATTATAAGGGTTAAAGTATTAAATATGATATACATATGTCAGATTTTTCAGACGTTCCTGTTGATCACCTGAGTCCGGCGAAGGCAAGGCAAATACTAGATCGTGTAGATCTTTTAAGTAAAATTCGTGAGGAAATTTTATCTCATCCTCATTTGGAAGAACGACTTTCATTGTGTCAATCATCGGGCGATACACCTGATTGGTGGCAACCTGGAAAACATGATAAAGAATTACTACTTGGAGCGGCGAAGCATGGATTAGGAAGAACTGATATAACTATTTTAAATGATCCCGATTTTTCATTTCACAAACTCTTAAGTAAAAATATATATAGTAATATTCAAGCATCTAAATCTGAAAAGGCAATTAAAATTGAGAACAGAGAAGATATACTTAAATTCGATAAAGACGAAATACTTGTAAAATTAGAAAAAGGCGAAGGAACTTTGAAAATTGAAAAAGTGGGCGCAAAGAAAGATAAAGATCTGAACACGGCAGAGAAGCGACCAGACAATACGGAGCCGGAAAAGAGCCAAGTAGAATTGACTATTATCAAGGCTGAAAATAAAACTGAAGAAAAACCTATCAGTAATGCGTTAACTATCACAACTGTTGCAAGAACCCTACCATCGGACAAAGAGCTTGTTACAAAAATAAAAACTGAAGAGAAGAATGAGGTAGTGATAGAATCGATAAAAAATGAGGTTTCTATAACTGATCAAGTTAGTGGAACTAATAAAACAGATGAACCAAAAGCAAGCAGCGGAACAACGAATGTCGAAGAAACGGTACCTATAAAAATGGAAAAAGAAAATCCACCTAATGAACAAGAAGTAGCAGAGGTTGAAAAGGAAATACAAGAAGAAAAGCCGAAAGAGTCGGCTTCTCAAGAAGTAAACGAGAAAACTGCGTCGGAACAAAAAGAAACTGCAGAAACAGTAGAGAAGTCACCAGAAATTAGCGAAAATGTAGCATCCGAGACTGATAAAGTCAATGTAAAAATAGATACCCCAGCTGTTAAAGAAGAGATAGAAATACAAGAAAATAAAGCGGCAGATACGTGCAAGGATAAAGCAAAAATATGCAAACTCGAAGATAAGTGTAATGTTCAAGCAGCAGAACTTAAAGCAATGTTTCCTGATTTGGAAGTTATTCAACCGTTATCACGATTAACGCAAATCGATACATTTGTTCTCCGTGACAAAGCAGTAGATTATAACGAACCGACGGTTGTGCAACTTCTATCGCACAATAGTAATAATGCTATCAAATGGCCAAAGGTAAGTAGAATCCTACATTATTTACATAATATTTTTATGCATATTCTAACTTGATTCAGGGAATCATGGAACATACATGACGTCTGTAATGTTCTCAAACTTGCTAATATGTATAATATAATATGACCGGTAATGCGTGGAAAAAATATATTTTTTCAGTTTCTATACATTGAATTAATGTATTAGGACACGTTCGAAAGAAGATTGGATAGTATGAATTAGAATCTAGAATGTTTCTAAGAGAAAATTACATTTGTCAAATTAGGCTTGTGTAAGCAAGTCCATACACGATATACATATTCATTTTGTTTATCTACATACTTTTATCTCATATTGCTATTACATTCTTACATTTCCTTGCATTGTTTTAGGAGCATGCAATTGAAGCTCGTTTGATGCACATCGTACATGCAATTGAACACAAAGAATGGCCTGTATCTATAAACTTTAGTGCCGGAGATGAATCAGACGTTCCTTCAAATGAAAAAGAATGTTCAGAAGTGATAACTATAACTACAGATCATGGGATATCACGCAGTACAACATCTGGAAGTAATATGTCACAAATTAAAAAACGCAAGAGGCACATTGCTATTGACGTGGAAACTGAAAGAGGTAAAATTATGAAAAATAGTTGTAATAACTAATATATATTAATCTATTGTACAATTCTCTTTGAAAAAATTTCGTAACTACTATTTTTGTAATTGTAGCAAAACTTCATGCATTATTAAACAGTAGTAGCCATACGGTTACTCAATCACCTGCGACTTTAAGTAAGCCTGCCGTATTGTCTGGATCTAATACGTGGGAAGTAAATGACGAATCGCAATCGGAAGAATCTAGACGTTCGACGCCGGTTCAACCACCTCCGGCACATCAGCAAACACGAACACCAAGTATACCCTTTGATTTAAAATATACGGTTCCTGGAAAACCAACTGTAATTCCTGGGACTTCAAGTACTTTAACTCCTATAGATTTGTCTGCTGGGTAAGATTATTTAATATTTTTTTAAAGATATATATATACATATATATAATGTTATACGTGTTTCTAATTGCTTATTCAATATGCGTATTTTAGATATCCAAAAGTAAGCACTGATAATAGTAAAGATATTATGAATGAAGTTCAAGACTTTTCAATGCCAAATAAAAACAAACAAATTAGTAGTAACAAAGGAAAATTAGATAGTATGCTAGACAAATTAATGAAGAGAAAGAATTGTGTATGTATAAACACACATATTATTCATTTATTTATCTAAACGGTTATATTATAAATATGAATAACAACTAAGAATGTATTCCATTATTAGCCAGCAGACGAACCTGTAATTGGAAAGGAGAAAAAACGTAGAAAGCTGGATGAAATAGTGTTAGGATTAAGTGCAGCAAAAGAACAGCAAAGTAGCCACTATCCTGAACACAGTAAAAAAAGTACAATTACACCAAATGTAACTGTTACTCCAACCTCTGCACCGATGGGGCTTCCAAATCCTCCAACAAGTAGCCAGAAACCATTTTCCATTACTGTTACTTCGATTCCTTCTTCACGAGCATCGAATTCTACTTCTGGATTGCCGCCCCCATCATTACACTCGCACAAAGATAGTTTTTCTGCTTTGCTTGTTCAAGCGGAGCAACAAAATCGTGAATTTAAAAAGCAACATCAACAGCAATCTCAACAACAGCAGCAGCAGCAGCAACAACAACAACAACAACAACAGCAACAGCAGCAACCAAACTTCAATTCAACGCATTCGTCATCGGCAAGTGGTCACAAAAAAAGTTACGAAGCAATGATTGCAGACATAAATAAAGTTGCTGAATATTCGTCTAAAATCGGATCATATTCTCACGAGGCTAAAGTAAATAAATGGTTAGCCGAACAAACTGCTATGTCTGAACAGCTAGGTGCAGAATATTTAAATGCACCTAGGCGACGTCGACCACGTATCGATCCATCTTTATTAGATTGGAAAAAGCTTACTGGAGAAGAAAATGTTGCTGTAATTAATAGATTGACAGGCAAAAAGGTCTGAATAAAAAATTTGTTTTTTCTGTTACATACATTTAATTATCGTTACCATTTGTATGTAACATATATTTGAATTTTATCTATAGTAATTATAGACATTAATTTATATATTTGTTTCAGGTTACAGGCAGTAAAGCGCCACAACTAAAACGATTGGGTCAATGGTTGATTGAGAATCCAATGTTTGATGTAGATCCGAAATGGGCAGAACTTGTAAAAGAACGAGGAAATCTTCCGCACGATTTGCAAAAAAGATTATCAGGAAATGATAGAAGTTACGTTAATAAGGGTAAGAGCCCAGGAAGACCTCCCATGATGCCGAGTCCTACTAGTCAACAATCTGCGAATCAAGCTAATTTAGCCGCTACGTCGATGGCTTCAGGTCTAAACTTTCCGTCGCTGGGTAATTTGAATAATTCTCTTCTATCTGGTCTTTCTCTTGGCAATTTCGATCCAAAGAATAATCCTCTTTTAATGCCGTTTGGCGGTTTACCCAATCTGGGTGCATTGAGCGGACTGGGCAACCTTAGTAACCTGAGTAATATGAGTCTAACAAATTCTTTGTTCGCAAATCTTGCTGGTCTTGGTTTACCATCTCTAGCGGGTATGGAAGCTGCTTTAGGTGCAACGGCAACCAGCACAGCAGCTGACACTAATCCCGTTGTTAGTTCCGTGAGCAGCAAAAACACAGGTTCAACTAATATTAGCAGTGCTGGCAAATCATCTCGCAGTAAATTGGAGCCTCCTACGAGTAAATCTTCGGTGCCTTCGACTTCATCGGCATCGTCTACGATTTCAACAACGACACCATTCCCCTTCTTTTTCCCAAACCCCAGTCTTTTGTATACACCATTGGGTTTGGGTGGTTTAAATCCATTCTCAATGCAACCTGGTGGAGTCTCATCGGCCTATGAAAGTCTTGCCCAATGCGGGCTTTTAAATCCATCGACTTCGAGTGCCTCAACAGTGCGTAAACCTGCATCGTCAGCAAGTAATTCGAGGCAGCGTGATACAATTACCGAATCAACGACTAAACGAAAAGATGTGGAGAAGAAATCAAGGTACTCTATTGACCCTGCAGTAACATTACAGCAATACACGGACATGACGTTGCATAATGAAGAAAGACGTAGAATAGAACCAGAAAAGAGAGAAAGCTTAGAACAGAACGATGTAGCGGATCTTTCTGAAAGACGAGTTGAAAGGAAAAATAAAGAACAAGAGATGAAAGAAGCCCTAGAACATTTAAGTAGAACTAGTGCAGAACTTTTAACAAGAAACCTTGAGGATCAACGATTGAGTGAAAAAAGAGGACGTAACGTAGACCACAGTCAAAGTTCCGAGCAACAAACACCAAGTATGCTTGAAGTAACTCTTGAACCTGTTAGTAAGAAGCCAAGAATTGAAATCGAAGTTAGCGCAAAACCCGTGACAACCGCCGTAACAACTACAATAACTCCGGCGGATGTAACAACAGCTGAAGTAGAACACGGGGTGCGACCACCAAGTGTAACAATTAAACAAACTTCTCTGGAAGAGAATAATGCGTTTAGTGAAACAAGTTCGAGTACTACTAAAAAAGAATCTGAGGAAACGGCCGCTACGGTAGCGACAACTATCTCGACAACTACAGTTACGGTTACAGTTGCATCTACAGTCACGCCTACATCTACACCAACACCACGTACACCAACGCCTACATCTACGCCTACATCTACGCCTACATCTACACCTACATCTACACCTACACCTATACCTACATCTATAACTACACCTACCTCTACTACATCAATAACAGCGGTTTCGGAAGATGCAACTACATCGCAACAAAGTGCTACTACTGTTAAAAATGATACGTCGATGAAAGTTCCATCGGAAATGGAAGAAGATAATAAAGGTACTAAAGGGAAGAAAGCACGAAGTGGAAAGCGACTAAGTGTAGAACCTCCTCCTGAACGAAAAAATCTTCGTTCTAGTGCCGGAAGACAAGCAAGAGCGGCGGCAGAACGACAAGCAAGAATGGAAGGTGAATTACAATCTGATCAGCAAGAAACTCACACAACGAGCGAGTGAAGTGAAGTTTTTTTTTAAGTGAGTTCTGAACAGTACTGGTGTTGTTAAAATCAAATCTTCCGTTGTTGCGATTATTTTTATTGCAAACTTCTGCAGTATCGCACAACGATTTCCAGAAAATCGTCGGATTCATAAACATTTATACAATATGAATGAATCAATAAAGCGATAACTCTTAGTTAAATAGAGCACAAGTGCATTCAAAGAACTTGAAAAGGAAAAAAAGAAAGATAAACATTTATAGAATTTTGATTTTTCCTTCCAGTTTATATGGAAGTAATGGGACAAATAACAAATAACTCACGTACACATTACCATTGCTATCATTGTGAATGTATAACATTGAAGCTGTTAAGTATGAAGGCTGGCAATAGTATTTTATCATTCGATATATTGTGTGGTAATTAACTTTTAATTATATAACATTACAATAACAAACTATAATTTTGTTAAATTTATTATTCTTTATGATCTTTATTGGTTTTGACGAGGGACTGTTTTATATAACTGCTATTTCACTATTGCGTAGTCGCGCAACAGTTTGCGGATCATTCAGACATAAGTATAATCATAATGTAGTAAAGTAAAGTTAGTAATAACTTAATAAAAAAAAAAAACAATGTAAATATTATATACATTATGCCTAGAGACCATAAGTGATCGTGTACTTGGAAAAATGTATATAACACAGTGTACTTTTAATTACATTAGGTGATATAATAAACAGCTTTTTTTGTTGTTTGCAAATGCCAACATTAGAATCTTTGTTTTGATAATTATGTATACCTCTATTAATGAACAGCCTTATAAAATAAGTTATAAATTATGTTAATAGAAAACAATGGAGAATGTGCACGGATAATAACATGAACAATGAAAAACGTTAAAGTATATAACATTTTTTCAATATATTTTAGCATATTGTTTTTAATTATTTTCGTCGTAAATTATTAATAAGATACTATGAATAAAAATTGTTTGTTTTCATTATATTCTCTTTGAAATCATAAGCTGCCATATATCAATATTAAGGCACTAAAGAGACACATACGCTTATTTATAATTGTATTTCACAGAATATGACAGTACTATATATTCAAAAAAAAAAAAAAAAACAATTTAATATATTACCAAATGTGTACTTTAATTTTTACGAACATTGGTTTTCATAATTTAAGAAAAATACATTGTAAAATAATTGTTTTTCATCTTGAAAAGTATTTTTACAGAGGTTGCGGTACAATACGCAAGTAAGTTTTTCCCGACGGTAGTGTTACAGTTTTAATATTGTTATACAACATTTTAGCTTCTTCATCGGAAACAGTAGGCTGTATCATTACCTGTTCACCTTTCTAAAAATTAGTAATTTTTTGTTAGTAGATATAACAATTTTTAATTAATAAATATGACCATAAATACAAACCTTCCAATCAACTGGAGTTGCTATTTTATGCTTTTCTGTTAACTGTAGCGATTCGATAACTCGTAAAATTTCACTGTGTTCAAAAATTTATGTTAATAAGTATACATTAATGAAAATAAAAATTTTAAACACTGAATGAGAAAATAAAATTACTCAAAATTTCTTCCAGTGGTTGCAGGGTATAGAATCGATAATCGCATCTTTTTATTAGGATCAATAATAAATACGGCTCTAGCAGTCATAGGTATCCCATGACTATCGACTTCCGCGGGATCTAACATTCCCAACAATGTTGCGAGCTTTCGTGTTTCATCTTCTATTATGGGGTAGGGAAATTCCTCATCGCTCATTTCAGCGTAAGCTTTTATATCCTATGAAAATGATTATATTGTAACAATATTGGAATAAAACCAAATTTTCTTTGGTAGAAGTAAAGTTTGAATATAGAGCTGAAAAACATACTTCTATCCATTTGTTATGAGAATCGATTGAATTGCACGATAGTGCGATGACTTTTACTCTTAGCTTTTCAAATTCAGGCATTAATTTTAGTACGCGAGCTAATTCTGTTGTGCACACTGGCGTAAAATCGTTTGGATGAGAAAATAAAATTCCCCATCTATAAAACATTAATCGATTTTATATTTTAAATAAAGAATACCTCCGTACGTTCACATACGATTTGTACAACAGAATGATTTAACATTGTGTAAATATTATTTAAAATGTTTACGTACAAGAAACTAATAAAAAGTTGTAATGACAATTAATTGTATAATAACAAATAATTGCTTTTAACAAAATATATAATCGTTGAGAAAAAGCTCAAGTAATATAAAAGGTTATGCTTATTCAAAAAAATATTGTCTTACGAGTCACCTAGCCAATCATGAAAATTAATTGGACCCATTTGAGTTTCGGCCACAAAATTTGGAAACGTCTCGCCTAATAAAACCATAATAGTACTTGAAAATATACTTTCAAAGTTAGTTACTATTGTACTTTTGAAAGAAACACCAGAAGATTGTCACGCGTCTACATATGTTAGAAATTTGACTATCATTGATAAAGCTATCTCTAAGAGAATTATACAGCTACAAGATTTACGAAAAAAAATGTATAGTTATAACTTATAGTCAATATTATAACCATTGACGAAGTATAGAATAGACTATCCACTGCCATATTAACACTCTCACGACGGGTGCTTTCAGCGCCATCTATTCGATGCATAAGTTTTGTCCCCCGTGTATTAATATCCATAGCATAAAAAAAAGGAAGAGGGGAAGCCACGTGGTGTCGTTTCTGTTATGTTAGTGCTGAGTCACGAGAAATCGAAATGGATTCCAATAATGCTTGCATCCCAAGGTTTGAAATATTCTCAAACAAGTATATATTCTCAATTAGTTATACAGAGGATGTATTTAAATTATGTAGTTAAAACATATAAGTACTCGATACCGCATATATCAATACAAAATGAAAAAAATACTATATTCATTATATACCGATACGAAGAGAAATAAATATAATATAAATAAAGAATACACACTGAATAAATGAGGTTATGAATACCATACATACAATAAGTTTTTAATATATATTAACACAAGAAATAATTATGAAGGAATATGATATTATTTATTCAATAATATGTTCTCTATTATCATCGTATTCATTTACTTTTTATTTCACTGTCTATTGATAAATGCGGTATTAAGTACTCATTTGTTTCATTTATATAATTTAAATACCTTCTGTGAATAACTAATTGAAAATATATATTTTTTGAGAACATTTAAAATCTTGGGGTGCAAGCGTCATTGGCACTCATTCCGATTTCTCGTGACACGATCCTAGCAGTGTCTCTATCCTTTACTCTGTCACAGTCAATCTCTTTCTTTCGACTCTGACCAATCATGGCTCACGGCAATAGTTTTCATACTACAGTACCCTCCATTGCATCTATAGATGCCATCCCGTCCTGGCAGTGTTCACGTGTTTATTGAGCCTTCCTTGTCCATCGCAGACTGCGATTCGCAGTGCATTTCACCAATCAAAAATTGTTCACATGTACTCCTACATGGACTTGCATGGCTGCAAGCAAGATAAATAGTTTCACTGTGGTATTATAATTTGAAATGATGTATAATAGATTTTTAGTGAATTTCGTTAACTCTGCAATTAAATTATATTCAAAAGGTTCTATTCAACAAGCACAATATAAATTCATTGGTTTGCAATGTAATTTTTCTATACAAACATCAGCCTTAATAACACGAGGTTATAATACAATACCTCCAACTAATTTAATACACAAAAATTATGAGGAACAGTATCAGCAACAATTGAATGAACTCTTACAAGAACCCAAATACAAAACATTGTATGATAAATACAAATTAGAAGTAGAATACTCGAGAAATTTTTATAAGGTACCAGACAAATTGACTCCTTATAACTGGTTAATTTTATTGGACACAATAACAAAATCACAGAGAAGGTAGGGTTTATTATTAATTTTAAAGTGAATATTATTGATATTAAATAATTTATTAACAACTTCAGTTTGTTTTATATTTCAAATATTCAGAAAGTATTTAGAATTTCTTTGGAAGATAGAAAGAAAAGAGGAAAATCAATTGAAAAAAAAGGAATTAAAGGCCTTGCAGAGAAATGAAAAAATCCGAGAAGATGATGATGGTCAATATGGATTGAACAAAGTGTCAATGTTTTATCGGATACGAGATAGAACAATCTCTCAGTTTCATAATGCCAGATTAATAAGAGCTATGCTACACGATCCTATAGTAGTATTTGATCTTGGATATGATAAAATTATGACACCACTTGAGCGGTTAAATTGTGCAAAACAATTGTTACTTTCTTTCTCAATTAATCGTACACATGAACAACCCTTCAACCTTTACTTCTGTAATAGTGAAAGGAATAGTGTAGTTATGGAAAAGTTACACACAACAATACCATCATTATATGAGGAAGATTTTCCATTAAATATTACTTCGAAATCCTATTTGGATTTATTTAATAAAAAACAATTGGTATACCTTACCCCTAATGCTAATGAAACTATGACAAAATATGATCCCAATTTAGTTTATATAATTGGTGCTTTGGTAGACAAGGTAATACTTTATTTTTATGTAATTTATATTATAAATGCTATGAAAATTCATGATAATCATGTTTTATGTCATAGATTCTTTTAATTACTTATAAATATTGAATTTTAGTGTTTGAGCATACAAAATAATGTATATGCTGATATAAATTTTTTGGTTTTTATATATTTTTTTTAATGAATGAAAGAATGCAATAATAATAAAACAGTAATTTTCTAGCGTTATATTTGAAAGATAACATTAAATTACATACATTTAATACATTATTATTAAATATGTTTTTAGCTTGACCCTAGACCACATTCATTTCAAAAAGCTCATAGAGAAGGTATCAAAATGATGAAGTATCCCCTGGCCCAGAATCTAGATTGGGGAAGTGGTTCTGGTAAAAATCTTCCACTTAATCAAGTTCTTTCTATCTTATTAGAATTAAGACACACTGGAAACTGGAAGGACGCATTTACACATATACCTAAGAGGAAGTTGAAGGAAGCTAGGGAATACCATATGGAAAGACTAATTGTGAAGAGACAACAGAAGTTACAATCCTTACAAAAACAAGAATAATTTTTTTTTATAAATTTGAAGTTAAATAAAATTTTAAACATAAATTATTGTCCATATTATATACACTTTAGCTTTTAATATAGTATTATATTGTTATTTAATAATTTTAACAATTTAATATCTGACCTAATTATATTATTAACAGCTATTAGGTTTAATATTACATAAGTTCAATTTATTTAACAGAGAAAAAATATTAGAAATATATCAATTAAACATTAAATATATAAAAAAGTGATTTATCAGTATCAATTATAGCTTGACGAAAACTAATTTTTGTAATTATGTATTTGTGTCTTTTAATATCCCTACGTTTTTAATTCAATATATTAATACTTAACTATGAATAATAGTTATTCTTTTGTAAAAGTACACACGTAATGGGAAACTTATTAATACTTGTTCTTTGTTTCATTTTTTTCATTGTTTCGTCGTTTAAGTAAAAAAAAGAAATTTTATATATATATATATATATATATATATATATATGTATATATAATTTAACCTTTATAAAACTAATACTTTATGAAAAATATCATAACGTTAGAACGTATCACACATATAGTGGTTTGTAATGTTCTTTTAATATAAGAAAGACAGACGTATGAATGGTTAGTGCGTTCAGAAGATTGTGATAAAAGACATGTTATGTATTATGTGTTTTTCGTATTAAAACAAGAGTCAAAAATATAAACAAATTACGTTTGGGTGTGCACAATTGTTTGTTAGAGCTTTAATGTTTACATGACTTGTTATGTAGATCGTACATACAATTATAAAAATAACAAACCTCAAAGTGATTAACCTATATTAATTAAACCTTACGGTAAAAACTTTCTGATTAATTATAAATGACATGATATCTCATGACGAGATAAAAGTTGAAGTAGTACCGATAAATGGAGAAAGAATTGAAGGGAAAGAAGAAACTGTTGCTTTTATCGAGCAGTTCGTTAAGGATGTTTGTGATTTCAGTTCGCAGTATGGAAGTAACATTAGTATTTCATATACAGCCTACAATATTGCTGGGATTCCCAGTAAATTTCCTGACTATGGAGATTTTCCACAAGCTTTTGTCATGGTATGTTAATTTTCTAAAAGTAAAAGAAAGGGTTCTATTATATAGTTATAGACTTATGTTATTTGAACTATAACTTCTATCATATGAAATCAATAATATAAACATCTTATATCTTTACATTAATAATTGTACCATGTCTAAAGAATTATAATTTTAGAGGACTTATGGACAGTGGTGGGACAAAGCACCTTCAAGGGCAATAGATTATATGCCACAAAATAATATGAATGCAATAAGCGAGGATTACATAGGTATATATAAAACTTCATTTAAACATTAAATAAAATATTTCATAGCATTTATTTATTTAAGTATATTTGTATCACTTTTTGGTAATATTTTACATTTCTGTTCTTAAAGATATGTCTAACTTATTGAAATATTATATCAATGCCAATTTATGATATATGAAAAATGGAAATAAATTTCAATATTTTTTATATCATCAAGATTTAGAATACTATCAAGAGGTATATCCAGTTAGAGTGTCAATATATGAAACTTACAATCCTGGAAGTGTAGTTGGAATTTGGGCACAAAATTCTGAGGGCAAATGGTATCAGTTATGGAGTGGATTTCCTCAACTTGTGCCACATAAATCACGAATATTTTCTCCACATTTGCAGCTATGTAATTTTAAAACAAAAATGATAAGATTGGAATTTAATCATAGTTTATTAGACTATTATACAGAGTTAGATGCTGTATTATTAATCGGTACATCTGAGTTAATTATACCCAATAATTTTCATATACAAAATTTAAATGACCTTTCACAAGAATTGGGTCACCTTAAACAAAACGATGATGATATTTATAATCTGACACCAGATTATTTAAAGGCGAATCAGGATTTAATGATTCTTAAAAAGATACTTGCCAAACATTGTAAACTTTTTAAAAGGTTTGTTAATATTAATACCACTAATATATTCGTATCCCAATAATGTAATTGGTTTAATAAATTTGTAAATTATTACAGTAAATTAAGAGATAATATACCCAAGGGTAAATTGTTATCTAAAATAGGGCCACACTACCAATCCGTCCCACCAATAGAAGAAGCCTTTAATAGTTTACAACAATTTTTACAAGAAGATTTTCCAAAACTTATTAGAGATATTCAATATTCAATACCAAATGCCTTAAATGAACAAAACAATTCTTTTCAGGAAAGGTTTTTAGAATCTTCAACTGACTTTGAAAATCAACTATGTGGTAGTTTTTCTACACTTCCGGTAAAATATTGTATCTTAATTTATTATGTTACAAAGATTTTATTTGAATCTTATTGGTGTTACTTGACGTCGATATATTTTTACAGGATGAAACAGTACTAAAAATTTTAAAAAATTTGGATTTAATATCGTTATGTCGTTTATGCAGAGTAAATAGACATTTTAACAATATTGCAAGGGATGCTTTATTGTATACAAGTCTTAATTTAAAACCTTACTGGCATTGTTTAGATACAACTGCATTAAATAGTTTAGCACCTAGGTGTCATTATTTACAACAACTAGATCTTTCATGGTGTGGAAATTATAATATGATTAAACACCAAGATTTTATTATATTTCTTCATACATCTGGAACTCTCTTGACACACTTAAGATTAAACTGTTGTCAGTTTGTAAATGATGCCATTATTTCTGAAATTGGGAAAGTATGTAAAAATTTAAAAGGTAAACAAAGTTATTACTTTAATGCATTTTATTAAAATTTACAAAATATTTATTGTTAATATAATACTTTGTTTTTAGAATTATGTTTACGCAACTGTATGGGTGTAACAAATGAAGGATTCTCAACGCTTGAAAACCTGAAGCTTCTCGAGCGTTTAGAGTTATACAGAACAAGTATAGAAACTCCTACTTTATGTTCTATTTTAAAAAGGAACATTCAAATGCGACATTTAAATTTAGCGGGAATGCATGATCGTTTAAATATAGATGAAGTTGCAGTTGAATTAGGAAATTCTTGTCCATACTTAGAAAGTGTAGATTTTTGGAAAGCACAAACTTTAACTCCACTTGGTGTTCGAGCTTTGTCTCACTGTACTAATCTTCGAGAAGTGGATTTTGGTTGGTGGTATGTGTTTAGAGAACTGTATCATACTATTTGTATGATTAACAAATTTGCATTTAATCTTCTCTAACAATTATTTGTCTTTATAGCGGAGGAATGGGGGCTCCCGGTGATTCCTTACGAACGCTATTGTTTTCCTGTCGCTACCTAGAAAAAGTATTTTTAGCAGCACTTAGAGGATTAACAGATCGCGACTTAGAACCACTTTTACTATGTCAACGACTGCAACAATTGGACATATTAGGCGCTCGTTCTCTCACTCCTGAAATATGTTATGGATTTTTACTATTTTGTCCAAAATTGGAGATGATTGATCTCAGTTTTTGTGAAGGTATTAATGATTTTATAGTACAAGAATGGCGCCAGCAATATCCACATGTTTCTATTAAAAGGAGTTTTCAAGTAATCAACTCTAATATGATATAACAAACATTCCATAATATTTATTACATCTACTTTCTTAACATGTTTTAAATACAAACATGATTTTGCAGATTAATTTCTCTCTGTCCATTAAAATGCTATAAGACTGCAATATATTTGTATATAGTTATATGTGAAATATAATTACTGAAACATGCATGTATTTATATTTCTTTTTTTCTATAAGAATGTGTATACAATATGTATTTTCGAAGTTTCATATCTGTACTGTATTAAAAAATGTTTATATGTATAAAAGCTATGATATCATCAAAAAAATATATACAAGTTGCATAATATGTATTGTATTTAATGTGAAATGAATAATTTAGTACAATAAATTCTATACTTCTATAAAATTGTAAATGTTTATGTATATATTCTTATTTCATTTTACATAAAAGTGAGGTTAGGGTACATGAACGATAACAAATTGTAGTCATTATAGTATACAAGCGAGGCACACGTGGTTATTATTGAGTATAGGTTATACGAACTGTTTAGTAAAAGCATAACGTTTCATGCAATGAAAAATGTCAAAAATATAAATTTTTAAATTGAGAAACAAAACAATTATATTTAAGGTGCACGAGTATTTAATTTTATTCATACAAAATATTTGAGAATAATGAATAACGGTTTAGAAAATAAGAATTTGCACGATACTGAAATCGGTATCAAAAGAAAACGAAAGGAAAATGGTAGGGAATAATATTTTGTATTATTTCATATAAGTAAATAATGTTTGAAGTTAAATCTTTTTATTTTCTATAATACGATATGTATTGTTTTTATTTTTGAAGTAGAGTTCCTTCTTTCTTCAAAAGGAATCTTTTAAAATGAAATTGTACTCTTCAATCTTTACAAACTATTTTTAATACAATGAAAATTGATTTTCTTTATTCACGTAATAAATTTTATTTAAACATTGGAAAGGTTTTTAATTTCAGAAAACAATGTAGATGTTAAACACGTTAATGGTGATCTAAAAATGGTTGATAAATATAATGATTTAAGTATGCCTAAAAGAAAATCAAATTGTGAAAAGAATAAAATCACTAAAAAACGAAAGAAAGGAGAGACTACAGATAAGTTTAAAAATGGTATAAACACTGATGATTGCTCTGAAGGATTTGATCATAAAGTACCTGAAGAATCTCCAGAAAATACACAAATTGAACATGTAAAACTACTTAAAGGTATTATATATACTTTTTAAAAATTCTTTGTAAAATATTCAATGTAATAATTATATTTAAATACTTTTTTTTTTATAGATAATGAGAGTAATTGCAAAGAAGAACAGAAAGATTTAAATGTCAAATTTCTGAGAGAAAGTTTTGCTACTGCAAATGGTTTAGATGTGTTAAAACAATTTGTAAAAATCTGTAATGAGAATAAAGGAAGGGATTTAGCTGCAGAATATTTAAATGCAGGTGGTAATATTCTTGAAATATTAAGATTATTAGATAGCGCAGATAAGAAAGGAATTAGTAATATTTCTACTGTATTTGCTGCAGTAAGGACATTATTGATAAAGTAAGTATATCGTGTGATTATATGTTCAAGTGTATTCTGATTCAAGAGTAAGTCTACATTAATTTTTGTTTTTATTTAGGATTTTAACGCAATATCCACAACTTCAATCTAGCACAGAAAGTGCATGTCGTCATTTGATTAATTCACATTTGTCACTAATTCATTCAATGTTATCTGTGCAAAGTAATGCGAAACAACGAAAAGTAATTTTACAATTACTTGCTGTAATAGTATCAATGGGTGGTAATTTTCCACGTGAACTACTTACTCATTTATCTTTACCATTGGAAGCTGTTAAATCTCTTGTTCAACATACAAGGCCTACGGATAGTCAGAATATAAGAAATTGTTTTATTCATTTTGTCCTTGCTTTTATAGTAGAAGGCAGTGTACCAGTCATTAGAGCTCTTTTGGATAAACGCGATCTGCTTTCAAGTATATTTCCTGATCTTTCATATGATTCTAAAGATATTATTGCTTTAGTTTTAACTACTCTTAAGACTTATATTCTTCAAAATTCAAATGTCAGTAAGACTATGAAGTTACAAGTATTTTCAACATCGATTATTCAAAATATTGTGCATTTATATAATTGGAAGGGTCCATATTATTGGCCAAAACATAAAAATCAGAGTGCTATATCAAATCCACAGCATCTTGAAGAAAAAGAGGTACTTATTATTAATGTTATATATTAATTTAATTAATAAATTGTGATTTTAAGTAGGAATTAAAATTTTTGAGATCAGATTTATACACATAATTACTTCAATTTTATGTAAACTTACAAAGCATATTTTAATTTAGGTAGTTACTGAAATCGTGCATGACTTTTTAATTACGTTATTAACGTCACATCGATATGGAATTATTTTTCACGATCGCACGCTTGGTATTTCACATATTAAACATAACTATATGGTAAATACAATACTTCAAAGCTTAGATCGACCTTGGGAACATGAAAAACCATCAAACTTAGTAATTAAAATAATGGCAGCATGTCCAGATTTAATTAAATCTCAATTTATTCTTTTGGAACTGTATGTTGAACCCAGGGTTTCACCAAAATGGATTGCAGCAATAAAATTTGTAAGAGAGGTGAGCAGTTTGTATTCTTTATTCCAGTTTTAACCTCACGTTTTGAAATGCTTATAATCCACAAATTTTATTACAGATAATACAGTCAGTGGATGTACAAAATTGTATCAAGTTATGTTCTTCAGAATTAAATGCATTACAATTAGCTAATGCAGTAGTATCTCTAACTTTACCAGGAATAATTTTGAAGCAAGCGATTATGCTAGCTTTAACTCATTCTAGTATAATAATACGACATGAAGCAATACTTACACTTATGTCTATGTTTAATCAGATACAAAATTATTTATCAGTTTTAAAAATAGTTTACCAAAAGGACAATGATTTCTACACTTTCAAGAATTTTGTAATGGAATTCATGTTGAAAGTATGTATATTTTTTTTCAACTGCATGTGTTAAAGAATTGGAAATATAGTAGCGAATATTTTACTATATAGAATTAATATTTTTCCAGAATGTACCTAATTTAAATATGATATTAAAAGTGTGGAGCTGTACTTTTATGTTGGATTCAGATAAAAGTATTAATAACAGTGAGGAGTTGGTTGAAGAACCAAACAAATATGAACATTTGACAGCTGTTTTAAATTTATTGCATATGTATAATGAAGTATGTCCAAAGTTATTAGACACATTACCTGACATGCAAGCCAATGCATTCTTAAATGTATTGAATAAATTGGATGACACTAATGTTGTTGAATGTGATGTTATAAAAGTAAAAGCTATTCAGTTTTTAGTAATGTTGCATCCTAATGAATTTTTGCCACACGAGGTATGTAAAATAGTATGTTTTTAACAATTTCTCTTAGTATGTTATTTTTCTTGCATTAGTTTTTTTTATAATTATAAATAATCAAATTTTTTTGCAGAAAATATTTAAAAATGCACTGACATTTTTAATATCTGTTTTAAATGATGAGGCATCTTCAATAACATTAAATACAAAAGTAACAATCAAAAGTTTATTAAATGCTACTGGAATGTTCGAAGGATGTAGTGAGCATTTAGATATTTGGATTAATGGTTTCATAAATTTAGATGATAGAAAGACAGTAACAAAATGGTTTATCCATATTGTAAAGGAAGCTGCTCAAGATATTGAAAAATACGTGGACGAAATAATTAAAGCTGAAGAAATTATTAATCAAAAAATAGTTCATATTGGTAAAATAGAAAGTACATTTGAAGGTAAACTTTATCATACCTAATTTATCGTTAAAGTTGTAACATAACATGCATTGGTCTATTATATAAGACAATTTTTTCGTTTCTCTGCAGAATTGATAAGCAAGTCCAGTATTCACGAAAATTTGGAAACTAATACTTTGCCCATGCAACGCTTTACGTCAATATCACCTCTTCTATGTTGCATGTTAGATAAAATGAGGGAACATTTACATCCTTCAATTTTATGTTATTTGTCTTACATTTTAATACATACGTTGCATTGTCAAGTAATACCTCAATGCTTAATATATTTAACTAAAGATATAGAAGGTATACAATTATCAATAAAGGAGTATTTACTAAGCTGGTTAGAAAACAATCAAGTTGTGTATATTAAAAAAATACTTCCGTCAATGTCTTTAGTATGTAAACTAAATGCAGTATTTTTAAGCGATACTAAATTACAAATGAATGAAATATTTAAGGGCGACCATATAGTTACCTTTCAATACAACGAGGAGAACGTTATAATTCATCATTCTTTATCAGCATATGAAATTACATGCTTGTTTAAAATGACTATATTTTATTTGACACAATTTGCTGAAAAGGGTATTTTAACAAAAATACAGTATGATAATTATAAGATACTCTTAATATCATTGTTGCATGTTGCAAAGGAGAGTCAGGATAACTCTATCCTTGTAGAAGAATGCGCAAAGATTGTTTTATCCCACCCTACTATTTTGCATTATTTTTCACCATTTTATACAAAAAGTAAAGACATTGTAAGAAGTATGATAACTCTTATAGTTGGTGATGTTTGTAATGTAGTAATTATGTTGTGTAAAAAGTATAACGTTAAAAATTTATTTGTACATTTCAAGAATAAGTTACTTATGCAACTATGTAAAATGATGGACAAGAAACAGAAAGATGAAAAGATTAATGACTTTGATACGATTAGTACCTTCATAGAGGTATTACAATTAATGCCAAAAGATGTTGTACATTTATTAAAGAGGCTAGTGAAATTAGAACATGCTATGTTTATCTCGAACGATGGAAAAGATTTATCAATATACGGGCACGTGCTACCAAAGCTTTTAAAAATGATTGGCAGCAATGAAATGGAATCCGAACGGAATGTATTTTTTGAGCTGGATGCAGAATTTGTTAGAAGCTTGTGTTTGCAATTACTTTTTTTAAAGTCAAATTCAATTACAAATTTTGAAGTATGGGAAACAGCTTTGCATAGATATCTTTCAAACTTCTCCTTCAATATTGCTGGCATTGACGCAGGTAATTTGTCATATGTATTGTTTTATAACAATGTCATTTTATAACAAATTTATAACAATGTAAATTATACAAGATTAATATGTTACAGATATTTTCACGTCATTACTATCTACAAAAATTACACATGCAACTATAAATTTAATTTCATTCCTTATTAGTAAAAATATAAAATTCATACCCATCTTTACGCATTATATGCTGAAATCTAAGGATATCAAAGAAAGCAACATTGTGTTACCAGTAGTTGCAAGCAATGTCAACTTTAAATGGAATCGAGATTTTTTACAAAATTTGAAGAAACATTACGAAACTGATATTCTGTCTTATTTGTGCAATCCTCAAAATGGAAAATCTTGGATAGACGAAACTATCGTTGGTATTTGTTATTTAATTAAAACTACATTTGATTTTAAAACATGCAACGAAGCATGTAATACTATCTTACAAATTGGTGACAAATTGGATATAGTATCTATAAATTACCTAATACTACTTCAAAGTATGTACAACAAATGCGCCACTCTGAAACCGGAAGGTGAAAAATTTATCTTGAATTTGACACAAGTTCTTCTTCACATAATTACTTTGACTTTAAAACGGGAGTCCAAAAATATTCGGAAACTCAATATCCTTTGTAAAGCATTGAACGATGCGATTAAACGTTTAAGAGATGCAAGAAAGGATTTCGTGTTTGAAGCACTAAACACTAATCATTCGTGGTCACAGTTTACACGTTTTTCATTAAAATTTGGTCTTAAAAAGTTAAAAAATGATGAAGAGCAAATACCAATATTAAGAACTTTGAGTACGTTATGCGATATCGCATATAAAAATAACAGCAACAATGAGTATGTCAAAATTTTGTTTGAAATGACAACTTCTCATTCGGAATTTATTAATATTATGTTGGGCTCAACGGATACAAAAAGTATGTATACACTAATAATGGCGTTAAATATGTTCATTCATTTATTGAATTTTTCTAGGAGATCTAGTAGAATTGCTATGGATTCTTGTGCAGAAAAATGAAACAGTTATGGCATCAACGCATGTACCTGTTTATTTGGCGGCGTATAATGCGACTTTAAGCGAAGCTGATCAATATATTTTATTTGTAAGGATGTGGATAATAAGTATGAAAAAATTCTATATTAGCTTTATAAAAATGTTAATATATAAATTTATTTCAGATTTTGCAGCACTACGAACGTAATAATATTAATATTTATGACTATCGACCATATGTGTGGGGAAATGCGGCCGCAATACATTACAGTGTAAAAGGTGAAACGCATACGACTTTGTGGAGGCAACCATCTATTTCTCAAGTTTTAAATTTATTCGAAGAAGATGTAGTAAATAACACTATAAAGAATTATCCTGTCAATAGAGCTTTGAAGGTAGTTTTGTCTATATAAATATTTATTTAATATTTTTAAGATATTTGTTTTCATTAACTTTGTGTAGTAATACAAAAAGATAATTCTTTATATTTTATTCTGTTATCCTTTACAGAATAACGAATTATGTGAAAGAAAAGATACGTACGATCCAGCGTTTTATCTACCATTACTGTGTTTTTTATTGTCTGAAAATAATGTTGTATCATGTCATAAAGTTGCCCAAAGTGGTGCTCTAGCATTAACATTTGCTGCATGTAGCAGTAAGCATTCTGATGCTCGCATGGTAGCGTATACTGTTATTGCGAGATATTATACTCATTTGGAAGCTTCACGGTATTTACAAAAAATAATAAGAATTTAATTCTTCATATTACCATACGCGCTAATATAATATGTGATATAATGTATATACATATATATTTTATATTTTCCTTTGTAGCTCAAAAGCAAAATTATTATGGATGCGATTAATAGATGCAATGCGTTATGGTATCCTATCATTACCGTCAGAACTTAATAATGTACGTCTAAACTGTTTAGTTTCCACATTTTTGGCAAGAACGTCTTTGATAGCTACGCAACCATTGCATCCTCTCTATTCAGCCTTACAGACATTTTTGATGGCTAAACCAGCCCTAGATATAACTACAATACCTGAATTATTACAACTTTTTCACAGTTCTGATGTGCAATATAAAGCACATAGGTATTGGATTTTGGAAAATATTCGCGACGGTATGAAGACAGAGGGCGAGTTGGATATAGCTTTTAAATGTGTTTTATTTAAAATGCTTTTAGACTTTTATATTTGTACACTTTCGGATTCAAATACAAAGGTAAAATTTATATCTTAAAGAAATAATTTATTTCTACAATCTGATTTAATATATTTTGTATTAAATTCATATATTTTCATTTCAGAAACTTATCTTAGAAATTGTTGATGTTACATTAGAAATTCCAAAGGCTCCTATGCTTCTTATAGAGGGTCATGGGTTACTTCCATGGTTATTAGAAGTTGCAACAAATTTGCATAGATATGGAGTACAACATACTGAGCTTGTAGTGAGAATAATGGACAAGCTCTTGAATACTATATTAAATACAAAAGGAGATGTAGTTCATTATAAATTAATGCTTTTAAATACTGCGTTATGTTTGAAGCCACATCTGCTTAAAGCTATTAGGATTCATACTTTTACGTTATATATGAATATTTTGCAAAAGTTAATTCTCTCCAAACACATGAAAAGAGTTGTTAGCAAGGAACATATATTGGAAGTTGTTGAATTTTCTAAAAACATTTTGGAAAATGTAGAAGAATGTGACGATATGTTACGTTTTGGTTGTGAATATGTAACTAAAATAGACAGCTTAAAGAATGATAATGAAGTTCAGGTGGCCAGAAATAGTTTGAGGACATTAGTGTGGACATGGTGTAGCCACGAAGTAAAATAACATATTTATACATTGTTTAGACATTGTAATTAACTTGTGTATATATATTTTTGTAAAATATGGCGTTTTATAAATGTTTAAATAGATAATAAATACTTACGAGGAGTTTGTTATCAGTTGACGAAGCATAGGATAGATTATTCATTCTTATATGAAATCGTCAGGGGGTTACCTGGCTGCCTTACCAAGATGAAACAACAGCGTTTTCAAAACGATAGGAATTGTAAATAAGTTCTCCGATAATTGTTTCCGATATAATCGATCTATAATAGCTAGGTGTATAATAACGTGTATAAAAGTATATTTTCATATGCATTGGACTTCTATCATTTAATCTTCTATATAACCTGAATTTCATTTATTTTTATGATTTGAACAAACGTATAATTATATTTAATACATGGATAGAGGGTTAACTTCATCAACTTTGATGGTCGAATTGAATATAATTTTTAAACGAACCATTCTAAATCGCAAGGGGCGTAAAAAAGCTATGCTTTTTTACACAATCCGAATTTCATTTTGAAAATTATGATGTTTCCTATAAATGGATAGTCTATCCTGTACTTAGTCAATGAATATACTTATTTGGTACATTCAAATTTCGCGCGAGTATTGTATATTTTATTCAAGCGATTGTGATATCGAAGTAATCGATTGTGATATTAAAATAATCGATAACGACTGGTAAAGCTATATCAATGTTCGATTATTTTAAACGTACAGTTGAACATTGTGGCAAAATGTATAGTTACAGATTTTTTGTTCCAAAGTTAAGTTTCGTTTTAATAATAGTGTTTATTATAAATTAATAAATTAATTAGTGATGCATTAAGATGAATTTTATGCAGTGTGATTAATATCATTTATTATGGTAAGTAATTTAAGAACTTCGTGGGTAAAATGTATGTACAAAGACATCTGATGTTGGGTCGTGTTGCTTTCCTGGATGATGTCTTAATACTATTGTCATTCGAAGCATGTCTAATTTAGAAGAATATGCCTCGCCGTTATAATATTCTTTCATCTTTGGTAAATTATTTCCATTTGTTTGGAGGTCTCGGCGTGATAATGTTATCGCCTCGGATGTACTGCCTTGATTTAATCTATGCATTGCCTGTTGAACTTGCGCATTTCTTAAAACTAAATGTGCAACTTTATTTTGGTCGGTTTTGCTTAAAAAGCCAGACTTCATACTTCGTGTTATTCGTGAATAATTCTCGACGCTATCTTTTGGACCCGTTGCACTTGGATCGGACGCGTGTCCTCTCGGATGTCCGCTATATCTACAAGTGTGGCATAAAACATTTTGCGAATTATCAAGGATTATACCGGCATCTCGGGGTGACGTACCATTGTATCGAGCACCACCGATTAACAATGACGTTCCTTCGCTATCAAACTTATCAATTTGATTAATACAATTTTTCATATTATTCGTTAAATAATTGATAACGTTTGCTTTTAAGTCATTTATGCTTTTCCCTGTTTGAGCAGATATAACTGCAAACAGGCATGCATTTAAATCATTATCGACATTAATAGGATCTAGGTTGCCTAATAATGTCCAATGTCCTATAGATTTTGGCGCTTGTTCATGATATTCGATATCGATTGGATTGTGGATCGATTCTTTGTTTGTTCGATTATTGATGATTCGATGTAAACGACCCCTCGAGTACCACACTCGAATAGGTCTTTCAATAATGGCGCTTAATGCAGTTACATGAATTATATTTGCCGGTCCATAATTTTTTAAATCATTAATTAGGCATTTAATTAACTGTTTGTTTATTAAATTTTTGTATTTTTTATGTATCTCTTTGCATTTTCCGCGTATTACTCTGCTTTGATGATTTTGTGAATTTGTTGCCCCAAGAACTTCTTTTCTTTTCTCTTTTTTAAATTTTGGGTATACCATGATTATTATTTACTTGGATATTTTGTATTACACGTACGTATTCATTATATTTGCTTTTTTTATAAAATGGACCATACAATGTCCTGTATATAGTACCTACTATAATCATATTATTCATTGCAATATGTAGATTAGTTAGTTTTGAGATAAGTATAAATAATTGAAAAAATTAATAGGACATTAGTGGGGAATAGGTAGAAGTTAAATAAATAAGGATACAGTGAATTAAGAAAGGTATTAATATAACTAGATTAAGGATTACTTATTTGCAGAAGTTAATTCAATGGCTATAAAAGGTTTTGGTATACTATTGCATTATTTTGGTATTTATTTTATTTTTCTTAAACTTTTTACTGTTCCATGGTAGCTTCGTCTGACTTCAATAATTTACTGCTGTAGAAATTAAATTTAGAACATGTTCAAAAAAACATATCATTTAAAAATATGGGTATATGCCAATAATTTTTTATTAATATGATATTAATCCTCGCTAACATTAAGAATAAATATATTCTTATTCAGCAAAACTGATTTCAAACATGAATATTATTTCGTTTTTATAAGAATAGAAGGAAATTTATTTTGTTTATTTTAAATTTCTAATTTAGTATAAAACGTGTTTTTTACAACGTGAAAAAAGTTAATCTTAAAAGGGTTAAGTACAAAAATGGAGATTATTTATCGAAAATAAGGAATGAGAAAGTGTATTGTTCGAACTTACCTTAATGCGAAAGTTTATATTTTGGAGATTCATTCTCCGTGTAACGTTGTTTATCGAATATTAAAATTTTGAATTTCGTGCCAAATATATGTAAGTGTAATTACATTTTAAATATTCCGTTTAACCATAATTCCCAACATTTTTTACTGTTTTTGCGATGTTCATTTTCATCTATTTTTCTTGCATATTTCACGCAGTAAATAATTTGTCGTTGAAATACACATTCATCATTTGCAATTACTTTGATATTCAATCATTGGGTGATAAAAAATTGAGTAGGAAAGTTGAGTTTTTGATCAATAAAAAGTTCAGAAATTCAATGTGCGTTTAATTGGTGCATTATTGTATTTCTATTCTCTTCATATATATATTAGGTTGTCCAAAGAATTGGTACTGAAATGAGTTTATATTACATTTCACAATGTTTTTTAAATATTGTATTGTTAGGCATCAACATAAATTATTTTAAGAAAAGCATCTGAAATAGCAGTAACAGTAACAGGATAAACATGGACACTTGGTAGCTTAACAAAAAAATAGGATTTTTAAAGTTTTTAAAATTAACTTTCACTGCCAGAAAATCTGAAAAAATTCCGAATTATATATTCCATTGACTAAAGTGTCCCCGACTTTTTTTTATAATTTTGTGTACGATAGAACAAAGATATCAGATTTCAACCTGCGCGTGGGTCATTGTTATATCTTTTTATATTACGTTAGCTGTTACCTATTGTAAAATCTATCGCTACTTTCCAAATGTCTTAATGTTTGCTCTTAGAAGCGAACGTATAAACAAGCATATGAGCCTCTCATTTGCCAAGTTGATTAACTGCACAAAACAAAAAGTAGAGGGCTTGATGAAGTAATGTACATCCCTTTCTTAAAATGGCCCTTCAAATTTAAATTCGAATAAACACTGTAGAGCATACCATTACGGACGAAGTTTTCATCTAACGACATATAAAATGCATAAGGTAATATTCCTATCCTTAAAGTAATCGTTATTATTTTTACAAATTGTTTATTATTCCATGGTTTAAAAACATTTATCTCATTTCGTGGTGTTAAGAATATTTATTTTAAATATAAAAAGCTAAGCATTAATCAAATGCTTTGGTATTAAAATTTTGAAAAATTCAAAAAATGGAGTTAATCACTTTGGCCTATGAACAGCTCAAAGTATTGCTATGGACATTTGCTCCATCGATATCTTCTTCTGACCCTTCTGCCCGATCCTTCTCGAATGATCCCCATCGCAGGGATAAATGCGAGTTCTAAAAGTTGCAAACGCGTCTGGAAGCTAGCCGTAAGCATCGGTGTAAAGCACGATGGCAGAAGTGGAAAGTACGAGCGGATCGGTTCCCGGTTTGCATTTATTGCGGGCAGCGTCTCGCTCGGGAGGCGTGCTCGAGAGAGAAATCGTTCGTTGGCCGAACAGAAAAAGAGGGTTTAAGGGCCAGGAGAAAAAGGAAACCATTCGTGGCGGTTGGAAATGAGCGGGGAATCGAAAGGCAGAAGGAGGTGAAGCCGTAGGTGTGGTGGGGATCTTCTGGATCCTAGCTCGATCCGCGGCTTCGTTGTTCCGTGCCGCGATCCATGGATCAGTCTTGGTGCAACCGTCCCTTCGAACTGGTTGTTATCTCTTTTAATGACCGTATGTGTTGCGTCGTTGCGATATATTTAAATGTTTCGTGCGGGGTTTTGCTCGTTTTCCTGCAACCAAACGGTATGAGTTTGTGTTTGTTCTTTCGCAAGTTATCGAGTTTTTCCATGATTCGCCTGAAGGAAACTACGTATGCGTGCAAAAACGCTTTGATAACGGTTGTTGTTGTTGTAAATACCTTATACGAGGAGTGCATACGGGTGGTGAAACAACGATGAAATGGTTGATCAACGTGAAGAGTGATGCGTGTTCGAGTGTTTTCGCGCTGTTCTGTTCAGATGTTCCGGTGATTTGAATGCTCGCGCAAGCGGTGTTCTCCTTCACGGTGCTCTCGTTTCGTAGACTTATAGGTGCTTTGCAGTAGTGAAAACTTTCAACAAGAGTTCTGTTTTAATGGAATATTTAAATAGCACGAAGGAAAAGAAAGGAGATATAAATTAATGAGTACTAAGATTGTTCAGGGTTTCATGAATTTAATTACGCAGTTAATTTGTCGAAAATGATTAATAAATTTGGTTAGATACATTTGTGGTAGCCAAATCTTTGTAAGTACATTGCAGGATTCTAACTGCGCAGGTTTTGATAAAAACAAGTATAATTCGATTAATTTTATTATCTGTCAATGTTTCCAAGCCTCTCAATATGAAATTCGATATTCTCTTTTGTTGTTGTTAAATTTAAATCGAATCGGATACCTTTGCGAATAGACCTTTCTCTTCTTTTTGTTTTAAAAATTTAACTATTTTATATTTCTCTATACCAAAAGTATTATTACATTCTAGAATTTGGATGGAAAAATATAACTAATGTTGAATTTGTATTAGTTTTTATCGCGAAAGTTTCCTTATAGTGTTACGCGTTTGTCGTTTGGAGGGATATACGGCGACATTGATGCTGCAACGAAACGTGCTCGATGGTGATATCAATGTCCGCACGAGAAAGTCGCGACAACTCGTATGCTCGATTCGCGATTACTTTACTTAAACGCACTTCTGCGCATCTTTATCTTTATATTACGAGCGTATCCACGTATGATAATAAAACATATACAGTGAAATTGCTAATCAATTGATTCGAAAATATGTAAAATACATTAAAAATGATTTGAAACTGATTTCAAATTTATTGATTACCTTTCTCGAAGAGGGAGAAAATATCTTTCATAGTAAAATATTGCGTAATACGTGCTGCCGTTAAATTTTGTTTTATCGTATAAAAATATTGTTCATTTGTCTACTTGTGAAAATTAAGCAAATTGAAATTATCGTCA
Organism: Eucera pruinosa; assembly: GCA_028830335.1. Taxonomy (NCBI): domain Eukaryota; kingdom Metazoa; phylum Arthropoda; class Insecta; order Hymenoptera; family Apidae; genus Eucera; species Eucera pruinosa. Next base: position 20,203,929 of record JAMYCR010000003.1, on the reverse strand, counting down.
CTTGTGAAATTTCTGTATTTGGGAAATAGTGTCTGCGACGATTAAAAGTGAATAAAAGCTATCGGTACAATTGTTAAATGCAACGAATTATTTCTTTCTGTGTGACTAGAGTGTTCTCACTGACAAGTGATCGTGATGTGCTTTCAGATTTGTAATTGACACAGTTTGGTGCTAGTATGGTGTGACACACGTGATCGCGTTTGGATTACGAGTATCCAGAAATTCACTTTCGACGAAGCATGTATGGCTGGTGAGTGCATTACATCCGTAATATTTTATACAAAATTTCTATATTAACCTCTTGACGGCTATGAATAAAAATAATTCCTTACAATTGTAGTATTTAGTTTATTTTTACTTTTCATATGTATACATACCTAGTAATTATTATTCACATTATCTCAAGCCATTGTAAAATGCATACATTTGTTTTATTTCAAATTTAGTAGATACGTAATATTCCATATATTATGGTGAATAAAACCCGTTATTATAGAGGGTGGATCATGTAAACGGGATCATTTAAATATCTTCAATGTTTATTCTGCACATTTCTATTCCGAATTTCTAATAACTTTATCATATTTATAAGCACTGTTTAGAAGTAATTATTTTTAGTATACTTCTAAGGTAGCGATGATCTATCATTAGTCCTCTTATATATTCATTTAAGCGTAACAATTTAGAGCATAAGAAGATTCCATTTAAATGGTTCATTTTGTATATTTTACATTGAACAAAATTAGGGAGCGTTAAGAACGTTTAAAATCAAGAGGTTAATATCATGTTAAACAAAAGAGTTCATACCATTGTTCAAAGTATTATTATTGCAAACATTTTAACTGATGAAATATCATAGTTATTATAAGCTTATTTAGAACATAATTTTGTTGGAGTAATTAAATCTCAAACAAGGCTATCATGATAATTCAAATTGTGTATTAAGTCCGCCTTCAAAAGAGTCACTTGTGTTCGCTGCCACTTTGTTTCTACACGCCACTTGGAAAATTATTTACAGATTTCGTTGCTATTTAGCTTCGAGTCTCCTATAAATAATAAGTTTTTTTACGCGTAGAGATGAGTTATTAAAATCTTTGGTTTTCAAAGAAATTTAATGGTGTAAAAGACTCTTCAACACAAATGACCGCCATATGCACTCAAAGGATTAATATACGAAAAATCATTCTCTAAATCGTTTCATCGGGCTTAAATTATATTATACTTTAAAAAAATTCGAGTGTAACTTTCGTGGAAGCATTAATGAAACACAGGACGTGGTTCTGTACGAAAGGCGGCTTCGTTTCGTGGAAGTCGTGAGTTTAACGTTCGCGTTCATGCTGAAAGGGAATGACGAGCCGCGAAACGTGCACGCACCATCTAACGAACTTATATACCTACCTTGAATGTCCTGGCGGGGTTGCGTACGCATAAAGCTGGCACGTGTATATATTTTTTGTCTTCTTTATTCAGTATGCATCCGGCTGACTGCGTGGCATAGGTAATAATGCGTTTGCCGTTGGTCACGCAACAATGACGGTCTGTTAAACTTTTCCGGTGACGATCTATAGGCTCGTACTCATTGTTCGATGTCTTCGTAACACACGTGTACTCAAGATTTTGTACGGACTTCAATAAAACTATCAAGCTTGTAGATTTACAGGTTATACGTAGAATATTGATTTCAATCAAATTTTACGTAGAAGTTTAGAATTTCGTAAGAGGAACATTAGATTTTTTAACAAAATTAATAGGGAGATGGATAGGAGAATTAATAGAAGTATCAGGAAATAGCTCAGACGAGAAGATATAATAAAATTGACGTGTCTTCTTCTAATTTTGTTGAATGCGATATTTCGAAGGCTGTTTAGAAACGTATGCAAACAGCGTAGAGGAATTTATGAAAATTTCGTTTCCTGTTTCCTGCAGAATTTCATTTTATCTCATTTGCTTCCAATTTAACGATGCAAAGCTTCTTTTATCATTTTCTGTTATTTGTAAATCTTGCAAATTCGTTAAAGTGTTTTAAGAATAAAAAGAGGAAAGATAACGCATCCTGCGAAAGGTTAGTCCTCGCAAGGGTTTCCACGTGAGAAAGGCAAACTGTGTATATGTATAACAGGAAATACGAAGGAAAGATAGTGAGCACCTGCTGTGGTAAGCTAGTCGATGGATAATATAAATGCAATAATTCCTTAAAGGACAGCGTTGACTTTAGCTTCGCAGAAAATACGAATCTCTTCGTTCGCGAGGTAGTCGATGAATAAAAAAAGGCCAAGAGTAACGAAACTCTTTCTCCAGGATATAACTTATTATGCTTCCGAACGACGGTTGCATAAATATCGATAGTAAAATTAATTGGGCTCTGTTAGTTCAGATGATATCGCATACCGGTTTTCCAAGAATGTAACGTGGTTCATTCATGCTTTACATCCAACGAGGATACATTACAGTGTCCTTTGCGCATTATTCGTGCCGACTTAATGGCGGAGGGGCAGATAAAATCAATTCCAATTTCTTTGTTAATATGCGTATAAAATATAAAGAATTTGAATTCTTCGAGAATTTTTCCTTGCAACTTTCATCCTTGTACGCTTATAGACTTTTTCTTAGACATCTTTGTTTTGATCGTTATTTACAATTTATTTTAATTATATCCGAGAGCATTCATAAATTATCTTAAGTAGCATATGGAGAACGAAGTATAGCGAGGGTTTATTTAAAAGAAAAGGCAAGCAGAGTTAAATTAAGAGGGTATAATAAATCACCGTATCAGGATTGAATTTATGCTCATGCACTAAAAGGACGGCCTTGGAGGGCAAATAAATTCTAGCAAATTCCACATGGCTGGTATCGTAAGCCGCAGCAGAGCGTAACATTTACGTTTGCTACACGCAAAGATGTATTATCGTGATTGTATCGGTGGATGCAACGCAGGGGTCTTGCAAATTTTGCTGCAATACATCAGCAGCGATCTGCGAGTAACAAGTTCTCAATTTTTCTTGTGTCCTTCTGTTGAGTTAACAATTCATGCTCGATGAGTTAGTGATCAATGTTGCTAGAAGTTCTATAAATATCAGACTATAGTTAGGTGTATATAGTTCTCAGAAGTTGCCATGGAGAATGTGCTTAGGATATCAATAATCGTGACAAATTTTACAGGGAGTCTTAAAGGTAGACTTCTGCTGTAATGATTTACCGTATGCATTCAACTTTAAAAGAAAATACTTCAAATATCTTCATCATAAATTTTTGTTAGGAATTTAACAATGTAGGAACACTGCGGTATTTATTAACTCTAATAATTTTACATTTCATATCTAATATAAAAGCAATCAATTCATATTGAATGAAATGCTGATGATTCTATGCAATATTATTAGTATTTTACCCTATTTTTTAACATATTATTCTATTATTTAACACACATATACATATATATATATATATATATATATATATATTAACACGCAAGGCGAGCAACATAGTTTCTTTCATGAACTCAACTACCTGGGACTTTGACATACCACGTGGAAGAGGGTTAATTAAGTGTTGCTGACGACTCAATTTCCAAGTTGATCGGTCACGTCGATTCGAATGGACTGTAGGACAGACTGTAAAAGAATCTCCTGAAATGTGAGTCCCTGACCGAAAGCCTGTCATTAACGGCACCCTTCTTGCATGCACAAGTAAAGCGTGTAACCTTTAAATCGTAACCCTTTTCGTGACGAAGATAATTTATGAATACGATTTTTTTAATGTAATTTACCGTAAGTGATCCAATTCCGTATGTATAATTGGTAGTAAATTTGACAATCATCAGTATGATTAGTTTCAGTTTTTCAAGCTCTACCACTGAGCGAACCCCGATTATAAAGTTAGTGTCAGGCCTTGGGTCCTCTCCTTGCTAGTGGTTTCTTGTTGTACTCTGTTTTCCGAATTCGTGTTATATAGTGTTATATAAGTGGATATTTGGTTTTGTCTCGAATATCTTCAGGGTTCTTTATTGCTCTTGATCTTTTAATCTTGTTTCTGTAAGATAATTTTATCTACGCTTGAATTTTTAATCTTTCTATTGTGTTCAGATTTATATGGCCCTCTAGTGTTTGTAGACTAGTTTAATCGTTTTATTTTGAACATCACAGATGATAAAACATCATTTATCAAATGGTAGACAATTTTAACTATTTACCGAATTATTGTAAGTTTTTATGAACAGAATAGAAGGGCCAATATACAAGATGAGTCACTTAATGCGGTCATCTTAACAAATGTTATATTATGGGGGCGTACGATACAGTAATTAGTTTCTTACTACTTTTCTCTTTTATCGAAATATAAAGAACACATTGCTTTTCTGAAATGCAACTTATATCTAATATTTTATTTTACCATTCAAGGGAGTATTGAATTTTGAGTAAATAGTTACGACGTATAACTTCAAAAACAAGTTATAATTAAGATATTCCGTATAGGACGCAACTCAATGTATTAGGAAGCGTACTCGTTGTACTTGTCGCTTACATTAATACATCCTCCGTACTAAAAATATGAGGCATTCTTTAACTAGTTCCATTTTTTTATTTCTGTCAGTTTACTCTTCCTTTGCAAAGACCTTCTAACTAATACTTAAACTTTCAATGTACGTGTTACACACATGCCGAGCCAGAGTGGAATATTATTACCGTTTCGCAAAGGGATAGCCAATAATTAGACTGCACTCTTTTATCGTCTACTTACCTCGGGGATAAATGTGTTCGCGATGAAAGTCCGTGGTATCTTTGACTTATTGCCGATCGTAATGATAATTCAGTATACTAAAGTACCGAGAAAGACACACGAAGTTGTACAGATTGATAAGCAGGTTAATACACAGCTGCGGAGTTGTATTTTATGTGCTTCGAGATATATGTTTAACGTTATTGACGGTTCACATTCTATATTATATAATCGTTTCAAGTTTCCCCATGAAATGTGGTTACAAGATGACTTTTATATTCGACTGTCTTCTCTCGTCACTGTAATTAAAGAATTAATAAATCTGGAATTTATGGACGTTAAAATAAACATTTATCCGAATAATATGCGTATAATGTCTTGTTTAATATAACCGCGATGTATATTTATGGCTACGAGTGTTCATTTTCGGAGTCTCTTAATATCGAAACCCAAGTTTATGGAAGTCAATTTTCCACGAGTTGCTTCGTAGAGTTAACGGTTTCATTGGGCGATAGAAACTTGTAATTGAATGTTTTTTTAAAAAAACAAATCGGTATGATCCGCGGGAATTTGACGTTACTTTTTAGCCAAGCTAATATCTTGCCAAACTTTTCATTTAAATTGACTTTTCCACCAAGAAATATTATGTAACTATCCTTCTCTAATAGGGTCAATTATCTTTAGTCTGAACTTCTATACCTATCTATAAATCTACGATACAACAGACTATCCAGTCCCTAATTACCATCTTATCCTTCACATTTTCCTTAACAAACATCAATCTTCGTGTGCATAAGTAAATTTGTCGTTAATCAAACGCCATTGGCTAGTAGCGCGATATAAGAGCCGTATAAATTATTCTCCATGCGTGGCAATAAATTATTTACAAGTGATAATAGGTGTTCGCTTTGACACTAGCGTAGAATTGAAATAACAAGGCATGTTCGCGCGTGTGTACAAGCTTCAACGTTTGATTTTTTCTACGTCGTCTTTCGATTGATTTTTTCATCAATGATCGATCTCTCGTGATCTTTCGTACGGCTACAGGATATCGTGGGGTGCTTGGACGCCTGAAAAGGTACTCGAGCGGAAAATTTCCTGGTAGCGGGCACTAACGGAGTAAAACCCGATCCATTTATCTAATATCTCGTCACGCGTGTATATTCTTGTCCTATGCATTAATTAGCCTAATCGCGGCGGCACAATCGGTTCGATGTGTACTAGCCAGCTCGCAGAATCCCGGAATAGATGTTAAACGATGAGATGTTGTATAATTAGGTAGAATACATCGGCGGAGATATAATCATTCCTTCCAGAATCACATGCAAAATCTTCACTCGAATATTCGCCGTTTTAAAACCTTTTTTTATTAGGTTATCTATATAATTTTTGTGTTTTTTTAATATACATGTGCAAATATACATAAATAAGCTTCAATCGTAAGCTTCTATCTATAAGCCGACTACAAATATTTATGTAAATTTATATTTTTACAAATATAGCAAAAGAAATGAAATCCAATTAAAGAATGAAGAGTCCATGGAAGGAACGGTGATAGTCGTCTGCTCGGTTTTAGACGATCCTCGATTGTGTCCATTTTTTTCTCTTATTAGACTACGGTCGATTTGAAATGGACTGTGATCGTTTTTTTTCTCTTGGACTCTTCCAGTAGCTGCACCTTCTAAGTATTATAAAGTGTACACTTAGCTTGATGTATCTTGTATATTTCGTGTATCGTGTACTCTTTTAATTATTTATATTTCCCACAAATGCATAAGCATTCGCAGTCTTTTGACGCTCCACTATTTACTCGTATGCTCAACTTTGCTTTTGGGTTTAAACCTTCCATCTGTTTCGCGTTTATTCACACCCCATTTTATGAAATGCTAAAAACTACAACGAAGATTCTTAGGGATATTTCGTAGGCAAACGGAAATTTTGAAGAAGCTTAAGATATTTACGATGCGCGACAAGCGGAATTTAGAGCGTATCAATTGGTTCGAAACGTGACAAACAACACCAATACTAAGGTGTTCGCTTTCGAGAGCAATGGTGGACATTCAGTGGACCGGTCTGCCCACTAAGACCGCAAGGGGATCAACGAAACAAAAAGAAAGGAAAAGAAAAAAAAAAGGAATAAAGGAATAATCCTACCGTAGGAAACGACGCATTACACGTCTTGCTGAACAACGTAGTCTTTCGAGCCGATAGCAAGGACCTTATATCCTTGTTGCGGTTTCTCGTATCTACGATACACGGTGACATCGCACATTTCTTAGGTGTGCTCGGTATCACCGACTTCTTAATCTTGGACGTGACAAATTACTTCTTCGTGTCATGGAACGCGTATATTTCTTTCCCACCTCTTTTCCTCGTGCTGTTTTATTTGCATCTTTATGCCAGCTCGTGCCGAATATGGCTTGAAAAACGTATTCTGAAAGAGAGACTGAAAAATATTTTAGGAATGTATAGGATTGTTCCGAGGTCCTCGTCTGTCTCTTTTGAATATGAACGGGAAATACTTGTCTTTTAGTCCGAGGTAATTTACTCTTTTAGATTTTCAACTTTGGGCATTGCTATTTACGTAGTAGGCCTTAATTCTGTACCTCAGAACCAGATTGACTGTTCGATAGGATTCGCCGAATGAATACATTTGGAGTTTTTATATCTTCAATTATCTAACATACCAAGGACTGGCAACGCTGCAATTAACTAAAACATTCAAATCATATAAACAATCGCATTTTTTGAAATTTCAATGATTCTGATGTTACAGCAGCGATATATAGTATCAGAAGTATCGTAGAAAAGTTAAAAAATTACATTTTTTAATAAGACAAACGTGATACACGCGTAATTACAATGCATCCTGTTGAAACAAGTGAAATCACTTTGGTGCGGTGGTCCGACCATAAAAAATTCGCCTGGCATTCAACGTGTTAAGGCAGCAACTGTTATCGTCTCACCCTGTATAAATTCAATTAATCCAACCAACAGAACGATTATTAAATAAGAAGTCTTCGGTATATTCTAATGAGGACGTCGAAATTCGACGAAGCAACGAAGTGCAGATTGCTTTTTTTAAACTTTACGATTCTTTGTTACTCGCCAACGTTCAACGGCATTATATCTACGCGCATGCAGTACAGTGAATTTCGAAGGAACGCACGAAACCGACGATAATTTATTCCGCGGCCGTAAACTTCGCGGCGGACAGCCTTCCTACGCTTGTTTCCTCTCGAACCAAAAGTGCTAAGCAAACACGTATCCAGGGGGTCTCTCCTGTCGAGAGTACTATCTTTCCTTTTCTCCTTTCTCACCTTTTCACTTCAACCCTTCTTATGCCTTTACCCCTTTTCCTTTCCCTTCACCTACGCTTCCCTATCTCGGCATCTCTACGTTTTACCGCTTCGCCATTTGCTTTTTTCCTCCCCTCGCGCGAGTCTGCGTGAAAGTCGAAATGAATATTCCAAGTCCGTGTGCACGGAGGTTTTTTTTTTTTAAAAGAAAACGCAACACTTTGGTATTTCTTTGAGGTGAATTCGCTGGCGGAGGCATTCACGTTTGTGGCATTTTGCATGCAGTCTATTGAGTTTTTGGAATTGTGGTTTCCAGGGCCGAAGCATTCTAAAATTTTTGTTATTCTTAGTATAGTGGTTGGGTAAGGGACAAAGAAGGATATTTTTTTCTGGCGACGTTTTATTGTCCACGTATGTAGATTTCATTTCGGCTTGTGACAATAATTATATGTATTGTGCAGCTGCTATTTTTAACTCATGGAAGGCGGAACCCGTACACCATATGGACTGGTACCGTTTCCTGTTACTATCGAATTGATTATACAGATTCTTGTAGCATCGAATTTTCCGTTGGTCTTTTTTTCAACAAGTTTCAAAGTTCGTTACGCGAAATTATATTAGATTAGGATAACATTAATGCGATGCTACATACAATCTAATGCAGTGAAAGAGACAGGAAAGTTGGCGTTATCTCTGAAAGATTTATTATTCAAATTAATGATATATTTTATTACACTTACTTTACTTTATGTTCTAAAATTGAGCAACATAAATGGAACAAAATTTTAATTAATTATCTACACAATATTTATCGGACTTACAGATTCTTAGTCGCTCTAAGATTATTTATCTACGATCAATATACCGTTCATCTATTTTATGTCCGTACGTCTCGTAAGGAGCAAAAAATGAAATGTGTTGAATACTTTACGTTAACTACTCTGGTTAACGTGTTTTCTCCTTCTTCGAAAAGGTAGGAAATATTTTAAAAAGGCTATACTTTCCCTTGCTTTGCTTTCAAACCAGAACCATCGCAAGAACATCCTCGAGCAACATTTATCTACGTTCTTCTAGCTAATCTTCGGCCGCGATCGAAACGAAAATTCAAATTACTCGAATCCCCAACAGCATGTACTACTTCTTCTCTTCTCTTCTCTTCTCTTCTCTTCTCTTTTTGTACTTGAAGAAATCTCGATCCCAATGCTGTAATTAATCGAATACGGCAAGTCCAGATTTATCGTGCTTACCCTTGTTTCAGCCTTGCAATCAGTCCTCGAATTATCGAATTATCTAATCGAACACGTTAATGCCGTGCTTCCGTGCTAGGAATGGATAAATTTATTGGAGATGGGGATCGACGAGATCCTCGATCATAGGAAGCTCGACTTTTCCATGAAATTCGTGGCAAAATTACCGGAAAAGGTTATATGAACGCTCCACGTTTGCATAGATACGCTAAATTGGCGAGTATGTACAATACTCAGGGCTCTAATCAAACCCGAGATCTTAAGGGTTTCTCAAACGCCTGCGGTTGAAATTCTACGAGGTTTTTACTCAATAAACTGAACGATGCGTGCCAAGTGCATCTCTGCTATTTGCTCGACATGCAGATCGCATGATGCGAGAGTGGTTTGCTGTATTCCTTCTTCAGTAACGGTGAGAATCCGAGGAAAGCTTGTTTTAATTTCTAGACTGAGATACAGTGAATCTCGAAAGGATTTAAACTCTTGTTATGGAAAATTTTCAACGAATATACTAGGTAATTGAATAATAAGTAATCGATTTATTATTCTGTAATAGAGCGGTGAAGCTATTTTATCAAATATCAAGTTTTCTTTCGACTAGGAAACGAAGTACATCCATTAAATATATAAGAGTTATTTTAGTTGAAATAGAATTGAAACTGTTGTTACTTCTTTGCGGTTGCCACAGGAATTACGTAATTGTATTAATAAATTGAGCGTATGCGAGTATTTCAACTTTGAAGTCGCTACACGGCTCTTTTATGAGGACGTTGAAATCTCCCAAATATTTCGCGCTAATTGTATCTAAATTTACCCAAAAATCTTCCCTAGCTGTACTCATTAAATATCTCTTTGCGAGGCAATTACATATTCTAATTTACACCCTCGGTGATTCATTGCGACACAATTATACTTATAAAATGTTTATTTTTATAAAAGATGAAAGCTGAATTTATTAAAAAACAATGAATTGTTGATTGGTACACGTAATGTTATATGTGTCATAGAAAACTTATACAAATTTGTTTAGCACTGTAATGAGATACAACTGCCATGATTACGTGGATAAACTTTGAAATAAATTGGAAAATATACACAGAAGTTGCAAAATACTTCTTCTTATAAAGGAAGTAACTTGTCTTTGCTTCTTTAATTAATAAGTGCTTCCTTATGCACGAACATGCATTACAAACAATTATATAAAATATTTGCAGCATCTGAACGACATTCCATAACAAAAAGTCACGAGTAAATCTATTACGACAGAAACAAGTTTTGCGTATTAATTCAAGCATTCAGCAAGTACATCTCGATTTGCATACGAAACTCTACTTAATTCTACACGATCGCGTTAACAAATCCGATTAACAAGTAGATAAATTCGCGATTTCGCCGGCGTTAGGCGAGTATCTTGATAAGTGGTGAAATCGAGTCAGGAATGTGTCGGGACGATCTGTGAAGCTCGGGAGAAATTCCGGAAACTTGAATTTTCGTTGCAGCGGGAGAGGATTACGCATATCGTCTTGTACGGACGAGATAATGACGACGTGCACGGTGCAAAATAAAAGATGCCGGGGGCATAGGGAAGAGCGGCAAGAAAAGCAAGAAGAAAAAGGATCGCTCGATCCGATCCACTGCACGCATGAATCGTTTCGAAGATCGTATGCATAATTACCTCTCCCCTTCCCTTCTTCGACCTCGTTTCCTTTTATCTTATGGACACCATCCTTCCCTGTGTCGTTCCTGTGCCGGCTGGGGTGTAATTCGTCGTATACCATCAAGGAAGTGCTTTTTTTTCTGTAAAATTGAATAAAACCGGTGAAATTTTTTTATATAATGTCACGTATTTTTGGAGAAAACGTAGGTTTAAACCGCGAGAATTAATTTGTGGTGATAAGAATATTTGCAGAATTTGATTAAATATTAGAAATTAATTTATGATCTTTCTATAGTTCCTTGATTGCTAATGAAATGGCAAAAATTGAAGAAATTATCTAGATTAAAATGGGCAATACTCATTTCTTACATGAAAATACGTACTACTCCTCCAATTTATCCAATCAAGGGTGGAGAAACATGTAATAACGAAGTCAGTTTATTTTTTCCCCCTTTTACTCGTGCTTCCTTGAAGCTGGTTGATTTTCCGTCGTCCCTTCGGCGAGACTGGGCGTGGAACGTTAAAACTTTTTGCAGCTTCTGCCATTGCGCGTCGGAAAAAGTAGAATGATCCAACCGGATTGCCTCCAGAAAGCGCAATGACGTCGGTGCACGACGAGAACATCATCGCATGGTATTCTAGAAGGACAAAATGGCACGCTGCTGCTTGATTCGTGTCTTTTCGCTGTTACATCGTTAATCGTCGCGCATCGCACCAACACGAGCCTCACGATGCTCGATTGGCGCTCTGTTGCAACGATCTTGTCCCGGTTGTATCGAATCCGTATATATTGCAAGAGTAAAAGGCCTAAGAATAAACATATTTACGGTTAAAAGAATTTAAGCTTGGGACCTCGAGTATTTTGGCCGGATGATCCGATGAAAAGGTGACAGCGCTTTAATTTTGATTGTCCTCTTTCTGCTCGGTCGTGATGAAGCTGGGTGTAACGGTGACTCTTCGGGACGGAAGGTACACAACCACTCAAAAGTTTGGGATCACATATTCAATGAAAGAGAAATTTGATTTTTTTAATGGAAAAGTGCGAATAAATTTTGCGAGTGTTTACATATTCTAAGTTAATCCATAAAGTTATAGATAAATGGTAACATTACAATTATTGGTTTATATTCATTTAAAATTACAGCTTCTGTTTATTGTACATCTTTTTCAACCAAATAATACCTATGGTATCAGCGCTATAAAGTTTTAAATTCTTCTAGTTGAATATTTCTTAGATGATTTTGTAATAATTCTCAGAAATGTGATTTAGGAGTAACGTGCGATTTGTGGCAGTACCATGGTATGTATTTGTTTAAAAAATGGTAGAATAATTAGACGCAAAGAGAACAAAGACATGACCATACAGTGAAACAAACATTTAATAGACCTACTAAACACGAGAAATAGAAAACTATAGTTTTCATTGCTTTGTCTTATTTCATAAATTGTGAATAGCAGAAGTAATACCAAACTTTTGTGTGGTAGTGTATAAGTTAACGCTTGGATCCTCCTTCCGCTTGCCGACAGTAGCGCTGTATAGTTGTTCTCTGTTACTTTTTAACTTTGCACGGATAAACGCATGCAACGGTATAAAGAAATCGAGGATAATGACGGGGTATTGGGAGCTGGGCTTCGCCGAGCATTAAAGTAACTTGCATAGTCTGCCTTGACGTGAGGTAATTTGAAGTGATGGAACTTACTCTCAGGGGTTTCCGAGGGAAGAAAAGAAGATTTTATACAGTCCACTTTGATTAACCAATACGATCGATTCGACAAAGTTGAAAATCAAAGTGAACAGTATAAGTTCCTATTCAATCGAAGCGTTTAATCAAAAGAAGGTTGTCAGTTTTTATCGAACCAACTGCAATGTTTAGCCAATTTAACGATCGTTGCGCCAGCTTGTGAATTCTAGTATATTGAATTTGACTTGGTTTAAAACAATGCGATTAACATTTGCATATGCAGTGGCTATATTAACATTGAAAGCTGCATTACATATTTGGTATTTGGTATTCAAATGAAGGAACGATGTATAAAATGTACTGTACATAAAAAGAAATATTTAAGTCTATTTGAATAGTTCATATAAATGGTATGCGTTACGGTTTAATCTGCTACAAAATGTTTGAAACGTGTAAAGGATAAATTATTCGAAAGATTTTAGCATAGAATCAGGACGGCAAATGAGTTTGAGCTTTTTCTTCAGCCTCCCTGTCGACGAGGTTTTGCACCAGTATGCGTTTGATCGTAATGACTGTAATTTAAATACTCGTTATTAGCTTGAGGATCGTGCGTGTCATTCTTTGTTGATGATCCGGGGTGTTAATTATCGTTGTTAAGTGTTCCATAAATTTGCAAAAAGGGAAATACTCAAACTACTCTTCGCAAACGTTTCAGCTTGATAATAATCGCAATATGTTACAGATTGTTATGCAAAATAAGAGTGTTTAAGTGACAGCATAACATACGCGGGTAAAGATTGAAAAAGAGTTGTATCGAATTCTATTTATGATTCAAAATAAAATGCTTACATGTCGACCTATTAGTTCTAAGAAAAATGCGGTTTGCTTCTTCTTGCGATACTAGTGTAGCGTTGTGTATGTCGGATAGATAAAGTTGCTGTGATTGATGCCTTCTTTGCGTACTTGCGCTTCAGCGTTTCATCGACTACAATTATCTGCATAAAACAGCGTGAGTTTCCTCGCCTCAGTTCCTGTGCCGTTAATCGTTGCGTATTACGATAATACGAGCTCGACGATCGATGTAGCATTAAACTTAATAACTGGCGGGTTTGCATAAATAAACCCATGCAAGTGCACTGAAAAATTGCGGAGTCTTGTACACTCATTTTCCCACTGATACACTTCCACGTTTACTCTAAATTGTTCGTATAATTGACGGTACTTTCCTTTCATTTATTAGGTATATATAATCAAGACGCGGAGACGTACTTTTTAATATTATCTTACATATTATTAATGATACTATTAGTAGTATCTAAACTTTCAACAGCTTCCAACCCCCTTTCAACCAATCTAGTTAATTTAAACATTTGGCTGATTGTGAGTCGCTTTCCTAATCATTCGTAATATTTTTTACAATATTGAAATGTCCCTACAAAACGAAATGGTTGATATATCCGAAATCGAAATAAAAAATGTAGGAATATAACATATTGCCAATTAAATGTATGGGGAGCATAAATTGGTAATTTTAACATTACCGTTACCAAAATAAGGCAGGGCTCCAATCTTTCTTTTCAAACTCTTTCCTTTATCTTTTCTTACTAAAAAAAAAGAAAAAGAAACTATCGGTAACCAAAAGGAGAGACTCATTCTCGGCTCGACCTATAAAAGATGGACGAACACGTAGTAAGTCTCGATCGTAGGAGGATGAAAAACAAAGGCAGCTTTAAAGCGCTACCGAAGCTCGTATATCCTGCTTGTGCTTCTTCGTCGACGCTCATTAGGACCTGCCAGTAGTTTCACGCCGATCGCATTCTCGATCGGCCGGCTTCTCCTTTGTGTGAGAACTCGTGGGTTCGATTACTTGCGCGGTACAACAATTATACGGCGCTCGCGGCCTTTCTATCACGGTTCTCGCGCTTTCCTTCATTGCTGGAAGAGGCGGATCGGATTCCTTGCAAGAACATCATGGAATCACTTATTCCACGTTCGTACTCTCGTGGTTAGCGCGTTTTCTCATTTCGAAGAAATATCACGGGGAAATTGTAATTTAACGAAGCGGTCATAACGGGTATTAGCTGCAACTAGGGATCCTATAAATCGAGGATTATAAAATAAACGAGGATTCTATTTCGCGGAACGAGGTATTTGAAGTATACAGTTTAATGGTTTCGCGTTGCGATCTTGTAAACGGTGCGATTGGCAATCATGATTTGATCTGTTTAAGCAGAATAAATTTATTTAAGCCTATTGCTTGTTAAGTCTATAGATATCATTTCGATATTAACACTAAATTTAGAGATATAGATAATTGTAGAGTGTATTACCTAATTATATGTAACATAATATACATAACATTATATATAATATAACATTAATCATTTGCAGAGTTTCCGGAGAAATAGGTATACATATTGCATTATTAGAGGTAATTAGAGGATCGGGGAAGGGAATTGAATTAGGATAATATGGATTCGTATCGTTACATAAATTAAGTTAACATAAATTGCTAAACAATAATATTTATAATTTCTGTAGCATTAAGTATGAAATCTAAAATTCGTCAAATCGGTGGGTTTCGTAAACCTAATATTAATTGTAAGGTTGTTACGGTGGTTGTATATTTAGTATTGAGACTAATAGTTACGCAAATCAGTGATTCCTAAATTCTATAATAAGATCTATACTGTAACTTGTTTGTATATAAACTCGTTACGAGATGCATACTTAGCAGCTAAAAAAAAAAATGAATAACTGTTATGCAGCCACCTGTGAAGATAATAATAAACTCCGTGCTTTATTACCTATTTCTCGCAGGTGCACTTCTACCTGTGTTTTTATTACTATCTTCATTCTCCTGTTCTTCCATAACTTTACATACACCGGGGTTATTCTGCTGCACACCGTTAGCATTACCACTCAAACCAGTCCACAATTTTTCTCTGTATTATTAGAACTTTCAGACAACACACCAAGTATATACAATGATTTCTCCAAATATATTTTTTATCAAATCAGATCGATCTCAGCCACCGGTGGTATTCCATAGATGTAGGCGTGAACGTGGGCACTTTAAATTGTTCCATTGTCATTGTAATAATCCTGAACTAGATCTTATTGTTTCACGTTTAACCTGCAACGACAAGTTCGTAATGTATGTATTTTTGCTCGACTAGTAAAGGCAGGTCGTCGCATTGAAGCGAGGACAACGTTACTTACTGTTCGTTGCCTAGTAGATTCAACATAGTAGGCTGTCTTTGGTGCGACATCGATTCACTTCGAAGAAAAACTTGTTCAACGTCTGGTCTTGCAAGATTTTCAAGAAAGCGTGTACTCGCGTATCTACTCATCGGTTGGATAGAACACAGTCTCTGTCCATAACGATCTGGTCGTTTTCTGGATGCCACAGTACTCTGCTGGCACATCGTTACAGAAACAGCGTCGTTTAATAAAACTGTGGAGGGCTACGAAATGAGGTTTACGCGAAGCGTGATCAGAATCACGCTTGTTCGTTCTACTCTCAATGTGTTTGGTTTCTGTTCTTCTGCATCTTCTGAGTGTTTTAGATTAAATATAGGCGGGGCATTTGATGCGTAGAGAAGTGAAAATGACAGGGGGAAGCCAAGTGTGTTTCCTTGGAAATAACTATATTTTCTGTAGATGTGGAGAAGGAGTGATATAAGGAGATTCCGAGTTCATTGCAGGCTTGGATTGCTGCAAACCGTTAGACTTGATTGAGTAGATTTAGATGAAGATTAATGATAACTTGGAAGTTTCATTGCTTGTTAATTGAATTATAATTTATACGATATTCAATGGAAGCAATTAAATTCTTGTTAAATGATCGTTAACTTTATCTTATACAAGATTTTGTTCACGTACGGAATCAGTTAATTGTATCCCAGATTCGCTCATAAACTTAATACTCTTTGCTTGTTAGCATCGTGGTGTAAATTCTACTAAAACTGGATACTTAGTAATCGAATCTTAATTTAATTAACAGTAACCGAAAGTAATTAATTACTTGAAATATATTAGCCTTTTTAGTATCTATTCGTGTTCCGTCATAGGTGTCATATCCGTAATCTATGTGCCTAAATCGAACTTAATCCGAAGTTAATTCAGGTATAATGAGAATTCAATCCGAATTGATCTTGAATCAAATCAAAACCTAACACGAATCTAATCGAATTTACCCCAAATTTAATCCGAATCTAACGCGAATCTAATCCGAATCTGACTTTTAAATTCTAATGGAATAGATATCAACAGATGTCATTGTACCATACACGAATGTAAAAATATGCAAATTTTCTACGATATTTCCATATTTTACTTGCATAATGCAGTCATATAAATATTGCGGATGTCGGCACCCCTATGTATTATCTTGTATGGCGCCGCGGAAGCGCGCCGATTCGAGAAACAGGCCGGATAAACGTGCAATTAATTGGGCGCTCGTGGAATTCATAACCGTTCAGGACCGAGCAAGAATTTCGCCTTGTTCCATGGGGATACGTGGGCATGATAAACCACTGTAATTTGCTATGTGCCGACAGCACGGTAATTGAATTAATTTCAGCTGAAATCGAATACCGTGAACGCCTATAGCATTTTCCTATAGGTTAAAATCACCTACCACTGTATTATATGTAGTCTTGGATGGACATATTGGAGACCTGTATGCTCGCGTACAGGCAGCAATGAAAGTCTACAATAAACGCGACGTTGAAATTCAAGAAGTATAAAATTTCCAATGAGAAAGATCTCTAGAAAACGTTTCAATGATTACATGAATAAAATTACTCCTAAAAGTGTAGAATACACTTTTTAATTTACGATAAACGAATTATGCAACATTGTGTCAGAACGTCAAAATGTATCAGAAAGTTTAACAAAGTATTGACTTCTGTATATATTTAACAACGCGTAGACATTGTGAAGTCGTGTTGTTGGCTTATGTACAGTTTTTTTCAAACTAATAGAGATAATATCAGCATTTTTTGGTAATTTATCTAACTTCGATTCATAAATAAATTCATGATTTTGGAGTGATCGGATTTCTTGTATTTTTCTAGCGGTGTACGTAGGCTTTTGCAATTAAGACAGTTGCCTCAAGAATCGATACCGGTTGTTATTGCTAATTAGAGGCGTTATAGCTTGTAATTATGCCCTGAGCTAGATTGATCTTTTGCGTATTATGCAATATATTACAGAGAGAGACATAACTGGAGCCACGACTCGTTCTGATATTGCGACTGCGCGTAATCGTCGAGTACGTTGATTGCTAATCATTGATTAGGCTTCTTGAGGGTTATATCAACCCTGCGATCCATTCGTTGGTTATTGAAGCCTACAATTTAGAAACGGAGACTTATAGGCAGGAGATGTTGAAATACTGCTATCTTGATGTGACTCTGTGCAATCATTTATCATTTTACGGTAGCGATGTAGACATCTGGATCAGATTTACATAATTTAAAAATAAACAATTCTCAGTTTATTGTAGAAGATTATATTGCAAATCAATATTGCATGCGCAAGAAAATTAATTGGGATATTCGGTCAAAGTTGCATGCCTGATGTTAAAATAGTTATCGATTGGCTGCATAGATCACCAGACTTCACAACTTCGATTTTTTTTTAAGTTTTTTAAAGTGTGAAGTCTACGTAAATAAATAAGCTTCAATTTAACAACTTAAAAGGAATATTCACCAAAAAATTAACAACGTTCTTTTAAAAATTGTTTGTATTTTTATACAAAATGTATGTACCTCAAAGAGTAAGAGTTCTTGCCGTCAATAGAGGCGATAATTGGTCGATGTTTTCCATGTATAACTCTAAGGTTCGGTAAATAATATGTGTAAACACATCAACAGTTTATTTCTCTTAGAAATTGTTTAAAAACGAAGTATGTCCGGGACACCTTGTAGAATGCTAATGGTTTTCATTCTGTTGCTGAGTGCCGCAGGCAGACTAACTCTATTTCCTCGCCAATTATCCTACCGTGTATTTCCTGTGACACTAATTAAGAGTTTTTGCTCAATATTCAAGTAGGAAGCGGAGTTCTTACAGAACGGTCGGTGTACGATCCATAATTTGCTCGTCACGTACAATTATTTCAATTTAGACTTTCACTGAGCGCGCATGGTCTTTATTCATTTTAATTTCACCTATAAATCAATTTGCTGGTAGATGAAATGAGATTTGGTATCTCTGGTATTACAATGCAATACCGTTAACGTCTTCATCTAATCCTTCTTTCATAAGCACAGGTGTATAATACAATGTAAATAAATATTTTTTATCGTTCTCTTTATCTTCTTTACGAATGGATGATTTTGACCACGTTTAGTAGTTCGAGTGTTAATTCCTACTTAAATGCGAAAATACATGCGATAGTGTACAAATTCTTCTCGTAACTACTATAGATCCAAAAAGATTCTTCTCCCAACAATTTGCAAAATAGCCCCTTACCCATAATGTTGTCTATTATTGCAAAAGTGTAGGTAAATTCGCTAAAGTCAAGGTTCATTACAAAGATCCTTCAATTCTTTATCCCGGACAATTACACCGCGCGATTTACTCTCATTATTCGTAATTGGTCGTAAGGAAAGGGGCTTGTGGTCATCTTGGATAACCGTCCATTCGTGGTGGCCATTGTTACGGGGTTCTTGCTGTACACGTACCATAGCAGAAAAAGAAGCGAAGCATGCTAGGAAGTGTAGTGTTGTTGCGCTTAGTTACTACAACCCCACGTCGCGTCGTTAAAATTTGAAAGATCTTTGCTTGCTTTCAATGCATCTGTTTTACGAACATAATCTACCGTTAGAAAAACTGTTGATGATGCTCAGTTTTAGCCGAGAAGCATTAAGGTGTTCAATGACTGTTACGGGACGATCATGATGTAATGCGGACAACGGTCTAGTTAACACGCCCGTTGTTGCGTCCACTTTTGTAATTGAGAATCTCCTTGGTGAAGCAGAGTTTACTGTAGTAGTTTGCTGTAATTTACTATATTACCACGGTTGTTGGTTACGGATCGTTCGCGTTTCCTTTTACTATAGAATTCTCCAGGAACATTTTTCC
This sequence comes from Eucera pruinosa, assembly GCA_028830335.1. Lineage (NCBI taxonomy): Eukaryota > Metazoa > Arthropoda > Insecta > Hymenoptera > Apidae > Eucera > Eucera pruinosa. The sequence continues at coordinate 20,184,239 of JAMYCR010000003.1, read as the reverse complement.
TTCTTGCTTCGTTTTTACATTTATTAGAGCAAAGGAAGTTGAGGTTACTTTCTTGCGAAGATTTAGTCTCGATAGCGAATCCGTGGCAATTTCTTTCTGTTCCGTGAATTTACATGTATATCGCGTGTATTAAAACTGCAGAGTGATTTAACGAATCCCCGTTACATTCATTTATCCATGGCGAAATTCAAAGAAGCGATTGTGGAACATCCAAGAAGCTGGCATAATCAAGGTAATCATTCCTTCAATCAGTGTACTTTTATTCAGAATTCTCGCGAGTGAAGCTTCCTAAGATTGAACCTCCCAATCAATCAAAAGCGACAACCTGCTTTTATTTTTATTCGGTTTCCTTTTATTACTCTCTATTTCGTGGAGCAAAGCTCCCGTGTTCCGGGCGGCCATTGCAAATGGTGATTGCAATAATATGGGTTGTTTTCTAGAAACTACATTAGCACATCGAGATGATAAAATATCTTAATGTTTGCGTTCGCAAAGAACGAGATAACCGGCGTTCCGTGCAATACATTACGACTCATGGGCCGCGTCTAAAGTGCCACGTGCAATACGCGCCATGTTGCCTTTAAACATGCGCTTTGAACATCTTGTACCGCCAATGATGTGTACCTGTTAGGTATATATTCGCTTGTACACCTTCCTGTCGATGTAAATTTACGCATTTCTCACTTACACCCACGCGACGACATTGTGCGAACCTCCATTTTCCGCGAAGCGATGGCGAGCATAGATTTAGCTGGTCGTCGTTTGTTTTAGAGACAAACTTAATAGAGAATGGAACTTTTTACTAGGATAGTGCTACAACTTCCTTGGGATAATTTACGCTTCGAGAATTTTTGCTACCATGACTGCAGCTAGTGTTAAATCATGAAATTTATGTCTTAATTCCATGGTAGTTGTAAGGGTTGCGGAGGACTGTAGTGATCATTTTATAGGACATCTCATAATGAAGGTACTTGATAAATTTACGATACGAAAGATATTTATTGAGAGAGTTTTTTCTAATTTAACGGATGAATATTTTTAACGAAATTAATGAAAATGATAATTGGAAACTTTTTGGTTTTGCTTATCAATGTTTGAGCAATATTTCCATAAAAAAAGTTATGGTTTTGTCGGTTGTTATAGTGGTTCTGTTTGGATATCTCGCAAAGTAGGAAGGCTTCTTCTAATTAATATTTGAGTGATGTAATAAATACTTTTTAGTACTTTAAGAATGTCTGGAGTATAATGTACATTGCGTTTTATTGTGGTTTGATGGGGTTTGTGCTTGGTGTATGGTCCGTATGATTTTATTGTTCTAAAGTTGACTATGGTTGTTCGACAGCTGAGAAAAGGTGAGCTTAAATAGAATAAAAAGCTTTCTATAAGTAGAAGAAAAATTATTTATAAATTCAATGATTCCTGTTTTTATTAACATCCTCGAAAGAAAAAATCGTTTATTAGAGATACCAATAATTAATCTATAATACTATTGTTATTTGAAGTTAAAAATATAGTTTAAATACGAAATATTTAAATTCAACTACTGATATACGAAAATAGGATGAATTTATTTCTTCATATTATGAAAGTATCTTTGAAGGAAAAATCAATAGCTTGCTGGAAAGATTAATGAAGTATTATAGAATTCAGTGATTATAAGAAAATGTCGTTTCAGATAGGAAAGATTTCAATAAGTATGACTTTTCATAAGTTAAAGCAATAATCATCTGAATCAACGCATTTCTGCTATCAAGATAAAAGTCACGTGTCAATATTTTATGATTTTAAAATCAGTGAAATAAGACGTCGAAAAGTAAGGTGCATTGTGTAAGAATCTGATATTTAATCGAAAAGAAGTGTTTAATTCGGTTGAAAGTAAATGTTTGTGTAATTTCGCAGAAAAAACTGAACTATTCATTGGCACACCTAATAGCGTAGATAATCAGCGCTCGAGAGAAAGCAATTAAAAAGAATTCTTTATGAAAGCCATGAAATTCGTTACGAAGTTATGCTCTAGCAGTTACGTCTTTTTACACCTTTTAGTCTTTAACGTTCGGAATCACGTTCCCTTCGGAAGACTCGTTCCCCTTGATCAGATACCAACGAAATAATCCAGCAAAACGACTCGAACTTTTTCTAGTACCCGGTGGTAATATGAAATGCTCAGAGGATCATCGCACGATTTCCATTCATCATTTAAACGAGTTCGATTTTAACTGGCCTCGTTAAGTGTGAGCCACGATAGGCTTGATTAAATGAAAATGAAAAGACACAGTTTGTTCATTCGCCTCCTTTATTTTCAGTTTTAGTGGCGTCTCTGCTATTTTGTAATTCATATCTGATGACATGAGAATACAAACCAAACAAACGATTCAGAGACCGGAGACTAATTATAATATTATGCGAGATAAATTATTATCGCGAAAAAATTGATGTGGCATCTGGTACGCTTCAATCGTTTGTTTTATACCAAAGTAATTAATTAAGTGAAATTATTACGAGGGCTTAAGATCTAAAGACTCGATGGAATTTCTCAAATACTAATTTTCAGGCATCACAGCGTTTATGGGGGAAATCTTAAGATATCATAAATATTTTTTGCCATTCTTAGTTCTTCATTATAACGTTTAAAATCTGTTATCGTGTTTTTAGATTCTTGTCATTTTTCCAGTTTGAACTTTATCGAAATCAGGTTTTTTGATTTAATGCAATCTTAGACATCCCCAGTTAACATGTTAAAGTTCAAAGGTCATCTCGATACCATCAATTCATTTTTACATTCGTATTATTCAGTTTCTTTGAAAATGAGCAACTAAAGAACCATAAGAACTACATCCTACGATAAATCGATACACGTTTGAGCGTGTAAAAAGTTACATTGAAATTTCTGAAGCTTTACAATATTCGACAATAATTACATATAAATAATTCCTTCAAGTTTTGCTCACCGTCCCATATAACGTAAATCAAATCACGCAATTTAGGTTTCTTCGTAAGTATTTACACGTGGCAGTCCTTCTTCGATGACCTAGGCGTAACAACTTAATTCTAGCTTGCATATTACTACAGAAGAAGCTTTCAGGCGGCCGTTATAATTCGCTGATTGCAACACTCGGTTAGTTTCTTCGGAACAAACCCACCACTTGTATAAAAAGTTGTTCGAATGCAAGACTTGCGTACTTGAGTATTCATAGCGTTTCGCATTCGCCCCATCGGCGAAGCCCTGCTCTGCTTTTTCAACCGAGAATAAGAACGCGAACGTACGAGTCTGAGTGATCGTTAACCTGTTCCCTTCATGCTACTCGACGGGCATTTGTCTTCGATATTATTATTTCATAGACTGTTGTTTTGGCGGTGTCTCGACTCAATCGAGGGTTCCAAGCTCCGGTTACGCCCACGTTAATGCACGATGTTGCTAATGCCTCGTTCGAGGACGGTCCCTGGGCAAGGTGATGAGCTTGATCCGTACATGGAGTAACATTTCTCATTCCGCTCTCTGAGAAAGCGACTGTCAAGCCTCGAAACACCGAGTGTAATCTGGGTATGAAAGCTGGCTGAGACAAATAGCGAGTATGCAAGGATCAAGCCGATCCTTGGGTTAATGTGTTCGTAAATAAGAGGAAGAACGTGATGCTGGTAGAGTGTGGCATTAAGAAGTTTTTTTTATGAATTTTTGCTGAGAATAGTGATTTCTTGATTACTACTGGGTACTTTGGGGGGTAACAAGGGTTTACCTGCTCTATTACTAAAACTACCGCTCTAATGGATAAGCGCAGAGCCGTAGAATAAAGCGAGTTCGACTAAAATCCTCGTTTATTCATCGGTTTTCTCACATATCTCTTATGAATCACAATTTAAATGATTATTAGTCGAAGTGTAGGAAGTAAGAAACGGGAATACGCTAACAAACTACCAGTGAGCAGCTCTGTAACTTGATTTTCCCTCTAATATGTTCGCTCGATGAATTTTCTCTGATCGAAGGTAAAAAGAGATTCGAGCAGGCAGGCCTCTTGGATGAATCTCAAGAAGGATAAAGAAAAAATCTTCTACTTGTTCTGGTTCTTTGTAACGTGCATATTGCAGTGCGGCTGGACACGATACCGGTTTTACGAAGCGACGCGGATCCTTGCTCCGTCGCGTCGCCTCTCTAGAGAACGGATTACGCAACGATTTTTCGCTGGCAGGCGTAAATGGTGAAATCGGGCTTGATCGATCTTTAATGATTTACAATGCCGACTAAAAGTTTGGGATTACGATGCATATCAAACAACGTAAGAATGGGAAAAAAAGAAGTACATTTTAAAAGTGTATTGCTTCGGAATTCTTTTCGGTGAAAAGTCTACGAAAGAAGGGGAAATTATTGTTAATATTTAAATTATTAGTTTTGTTAATCCTTTCATTCTAGTTTGGCTTATAAAGTCATCTCTTAAAGTTTCTGTCAGGGGTGGTTGAATGTTGCGTATAAATTGAGAAGATCCTATTCTTTAGTAAGTAAGCGTTGGGTACATGCGGAAGTTTTATGACTTTTCAGTAAATTTTACGAAAAAACACGTATCTTCAATTATTAAGATAAAGTCAGGTTCTTTTTATAGTAAAGAGATCGTATTATTACTAGAAGCAACTGACGATGAGTAAGATGTTATTGAAAATAATAGCGAACGTGTAAAGAATTAAATAAATTGTTCCTAATAAGATTGTTCATTTGTGGTCAATGCCATCGAAACTTTCAAACATATTCAATACAAGCTTATATCAGACAAATGACCCACTTTATTCCAAAAAATAATTAGAGTGCTTCGAATGAATAATTTCTTAAAAATTTATTCCATGAATGCACTGTTCGAATATCTGTTTGCGGTCATAATAGAAGGGTTAGGTTAAGAATTACTTCTTTTTGTATAGTAAACCCATCTAAAGGGGCAATAGAAATGAACAATTATTTTATATCCCTCGTTATCGAATTTTACGTTCCTCTTTCCGGCTTTTCTATTTTGCTGTGCCTCGAGGAAAAATTGTCGTTCTACGGCCACTTCGTTGTTAATTGGGAAAATGATTTTATCCAAGGGCTTGTGTTTACGCGCACATACGAGCGTATTGAAGGGGTAAAGAATCCATGGCGTCGGGCCCGCCATGGCCGAAAGAAATAGCGGACAATTATCTACTCATCCCTTTCACTGCCTCGGGAATGAAACACGCCGCTCCACTCTGCTACGCATTCCTACGCATTTCTGCAGTTACCATTGCGCCTCTCGCATCGGTGAGAATCGCTGATTCCCATGATGGCCGCCCCTAGTAGCGAACTTTATTCGCGAATTAAGCAGGCAAATTACGAGCGATCCTGATCGTAAAACATATCGCGGCACGCTTGCTAATACCAGGTCTAAGATATTAATATGTTTGCTGAACGAACGCTTATCTTCAACGCACGAAGATTCTTCCCCCGCTTAATCGAAAAGATTTACAAGTTACTGGAAGTTATAAGTTAGGTAAGGTTCTCTTTCCTTGGGGTTAAATGGAATGATCTGTGTGGATAATTGAGTCTGGGTTGATCTCCACGGAATGGTTGAATCGGCTTGATCGGCGTGTAATTTCTATGTCTAATCTCTCTTAATGGGGAAACGATTAACTTTTATTTCCAACATTCAATTTCTCGAAGCTGCTGTATCTTCAAGAACTCTAGCACCTCTGCAATAAATGAGAAACGGGATGGAATTTATCCATGTACAGGATGCTTCGTAAAATGAGTAGCTTGACCAAACAAAATTCTTCAGTTCTCTCTTCAAGAGGAATTTAACGTTAAAAAGTGGAAGTCAGATAAATTTGTGAGATATCTTTAGCTGTCGTTCTTCAACTGACTTGTAGTGAGGTTGTATTTAAATCAAGGATGGCTATTTCAAATGATTTCTATTGTGTATTGTTGCAGTGACTATGTAGAGGGTTCAGAAGCCAGTCAATTTAAGTCAGCATTTCATAAAAAATGAGTTATTCTGTGTAAATACCTTTTTGGCACCAAAACTTTTATGCAATATAACAATTCGACCATTATGTCAAAGTTCCATCGAAGGACAATGGTTTGTATATTGATGACAGAATTAATTTATTACAATTCTTCAGTGGACGAGTAGTCTAAGTTATATGCATAGACATAGAACTATAGATCGTTACATTCACACTACAGAAGTATATATTTTTTAAATAAAAATCATATTTTGAATGATAATAAATGTTACTATCTTATTTGTAACCCATTTTCTAAACAGTCGATTATTTCCGTTTGCATAATTCGCGACTTACGATTAGACTTATTGGTTTCTGTGATCTCCATATATTCCTGTTACACTTCGCATTCTATAAAGGTATTCTTATTAGAAAATTAGAAATATATTCTACTCCTGCATACAAAACGTCGGAGCAAGTTTAAAAGAAGTTTTGCTTTATATAAAATCGTTCATTGTTTTCGTTTCCTTTTCCATCAATGTGAATTTTATATAAAGTATGAAACATCCAGTATATAGTAGAATTTGTTACTAGTTCCCAAGATTTTATAGATATCTCGCTCTTGGATTTATACGAGTTTTTGTCTATTCCGTTCAAGTCGCAACGGATCATGTCGCAAGTACGTTGTAAAAACGATAATAGATGGACATCTACAACACGGATCAATCATGATCTAAGTACGCTCTGAACAGTGCAGTGGCTAATTACACGTTTCAATAAATCCAATTAAAATACACTTTGTTATCGCTCCTTTATCCGTAAACCGATCGTCACGTTCAGGTTAACAAGTCTAGCGATAACCAGAGCTTCGCCGGCAGTTTTATATCGCGGTACGATAATGCATACAAATTGAGCACAAGTGCAGTGGATCGGGTAAAGCAGTAACCGGCGTGAAAGATCGCGATCGATCTATCGACGTCTACTTTTCGTTACGCTCGTTAAGTCTTGGACGATCCTGGCTCGTGTAATTAGCGGATCCATCTTCGTTAAGAAGATCTTCGTAAGATCGCCGATATCCCAGTGAGAATGGTTGATACTGATGACTCTTTTGAATCATTTGTCTTTAGAATCGCCGTTTCGGATGGAGACGTTTCAAAGGAAATAGTTCTTTCCTTTAAAATCATTCTGTTTACTTAAAATAATTTTTCATATTTAAGTTTCTCAATATGCAAGTATGCGAATCTTTAAATCTTCCAATTATGAAGCCCCTAATTTTCACGCTTTCAAACCTCCGAAATCTTTGAATTCCCGAATCTTCGAACGTTCGAATTTCAAAATTGTAAGCTTTGCAACCTTCAAGTCTACGAATTCTCAAATAATTGAATTTCGAAATCTCGAATTTCCAATCTTTTGAAATTACAAACTTTCCAACTCTAAAATACCCGAATGTTTCGTATTATTGCACATTATCATAAATATGTGTCGGGACATTAAAAGTTAGACTTCATAAATCTGGTGTTAGCCAAATAAAAAGAACATTGAAAGTGTGGTTTATTAGAAGAATTAAACAGAATCGCTTAACTTTGATTTTGGATTGTAACGTACATGCAGTCACCAATTCACCGATTGCAAGCTTTTAGTGATTTCGTATATTCGCAGATGCGCGTACGCATATAGTACTTATTTCCGTTTTAGAAGTCCGGACCGGTTCATTATAATCGCGGCACAGTTTGCTGTTTTATCGAGGTGGTCGGCAAAATTTAATAGCCGCTGATTAAGATAGCGAGAAAAGTAAAGCGTTTTAATTGGATTCCTGGCACATCTTTCTTACGTGGCTACATCTTCATTATGCTTTCTTTTCATTCGACCTTTTTGATCAGGGTTTCGGCTACTGGTTTCGCGTTTCCGAACCACTGTTGAGATACCATTATGCGTTCGGTATGCGTAAAATCGTGAGTCAAATTGGACTCGTATCGAAAGGGTATGTTAAAGAATATTGAGGCTAATAGGGAGATGATAAGCCGCTGATATGAATTCTGTATTGAGAAAAATATTTGGTCGTTGTGCAATACCTAAATGTCGCTTTTCAATGAAATCTTCATTGTGCTGTTTTAAAGCTAAAGGAGATTTAACAATTAACTTGTATCATAATAATTCGAATTTATTATTTCGGATAACCCGAATTTCTAATCAAATTCAAGTAATTTTGTTTCGTGAGTTCAAGTAACAGAGCATTTGAAATACTTGTAACTAGTGAATAGAGAGCGTAACTTTGAGTTGGAAAATTCTCAATAAAGGAGACGAGATTTTAAAGCAAACCATGTGTTGTCTGCTCAAGCACCTGCTAGTAATTGCGAATTAAGAACTTTACATATCTGACATGTATTAATTTTATGAGATACCGCAGATAATCTAGTAACTTGGCAGAAACACGTTAACTCTGTTGGATCGTATTTCGATCAACAAAATTTAATTTTTACTACCTTATTATACTTCGAAGTTTCATTTATGAATCTGCCATTGCACGTTCAGCGACCTAATACATAAATGTGCAATGTAAAAGACAATTAGGCATCCTATTTTAAATTGCTCACGCTGTAAGTTAAACATGGATTATTCGTCACTAATTGAATATGGCTAGAATGAAAGTTTACCGAATAACATGAATCACTGAAAACAATCATGTTTACAATCATATTACACTTGTACGTACTATGGTCGATTTCTCTTCGCGAAACCCTCTTTTACCCCTCATTTGAGTTCACTCAACCGAAACTCATACCCGTTTCAAACTGCTTCGTCTCTTGAAACCAAAGCGTTTCCATTAGCACTAAACCACAGCATTTAATGCCAGCCCGATCGCGATGTTCGTGTCGCGCGTTCCGGTTCCAGGAACTCCATATCCATTCTTACGACAGCGAAAGGGAAGCAAAGAGATTCTATGTTCGTTCGTGTTGCTTTTGTTCACCATCGGCGCGTTGGTACACACGTGATAACGTGGCTATCAATATATTTTGCCGGTGCACGTGTGCCGATCGAGTGTTTGCGACGTGTTCCCATATACGGTCGTCCCAAGGAACCACTCCCATAGGAGGTGCAATTAAACTGTCCATCGAAGATTAACGGCGCAAAGGGCAGAGTTCTTGGCTTTAGAAAAATCAACGGCTTTTGTTCGGCGAAAAATTGACCAAATTAATTGACGATCAGTCGTGGGCTAATAACTCGAGGCTTGGCCTAGTATTCAAAGCGGCGCCAAGCGATTTTAACCAGCCAGATTTGTCCGTCTTCCGCCTTTAATCCGTTAATACGGTGATTGCGATTTAACGAGCGACTCCGTGATTAATGAATGAAAATTATTGTGCCTTTCGAGAGCCGATGGTTTTGAAGTAGAGGAGAATTATTTAGCTGAAGAGATCGGTGAATGCGGTGGAAATTTTTGTGAAATCGTGGCAAGGGAAAACTGTTATTATCCGTGGATTATACTACCTACATGCTGTCGTTCTCTTTTACAAAATTCATTGTTCATCTCTGAAGATTAAGTTAACTTTTAATATTGATAATGTAATTGAATGTAATATGGTTCAATATTTCTTTTCAAAGATTAAATACGATTATTTTAATAGCCATACAAAGCATAAAAATCCATCGTATAAGGTCTGCCAAACGGTAGCACTTAAGATCATGTACGTACATGCAATTTAACTACCCAATTTCAGTCACAGCACGCAAGATTCGTCTTTCGTGCTTTATCTCTCTAAATAAATACCATACGAGGGATATAGCAATTTTTCTTGTGCACGTAGATAGTATCGCGATTTTTCATTTCGTTTTTCCGACGTGGATGATCCCGCTGGATGGTGGACATCGATCACCGTCAATTCATCGCCAGCGTACAATTTATCCTCCTGCGAGCCGGAGATTATAGGAGTTGGCCGCCGCGTAGATTCTTCATCAGGATCGTTCTTTGATGTATGGTTAGGTTCCACCATGCACGTTTCCTCTTGCTTTTAATGACACTCGAAAACAATATGGCTTTACGGCCGATAAAATTCACCTCGGCGAAGTGTTTCGCACGCTTTTTGCCTTCCACTCTTAATTTGGTGTACTTACCTACACCTTTGGTCTTGTGGTACCGCAAGAAATTAATTATGAGGAGGAGACTGTACACTATATCATTGGAAGAACTTTTTTAACCCTTCGTTGGACTTTCAACTTTGGTTCCATTGTTTAGTTTTGCTTTCAATCTCATCGCCATGTTAATACGTCCATACTAATTGCTTTGCAGTATTCAGAATTTTACGAGATAATATAGGATTACATAAATTTTAAATAATTATAGCAATACTAATGAATTCGTGTGACGCCTTTGCAGTTCCTATAATAAAGAAGAGGTAAAAAATAAGAAAAATTGTGTTTTTATTGGAAAAGATAAGGGAGTTTTTTATAATTAAGGAAAATTCTTGGTTTTGCTGAAAAGTTGAGAAAAGACTCCACCTTCTATTAAAAGAACATGGAAAGTTCTATTTGTTGTCTAAAAAGTAATAACGAAACAAAGTTTTCATTGTATTAGTTCTTCCTCTTATCCAAAAACGTAAAAGAAATTTTTTAAATTTTCTGCTAGGTAATATTAAAAACATTATTCTTTTACTTTACTGCGTCTTAAACAGTTGTTGAAGTTCTCTTCCGGTACCACAGGCATGAATAGTTTTGCGTTTATGGGATTCAAAGGATAAAATACTACAATCTACTCGGTATATCCATATCTTTTTCTATGAAACATCTCGTGTTGCGAACGTTGTGCATGAATCACGACGTAAGCTCACGTTCTTGCCAGTTGTGATGACCTGTTTTGAGGTTTCAAGTAGTTAACAATGCTCTCGCGAGGCATCGATATTACGATCTTCCCGAGTCATGAAGGGTAGGTATATACACTCTGGTAAGATGACATCAAAAGATCAGCTTAGTGGATGCTTTTAGTCAGTTCGTTATTCAGTTTGCAATCAGATTTGCTCGAACGTGTCCCTTTTAGTTAGGATTGAGAATATCCAATGGGGGTATCGGAAGTATCGGCTGACATTTTGCAAAGAATACAAACGTGAAAAGTCATATCTATTAGCGATTCTTAATTATGTCGATTCTTTATCGTCTGTTATAGGTCAATATTTGTAGGATTAAAGACAAACTTCCTATTCTTTATTTTCTACTTTCTAAATGTTCTATTTCATTTGTTTATAAAAAATATATCAAACGTTATCGTTTGTAGTGTTATCAGTAGACTGCGTTTCACCCTTTAAATATTATGTCTCCTTTAATTTTAATATTTTTCATATTTTTGCGTACTATACATATTGCATTTGTTATTGTATACTTGAATTTTCTATAAATACATAAACATTTGCAGTAAAACTAGCACTATTCAATATCGTATTGGTAGATATTATTCGGATTTGACAGTGTCACAATTTAAATTTCTTTAACTGAAGTAAGCTTAGGAAATTTAATAGTTAATAATTTAGGTTCACGTAGCACATTTAATTCTATATTTCCTGAAGTCCGACCCATTTTTATATATGCAGACACTCTAGGTCTAAAAGACGGTGTTTATCCTACATTTCACCCTTCTATTTACAATATTCGCATTCTCAAGATATAACATATTCTTATCAGTTCAGTCTGTCGCACGATTTTAATGAAGCTCGAAGACAATACCGTTCCCGAACAATAAGCTCGATACTGGTTTGGCGTGTCCAGTGATGCTACGTGAATTCTATGCCTGGCCCTTTCTTTTTCTTCCGTGTCTCAGACTACGTATCGCCACTTGTTATCTGCTGTATACTCCTTGCAGTCTCATCGTTCTCGACGTTGTACAATTGGCATACAATAGTGCGTATAGAATTAGAATCGACGATATGCCGCTTTGTACTCGTTAGGAATCGACTTACGAGCCCCGACCATCGGGCTTGCCTCTATATTGATGTTCCATGTCCACGACGATCCCCATGTCCGCCATAACTTTCATTGTCCATGCTTGTTTTCTGGTTGCTCGAGTTTCGACAATCGTTTTCCTACTTTACATTAAGCAGTGCAAAATTTCCTGAATGAAAATCCATTGTTCATAGCGTTAGAATCTCAAACAGATTCACCTCGATTTTATCAAACAAAGGCTGTACGTTGAGTATTGAATTACGTTTTACCGTGTATTGAGGACGTGGCAGAAGGAGAAGGATGTACAATTAACAACAAAAATGATTCACAGATTTTTAATAAGTTTGTAGAGCGTCCAATTTATTGGAATTTTGTATAACATAATTTTAAAATTAATCGCCTAATAGAAATAACCAACACTCAGAAGCATCGCATCCGAAGTCAATTACAAATTATTAACTCACACTCTGCCCTGTCATCTTCTTCTATTCTATATCTTACTCTTCAGAATGCCCAACAAATACCCATTGAAGAGGTGATTTAGCCGGTATTAGTCAATTAATTGGACTGGAATTTACGTTGTCTACGATCTTGGCTACGATGCTACGTGACAGAGTTGTTGGTAGCTCCAGTGAGGGGATGTTGTTGCCAGTCGCGGCTAATAATTAATAAAGACCTTGATATCAGCTAGTGTGGCATTAAGTCGTTAGAACCGGTGAAATCGATTGGAAAATACTTACAACGGTAATTTTGTTAAGCTGGTACCAATAACACTTGATGGCGAGGCAAAACCTGAACGGAGCCCGATCATATTGCAGCTTGTGTCGATCGCGGACCACTATGATCCATCCTCCACTGTGGTTTGCGATCATCGATATCGCGGTTAAAATAAATAGAGTGAAGTCCTTCGGTCCATGGTCCTGGATCCTGTTGTATGTATATGACAAACATAAATTGCGGCGTATAATAGTGGATCTTTGCAATCTGTCGTTAGTTAGGGAACGAACATCGGTTGTTTTATCATGTTCAACATAAAGTCGCGTCAAAATGGTGACTTGTTACTGCAATATATCATTAGACTATATCTTTTTAACTTCGTCTACAAGCTTACAGCTCGCTACACGATAGAGCGAAAATGATTCTTGAATGAGATAACTATCATTAATGTATTCGAGACCAGTGACGCAGTTTGCGATGATGTCAACGTTGGTATCATAGACGGGAATTGGCGTTATCAGGTTATTTTTGGATTTCTGTCACGAAAAGTCATTTTGCTAAAGAGATGAACCGTGGAATAAGGTGTACAAAGTATAAAATAATCGTTGGTTTCAAGATTAAGTGAAAAATTAATAATTCTGTGGTCAGGTTGTAAAACCTGATATGTTACGTTTCCGTAAAGGTTGAGGTATATAGTTTTTCGTACGTATCTAAATGAGATCAGTGTTAATTTTTAAAAGATGACATCTCTTTATCACGTATTTAAAGAAAATGGTATGTTGGCAATTCATGATATATACAAAATTTGGTATGGAAAGATAGCATATTGTGACATGTCATTTGTTCCATTCTTATAAATGAGAATTGCCGTGAGTTTTATAAGTCATTACCGGCTACTAACGATGCTGTAGAAATCGACGAGTTAATATATAAAATAATGTGAAAAATATAATTAAATGATTTTCCACGTGTATTATTTGATTTCTTAATAAAGCAATAAAGAATGGAAAAGTAAGGAATAACGATTTGAGAAATCATCATTATCGCCCGCGAATATTTAAATACCGATTAAAGAGGAATATGGAAAATCCAGATATGACAGACAATCCCTAGAAAAATCGAGAAAATCGCGTTTATAGACGAAACGAGGTGATTATACCAATTAAACAACGATTAAGAGATAGTTTTTACCATAGGTATTAAAATAGATTCTAATTTTGAAAAACGCGCTGATTTTTCACAATTTATCAAACTTTCAAATCGCTGTACCGATAAATGACGAAAACATGATATATCAGGTTTTGCTATCTGAACGCAGAATTCACAGCCAGGACAAGGGTTTCTATTAGTTTTTATTATAATTGTAGAAACGTTATCGGCTGCTTGTGACAATCTTGTCGAAATACGTCGGTTCTGTTAATGCTTATGATCTGCTTTCACGTGAAGCAAGATAGAGGTATTAACGTAATTAAGAAACCAGTAATACCAGGTTACCGCACCTACTTAATAACTTAATGTATGTAATTATCGACGGATTATTTAGTTTTGGTTGTAATTGCCTGGGTGGTACGTCGTTTCGTCACTAATCGTAAGCTGTATTGTTCTTGTTGTGCGATGCGCTCATGCATGCACGTGTAGGATGCGGCACGTTTTCGCTTCGATATTTTAGGCGTGGCTTGTTTCTTGTCCTCGTAGAATTCCAGTTTACGGCGAAAGTTTATGATGATCGTAATCGAAGCAACAAATAGACTGTTGACTGTACACGATATACGGAAATGAGGAAACATCTTAGTTAACTCTATCCTATTATTAAAGCCATGAATAAATCATATCCCGCTTTATCTCCTATACGCATCTAACAAAAACTTGATACAGTATTAGCCATGTCGGATGTCAAAGGAAATTATGATAAAATTTTAGATGTTTATGACAGCTATAAAAATTCATATTGCAAGAATTATTTGCTTTTAAAGGTACAAATATTATAATCGAATGTTAGCTGTTTCTTTAGTAAATGGCCGTAATAAATAGTTCGATTAAAGTTCTATGTTTTTGTTTCGTATCATCACTATAATTTCCTGTTTAGAATTTTAATTCCTATAACTATACCGATTAATACAACGAATATTGTAATTCTTAATTCTTTGCCTTGCGATTTTTTCAATAGTTGCATACACGTAAATAGTGAAAACTTTTTACATCTTTAATCGATTAATAATTATTTAAGATAGATCAAGAAAGAGCTGTTTGTTGGTAATTGTGGGCCCGTGTAATTAGTCTGAATGGTTTCCATATTAGCACGATTAAATTATTAATACGATATATGAAGTATGTTGAAATATGAAAATCTCTTTCATTTGCGTAAGCGGAACAGAAAGCTGCCCGCTCGTGGGAGGATTAATCTCTTCCATATCTTGCGTAATCTTTCCAGTTTCTTTGCCATAATCTTTTGAAACACCCTGTATACTCTTACCTTGTATACAATATAGAATCATCGAGTAGCAGGGGAAAAAATAAGAGATCCAGACAGTCTGCTCGTATGGCTGGAACAAACGCGAACTCAATAAAGGTACGCGGTAACCACAGATAATTCAGGTAGCGAAGAAGAGGGAGTCCATTGAAGCGTCTCGCTTGTATTCAAATTCGACGTTCACGAGCGTGACCGTGTCACGTAATCGATAGGTGAGCAGTGCTACCGGACGGGGTGCGTCGTCCTTTTAAAGCCAGGACGTAATCTTGCTTGGCCACGTCAGTCATTCCTCGTGCGTTATCTAGCTCGCATCTCGTTGACTCTATTTTCCCTTGCCGTTTAACCCTGTGCCACCGCTACAGAAGCGTGTTTCAATGCGTGCTGCACACCTGTACTATAAATCCGTACCGTTTACTACGCAAATGCCGTGTATGTTTCCATCGTTTCACCTGTTGAGTCCGTAAATAGCAAGTATCCTATGTTGCGAGATATAAGAGTAGAGATGCTGTGATTGAATTTTTAGGGATTTTAAATAAATATTAAATGAAAATTAAAAGAGAACTTATGTGTGTTACGCGTGGCAAAAAGTTTTCGGTCAAACGCGATAATGTAAAATTAATTAAAACGCTAAGGACCTTGTGGTGCAAAGTGGCATTGTGTAAATATAAAAGCTAATAAAGAATTTATGGACTACACGGGGCAAAATTAGTTATTGTAAATGTGTTTAAAAATGGGGACGGACTTCAAGAGATACTAAAATTATCGTGGAAAGAAATTATATCTATAGACCGTGGAAATTTTATAGTATTAACGCCACAGTGCACCAAAACAATCATACGTGGGCATAAATATAGTAGAAAATATTAGGTAATACAAATATTAAGTGGAGTATAGTTTATCTCTTTGTAGATTTATGTTATCCGATATCTTTTCCTATATTTATGCCTATTGAGTACCCTTTCCTCCCTCTTTCTTTTTCTTTCCTCACTTGTTTCATATTAAATTTATTGAATTTTTTCCTAAATGTTTTTTATGTATAAAGTAACATTTCGCATTTAATAAATCTTAATGCTCCTAGTTGGTTCCATATTGTCGAGTTTCACCGAAAACTTTTTGTAGAAGATGGATTATTAAACGTTAATAGCTTGAATACGCATAAATGGAATCGCTTATATAGGATTCTTGTAGAAAGCTCTTTTTATGCTAAGTAATATCTATTTGTACAATTTTTCCCTTACTTCGATGATTCTGAATACATTCAAAGTGTATGGTTATTTTTGTTGGTAGATTTACTTCTTTTGAAGCAATAGTGGTGCTGCTTCGTGTGTTTCCGTGTTAGATTTCGTGGATAGTGTTACATTCATGTTGTCACAGTGATTTTCAATCGTTCTATTGTTGTCTGAATTACTGGCATGGATACAATAGAGGAAGGAGGTTTCGAATAGTGAGTGTTAAAATTTGATTTGGCGTTGATTTAATTTAAGAACGTATATCACGTATGTCTCCTTTGTGCAATTTAATCTCATGAAGTTCACAGTTGAAATTGTATCTTGTTACTCCTCGATTTTTTCCTTGCCAATACCATTCTTGTCGTCTCCGCTTAATTACAGTATCTTTGTACTTTTTTATCTTTCGGCTTAACTAAACGAGTATTACGTAGCAAAATTTCTCATTAACCCGTCCGCGTGCTGGACCTGCCCTACTTTTTATCGAAATTAATTAAGATTCCTTTTGATCCGCTCATTAACATTTCACAACTTTTTAAGCAGCCGCTTTGCCTCCTCGAATTGTGTTTTTTTTCTCATCACAAATCTGTTAAATTGCACGGAAAGTTGCTGCGTTTATAAACGGTTTTAATTTCTATTGCGTAATTAATGGGATTCAAACGAGATCATTTTATATGAATTTTCCTTATAAATATGACTTTTTCAAGAAAAAGAATTATGAAGTAACCTGATAAATAGCAAAGATTTACCAGAAATTAATGCAAAATTCAATATTAAACAATACAATGATAATTATATAAATACTACCTTAAAAGGTTCCTCAAATATTGAAGAACAAGTTATATTTATTTACAGAAAGAACAATAATTTATTTGTCCAATTTTTTTAAATTTCTTTGTCATTTAATTATGAGTGCACATGTGGTGGATTTGATCTTGGAAAAAATATTCATGTACTTTAATAATCTACTTTGTTTTATTGTAAATTGCTTTGCTTTTTATTCGATAAATTACAAAGGTTAATCAGCAAGGATATGTGATATGATGACTTGATGTACTGTAGAAAGGTATTGCTGCAAGCTTCATCGTACATAAACTGAATACATCCTAATTACTAAGTGCTGACTAATTCAAGCAAGCGTTATTATCGAAAATATAAAAAATATTTGAAAGCCTTTACAAAGAATTCCATGCGTCTTTATGAATACTCATTAGTTAGACATCTCTGAGATAGACCGATTATAAATCCCCCTCCCCCTCCATGATATCAAGACTTTCCATTGAATAAGACTTGTCAACTGTAATCTACCTTTATATCATCTGAAATATTCTTCATTCATTCTTTAAAACACATTTCACTCATTAAAGTGAAGATTAAAAATATACTTTGTGACACTTTTCTTGCGGAGTTGTGATATGTAATCTAACTATCATAATAGTTACTAGACTGTAGATGTTTATGTACGATGAGTCACAGCCAAAATCTTACACCACACGTCGGAAAATATTTCGTCCCATAAAATAATTTTGGTATAATTTGGAGAAACGAATTTGGTGGGTGTATAATGCAAATATATCTATATTTATTACGTGGCAATATAAGAATAAATGAATCTCTCTAAGTACTGAAATAAATAAAATGAATAGCACTCGGTCCTAGTAAAAATTCGATATTATCAACTCTCAATATGTAAACAATAGAAGGTTCCATTATTATGGCATATTTTCAATGCACTTACAAGTACGAATCCGCCATACTTTTTGCACATCTTGTATACGTAATAAATCATATTGTTTATATCACATATATCCTATTTGCATATTTTTATATATTTTAAGCGTAAAACCATCCGCAGTCTAATATTAACCGATAACGTATCTGTCTATAAAATTCTAAAATTTCACCCAAGTTTACCCTACTTTTCCGTCGCACAAAAATTCCTGACTAATTTACGCAACCGTTCTACTAGCAATGACCGCTATCGCGGCAAGGAAAAGATGGAGAAATGATCCGGCACGTTTTTATGCGATCAGGCAAGCGTACGTAATTTATTAACCTTAAACGGTAGCATAGCAAAAACGTCCGTGACAGAATTTCAAGCGGGAGAAAGCGATGTTCGTTGGTTCGCCGACGAACCGTACATAGGATACGCCTAACGATGTTTTACCGAGAACCGGTGTCCCGCTCTAATGAGGTATTCAGTCAAAACCGATCCACGAGACCAGATATCGCCTGGCATTTCAAATGCACTGTTCCCGGTACTATTTGTAACATATTTGCATAGCAGCCGCATACATCGGCGTCTCCTTCTTTCCGCGTATCGACGCCAGCCAGCTACCAATCATTTCCATCGGTTGGAGACTATTCAAGTACCCGTAATACGAATAGAGAGATTTCGTAGAGAAAATTTATAGCTATAAATTGTACGATTTGTTTATTTAAATTCTTTGTCTTTTTTTTTACTAAATTTCTTAATCCCTTACCTTACAAAGGCCGACTTATTTAACACTAAAACTACTGACGACTAAGGTATACTTATGTATGCCAAAGAAATCAAAATTCTAGACATTTGCAAAGCTCATGCGATCGAAGTCCAATAAATCTTCGTTTATATTTGATACGGAAAGCCACGGAATATTCTAAAAAATTCACCGTTGCAAATTTATGTAATTTTTATGGTACCTTTGTAACCAGCCATGTCGACTGCGTTGGTAGTTCTAGAATTAAATACAATTAGAATACAATCTGTTTGCAATAAAGTTTAATTTCGACTTTTGTTTTTTATCTCAATGTACGCGATTTAGAATTATCAAGTACAGATTAATTGTAATATTTCAGTGTTTCATATTTGATGCAATGTTAGGACAGTTAATTGGAAATGCTATTATGCGTAAAAAATTTCTACCGTTGAAAAGAATCATAAGGCACGGAGTTGAATTTCTTAACGTATGATTAAGCTCTACATATTCATGCAAATATTCAATTATAAGTGATTATTAGGTTATATCATATACCAATAATATCCTAATGGCTAATTGGTGAAAATTTATGATACAACGCAATCTTCTGTTTAGGTTTCATTTCTCTAACTTCCTTCTAAAAAATATGAATCTTCATAAACATCTCTGATTAGGATACACAGCCATACATATATTAATAAGTATAGCAATGAATATTTCACTTTTTTGATTTTTGAAATATCAAACTTTTGCAACTTCCAAATTATAGAATTCTTAAACCTTTGAAATTTCAACCATTTAGAATATCCAAGTTTTAGGATTCTCAAGTCTTTGAATTTGTAATCTTTCGATGAACAAAGATAGAAACGTTGGCTATGTTAGTTTTTCTCAAGTTACTCAGAAATCATATTATATACCATCGCTTTATATACCATTAAAATCTCTGCAGTTCTATTAATAAGACACTCCCGTGTTGAAATCTTCTTGAATCAATAAATTTCTAGTATTGCAGCTTATATCGTGCCAAGAATGGTTTTACAATGCACCGGATAAGAGCAATTCAGCAGTGTTACTGGTTTATCTTCTTTAGAGAGGAAAAGGATCATACAGTGTTTTTTTTTTTTTTGGCATTCGTGTACGCTTTCATCTTCATTCGTTTTCATTAGGGATTCAATCGCGATTCCAGTGGTACCGAAAGTTTTTATACTGATACTCTAAGGCGCCTAACGATATCGAACATCGTCGTGAATAAATATTCCGATTATATTCAACGGAGCCTGATGTGTTGTTCCTTTTGGTTACAATAGCGAACTGATAGCTCTTTTCTTACCGGAGGATCCAGGAGAACCGGTTTGCGCGTCGACAACCTTGGGAGTAGAACAATCGAAATTACTCGAAGCCTGCTGTGAAACCTTTTAAATAGATCAATTTTTGTACTGCAGACTTCTGTTATTTTGTATTAGGTATATTAGCCTTTCTGTAATATGTGATTCACTATTTTTATAATAGATAACGCTTAAATTTAAAACACACTATCAAACTACGGAAATCTGACGAGTTTCTTTGATCAAGCGATCGATCTTTTTTTCTATCAGAAATGATTAAGATAGGATAGATATTTTAGCTTCCTAAAAATGAATGCTGAAATTGATAAAGGAAGTGGACAATTCATCGTTATACCTAATCATATTAGCCATTCTCTAGTTTTAGATGTACAAACTAATTCGTTGCCTTTCGATTCATTCAGTTTTAGTAGCTACTTTAAATTGGAACACAAACAGAGGTAGAGTGATTTCCAAATAAAATGTTGAATTTTGTTTAAAAAGCCTCTGAATAATTTACTTCGAAGAAAGACGTACATAATATTTCAAATAGTCTGATACTTTTGTTTTGGAAAAGAAAGCATTCGTGTTTTTGATTCGTTGAATTTTCTTTTGCGCAACGTTTACTTTACAACTTCAGCTTCGCGAGTCATTCGAGGCATTTAAAAATCGCGACTGGAACACACTCCGAACAGCTTGTCTATTTTTTTATAACGAGTCTGGGGTCGTCTCGGTTAGATTGGCGTCAAGTTGACTTCTCCCAGCCGGGGTCTGGTCAGCGGAGGATGAACATTTAATTGAACGCTTTGTTCTCGTGCTTTTTTGTCCGGTGGCCGCCACCCTATGGTCCGTTGATCGCGGAAGGAATGTTCTCCATCTGAGTTTCTGTCGGGAGAGACGGATAACGCGACGGTGCAAGGGACATTCTTATCTCGCGAGATCTCTAATTAAAAGATTTCTCATTGCCGCCTTCGCCTGGAGACAACGAGAAACGCGTTCAGCTGTCGGCTCGCCGACGAATGCCGATGTCGGTGGTTAATCGACGCCGATCCCGGTTAATCGATAATTAGCGATGCGGATGCGGCATTGAATTGCCGTACGAATGATTGAAAATAGAAGATTAGCGTTTCCGCATTGGACTGCAGAAGATCTCTTGGGCGATTGCTGTGTTGTTAATGGAAATGTTTATTTTGGAAGTCGGTTAGGACGTTTCGAATTTTGCAATAAGGTGATTTAAATGGCGGTATGCGGTACGCGATTTACATTTTGAAATGCGGATAGGGTAAAGTTGCAATAGGGAAGGGGGAAGAGGAGTTTAAGGGAGAGAAGTTATTGAAAGATGTTCATTATTGCTTGTGAGCCGATAATTGAAATCTCTGTGCTGAAAATTGATCGTGTCATTTGAAATAACGTAGATTGAACAATGATTTTGCTTTAGAAGTGGAAGTAGTTGGAGCAAAGCTAGGGGAAAGGATGAAAAATTCAGAAGGGAATTTTTTTACAAAATTATTTTAATAGTTTTTTTCGTTTTTCTTTATACTTTTTTGTAACTACAATAAACTCTTACAGAAGTTATCGATAGTTCTGTCAAATAAAAGTATAACATGCGTAAGGAGAACATTAACAATAAATATTTACCTAGTCTGTACTTGTGTGTTATAGTTTATAAGTTAGGTCATAACATTGGAGTCTCTTCAGTCTTTGGGTGGTATATTCAATTTTAAATAAACAATTAGCCAGTTTGTAGGGATAATATTTATTCTTAATTAGCTTAAAGTATTCAGAATTTAATTAATTCCATGGATATAAAATGGAATTATTGTATTAAATTGCTTAAAGAATTTCAAATAATGTTAAATTGGTATAGAGTTTCTGATGTTATCCTCCATTAAAGTTAAATTAATTACAAAGAGGCAATACTATAATATTAGCGTTAAGTTATAAGGAACGCTAACTTAAGAACAGACAAGCAACGAGTTTACAGTACCTCGTTAAAGTCTGCCGGTGAAAAGTAATTGCCACTGAATTTCGCCGTTTCGAGGAGAACGCAACGCAAGGTTGAGATAAATCGAACATTCACGTTGTAAATTTCATTCTTTCGTTTCCTTTTATTGCGATACTGGGTATCACACGAGTCGGCTCGTTTACAGTTGAAACGATCACGCGTTTCGCGCGTGTTTCTTGCTTTATTCGACCATTTGGCGAATTAATTACGTGCAGGTTCAATGATACGGTATTATCTAAATCATAACTTTCCTCGACTCGTTCGTATGGTATTTTCAATTAATAATATCAATTGGTGTAATCGTTTTACGAGCATAATTGAGAGAAACACGCTTCCATTCCCGCTTCGCATTCCGCATTCGATATTCTACAATGCATAGTTCACCCAGTGGTTTTAATTAGAGTACGATAGTTGACAATCTGTTTGGATACGGTGGAAGGAGGGTCAAAAATGCCTCGAACCAGGGCCGAAGTCCTGTTGGATATGTACGGACACGCAGAAGGAGGGATTTCTCGTGCGTACGTGATGTAAGTCCACCGTAATTAAAGATTCCGCTTCGCCTGGTAATCGAGAAACGAAATCGGCTACGTGCACCGTCGCATGAAAATGTTGCACTAGTCAATAGCTACTTGGAAAATCGATGAAAAAGATGCTAACCCATGCCTGTTGAATATTCTTCTAATTAAAAATTATTGATTGCATCCAGAATTATTAATTTAGGAGCTATCATACACGTATTATTTTCTTAAAACATCCCTATTTTTAACATGCTCGCTGTGGCGTACCTTAATCACAGAATATGCAGAAGTGGTTAAAATATTGAATTATGTTATATTAAATTATTGTGCTTCCTTCGATTTTTTCCTATTGTTTTTTTTTTTTAGGTAGTAAAGGATTTCAGGTGTTTCAGGATGCCAATAGTGTTTTTAATGACCAACGTTAATCGGTAGAAAATGTTAATAGTACGTTATACGTATGCGAATTTCTATTGAAGTGAAAGGATTAAACGAATTGAAAAATAAGGAGTATTAACATAGCAATCGATAATAATAATCAGCGATGTCTAATTTTTTATTCCGATTAAAGTCAATCTTTATATTTTAGGAGACTCCTCATACTCTACATTCAATCTTCTTTTCCTCCACTCGAAGAGAATGTTTCTTTTAGTTCGCAATTGAATGAGAAAATTGTTGCTTCTAATTTTTATTCATTCATTTGCATCGCAGATTGCGATTTGTGATTTTCTCATCCAATGAAACAACCGTGCACTTTTCATCTTATCCCCTTGCAACCCTGTTCTAATGTCTCGGTTAATTTCTGTAGGTATCGTGTACATTGTCCAGACACGGCATGCAAATAAGTGACGAACAAATGTTATAAGATGAAATTAAACCCTTGGCAACTTTCATCGATACAACAGGTGCTGCAAGGCCCGTACAGGGACGATAATTTTCTGTGCGTTCCACGACCGTTCTCCGTGTAATTATTACCTAAAGACAAGCGAGCCAAGAAAGTATGCTTTATGATCCTGTCTTTCGAGCAATTGCCTCTGATTACGGGTACATCGGTCGATCGTTTGCGGTCTTGATTCAAGGCTTCTTGCGTCGATTGCTAGTAAACCGTCGCTTTTCCACTATTCTTCGCGTCGATCTACCGTTGATTGAATGTTTATTCGGTTGCCGGTCACTGCAATTTAATTGTGTTATCAATTTCGGGTGATTTCTTTTTTCGTTTCGATTGGAATTTCACCTGGAAATTCTGAATTGCCGATAATTATCGAGAATGCGGTAGATTGTTTTTCCCGGTACCAATGAATAATTCACTGTTTAAGTGAAATGTAGCATTTATTGTTAACGAAATCAAATAGGTATCCACCTTTAATAATACAGCATCATAGTGGATTGTTGAAGATAGAAATTGGAGTATATAATTCCCTGGTAAAGAGATTTTTAATGATTAAAGGAATTAGGTGATGCTGGGAATGATGTTTGGGTAAATCTTGGTACGCGCAGTGTGATCAGACGCGAGAAACTTCAACGCACGCATAAGAGAGTCCGCCGAATAGTACGTTCAACGCTGAGCATTGTCTTTTTATAGAAAATGAAATGCAATATTTTTGTGGTCCAATTATTTGTAAGTAACCAGCGTAAAATATTTCTATTGATATATCAATTAATTACGGAAATAGTATAACATTTTCCTCACAATAGTAGATAAGAAATGAAAAATGGTCATTTCAAAGCTATTTAATTTTGAATTTAATCCTGCTGTGGTATTACAATTAGACACATGATCTTTTTAATACAATTATTCTTTCGTCACTTTCGAAAAACATCTTTCAATTTTGACAAAAACGTACAATTTTTTTCCATACAATTAAAGCGATAAATTACGCGTATGTTATTATCAATATCTTTACATTCGTCTGAAACTTAGGAAACTTTATAGAAACGAGAAAAAATTGATTGAGTCGGAAATGACTCTAGATCCATAGTAGGCTTAAGTTATTTTCACTTCGCTTTAATTTCTGTCTCTCACGAGGCTATAGTGATTAATAATAGCTTGTCACTAACTTTTACATCTATCTTAATTATAAACGTAATTACGCGAAGCTTCATACATAGCCTATATTAAATAAAATAAACATTATCTTAGCAAGAATTAACAACAAATAAGATTTCATGGGATCAATGTTTATACCTCTGATCATTTTTGCGGAAGATTCTCTATATCGATAATCCTTATTCATTAATGCAATAGGGATTATAAATGAATATTTTTAAGTTGCCCTCATGAAATATTTATTTTCATCGAGGTTTTGTTAATTTCGTTGAAAGCGGATGTTAACAAAAAACTTGTACGATAGACAGAAGAGAATTTCTGTTCGGCGTATAAGAGAAAATGCACTATAATTAAAGTCTTCAGATGCGTAATTGAAAAAAAAAGATGCTTTACGAGCTTGCTGACGATAAGATACCTTGCTCCTTGCATCCTTGACTTAGGATCGTGACTGCTGTCCGATATTCTTGTCGCTTTTCTGAACAGGATGAAGCGATAACCTGATCAGATTGCAAGCTATAAAAGCTGTTTTATTGTACTGACTATGTCAATGTTCATATCTATTTAATTCACCTTTGAGTTTAATGCTGAAGTGGCATTTAATAGACAGTTTGACTGTAATTAGAGATGATTTAGTATAAATGCAGTTCGTGTAAATTCAATATATTTTGTTTGAATCGAGATTGCCCGTAAGTTGTTAGAAAATGATTATGCAATTGGCACGTGGATATATTTGAAACTTTCAAAGGGAATATTTTCTTATCTTGAAATCGTTTTAGTTCGTTAAAATGATTTGTAGATCTTCAAATTTTCAAACTTTCCAAGCATTAAAATCTGGAAATTTTTAGCTCTTGAAATTTCGGAGGCTCAAATTTCATAAGTGAGTATCTATATAAACTTTCAAATCTTAGAATTTTTAAGCTCCCGAATTTCCAAGATTTTGAAATCTCAAAGATTCGAATTCTAAGTCACGGAATTTCCAAGCCTCCAAATTTCTAGAAAACATCGCTAGATATTTGTATAAAAAATGATAAATTAATGTTTTCTTATTTAACCGACTTCTTAATAGAAGTTCTTTAAATCTTGCATTTTTCACTGCCAAGGGAATTAATAATTAAAGCTAATGATTTATGGCTTTTCGATTATATTTTGACTGAGTTGTTGATATTGCGCTGCGAAAACTTGTGCCATATATTATACATCGAGCTTTTTTGTTCCGAAGTTATTAAGCTACGTTGTTGAACACGGTGATTGCTTTGGTGAAAGACGTTCCACCTTTATTGATCGCGATGACGAAGGATGGATACGCGATAATTAAATCACCGCCAGATCAGAAGGATATCCCTGCACATTGGACTTGTCGATTACCCGAGTCGCATGATTTATATGCAATTAAAACAAAATTCAACCTTCAGCCAGTTTCACGATAAATGGATTTCTTTTTTTTTTAAATTGCTTACACATTTTCTATGATTATGTAAAGTTAACACTGACATATTGGCGACGTTATATAGCAATGTACTGCACAATCAAAGACATGGGTAAAGTTGACTCTTTTAATTATAATAGGACACAAATTAGAGAAGAATCACGACGAGTGTATATATTTAATGCTACTTTTTAACTAATAATGCAGTGGACGTATGCGAAATATTTAGAAGAATTTACACGTATACAAGAGTACAAAACAAGTCCGTATGTAAAAATATACTTACAATATAGTTTGAATTATTTTGCAAGTACATTTTACACGTTCATTTAAAATTGTATTTCTTATTAGTTGTATTTATAGAAACATGAATTTGTTTAAATATCCGTACTGTAGTAATAACAATGAAATTTTCGTGATGTGTACACATATATTTCCCATTTAAGTGATTATAATTGACCGTAATCGGAAGCAAAAATGACAAAGTTTCTTTCCTGAGCAATGATGCTTTCTGATACGTAACCATTAACGGGTCGATCTATCAAAGCTCTTTTAATAAAGTGTGATCGATCGGTCATCAATATCGGACCAAGATAAGCTTCGTATAAATTGCGGACAAGAAATTTAATTACGTGATGAATGCGCGACAAACTGAACGACGGTAGTACTCGAGTGTTTTAATTTACTTTCATTTTAAGACGCAGTCGTACTAGCATTACATTCGATGTAAAGTTTTCTTTGACTAGTAGATATCCATTTAGCGTAGTTAGGTTGTCGGAGAGAAGCCGTGCATCATTAATCAAAGTCCTTCGCTTGAAAATTTCACATTATATCGATGCACCTGCTTACATTTCTCTGTATACGTGCCTGCAAGACATTTCATTTCAATTTACGGCAAACGATACTTGAGAATTTAATAAATCAGAACATCAATAATACTGTGCTAAATAGTACGAAGTGGAAAGTTCATGGTTGTACATTAATAATAATAAGAATTATATAAGAATACAGTTAGTGATTTAATATAATAGAATTCCAAGGGAGGGAAACTTTAGTCGATAACATGATAAAAATAAATGATACATTCGGGAAAAAATGAAAAATTAATAATCGACAAATTGTGGAACTATTTCGAGGGATGAAGAATTTCACATTCAATGATACAAAGAGGTTGAAAACATTAGAAAATCATCCTAGGGTCGGGTAATATGAAATTTTAGAATTCAAAGGTCGGAAATTTCGAGTTTTAGGATTCAGAAGTCAGAAGGGCTCGAATTTTAATTATAAGTCTCAGGAAATTTCATATTCTACAATCTAGGTGCGGTGGGACTTCGAATTCTATGATCCAGAGTTTGGGAATCTCGAATTCTAGGATCCAGAGATCGTGGATCTCAAATTCTAGGATCCAGAGATCGGGGACCTTAAATTCTAGGATCCAGAGATCGTGGACCTCGAATTCTAGAATCCAGAGTTTGGGAACCACGAATTCTAGGATCCAGAGATCGTGGACCTTAAATTCTAGGATCCAGAGATCGTAGGCCTCGAATTCTAGAATCCAGAGTTTGGGAACCACGAATTCTAGGATCCAGAGATCGTGGACCTCGAATTCTAGGATCCAGAGATCGTGGACCTCGAATTATAGGATTCAGGATAATTCGTGACGAGTCCTACGGTTCCTGAATTCTATAGTTCAAAGTTCTTGGATTCCGGGATGGTCCATTACGGATCCTACAATTTGACGTCTCTCGAATCAGTATTCTCTGACGATACCAATAATATTTTTTCAGTCTTAACTTACCACGTCTTGTACATTTATGTTTATTGTTATTGACACTGGGTCTTATAAAACTAATTAAACCCCTCAACTACGTTTTTGTGTAAGTCATCAATTTTTGTAAAAAATTCACAGAACACATAACCGTATTCGCTATTTGAGCATTATGAACGGAATACTAAATAATCGCACTTGTACCGCATTCAATACCGTTCACTGCTTCCTGATAGAATAACCATATTCACTTTTTGCAAGACCGAATATTATACAATTTCGTGTTTTGCGAGATGATCGTTCAGGAGCAGGAAGATGAGGCGACTGAAAAACATGTAATCTGTTGTACCAGTCCAATAGTTAGCTCCTTTCTTGCCATTTCTTTTTCCTAGCTTTTTCAAAGGATGCATCTGGTTTAGAAGTGGAGGACTTAATAAATGCTTTGCAATTTCTGTGCACGCCATTCGTAAAAAAAATATGTTTACTGAAATGGGTATACCTACTTAATGTTTCATACTTGTATATTTCATATAGATTTCTCACAAATTATTGAAATATATCCTGTTATTTCTGTAATCGATTTGCTGAGTTAAAATTTCAGAATTTCGTTTACTATCACACATATTGTAGAATATTTGAATGAGTTTTTGATTAAATCTATCTATACAAATTTGAATACAACTAATATAGGTTTCCCTGTGTTAATAGTAAATATCTTTACGTGACTATAAAACTTTGGTATAGAAATGAGAAGTTGAAAAACGTTTTTTGTAAAATAAAAGTAGGTAATATTCTTTGTGGTTAAATTGAATTATGTTTAATATACTTCGACATACTACGTTGTGAATTATTTTATGAAATTTACATAAGCTATTCGTTTCAAATTTCTCTGGAATCCATGTGAGTATATGACCGCACAATTGTCCTTTTTCAATTCGTTATTTGAATTTTGAAATACAATAAGTAATCGTTACAAAACGAGAGGTATGTTAATGTATGCAGAATTTGTTTGAGAAAATTAGAATACGTCCACGATTCATTTAATATACGCGTAAGGGAGTGTCTAAGAAACGAAGGGATCATCCACGGAGTAGTTTCTTTTTTTACGATTCACAAGCCTATTGTCTCCGAAACAATGGCGCCGTGTATCATTGTTCCTTTTATAGAGGATACGTGTCCTTTTCTTCGTTGTCACGCCCTTTCCGCCCTTGTAATGAAGATCTGGCGGCGTGGATTATGAATGTAATTCCTCGTGTAATATTAATTTGACCAGCGCTGTGCGTTCCATCGAACCGTGTTCAAGATATTGTGCTTCGAACGACCAAGGGGAGTGTCGATAGATTTTTATCATTTATCATTTACCATTTATCTCTATTCGTTTGTAAAATTGATATCAACTACAACTTATCAATGGTTGTTAATTAAATCTTCAGATTGTAGAATCTAAGCTTTCGATACTAATTAAATACTATTAATAATTCGAATATTTCGTGTAATTTTGTTACACATATACGCATAAAAAGGTCGAGAAAATATGTGGTTCAAGATTTTAATATCGCTTGTGGATTTTGAAGAACAGGTATATAAATGTAACAAATGTCAGACAGGTCTTCGTCACCTAAGAAATTGTACGTCTGGCTCCGAGCAATATCTTTTTGTACTATCAGAAAAATATCCATAATAAGGTTCAAAAAGTACATGGCTAAAATTTGTTTTAATATCTCTTACAATTTGTGCGTAAAAGGTAGGTACATGTAATTAACCCTTTATCAGCAATCTGAGGCTTTTAAAGAACATGCCTCACGAAATACGAATATCCTTTACCTTAAATTATAATTTATTGAAAAAAATACAATTTCATGTTTACGAATGAAAACTACTAGGCGACATTTTAGGGACTTCGGGGAGTTGCACGAAATTTGTCTAGATCTTCTAAACGTTTGGAACATATGAGACATTTTTGTTGGATTTAAATGTGCCAAATTGCAGACAGTGTCAGTAAAAAGAATTATGCTGAATTACAGTCGAAATTATTGCCGTTGAAGAGTTAAGCAATTATGTATTGTTTAACATAGGCTTTCCGTTCCCCTTATACATTTAGTTCGCACAGTATGTATGCGTGACTTCCAAAACACCAGGTATTCCATTTAGTGTTCTAATTTTCTGAAAAAAAAAATTGTAAATAATTCGCGAGAATCCGTGAGGAACGCGCAAATGACGCGTGCAAAGCCCAGCAAAATTCCTGTTATATCTGGAGAACATTGGTCCGTCGGTGGGGGGTTGTACGAAGTTATAAATAAGGGCGCTTATACGACGCCATATCAGTTGACCGAGAGTGATGAAATCGA
This sequence comes from Eucera pruinosa, assembly GCA_028830335.1. Lineage (NCBI taxonomy): Eukaryota > Metazoa > Arthropoda > Insecta > Hymenoptera > Apidae > Eucera > Eucera pruinosa. The sequence continues at coordinate 20,154,074 of JAMYCR010000003.1, read as the reverse complement.
AGAGTTCTGTGCGTGAAGTTTGTTTTGCGTCGCGTCGTTCGGTTTAACGCGTAGATTTTTCGCGGGTGGCGTCTATGCCCCGGTGCACCGGTACAATCGGATATGTTATTGCCAATTCTGCCTAAGCAGCCCATTATGGTTAACGCAAAAACGAATTCCTGTTGGCGAGGTTATTTCCGTTCTTATCACCGTAGCCCACGTATCCAGTAACGGTTATAACTACATATAAGGGTGAGTAATAATTATCCTGATTGTGTTTTAGTTAGCATATCGAACACAGGACCTGGGGAACTTTCTTTTACAATTCGTTTTAACCATTCGAGTGCTAAGTAATTTTAGAAGATTAGCGCGTTTCTAGATTTATTTCACGGATGACTACGCATGATAACGTGGTCTTTATTAATCACTGCAATATTTTTAAATTCACATTCGATGAACATTTTGTACCGTTTATTTATTGTTTAAAAAAGGAGAGGATAAACTCTGTGTATCGTATTCTAAATTAAGCGTACATGTGTATGCTGCCACGGAAAAAGCACTGCAAGGCATAATATATATATGCATGTATGTATGTATATTTATGTTATCTGATGAAAGAAAGTGATATTGATTCTGTTCCATTTAATAAAGTTACATTGAATACAACGTTTTCTACTATTAACAATTATCGATTGTGCAGTTGAAATTAGTCTTCAACTTTTTACATTTGAATCAAACAAAATTGTAATTACAGCCTGCCATCCGTCCGGAATTCCTCGAATTTATCCTTAGTGTTTAGTGAGTTTGCGGACATTAGAGCCGGTTTTTTGTAAGAATCCAGGTTTTCCGATATTATTTGTTCACATGCTCCCCTATTCAGTTTGCCATTCGTCGCACTTGTCTGGAGCGTTTACAGTTTAAACCCATGTAGGACGAATCCGTACACGATACCGACGTTTATTTTGTTCCTCAAGTTCGCAGTCACATTACGAATCCATTTCATGTATCCCAATTATAAAATTTCCTTTGCAAGCGTCTTAAAGTCTATGGCATGAAATTAAGTTTGATTGAGATCATAATAACATACATGATACCGCAGAAAGTCGGTTTTATCCAAAAATGGCGTCGTCCCTGGAGGGTTAAGATAGTGAAGCAAATGCCATAATACGTCATTCTATTTTTATCTCTTGGTTATGATTACTGTTTATAATTTACAGAAACTTTTCTATCGAAATATTACACCTAAATTAAAAAATAATTAGAAACGTCTGGGAAAAAGTTCGGAGTTTCAATGCTTTTTGTTCCAAGTTCGTAATTTTATATATGGTACTCCTACTCGCATGTAATGTGTACTAGAAAAAGAGTCCAATATACGAAATTACGTGGAAAAATAATAATTTCAGTGGTTTGGAATAGTTTAGCATTTGTATTTTAATTTATTTCATTAAGGTTTCTGTGATTAGTGTAAGGGAGAAACTCTTGTCACTTCTTTAGTATATTATAACAACAAGTACGTTTTAATTACGAGTTGTCCCTTTATAAAGTGGCATTTAAACCGATTTTATGTACAAGGCCATGAGACTCAATTTAAAAGTGGTTCCAGGTACTCGGTTTCCCCTTGCTTATCATAAAGAAAGTGCCAGCAATTTTTACCGTGGTAAACATAGCGCGTCTCGAATTCGCAGAAGTTTGCCTCGTGTTTTTATTTCCTCTCCTATCGTATAGCATGTGCGTAATGTCCTTAACCGGTTGGCATCCGGCGGAAACTTGAATCCCCAGGTTTATCTGTTACTATATAGCGTTCAGTCCTAGTGATAATACGTACCAAAAAAGAGAACCAAAAATCAATGCAGAAGTGGTCGAAAATCTTATAAGAATTAACTAAGTACGTAACTACATTAATTAACAATAATTGAATTCTGATTTCTACCCGCAATAATCAATGAAAATGCTATTAGGTTATTTCATCTAAAATTGCAAGTTCAACTAAAGAAGTTTAAATGATAATACTTTATTTAATCAAAACAATTTCTGTCAGTTCATGTACATACATACATGTTTATCGATGAGAAAGTAAATCATTTATTATTTTTTCGTAAGTTACCTATTTATTTTACCTTAGCATAAACAAAGGTACTTTTATTATACTATTCGCGAACATGCATCAACCTATTATTAGAGGAAGTGGTCTAAATATAGGTTATCATTTTTATTTTAGCGTTTATTATCGAGCCTGTTGAAGCTATTTATATATTAACATATTAATGTACGTCTATAACATGTTAGTTTTTTGATGTAGAATTGAAATATGCCGAACAAAAGTAATGTTCGCTACGAATTACAAATTTAAAGTAGAAGTGAAAATTTCCATCTTTGAAAGTGTGGTACAAATAGAAGCCATTCGAAAAATAATATAAAATAAACATGAAAACTGTTCCTGGAATTGAAAGTAGATAAAAAAGCTCTCAATGTTAGCACGTTAGTAGTCTTGGTAAATTAATTCTTGCTTCAATGGATCGTTGTTAGAAACGTGAAACAGATATACGAGTGAAAACTTTTAAGATAGCGAAATTCGTAACAATGACACTGTTTGTAATAGAACACGTAAATACAACAAATGATGCTCACTATTTCTCCTGCACAACTTCATCTGTTCTTCAGTCGTAATTCTGCACCGATCCTGATACAACGCAGCACTTAATAAGCCCTGTACTCTAACTAGCCCTTATTTAGCCCCTAGCCCGTATTTGGACCAACTCCTCTATTAAAATTTGTTCTCCTTTCAACTTTTTGTTACAAATACATAATATTTTATCTTTCAAATGTCTTATTACCTTTCCTCTTCGTTATTATCGTATCATCGTTAGTGAGATTAAAAAAATTACTCGAAAGAAATGAATTCGAAGGGGCTGACGAGGAGAAACGAGATCGTTTGCCCATTCGATGATCTCGTTTCGAAAGAAACTCACAGTATATCTGACGTAATAATCTGCACGGGTTGCATGAAAAGTATCGAACTTAAAATGAATTCCGCTAATGACCATCCATTTCCTTTTCTTTTGCAGATGCGTGGCTGGAATGGCAGAAAAGTTACGCGAGGCGGCCGCACGTGGCGACGTAGCGAGGGTTGCGCGTCTCCTCGACGAAGATATTAAACCATTGCCGGACGAGGTGAGCCTTTTTCATTCCCATTGTTTCCTTTCCAGTCTGAGACAATGTATTTCAAATGATATCATAAGCTTTTATTACTAATTACGCAAAATATTCTACCGTAATTAGCGTTTTAACAAGAGATAATCGAGAAAATGTAACATAGACACGATCAAGTTAAATATTTTATGCTTTTAGTTTCGAAATTTTTAATCATTGCGTAAAATTAGCTGTTTCAAATTTATATTCTCAATGGCTTTATGGAATTTTTAATTTCCTAAATTCACGAAGCATCGACGCTACTAAAATACCTTAACCCTTTTGCAACGTACTTAGACGTACTTACTTATATAGAGGCGAGGATATAAATGAGCATCTCGGAATCCAAGTTGATCAACTCTGTAAAATATATTGAATTAATTTTCGAGATTTGGGATGTGACGTGGGTGCGATATATTAATGATACTGGTGAACAGTAACGAACAATGCTATTTATTGCTCTTAACAAACTAGCTTATACATTGTATCCTAACGCGCGAAGTTAACGTGGCGAATGCTCGGAACGTTCTGTCGTTTTCGTGCTCGTCGAAACTGTCCTTTCCTCCGAACCGAGGATTTGGCAATTTTCACTTTTATTGCCCGCACTTGAGTTCGGTCGCACGCAACATGCGGTCCTTCGGAAAACTAAAACTCTGGGACTTTCCTTTAGGATGCTCGACAGTTCGCCGACGGAAAAATTGAGCGTTAATGCAAACTGAAATTTACATAAAATGGAGTTGATCAGTTTAGCTCTTGGGGTGCTCAAATAGGGAAACGTAAATATTCTGAAATTGAACTAAATACAGCATCGTGAGTTTCTAGTTCGTGTCTAGTTTCTTCATCTTCAACAATGCAAACATTTGTACACTTTATAAGATAAATACAAATGAAACTAAATTTTGTATTTCGATTTCTCTTATTTATTATTACTTATCAAAACTGTACGTAAGACGTTAGCTATGACACGGAATAAATTTCATTCTCATTCGTATCTTTTCTTATCTGTTACACTATAATCAAGTATAAAACATCTAAATTTTCTATTTTAACAAAAATTGCTTCATTCGTTATACAAAGAACTCTCTTTAATTCAGAGAGTGTCGTAGCGAAAGGATGAAGTATTGTAAATAATTCAATGCATACAAAAAACAACATTTTTCCATTTAGCGAGCTTCGATTTCCATAAAATTCTTATATTCTTATTGATGCCTCCTCAAGTATACAATGCTTCGTATAAATGCCATAATTAATCTGTCAATGCGCCCATCAGATAATCTGGAATATTTACATTTACTTAAAAGGGTAAGGCTCTTTGCTGTTAAAATATTGATTATTATTAATCTCTTTCATTTTTTAATTATAGTGGATAAAGTTGTAGATTGATTGGACGCAAAGCATATTAAAGGGATACAAGCGCGAGAATGTAGTATATTAATTACGTTACATATTTGCATCTCCGTTGTGACAGTCGCCGTCGGTGGGAATGCAGATAAGCGTGTTCGGCATGCATTTGTCAAAAGATTGCTTTACAAGCCGTGTGGCAACTTAGTTCGATTATCCATACATTCATTACAATTATTTCTTCCTTAATTGCGCCGATGAAATTAATCGTCCTGCGGCTTTTTTCACTTCGCCAGCGGCAAAGTTGAGACTAAAGCGCTTTATTACACGAAGCGGTTGTGTATACCATCGTGATACATGGATCACTGAATGCATCGGATAATTGAAATTATTCTATGCTTACATTGAGATCGATTCACGGATCGAATGCAAAGCAAAAGTTCGCGTTTCTGATAAAAATCGCATTCGTTGGATTCTTCAACTGCCCTTGGAATATTCGATTTTATGGTTTATCTTATTCAAGAGAACGAAGGAATTCAAGGGAGTGAATATTAAAAAAAAAAAATTTGTTTTTTTTTTTAACAGCCTCTTCTTGGAAGGATTATGCTTTCTTAAACATTCCCAAATCTACATTACTTATCCTTCTATTAAAAATAATTATATTTTCCTATAATTAATATGTACCTGCAGGTAATTAAAAGTAAAACGGAATATTTCTAAATATCTTTTATTTTAATTTCATTATATTATATTCCTTTTACTTTCTGCTGTTTATTTTGAAAATTTTATCTTTGTGTTCTTTTACCACCTTTCTTACTTTCTCTATTTCATACGAATGTATCTGCATCGCGTCTTAAATAGGATGATTTTTGAAGTATCACTTCCGTGTTACTGTGTCGATGATATGCCAGTTTTTCTCGCAAGCGAATGAATTTTCGCGATATCACAATGTTAGTTCAAATGAAATTTATGTTGCTCACACGTCCTCCGCTGTTGATTTATATTCCTAACTATTTACTATTTGATGTATTGCGCTTCCTGCATCTAGGGTTGCGTGGATAAGATATACTTCTTCATTAACACGCGGAGTTAGTGTGCTCTATTACCCGAGGCAACGAGGTACAACCTTACAGGAAATCCGAACATAGGTTACTCGCCGTGTCAAAATGATGTATATTGCCATTTGTTAGATTTGCGTAACCTGTGTCTTTAACATCGGACAGGAAGAGGCGGATGGTAGTACTAATGTGTCTAACGTTTAGGTCTAGTATTAAAGAGCGTCCAGTATTTAGCACAGATTACAACTGCAATCTCTATTCCCTTTTTACGCGGTATTGCATGGTCATACATAGTTGTTTAACAAGTTTAAAGATGCTAAAATTAATAGAAAATCAACTGAGAAAAAATTTGGTATTCCATAGGCACGAATTTGATTCCAAACATATAATGATGTAGAGTGTAAAATTAAATATTGGTGGAGAAATAATTAGGAATTTAGAATAATATTTTCACTTGGAGATATTTCACCGTATGGAAATTAAGATTATTTAAATGAAAAAAGTAAACGGTACAAGTTAATGATTTTAGATAAAAAAAAAAAGGAAAATGTAATAATACAAAAATTAATTAAAAATAAATGGGAAACAAATTCGTGGTACACAATAATATTTTTATAATAGTTGAAGAATAGAACGCAGCGACTAATTAAAAATTAATGACGTGTAAATTAGGGTTCGTAGATCAAAGGCTTGGCTACGTTGCAAAGATGCATCGGGTCGTGTTGCTTGAACCCCCGTTCGGCTAATTAAGCTTGCATCCTGCCTGATCGCGGGAGCTAATTCGACACGAGAAATGCGTTTGTTACAAACTGAAATGCGGGTACTTATTAATTAAGTTGCTAATTGATCCGCTCATGAATGAAGAATGCCGAAGAATCCTTTGGAAAATATAATTTGCTGATGAAATTTCAACTTTCACTTTCTATATATGATTCGTTTCTCGTAAGATATAATGGGTAAAAAAAGTATTGGCCCATCACTGTATCTACTAATTTGATATTCACGTACTGCTAAATTAGGTCTAACTATATTCAATTACCTATCACTTAAGCGTACCTTTGCGTAACTACGAAAGTATGATGCGTTACAAATAAAATGTGAAACCTGATCAGAAATCGTTTGATTGAAAAAAATACGTCAATACTTTTTTGTAGACATTGAAGTTTGCTAATATTATAAGGGTAATGGTACGAAAATGCAAACGAGTAGAGTTACGAGAAAAATGATTTGCTTTACAATGTTTACTAAAATGTTACACTAAGAATTAAAATTTAATAATAAATACTTTTGTCCCATAGAATGGTAGAAGTGTTCTTCAGTTGGCTGCTGCAGCCGGTCACCTAAACGTCTGCGAAACTCTGCTTCTTCGAGAGGTTGACATTAACGCTGCAGATAATGTGAGTGATTTTTCATATTCGTTGCGTTAACTTTTACCGTACTCCGTCGATTTTTTACCGACGTTTCTCTGATTTTTTTTATTAATTTTTTACCGATTTCATATCGTTTTTTTTGCGAATATGAAAAAATATTTTTAAATTTTAGCGCGTAACGAAAAAATCCGTGACTCTAAACATTGACTAACATTAAGACGTGTACGTTTTTCTGAATCCGCCTGATATTTACATCATAAAAACAAAAAGTCATTGATAATGTTAATACCAAAGTTTTAATTTAATTCGAGAAGTAACTATCAATTCTTGACAAGTTACGATTAACTGTAAATCCTTTAATGCCTGTAAAACCTATTGTAAGCTTTAAAAGAAAATTTATAACGCTTTTTATTTCTATAAAAATTGGATAAATCTTCTGAAAATGCTATCGACTAGTTGCCACACCAAACGCATCAAAATTCCAACCATCAGATTCCATTAACTGTTTAAGAGCTCATTAAATTTTCCGGTGGCATATAATAGCGATTGAACTTCTTTTATCTATTACTTTTTTTCACTAATGCATAATAATACGGGAACGGTGCAAAAACGAGCATCATAGTTTGATCAAATGTAAAATAACAGAAGTGAGATTTTAAGTTAGTACGCGAGGAACGTAATATTTCTAAGGTAGGAATAACATACTTAAAAGATTAACATTATCGCTCAGAATTCTTGGGACACCGTAGAATCGTTGATTTTTACTGAAATTCAATTTGGTGTAGATTACGAAGTTCGTATTACACTTGGGTAGTAAAATTATCAAATAAAATCTTTTCCTCTGCTACAGCAACCTAAATATTTCTAAATTTATGGTGGGTATGATAACTAGGCTGCGGATCTGTACGTATTTGCGGGAAATTTAAATATGCCAAGAACTACAGAATGCATGTGATGTACAGAAGTATACAAAGTATTCAGAATAAAGTACACCTTATAATATTTAACACTGGAACTACCGACGAGTAAAGCGTATACCACATATACCAAAGAAGTAAAAATGGTAGACATTTGCGAAGCGCATGTGATTGAATTACAATAAATCTTCATTTATATTTTCTACAGAAAGGCACGGAATATTATAAAAAATCCGCCACTGTAAATTTATATAATTCTTATAGTAAATTTGTTGTAACCAGTCATTTCGACTGCTTCGATAGTTCTAGTGTTAAAGGATGAAACCAGTCTGTATATAAATTCCACTTCTATACCTTTGTTTATAAGCAACTGAATTTTCTTAAAGATTCGCAGTCTAATAGTAACTGTCTTAAGATATTTTAACGTGAGTGTACGTGCCCCGAAGACGATCATCTTCGTGTTTATCCTTAAGTGTTAATCCAACTAATATCTATCGCTATCAAAACTACATTGTACATTGCTCGCGAGAAAAGGGGAGCCCGCTGAGTTAAAAAAATCTTATCATTCATCGAATACCTTTATTTCTAAAAGAGCCTCGCTTTTCGCCTAACGAATAGAACACAAAGCTTCTTCGTTCTATCTAAGAGGGTATCCAGCGAAGACAATGATGCATCGGTAATATCGGGAAAAGCAATCGAGATCGTCTCGGTTATCGCGAAGGAAGATCCGGCTAGGTCTGAGGCTCTGGGGTACAATGCATCCATTGCCGCGTTGACTGACGGCCAATCTTCTCTCACTGTAGCTTCAGAACACGTTTGGCTAGATCCTACCAGCAAGGGGTATCCCATAGTGGCTGTATTTAGAATCATGGTGGTGTACACGCCGCTGGTGGCCACGGAATATTCGTACTAAATTCCCGTGAATATCTTCTTGCCCTGTCGCACACAGCGACACCAAGGTTTTCACCTCTTTTTACTTTTTAATTGTAGTTAGTTTACCGGGTAATTTCCAGTCTCCATGGGAAGGGTTACTTAATAAAGCGAGGATATTCATACTCGTGAATGGTATTTTGTGGCGTTTAAATGAAGATATGTATGGTATTTTCTTTGTTGGGTGATTATAAATAACGAGAATGGGTTAATTGAGACGGCTAAGGCTGAATTTAAAGAATTTTTATCCAGTTTAGATTTGAATCAACGTTTGGCTGTTATTCATTGCTATAATTGTTATTTCCGAATGTATTTGAGTGCCTGATCAGTAGACTGCAAATGTTTATGCAAATTCATATTTTTAAACAGTTGGGACTTAAATAGAGATCAGTTCTATCCTCTAATTTTATGCATTTTGTATTTTTTGTAGACATTGGTGAAAATTTAATTTTTGGATTCGCGAAACTCGAAACTTTCGAAACTCTGAAACCTTATTTGCTCCCTTCTATTTGTGAATTGTGTCCATATTGTCAGGAATTAAAATCTTATTAAATGTCTTTTTAGAAAACCAAATTATGTATTGAATTTACTTAAATAAATACTAAATTTAGTTATAGTTTAAATAAATGAATAGGCGGAAAAATTTCATGAGGTAATTATTAACTCTCAGTATAAACGTCTCTAAAGAATTGATGAAATTGTATCGATTAAAACGAGTCTGATTTCTAAATAAAAATTCAATTGGATCATTACTTAAATAAATTCGTATGATGAAATTATTTTCCTTGCTTATTCAAATTATTTGCGTAAGTTTCGAGAATTTCGAATCGTGAAAGTAGCACAAAAGCTTCGAGCTTCGAGAGTTCGAAACTTTGTAAGTTTCGAGGGGTTTCGAGGTTTTGCTCATTCCATCTCTAATTTTGTCCACATTCAAAGTTCTCACAATTGTACAAACACCTGCGGTCTACTTAATTCATTTGAAATGATTTGCGGTAGAATGAAGTCGTCGTGGTTTCGTACAATTTTTACGAAATTCAGTGTCACGCAATTTTTACGTTTTCACGTTCCGTTCAGTATTTCCCACAAAAAGTGGAACACATTCCCAGTATTCACCCTTCTTATTCGATTCTCTGTTCCTCTTTCTACCTTCCCATTGTCTTCGCGACAATACCGAACAACGATATGGAAATACAGGGAACGCGGGTAGCGTCGATCGAAAGGTTAATTGGTTTCACGGTTAAACGGTTTAAAGAACGGATTCTTCCGGCATCGATTCACGGCTTTGGCCATTTTTGTTACCGAAGCCCATAGTGCCGATGGTCGTTGTATACACGTACCTTTTGTCTGCATAAGGTAATCCAGAGAGGAACGATGCTACACAGAATGTTTCCTTGGTATCTGCAAATGAAAGGTCGATATTTATTGGTGACCGATCGAAGAAATCTACAGCCGGCCCTCTGTCTATGCCCTTTTCCAATCGATTCCATATGCGTGGGGTTGCCGAGGCTTATGGAAACGCATAGAATTGTACGTTTCCACAAAAGCTAGGGTTATCTTCCTTTTTGGAAAATAATTCGTGGATAGACGAAGTGCGAGCTTTTCTTCGGATATTTGACGTATTTTTTTAATTCTTCTAGCGATGAATAGAAATTGATAAGAAAAGCAATACTGAGAGTTTATTTTGGATTATAATCGAGATTAGTGATCGAGAAATTTGCAGCTGAAAGTATTAGAATTTTTTGAACGATAGCAATAGAACAATATTAATTTTCATTATATAAGAGACATAAGGGCAACGTTAACATTTTCAAAAATATTTCTCACTTTATTAGTATTAGAACCAGCGGCAATTAAAGTCTACTTATTTACACTAAGGTTGTTAAGATGATAGAATGATTCCAGAGATACATAATGCATGGAAAATGAATCTACGTTTAGATTATTTAATCGTCAAAAATGTACTGTTTTACAGTTTATACAATTTTTATAAGAAGTTAAAACATAACAAGCGTTAAATTGATTTATGGCACTTAACTCACATTCCTGTTAGTCTATTTTGTGGATTTCGTCCTTCTTTTCCATATAAATATTAAGTTTTTGTAGAGAAAAAACTGTTGGAGTGTTTAAGTTGCAAATAAACAGTGTTTTTCTGAAAACACGTGTTTGTTAAATTCGCCCTTGCTTCCCTCAACTTCTTATATACAAGATATATGTATAATATATCAAGAGATAACATAATCATATTTAAGAAATATGTGAATTCATAGTAATAGTCATTAGAACTTTATTTTTACAAAGGAAATTTGTATTTTTGAGTGTGTTTATTTTTAGGAAAGTGATAAAATATTTTCTTTTTGGAAGACAGAAGAAATATGAGAATTTATGGACGTAGATATCAGGATTTTATTTTAACGTATCAAATAGCTTTTTTTCAAATACGAGGGTTAAATAAAAAGTATCGCCTCCGATTTTATAACTTTTACGACAATCGATTTATCTTATTCGATGTGTATACGAAACAAGAAGAATGTTTCGAACTTACTATTTTATTCAAATTATAAAATCAAAGACTTTTCATTTGATCCTCGTACGAGTAACCAGAAAAAAATAGTAGAAAATAGAATTTCATCCACATATTTGCATTCGATTGGCGAATATTTCACATTATTATTCTGAAAAATACTCGGAAAAATATGGAAGGAGATTCTATATGGGTAGGGACGTAATGCTAAAGTATACTAGAGATTTTCTCGGGCAAAGTTTGTGCCGAGTTGACTTTGTTACAATTTATTGAAGGGGGGAAATTATGAAATATTTAAAAGGATATCTCTGGATGGAGTTCTGTGGCGAAAGAGTTTTGCAACTAATCGACGTGCACCGCATGCAAACTGGTACCGCGAAGCAAATATAAAAGGAGATGCTTGAATGGCATTTACAACCATGAAATTTACGACGATTTACCGGTATTCCCGTATTGCTTTTATTTGCACTGCATAGCTGCGTTTGCTACCTCACTGCGATACTCACCAAGGATCACGTACAGTATTCTAAATCGTTCCGTAGATTTACGGCAGAATTGTAAACGTGGCAATTTGAAGAATTACAATCAAAACGTCCACGAAGCTTAAAAAAGTTAAGAGTTACGTCGAATATTTCATCGAATATTCTAAATAAACCAGTTAATGCATTTAGCGTTTTATATTCGAAATTCTGTAATCATTTTTAAGCTTAGGTAGTATTTGCAAGAATACTTTTCGAACTTTTTATACTTTCTAGATATTGTTCACTTCTGACGTTTTTAATATTCTACTTTGGAATAATTCTATTTTTGTTCGATTAAAATTATAGCGTCTATTCTTAGCTCCTTTTTTGAATCATTTGAAGAATTATGTGAAATATTTTAAATATTTTTAGTGCTGTAGCGTAAAATAATTCTACATCTTTTCTTTTAAATTTATGAGATAAGATAGAAGACGGTTGTCGAAATCGTAACATTTTTCAACTTGTGCTAATTGTATTTTACTTTGGAACAGTGAGCATCCTGTATATTAATTATATCACGAATAATACCATCAATAATTAAGTAAAAACTGCCCGAATTTATTCGATTAATATCAATTTCCTTGTGTAATGTATTATTTTTTAAATACGAGCGCGATTTACGAAACTGGTTGTCGAAATGACCACATTTGCAGGCTTATATATTATCATATAAATACAAAAAAATGAGAGATCTAAAAAAACTCCAAAAGGTAAAATGTTACAGCCTAAACATTATATTAAATAAGGCAAATGGAGTTTCAGCATTCTTACTTAATCTGAAGGATCTATAAGAAATTTTGTAAAAGGTGGCTGCGATTTCGGCAATCTTTATTTCATCATATTCTTTTGAGTCATTTAAAAGTTAACATCTCCAATTACAAATCAGTGGGTTCTTTTCCTAAATGAGATTACTTTATCTCACAATCAAGTTCCACCGTGTAACGCTAGAAACATCTAATCCACCAATTTACGGTAACCTTAATAGCATAATATAATAGGAGAAACGACACCCAGATAGGCGAGAAACTTATCGCAATACGTAACGTGATTTGAAAACGAGTCTAAAGCCATAAGTTAAGAGCAGTGGTGTTCCATAGGCTATTTGCATTCGTTTAGCCTCGTAACTCTTCTAAATGTCTCGGAGGTGAATCGAAAAAACCAAACACAGCCGGATAAATTCGATAAATTTCGTCCTGGACCAAGCTACTCAGTTAACATAAATTCCAGCTGCGCGGCCATTCTTTAAGATTTCTATGGGGTTTCTCTGCCGTTTCATCATTATTTTTCGCTGAGGTCAAGATTTACGAAGCGTTTTTGAGAGATTCTGCCTCGAGGAATTTGGCACACATTCTTCTCTGGTATAGTATTCGCTATAATACAGGGCGTAGACGGTCTACAATTATGGCAGGCTTGAAAATAGTATTTTGGGAGAACATAGGCGGTTCTCGAGCGATTGCTCCTTTTTCAAACCGGATTCGGCTCCGGGATCCTTCTGTCAGACGTCTTTTAGGATGTTTTTTTAGCCGAAGAGCCGATTATCATACGCCCTTGAAAGGTTTTTAACGTTGTTATCTTGGAGAAAATCGATGGATCTTGGAGGGATGAAAATTGATAGGATTCCTCGGTGTAAGGGTTTTGTTTCGTACGAAGTAGTTTCAAGAGAAAAGAAAAAAAACATGGAATTTCTATACTCTATATTAATGTTTGAGATTGTTTCCGAAGTTGGTTTCTTCTGAAGTTGGTATTAATTCCTGTTATCAAGAATGTTGCAACTCTCGAGTTTCAAACGTTTGAATTACTGGGAACGTTCATCAGTATCCGAAGTCGTTCGAATAATTACGACCGTTACTGTGTATTGCAATTAAAAAGGATCTATTTTCCCCTACTTGCCCCGCTAATTTCATTCCGCAACAGGCGAAACGAAAAACTAACATTAACGTGTAAGACTCAATTCAATTATCCACAATGTAATTCGGGCCGATCCGTCATCACGGCGGCGTCGACAGTCTGACAAATGGGTTTTCACGTTCATTCATCTAAACGGAAAAGTATATTTCATCTTACCATTAAGCATACACGGTGTCGTATATTCATCCGTCTACCAGCCTGTAAAATCGCACCGGTGAATACACGGTTACGCAAACTAAAGAAGATCCAAGTAAGAACCGACAAAGATCGCTTTCGCCTCTCGCATACTTTCTCCTCGTACGTAATTATCCAACCACGATAAGGCGCGAATAATCCGGGAAACATAGTGGTAGACCGGTAGCCGCCATTTGCAGCAGCATCATCATCGAAGGGGAACCGGTGTGTTGTCCAATCGTATGATGCGCCGTTATCGAGAAGTTGATTCGTGTATTCGTACACTAGTCGACAAAATGAGAAGGCATTCTATTCAACCCTCGCTGACATACACTTGTTGACAAAAGTTCAGAAACATGGTACAGATTTGCGAAGCTTTACGTATTCGTTAGCTTTTGAGATACGTGGATTTGAATTAAAAGTAGATGAACTTATTATTTATTGATGTATGTAATACGATATTTTTATGCTAATGCAAATTCTAAGCTATGAATCTTAGAAGCGGAAAGGATACGCAAAAGTTCGTAAGTGACTACTTTGTTTCTTAACTTTTGTCGGTAAGCGTATGCACTTGTTTAGAAAGAGCGAAATGAAATTCTTTCAAAGTTTAAAGTTAAGTAGACAAGAAATTTGAAACGATACGGGTATTAGTATAATGGTGAATTTTTCATACTACAAGACAACGCAGCTGTCGGTACAGCAAAAATTATTTTGAAACTGAAAACGTTCATTTTAAATTTATAAGATATGTAATACGGTTTCCTGGTCTTAATATTATAGAAAAGGAGTGGTGGGAATTTAGTATTAGGTACCGGAAATATTTCATGCGGTTTTGCTATTAGAAATGTATTCAAATTGAATGTTTATAACGTTTGACAAAACTACTGCAGCAATTGTGGCATTATTAGAAGAATTTGTTCATCTTTTATGTTGTTAAATAAAAGTACATTTAAAGGAAGTTTAAACCACTTAAATTTTGTAGTATAAATTGTTTGCTTTTTTTATCAAGAATATAATCAAATTGAATTTTTATGGTATTTAGTAAAGCTTCTGTAACAATGACGGTGTCAGAAGATTTTGTCCCCCTTTTACATTGTTCGATAAAATTGTATTTGAAAAAATGTTAATTCGCTTCAAATTTGTGGTATAAGTCCATACGAACTTTTTCCGTCACCTAATAGAATATACGAAGAATGAAAACCAGTACAATGATATTGGTGTATCAAAATGCAGCGATTATAGATGCAAGGTAATATTAAGACTAGAGTTACATAAAAAAAAACTCTATAAAAGTGTGTCTAATTGAATAATTGATGTATTACAAAATAAAAGACGGTCTATGCTTTAAAAAAAAAGCAGTGACAATTTCGTTTAATTATATACATTTTCTTCATTTTCAAGGATAGCCTCTCATAATTAGACTGCGAATTTTTATGCAAATTTATATTTTTGCAAGATCAGTTACAGAAATTAGACATAATTAAAAATTGGTTTCACCATTTAAATATTATTACACGCGCGTTATTTTGAATACTTTATATAATTTTGCATGTTACGTGCATTTCGCAGTTTTCCCTCGAATTCAATTTCCCATAAATGCATAAAAATCCGCAGTCTACTTATAATTTTGTCCCAATAAAATTATACATATTAGCTTTCGTCGAAATTGAAAATTTGTTGGACTATTCGTTTAATTGATGAAGATGTTAGGTAAAAATGAGTGGTTCTGTCTTGTATACAACACTGTTTAACATAGATACGATACGAAGCCCTTGTCGCGGCAATTTCCATAGTGCCTGATCATTTTGTTCAGTAGTGTACTTGCAAATCTCCCGGTACTCGTATCAATCATGGAAGCGTGCTCTAAAGTCTAATTACCGGCTGCATTGCTGATCATTTATAACGAATACTGTATTATTAACTAATCACAAACTTGGTGATGTATGATTCCATGTTACACCTTCTTGTGTGTGTACATATATATGTCAGCTGTTTCCTTTTTTCTTGGGGAGGTCTCTTATGGGTCTCTGATAACTTGCGAAGATTACGGTGACGAGAAGTGGAAATGTTGCCTGTTATGAGCTCTCGCCTCTGCTTTCACTTTTGCATACGCGTGCAGTGCATTTCTTGATGGTTTTGTGGTTGTACGGTTGATGATGGTGATTTATGGAGGTCGAAAAAGGAGAATTGGGTGCAGATTTGCGATTCTGAAGTTGCGAATTTATGATGATAAATATTCCTGAGATTACGAATCTTTTTATATCGTAATTAAATGTAGCAAATTTATTAATTTTCATTGAAAAGAAAGATTTTCGCTCGAAATTCTGAGTGAAACGGTAATATCGGTCAAAAGTTTTGGAATTATACGCAGGCGGTAAGCTCGTAAAAGTTACTAGCTGCCGTAATGCAAATGTTCAGAAGAAATGGGAAAGAATATAAGGGAAGATAAGGTACTCGAGGGATTTCTTTATTTCAAGAATATTTTAAGGTGACGTGGGTGCTCGCGCATGGGCGGTCTTGGGTGCAGCCTTACGAATGTTGGATTTATAGATCACTGTATCAGTTCCACCTGTTAGACACAGTAAATCCAGCATTCATTTGTTTCTGTTTTTATGCTGTTTCCGATACCTTTAATAAAGCGTAAATGAGAAATGCGTGTAATTAATCCTGCTAATGATCTTGAGGTCATTTTTGATCCAATCGCGTTTTCCATTTTTTAAGAAATTTCGTGCATGTCAAGCAAATATGAAGAAATCGCTATTGCTATGTGTAATTTTTGCTTTCAATTTTGTATTGAAGATGTACTTTCTTCAAAATTAGTAAACTTTTTTTAATGAAACGAGAGAATAATCAAGTGTGCAAATTTTGAAGACCGTTAGAGGGTTAAATTAGTAAATTAGTAGATATTGTTATAACGCTTATCGTTGCATCAGTTATCAAAATCATCATATTAATTTCCATTTTTTCATAGATCTTTTAGAATCTGAACGAAGAATTTTCTTCTCCGTAACACATTTGTAAAGTCTTCTTTTTTTTAATTCTTACTCTCCTTAAAATGCATAGCGATTCCAAACATTTGCCCGGTAATATATTATGATACGATTATAAATCATAATTCGAATTTTACGTTGCCTTAATATTGAATAATATGCCACTGAGATGTTTCTGAATAAAAATTCAAAGTATAAACGTGCAGAGATCGAAAGCTTTTCTTAATAAAAGGGCTAAGTCGTTTTATGAATCGCGCGAACATTACGATCGTGTATTTATCGAGATTTATTCTCTCAACTTGTATAGCAACACCTGTACGAATGCATTTTCGCTGGAGTCCGTTTATTTGCGGCGAATTTTAACGCCTTATCGTCGACTGGTTTATGGCCTCGTTATCTTTAGCTTTTTAATTTCCTGCCACCGGTACTTTTTCTTTGGGAAGGGTGCCATTTACCATTTTCGAGATGCTATTCGTTGTAAAATGAGAGAAATTAGTCACCAGCGAGACTTAAGTGGAACGAACACTTAAGTCTAAAAGGAAACGAGGGTTCTTAAATTGAAATTCAGTTTGCCTTGAAGTCACTGATTCACATTCTGTTATTAATTATTTCCAATTGTAAATTCCTTTCACTGAAACGTTGAGGTACGCATACATTGTTGGCTACAAGTTTGCACCTATACGAAACTTCCCGCTAATTCTTCCATTAATTCAAGGTTAATGTTCTGGTATCATAGCAATATCCTTTATTTTCATAGATTTTTAGCCGAAGAGTCTTTTTTTTTTTTAAATACGTTTTTAAATTCCTCCTTTTCTTTCATTTTTACGGTCTTTAAAATACATAGTGGTACCAAACTTTTGGCTATCGCGTATCTCACCTACTTCCTCACTGCATAATAACGTAGCAATGATTTTGATAGTATTTGAGCAATATTAAAAACTCGATCTATGATTCACAATTAATAAAATTCAGATTTCAAACAGAGAACTACAGATTCAGATACAGATTCGTATTCAGCTTATGACATTCAGATTTAACAAAAATTTCAATTCGAATTAGATTAGTTTCATTTTAAGAGATGCAGATTTCGTATCACGATATTCACAATGACGAACACTTACAATGGCTACAAAAAGTACTTATTTGCACATGCTTGTTGTTTTCGATGAGGCATTTGCTGACCAAGATTAACATTTCTTTCAAGCAGTTCCAAATTCAATAGTCACATCGGAGTTCCATTAAATGACAGGAAAATTAATATATGTAGGTCTAATTAATTAGTATCTAAAGTTAAAAATAAACACAGTTCTGTGCAAATACCTTATGCAATTACTTTATTTCAAAATTGATTTCTTATTAATATCATTGCAAATTTCTTTCCGTCCCTTTTCAACCATCGCCCCTACAATTCCATGATTGTAAGCCAGAACGCTATAAGTCGTATTTTAAAAAGAAATTTACTTTTACGATATACATACTACGTCATTATTTTCCATCAGAAAAGATACATGAAAACAAATTTCTTACATTCGGAAAAAGAACGCAATTTAACCAAAGTCGAATATTTAATGACTGTATTCAAAACACCGGATTGTAATATTTTAGAAGTGAAAACACTTCGCCTTACAACCACAGAGTTATGAATGTAGAAATCCAAAGAGAAGCACTGCAAAAATTGAAGACTCTATAGTTGTATATCGTAATTCTACGAGTGAGACGACGAAAATGTTAATAATCCAAAAATACAACGAAAGAAAGTACATAGAAAGCTACTAGAATACACTCATTGTCAGTGTGTTCTCCGAGTAGCAACCTGGAACTGTCCGCCCGCTACATCGAGTTGCAGTCTCGTATGCGTGGTTGCACGCCAGGAACAATGATACCAGTTTGACTGGTGTGCTTCTCCCACTCCGTAAAAGCGGCATGCACTCGAACTGATACCTTAGCGTCGTTTTATGCAAGGTTTTATTCTACATCCAGGTCGATATCGCTACCATACAACATTATAGCCTCTAGAGAAATTGATAAGAAGCAAGTGACACGCGTTCCCGACATTCGACCAGCTTCCACCGTAACCGACGCGAAAATGGAAGCTGGCTAATCGTTTCGATATCGTCTCCCATAGAAGCGTACTACCGATGACTGCGTAATGGGGGTGTAAGAGATGCAAGTTGAGTGCTTCAGAGAACACAGGGAATTAAGGACATAGAGTTACATAAACTTGTAGAACTGGTTGGCCTTTTCTCTTCTCGTTTGCTAAATTCTACTTTTTGGGATCGTTTAGACACGATTCTTTTTGTGAAGTTGTTTTTCTTCGTCTGCATCTTATATTCCTGATTAGAGTTCTAATGCAGTGTGGAAATATCGCTCAGTATAATTTTTATCGTTCCTGTTGTAAATTTTATAGTTTAAGATAGCTCTGACGACAATTTTTATTTTTGGGAATTTTTTTAAGTGAAACTGATAAACGTATCTACTTAGAACTTTGTGATTTCGTTTATTAGTGTTCGAGTAACGTATGCAAATTTTTTGAACCAAAAATTATAATTCTATTTAAAATTAGGTGTAGTATGTAGTTCTATTGGGACGTTCAAAATTGTTAATATTTGCATAAACTTTTATTGTCAGTTATATTGCATTTTTTGCGTATTTTTCTTTCTCTTTACACGGAATATCGTTACTATTTTTAGTGCGAATCATTATAAGTATCTATCTTTGATAATGGAGAAGTTGAAGTGGTGAACTATTTATAACTTAACAAACAAGATTTTAGTATTCGATATTCGTTGCTAAACTGCGGGTATTTATTCATTTTTAGGCAGCATAAATGTGCATGAAGGTAAAAAATTCACATAACGCACAAAAATATCAAAATATTCAAAGTAAAGAAAGCGTCATGCTATTTAGACGTTGAAAAAGTATCTATTTAAGTTCTACTCCTTTAACCCTTTAATGGCTTATTAAAATTGCAAAAAGTGATCAAGGAAACACTAATTTTTTTTAAGAGGGAAATTACTTCTATCAATCATAAATGTATAAATGTAATACGAAAGTGTTTTCCCCAGATATTTTACTTATTTTCTGACTTTTGTTTAACCCGTATAACGCACGGACTAAACATTTCAGGCCCAGTTCGTTTTGCCTTAAAAGCACTTAAAGTGTATTAAATTGTGTCCAAAAAAATATGAGTTTGCATAAACATACGCAAGTCTATTCGTCACCATAATACTTCGATATCCATATAAATTCCAAACGATTAATTAAGACAATTCCTTTGCAAATCGCTTCACGCGAACGTTCTTCATTCTTTCCTACTTTGAACTACAAACTCGGAACAGCTGCTATCTAAACAATTTCACGCTACATTACGCTCACTATACATGCATCGCCACGAGAAAAAATCGTGCTTTACAAACGCGTCGAATGGTCTTTGGAAATTACAGCAATCTCGAACCTCAGAATACACAAGGTACTTACATTCTCCGGTAGGTATATTCTACGTAGAGTGGAATAGTTGCCTAAGAACGGTTGGAGAGATCGATCGCTCTTTATGTGGAGCATCTTTGCAACGATCTCCTTGCACCGTCGGTTGCCTATTGTGCATCGACCCGATGCAGCAGCGGATAATATCGCGGCAAAGGAAGTCACATAAAAACGGGACACTGTGTGCGATTCGTAATTGAAGATTGGACACGGAATGCAGGCTAATTGCACCCCTATATCTCCGTATTGTTAGCGTAATTTCGCATTAATTTCTTTGACAAGCGCGTGAATGTTCCATCCGAAGGCGTGTTTTTCATTCCAATCTTATTCTCGCGAATATCTTTCCCACTATTTGTTTTTTTCATTTCAACCCTCTATAATCCGTAATTTTCTTAGGTATACCAATAAGTAAGTCCGCTATTTTTAAATGGATTGACAAATTTATTTTATCGAAAGAATAAGCTTGCTTTCGAATAGGAATTTATATTTGGTTGTAACATATATTCGTCCCATTTTTTCGTGTTGCTTTTGAAATCTTTAGAATACTAAAACAGGGGAATCGTTCGGAGTTTGCAGAAAGATTGAAAAAAGTCGTCGATCAAAATGATACACGGATAATTAAATTTATTTCTGCATTTACTAATGAATGATTTTAGAGAAACGGGATGAATATATGTTACAATTCAATAGCTTGCCCGAAAGATGTAGTAATTAACAGCAATTATATTTAGGCTCAAGTAAGTATCCAATTTTGTTCAAAGTAAATGCTAAATTAAGCAAAGGATGTGGATTATTCATTGGTACACCTAATATTTATTTTCACGATGAAAGAAATTATAGTTAAGTTAAAAGTTTCACTTCAATCTGGAATTCAGAAATTAATAAATGGTTGCTTGACAACCATGCAATGGCACTGAAAGAAGATGCAGTAGTATAGTGATATGAAACTATAATAACCAGATTGTGGATCTTTAAGCAAATTCACTCTTTCATAAACAACACTAAAAAAGTGGAATTTAAATCGAGGGCTGTTTTATCCTTTAATAATTATAGCCTGTGCTTTACCTTGACTATTTTATATATTATTGCATATTATATGCATCCCGTGTTTTTTTCCATAATCAAATTTACCGTGAATGCATAAACATCTGCAGTTTAATGATAATACTCAACAAACGTAAGTGTATGGGTATGTAACTTTTAAGTTACATGGCGTTGCAAGGAGTAATATTAATTTTCCTTTTGACTTTAAAAAGGGGAAAGCACCCGACAGAATAAAGGTCTGCTTGACAGAATAATTAACATAATTAAGCAAATGAAGGTTCTTTGCTAGTACTTCTTATTTGGTTACTATTAATTGCTAAATACAAGGGTAGATCGTAGCATTAAACATTTAATACAGGTACTATTTTTGTATAATCCACTATTCTAATGAAATTAGAAGATTAAGTTGAGGTATTAATTTAAACGGGTACAAATAATTCTCTGGAAAAATTTAAACACTGGCTTGAGAAGTTTATCATTTTCTAGACTTTTATTGAAAAAGGATTTAGATTTCGAAATTACCGATTATGGTATCATGTTCCACACCTCTTCCTGTGAAAACTATAATTAATGTCAGAAAGTCCTCATTGGATTCTTTTAATTTCTTCAAATAATATGTTTCTCCGGAAAAATTATTATACGTCATCTACTCGTGCAAATCGAAAAGAAAGAGGAGTCAGCCTGATTTAGTGTCGAGAAGTATTCATCGGCAACAATCGAATGGGTGAGAGCCATAGAATTTGTATGAAAGACCTGTTCTATTGATTTTTATTAGGCGGGTAGTAGTCGTTTCGGTAGATTATAAGAAGGCATTGAATAGGTCACTACCTGTTGTATAGTTGGCTGGTCAGACAGCGTATGATTATTCGTGAAAGAGAAGATAAGTAGATTTGTTACCGAAGCTAAATTAATTTAAATTAATTGCATTCGCCGTGTTCGCGTTTGAAGGATTGATTTATTATCCGGGTGATCTGCATAGTTTCGTGATGTAGAAACGTCATGTGACGAAAGATTCTGTTGAGCAATTTCGTTATTCCGAACTGTAGATTTCTACAAAAATGATGTATAATTAGCGGGTTCAGAATCATGGTTAAGTTGATCATATTTTTCAGCTCCTAAACGTACATGCTTAGCTTCGTAGTCGAATAGGTTATAAATTCACTCTCTTCTACTTTCTGCCTTTCAAGATTCTAGAATAAGATTTTATAAAAGGTGACGGTGGACCGACTTACATCACTATGATTCTTAGCTAATACTAGAACTACCGATAATTAAGATGTACTTATTATTTCGTTATATCAAAGAAATTAAAGTAACAGATAGTTGAAAATTCAACCCGCGAATGGTAGAGATACAAATGAAATCTTATGCTTTTCAGTCTTCGTTTGTTTGATAAATTATGATACGCGTAAGTTCGAGTCAAAGGTAGCGATGGTCGAAATTTGACTTACATAGTTTTGTAGAGAACTAGCTATTCTAAATTCAAGTAACGGAAGTCAAAAAGTACATGTAGATGTGCGACAAATAATTCGAGTTACAGTAACTTTTATTTTGATTTATAGAGGTTTTCTCAGGGGAGCGGAAAGAACAAAATTCTAACCTTATAGAGGTTTTCGAGTTAAAGAGGTTCGAGTCATCGAGGTTCGTACTTCCCAAAAAGTTACCTATACGTGACAAAAAAAACCACCATGAAATACCACATCCGCTTTCACCTTATCTCAACCGAGTTTTCACACTAAAAATTGTCACATAAATCGGACCCGAAACGAGGCTTCGACACCGTCACCCTTCATTAATTATATCTTCAAGGTACGCACTATAAATAACGCGCTATGCCCAGTTGCCGAAGCTTTTCGGTGCGCTGGTTGTTTGGTCCGGTTGCTTGTTACACGTCAGTGGTACAGTAAAAAACTACCACGTTGTTCACCAAAATTTATTCCTGCCAGTTCTGTTGGTGTTCAGAGGGGAGAAGTTGGAACTCGTTACGTTTCGGTCTGTCGAGCGGATTTCAAGTTGAAAGACTACATATATACGTATATGCTAAGGAAATCAACTTAAGCTGACCGTATGTCGAGAAAGGTAGACACCTGTATTCCTTGCCATGGAACGAAAAAAAAAAAAAGGAACAAATCCAACGAAGACGACGTTAATTAACAACTGGCCTTTACGTTTCTCAGGCGGTCGGCCATTAATACGCAGCTGTGTTCTCGTTTCGAACGACTGTAATAATTATAAAACATGAATCATATAGTAGACGGGAAAGGTTCAGTCCAGATACCACAATTCGAATTTTACGTTCGCTTTTGGAATTTTATTAGATAATATTAGGTACTTAGTGAGCTTAGGATGGAGCAGTAACATGTTCGATACTTGTATACATGCTTTCTTCTAATTAAGATAGGTTTTTAGAATGATTATTAGGATATTTATAGAGTTCGAAGACTTCATCTTTTTATAGGATATGATCTAAACTTCTCGTATTCTACAGGCATTTTAAACTCTCTTGGGTTTCTTTAAGCTTTTTCAGATTTCGTTTTATTAATATTAAAACTACCGATAGTTAGCGCGCCAAAGAGGTTAAAACGATAGATACTTAAAGAAATGTATATTGCGATGGAAATAAATCTTTATTTATTCTCTTTACACAAAGTCACGGCAAAATTATAAAAGTGCATTAGTGTAGAGTTTCTAGATATTTATTTGATCTTTTTTTGAAGCATTTTCTCAACTTTTTCAGCTTGTACAATTCCTTTAGTTTCTTTTAACTATTTTTTTAGATTCCTTAGCAAAGGGGAGATAGAAAGTGTTTGCTTCTCAAGCCTAATTTCATTAGAAGATAATCGCCATCCCAATAAAGATCAAGGACCTTATTTAACCCCAACTCTTACGTAACTCGTTACTCAACTTCCTCGTTTTTTACGATACATAAGAAACTCCTCTCAATAAGCATACCTTATATTGCCTTACTAATAACACCCTAAAATGAACTACACTTCCTCCGTTAAAAAGAAATAAGAATATTGCGTTACGTAACTATAAATTGTTCCCTTAACGAACCTAAATAGTTTTTATTTAGGGAAATTAAGGAATAGTCGACGTCTAATACGTGAAGCAGGAAGAAGTATAATGAATGTAGTTCTGCAAAAATTCTTACTTTTTATCTCGCAAGAATGCCCTAATCATCCTCCATCGAAGGCATTTAGTAGAATAGTGAAAGTTCGGTTAGTTTTTAACACGGTGCACGCTCGTGATTATCCATGAGAGCAACGTGTCGGTATTCTCGTTATGAATTTCAAGATCCACCGTCGGTACCGGTTGATGACCGGAAAAAGTAGTCGCGAACTCGACGATTGGCATGCTACTTTTTATTTCATCCGTACTCGGTGCATCCTGATCGAGAACTGTTGCTTTTCTCTTTACATCGACGGGGTTATTTTATGGTAGAAATTGCTCGGCTAACCGTAGAATCGATGGTTACTAGTGTGCGATCACACACGCGTGGACTTTGGAAGTTCAAGTTTCTTTCTTGGATTATTAACGACTGTTGAAGAAAGCAGTAATTTGAAGTATCGTTGAAGATCTTTTGCTTGTCCTACGTTACTTTATGTACTTTAGGCAAGGGAATTTATTTTGAATTTGGCCAAGTTGCGATAGCATAGTTTAAGAAACATTAAGATAATACTGTAATAGCGTTTTTTTTATTGATTTTTTCTTTTTTTAAATGTGGAGGTATCTAAACGGAACTTATTCTAATTTGGATTGTCTCCTAATTTAAAGTTTATTTCAATCTTAATTGTTTTGCATTTACAATATCTTCTAATTTCATTTGATTTCCACTTTGAATACTGTTTAATTTCTGCTGATTTTCACTTTGAATACTTTCTCATTTCTGTTGATTTCCACTGCGAATACTTTTTAATTTACTTTGATTTATACTTTGCGTGTTTTTTAATATCAATTCTGTTCATTTCTAATACATTTCAATTATCATTTTTTTCTATTTTAACTAATTTCCAGTTTCAATTCTTTCCAATTCAACGTTTTTCAGTTTAAATTTTGTTTCAATTTGAATTTTTCCCAATTTTTTTTACCCATACTGCTTATAGAATACATACAAAATTGCCATCCCTTTACTACCATAAAATATTGTACATATTTTCTGCTAAGTGAATTCCACGAAGGTCTCGAGTCATTTTTTCTTCCTTCGAGTGGAAACTCTTTAACTTAAATGGCGCCATCGTTGAAAAATCGCGAAGGAAGAATCAAAGCTTGTTTTAATCGCGATTTAACGATGCTTTAATAACCCTTGAATGCAGCTCCATTTCTTCTCGAACGTTCCTTCTTTTGCATCAACTGTAATACGAATATTTAACGCGCTTACATTGAAAAGAAGGATCGTTAAAGCAATCAAGAAAATGAGTTTCGACGTGCAATTACCTTTTCCACTGTTCCACGTGTGTTTCAGGAAGTTACGCTTAATTATATAATATAACGTTACGCGTATCATGTTTCGTTTTATTCACTGCACTTGTAGGATTGAAAAACCGCGGATCGGTATCTCTCGTGTTTCTTCTGCCAACAATTCAAATGATATTAAATCAGAGACACAAACGCAGAACAAGAAACAGACATAAGGAAGTTTAACAGACAGGCTAACGAAGAAGAGATTTAAAGTGGTAGAAAAATGTTACTTTTATGCGCAGTGGTGAATAAAACTTGCGAAGATACTAAAAATGTCGTGCATCGTCGTGAGTGTCGCTGACACATAGCAACAATGGAATATTAATATATCTTTGATTTCGCAAGAAACTCGTCGCAAAAGTAATAACACGTTGAACTTTTGCGAATTAATTTTGCTGATCGATCAGTGTGTGCGGTGGAGAGGAAACAATTTATAGAGCTTGCATCGTGAAATGAAACTGCAAATGTCGGCACAAGTTAATGCTTCTATGACATTTAATATTGTGGATGAATTTCCAGCATGTTTCACGTATGTGCAAGTAACACTTGTGAGGAAATGATATACCGGGTGAATCGATAACAGTTCCCACCTTGAATGCTTCTAAAATTATGGAAGTAAGAATAGAATACGTGAAATATAAGCTATATAGCATCTTGAATTTTTCAACTGTAGAATAGCTTTCTCTTATAGGGAGCAAGTTCGATTTGAAATTTTTCTTTTATTTCAATAATTCCGGATACATTTAGGATGGTTATTTTTTGTTAGCCTACCCTGTATAATATTCTTTTGAAGAAGAAGACTGAAAGTTACCGGTGAGTTAATTGTAAAATCATTATGCGTTTTTCTTCATAGTTAATTATAAAGACTAGTCTGCGGATCTCCATGCGAATTTATACTTTTGTCAACAAAATTAAAGAAGTGCATTCTAGATGAAGGGTTGTTTCATCAAAATGCAATACGTTACACTTAACTTTCAATATTTTGTGTATTTTTTTCATACTACATGCATTTTATGCCTTTTTGCTCATTTTAATTACCCATAAATGTGTAGAAATCCGTGGCTTAATAATTACTGTCAACAGGAACGATATTGAAAATTCAATGCTTCTTTAAATATAGGGTTTTGCAAATAGCTACTTCCTTTCAGATTCTTTTCGTTCCATGCAATTCTGATATCTCTATATATATTATATAAATACTTTCCTGTCGTTCACCACACTTAAACACATTCCTTTACCAACACAGTGAAGAGAAAAAGAAAACAAATCACACCTGGCCGCGGCCGCGTCGCGACTTTGAAGTTCACTCTGTTCTCATTGCCGTGTACTCGTCTTTTTACACCAGTGCTACTGCCTCGCTTCCTGCGTTCTAGAAATGGCACTTAAGGTTTCATAATACGCGGGAACAGAGAATTGCCGGCCTGTAGTAGATTCTCGGTGGCACAGAAGTCAAATATGAGCACGTCAAGCTCGCCTGACGTCCACCTATTATGCGGTTGATGAGATCGCAGCGTGAGATGCGACGACAAAGTTACTTGCGACCGTGTCGCGGTGCGAAACGTGCGAAACAGTAACTGCATCGATGCTACGAGCCTGGTTATACCGTTTAAGGCAACTCTCGCACGATGCTATCGCGACAAAAATGATAATGGGTCGTGCCGCGTTGACAAAGCGTACACGGGACGATGGAATGTTGAAAAATCAGGAAATCGGGGTAGAGGAGAGAGAAGGGTTAGCAGAAACACGAGTAAATGGCGCGTATTACGCGCGTAACACCAATGGAGAATTATCTTTAATTAGTTAGCGAGTAAGTGAGTTGAAAAATTGTGTTTAAGTGGTTGCGAGATTAAATCATTCACTAGAAGAGAGACTGGAGTTTTTATTTTTTTACGAATTATTTGGGGTGTGAAATTTGTGAATTAATTTGCATTTTAAATTGATTATTATTTTTAAATTGATTTAAATTATTTGAGATAGATTACAATGGAGTTTGGAATAACTTGGATTACTTGGGGTGAAAATTACTTCTGAAAAAATTTCGATTGTTTGATACGTTCGAAAGTATTAAGGGTTGGTTATTGACGTTCTTTGTTTCATTTTATTTGGCAGATGATAACGTGGAAAATAAATATATAAAAATACGATGGCTGAGAAAAATGTTCATGCACCGTGGATTTCTTAATTCTACTGGCAGTATTTTTTTTTTTTTTTTTCGTAATGCAAGGAGAAATTGAAACCTTTGATACACCTTGAATATATTTTCTTGAAAGCTAGATTCTTGTAGATCATTATGGAATAAACAGGTTTTAACTAGTTGTTGGTGTAAAGAAGACGTTTTTAATTTAAGCGAAGAATTTGTAATATCACTTTACACGTGTTTCAAATATTTTTTAGGATGTCCATCGATGATGACATACGTTCCCAAAAAAGACGAGAATTTTGCTTGACTCTTAATAAGAACTCACAGCGTGAAAGTCATTTCGTGGTTGTCAATGCAAATACTGGTTTAAATTTCCCGTAATAATTCAAAGAGGATGAATTTCGTGTACAACACTTGACACATAAGCGACATTCCATTAAGAGTTCTGCGCAGATGACAGAAGATTAGCGTGCATAATGCTCGAAGAAGCATATTCAGATTGTGAACCTGTTTAGTTGGTTACCTGTTACTCGAGAATTACGTTTCCCTTTGCACGCTTATACACGTGTAAACATTCTTGTATTGCATGCAAAAATCTGTAGTTATTTTATTCCTTAATGATAATAAAATATCGTAAGATTATTAGAGAGTCCTTTAGAATTGATGAATTTATTAAAGCAATTAGGCGATTGATTGGTTAGGTTATATAATTAGTCGTGCGTACAAGGTTCCAGAAGCAAAAGGTAGAAATCAAGTTGTTCGGATCCCCCACTGGGAGACTCTTCTCCGTGCGTCACTAAAGCAGTCGGATTACCTTTACCCAATATCATCTAGAATTTACGTCTTAATGAAATCTGTGTTTGAACCCTGAAATATTCTCTACATAATTCTTACCTGGTTTCCGAAACAAAATAAACAACGCGTGATTCACGAACAGGATTTTGCATTGCTGAAGATGATTTTTAGGGTATTTTACGGATTGCAGTAGTAAATTCCAGAAGAAATTATGAAAATATTCCGATTATTCGAGACACGAAATATCGAAGTTCTCGGATTTTTTTTTATAATTAATCTTCAGCAAATTTCTTCTTCCGCAATATAGTTCGTGCAATTAATGATCGGACAAAATTCAAAAAAATAGTACAGTCATCATAATACATACATAAATATGTATTTTTATTTATTATTATTAGACTACGGATTTTTATGCATTTATGGGGAAATTAAATAGGTAAAAAGGTACGCAATATACGCAGCGTATATGAAATAATGAAATTAGAGATGATATTTTGATACGTAAAGGTTAAAAGGTCCTTCTATTTAGCTTCTACTTCTTTATTTTTGCTTCTAAAGAAATGTATTTGCGTAAAACTTCACAGTCTAATTATTACACGCGCCATGTGTTGTAGGTTGACGAACATTTACGCGTCCGTCTGTACATCGGTTCTTTCGGAACAAATTAACACGTAAGTCCGGGGGTGACTGTATTTATCTACCGATCTCAAACGTATCACAGGGACGACCGTTTATATGCACCAATGTAATATACCTATCAGTAACTCAGAAATGACAAAGTAGGAGTCTGTCGTGTTGCAGCGAAAATGAACTCCATTAAATAGCACCCGAATCTTTTCCCCCCTCATTCTAGTTTCCATTTCTCGGCTTTCACGTTCCACCTATTTACACGTGCCAACGTGAGCGAGAAACTTAAATTCCCCACGGCATAGTAGCTGCCAAACACGATTTCATGTGCCGTCGAGCGGCCGATTGGACTTGTCTTTTGTCGACAGTGGTATCCCCAGGCTGGACAGTAACTGCCACTAACGTCGGAGTTAATCGGTCCGTGGAACGGTCCTATAACGTGTCGATGGAGGATGACTTATCACGGAAATAAAGACTGGCTGTACACCGATCGAACTTCAGATTGCGCGTACAGTTACCTGTCTACCCTCCGATGTTTTATTTATCTCGATTCGTGCACCACTGCACGGTGTGTACGTACCGTAGCTGGATCACGATCGATTTCTTGTTAGGCTTCGCGATGGTTAACGGAGAACGTTGGGTTAGGATTAACTTGAAGGCGGAATATCAGAAATTCAATGATGGTTGTTGTGATTTATCCTGGATTAATCCGTTTATAACGCTTCGATGGAACAACAGATGCATTTACATAAGTACTTACTTACATTACGCAACAATTTTCTGAATTATTTCATTCCCGGTTCTACGATATTTTTGATTTAACAAGTTTTCGTAATCTTTTTGGTTTGTCTAGTGTTACTTTGTTCTTCATGAAATTTATAGTTCTCTTAAGTTTCTTTATTCCTCTGTATCTTTTTAACGTTTTCTAATTCTTTCAATTTTCAACCCTTTTTAATATTTCGCAGCATTTTTAATATCTTCCTTCTATTAATTTTCTAATTGTAAGTGTTTTGGTTTCTTTTTCTCGACTTCTTTAGACTATTTTTTCTTCATATTTTTCTTTCACTATCACATAGTATAACAATTCTTTATAACTTAAGCAAATCTAGTGATTCATTCTACCGTCCGACGCAACGGATCGAAGTTGTCGAAGTTCATCAAAGAGAAGATTTTCTCTGTCTTTCTTCTTTGCTAAAGCTGCGTAATGGCAAGTGTGAGTTGGCAATAAACTGAGAGGAAAGTTTAGTTCGCGTAGCGTTGGGTGGCACTTCGTTTGCGGTCGTTTGATGAAAGGGAGAGACCAGAAGTGCCGCGCGTTATTTGCGGCTTTTCACTTGCGGTTGCGGGTTAAAGTGCAACTTTGACAGTTGCGCAACAGCCTAACGTCGATTGCAGCCTTCGGTGTGTGTAATGTTCTCCGTAGCACACTCTATGGTTAGCAGCGTGGCTAGGATAAATGCGTGAGAATTGTTGCAGCATGTGGGCTTGCCGAGTATTAGCTTCGTGTCGTATCTCGAATAGGTTTCCTTAGGATTTATTACGATTCGACTGCTCATTGAAAGGTCGGCTTGCTGATACTTGTGATTCGTGTTAGAGCAATGATACGGTATACCTATTAACCCCGCTACGGTTTATGAGATTGTAATTAAGATTAAAATGAGTAATTACTCACTTTTCTATAGTAGTTTAAAAATTGCGAAATTTAGGAGTGGCAATTTTTGATTTTTCGATATTTTCTATTTATTTTAATTCATTTAATAGCCTCATCCATACCGAATAAGATTCTCTTTTATTTATTTTTTTTTAATTCAGCCAACCCTCTCATTCCCATAATAATCACGTGGCTAAATATTTGAAATTGGGAAGGAGAATGTTATTACCATTAAATGCAAGTTATGGAAATTTGTTTTATTATTACATTGTTTTAAATATTGAGATATTTCTGCGAATTGCTTTTTTGTCATTTAATATGCACAAAACTTCTAGGGAAATGATTGTAGTTCTTAAATAATTTGAAAATGAGAGGGTTGAGAATCTTTCTATGTATGCATGTTTGAGATATTTACTTTTA
This sequence comes from Eucera pruinosa, assembly GCA_028830335.1. Taxonomy (NCBI): domain Eukaryota; kingdom Metazoa; phylum Arthropoda; class Insecta; order Hymenoptera; family Apidae; genus Eucera; species Eucera pruinosa. The sequence goes on along the minus strand of JAMYCR010000003.1, from coordinate 20,122,555 downwards.
ACCATTTTTTTTTTTCAAAACCAGTTACTCAAATGTCTTGAAAACTTCCTAATAGGTATAAAAATACAGGCAGTAAATAATAAGTGAAGGCTCCGCGTAAATTGTCAGAGCTCGTAACTCGTAAAACCACTCCATTAAGGGTGAAGACTGCCTGTCGAAGATTTCCTCAGCAAGATAGAGCATCGAATAAAGCTGCCTATCAACGGTATGTCGGTCAAACTCGAGCAAGCGTTCGGACGACCCTTAAAGCGGTGTGTAACACTTAAACGATAAATCAACTCGTCTTTATCGCGCCGGGGCTGTCGGTAATATATTCCGGTCAGGAACGAGAAAAATTCATCTAGGGCGGTTTCTTGGTCTAGAAAAGCGCAGTAATTTCTCTATCGGGCTGCCATAAATAATCATTTCTAGACAGATTATGTCATAAAACTCACGCTCGTTAGAATGGGCTAACTTAACAAGGTAAATTGGAGAATTAGTTATGTGTATTGAGTTGTCGTGTGCTTGGGTGCTAAGACCCAATGCAGGGCCATTTTTTATCGAGTTATCAGATGTGATCATTTTTAAATAAATTATGCTATGAAACTCAAGTTCGTTAAAGTGGCGTAACTTAATAAGGTAAATTGGGAAATGAACTGTTACGTTGAGTGCTACGTTGGATACCAAGTTAAACGATTGTTGGATGCTATATACTTATTCAGTGCGTAAGATTCGATGCGGTGTCAAATTTGGAAGATTGCCATTTAGATAATACTGTTTGCCATTTTGATATGCACTATGAATTTAAATGAAACCTTTAACAGTAAATCCCGACTGAGACTCGTGCACGCGTAAGCATGTTATATGTTTTGAAAGTTTAGAACATGTTTCTTTGCACTTATTATCACTATAAGAAAATTACGAAATTTATCGACCGAAATTTGTAAAATTATTAAGGGTTAACCAGAACCAAATTATACTCCACCGAATTTGTGGATGTTACACATCCTGTTCTAAACAAAAATGTAATTCTAACTCCGGAAAGTTGCAATTTAGTTATTTGGTTTATAATTGCAATGCGTATTCCGTACACTATGAAATGAATGTAATCAATCCTTTCTAAGACAGTAGAAACGAAAATTACCTATTTTATAACTGAAATTGGTATCTGATGCTAGAAATGTTCACAAATGCAACGTAAAGCTGTACTAATACTGCAATATATTTTTAACCAATACCTAATGCAGCATACACTCTTCACCAATAAGTCCCCGTTTTGCTTTGGCTTTCATTCGCTAGTGCTCGAACAATCGCGAGTTAACTCGCCTCGCTGTTCCGAGCGGTCAGCTCGACCAATTAGCTCCTATTGTGGTAGAGACTGCGAAGAACCTCGTCAAAGGATCAGCGTGGTTGCATCGGGTATGCATCCTGGATACCCTGCTCTTGACCATGTGCATTCTTGTGACACACCCCGTCTCGTATACGTATGCAAACGTATTAAAGGCGATGTGAATACTCGTTGTCATTGGAATGATAAACTAGCGCAGGCATTAGTGTAACCTCTTCGTTAATAAATACCACCGTCGCTTAACCATTGAATTCATTGTTGACTTTTCTATAATTTCGTGTAGCTCGAATAGATTTTTATGAGCAACATTTGGCCGCGAGGAACGCTTTTATTGATCATTGCGATAATATTATGTTAATTTTGATTTTATTGTGATTTTATTGCGAAACGTGTTGGCAGGGATGTTGTAATTATTTATTGGGACGATTGAAGATTTTTATTTACAAAAGAGTAATTTTATTTATAAAATAATGTGGGGTTAAGGGGAGTTTATATGTCAAGAATATATTTAAAATGGAAGTGTTATATTGTTATTTATTATTTATATTGTTGGATGTTAATACATAGAAGGATAGTTAAATTCTTTAGCGGATAAATTATTTAGAGGTAATTTAATAATATACAATAAAGGAAAGATTTTAGAGAATGATATATAAAGAAGAATTAAATAGGGAAGATTTATATTTATATATTAAATTTAGAAGTTGAAATATTTTCAAGAACAATATGTAAGGAAAAGTCTGTGAAATATTAACTCCATTACGGATTTTGAAATTTGTAGTCGAATTTGTATATGCTTATTTCTTTAAAAATGTTTCTTTACTTTAAGAAGTGTAAACCTTCAGTAGAAAATTGAAGCTAAGAGTTATAAATGTTAATAACAATTCTCTTGTATTTCTCCTCCAATTAAAGAATTATTTTAAAAAAGGGGAAAGATGATTGAGTCGAAAATGACCTAAACACGATAGCAGAGTTAATTTAAGATATTCCGAATCCAAATGTATATAGAAGTTTTTAATCTTCTGTTAACTAGACACGTTATAAATGTAATATTATCAATCTTTCTTAAGAAACTTGTAGGCATCCAATCAGAAAACACTTTTAACGCAAAGTTTATTAAATAAACGGCAACGCTCTATCGTAGATTATTTAATCGGTATATTAAAAATCTTCTAGTACTTTGAAAACATCTAAAGATGTTCCTCGCTATTTAGCTACACATAAGAAAATAATTGATTAAATTGTTAAATGAAGGTAGCTGAACTCATTATCTCCTGGAAAGCAAAAAAGATACACGTAGGATAAGCAGTGTACCAGGGTGAGAAAATGATTGAATGCGATGCTTTTTTGTCGATTCTCGTGTTGGTTCGTGTCGAACAAAATGAGTCTGGAACACGGAAACTGCTTACTTGGTTCGAGCTTAGTAGTTATTTTATTTGATAGCGAAATACAGGGATTAGCGTAACGAAATTGCATCGTTTACGTTGGGGCGCGGTGATCTTGCGCTCTGAAACGGTATCTCTTAATTAAGGATCATCTAAAGGCCGATGTTCAAGCGAAATATGCGATCGTTGCTTCATTTTTATAATGATCGACCTTAATTGCATCGTGATTCTAGATGCGACACGCCTCTCGCTAAATTGTAACCCGAGTAATTGTTTTTGTACAAAGGGATTTTAACGAGACGTCATAAAACGATACTCGTAATTTTCTCACCTTCTCTTTAATATCTTCATCTTCAGATGCTGGTCTTTTAATATTTGAAAATTGTTTTAAAACCTCTTGCCGTATGGATTTTTCATTGGCTGCGCATGTTAGCGAAAGCACTTATTTATTATTGCAAATGGATGTCAAGATTTACGTGACTATAGAGAAATATTTATAAGTTTTCCATTTAAAGGAATTATTATATTATTTTCTTTATTTAGAGTACGTGAGTCCTCTCCTCAATTATAGAAGAAAATATTGAAATATTTTATATGATTTGAATTTATTATAGTAGTCGTTAAAATTGTAGGGACAACTGAAGAGGTTAAATATAAATATGAAACAGTATAAAGGGGTAGAAGTAGAATATAATATGGAGATAAGGATAGAAACATTTCTATTCGAAAAGTATTGTATCTTTACATTTAAATGATAGGTTTTTATTCTGACGATTAAACTGCGAATTTGTATACATTTGTAGGAAATTTAAGCATGTAAAAAAGTACAAACTGTACATAATACGAAAAAACATGCGAAATATTCAAAGTACAGTAGATGTTATAACATTTAGGGAGTGAAGCAATCCCCTATTTAGTTCCTTCAGTTTTATTTATAAAAAATATGAATTTGCATAAAAATCCGCAGTTTACTGATGATTTTCACCTAATCTGCGAAACTTTCACCTACGAAATTGCACGAAGTAGTAATATTCTTGCTTATAACAGCCTACAAAAACTCGACGTAATTATTCAGTTTCACGAACGAGTCTCTTTAAGAGATTATTACGTGAAACGCAATCCGTTTATTGAATATATCATTCAACGACGACCTTAATCCTTAATAAATCTCGGCGCTTTCATAATGCTGCTAATGCTCAATTCTAAACACTGAGAAATTTATTCGCGTGGAATTAAGGTTTAATAGCGTGTGCAGAAAGGGGCAAAAATATACATCGCTTTCACCCGATTCGTGTTTTGAAAAAGGTACATCACGCGAGGCTACGCGTGCGCTCTTCGACACAGGGGCTGGAAGCATAAATTTGCGCGCGAAAAACGCCAGTGTCGCGCGATAAATCGCGAGCCCGTTTTTTCTTTTTTCACACGGCGCCACCGGTGTGCACCGTTAATTTACACGTAAATAAGCCGCAGATTCTAGAAGGTCCGAGCTCGTAAAATTATTTATCTCACATCTCTGTAATTTATAAATATCCTTGACCCGACTCTGGCGTTCGTGTTGCTTTCGTTATAGTGGCGTAAATATTGTAACCGCTTCGTCTGCCGCTTCGTTTTGATCTTCTTATACTCTTTACCGCGTGATATATCCCCGTATGCTTGTAATCGAAATTTTAGGGTCGTCCGATGTTCGTGAAATCAATAATTTTCAATTTACGTGCCTTGGGCGTGGGTTTCTTCGCGTGAACAGCTTTTTTCATCGTTGTTACAATCGTTGGCCATCATTATATATTCGACACGAACGTTTTTTAGGTCATATTTGAGACACTTGTAGATTTATTTATCCTGGATTCGTAAAACTTCAGTATTCTTATTTTTATTGTTACATAATTTATTTGTATTAGGTGCTTTAAAGTTCATCAGAGAATTATTTAATCAAAGTGATTTCTAAACGTAGGAATTTCTAAGCGTTTCAATCTTCAAGCCTGCAAATATTTAAATCTGTAAATTTCTAAGCCATTAAATTTTAAAGAATTCCAATTTCCAAACCCACGAATTTTCAGTTCTTCTTCGCAGTCTGTAAATTCTCTCTTAATTTTCGAAACGTTTCGGCAACTTTGTTAGCATTATTTTTATATTCAATTAGAAGAGTCCATATTGAGACACGCATGGTAGATTTGGGTTGCTTGGAATGTAACATATTTTCTGGAGTTGGTCTCGTTAACCGGACGCTGGTTTTAATAAGCAATTATAAATACGACCCGTTGACCCAGGGAAACGAAATCATGAGTTCCGAGAAGAACTCGTGCCGATCCCTTGGAAGATCTTTCAGACAACATCTCTAAAGTCACGACTTGCTACATTTCGTAGTGGTATCGTTCCAGGAAGGTATCTCAAGCGAATTGCTCCCTCTTTCGGCTGAAGGATCTATGTGATCTATATGTGGGAGGAATATCGATAGCGTAGCAGAGAATGTATCAATTTCAAGCATTGCTTCCTCGAGCAAATGAAAGATGCTTTGAATTTTAAATTTACCTACAGTCAAATATATCGTGATTCCTAAAAGGCAATAATAAAACGAGGCTAATTTTGGTCTTTTCACTTGTTGTTAGTATTCTTAATAATCATTTCACAGATGACAATACGTTAATTATAAAAGGTATACTAATTACGATGTACGAATTTTTACACGGATATTCTTTTTACAAGTTTCGCATTGAACCTCTACAACGTAATTATGCATTCGAAATCCTGTAGATTCATGATTTGAATGAACTTTTTACTACCAAGAAGGTTCGAAATTAGCCTTTTACTAGGCATTAAAAGATTCCAGTAAATATATTAAAAGAAATTCTAATTCATAAAATGGATTACTGACGATTAGTTGAATAATAAAATTACGCGTTTCCCTCTCAGAGATAAATTAAAATCGAATTTCTTATAATATTTTATCAAAAAAATACAATGGTGATATTATTAGTAGATTTCGTTCATTTTTTACTGCGTTGAATGAAATTTTATTCGAACAAAGTTCAAACTACGGTAACCTTTTTTTTTTATTCCACTCATACACGTAGGAGAAATTGTTATATTTGAAAAGATTTACTTCATTATGCTATTAATATTTAATTTACTATGTATAAAATATGGAGGCTAACTACGCGTTTCATAATCGCCAATAAATAGTTCTCTCTGCTTTAAATAATTATTAACCGTGTTATATTCAGTATAAAAAAAGTTAAAGTCGCCGAGGAGTTAATTCTATAATATAAATCCGCGTTAATTTTTCCCGACGTCTAATAGTAGGACTTCCTTGATCTGCTAATTATTTCAATACAAAGTTCTACATAAATCAGTGAGAAATACTAGATCTCGCATGCCAAAGCGCATCTAAATAATTAGCGGAAGAACCACGAATTACTTGTTCGAGACAACTGCGGAAACGAGATGTCATTTAATAGGAGAATAATTACAAGGGTGTTAGGATGTTCCAGATCACCACAATAATAAATTAAAGTCCTCATTAAAAGTATCAAGCCTCTCATAAAGAGGGATCGCGAGCCTTAATTAATGCGAAACGGTAACCGTTTTCAGATAACGTTACATCTTACAATTAGTTTACGCAATGTAAATGGTGAAAATAAGGTTCTCAAAAATATCATCTTCCTTATCTTGTAGATTCTTATTATTTGCACTCGTATACTCGAGTACGATGAACAGAGTCGAAGTATTAATCGCTTCAAAGACAGTGATGTATGTTTGCTGCATCAGGAACTCATTAGGCCAAGTAGCGGACGATGTAGAATGGCGCGAAATTTAATTTCAACTTCTGCCTGCTACGACTGTTTTACCTTCTTTTTTCTTTTCTTTTCGTGGGCAAGAAATTAACGGGGAGTTTAGGAACGTGTGCTTTGATTATGGGCGTTGCGACATTTCATTATGACACCTTGATTCTATCATTTTACAACGTATTAGGCGAAACTAATCATTTTCGAGAGATAAAATATTGCTTTGGGGAAAAAATTATTGGTGGAGTGAATTCGTAATTATTATACAGATGATTCTATACGTACAAACGCAATTGATATTTCTGTATTGCAGAATTAATTGTAGAACATCAAAATCGTTGAAATTTTCTTTGCAAATATTAGATTTTATTTCACACTTTATCATACACATTTGATTTTTTTTATTATAACTTTATGATTCATATCCCATGAGTGAAATTTTATACAAATTATGATTGTTGAAGATTGGAAACATTCAGTGCAACATTTTGGAACAAATAGGACGACAATGATAATTTTAATCAAAATTTCATTTTGTGTCAATAATAACAATTTGTTAATGGGCTCAATTTTATAAACTTTTATTTTGAAGAATTGCAATCTTTCGCTTTCATGGGAAATCTAAAATAAACGATCCACGAATTCTCTTATAATCGTTTCGCCAGCAATTTATTGAAAGTACCGTAAAACGATTCGATTATAATGTAGCGAAATCGTATTTTCCAAAAAAGGTCCATTTTTAATCGATCATCTTACGTTCATTTAACGAAAATCGCTATAAAATAAAGCGTACGAGTACTTACGTGTTTCTTAATTTACCCTTGTAACTTTCCTTTATTGGCACATTAATGGGGCAAGGGTGAGGTTAAATGGGTAGGCTTCATTAATGCACTGAAACCTCGTTATAGAGGAGAGGATAGGAGTATGAAATACACATTTACTTTTCTGACCAAGCAAGCCAGAATATCATGCGAAATATGCAGCGTGTCGTGCGCGTATACTCGTACTCAATCGCCTTGCCGTACGCGCAACCTCACACGCCGAATTAACCTTGTGTGGGTAGTTTATAGGAGAAAGAAAAATAGGAAACTGTTGACGCTGTTATGTACATATGTATATTGGAAGTGTGTCGCCGATACACGATTGACAGGGAAGTTTATGTTAATAGTTCGATAAGTTTTTGCGTTCTGATTTTCTGGTGGTATGTCGTCAATTTATGAATGTCGCGTTAAAATGTGATTGGTGGAGGCTTAGGTGGTAGGGGTGCTGTTCTTGAGCTGGGCGTTCGGATTTCCAGACTGGAGTGGGAAATTAGTGTTCGATTTTTAAATATTTTGGCTGTTCCGATCCTCAGGTCGAAGCTACAGCGCACGTGTTTTTATGACTGTACATATTCTTCTTAATATTTAGGGGTGTCGTGCCCTCGCGCGGTTTACCTGGACTGCAATTATATGATGCCAGCTCTCGGGTACAAAATTAGCAACGCTCGCAATAAAGCGGAGGGTAGCGAATATGTCGTTCGCTTTGACACAGCGTAAACATAAATATTGCGAACCTGACTACATTTTTTAATGCTTTACTTCTTCTAAATTAAAACAATATCGGACAAGTGGAAATTCGGGTAAAAACATGAGACTGTGTTATTTTTGAGACAATTAAGTAAGCAATGAAACTGCGTGGAAATGTTAATAAAAAATATTTAACGATATACAAGTGCGACTTATAACAACACGATTCCACGTTATTTAGTTTTACAATAATTAAAAATATTAATTAAATACTACCAACTCGTTATTTTACTTTTCAGCATTGTATTGCAATCAAAAACATAATATGCTTTTCGATCTCCACTGGTATTCCGAAACTACGATTATTACGATTATTAGAATAACTTGTCTTCTTTATTTATTTGAAAATCACAAAATAAATCAAAATCCTAAATGAAAAGCGTTCATTAAACGACGGAACAACAAAAGCTGTTGTGGAAGGACGATATAATTTTCGTAATAGTTAATTTCCACTCATTAAAGATCCCGGTATTATATGTATATAGATGAAAATCTTTTGTTATATTTTTACTCTACCTCATATTCATATCCGCTCCTTTACAATCGGTGCTAAGAAAATATGTAGTTACTTACGGTTATCGGTTAAAAATTCCTTCTTGTACTGGAATATCCACGCAGAATGCAGGAAGAGAAGAGTCGAGGCAACCAAGTATACGTTTTATTAGCAGCCATTAATCTTTCGCCGAAGGCGCGTATTTAACACTGCGGGATATGAAAATCCTTTATTTTCTAGAAGTGGACTATCGTCTAGTTACCGCTGATATCGGAACAGATATCTTTCGCTTTATATGTACCTGTTCTGCTCGGTTGATTTTATTTTTTGTACTTCTTTCTGTTTCCATTTTTTTGGAGGAATTATTGAGATTGATTATTTGCCGCAAGCACTTTTCCTTTTTACGAGTCTGATTTAATTCGGAATCGTTAAGTCGCGTTGACTTCCTCTAAATTGAGTTACATTACATCAACATGAGTTTACAATACCTGAGGTGACTACATTGCTGTTAGTTACTGTTAATTACTTCTTACACGTTGAAGTTATTCTGATAATTAATTGATAAGCATTGAAAGCACAATAGAAAGCTTCAACATTTTGTTTTATAATTAATAGTATCGAATCGGATCTTGGAACTTTCAGGCTTTTAAAGTTCCAAGCCTTTGAGTTTTCGTGTTTTTGGATTTTCAAGCTTTGGATACTCAAGTCTTCCAACATCCAAGCTTTCAAGTAAGTTGCCTTTTCGTATGCCATCTACTTATTCGGTGTCTTCATGTTTCAAGTTTTGAAGATTTTATTGATTGAAAATGATCATCATTTGTATTAAAATGAAATTTTTAAGTCGCGTACGATGCAGATTGAATAATGGAAACTTCTTTCACCATCAAAATTGTATATATAATTTTTCGTAAATATACACTGAATTTTGTTAATAGACACCGAATTAATTTGTACACCTAATAATGTACCATTTTGTTTCTCATACATTTCCTCCAGGAAGTTCCTTAATTATTAAATGACAATTTAGTAACTTATTTTACATAATTTTAATTAATCTAACACTTGTATCATCCCTTATCGTATTAATCGCGGAATTGACATCCTCTTGTAACGTAAAAATATCCTTCCTCTTTTTTTTTTTTCCACCTCATATATATCATTTATCATTCGAACTCCGCAATCATTTCCCCTGTGCGAGCAATTAGAAACCCTTTTCAATCACATACCCCTGGGGGGCTACCGTTCCTTTCCTATCATCTCTATTAGTCCTTCATCGATCCAAAGCGAAAAGCGCGACGCCGTAATTGAACGAAAGCTCAAGGAAATGAATCCCCTAGTTTCCGGGTTTTTGTCGGACCTTCTCCGAAGTCTAGGCGAACGTTGGCGTTAAATCATAATAGTAGCGCCGAATGTCTTACTCATGAAGTTAATAGATGTCCGTGAGGACTAATGCAGGGCGGTGTTCGCGAGAGAAACGACGAGACCGGGCGTAATCTGTCGGGAAGATTGCAATTTGTAGCAGGGCCAGAGTTGCAGCCTGGATAGGTGCTCAGCTAAATGTTCCTCATCCGGATAATGAGAGGATTCGCTCGTCCCGGCTGCATTAGAGCAAATGATCCGGTAGGCGCGCTCCATCACTCTTCGCGCCGCTCCTTGTTGCGTCGGGACGCGTCCTTGCTCGTTCTCCACTTGCCTGTACAGTTATTCAGATGGAAAACTCGGCCAATGACTCCGTGAATGAGTAGAATCGTATCTAGGATTCAATGTTAGCTTCGGGTGTCGAGCACTGGGTGCACGTTTGGATGATATGGCGCGGAGATGAGTTAGGTGGATTAAATTTGGTGTTAATTGGAGTCTTAACCCTTTGCGGTCGAATGTCACCACATATATAACATCGCACCCTTACTTACTAGATCAAATATCACCACACATGCGACGAAAAATAATTGTTATTCGAAATCATTACGGCTTTTATTATCATATCTGGTGATACCTGTATTATTTTGCTGCATCGTAAGTTTTATATACCATAACACTCTTGCTTATCTTTTCACGTTAACCGATACGCAATTTTAGTTTAGTTCATTTAGTGCAGATAAAACGTGGCTACATTCTTGCTTCCATTAGGGACTAAATTGACCCAGCGAGAAGTATTCTTTAAAATTATCGCAATTGCATATGGTTAATGTAGATAATATTAGGTTGGAAAGAATGTTTGTGGCGATTTTCACTGGATGGCGTTGAAAAGATTTAATAGCTTACAAGATCCGGGTGGACCAGATCATTGCTTAACAAGATGCAACTTTTTAGAAGGATGGAATCTTTAGGTTACCAAATAGATGGCAAAAAGTAGTGTAACAAGATGACAAATACATAGTAAAATAAAACTATGCACATTTATGTGTATTTTATCTTTAAATATTATTCAAAAAACTCTACGAACTTTCTTTCCAACCCTATAGATAATAGTTCAGACTTGGAAAAGGTTTATGGATTTGGAAGTGATACTGATGCTTAGGTATAGCTTGAATGCAGAAAAGACTCTTGGGTGGTCATTTGGGTGCAGCTGTGTAAATAGGGGAAGATAGATTGAATTTGGTGTTAATCGGTCATAATGTAGAAGTTTAGATCTAGTTGCTAAACCGTAGAGAATATTTTTGGGTTTAGAAGGATTGTGAATTTTAGAAGGCCACTTGTTTTAATTACTCACAAAAGTAGCCCATTGTTCGGACATATCTGCAAAACTCCATTGTTACATATTCATTGTTCATCTATGCGTTTAAAGATGTGGATTCATAATTTTGTTACGGTAGCTTTTGTATATAAAGTTTATTGACTGCATAATGTGACGGAATACTTTTGTGACTGACTTTAGTTTAGTTCACAGAAGCATCTTTTTGTGAGGATAGAGGACTCAGCTTTCTGTCTGCATAGCGAATATTTACGTTATAGTGGCGCGTGTATAAGGTTTCATATTTTCATGGGTAATTGCTATCGTATAATTACTTTAATGGAAATCGTGCTCTAGGGTTTAAACAACTTATTCTCCAAACTATGTATATTAAGTTTAATTAAAGGTTACTCTTCTATTTATTCTTCGAATTATATTTCGATTTGAATCAGAAATTTCTTGCCACGAACCATCTAATTATTTTTCTAGCTAGAAACTATTACTATGAGAACAGCATTTCATACGTAGGGAACTAACTTAAGAGACACAAAGGTATGTTCAATAGATTTTGTCGCTAATGAGCCTGCGCGTAGTCGATTCGACGTTGAATTTAAAATGATAAATAAAATTCTTCGATCAAGATTTCAACCACGTGTAGCGTCTTCTTTAAATGAATGTGTATTGCTCAGTAATGGGAATTATAATACACACGGAAACGTGTGGTATAGCGTGTTTATTAACGGGTTCGCAGGTATCGGGGTTATCAAAACAGGTTTAGCGTTGACTGGTAAGATTTAATGAATGGATCAACTCTTTTTTGTGCGGTTCGGTACATACATACATAAGTGAAAGTGGGATGGAAGAATCTAGTACTGGTTTCGAGGGATTTACGATAAAACTGAGCTCATTTACGTAATAAGTAAAACAGAAAATTTAAATACTGCTCGATATCTTCTCAGGCTTATTCTTTCTTTCTTATCTATATGCGTATTGAACATTTTAGCCTTACAATAATTTAAAAGCAAACTGCGGATCTACGTAAATATACTATATCGAAATACGCAAACGATAACTAACGCAGCTGTTCTTCTTACTTCCTTTTCACATTTATACTTCTTCGATTTACACTGAAACGACGCAACGAATATACGTCACTTCAGGAATATTAGGAAATGTCTACTATTTGTACAAATTTCACACATGTTGAATATGAATAATAAATATTTAGAAATATAATACCGTACAGAACATAATCTTCATATTTGGTTGTATAGACCCAAGGAGAACAGCAGGGTTAAAATATCTTTTAAAATAAATGTAAGTAATAATCACCAGTCTTATTTCTTTGTTCTCTTTTCGCAAAAATTATGAATTTGCCTAAACATCTACCAGTGTATCAATCAAACTATTATAATTCGAAGTATCTCAGTTCACTTTTTAATTCTATTTCTCGGTATCTCTCTATTTAGGATAGGATCTATCCTAAAAATCTGTAGCCCATACAAAAACCTTCATTCCTAGCATGTCAACGTCCTCGTCACGGGCGATCGAGTTCATTTGTGACCATCTCACAGAAATGACCGGTGAGAACGCCTAGGAGTCTTTATAGGTCCCTGTCACTTCTTTACCATTCCTGATGAAACGTATTTATTAAGAACTCGACGTGCTCGTGTGCACTTCTTCAGGCGTTGTACGGTCGCGTTACAGTTATCGGCCAACGTCATAAAAACCGCTAAGAAGCCTCACGGTCTTCCAAGATAAGATCGCGCGTTACTCGTGAATAATCCTTTGAAACGATTCCTTAAAGTCGTGCATTCCTGCAAACCACTCGTAAACGCCTGTAAGCATTTACAGATTAAGCGCTTAATACTTTAATCAAGGCTTTCGTTATATCATAAAAACTACCATGGGAGGATTGGAGGTTGATCTATAATCTTAGGAAAAATTTACTAAATTGAAGGTGTATCAATGGTAAGGTTTAGTGTCTACATAATTATGTAGAGCAATGGTGTTTGAAAAAAATGTCACAAATTTTATTGCAACATTTGGTACTGATACCTAGAATAAATATATTTCTCAGTGTATTATTTTTTTAATCTTTATAGACGCGCTAAAAGATTTAAATTAATTATTTTCGAATCGCTAACATTTTTCTGGGACACCATACTTTTTCAGGGGCCTGCAGACTCTCCAAAGCTGTATTTGTTGGCCCCTGTTCATATATTCGTTTGACATATTAATTTATATTAAGACATCTGAGTGGAGTTAAGGTCAAAAATTGGGAGCGAGAGAAATCTATACGTTCTCTTCAGTTATTGATTGGTCAATCGTAATGTATAGAACTGGAAAGACAGCTTGTGTTTCCACATGCCAAGTCGTTGATTTTGCGTGGTAATGTGAAGCGAAGGAGAATTGTCTTAATTGAAAATTATATGCGAGATCTTAGCATATACGCATTCAAGAATTTAACTTTACTTAGTCAAGCTGTAGATAGGTCAAAATATTAGGACCTATCTCGGTTTCTTTATAACGAGGCGATTATTTGAATTTAATACATGGCATTAACCTCTTGCCCAATTCAAGTTGGATGTTGACTGTTTTAACACCATGTCGCATACAAAACGTTGATTTATTACACATAATTTCTATTTGATAAAGCTCAACCTTACAGTTTAATAATACAGTTAAAGTTAACCCTTAACTGGTATAATACTTTTCACAAAAGTAAGTTGTATGCAAGAGTCATTGCAGATCCCAAATCAGAAATGGAAAATAATTTATATAAAACTGATATTAGAAAAAACTTTATGAATATTTTGTTTTTATGTAGCCTATAAAATAACAGAAACGTGGAAAATTGATCTCTTATCGTACGATTAGTTAGAAAATCAAATCTGTTGTCATTAGTGACCTCAGTATATCACTTAAGGGTTAAAATTATCATTTATTAAAGATACAGAGAGTGTATTTGTTGCATTTAAGCCATAACCTGCTCCGCGAGCCACACTCGTTATTATAAGGTAAAGGGTTAACTCTGAACCTCCATTGAAGTAGTTGAAGATTAATCACCGGCGCGAGTCTACGTTCATTTTTCCTCTAATGACTTTGAAAAAAATCATGCAACAACAGAGGCATTCGCTTTTAGACCAGTTTAACTTCTATAGATCATTCTGTAACGACGCACAGTGTTAACACGACAAACGTCCTGATCCAAAGCCGAATACATAGCTTCACGTAGTAATTGTCACGCGACCAGACTTGATGATGTACTCAAGTCGCCTTGTCAGCTTCCGTGGGTCTGCTCGCTGGAAGATGAAAGGCGAAACGAGTCGTGAGTCTGTCCGCGAGTTTTTTCTCGCGAAACCAACGTCTTCAAGGAGGAGGTTCGCTTTGGTTCACTCCCACCCGGCCCCATTTCCTCTTCAGCTCACGTCCACGCTTCTTCTACTTGAATATGGACTTCCTCATTCATTCGTGGCCACACGCCTCTGTACGATTTTTCGACTTTCTGGAAATCACCACTCGACGCTTTTTACGATGAATCCAACGGTTATTCAACGATTTTCTGCTGTTTTTCTCTGTTGGTCGTCTACGTTCGTTGCAATATTTAGACGCATAGAGGAGGTGTAGGAAGCAGGGTTCTGCTGGAACATCCAATTGATGGGATTATTGGGAGAGGATTGAAGAAGCATTGACGAGAAGTTGCTTGTGTGTTATTGGGTGGATATATCGGTGTAGGAAATAGGTATGTAGAGAATGATAGAATTGGAAATTAGATGACTGTAAATCTTCGATATCGTAGCAGTGATCATAGATTTGTAAAAAGTAGAATTATGTTTAATCGTCTAAGGACCGTATCTTTTATAGTTATTCATTACAATGTGTCCAATTATACATATATCGTGATTAAATGCCGTATGGGAAAAGTTAATGCATCCAGCTGCATGAAGTTCGAATACTGACAGAAAATATAGGCACGTTTACAAATAGATTATCTTGAATTAATTCGGGATAAAGAAAATTGCGTATTACTTCACCCTGAATTAACTAAGGTTATTTCTTTTAATGCTGAAGGTTGTCTTCGCCCAATTATACCAATCACACACAAATTCGTTAATAAATTACAAATGTAAGAAAATTTTTGTTTTAATTCTGTATTGCCTCACCTTTGGAACACTGTTACGCATTTAATTTGGCACTTATTAACATGGTAGTAAGATTAAAGAGAGATGCAAAATTGTAAACTATATTCGAATGTTCGAGTAAGGGTGAAAAATACACTCCTGCAAGGAACAAGTTAATCGAATTTAATGTTTAATTCGCTTCCCTAAAACTGTTTCTAACTGAAAAGTGACCCAGTGAAGAGGTTGAAGAAAGTGATAAAATATCATGGAACAATAATACCTATTTAGAAGAATAGAAGAAGGAAGGAAACAAATTCACTTCTAGAAGTATTCTAAAGGTACAAGTGTATAATAATGTTGTTAGCCAGGGTGTTATTAATCGTTGGACGACGGTAATATATCGTCTGTCAGGGATGCGACAACAGATCATTCTGATCTACGACACGAAAGCGGCTAGGAAAAGGAAAAACCTTTTACATTGTAAATCAATTCGTAATCGTGGCCTTCCAGTACGATCTACCACCGTTTGCAATAGACACGACGCCAGATGAAGCGATCTCTACAGCGGCGAAATAATTCTTCGACGCTGAATGATTTACCTCTGTGCACCCATCGATTAAACTTTAAATGCTCCAAAGCAAGAGAAAATATAAACCAGTTTGTTGCCATTCGAGTAACCATTGAGTAATCTTGATTATCGGAATTGATAATTATCTTGTAGCAAAATTGAAATCGATTCGAAATTGAAATTGAATTCGATTCGCTTAAAAATTCCACATTAGATTGGAGGGAAAGTTATTTGCGTTGCTGGCGTTGAAAATTCATTAAATTTCTTCCTAAGGAAAAGAGAATTCACCGGTAAGAAAAGATTTTTATGGGAATATGAAATTGATCAAATGCAAAGTTCGAGATTCAATGTCTGTAAAAATGATTGATGCATCACTTATTTATCCTGGTATTTATGTGTTATTTAATTAAGTTCGTTTGTATCGAATCATCAATGATTTAGTAAAACCTTTTCGCGATCACAAAAATAGGGTATCTTAAAAATAGAATGTACAACTTGATGGAAAAACTTGATTGAAAGTTACAAGAGTGTGCCAATACTTTTTGCAGCTACTGAATGTCTCAGCTATTGCTTACCTTGCTCAATTGTGAATTCTAAATCAGTATGAATCAACAATATATCACCTATACCATTAAATAGAAGACAACTTTTATTTTTAATTTTAGTCAGTACCTAATCGGTTGCTTGAGGCAATGTGCCAATAAAAAAGGGAAATGAGATGGTTAGTGAACGAATTTATAGGAATACGAATGTTACTAATAAGAATCGAAAGTAAAATTGTTAATAAATGAATTGATGGAAGTGTAAATGAACAAAAATCGTAGTCGGAAACAACATATTGCCTTCTACGCGTGATTCGCAAAAACTTTGAGAGAACCGCGATGCGAAATGTATACGCGTTACGCCTACGCATTGATTTATAGTAAAAGCAATCTTCTTTCCACTTCTCTACTTGATCTATCCTCTGAAAACGGATGTACTCCTCTCTCACCTTCAAACGTGCACGTACGATTTCCGGTCATAGGTTAACGACGTATCAATAGCGATTTCTTTACATTTGCTTTCAACTTAAGAAATTTCTTCGGAAAATGCGTAAAACTTCGCAATCTAATCATAATCCATCCATTCAGTGTGCCCTTCTTACTGAAAAGGTTGCCGATCTCTGCTATAAAGTTTAAAACAGTGAAACTGTCTAGTTTTTGCATCGAACTCATTAACGGTTCTCTTTTCTCTATTTTATTTTTTCTTTACCCTTTCTTCCTTTATTATTTTTCCTTTTATTTCAAGAAAGTATTCCACTTTCTTTATTGTGACATATAGATTTATTTGTTCCTATCATTGTACGGTTACTGCACTTTCTCTATAATTTACGCATTTCTTACCCATTATTTCCCCTTTCTCACTTTATTTTTGCACCCTTTCGGTCCTTACTTGCAACATCAACCTCGTCCGTTTCCATCTCTTTGTCTCTGTGTCTGGTTCTCCCTTCATCATGCACGTGCATCGTACCGCCTACTTAACGCGGATAATTTTATTTTCTCGCCGA
The DNA here is from genome assembly GCA_028830335.1 of Eucera pruinosa. Taxonomy (NCBI): domain Eukaryota; kingdom Metazoa; phylum Arthropoda; class Insecta; order Hymenoptera; family Apidae; genus Eucera; species Eucera pruinosa. The sequence goes on along the minus strand of JAMYCR010000003.1, from coordinate 20,105,091 downwards.
CCGGTAAGCGTGGCCAGTCGTGAAAGCAACAAATTAACCGACGACACTATCGTAGGTCGATACCCAGTATGTGCAGTGAATTATAGAGTGTTCGCGCAACCTTTTGCCAGTATCCGTTTTAAGCGAGCGCGTACACAACGCGCTACCCAACTTGAATCCCGTTTCTACGTGTAACAAACGTAATTACGCGTGGTAATTGCCGTTCTCTCACTTTGTCCCTCACGATCCCTCTATTTAGTGTTATTGCTGCAAGCCATTAGGTTCCTTCACTTCTGTACCGCGGTAGATTAGAAATTGATATCGATGGTATATTACATGTAGTTGAATAGAAACTGATATCTCTTATAAGAGGTATTTATAATAGTGGAAAATTCTAAATAAAATTAGATTTAAAACGGGAGAGGATATATTTATGGGAAAGATATCCCATATTTAGATCTACTTTTCTCTGAATTTTTATAACCAGACTGCGGATATTTGTGCATTTGTGGGAAACATGCGAAACATCGGAAAAGATTGTAGAAAATTAAGAATAGAGCGGGTATGCAAAGTTAATTATGTATTATTTTATTTAGAGGATGAAGTAACCCCCTATTTCGATTCCACTAGTTTCATTTTGTTAATAGAAACAGAATGATATTTGGAACTTCCAACTAGTAGTACAGGGTTATATTACGTGTTTTATTTTACAATTAGTGGTCCTAACTAATTTTTTGAGCATCTGAGGAATGAGGTTCTAAACTAAAAAAAAACAAAAGACCGTCTTGACACAGTTATGACAAATAAATTATACTTAGTATTTCAAAAATCATACAAATCACACAGATTATTCTAATTTTCTCTAAAAGATGAACAATGTATGGTATTCTGAAAAAAAGGGACATTGATAAATAAAACATTTTACTTACAAAAAGCATAAGTGTTCTTTTCGTACGATTTGTTTTTTAAAACTAATTTATACTAAAAATAAAATAACTAAACATTGGAAATTAGATTTTTTAGAGTATTACATATGATATGAATATTATATTTTGTTTTGTGTTGCCATATCTATTAACTTCTTATCCGTAAATTAATAAATAAAATGAAATAAAATTAAATTACATTTTGTTGACATTTACTATTTTATGAAATACTTCATTAATCATATCGGCCATGCTGAAATGTATCAATGACCTAACGCTAGCTCTTCTCTTATCAGAATAGCTTGGCGTCCCCAAAAAAAAAAAACGCTTAATCACGTTAAATAGAGTGTATCATATTATGTAACTATATTCTATTCACCATAGTAAAACACATGCTTTGGAAATACTACTGACTAAAGTAATATAACTTATTTCACGTGGAATACAAATTTCGGTATTGATAAACATACAGAATGTATTGATAAATAAATGCGTATTAATTTACAGATAAGAGGTGTAAGATTCTAATTCGATTCGTGCTTGCAAACATTTATAAAATTACAGTGTGAGGAGTACATTTTAATTCATCAAAATTTTGGCCTACTTAAATATTTGGTATAACATTGTAGGAGCATATTTTCGTATGAAAAAAGAAAAAATAATTCTCGACCGTGACAGGATTCGAACCTGCAATCTTCGGATCCGAAGTCCGACGCCTTATCCGTTAGGCCACACGGTCTGCTAGGGGTAGTTACCCCGAACATGAAAACCCCTTCACTGTCCAATCTTAAAACTCTTTTAAAACATAGAAATCCTCCGCAATCACACATATTTCATATGAAATATTAATTTTCATAACCTATAATACATTCAAAATTAATAAAACGTTTAAACTTTTACAAAATATAAAATACTCTTAATTGGCGCTACAATTACTTCGCTTTAATTAATTACATACATAAAGTATTTCACGAATATTAATCAATAAATAATGTTAAAATAAATCGTATTAATATTAATAAAAACGTATGTATTTCAACAATTTATAAATATTTTCTATACTTTATGCAACAGTATTACAATTCTTTGTTTCTTATTTTTCATTGCATCTACCTCACATTTATCCTTCTTCTTTTTTGTTTTCATTAATCTTACAACTCGTAGTACTCGAATCGATTTGAAAACAACCGTAGAAAATAGAAAAAAAAAACAGTTAAACCTATAGAATTTTCATTACGAAGTCCATTGTTCCCCGCGTTATTGCGTTAAAAAGGAACACGAACGTATGATATACGTATTTCTAAAGCTTCGCCATAAATTTTCTAGTCAAACACCATCGTACCATTCCATTCTCAACCCGTACCGAACCCAACTCAGCTTAATGAAACCGACGATGATGCAGGCCAGACACGCGGCAATTATTGAGCCGAGCATTCGAGACTATTCACTGCTCGAGGCGATCGTTCCATGTCGGAAATGCAGTTATGGAAAAACAATTTTACGTAGAAGAGGATATAGATAACAGTGTGGGAGGGGAGGGATTTTGATCGACGATAAACATGGAGGCCCCACGGCTCGTCGCCATTTCTTTTTTTATTTGTTATCCATGCGAAACACACAGAGGATCCTCTTCTTCTTCGTCTTCTTCTTCTTTCTCTTCTTCGTGGATCCAAGCAAGATAAATCAAGGCCATGCAATAAATTCAGAAGACTCGGACGTTTTATCCTTTGGTAAATACACTGATATAGAGGATGATTTAACAGTTCCCGCCTCGCAGTACAGCTTGTTAGTTAGACAAATGTTGTTCCGTTGTCGTTGCAACTTTCTTTCTGTCTCTTTCTCAGTCTTCGCTATATGGTGTTCGGTTGTAAGGTAAGGTGGTTGTTGGAAATGGTTGTCGGCTTTATTTGGACGATAAAAGCCGGGGCCGGTTTTATTCGGACAGACGCCAGTGGTCTTCCAATTTTGCTCCGTATGAGTCCCTGTTTCAACTTGTTTCAACTTGTTTCATGGGGAATCGTGGGGAAGGAAATTGTAAGTCATGGAGACACCGTTATCTTCCGTGGACAGAATTTAACTGTGATATATTGGGTGATCGAGACTTTGATGTGGGTTCCTTTTTTATTTATGCAGTTTCATCCTCAGGGAGGAGGTTATTCCGCAGTCTTTATTATATTTTGCAATATTAAACTTTCGGTATTGCGTGTTTTTTGGGGAAAAGGTACACCTGTACCATTTTTCCATTGTATCACTTGTCCCTCGATTATAAAGAATGGTTAATTTTGTGCAGATTATTATAATAAAGCAATGAGATGACAAGTTCGATAATAGGAACGCAAAATAAGACAGCATTTGAGTTTCTTTTTTTAAATATTCGTCGAGTTCTGCATTGTACGAGTCCTACTTGCCCATTGTTCCATGCATAGCTCGAGTTAAATGTTAGCACTGTTTCGTGTATTGCGTTGTGCAACGATACATTGCATCACGGTGAAATTTTGATGGTGTCTTCCTTGCAAAAGATTTCCTTTAGGAAGTATATAATAATTCTTTCTTCCAGTTTAATTATCCATATTTCCTTTGTGTATTTCAGTTCCGCGTTTCCAATAACTTCCTGTGTATGAAATATAAAATAATTAAGAAAACTTTCAATAAATATCTTCTCACCGCAGTTCCTATCAATACATCGTTAAATACCAAACATAGATATTTACAAATATTATTACTAGACTACGGATTTGTACGCATTTATGGGAAATTTAGATATGTAAAAAGAGACACAATGAATGGAACATGTAAAAATGTAGAAAATATTCAGAATATAGCAGAAATTAGAATATTTATAGGATGAAAGTACCTCCTATTTCAATTTCACTTCTTTAATTTTGCTAATGAAAATAAGAATTTGCTTACAGATCCGCAGTCTGATTATTACTTTAACAATTCAAAATAATGTCTTTTTATTCAATAGCGATAACGTAATTTTAACTCTAGAACACAAACGTTGTCCAATAACAAATTTACGAGTCTCCAAAATTCGTTTGCGTCTCGACATAGCAAGTTTTATCTTTGATTGAATCCCTAAACCTTCACTAATAAAATATATTCATTTCAAACGGCATTTAAAAATTTGTATTAAAGGTTGCATTGCTGCGATTGCCGTGAGGTTTGCCAGTCGTAAAAATGTTCTAGGGTTAAAGGATTTTTAGGCGATAATGTAATAGTGAAATAGCGAGAGGTCATATAATAGCATATAGTTGAAATCAAACGAAATTATTCCCCGTGTAAGGTAGAACGTGCCCAGAGAATCGCATGCCAACGCGGTATCCCACTATTGTCCAAAAGGCAATTAGCATGCCTCAGCTGACTCTTCTAGCAAAGAGGGGTGAATACATTAAACACTCCTCCGGATATTCGTCGATCGTGCGTGGGAGAACGTATTTCTGTGAACGTTGTACACGCTCCATGCAACATATTTATTCCATAAATACGCATCACCCTAAAAATTCGTGTACAATGACTAAGGACCCTTTCACTCTTTGGGAAAAGACAAATTATTTGTATTCCCGTGTAGACTTTTGTAGCAGCATTTTATATAATTTTGTTAATTCTTTTAAATTGTTGCGTGATATATTTGATACATAATTGAATATATTTGGTAAATTTATGGTGCAAGGAGTATTTGCAAAATTGTAGAAATATGGGCTTGCAAAGTATTTTACCCAAGTTGTGGATCTTAAAGTCTGCAAATTATCAAACTTAAGAACTTCTTTTTTTTTTACTTAAATACGATGAAATTGGAAAAATATTAGAATCCGAAATTTAAATCTTAATCTTTAAATCTCGTCACTTGAAAACTTAATTAAAAGATTGCCTTTACGGAATTGTTTAAGATTAAATTCTGCAGTTAAAGAATCAGAAAAAATTTTCCAGATATTATTTTTCGTAGCTTTTTATGCGACAAATCAAAGAGAATGTAAACGACGTTTCGGCCTATAACCACCTTTGTAGTACGGATAGAAGCTTCAAATTGACTTGAAAAGCTTTTATTCGACTGATATATATATATATAATATGTTGTGAATTCAATTCTATTCAGTAGTACTTCTACAATGCCTATTCTACGGTGTATAATTCGGCGCTTATTTATCGGGCTATCTAATACAAACCATCTAAACAATTTAAATCAAGAAATACCAACGCTGACGTAGCAGTACTGAACAATGGACAGTAGAATAAACTATATTAAGCGTTGTGGACGAAGGCCTCGGCAAAGAGCGGTTTGAATGGCCGAGTTAATTTAGATTCCTCGGTGCACCTCTTGCGGCGTAAAAGACGTCCAAACGTCCGGGCTTGTTTCAATGTTACGTGATGGAAGCCCTCCAGCCCGTGCTACGGACTAAAGCGCGTAATTGACGTAACAACGTACATCATGAACTTTCGTATAGCCGCTGCCCGTTCCCATTTATGGCGTTAACTAACGACGAGTAGCCATAACGCGACCACGAAGGGCTACCATACCGATATACCGGCACGATTGCTACGGTGAAAGCGAACCATTGTCTCTCTTCGCAATCGTTTCGAACGAACAAGTGTTTCCGCGGCACCCCTACCACGCATCCGCTCTTTTTCAGATTTATTCGCGCTTTGTACAGAGAGATTTAATCCCAGCGGCGGATTTAGGTATAGTCTAAGGCAACAGCTTTTAGGGGCTGGCGATTTCGCGAGGATAATTTCACTTTAGGTTTTTCTCTACACGGTAGAAAATCATGCAATTTTAATTAATCCTTTAATTGAGGAAAAGATTATTGCGGGTTCTAATGTGCTGAGATTTAACGAGCAAAATGTGAAGTTAAATTGTGAAAGTTTATATAGATCATGATTTGCATCCTTTATATAAAAATGTGAACTTAAACAGGATCGAGTTAACTTCTTGGCTTATAACAACGAGTTTACACTCGTGGTGCAAATTAAGTTTTTCGTTAATCTTGAATTTTAGTTCTAAATGTAGTGGCAGTTTATAAGACTGAGCATTACCAAGTACAAATTACGTAGAATATTTTAAAAGTTTCGCATTTTGCATAGTGTAAAGTAATGAATAGCTAGCAATATAGTGAATAGTTTTTAAAGAATTCCTAATTTAAGGGGTTGATAGATGTACAAATTGCATTATAATAAATTCGATCTTCCCTTACAGGGAACTTAGAACATAAAGGACTTAAAGGGTTAATTTTTTAATAATTGATTTACAGCACACGAATTGGCACAAAAAATTTAACTTTGAACGCATATCGTACCTGTAAATAATAACGAAAAATTTGTAATTCTGGAAGAAATAGCAAAGAATTAAGAGTGGATTTACGAGAATGATATATATACATATATGCTTCTTCGTTATTTCTTGAAGCTTTAGAATTTATATGCTTCCAAGAACAGCCGGTACCCTTCAATTATTTATGGATAGAGCAACTTGCAATGCTAATTAGAAGTCGATGCGCTTGGAGTTTCGTCTTGCCTGTCAATAGCGATTAAAGTATCATAAACACGCGAGAACGGCAGAGTTCAAACAGAGATTACGGGATCGCAGGCCGGTTTCCATGAGTTAAGGGCGTGCTGCGTTGCATATCTTCGTGCCTTGTACTGCAGGTTTTGTGCAGGTCGTGTGCAAAATTCAAAGAATACGTTACAAAATCCACGGTGCTGTGTCTCCCCTTTCCTTACACCTTATAATTTTCCAAGAATGCTTAGAGACAAGTGATCCAGTTAACAAAGGGTTTTACAATAACTTCTAATCTCTTACGTAGCAATTCTGATTCACCTGAACTTTGATTCTTGAATTCAGTAAATTCATGTAAATTTTGAATGTCAAATAAAGCTTTAAATGCTCGGTAAATTAAGTTGTACTTTGAATATCGAATAAACGTTTAATGCTAGACGAATGAACGTGAACTCTGAATTCATATTTTTAATGAGACTTTGTGTATTGAAGTTCAAACGTATCTTTTGAATTCTAGACAGCAGCTTTGAACTTCAAATTCTGAACATTATAAATAAATCTTGAATCTCAAATTCTGAACCCTAATTGTAAACAAATCCTGAATTTCAAGCTGTAAATTTTTAATGCTTCTAAATCTTTGATTCTCACGCTTCGATTGAATATTTGAATCCTGATAAATGAATTTGAACTCCAAATGAACCTTTGAGACTTTACTTGAACCGATTAATCCTTTGATTGCGGTGCGATATTTTCTTAACCATTGCAACGGAGCATTGGCATAATCAGAAACGCGCGCATGTTCTACGTTTCAAAAATTGTAGTTACTTGTAAACGAATTAACCCGAAGAGTAAAATAATAAAATGTTACGTTGCTATTAAACAAAACCTCGAAATATATATTATATAATAAACCCTAACTTATTATATAATAAGTTAGGAAATTAATATATGCTGTATGATACAGAATCTAGGTACTGGGTGTACCTGTAAGCTTTTCATAGATATTGATATATATTTACATATATATATATATATATACACACGCCTTTTGAAGTCAAAGGGTTAAACACGTATCTACCAAAGTAACAAAGCAACATTCTAACAATTCTACAGAGAAATTACATTTCCGATACATTTTACACCTAATTCGTAAATTGTTCGACTAGTTATCTAATTGACAGTAGCTCAGAATTGCTCGTGTCTAAAGGTTACTCGTATTTTCTATAGAACGTTAGAGTTTTTCGCTTTGAAAGAGAAATTTCTTCCTGTTAGTCTCAGTCACAGATCATTCCATCGTACTGTCGACTCTCGGTCTACCTTGTTGCTGATCCCTGTTGGTAATCATCAATACCGCAATGCCAAAACGGACTCACAGAGTCGGAGGATAGACGTGGAGCTGTACTTCGCTTTACAAGCTGCTTCCCTATTATTACCGTTCCCGGGATACAATTTGAATATTATATGTTACACTATCAGTGGACGCTGCAAGTGACCGCTATTATTAAGTGTAGCAGTAAGTAATTCACTATTTCTAAATCGGTTGATGAATTTTTTTTTTATGAAAATAATAAGCCCGAATAGAAATTTATAACTTGTCCGTAAAATGTAGTAAACAACAGCAATTACATTTAAGACCAAATAAGTATCTAATTTTGTTAAAAATAAATGTTTGATTAAATTAAAAAAAAAGTGGATTATTTATTGGTGCACCTAATATTTATTTGTTACTTTCTTAATTTAAGAGACCGTCACTTTGTTGAACTTCTTTGCGCGTTATTTCATTTAGTAGGGGCAATAATCACATTCGTTATGATTAAATTGAACTCAAAAAATATTATTTCGGATGATTAAACGAAGTTTAATCACCACCTCTAAGGTGGTCGAATTTCTATAGTATAAAACACGGAATGATAGCAACAAAATATTGTCAATAGATCATTTTAAGAATTTGTTTAAGTAGCTACAGTTTCAATAAACGTGTGTATGGAACGGAAATATTATAGCATTCTTCGTTTCGTCAAGATAAATTCCTAAAGTTGAAGTCAAGTCTTAAAATTGCTTCTCTAAACCAAGATACCATTTTAACCCTTCCATGGATTTGCAATTTCATTTCCACAGTTCAGTTTTCATTCTAATTTCAATACCAAATTAATACGTGCAGACTAATTGCTTGGCGGCACTAAAAATTTGATAAGATAATTCTAGATCGTACAAAATTTTCAAATAATTACATCAACACCTATTGAAACATGCTTAGTTTGAAATTATGTGGGGCCCCTACGGCTCCCATAATCTATATAAGGCTTAATCCTTTTGTGATTAATGGGTCGCATATTTTCCACTCGAATGCTCAAACATTAATCACAATTTAGCGCTCATTACGGACCCAATAATAAGGAAGACTGCAACAAAAACGTTCTTAATAAAAAAAATAATTCAGTCATCAGTTCGGAGATGATTGAAGATGATAGATAGAGTATTTTGCGCTTCTACAAGAAGACAAAAATTGACAAGGATCCTTTTTGTTATAAACCCGTTAATTTACGTCATAGGATACAATTTCTTCGTACCAACACCAAAGCAGAAAATGATCATCCTACACTCATAATAACGATAAGATGAAACGGGTTATGCCCCGGCATTAACATGAAATAGACCACTACTCATAAACCTCAACACGTACGTTCATAGCATATCATATTCCCCAGATAGTTTCCCCTTATCCACTTCATTTATAGATTGGAATTGGAAGCAGAATTTAACGAAACATTCAACGTTTCTCAACCCAACTGACTTCTACAGGCCAATCAACGAAAACGCTAAAAATAGAAGAGAAAGAATCGTAATGATAAGATTAAGATCCCACTAAGGCCACAACAAAATTCACCCGCAATTATACCTTGGGCAAAATCTGACATCTCATTGTCAATCATATTTTATTCGTACACAGAAAATTGAAACATGAGAGACGCAAATGCGACATAGGGTAGATGTCCCAATTGCTGCCACTTTAACCCTAGAATTACCAAGGCAGTAAAAATGGCTGGTTGCTAATTTATCATACAAATTATATAAACTTGCAGCTGCGAATTTTTAAGAACATTACGTGAATTTCTGTACAAAATATGAATAAAGATTTATTTCAGTTATATCATATATGTATATATGATATTTTATCAATATATATATTTTTTCAACCGTCTGCCATTTTTATTTCTTTGATACAAATATGTATATTTTAGTCGCCTGTAGTTCTAGTATTAAGGTTATCGCGCAATTTTGAATTATTTTAGAAGTTATTTAACCAACGAATTGTTCAGGTTTGGAGCACAACATCGGTCAACGTCTCTTTTATTTATGATGATTTTTTTTTTCGTATGTTAAATACGATATATTACGTACTAATCCATTGAAAATATATAACAAAGTCCAATGTCCCACTGACTGCCACTTGAAAAGTTGCCACTTAAGTGGAAGTTATTCTTACGTACAATATTAGCGCATTAGTTTATATGACGGATAGACGATAAATCGTAACACGCATCACCTTTACTGCATCATAAAAATTTCCGTAAATTCTACTTACAGTACTTACATTAGTCGCGTTTTCATGCTCAAACGACACAATGCGCCTCCTGATATTTATTTTTAAATACTAAATATAAACGTATATGCGAGGTCCATGTGTTGTTACAATAAAAATCAAGTCCGAATTTAGTATTGAATTCTTTTTAGTCTCCATTCTTCATACGTTCGCTCGCTATTAAATAAAATAATTCAAGTGACGATTAATAGGGGCACTGATAGTAATTGGGACATCTACCCTAGAATCGAACACTGCCCTTTCATTCAAGAACCAATCTATTCTACAAAATTTAATTAACCGATCTTTAAGTCGCTAATGACCAAGATGTCATAAAATAATGACAGAGAGGAAGAAGAAGAGAAATGATTGCAATAAAACAAGTAAATACCGTAGGGTAACGAGTGAATCTCCGCTGGCATTGATTTCATTGCCATTATGCGAGATGAATCTAGGTTATTAAAGTCAACGTAAACGCGCATATTACTTAATTACATCGCGAGTTTTACAACCTCCGCCGGTGTAAATATCGTTCGACGTGCGTAACGCTTAGATGACCGATAAAACCGGCGAACACCTTGTGTTCTCGCTGTTATACATACAGTTACTCACAAAATTGAACGTGCACTTATGTTGCCGATGAAAAATAACTAAAAAGTAAATATACACACACGTGTTCAAAAGTAGAAACTCAATATATTTCAGATATTCTGACAGAGAGTACGTAAAACATTCTTGAGATAAAATTATATGTACTTGATACGAAACGTAAAAGTATAACTTTTTTGTTGATACAAAATTGTCATTATACATATGATACGTGTGATAGAATTAATTATTTTTCCATAAAGAAGGTGAAATATTGTCCTATTCTTCTTTTAATTTCATTTTGAAATCTTCCCTATCCGTAAAAATATAATTTATCATTTTAGATTCCAATTTTTCCAAGATATGTTCAATCATGTTAATAGTTTGAGTACACTGAAAATTAACCATTTTTTAGCCATCTTTTTCATTGAGTTTCAAGGGTGTACGCTCAATTTTGTGAGTAACTGTACATAGGCGATGTTATTCGATCGCTGGTCGCTTTTCATCCATAAGTATTTAACGATTAACTGCGATGAAGGATGACCAGGTGACGTTGGTCTAATCGTTGGATTAAATACGGGTGGTGTGCAACTGGCATAGGGAAGACTGCCGTTACTTCCGGTGAAAGGGGAAGGACAAGGTGATGCGCCGTTCAGTGGCCGCTCTTTGCGTACTTCCTGCAGATGCGCGATTAATTTTGCAACGATAGTTATCGTAACACAATTTTCATCTGTTGTAATTTACGGTAAGTTACCAAGCTTTGAGCTGTTGATGAAACATTTTGGGATCGCTTATCCAATGAAAGAGAAACTTGGTTTGAACTTCTTCACACGGTGGCTACAAAAAGTAGATGTATGAATATACGTACATTTTCAAGTTAGGCCTTTTTTTTAATCAGATTCTTTATTTTAACACTACCATAACTAATGTTTATAGTCACAGATGATTACTATTAAGCCTTTAACCGTGGACGACGAGTTAACTTGTCTTACAAATTATCAATATTTTAGATGCAGTAGTTTACTTTTTCAGAAATTCTTAATTTAACAGGGCATCATTGTACGTGCATCAAAAACACATTATTTTATACTTACGTTCGTAACAATTAAAATTCCCCTAACCCATATCAACTCCTTTTTATTAATTTTAAATTCTGCATGTAAAGAGGATTCCGCCGAAGAAATTATCCGGTTAATTTATGGGTTAAGTATTAAGGTTAAGTAATGGGAAATTTATTTTAGGTAGACCTAATTAATTAGTTCTTGAATTACGAAATAAATATAGTTATGTATAAATATTTCCTGTAGCCACTGTATGTCAAGTTAATTCTTATAATTATAGAAGATGAAAAGTTATTACAAAATTAGTCTATGTTTATTTAAAATTGCTGCTTTAGACTATTATTGCATTCCTTTCGTCGCAATATTTTCCGTCTTTTTTCGTTTAGGATTACATTCTCTAAATGGATTGTAATCCGTATCTAAAAAGCGTTATTATGTAACAAGATATTCATTGAAATGGTATTGTAACTAGTATTACAATTATAGTTCGGTTTTAATGTGTTAGGTGTACCAATAAGTAGCTCACTGTTCTTTTAATAATAAGAGAGTGTAGTTCACATTGAAATTATTATTTCACTTCTTTTTTGGTTACCAGGACCAACTTGTAGCTTCATTTGGAACAAAAGGTGAATTATTTTTTGGTACACCTAATATTTTTCGAATACGGTTGACACTTGAAATAGAGGAATTCTACAAAAGTTCCAAAGAAATACATTGAAATTTATTTATAGTAATCGTATTAAATTGAATTTAATGATAGCAATAAACTTCTTACTAGCGTCGTAGTTTCCGTTCCCAAGACGAATTCTTCACACTATACTAGTAACGATCATACTATAATTCAAATAATTCATAGCCAATTAGCCATAACATTCTACGAATAAATTTCCTTACTTGTCTTTCATTTAGCTACTCAAATCCATTACAATCGTATTTTAAAATATTTCTCGACGAGATAGGAAACGTAAAGTAAATACTTTCAACGTACAATGAGAAATAGTGTGATTAATCGCACCTTGTTTGTACCAAATAAATTGTTACCGGTAGGAAATATAGCAAGAATGCATACCTTTCTGATAAATAGACAACGATGTTACAATACTTAACAGTTTCTTGGAGATCGTAGCCGTATAATTAAGATAGGATTGTTAATTGATATACAGATCTTTTGAAGAAGGTACAGGTAGTTCGTCAGGTATATTAACACAATTTTTGTCCGTACTGCAAGTAGTTTCCTTTCCCTTGTTAGCTTGTTACTTGAACTAACGCCGCGTGAAATCGACACCTTTGTGAAACTGTTTGGCCCCTTTTTTTTCATTTAACAAGGTAATTTGTGGCCAGGGGAACTTGTAAGGCGAGAAAAAATATTAGCGGATTGAATCATTTTTACTCGAAAATGTGGATAATTTCAGATTTTTGAGAGCTTCGAATTCTCAAAGCCTCAAATTTTTAAAGCTCTAAATTTCTATAAACAATATTGCTATAGACTTCTATATTTACAACTTTGATTTCTCAAACCTTCGAGTTTTCAAGACTACTTTGAGATTTCTCGAAGCATAGAATTTTTAAAGCTGAAAATTTCCAATTCTTCAAATTTTCAAAGTCTTCAATTTCTAAAGGTTCGAATTCTCAAAGCCTCAAATTCTCAAAGCCTCGAATTCTCAAAGCCTCGAATTCTCAAAGCCTCGAATTCTCAAAGCCTCGAATTCTCAAAGCCTCGAATTCTCAAAGCTTCGAATTCTCAAAGCTATAAATTACTAAATCTCCGAATTCTTAAATTTTCCGTTTCTGAAGATTTCAAATTTTCAATTCTTTAAATGCGCACGTTCAATTTATTATAACCGAATGGTCCACTTTGCGGTGAAAAATTATTATAAAATACTAGTTCTTCGGCAATATACTTATATAACTATCGACAAGAAGATCGCGAGATAAGTGGCGTCGGTGGATTAAATGATCGATTACGAAGATTGAAATTCCTTATCGAGCGATTGCTTCATTTCTCATTTCTAAGTTTTTATTCGATCTATTAATAAACGCCAGCATGAAGCCTCGTAACCAGCAATTTGAACTTGATTATTTCTGACAACCTTTTCACCTTCGATTCCCAAGATTTCTAAAATCCAATTTATATAACCATCATAATTAAGCTTTCATAGTGCTCTATTGTAAAATACCAAATCAGAATCTTCAATGAATTTGATAATATCTTATCATTTGTACAATGTGGGAAATATTAATAACATTGTACCATTCGATGTACGATATGAGCCGACCCTTAAGCCACGTTCTTGTGTCTTGAACCAGCCGGAATTTCCGGAGTTACATTACTAGTAGCAAGTTTAAAAGCACTATACTACTTAAACGATAGATCAGTAAAAAAGAATAAGCAAAATATTCATTTGTAGTTCATGTTACATGATTCGCTATTAAGGTAAGGAAATACGACACAATGGATTCAATTTCAACGTGATTTGCATTCATTACTTGCTATTATTTCCTCAAACCAGCGATTCTCAACTTGCGGTACGTGTACCACCGATGATACGTAAGCTGAACCAAATTCTTCCAAATGTTAACATTATGTACAAGAAGGGAGAAAAGATTTGAAATCGATTATGGAGAGAAAAGGGCAAAGAGTAAATAATTTTTCTGCATTTCACATGAAACACTTTCTAGTGAAGAATGTTTTTATGGGTACGAATAGACACTACCTACGAGGTGGTACGTGACTTGATCGCATATTGGTTGGATGATACGCGAAGGAAAAATGTTGGGAACCGATGTCTTAAACGATTACGTCATACATTTCCTATTGGATGTATGGAGAATTTTTAGTCTTGGCTTGACGACTTCGTTGCATTCAAATCAGTTACAACCTATTGTCACGGAATCCGAATGTTGGCAGAAAGGTAGCAGAAATTTAATTTACGATACCTTGGTTACATACGGAGCGAATCTCGCAACTTGATCACCTCAAATAACTTGTGCATTATTTGTTATAGAAAAAAATGTTTCAAATAAAAGTTGCATGATATTAAAAGGAATATATAATATAATATCGTAATTAGTTTTTTGTTACTTTGCTTCATCGCCGAGACATTCTTTACTATAACGAATAATGTGCAAGTGACTTGAGGTGATCAAATTGCGAGATTCACTCTGTATAATATAAATAAAAGAAAATTAAAAATGAAAACTTTCGCGCACTCCTAATAAGAGAATAAATGCAAATAAAGTATCATCTGACTCACTGCTAGTGAACTTATAGAACATATGAATCATTACATATTCTTATAAACATTCGTAAAATGATCTGAATAAAAATGTAAACAAAAGGAGGCCACAGAATAAATGACAATTTATCTACAGAATGCTAAAAATTGTTTAGTATTTATCAACGAAAATGTGGCAATATAATTTTTACCACAAGATTATGGTATAAATGGTTAATTTATTACAACTGAACGCGTCTATTAATCAGAATCATTTTATCGAACAATTTATTCATTGCTTAATTCGTGTTACAACGATGAGCGTGGTATCTCGAGATATGCTCTCGCTTCCAAACTTTCTGTCGGTGGTGTACATGTTGCGAACCGAGCCCAAGTTCACAGACCGCAAACTAACCACGGCTTAATTAATACTTATTCAACGCGAGGCTGCTCATTTCTATAATGATAGCAAGGAACAAAAGGCAAGCTCCTTTTCACCGTGCATTTTATTAGCCCCAGGTCTCTACGATCGTCGTGTACTCGATTTCACGAAGATGTTGCGAATGACGCCGTAAATGCTGATGGACGCTGTGTAAAAACGAGCTCCCACAGTTGCCAGAGTGTTATGGACAATAATCCTAACGCATTTCGCTCTATCGTTGTTTTAGTGTAGGTATTATACTGCGAGCTTTATAGCTAAATTACAGAGAAGCTAGATTATAAATTGTGAGATAGTATATCTTTATTTTGTAGTTAGAATTAATCCATTAAAGACCAGCGTGTTTTAACGCAGCATTTCATTTGCAATCTTTTATTTATTTTTTTAGCCAACTTACATCGCTGTATCCCGTTTCTCATTAATGTACTTTGAAAAGGCATTCCAGGGATCTGTGTAGTAATCTTTTCATTACTATTTCTTTCTCCACGTAGGTTATACAATTTTTGTAAAGTTTGGAAAAACTACGAATAAAATGTTACGTTAACGCGATGTTGCTCCTTAATGGGTTACAAGTCCGAAGAAATTCTGTTCCCGTATCTTACTCATCGTATTTTACAGTCGCATTCTTAAGCTCTATTAAAATCAGACTTTTTACTTTTATCCGTGTTTGCGGATTTATTAAAACATGTAAATCAATGTTTTGCCAGATTCATTAAATAGTACGCAGTCGTTACTTGTCACAGAACTATCATAAACTTTTATGGACACAGTAGGAGGACTAAATAAGCTTAGCATTACTAGTCCCTCAATTATTGCAACCGAATTGCAATTAGATGCGACGATAAGCAAACGAACAAGCTCGTCGCTGAGTCGATAAGAAGAACGATGATGGTATTTCATTTACAAGCCCATTCAAATTAAGCAAAGGCGAAAGCCTGCTTCAGTGGACGGGAAAAGGAATAATGCGACTTTTCTCGCCGGTTAAAGAAAGATGGTCGCGCTGAAGCGGGAGTTCCATCACTCACAGGCAATTTGAATGATTCATGAGTGCACGCGTCGCCATCCGGACTCGAAAAAGATAACTTTCCCGTTTACAACTATAGGCCTGGCGATTTTCATGTAGGGCTTGTCGATGATCCCTCGTCGCTCGTTGGAAATCTGTAGCCACGCGGCGAAGGGGGTGAAGTTTCGCTCGAAGGGATACCTTCATGATTTATGGAAGATGCGTCGGGTACCTACCGCGTTGGAATTATTGGCGAGATCCTGATATGTCTTCGTCGCAGTTGTCGTCCTGATTGTAAGACGGTAGTATCTTGCCACGTCAAATGGCTTCGCAGATCATTTGTTCATTTGCGATCTCGTCCGCAAACAGATCTAAAGGAGCTGGAGATTTTCTGTGCGAGGATTATGGTTCGAAGAAGGCACTTTATGTTAGTACTAGACTACGGGTGTTTATGCAAATTCATACTTTTACAATCAGATTTAAAAGTGGGGGGGGCGGGGAGAGAAGACTCAAGTAAACCGTTAAATTAAAGTGATTTTCGTCAATTTTTTGACAACGTGAAACCTTAATGAAGATTTTCGTCACTTTCCATATGTATATATTCTTGAACGTTTCAAGATATAAGAATTTTTTTTCTGAACTCCCAAGTACCAAAATTCTTTAATTTTTCGACTGCTACCTATTTAACTTTTGAATATCTAAACTGATAAGTACCCAAGTTTCTGAATTTTCAAATATATTTTTGTATTACCAGGTGTTTAAATTCTTCAAATTCTGACGATACCCGTAAGTAACAGAATTCGTTAATTTTCAAGCCCCCAAGTTACCTAATTTCTTGAATTCTTAAGTATCCGAATCCCACAAATTTCTGAGAACTGGAATTGCTTAATTTCCCAGTACCTTAATTCTTGAATTCTTAAAATCCCCGATTGCGTTTAAATCAAGATGCATGCTACTTGCGAAAGACTCCACTTGGCACACAGTAGAGACAGAGAGAGTGAATTCTGACAGAGATACAACTTCTAATTGCAAGCTTACAAACGGATATCGTAGATTCATTGATGGACACTTCGGTGGGCTTGATAATGTCTTGATCGTATCTGTTCAGAATTCTAGCGGGAGGTACTCATGTCCCGCATCTAGAAATTTTTATCTGATGTAATTGCATACCAAAATGACCACGCATAAGGTATAGGATAAGTTAATCACGGGATACGATCGTGTGATAAGAGGCGGCACGCATTATGTACTGAGAACGGATGCGGGTAGCACCTTTTCTCTTTTCTTCGTGTCTTCCATACGTTTCAAAATCTCGATTTCTTAATGAAAACTCTCATAGACAATAATATCACAACCATATCTTGCCATTATTAGCAATATACGTACTTGCACTGAAACCAAAATATTTCAAATACCAAGCTTCCTAAACTCTGAAGTTTAAATATAAGAATGAAATTTAAATATTCTATCTCTCATTTTAATATCGAGCATCAGTGCGGTATCTTCGAATTTCGCAACGTTGAAGTTTTAAGCTTTCGATATTGCAAGAACTCAAAATTGCTTCGAATTACCAAGTTGCTTAGATTTCCAAGACTGTGAATTTCCTAGCTTGTACAATTCTAAGCCTTCGAATTTCCAAGCCGTCACATTCCAAACCGTTAGGTTTCTAAGTTCTTGGATTTCCGAGACTTTGAATTTCCAGGTTTTCATAATTCCAAGCCTTCGACATTTTAAGCTCGCAAATTCCAAGTCATCGAATTTCCAAAAAGTCGGATATCATAGATAAGCATCTCGGTTTAAAACGAAGATTCTATTGGAGTTTCGTTAAGCTCGTATAAATAATCTTTAGGTGTAAAGTTTCAAACCTTTCTAACTGAACGGGTAGATATCGTTTTCGTCGCCCACGTCGAACCACAAATCGAAACCCGCCAAAGCCTGTTTTTTTCCCCCATTTTCTACTTAACGGTACCAAGTTACGTGGAACATCGTGCGCACGAGACAACTTTAAGAATTTATGCGTGACAGTTTCTCGGGGGGGCAAGACAGTTTGTCTGTGGACTACTTAAGAATTTCTCTATCTATACTAAACCTTTTCTTACCTGGACACGGCCAAGACAAGATCCCTTGTAGTAACGACGCAGATAACGTGACCCTTTCGTTGTGGAATTGCTTAATTTGTGAACGTAAAAGTACGAAAACTCTATGGTACCCCAGAGTTTCTTGGTCTGGGTTACCTTTTAATGAGATTGAAACGTCTACGTTGAACTGTTTATTACTTTCCCGCATTTTATGTCTCTATCAAAGTTGAACTAATGAAGTTTGGTCACGAACCAATCGCGAGACGAAGAGATTTGTATTCTTAAATCTTCGAATCCTTACGATCACAAATTTCTAAATTTGCCAATTACGACACCGAGAAATTTGCATTCTTAAATCTTCGAATACTTACGATCTTAAATTTCTAAATCTGCGAATTCTTAAAATTTTGAATGAGGGTTTCGAATTAATGAGGTATTGATTTCTCACTAGGGTCGAAATTTTAATGTTTCGAATTCCTAAGGCTTTGAATTTCCATAGCTTAAAATTTGTAATGTTTCGAATTTCTAAAGCATTGCATTCTCGAAGCTTTGAATTCTTAAAAATTCAAGTACATGAAGCTTTGAATTCACAAAGCTTCGAGTTCTCAATATTTCGGATCTCTAAAGTTTCGAATTCTCAAAGGTTCGAAATCTTAAAGCTTTTAGATTCTCAAATCTTTGCATTCTTAAATCATCTAATCCTTAAAATTTTAAAATCTCAAATCTTAATCTCTACGCTCCCCATTTATCCTTTCCTTCGGCTGTATTTATAAAGATACGAATTTGCATAAACATGCGCAATCTATTTGCAAGATAAGATCACGTTACCGTGGAATAATGCACAAAGTAAGAAGAACTTCTTGTACTTCCAATATACTTAGAATTTTTAATGTACTTTCTAGTATGGAACTTGGCAAAACATAAGAAAGCCATCCATCATAATTCTCGGTAAAAGTTTATCATGAAATCAACGATGAAGCTTGATTCGAGCAGAAACTGGAATAGAGCGGTTCGTTAGTTTAGGCACGTTTCATGCGACATGAGATTTCAAATGTAAAGATCATACGTTAACGTTTGCAATTTTTCTAACTGGAAGAAAGCCTACTGATAAATCTTTCATGGCTTAGGGGCTTAGAATGTCATCGGATTCTTTCAGAATTCCTGTCATACTAGCACACGAGAGATCGACGTGTCTCTAATCTTAAACAAGTAGAAACGTCTATCGAGATGCGCTTACCGGATGCTAATAGTTTCTCCTCTTAATTTGTTTCAGACTGGTGTCACACCTTTGCAGAGGGCCGCCTCTGAGGGCCATTTGGAGGTAGTGGAATTACTATTGAAGCATAGCGCGGATGTTGCACGTCAGGATACCGTGGTAAGTGAACATTTTATTTTACAAACTAATTCGGTGCCTTTTCTCACGGAATTTAAGATGTATTTACAAAAATTCAAACGCTTAATCAAATTTTATAAATGAATTCGATGAAATTTAAGATAACGTGATTATCATTTTCTCGAAGCCAATTTGAAATAAATAATGAAAATAATAATAACTTTTAATACTGAAAGTAATCTTCGTTGCTTGCATTTGTCAGACAGTTAAAGAATTCATACTTTGAATAAATATGGAGATTTTAATGCTATAATGTTGCCTGCTTTAATGTAAAGGCACTGAATTATCCTCTTACCTACGCTTTTATATTTTTGTAATGACGACGGATGGTTAAATGGGTCGTAATTTAATTACTGGTAACAAGATATCAGAAAAATTGGTATCAGAGAATATTACGTAATCGTAGGCTCATTCATATAAATTTGTATTTCATTGTTTCTCACTGATTTCTTTAAATAATTTTACTAAATCCATTTTGTTTAATATCTAAACTTATTCTTGACTAATAGACACTTTTCGAGGAAATCTTTCCTCCGACTATTGCATTTTTAAGAGCGAAAGATATTACTTACGTTTCCCTAATTGATTTCAACTCGGAAACTTCAACGCGTGGCCAAGCATTAAGCGCAACCTTCCACGCGCATTAACGCTTATAATCAATTATTAACATGACTTCCAACAGCTATAGATGATGTTTTAATAATTTATGGTTAGTGTTTCAATGTATTAATTATGCTAATAAAATGTAATCTGTGATAGTAATGGTACAGGAAATTCACTTAACTTTTATAATAAAATATAAATGAAGCGTTTACATATTAGGTATAGAAATTAATTCGGTGCTCCTTTTCCATCACATTCAATGCTCATTTACGAGGATCAACCACAGTTTTAATGGTTGGAATAATCTCCATTATTTCGCATACTTGTTTTTCATCTATAAGGCAATCAACGAATTCTTCCCTGAAATTATGATGGACATTTTAAGTGGGTAAAGTTGATTGGTTCGCTGTTAAAGCACCGAATCAATCTCAGTGATCGAAAATCAGCTAGAACAGTCTAGTTCAGTGATGAGGAAGCCCTTCGAAACGTTGCATTTCATTCTCCCGTATCGAAAATAATAAATTCGACTGCATAAGGTAACACATTTTGATTAATATATTAGGTATAGTAGTTAACACGGTGCCCTTTCCCCTTTTATTTCCTATTCAATGCTCATTTACACAAAAATCAAACACTATTTTAATGTTGAATAATTATTGAACATTAGATAATTCTTTTTCGTTCACAAGACAACTGGAAAACTCCTATTTTAAAATACGATAGAGGCCTTAATATTGCCCTCATTGCAACCCATACGGAATATTAGGTTTTCCATTTTGGCCCACTGAAGGACGAAGGTTGTTCATCACTGACCTAGTCTAACCTTAACTCAAAAATTTCGATTTACACGTTTATTCGTTGTTGGCGATATTTCTTAATATATCGAACTCATTGCGTTGCGATCCTTTTAAATTAATGAACGTTTTCGACCTTTGAACTTTACGTCTACACATAATATCTACCACTGGTCTCAATTCGGTATGTAATTTTTTTGCCATCTTATTTATGGTTCTATCGTAACGTCGCGAATGAGAATTCTCGCTGCTACCAAAGTGATTCTACAAAACATAAAGCCAAACATAAAGGGAATCGTGTCGAAGCCTCGGGGGATACACGTTGGAAAAACGCGTCTCTCGCGGCGTCGCAAACGCATAAACGATTTTTCTCCATCCGACTTACCAATCCCCCGTTCTTAAAAATACAAGAATGTACTTACTTACTTACTTACTTACATTGATACGCGTATCTTGCTCTTGAGAACGTTCGTTGCGCAGCATGCGGTCCAATAAAAAAAAAGGGGGGGGGGGGGGAAAACGCCGGTAAGGAGAAATCGCTACCAGGAAGAGGGACGCGCAAGATGGCAATAATTTCGCGTTCTTTTTAGAAGAAACAGTTTACGAGAATTTTTGCGTGCCTGTAGTGGCAGCGGTCCTTTATCACTTTCTCGAAGGTGATCCCTCGAGGCTGCACTCGCGCGTGGATTTTCTTCGTTTTGCCAGAACGTTTCGTAACGCTCGGTGTGTCCCCTTGGTGGTTAACGAGAACGCGACACTCACCAAGGATAATAAATCCATGGCTATGTTCGTTCGCTTGATAGATGCGATAACCAAGAAGAGGATAAAATATCCGCGACAGGGATATTCTGTTTGTAAATCGGCGAAAGTAAATTGGCAAATGGGCAGTTGGGGTTGTTGTTTTCCATGGAGTAGCATCTTGAATTCTCGGATACGAATGCGCGTGGAGATATAAATTTGCAATAAGATTTTATACAAACGAAAGGTATCTATAAATACACTTACCGACGTAAGTTAATCTCTTCGGCGACGGGGAGCAGTTTTCTGCCCCTTTTACGCGGATTTAGAGGATTTATCCGTTTAAAAAGGCACCGATAAACGACTATTCCAATAATTTAATTCAATGTAACGTAAAATATAAAGATATACTTCGTGAGTAGACAGTTCTTCCGTCGTACATTAAGGAATTGTAAAAAAAAGAAATTGGAACCCAAAACAGCGTATGTAGGACCTCGCTGAAGGATTAAGAAACAAAGTAATGATTTGCGAATTTTTGCGAGTCCTATTGTTTTCTGAGATGCACGAATGAGAATTAAAAATAGAATAACTTATTGTTTATTGACGTATGCATTGTTATCCTTTCATGCTAATTTTAATTCTAAGCTATGTATCGCAGAAGATAAAGAATATGCAGAAATCTTTAAATGACTATTTTGTTTCTTAACTTTCGTTAGTAATTGTATATGCAATATCATCTATGCAGAGTATATTATTGGAAGTTTGTGTTTGCCATATTAGACTGATAGATGTTATACCTGTTTGAAACTTGAGTTTATTATATTAGATTGAGGGATAATAGAAATTAAACAAAATTATACGTATTTTGTATTGCGGTAGTTTAAAGTTTAATTTTATTATTTTAAGTTAGTAGGAAATAAAAGGTAAGCAAAGTTAAACAGTTCTTCTAAAAGAATAATAGAAAATAGAAGTTAAACAAAGTTAAACGCATGTCTTATTACGGTAGTTCGAACCTTGGCTCAATTATTATATGTACCAACAGTGAATATTCTATTTTGTTAGAGTTCAAATGTTTAGTAATTGCGTAATTGCGACTGTTTGATATTTAAAAGGTACGAAGGTTCCAGAATTTACCTACTCCAAAAGCTTCAAATTTCAAAGACTCGGTAATCTTTAAATATGGAAATTCGAATGTTTATTAATTCCAAGGGTTTGAAGTTTTGGTGACCAGAAAAATGAATTACATATTCAATGTAATTACGTTAAACCATAGTAGATGGTAGGAATTACGCAAAATTTAATAAACTGCGTACTGCAACTGTACCTAATAAATCAATCATATTAACTGTAAATTAATGATACGCGTAAAGCATGATTACTGTGACATTCGTCGCAGCCAAGCGTTAACCATGATTCCCACTATGAAAGTGTCTTTTCTCATTCATAAAACTCACACGTGTCATCGCACTTATGCTCCATTCAGTCTTTCAAAGTAACCATCCGCATTTCAAATGCGACACGATAATTGTTAAAGAAGCAAAGCTCGCTATGCTCAATCAACACTCAGCCATGAGTCTCGTTAATATGGTATGCAAATCGAATGCAGAGGCTTTCTTGCAACTGTAGGTTCGTGTAAACGTTGCAAAGAACTTTCATCAATGATTATCTCGTCGACGAGGACGACGAGGACGTCGCTTCATCGAAGGTCAGAGTATATACCGGGATCGATATCAACGCTGTCATTACGTTGTAAACCATTTAATGACTGTCATTACTGATATTGTATCGCATTTATCCAGGTTCGCGTTAAAGAGCCGCGTTCTTATTGATGGGGGAACAGCAATATTATGGTTTTTATAAGCCGGCAATTTTGCAGACGGAACTCAGGTGCAATAAACGGCACGAAAATCACCGCCGGCGTTGTATATTTTACGTCTTAATGGCGGACGATTAATCCACGGATGAATTGATCCACGAATTTGCCGTGATCGGTTTCCAAACGCTTTCGTTGCATTCTTAAATGATGTTTATAATATTAAAAGGAAGGCATAGCAAACGGAATGGCTCTTTTAAGGCGCGCAATTTGGTCCGATTAGCAAAAGGCTAGCAGTCCACAAAAAAATGAAAATTAATTGGATTTTGCAAGCTCCAATTATTTCAAGAAAACCAATTCGTTTACTGAAATTGTTCACTTTTATATCACGTACTATACTTAAAGAGTAAAAGCATTTTTATCAGTTTTGTTTCCGAGTCAACTGATTACCCATTGCAATCAAGGGGTTATATTTTAGCTTTCGTTAAATTTCTGAGGGGAAAAAATCATTTTCCTTTGCATGGAACACATAAATGTTTTCTCAAAGAAAAGCTACGTTACGCGTGTCTTCGCAACTTAAAGGCGAGGACACACTATTGTCGCGTCGCGTAAAATCATGATTTCAATTGTTAGTCGTAAAATGAGAAAAAGAGATAGCAATATAAATTGTTAAATGTATCAATGGATAATCCACTATTTTTAAACTAGTTGATGAATTCAGTTTATGTTTCTTTTGAGCAGAAATCTATAGATTGCCTGAAGGGCGCAGCGATGTATCGCAGAACAACAACAATTGTATTTAAAATAGAATAGTCATTTAACCCCTTCGATATTTATATCGAGTATACTCATCATCGTTTAAAAACAACGAAGCGCACAGATGCACATTCAAAATTAAGTAAAACGCTTAAGAGGGTTAATTTTGATAAAAATAAATGCTGTATTGCACAAAATCATGGTTTATTCATTGATACACCTAAATCTCTTTCTCTCGGTCTACGATTGTCAACTAAAATCATGCGATTCATTTAACCCTTTGACTACGAAAGGCGTACATATACGTTCCATAAATTTTGTATAATATAACACGTGTCGTTTAATTGCTTAACTTATCGAGGTTCAAGTTAACAGCAATCTATCTTTTTATTATCTTAAATTTCAGATTAATTTATTCACGAGAAACTATTTTGTACGTGTAAAGTATGCGCGCATTTTGTTATTATTTTCATTATTCTCATGCGAATACATATCGCGCCGCAGTCAAAGGGTTAACTTTCATTGTCTTATGATATCTTCAGCGACTGATGTGATGTCGATTAATCCGCGGTGCGGTACGGGGCAGGATATCTCTGATTGATTATTATCGCATCGATAATGACGGCTCGCATCCATTGATCGGTTTAATGAGTATGAAGCACGTAGCCGGGAGTGTACTGGTCATGCGGGACCGTAATGCGTGGCATTAAGCAGCGGGAAATATTTATTCTCTGCCTTGTTCGAGTAGTTTCGTGGAATTCGATGGTACCAGACGTAGGATACGTGGTTTCCTGAAACGATCGCGGTAAGAAGAAGCGAATTTATTACTTTTCTGGGAGACCACGGGGCTATCTCGTCGATCTTTAAATCGTTCGGTGGAATTATGGAAATGTATGTATCAGGAAATTGTGTGTTTGTGCTTCTGAACACGACTTGAAGATGGATGTATCATTTCGGTTTATTTTGCGGAGACTCTGCAATCTACACGCATGATACATGTGTTTTAATTGATTTTTTTTCTCTCGATGAAAATTGCTGCAGTTTTGGGCCACGAATTCCAAAACAGCACAAGTCTACTTTTCGACATTATACGAGTTGCTGATACGATTGTTTGCAGCTCACTGAAACTTCGCCAACAACATTTAAAGAAACGCAAAATTAAATCTTTAAAGGTATTGTTCACAATACTTAGAGGAATATGGAAAGTTAGTAGAAAATTAAAGAAGATCGATATAATAGTCCGTCTAATAAGAGCGTGACAAAACTATTTTCATGAAAATTAATCTGTTGCGTAAAAATCAATATACGTATTGAAAGTATATATAAAGAGCTACGAAACACTAATTTAATAATTGTTGAATATAGCTTCATACAATCTCAAATTCCTAATCTCAATCTCAAATTAATCAGCATCTTTTAACGTTATTAATATCCCTTGAATCAAATACTTCCTAGAAGATAACAAAACAGTTACAATAATAGTAGGTGTCTCTAAATATACTTGTAAAATAAGAAATTATATTTGCTGGTAAGTGGCCTGTGATTTTTATCCAGTACTGTACGTACGTAGGTATTTTGCTGCATTTACCCAAAAAATTGTTCGCTTTCGGAAGTACAAAATCAAAACAATATTAAGGGTTCTAAATTAAACGCGTACTGACTGTTACTAGTTAATCTTAAATTGTCACTATTTCGTGTGTTTTATACAATGCATTTCTTAGATATCTCGGACAAATTCTTGTTACATAGACTGATAGACTTGTGCCGTTTTGAAATTCATCGTATCCATGTATTATTCTCATCTTGAAAACTTGATTTCATACGCACAAACTTAATAGCATCATCTTCTTTTTTTCACCCTTTAAAAGCGAAACTCTTCGGGTCTGAAGACTGTCTGCTAGATTAAGTCGACGGCACGCGGATCGTGGCAGGGATCGCTGCGAGAAATAAATAAAATCTTGTTTATCGCTATAGTGATTAGGTGATAGTAAAACAGGAATAAGTTTTACATTCGCCGGCAGCATAAACCGAAGTGCAAACTGATTCGCTAGAAGCGTATACGCGTCCATGTAGCACTGAAAGGGTTAAACTTCCCCGTACTAAGCAATTACCTCATCCGAAATACGTTTCTATTCGAATACTTCGATCGAGCCTCTGAGAACAATCTCGCGAAGAATCCTCGCATGTTACAATACACGCGGCGAGGTTTTAACAAGGTCCATGAAGGAATTTCGCGCGACGGGGAGTCCTTGAATCCCCATCCCCCTTTTTGCATCGGCGCGACTCGCGATTCCCGATGTTATCCCGATCCGAGTGACGGCTCGGCGATATCTTCGCCGCGCGTATTCACGGCAGCCAGGATGCAAATGTCAAAAGACTCGAGACTGTCGAAGAGCAAAACGGTGGACGACGAAGAGTCGCGAAGGGCTATCGACGCTCGTGAATCGATTCTCGATAGGGAAGAGAAAGAAACGCGCCGGTAATGCGCTACCAGGCGACGCGCCAGCTTCTCTCGCAACAGAGAGGTATTCTTTGCACCGATCGTTTTGTTTGTACGATTTGTTCGAGACCCTGGGACATTATCATTATATCCTTTTCGTTGCAAGTAAACTCTTTGAATATTTACCTTTGCGGATATAGAGAATGTTTCGTAGGGTGTACACGGTACTGCGAAAGCACGAAAATTGGCGAATCCTAAGTTTCACCGGTCAATCCTAGCATCTACCATAGCGAAGTGGTTAAAAGTTCGAAAACATCTCGTAAACTCCTTCATTTCCGACACTTTTATCATATCGGAATTTTAACTCGTAATACGATACTGTTTTAATTTCCTATTCCATGTATATAGTTTTTAAGTGAGCAATTAGTAATTAAAAATATGGATCCAGTAAAACAGATGTTATATAAAATTTGAGTGTCATGAAGCTACGTAAGATGAATAACTTACGTGCTGAAAAAGTAGTTAAAAATCTAGAAAGCCACCTAAATAGCAGCTTTTTTTTTTTATTAAATTTACCTATTGGTATTGGTAAATTCTAGCATTTTCCGGCAAAAAATTTTGCTCCTAATGGTTAATGCTAGGATTGACTGGTAAAATCTAGGATTTACCAATTTTTGGGCTTCTACTTTTATTCTTAGATGATCCTTTTTAGGTGAAACACCTTGTGTAATATATACCTAATCAACTTTGTTAATTTTACTTGCGTTCAACCAATCGTCCATTAACTCCAACTGACCAAACTTATTCAAAACAACAATTTTTCGTCAAACATCAATTTTGAAGTAAGACACCATCTTCCAAATTATTCGTTAAATCTACCATTTAATTCCATAATTTTGTAGCACCTTTGTAACATGAAACATCGCATGTTTGATTGAAAGATTCGAAGACGCGATACGCGTATCCTTGAACCATAAGCGTTCGACAATAATTCCTTTTGCAAGCTTCACGCTTCGAGAAGTTCTTTTACCAATTTTCATATCCGATCTCGTTGCTCATCTTCCACATAGATAATATACCTTTGCAGTTGCTTATTTGCAATCAGAGATCGGGATCTTCTGTCCCTAGGCGATTCAGCTACGTGAAAGATAATTGCTTCATTTGGATATGAAACTGCGGAGAGGTTAATTGTAAGCTTGGAGTGGTTGTGATTCAAGAAGCGATTATGAATTGTATCTCGAACAGCGTGCTGATCGGTAAAATGTTCCTGTTCAATGAAACTAATAATAGGGAACGTTTCGGTATACAATATTTCATTACCAGGCTATTAGATGTTTTAATAGAGAGGCAAATAACGTTTCAGCTGTATCGTAGTAGTAATTGTAACCAATAAATGCCTTCCAGTAAGTTCAAAAAAAGTATCGAAACTCATAGCCAATGATTTTTCGGATGTTTCTTCAGATAATTAGATATTATTAAACGTTAATATGGCAAAATTTAAATTTACGTTTTATATGATAAAACAGACAATGGAAACAGTAGGTAATAGAATTATTAGCGGTCTGCGAATCTTCGTGCAAATTATATACTGCATCAGGATGATAAAATAATTAAAGTATACTTTATAGGCATGTTTTATATCTACTAAATATTAATTATGATCAAGTATCAAGCATCCACGATATAGAAAAGCTCTATTGAGATCTCGTTCTTTTGATGTTTTCCCCGGAAAAGCATAAATTTGCATAAATATTCCCAGTCCAATTAGATATTAAGTAAATGTAGATGTCGGTTTCTACGCTATATACAAACAACTTTGTTATTATAATTGTCTTTAATAGACAAACAATTGCAGTAGAATTACGGAATATTTATAAATGTGGTGCTTTAATAATAAATACACAAACGATGTACAAGAAATAAAATAATCAATATGGCTGTACCTACTAACTTACCTAAGAAATATAGAAAATTGTACAGTCTACTAAGTAAATCATTTATTTAACGATGAACAGGCATCTGCAAACAAGTTGATTTATCTTCCTTTATTGAAAACATTAATATTAACTATAAAATTCCTATCGGACTATTTCAAGAATTTATTGCTCACAAATTACATCGATGTAATACGCGTATTATAAGATTTTTTTAGTTAATATACTCATGTTAATTGCTTTTTCGTTTTATCCAATAATCATAAAATAATATACGAGCGCCATTCTCCGAACATTTCGATATTATACGCATCTCATAGCACAGATTGCATTAAAATACATTACATTCTCAATAACTATAAATCGCTTTCTAGCATACAAGAGAAAGTACTTACACTAATCGGTGTATCGTGCTCGTTAGACTCTCGGTGCTTTAATGCAGCCCCTTTGAAAAATCTGGTAATTGCTATTAAACCGGAATATCTATAATTCTCTTCTTATTTCAAACAAGAATTTATTCGTACTTTCGTCTGAGCGACACCCAGCCTTTTGTCACGTTCTCCAGTATTGATTTCTACCACTGTAATTAAGATTCTCGACTGTATTGAAATAGAATTATTTTGTATTACTAAATAGACGTCTTTGCTTCTGGAGTTGTATTCCCCAAATTAAAGTCAATTTAAAAGATATTCGTCGCTCTTCAGCGTTTTTATGACCAAATGCAAAATAGGAGGGAAAAAAAGAAAGATGGGTGTATTAAATGTACCAATGAGTCAATGAATTATTCGCTTTTTTGAGAAGTTTTGTATTTATCTTCAATAAAATTGAACGTTTATCCAAAGTAAAATCGCATCGTACTAGATTGTTAAAGGTGTAAATTAGATTGTGTAATTCCCTTGTAAAGAGATTTTTAGTGATCAACCCTTTCACTGCGAAAGACGTATATATACGTCTAGTAGATTTTGTGTAGCACAAATGATTTCCTAAGTTAACATTGTGAAAGAAAATTTGCAAGTTCATTTTGACAACGATGTAACATTTTATTGCTTTACACTTCAAGTTAATTTATTCGCAAGTAACAATTTTGCACACAAACTATATGGGCATTTTTTGTTATTATACCAATGCTTCACACTAACGATCGCACAACAGTGAGAGGATTAAAAGCAATTAAGTGACTTTAGAAAAGATTTTTCGGTAAAAACTTCGCAACGCGAAGTAAGCGAGAATTCTTTGATTTCTGGTATCGATTTTATCGTATTGTTCGTTGTGGATACGTTGAAAAATAATCGAGACGCGACTATCGTTTCTCGAGGGTATAAAGAAAATCGAAAGCAAATAAAATGGCCGCACAACACGAGTACTCAAAGTCCATCTCTTTGACGCGTGTTAGCGCTTCGTGAACTTTCATGTTTCTCTCGTCAAACTCCTTCACAGCACTCAAGGCTTTAAAGCACTGTTTATAAAAATTTCTGACGCCTTTATATTTGCTTGTCCACCATATTTGCATATGTTGCACGAACACCTCTCTTCGATCGGCGAAACCGTTCATTCAACGTCGTGTACGGAAGTATATGCACGTCGAACACGAATATTTACGAAATGGTATAGCTACTATTTATCGAACGTTCGTTAAATTTACAGTTACATTGATATCCGTACAAAGTTGAAATCATTCCTATATCCCACACGAAGATGATTCATAAATCGAATCTGATTGGCATACAATTACACTAACAGCTGATGAAAATGTCAGTAAACGTTTGCATCGTGGCAGATGTCAAGTTGACGCATTAATGCAACGCGAAATGAATGAAATCGCCAAACGACGTTCTCTGCAGCGAATGTATCAATTGAACATTCGAATATACACTTTAGTGACACTTTTAGAAACAATCGTGCACGTTTTCTTTCATAATGGAATTTGTGTATAAAGAGGTAGTTAATATTTTTTTAAATATCTACATTTTTTTCAAATCCTTCATCTTCTTTGACACTCTCTAGAAGGCTTCTATCGCGTGACAAAATGTTATCGCAATTCGACATCATTTTAGGAAATAGTTCGGTAAATTTTTGCAAACGGTGAGACGCGAGATGCTAATGTAAAAAAAAAAGAAGATAACAATGAATTTGTTACTATTGTATTATACATTCGTAACTAGAATAACTGGTCCAATATAGGCACGATAATTGTGAAATAGTTGCTCTACGTAAAAAAGAAAACTTTCGAATATTTTGAGACGCTTGAACAAAATGCTTTGGTTAATTTTTAATTTTAAACATTATAAAAGGCAACTCCTATTCGTTATCATAAGTTAGATGTGTAATGGAACAAAAACTCTGCCCCTATGCTTCGTTTCAATCTAACGTAAAGTTGCCCGATTTGATTCGATTTCTCGATAGAACCGAAGCTTAATGGAACGACTTGGGTTCTTCTCATTTGTCACATTTGCAACATCTTATGGTAGGTACACTTGACCGCGAAAGTCAATCGGTACGGGCCACGTCGATGCCGGGTTTCCATGTTCGCGACAGAGATTTTCTTTGTAGAATACTCCGCGTGATCCACTTCGTTTTTTGCCACGGTCGTGCCCGCGACCGTTCTCCTGATACCACTTATAACGACGCCGGTTCACAGGGCTCGTGCGGCGCTGTCTAATTAAAAGGATCGCTTCTGTCGCCGTTTTTCCGACCCGCCCGTGGAAACGAGCCCAAAAAGTTACGGTCAACGCTTTCTTCTGCAAGAAATTGTTGCAATTCTCGAGGCTTCCGCGAATTCGGATCTGATTTTACACCGCAAACTTTTTAAAAGTTCAGCTTCCCAAAGAAATTGAAAGAGGACAAATCGTAAGTTCTTGTTTGAAGCAGGATTATTAAGATTGGATAACAGACTTATTCAAGTACTTGGAGTTTACGATTCTGATTAGATACAATGGTAATTTGAACATTTGTAAAAATTCTCAAGACTTTTATTTTTTACCGTAGAAGAAATTCTACGGTAACTCGATGTTTGGAGTTTTGTTCAAATTGTTGTGACCTGTGAACTTAGCGGGTGCCGTATTTATTAAAGAATTTAGAATCCAGCAAAACGATGACTTAAACCTCCCG
The DNA here is from genome assembly GCA_028830335.1 of Eucera pruinosa. Taxonomy (NCBI): domain Eukaryota; kingdom Metazoa; phylum Arthropoda; class Insecta; order Hymenoptera; family Apidae; genus Eucera; species Eucera pruinosa. The sequence goes on along the minus strand of JAMYCR010000003.1, from coordinate 20,073,146 downwards.
TATTTTTAGCGCTAGTGGTAATTGAAACAGAAATAACTCGGCAGAAGTTCGACAAATCAAATACTAACCGTAGAAAGACCAAGAAAGGGCTCGTTACATAATATTTTAAAACAATTATTTGTCATTGTTTATGCCTTTAAAATTACTCAATTAATATGGAAGAAGTGATTTTGTAAAGATATTATTCAACACCTTTGATCTTCCGATTTGTGCTTCGGTATTTCCACGGTTAGATAGCAAGTTCCTTCGAGTAAATAGAGTTTGGATATATGAAGATCTACTTTACTTCGGACCATTACTCATCACAATTCATCCAGTTAACATCAACAGACAAATCTATTCGCAGAAACCCTGTAGAACCCCTTGATCTTGATAATCTTCGCCTTGCGGCAATCATCCGCCATGACAAAAAGCACGGATAGCGTAAAGCGTGTATCCCGCGGTTGTATTCCGACAAGGGGAAGCTTTAACGTCTTCTTCTTGCTGCTTTCTCTTAAACGCAACCCCACGATTGAATATATCTGTAGCGATCTCGTGCAGAAGTCGACACGCCTCGCGACACATGAACCACGCATGTAAAGCGAGAACAGAGGAGCACGCGATCGTTCGTCACGACACGTAGTACAGTAACTGGGAAATTGCCGATCCTCAACGGGGTCTGAAATTACTAGATCGTAAAAGTTACCTGGCTCTCCCTTGGTACTTACTCTGCAACGCTCTAAATTCACTTAACTTTTTAAGCGATCGTCTGTAACGACGAAGGATTGCCGAGCAAGCAAGCGCGCGTTTAGAAATCATCAACTATTGCGAGCATGCAATTGAAACGATGCACTGTTCGCGAAAAGGATTCTCGTGGAATTTAACACGGTTTTATTAGTAGGATAAATCAACAAGCGAATGATCGAATTATTGAATTTATTATACACGCTTTGGGTTAATATTCTAGTATAGTTATTTAGAACAATGAAACAACTGGTGAAATTGAACTTTAGGTATTCGTAAAAATATCATTATTGTTTCTTTCTACGTTATATATGATACGCGTAAAAGCCTAATAAGTATTGTAATAACTGCATACAATTTTTATTCAAGGTTCGGCCTAAATTTGGCCTTTACTTGCAAAAACAATTCTCTTTTATTTAAAATACGAATAAAATTTATTTATGAACATGTTACGGTTTCTAAACTTGTTATTTAGATTTAGTTATTTAGTGGGCGATTTACCCTAGGGAAAATACTCAATTTTAATGCATCAATCCTGGTATAAATATATTAAAAAATTATATACAGTGACTGTAGCTATTTTGGTATTTAATTGTAAGCATTAGTTAATTAGGACCAAATACGTTAAATATTTCCTTATCGTTAATGCGACTTAATGTGTTTTGCAGTGGATATTTTGCATATTTTCTCACGCTACGTGGCAACTGTATTTTTTAGGAATTTAAGTTCCCTATAAATACATAAAACTCTGTACTCTATTTATAACAGTTTCTGAATAGCGCGCGACTTTTGCGTTCCACAGATTTTGCTATTCTGTTCTATACTGAAACAGCAAGTCATTTCCTTTTAATTTTTTAAGTACTTATCGAGCGAACAGTTAAAGTCAGTCTGATAGAAAGTATAATCTTCACGCGTGAAATACAATTCAATATCCTGTGTTGCTATTAACGAACCTGCAAGCCATTTCACAGATTCAATTAATAAAATCTCTACGTTTATAAACACACTCTTAAATAGCTAAGTATGTGCATAGATAACGAATAAACAGCAATTCACGTATAAAACGTAGTTCGATTAAGTACTATTTAGCTTTTTCTTTTCCTTTTTTTTTTCGGGGAAAAGAGAAAAGATCGAAGAAGAATGAGCGTAACAGCGGCGTTCCAATCGACTGAAGAACGCGAAACCGCAGAACGATAAGAAACACGATCTAAACGATGTGTAATCGTTAACTAATGCGAAACGAAACGGAGCCAATACCTTATAAATCGTTTGGATGGTACACGAACACGCGACCCGCTCTCGCTCTCGCTCTCGCTTTTACGGATCGTGAATTCTTTATTGATCGCCAGCTACCCCCATAAATTCTGTCTGTAAATAAGGGTTCAGAGAAATTGTTGCATCTAGCGTGCGCTGGATCGTTTTCGCATAGCGAAAGTGCAAGTCTTTAAGTGGCACGATCCGTTCGACGGCGCGGCGGCGTTTCGTTGCCATAATCGGCGACCACTCTGTGTGCCCGGTTCTCCTGTGTATATGGAAACGGATATATGGGATGGGATAACGGTGCATCTAATCCCGCTTTCTAATTCGAAATTTCATTGCATCGTTGGTATGATAATGTGGGGCTGTTCAACTTCTGTGAACCATATTCGGACCAAATTAACGCCGATGATTTTAACCTGTCAACTGGGTCATTTTTCATTCGAAATGTTCTCTATACGCAGAAATAAAATTTAATAGAGATGAGGTAACATTTTATCTACCAGAAACCTATTAATCGACTTTCTTGGGAAGCATATAAATTGACTCTGTTTTATCTCTCACATCTGCTTTGTTTTCGAAAGATCTTACATTGTTATTGTCCGAAGCGAGTGCGGACAATGTAAATAAATAATGTTGTTTAGATGTGTGACTTGTTCTAAGTGGTAGTCATTTTCCGTGTTCAAACAAAGCGATCGATGGTGCTTATAAGTTTCATTCGTAAGCGGTAGATAAACTGTTAATATTGTTTAGGGGGAATTTTACTTGCTGAGAATATAAACGTGGAACAACGTGCTTCTGATACGAATATAAAAATTACTGAGAAAGTAAAGTACTATGATCAAATCATTAATAACCTATAAGACGAGTTAACTCGTCATCATCAGTTAACAGGTTAAAAGTGCTATGGCGATCAATTTTGAATGTGCAATCTTTCCAATTGTTGAGAAATATACAATGTATTTAAATAGCATTCTTTGCTATAGTAAAATATATATATGCTGCGTGTGTAGTAATTGGGAAACTAATTGAAGTTGATTAGAACCATATCGAAGACGAAGATAAAAGTTTATTGGAAAAGCATGAAAAACTTATCGATATCGATGTCGAACTAATATTATTTCATACATACAACTATTCTTCTTTCCGCTAAGAAAGCTTGTTTAATAATTTAAGAATGTCAGTAATGATATTAACGAGTTAATAGATGAAAAACGTAAAGTTAATTTATATTTCCATGCTCGACTGACAAAATGTAATAGATCCAATTTTTAACATATTACATTCTTCTCTCTGATCACAAATATAATTTCTTCTTTTTCAATGAAAAAATCCAAATTCCATACGGTAATCGAGAAAAACTTTGAAAATTTTCCAACGTAAATTATCCGTTTGAATTGCACGTTTTATAGATGAAAAGCTGTTACAATTAAGTTAGTTAATTGCAAAGTACTAAACTATTATATTTGGCAACAAATCAAATCTAGTTCTTCGATACAATTTACTTCGAATTATCAGCCAATTATCAGTACAAAATGCGCAATATACATAACAGTTATCTTAATTACAGAGCAATGAAGTATTCTATTAGATATCACGTTTACTTCAAACCAGTATTCGAGTAGAATAATCCAATTAATTGATAGTACCGAGACCTGGCACGAAAATCGAGGATAGAGGATGTATGGTATCGTTTAATTAACGCTATCATGGAAAACGTGGCTACCCCATTACGCGAATTATTTCGTGTCTTTATATGGAACGAATTAATTATTCCCCGCTCCGCGTTCGTTCACGCGGTTGCGAAAGCTGCTGTTTAAATAGCGTTCATCACGGAACGCGATGCAACATTCGCCAACATTTTGTCCTGCAATTAAAATTCCGTGCAACTCTCACCGTGGTATGTGTTAATTTGAAACGAAGATGAGCCGGTTAACTTGACATCTGAAAGCTATTCGAAGGATTAACAGCGAGGGTTTTGCGTGGAACGCGTTAACGATCTCTTGGGAATAGTGAATTTAATGTTGGATCGGTTATTGGCATCCCTTATGCATCATGGAATTCGAAGTATCACAGGCATCATTGGTGATATAATAAAAATGCTGGCCGTTTCACATTAACGTTAATACATACATTCCTACACTCGAAGTGCAGGCTGTGCCTTCTAATTATTTTTGGCATTATACATTTATGCGGAGACCTGATTTAAACTATTACTTGGGAGCGAAAATATTCCATAGAGAATAACAAATAATGAGCAAATATATTGAAATTGCGTATGAAATATTTCGAAAGAAATTTAATTACATTGCTCGCTTTAGAAGGAACACTCTGTGCGTGTTAAAGTGTATGGAAATCTTTTATGGATCCCTTCTTCGAAAGAGAATAAAAACGTTAGAATTGTTTATTTTTGGCGAAGTGGATATATTAAAGGATATTTAAAAAAGGTTCTTAAGTTTCTTTATTAGGGGAACGTTTTAACGCTTTGCTTAAGATGTAGAAGTTCACTGTAATTTTGTTTGCTCGATTTAGTGCAATCTTCTTTCTACGGTAGCGGTTTCAATTGTGGTTTCGGAGGAATTGCCTCCATTTATGGTTCGGCAAACAAAAGTGTGCCTCAAAGAGGGGCAAAAAGAAATTATGCTACTCGCAATAACTGTTTTATTCGCATAAAGTTTGCAGAAGCAGATGGTGTTACGATGTCTTGTTTAAAAAAACACTTTTTATACGTATCGTATATAATATGCAATGATACCAAAATATTATTCAATTACTTTAAAAACTCTAATAATTTTTATATTAATGCAAAAGAAAACGATTCAATATCTCGTTCCTCTCAATTGTTTCTAGCTTACTTTTTATCCAGTAGCATGTAAAATGACACAAAATCTCATTCTTAAAGTATTTACAAACAATACTCACAAGAGTGGAAAAATTAAAGAAGATAAGCAAAGAAACTGTTTCTTTTTCCAAAATATTAAGTTGTAACATAAATTCGTCCAATTTTTTCACGTTACTCTCTCAAATTCCAAGAATTTTGTAGAAGAAAAATCCTTCAGTCACCAGGAAGATTAAAGAAAATCATCGATGAAAACCATACACAAATGATCGATTAATCTGTTGCTATTGAATCAAGAAATAGGTGATTGTACAAACAATGGAAAAACGGGACGAGTAAACGTTTCAACCCAATATGAGTTGGTGAGCTTATGTCATTTTGGAATCCACGGCTCGAACTTACAAAAAATTGTAAACTAGCCACTTTATTTCTTCAAACAAATCCTCACCTCCCTTTTTCCCCGTATACACCGGCTTCGGTTAACTCGATTCGCAATTAGTCGACCGCTGCCACGGTCTCTCCCATCTCTGCGCCCAACGGTATCAGTGTCGGTCCGAGGAACAGGTCTAACAACGAGGTGTCGCCCAAAAGCAAAAACCACCTCGGCTCCAGCACGGTTGTAACTCTTCCCCTAATGATACGTTGTCGGTCTAATTACCCGAGAGCCGAGAAATTAGAAGCGAAAGGTAAATGGCACCGGGTTGATCTCTTTGCTCTCCGGGGCTATCGTAGCTCTTTTCAGAAATGTCGATCCAGCATCAATCAGAAGCAGCATGGTGCTCGTTAAGTCTCTCGGGGCTCATGCTACGCGAAACAAAGTCCAAGAAGGTTGAGTCATAAGTTAGACGCCGAATGACGTTTCGCTTTTAATGTAGGTCGATAACACCGCTATAAAGTCGAACTCTATTTCTCCGAGTTGGAAGACGATTAGAAGACAGGCCTCTTCGTTTTGTCCTCCATTAGATGATGGATTAGTCCTCTGACTTCGATGCTATGGTTCTCTGGGTTAGAATGTGGGAGTGGTTCTGCTTGATCAACGTAATCGTAGTCAGTGAACGTTGGTAGCTCGATATGGTTTGCTCGTTCCGTAGAGTTCATGGCTTTAATGATGTAGAAAATGGTGTGTTAGTATTGGGAACTGGGTGTTGGTAGGTTTGTTATATTAACGATGGTTGGAAGGATATCTGTTGATTCGAAGAAAGCAAGATTAATGATTTTAGATTGTAAAAGCTTTGATGGCTGTAAGGATATTTAATTAATAGCTTCGGCCGAAGACAATGTGTGCCACTTGGAATTATTCGAAAGGAAGAATTTGTTAATATGTCTCGCACGTTGGGCTACAATAATTGGTACAAACGTGACAAAATATTCAAATAGTAATTTATAAAATGGCGAGTATATAAATAGGGGAAATGAACATTTAGTTTCAACTATCGATACGCATGCGGGACGAGTCAATAAAAATTATCAGTTGCAACAATTCATTGGTTATTCATTTCGTCAGAACAAGTCTTATATAAAATTGGTTGTACTTCGCAGACTTTTCAAATGGATGCATTTTTATTTTTTTATATTGTAAATTGTCCAAAGTAGATTTGAATTTTTTTAAATTACGTCGTATACAGTATTGTTTGCATTGTAATATAATCAATATAATGGTCCAATAATGACAATAGTTAATTAAAATTAGGAGCAAGTGTTTTATCTCTTGATGTAATCGCCATTGCATGTAAAAATTCTACTTTTCGACCAAACATTTCACTTGCAATGTTTTTTGTCAATTTGCATTGTTAGTTTCTGTTGGATATCTTGAGGTATGTAGCAAGCGCAACGGGCAAAAATGAAGCGACACGTTGAGAGGGGATAGCCTAAACAAGATAAGAGTTTAGAAAGAAAAGAAAGATCCTTTTCTGTTTGGGACTGTTGGGCGCCGAGTGCCTTTTCGTTTTGCTATTCATTCCCTTTCTGTGTCTCTAAAAGTCAAGACGTATTTTTACTAAACTCTCTCTCTCTTTTAAATAAAGAGAATTTATGAAGATAAATGGGACATATTTTATTTAAACCCGCTACATAAACTAACAGTTTCCGTCGGTTTTCGCGCCAATATCTCTTACAATGATTCGCATAATAATGTTTTCATCGCCGTATCCGTTCTTTCATCTAAATTCGACGATTTTATAAACTTTGACATAAATTGCAAATGAAATGTTGCGTTAACGCATCGTTAGTGCTTAATGGGTTAATCAGTTTCTCATATTTCTACGGTCAGTTTGGAAAACGCTAAATGCCCAAACCCACTTGCTAGTTAAAATCCATTGTTCCTGTATTTATCGCTTGTACTACGCTCGTACAATGAACGATATATCGGTAGGGAAGTTCATTGCAGAGATAATAAATCTCATTAAGTGACGGGAGAAAGATAACGCGAAGCATATGCCAATTCGTTTCGCGTATTCGAAATGCCATTCGTCGCCATTTAAGGGCATTATTACGGCGTGCCGTGTTCTGGAACAAAACTAGGCTCATTGTACAGATCGTGTCTATTGTGTCACGGCGCAGCCGTGTGGGAAAGAACGAAAAAAATAGATGCTCCAGAAGTAGAATGAACGGTAGAACGGTAAATAGTAGAGGGTTGGGTGTGAGTAAGTAGTTGTGTGGTGTTAAAATCGTTGTAGTATCTCGGAAACAGAGCAGATTTCACAAGAATTATCGCGAATTGTGTGCTATATTACGTGATTCGTCTTGCAAGATAACAGTTAACGTTGTAGTTACGTCACGCACATGTATTTACGATTGAAGACATCTTTTAATAACTGCGGTTTTCGACATTCTGTTTCATTAGTTATAAGAAAAATAATCTTCAAAATAGAAATTCAAAGCTAAACTTAATCTTTTACATTACTCTCAAAACCAAGAATTGCTTTACTAATTAATTATAATATTGCCTTCCTTGAATCATTTTTTAACTGATCGTGTTCTTATTCTTGTAGAAAATCTGCTAGTCTCAGGACAAATATGATGAAGTTGTTAGCATATATATAATAGTTTTACGTTTCAATAATTATGTTGATGATCTTTTTCTTCTAAAATATAAAACTTCTCTGAAAACAGTGATGCAATTGAATCGAATAAAATCTCGAAGACTGTAGTAGGTTTAATTTGAAAATATGATATCTTGTTTTAATAATTCGACATTATTTCTGCTGTAACAGCGTATGTATCTTGTTTTTCTCTACTCGTAAAGTCTAAACTATAGCTTCTATTAGGTTATCGCATAATAAATATCGCTTTCTGATAAACTCTCGCTTCATCTATTTTATAGTCATAAGACATCAAATAATTTACTTGTATCATGATAACATAAATATAATAATTCCGATGGTTTTCACTTTCATTAAAAATGTTCACTTTAAAACGAGTTGTAGCTATTGGAACCTTTGATTTTGAAATCGATATTTGTTATGCAGCTACCTAATAAATAATTAGTAGCAGTTCATATTATAACTTATAATATTATATAATTCATACGTTAATATTATATGTATTTACATGTATCATAAAAATAATACAAATCTTAATTTATACAAAAAACAGAATTGTCCCTTTTGGTACACGTCAGTATTTTCTATAATTCACTTGTTACTTAAATAATTTAGCAACATATCAACACAAAACGAATTTTCATCGTTTTAATTAATAAAAGTTGCAATATGTATTTATTTATATTTAAAGTACAAAGGACAACAAGTGAAGTTATAAAATGTAGTGGTAAAAAGTAGAAAAAAAAGGTAGTGTAAAAATCGGTAGCAGCGAGATTCGAACTCGCGACGACTGGCAAAACATGCAAACGCTGCGTTTCGGCGCGACATGACTCAAATTAATCGGTAATAGTTGCAATGTAAGTGCATTTTAATGATTGCTCTTACATTTTACAAATTGCAAAAAGAATTTGTCAGAAGTGGGATTCGAACCCACGCCCTCAGAGAGGACCAGAAAGCCCGAAAACTCAATTTTAAACTGAGAAGGTAAGAACCTTGAGTCTGGCGCCTTAGACCGCTCGGCCATCCTGACTTGTGATAGCAACGTACAATTTACCGTACATAACTCGTGGTTACATATATATAGCAATAATTATTCTATTTATGTGAACACTTACACGATCCAATTTGTTTTGTATTAGTTGAATATCAATGGAGAAGCAAGTAATTAATTTGCATACGCAAAATCATTTTTATTCCATTTACTGTTTCGGATGAAACAATAATTCAATAGTGATAGCTGTGCGTATAATAGATAATTATCGGAATAATTTTTAAGATTTAAATCTACATGAACGTTGAAATAGGTTTTTTTTTTTAAGAATATGTTCTAATTGCAAATTAATAAATTCGTTACATGTAGTTCGATTTCTTTTTGGAATAAAAGATTTATGTAGCGCTGTAGTGTGAAACAAGTCGATCTAAATATATCGCGGTATTAAAATGATTGCGCGAGTGTTAATTAATAAAAGAGATCTACTACTTAATTCATACTTGCATGTCGCGTAGTTTAATGCCTTCACCTGTGATCTGACAAATTTTTCAAATTAGTAAGTGGAAGTTTGAAATTAGTAGAACTCTCTTTAATAATAGCTTGGACAAATAAATCAGAATATTTCTAGATCCCCACGAAGCAAGAGAAGCATTTTAGCTTTGCTTAAAACGAAAAAAAAAAACGCGATGAGCACCAAACGTTTGAAACATCCTCGAAAAGTGGAAAATTGTTAGGTAAGACATTTTAGTTAATATTAGAACTACCAAGGTGGTAAAAATGACAAATTTATAACTGCTTATAAAAGTTGTATAAACTTACAGCACTACACTTTTAAAATTTCTGGATATTTTCCATAAATAGTATGAATAAAGACTTATTTTCCCCACATTATGTATTCTTTCAAACATTCTATCATATTAATCACCTTGATGCAAATAAGTACACTTTAATCGTCGTTAGTTCTATTATTAACACTAGGTTTACGGACGTTACGTGCATAATTTGACAGGCTTCGGGAAAAATACCTATACTGCATATAAATATTCAAACGTAGAAGCGTGAGGATGAAGAGAATCGCGTAGAATACATATTCATACCATTGTATTAATTAAAGTTAACATAATGTACCGAAAAATAATATTTATGGTCTCTATAATTTTAGGTATGAAATCTGAAATGCGTCAACGTGACGAGTTCCGTAAACCTCAGTGTTGAGAAAAGCTACGGTATTTAACGCCAGTTCCAATTTATCGCTACCAACACTCCTCGTTCTAATTCATGCTTATCTGGGTCCAACGACCCAAAAGCTTTCCCCACGTAAAAAAGAACAGGCCACCAAGCAAAACAGAACGGACCCCCAAACAAGAAAAAACAGACTCTGAATCGAAAAAAAGAAAAACCACAGATCCCACGAGCAAAAGGAAGGAAAGTACGAAACGAAACAGGAGGAGGGCACGTAGCTTACGATCCATCGTGCCTCGTACCCCGGCAATGGCGTGGGAGCAGAAGAGGTGTCAGTGGCCAAGGCATATCTCCTGTTTATTGCACGAGCTGGCCCATCTAGTTAGTTAGAAATGCCATATCGAAAACACGTGTGTCATTATGGACTGAAAAGGGAGGATGGTGTCTATTTTACGAGCCACGAATCGTCGCCTGGAAGAAGTTCAGTCGGCATCCTGGCGTATTACTCAACGTCTTATGAGATCTTACGGAGGGCTCGTAAATCTCGCGGAATGATTGAACGAACCGTTCAACCGCGCGAATCAGATATACCTATTGCTATTGGGGGGACCCGCGAAAATATGGCGGTATAAGTGGTGGTTACTCGGTGCTTGGTGTTTTTCGGATATCGAAGGCTGCTTTTATGTCGAGAGAGGAAATAAGAGAGGATCGTGGGTGGGAATTGGTGTTGCTGTAAGTTGGGGATTGGCATATGGCTTTCGGGGATTTTTTTTTTTTTTTTAGAATTGACTGGAGCTGAGGGAACGAGTGGAAATTGAAGTTGGAAATAATCGACGGTGGATATAAATACAGGTTTTGGAATTGTTTTTTTTTAGAATCGTTTGTGAAGTTATTTGCTATTTGAAAATAGTGGTTTGAAATTATTGCTAAGCTGTTACTGTGAAACTTGAAACTCGGGAAAATACGACAACATAAAAGATGCTTACTCAATACGCATTTGTAGTTTTTGCAATATCGAAGGCTGCTTTTATATTTTGAGTGGAATTGAGATAGGATAGCGGATGGGAATTGGAGTTGCAGTAAGCTGAAAGTGGCTATGTAAGTTCCGGGAATTTTTCAGAATTTTTAAAGAGGCGTCGAAGTTACTTGCTACCTGAGAAAAAGATTTAATTGTTCGCACTACTTTAAATGCAACACTGTTCTATGTAGTTTCAATTCCCGTTTTTATTCTATTGTGAAATTACAACCTAGGAGCACATCAATCAACGCTAAACCAAATAGAACAATTACAGTCACACTTTAGGGTACGGAAATATCGAATTATTCCCATTGGCGATGAAATATATTAATTAACAAATCCAGTTATATAAAATTCACTTTCCCTTAAACGAAAAAATGCAAGTCAATCGCTAGCTTTGCAGTCAATTGCCAGCTTAAAGATCGGCAATTGAAAACGAGTTCATATCTGTAAAAGAGGAAATGAAAAGAATTAATCTCCGCTTATTTTTGCCTCTACGAAAGACTGGTTTCGTAAAACGGTTGCTTCGATTGTAATTTATTAGCGACGCTTTGCTAAGTGACGATTCCCCGAGTGAAAGTGCGACTACAGAAAAGAAAAAGCGTTCGCCTGGACAAGCATGGAATTACAAGCGCGATAATTAGTCGTGAAAGTGTATCGGTAAAAAGCGTCTTATAAGGGGGACGCGTCTTTTCGCGCGTTTATTCTCCAAGCGAAAGAAACTAACCACGTGTAATTTTCTTCAATGCTCACGGCGTAATCATGTTATCAATCTTTGAACTGCCATTCGATCAGGAGAAATCGCTGTGTTCGATGGAAAAACTGAGTCTAACCGCGTCGATACTCGATATGTACCGTAAACTCGCGTCGCACTTTTATCCAATTAAGCTGACGCGTATTTCACGTTGTCTCCGGGACACCGTGTTATTTTACACCATAGCCACTGGCCCAGATTTCTCTGTGCTTTATATGGGAAATCCGTATTCCGGGATCCTTCGTGGTAATGCTAACTTCGTTAACATTTTCCCCTCGCTTGACATTTGTTTCGCGTGTTTGCTTGCAGACACTTGGTAAATTGGAGCGGAAAATGGTGGATAAGGTTGTTGAATTATGGATTAAATTATGAAACACAGTCTTGTACGTTACCGTGCATAAGTATTTGGACACTGGTCACGATATGATTTGCAATGAACATTGATGAATTTTGTTAGAGTGTGGACAACGTGTGATGTGTCATAGATCACTAGAAAAAGCATCGTAATAAGTGGAATGATAGTCATTAAATATTGATAGAATGATTTTGATGAAATTATCAAATTTCGTAACAACTTCGGACGGGTTGGAGGACGTAACAGAAAGCATAAAGAACGCGAAGATCCAAATAATGTTAAAAAGCAGATGAGAAGCACACAGTGAGTTATAAGTCGAACGCGAGACACTTGTAAAGCATCATACAAAAGGTGGAAAACATTTTAAAGTTGACGTTATATTGGAAATAATTACATCCGTTTTTTGATAGATATCATTAAAGCAGCCAAATATTTAATTTCGTGTGTAATTGATTATGCGTATTAAAATTAATCGTGTGTATCTCTAAGATAAGTTAATCGGAAAGTTGCTATATTAAGTATCATTCAAGCAGCTAAATTTTCTATACGCCTTTAAAATAATTTAAAGTGTCACTAAAGTAATCTAAAATTTAATATTATACAAAAACAACTTTGCCACCTTTTTTGTTAGAGGAATTCTAGCCTGGTTAAATAGTAAATATATTCTCCGATCGTTTCCCGAATGTACCTAATATTTTCAACTATTTTCAACTTTCTTAAACGAATCATAAATCAAAGAACCAGATTTGCATCGAAAGTACAAAACATCCAGTTCTCAGTCTCAATTACATCACAGTAAGTATTCCGCTCTCGGGTTTCGACTTTCTGCCAGAGATCCCGCGAAAGCGTAAGGAGAACAATTTTGCGTGAATTTATACCAGCAGGAAGTGGAGAAAAAAATCTGTACCAACACCGTGACCGACGTGGAATGCCGAGATCTCGTTGGTTCACGATCAAACGGATGAGCGAATCTGCAGCCTGGAGCAGCAGCAACTAGATGCACCGGTGCAGCAGCGTATGCAAAGATGTTATGCGTTGACTATAGTCAGGTAACTACTTACGCGAAAGGGGTGAACAAACTCTCTTGGATTTTTCCTCGTTCTTACACACGTGTCTCTTTCAGTATTGCAATCGGTATATGCGTCTATATTTAGCAATGCTTATTTTATTGCAAATGAACGGAAAACTTAATGGAGTTTGACCTTCTTCCTCGGATATCCGCTAAGGAAATTTGCATAACCGAGTAGCAGCGAAAGTGTAGTTGAATACTTGGAAATTGTTACTGCGATCAGTGTTTAAATTGTGCTTTTGGTTTAGGTTTCAAACTTTAGGAAATTCAACTGTAGGACATATGGTTGAATTGAGAAATTGTTAAAAATATGCGGATGTTTAGACTCTAAATTTTAAGGAATTCAATTACAGACAATATGATTGCAATGCAAAATTGTAGAGAATATGAGAAGGTTTAGGCCCCAAATTTTGGAGAATTAAATTATAGGAAATATAGTTAAAATGAAGTATTGTAAAAAAAATACGAGCAAGATTAGTTCCTACACTTGAACACTAGAACTACGGACAATTAAAATATACTTATTTGTACCAACGAAATTAAAACTATAAAATCCTGAACAAATGTATAATGCAATGGAAATCCATTCTTGTTTATTCCTTTAATAGAAAATCGTAGCAAATTTGCAAATACATGTTTGTGTGAATTTATACGATTTCTACAAGAAATTACAAATGGATCAGAATGACCGCTTTAACAGTTTTAGCGTTAAGGAGTTAAATCATAGAAAATATAGTATAAATACAGAATGGTAAAGAATGTGAGGAGGTTTAGATTAATAATCGATACTCGTGTAGTTATTATTAGTATTTTGAGTGAAAGAAGTATTGCATAAAGGGGTATTTTGTGTGTCACTAAAGGTTTCGTTGTTTGAAATTTTCATAATTCTTGATAAATGATTTTTTACCCAAACAACAGGTGAACTAAGAAAGGAAAGAATTTCTCAATAAACTTTTTCAAAATAACTTCAATCCATCATGAGCGATATCCATGCATGGTACGCTCCTTAATGCCGTTCCGTGTGTCGAAAATTATTGCATAAATTCATTGTATAGATTCTTATGCAATCAAACTTTGTATTCGACTTAACTTATTAGAATGTCAAGGCAATCACATGAAACGGAAACACATTGAGATTATAATAAAGTATGGTACATCAAATACAATCAAATGCAACAGAAAGCTTTGTATCGTGTCTAAAAGGTTAAGCATACAAACTTGTAAAAGCTCAAAATCGTATGTTCTCAAAATAACATAAATAGTAATATCACATTCTTCGCCGTAATATGAATAATTTATTGCGTCTGAAGAGCGATACTAAATTTGCATTCGTACAAACTTTCCTTTCCTAGAAGCAATCTAAATAGGCGAAAGAAAGAAAAATGCGCTAACGTGTAATACACGTATATTCCATGAAACAGCTATCTTTACGTATCAGAGCAACATGAGTATTTCTCACAGATACAATTGTTGGTCCGCCCAGTGCACGTTTCTTTTCCAAATATATTATGAATATTGTGTATCGCGAAATATACAATATACATGCGTGTACATATATTCGAAGCAGGATCATTTTCAAAGACGATAACCACTTATCAGGCTAGAAATCCCGCGGGCTGAACGTGGCTATCTTACGGCGTACGTGAGATAATGGCGAAGCTGCTGGCAACTTCTGACGTCGATTCTCTTTTTGGCCGTAAATCGGCGGCCCCTTAGAAGCCGCGATAAATTACTTTACGCCTGAATCAGGGCTAACGTCATGGAATCCCAGAGAAATGCGCATGGTGTTCATGCATAGAGTTCGTTTCAAAATGCCTTAATGACTCGGTTGGGAATCGGTAACGAGATCAGCAGCAGAGTTATAGTAGATGGTGTAATGATTAAAGACGAGATATAAGATAGACCTATCACCCGAAGTATTTCTTTTTAATCCAGAGACTGTCATTTCGAATGCTATTCATTCAACGTAGAATAAGATTGCAATATTAACCTTTTCGCAGTTTCGTACGAGAGAGAGAGACTCGGGCAAGCTGTTGAATATGGCATTATATATTTCAGATCGTAAGTTGTATTATACCGTAGAGTAATTTATTAAAATGTGTTACGTGTGAATAAGTGGTAGTAAGTATTTTTTGTACACGGCAATCAAAATACAAAAAGTGCTGCAATAGAGACGATAAACATTCTTTGTATTGTCTTTATCCTATTCTTCGTTATTTCATTACACTGTGAAAGAGTTAATCCTTTCATTGGTATTCGTGGAACGCTGTTGGCGTCTTTAGGCACTTAGAAGTTACTATGGACACTTTGGAGGATACGAATCCCTCGAAAGTATTTGTTTAATGCAATTCGGTATTTAAACGGCTTAATTATATTTTTGAACGAAAGATGGAAAGTTTCACGATTTACATTGTCTTTAATATATTAACCCTTTCGTGAATAAGTCATTTATTTTCGTTTAAGAATTTGTTATTATAATTTACGAATTGCTGAGCTCGTGATACGTGTAGAATTGAGATTCGAAAATTCAGATTTTTTAATACTCAAGTGGTACATACGTCATATGGTCTAGTCACGAAAGGGTTAAATCTGCAGTGGTAAAAGAGTTAACAGTGGTTGGAATTAAAGCCAAATGTAGCTATAAAATATTGGCTAATTGTAGAAAATAATATTTTGTAATCGTGAAGAAAGTATAAAGTTCTATATGCATCATCTGAAACATTTGGTGTAAAAATAAACTTTTAATTCGTCTTCGATATGATTCCAATTGCATACGAAATTTGTTTATGTATCGTCATAAGTATAGGAAGTAATTAAAAAGCCTATGTTGGGTGGGACACTCATCGTCAGTATAATTGTATAATTGCGCGTTTGTTTCATTTATTAAAAAATAACTTTCTGTTACTTTTTTTAGGATAGACTGAATCTAAAGAAAGAACATTTAATATTAATAAATCCTTTTTCAATTAGTTATACGTATACTGTATCGCGAGTTCGATATCGGTGAAAATACGTATCAGCTACGTATACAATTCTGCTAAAATTAAAAGCAAGAAATGGTATAGGTTTAATTAAAAATTATTAAGAATAATAAAGGAAAGTCGGCGTATATTACTCGTCTTTAAGCTTCACAAAACCATTTAATTTCTTCCAATTTACAATTACCCTTGTTCAATGGCGACCTGTATCCTCCGAGAAAGGAACAGCCGAATATAATACTTACCACGAACGATATCCACGCACAGAGAAGTACCAAAATTACAAATCGATACCCAATACAACGACTCTTCTACCCACAAGCAGCGCAAGCAACTCCATCATCAAAGATACCACGGGAGAAAAAGAGCATACTATATCCCATACGAAATCGATATGGCCAGTGTAGAATTCCATCATTCAATTCCCCCCTTTCAACCTCGCTGTAGAATAAAAATGGACTCCCAGCTTCGCCACAATGTTCCCGAACTTTTTCCCAAGACACTTCGACGGAGAAATCGGCGTGTAATGACGCGTAATTGCGCAATTTAACCACTTGTCAATTACGTTGTTATCGGAGTCGGAACGACGGTCGAACGGGTGGTAAGAATATGCTGCAAGATGAATCTGCATTATGGCGTTGCTAGATCCGTCTAAACGGATACGCGATGGAACTGGTTTCGACCTCACACAGAACGTTTCGTACGCGGTTCCTGGAGCCCTTAATCCGGCATGCAGATGCGTTATCCGGTAGGAGGGATCTTTATACCCGCGTAGGGTTCGTTGCATTATGCGCTTGCATGCGCTACCGTAAATCTGCCAGCGAGACCCACCGGTTGTCAATTATTTCGTTATCATTGTGATAAATCGGCACTGTTCACTGGGACAATTGTCAATTGGCCGGCTTATCAGTTGGTTCGATCTGTCCGTGTTACTTGCCAGGTGTTCGACTTCGTTATCAGGTTAGCCTATATTGATAACGGGCAATAGGGGGACGTGTCGACACGCAGTAGCGTAAATATCGATGTTTGGATGATTACCAATTTACATAAGTATTTCGATTTTAGATCGATAGATTACGTTTCATGGGGGTTTTAAAGTCCCTCGTAGAAGTATTTGATGTTCGGATAATCCTTGTAAAAGACATACTTTGTAGAAAAGCTATTAACCCGTTGCCCTATAATATAGAGTTACACACGTTTTATCAGTTATGCCACAGATTCAACAAAAACTCTTATTATTAAGGGTAAAAATTCAATTTGAATTCTAATTTTAGCTTTGCGTTATAAGATTGGAAGTTATTAAATAAAAATTGCCTACAATATTTAAACGATTTGTTCGTGACAGGATATAAAAATAGCGATCAACTAACGCCTAGCATAAGTCGATAATAAAGTCGTCGTAGGGCAGGGGTTAAAATTTGTAAGTTGTTTTGTTACAATGAATTGGAATATTTGTAAAAAAAGGTAACAGGGTTAAATGAAAAGCATGTCTTCGATTTTACAAAATTTACAAAAATCAAGCATTTTTGATAAATGAAAAACAAAAATAGTACTTGTAACTTACTGTTTTATTTGCTATATTTGCTTATTCATATGATGCCACGTGTTACTTTCAAGGATAGCAAACATTTCAAATCGTCTCGAAACAATGGACCTTATGCTAATAACCCAGAGCAGGCCTCGCAAGAATTGCTCTTTTTCAAACGGAAAAGAATCGTACAAAAATCTTCAGGGGCACTTATTTGTCAATGTAAGATTTAAAAAAGACTATGAGAAATAATTCAATTTCACTAATTCTATATTCTCTATTAAGTGAGTGTCATGGGCTCGTTTGGACTTTACATAATTACACGCTATTGATATTAATAACGTGTGTTTCTCTGTTACTTTTTCTCAGCCTCCTCTATTTTAATGGTACGCCATTGGAATTGAAGGGAATATGATATAATATCCTCAAACTATAAAATTTCTTTACTTTGGTCCGTGAATCGAAGAAAAATTGAAGCGTTAAGGGGTTAATCGATCAAAATTTGTGATCACACAACAGCTGTAAATAATACCTAAGCGCAAACTCATCCAACGTAACTCGTGAATAGGAACAATGATTTCGTGAATTTCAAAGTCCTGGCAGAGAGTTGGGGGTACTGACGATTCTAATCTCCAGCACCGAGCAGTCGCCAATTACCTCGTTATCAGACCGAGTGTCAGCCGCGTAATACGAATAATAGTAGGAGCATCGGTTAAGATAAATCTGTATCAGTTTACCACAGCAGTGGTGCGTTCGTGTGGATGCTGTGGAACTGGTTTTCTCGCCGGTGATAAAAGTTCCTCCGCGGATCTGTTCAACGGAAGAGGGACTGTTGTTTTGGTCGAGGTGTAACCACCATGAAAGCCCCATACGTTTTGATGGGAATACAAAGTGTCTAAATACCGTGGAGTTGTATTGAAGTTCGATTCGAAACGAAGCTGTCGAGATGAGGGTTTGAAAACTGCTTGCATGTTCGATGATTTCGATTCATTTTACGATGACAGATCATAATTGAGGGAAGGACCGACGAAGGACATAAATATTGGACGATTTTTATGGTATTGGCCCAATTAATAATGATTCGCAAGTTCTGAGTGAGGATGAAAATTCTAGGTCGATGCGTATCAAATTACCGTTTCCGATAGAAACGTTACAAAAGAAATATTTTCTTGCTTTAGAATTATTTTGTTCGAGCGATTAGAATCATTTCTAAAGCTTCGAATTTGTAAGCTTTTTCCAATCTCAAACCTTAGAATTTTCAAATCTTCAAATTTCAAAGTTCTCCCATTTCCAAGCTTTTAAATTTTCAAGCCAAATTTTCGATAAATTTCAACTATCAAACGTTCGAATTCCAAATGCTTGAATTTCCAAGCTTTCGACTCTTCCTCGTGCCTTTACGTTTCTAAGCCTTCAAATTTCTAAACATTTGAAACTGTACATTTTTGAATCCTCAAAGTATCATTGTTCGCCTTTTTACGAATACCGTAGTAACTAAATAAGCCTGAAAGCGGGCAAATACAATTCCTTTGAATAGAGTTACACACAATAGAGTTCAATACAATGAGAAACAATAGAAGAGTAAAGAAGAAATCGAAAGTAATAGCCCGAGGCTGGATAATGTCTTTAGGATGAACCATGGCGGTGCTAGGGATGTTAATGCAACCATGAAGACAACGACGACGAACCTGTGATCCCTGGTCGGTCGTCGTGACCCGACTTTGCATTAGCTCCCAACTCCTTCTCTGGTATTTTGTCCCATTCTCTCCACTTAAAGTCACTTCATACTACTCTGATAAGATCAACGCGTGAATGGCATCATAAATATTCCAATGAAACCGCAAAGTTAACTCGGGGAGGAACCGAAAGCTATTTACGCGAATTCATTCGGTTCGAGAAAATTGAATTTTGACAGGAGATAAATGAAGTTGCATGAACGAGAACGATAGGTGTGCCGATCTAGTGTGAGGAATATTGATGGAAGTTGCTACGTCAGCTGAAATTAACTTAGACTAAAGTTGAAAAGCTTGGAATATTGGATTAAATAGAAAGCGAAGTTAAAATGGAGAGAATTATAAGATTGAAAAATTAGACCAAATACGTTTTAAAATTAAAATGAATGACATTAGAAATATGGAAAATTAGACCGAAATTGTAATTTTTGTAATTGCGAAGGATTTCATTTTTCGTGGTCATGGTTCGATTTTTCAATTCGTTAGTAAGTAAATCAGTGGATCTCCAAAATTTAATTATTCGCACCAAAAGGTGTAGAATGATTTTGCAAAAAGTCTTTCCATGGTAGTTTTTATACTTCTTGTAAGTACCTTTACTTACTTTTTTTTCTTTTACCTCGAATACTCTGTTGATACATTTGTTGTTTTTATTTTAATTTATCGTGGGTCAAGTTTTATGAAGATATTGTCTTTATAGTATCAAAAATGAATATTAACAATGACGTTAAGTACCAATAAATAATTCGCTGTTTCTTTTTTTGCACCATATTAAATATAATTGCATCATAGTAGATCGTTGAAGGCGTGAAGCAAAATGTATCATTTATTCATGAAGAAATAATGATGAAATTTTGAATGATAAAAACGAGCAATTGACGTGAAGATTTTTAGGCGAATCGCGACGCGCATAGCGCGAAGTACGCGGGAAACTTTAACGCCCGCATAAAAGAATCACCTATCGACATCGATGCTAATAGTCGCACGCACCTAATCTATCAATATACCAACTATAAGATTTCTACACACAATAGAAAAGTAATAATAATTTAAATTCTATTTCAACCCAAATTATCAGTCTGATAATAAATAATTCTTCTGTAAAGTATAATAAACAGTACTTCCTTTGTTGAACTTAGCTTTTATTTCAAATAAATGGAAGAGTTATCGCGTAGCTTAAATACAATTGATGTTATTCTGTAATACTTTAGTCATTTTTCTTAACCCTTCGATAAAATTCACTTCACTCTATTAACCTATTTAAAAATAGTCAATTATTCACCTAATACTTTCATTGCAATAGTATTTCCACATAACAATGAGATATGTTCTTGCAAATATGGAAAGGTGACATTTTTTCGTTATGTAAAATAGTAACATCAGCGTAACAGGAACACGTTTGCATTCTATTCACGTGTAGGTAGTACTTTAAGATCTATAAAAGGATTCTGCTGCTCTGCTAGCATGAAACGCACGCGTGCATCAGCGAACACTCGGCACGGTTTCACGGTACGTGTCTGCACTTCCTAGATCTCGACTAACAAGTCTCTGTAACTCTGCTTGCCTAGAACTGACAGTTATTATACGCTTAATCATTGTTTATCATTCCGCAATGTTTTGCGTGCACATAATTCTACCGTAAGTATCGCGATACGAATCGCGTTAATAGTTTTTGTAACGAGAAAACAATCTTCCCCCCCCCCCCTCCCCATTTTTACACGTTAACAAATAATTCTTCTCTCTTCGTCTTATAATTAACACGTATATTTACATACGCGATGTGTTCATAGCGTTGTTAACATAATTAAATTATTTGCCATAGCTATGATTTAAAGGAGGCGGGGATACCTTAATCGGTATTCATTCCAATCAATTCTAAGGTAAAATAAAAAGGAAATCTGCTTGTTCTTCCTTATGGTGGTGTTACCGCTATATGTATTTACTTAGTTTACATCATTAGCAACAAACGAGTTAGGTTTGCGTGTGAATGCTGTGTTAATCCCCCGTGAGATTAGTCGGAGAAGCGAGAGTAAATCATTGACATCGCGATCAACCCCTTGCAATCAACCGAGTGACCACGGCGCGGAGCGGAGCGGCGCGGCGCGGCGCGGCGCGGCCAATGATTCACGTACTTGCTTACCTGCGAAGATACCGCTAATCAAGTACGTCTGATTGCGATATGAGATGCACGGCCTTCTATTAACTCCGCCTGAGGCAGCCTGCAGATGTTATAAATTGAAACTTCGTTCACGCTGGAGAAAATTCCTCTTTAATAAATGCTGGATTCGAATAATTGGATGCAGTAGTTCAAAAAAGGTATTGACACATCATTGTATCAGTTTTTTTTTATATTTACGTACTACTTGTTTCATTTCAATTGTCTTCATTTTTGTGTCGTTTAACAGCGCCTTCGTGTGAGTAGAAAATATAATATTGCGAAAATTAAAAGTAGAAGCCGATCTGAAAATATCGGGTGTACTCTATTATTTTTAAATGAATTTTAATTCCAAATAATTAAATAATTGGAATTTGTTTGAACAAAAATGGAGCATTCTTTCAAGCAGGAACCCATAGTTAGCCTGAAAAATTTCATTAAATAATATGGAATAATACTTAAGATAGGATAGATGTTTGATTTTCTTGGAAGTAAAGATTGAATTTAACGAAATAAGTGGATTACTGTACATTGGTACACCTAATAAAATAGAATATGAAAATAGGAGTGCGTGGCAATGCTTTTTGTAGCCACTGCAATTACGTTTAAGTACTTTATGCGAGTACTGAGTATTTTTGCCGTAACTAGGCATTTTTCTTTTCTTCGATTTTATTGGAAGATTAATAAATGTATAGACATACCATAAACAAATGAAGAAGTTCGGTGTTTAAAATTTGAAACTTTTGTGAGGTGCAATCTACAAATTTTAAGTGGTATACGAATTTTTGGGGATTACTTAGGAATTAATAGGATTAATTATTTTATAAATTATGGAATTACGGTCCGACAGTTTAAGGATTCATAAATATAGTATCTGTATGAAAATAAATTTCGACGCTGTTTGCAATTTTGTAAAAGCGTTAACCTTTCTCGGTTTCAATTCCTAGCGATGAGAATTCCTCCCACTGTTGAACCACTGTGTGAAATTTTCTGTTTTTTTTGCAAGGGAGCTTAGAATTTAAAACGATGGAACAGAAGAAACTCGTGATCGAGCAGCATGAAGGATAAAGTAATTAAAAGCACGATTAAAACCCTGTGGCAGGGTCTTTATAATTCCTGAGTAATTGCTCTTTCAACCTGTGCGTCTAGCTGTAAAGGGAATCTTTCTTGTCTTGACCAGACCCATCGTGTTTCAGACTTCAGTAGAATAAATGAATCGCAATTCTGACGTTATTGTTTTAAGTGTTAATTTATATGAACGTTACAATATTGCATTCCCTTCTGAGTCTATTATAATTAAAACTGCAACATTTAATAGTTACATTACAAATACAAAGTTACAGTATTTAAATATTTCGTTACTTTATCAATTTCATAATTAAAATTTCCATATTTACAATTATTAGCAAATCTTTCAGCATATTCTTTTGTATTTATTGAGTCATTTGAAAAAAAAAATTGTAGGAAGTTATGAAATATTAATTTCATTAATGATGTGTGCCCATAATTATGGAAGTGGTCTAAGTCAAAATTTAAAAAAAAATGAGTTCACCAGTTATTTCACGTCACATTATTTTAAATTAAATTAATTCAATGTACGTTTTACGATATCGTCAAACATGAACCGTTAGATAGTGCTTGATCGTTCAACATTATATGGAATTCATTTAGCGTTAATTATGAAAGTGGTCTATATCGCGGAAACAAGAAATATATGGCTTAGATCACTTTCATAATTATGGGCACATATACTATGTATGTAATTATTCCCAACGCATGTTTTAAACAATGTTGTAAAAGAGATTGAAGCATGTTAGGGTGGTGTACATACTATAGCGAAGAGTAGTATGAGCTAGAGGAATAACTGTTTCGGGGGTTTTACGTTTCTTTTTACGTAGGCATTTATTTAGAGATATATAGACAGTGATTTTGAAGGGAATGGTCTATAAAATTCCATAGATTTCTTCGTTTGCGACTTCTTGGTTTCACGACTACGAATATCAATAGTACGTGGGTGGCTATTTGGAAATACTGAATCAATAGAGACTTCTGAAGCAAAATACAACCCGTGAAGTACTGTACAATGGTTCTTTTATATCTTCGGTCTTTTTCAAACATTTGTACAAGTGTTGATGGTGCGTAGGTGTTCCTTTCAAAACCGCTAAATAGAGAATATTTGTTCGATGGTGTACCTGTTCATCTTAAAAGATACCTGTTCTTCGCATCCTGTTGTATCAACACATTTATCGTTACACATTTCTATTATTTTTTTACACGTCTACCATTCGTCAATTTCAATTCGTTTCATATTAGATCTGTAAAGAGAAAATCGTCGCCTCTTTCCAAAGGCGAAATTCGTTATTTGCTGAATAAATGTGGAAAAGGTATCCAAAATAATGGTGATTCAGTTGAGTCTTAAAACTATGTTTCATTCCTTGCAATTAAATTCTGAATTCTGCGAAAGACGGCAGGAAATTAACGTACTAGATTTAATCCATAAACATTTCATAAGATCGTATTAATTTCTCAAATTGCGTTGCAGTATTTTTGGCTAAATCTCTGAAACATGGTACAATTTAACTATTTCAATTATTCCAATCCAAATTGTGATTTATGTATTTATTTAATTTTAATCCGGACTAAAATGATCTTAAATTCGTAATAATTAATGATTATATTCGTATTGATTCATCTTTTTTATTCCTGGTTCATTTTTCCTAGTACTTTCTTCCTTTAGATATGATTTTAGGCACATATGATTACGAAATAGGTAAATTGGAAGTTATCAAAATATTACGACTTATTAATCGGCATCTAGGTATCATTTAACATTTATCATTATAGTCTTTTTAGCGTTGGACGTGTTCAGCTTGTGTTACTTAACTTGTAGAATATACGTGTGCGTCAATTATGTTCGATGCTCGATTAGATCTAGCAGATAAACGATTGAAGCTATTCGAGGGATGTAATACCCCGTATCATCGTTACTTGTGCCATTTCAGCAGGTAGTTGTTCTCGGTGGCCATTTATGTGATACCTTTCACTTCAATCTTACATCGTAAAGTCAACTTGTTATTTTACATGCTACGAATAAGGAAAACTAATAGCAGAGAAATTCTAATAAAATTATAAAAATGTGAAATACTTGAGAAACAGGGTCAGTGAGAAAACCGACAATTACAGTTCATTTTTGGTTAACTTCTAACTTGTTAGCTCTTAGGACATGGTACTATTCATTTCAAAGTAAATTGCATTAAATAGGTACAGGGATTAACGAAATGAATCGAGCATTTTTATTTCTTATACCGTTTGCTCGATCGAAATCTAATCGTTAACTGTAAAACCTTAATTCATATGAAATTTTAATTGAGAAATTGAAATGGTAAGCCATATAAGTGCCAGGAGTGAATTTCTTCAGTGTAGACTAAAAACTGAAGCGAAAATACAACATTTATTAATAATATTCAGATATTATATTTCTTGTTTAATTAGTTCCGTACTTGTGGAATTTATTATCGTATTTAGCATTTAATTGATATCTCTCTTCGTTAAAAATGTTTTTTTTTAATTTTTTTGCCACATAAATCGTTTACTATTTGAACATCTCGATTATTATATTAGCTATGTTCGAGAGTTAATTAGGACAATTGCATCTAAAATAATCTTACAATAATTTGATCGTTCAATTCGTATCGTGAATCTTTGTATTAATCTCTCAAATAATTTGTAAAAAGTCGAGTTGTGAATTAGTAACGATGCTCATATGAGCTATTTTTTGTTTTCCTTAACCTTTAAACTATAAATCCACCAAAGTGATCAAATTAAACCATTTGTAATTTTTTTTTTATAAAAACTGCATAAACTTACAACGGTGGATTTTCTAAGATTTTCGCGAATCTTCCGCAAATAGTATCAAGATTTATTTTCCTTGCATTATGTAATTTTTCTAAACATTCTATCATTTTAATCACCTTAGCATAAATAAGTACACGTGCTTTAATTGCTGGTGGTTCTAGTATTAATGAAATTGACATTTTGAGTTGGAAAAAATCTTAGTCATACATTTATCTATTAATATATTCTTATTCTCAGTACCCTCCTCTGTCGTGTATAAAATCATGATACAAAATTTATGACGCGAGGATATATAAAAGTTAATGGATTCCAAAAATACACGTTAATTATTCTCAAACCAGTTTAGAGTTTTTACAAAACCACTATACCGCAAGATTCTTGGTGTTCTTTTTTTTTTAAATAAGTTTAATTTCATATCTCGAGATTATCGTGACATTTTTTCGATGCCAGCCGTGTATTCCTGGTGACGAAGAACAAATTTAATTGTGAAATCGACGGAAAAGTCGTGCAAAACCGTTCACCATCTCTAGAGACGATTAATCATAGTAATGGTTGTACGAAGTAGATTGAAGTTTCTGCTTCGTTTTATCTCGTTCACCAGCGGCGGACATCGTTCCAGATGATTTCATAGTGTGGTCAAGTAGCTTGCATCATCGAATGATGCGACGAAGAACGAGTCGTCTCTCGTTGGAAACGTGAAGTGATGGATGAGAAGGGCGAGATCGGTGACGATTGATACAAAATTACTTTTGCTTCAGCTACGCTGTCACTGGAAACTTATTATCTTACCTTTAAGGCTCTGATACGATGTCCTGTAATTTTTTAAATAATTATACACACACGTTAACGTGACAGTTTTGAATACCGAAAGAAAAGTAAAAGATACGAACTAAAAATTGTAAATTATAATTGATAGCGGCACATTTTAAGCATGGATACTTTAAATTGGTAGAATTCAAGTTTTTCAGCTTTTATTTTTATGCTATAATTATTGTTACTGTTATTATCTTTAATACAATTTGAATTGTGTCGAGGATGTATTAATTTCGAAGTAATTAGCAGGAATTTCTATAACTATATTTATGTTACGTTTAAAAGAACAATTTGGACTAAAATGTGGAGAGGCAATTTTGGAAATTTAATTTAGAAAAATGAATAATGCTACAATATTGGTGTTACGTATGAAAGTTTACTAATAATATAACTATCTTAATAAATTTTTATTTATAACGAGCTGCTGACAATATTTTACAAATTATTAGTATTTGCATATTTTGCCTTTCAAAAATTTGATCTCATCGGAGGGTTAATTAAATCTTCTTATCTGTTAATTTTGTTCCTGTTTCTTAATCGATCGCCGAGTCTCGAGCGAATTATTTTATGCAAAATATTTTACTCTAATGATCGTTTATCTAATAATATATTTCGCCGTAATAACCCAGCTGCCGATATCTATGCAAATGTGCAAAAGATGGCGTGAAATTCATTAAAAATATCTTCTATAATAAACACAAGTGGAATCATCTTACAAACACCTATAATCAAAAACAAATTTTCGTTCAGGTTTCATTCCTTTATTCTTTCTCCATAAAGATATAAACTTGCATAAAAATTCGCCGCATACTAATAATATATCACATAGTGATACATTTTACTGAATATTAATCTATTACTACCATACCACGCTAAGTCCTTTATAATTATACGTGTAGAGCTGCAATCGCAGTCATTTTTATTTCTTTACTAATCCTTTTTCATAACTGCTTGTCCGATTAGCCGCCATTATCCAAAGGGACATAAAAAAAAATGGGAATCGAAATTATACAAATCCTAGAAGAAAGATAAGCATATCCGCATCTAGGACAGGTTTATTCGTATGAAACGCAGTTCGTATTTACGCGCGGATGATTGAAATCCCGGTGGTGATAATTAATCATAGAGGGTTCACGCGTGAGCGCAAATGAGTCACGTTTATTCGCGGTGGAATCAGGGGAAGGAGGAGTCACGATGTAATCGCGACGATCGAATTGCTGTCTGTTGCACGACGAGTTAAACTCGTCGACAATCAGGAGCAAATAAAATAGAGAATCTGGTTTGCAACCGAGTGAATCCAATGAGAATATGGATCGACTGATTATAAAACTGAAAAGGCCGGAAGTGCCGTCGGAATAGCTTCCATTCCAGAGGGATTACCTAACCGTAACAAGTACAGCGTTGATTAAAAATGAAAGTGACACGAGGTTCGTTACATTTATCGCTTTTCGACGGAACCTTCGTTCGTAACTTTGTAATAAGAATGTTGATCGCGTTTTCGATAAAAAAAAATGTTTTCATGGCGCGAATTGAATATCCTTTGAGGGAGGGGGTGGGGGGGCATTGACAAGCTTGAAATTGCAGTCGAAAGATTTAGTAGGAAAATTATTATGTAATAGATTAGCGATGAATGATTCGTAAGTAGAATTGTGATACTAATGAATGCACGGATGAATGATGGGATACCAATTAACTCCGCTTTGGAAAGTTTAATTGGAACCTGTGTGAGTCTCGGACGGGGTGAGTTGGGATGTTCGATATAAAGAGTATTTAACATGGTGTAGATATAATGGGTGTTACATCGCACTAACAGATGTTAGTGTAATTATAAAAAATTGTGGTTACATTAACCTATTTCAATTGTGCATCCTGTCCTTTGTCACGAGAATAATGCAGTCAAATATGGACTCGTACCGTCCGAATAAATGTGATTAAATAAATAGAAAATTCATTGTAGGAATAGTTACTTTCATTTGGCATGATATTGTTTAAAATGATCTATACGCAGTGATACATTGCAAGCATCGCATTGAAAGAAACAAAATATTCTAGATTTACTGTTACAAAATACCAATGTTCTTTTTTGACAAGCCTTGAAACAGTTTCTTAAATTTATTGCACTATTATGCGATATGACTTTTCAATTTCAATTGTACTGTTTCAATCGAAACTGTACTCTGAAATTCAATAGCAGGATTAAATAAATTCATACATTGAGTACAATTTTTAACATAGTAAAATGGTATTCGTAAACTAAATTCAATTCTTGAATTAATAAAAATTCCTAAATATAAGAAATTCTTCAATTAAATCCAATTCTTGAAATAGTAAAATGGCATGCATAACTTGAATTCAATTCTCGAAGTAGTAGAACGGAGTTCATAAGTAGTAAAATTAAATCAAATTCTTCGAATAGTAAAATTACGATCAGAAATTCAATCAAACTGTTTCTTGTACAAACATAAACCTGTACTTTCCCGATCGTATTAAATTCGCTTGATATCAGTAATTTATCATTTTACCATTACATTTCATCGTTGTAATAATCACCACGGTCTACAGCATGTTTAAAAATTGCCAACCACCGTTATGCCCATGAATGACGTCCACAAGATATTTCCAAGTCAGTGGATCGAAAAGAGCAAAAGAGAAAATTGAAAGCACCACGTATAGCTTCTGAGAGCACTGAGAAACCGCAGAATGACTAGGATGTCCATCGTTCAGGGTGTAGTGACCCAACGCGAACATCCATGGGACAAACGGTGCCGAGTTATCGATGTTCAACAGAGGAGTGGACGATAATCTTCGTTGCTGCTCGTTACATCGTTCATTAAGATGTTTTTTTGCAAAAGTTCACGCAGCAGGAAGGAAGGAAATAAGTGTGGATGATTATACTTTGAAAGCAAATAAAAAAAGAAGGTGCACTCCTGTGAAGTGTTATTTTGTAATTTTCTAGATGTCTTCCGCGGTTGCGTGCTTCAAAGTGCCTTGTTGCCCGTAGCAAAACCTTCGAGAGGCGCTTGACTTTTGCTCGTTCTTTAAAAAATTAATTAACAGTAACTACTATAATTATATGCACTGCTATGTAAAAGCTTGGAATTGCTAGGCATTCCAAGGAATGTAAAAACATGAAATCACGGTCGTGTTAGCTTAAATGATTCTTCGATCAGAAATTTAGATATTACGATAAAGGAAATTGCTCTCAATATCCACAACATTAATTTTAAATTGATAAATATACAGTCAGTCACGAGAGTCTACATACGCATTTTAAATTTTAAACGTACACATACTTTAGAACATATTTGGAGAATAAAAATAATGTAGAAATTCATGAAATATAAAATTTCAAGTGAACAAATTTTCAGAAGACAGTTTAGAAAGGAAGGATCATTGATTTCATGAACAAAATTGCTCCCAAAATGAATTTAATATTATTTTACTTATGTCAAACGAATTATAAGGCGTCATAAGTGTACATCAAAGGTCTAACAAAGTATGAATACAGTTATAATAATATCTTTTGTGTACTTTAATACACGCGCGAAGATTTTCGTGTAATCACGTTTACAGTTCGTGTATATTTTATTGTTGTTAACAAATCGAAAAGCTATCGCCACTGTTTAACAATCTGCTTAGTTTCAATGAATAAATAAATGGATATTATTGAAACGATCGGAGCACTTGCATTATTTTAAATGTTTAAAATTTCGACGTGTAAGTAGACTTCTGCAACTGACTGTACATCCCCTTCTGATAAAATCTGAATAATAAAGACTACAGAAGTTTAAAGGAATGGTTACAAAATAATTTTCTTTTTCCATCTTAAAAGGATATTACCGAGACAAGTATTAAAAAATTAAAAAATTAAATTGAACTGCACACGAGTGTTTCCTAGAAGCGAGTTTCGCAAGGTAACAGGATAGTTAAGATTCTTCCTATAAGGTTCCGTAATAAGGGTCACGTTACGACGATTACAAAGGCCTCTTTACAATGGGGAATTTGAAAATCGATGGCGAATCGATGCCGGGTTGCTTAAGGCTAGGATAAGGCATTGACTGTGTTAGGCTTGGTAATCTCGACTACCCTGGACACAAACTGTCTTGCAAGGAGCTTCTGCGTTCGTGCAGTATCATTACTAGATCAGCGGAAGTGCAGTCGCCAGTCTCCTTGAAGCTGTCACACAACAAGCGTGTCTCGACACTTGGCGTCGCGTTACGGTACAACAGACTTTTTGCCTTTCGGTATTAACATTCAGTGACTGGACGTTGATGCTTTGACCGCGCACAGAATTTCATTTATCGTTCTAATGAATCGTCTGTGTGCTCATTCAATAGGAACGCGTACGTTTTTTTTTTTTTCTATTAACGAAGTTTAAAGATAATTATTTTAACACGTTGAGCGCCACGCCTAAATTTTACTTCACTCGTCCAAGGTGACAACATATAAAATTTCAGTACAACGCCTCGAATACTAATTTTATGGCTCAATATCGTATTATGTATTTGGTCACATTGTACAGTTTGCATATGCGTTTAGCGTGTGATCGTCGACATTTCACGTGGTACTGTGTTTATCTGTATTTGCAACCATAAAGAAAGTTTCGTTATTTATTCCTATATTCTGGATGGGTTGATTTTCATCGCTTTCCTTCGTTCGAATCAAAACAAACAAAATCATTCTTCATCAATTAAAAACAAACATATTCTAGCTATAGTTATCTATAGCGAACCTTCGAAACTAATCGAAAAACCAAATATTATCTTTTTTCATTAGCAGTTCGATAAAATATTTACGACAGCCAACGTGTATAATTTCTGTATGCATAATGTATCTCATAGCGACAGTGAACTTTCCAAAACCCTTTTTAATTATTTCAATCACGTCGATTGTTTAACGTAGAAAAACATAGAGATCTAATTTAATCGAAAGCTTCTTGCTTAAAGATTCGTTTCACATTTTATCGCTCTATTACAGTATTTCTGGGAAACCCTAATGGATTTTAAAGTCGATGATAAAAGGGACAAATAAGTCAAAGTAGAGGCTTGTGAAGATCGGAAAGGCCACGGATAACGAGGTACTATACGCTATAAAAAGGTATTGAAATGCGAGTTTAAGTACGACACACAATGTAGATAGCAAGAAGTGATCGGTATACTCTCTCTTTCGTGCCGTGGCAGACGATGCATTCTAAAAATGGCATAAAACGGCCACGGTGCTCAGACACAGTGTACGCGTAGCGATTCCGTAATGACGGAAAATAGTTGCATTACGTTGCAACGAGTTTCTTGTAGTTACACGCATTTGAGAATACACCCGCCCACTTGCTTACCTCGAGTAAAGGAGTACACGCAAGAAAGTGTAGTCTTAAACTGGTGGAATGAATCATTGTGCAGCTGCAAACATCGGCCGAAAAAAAGTTTCGCGAACAAAGAAAATCCCCTTTCGGCGATTCGTAGAACGTATAACAGTTTGAATGAATGAATAACTAAATTCTTTGCAAAAGATAATACAACACACCCGAAAGTGATAGAAAAGTATCGCAAAATAGTAATTGAGCATTCAGAATTCTTGCAATGATTATGAAACATTTCACTGCCTTAACGCACTAGAACTATCGGCGACTAAAACATTACCTATTTGTACTAAAGAAATAAAGATAGACGATTGAAAAAATATGTGATGCATTTGAAATGAATCTTTGTATTCATATCGTGTACAGAAAATCACGAAATGTTCTAAAAAATGTGCCGCTAAAAATTTATACAATTTTTATGGTAAAATAACGTATAAAGTATAAAATAAAGTAGACTCCGGATTTTTATGCAAATTCAAATTTTCACGAATTAAATTAAAGGAACGAGATCCAAATAGGGGATTGCTTCATCCCCTAAATACGATAATTCGTACTTCACTTTCAATACTTTCTGTATGTTTAAATACCGTTTGCCGTGTGCACATTTTTACATATTTAAAATTCCCATAAATGCATGAATATCGACAGTCTGGTAATGAAAATTCACAACAGAATCACAGTAAAGCGACAGAAAATGGTACTGTGAAAACGTACGATCAAAGAGCAATGTAAAATAAGGAAGGAATGTGGTTCTTGCTACATTTCCTAATATGTCTAATTAAAGAAGATTCGATCCAAGTGTGAAGCACCGCAAATCGCTTGTCGGCAAACAGGTGCTTCGCCAGATGAAGCACCGTTTCTCGAAGTTCATAGAAGCATCAGCTGACCGCACATTTTCTACATTTCATTGGATTTGAAGTGGTCCGTATACCTAGCCATTCTACCGAACGAGTTTCTACAAAGTTAAGGCTGCTTGAACTTGGTTTTCTCAATTATAAGATGTAGCTAACCAGCAATAAGAAGGTAGAAATACATAAACGAAAGAATCATTAACCAGATATGGGAATAACGCGCTACGCATACTTGTATGAACATACGTGTAAATTGAATGATACGATATCAGAAAATTGCTGATATCGATCAAAATCAAGCGAAAATTAGTATCGCTAACCATTAACTACAACACCTATTAAAACTTACATAAACACTATCTCTTTGAGACCGCTAATGTTTACTGCGTTACCACTGATATAAAAGTGGCGAATAAAAAATCAAAACCAATTGTTCTTGTTTTGCACATCAATGAGAAAGGGATCCAAGTTCGATTTCGGTAAGTGAACGTTATGCTATAGTTAAAAAGTATCCAAAGTGACAAGCTCGTAAATCATGCAGGAAAGGAAATAGAGATGAATAAGTAATTATTAGCGGTCTCACGGACCGACAATGGTAATTAAGGGTTAAATAAAAAGGCGAAGCGTCTACAAGTGAAACGTCTGCAGGAGGAAATTCCAAGGCATTCTCACGTGAAAGCGACCTCGGAATTCCTACAATATTGTAAAGTTCTGTATTTAAGAGACATATAGTATTTAAGAGCCGCCAGATGCCTGAGAAAGCTTCGAGTAGGATACAGTTGAACTACCAACTCAATCAACTCTTCTGCTGTGTGCCATGATACTCGGAGTACAACGAGCACCGATAGGAAACATGTGAGACTAAAACGAAACGGCTTTGATTCCAATTCCGCTGAATCGAAGTCGTGTAAGCTGTTCGGCTGAAAGAAGTGTAACGAACCGGATGCTCGGTGTTGATGGCAACACACAGAGGCAGCAGATGGTCAATTCCTGCGTGCAACGGCATGCAAACGTTTCTTGTACAATTCTCGATAACTTGCAATAATTGCCGCAGTAAATTGTGGCGCCCACGGCATCGGTTCCCTTTAACTCACACAAACCATAGGGCAGAGATTGCTCGCCCGGGCAAATTTACATTTCTTACCAGCACGTTAGAACGTTCCACGTGCTGCTGCGCCTTTGTGTGCGTCTATCCCATTTTGAACGTCACGCGAAACGCGACGAGTCTGCTCTAAATAAAATGGTCACGCCGCGGACGGGGAAAATACATACGTTGCACGCAACGAACGCATCGCGCATGATGTCCCGAAGGAACGTAGCTAGCTGTACTTCTGAGGCCGGAAAATCGAGCGTGGAATTTATAACGAGAGAGGACTTTTCCTTGCGTTGTTGGATCGCTGCACGGCACACAGGTGTTCCTGTAAGGATCAAGTAAAGTGTAACTGATTCTCGATTTCAAAGCGATCGTTTCGATCGTGCACACTCTTCTCTTTTCTCGTTCGAGGCAGTATTTCTCTCGAAGTTCTTGATATTAGGGAGATAGAAATTCCTTGGACGTTTCAGTTCTTTATTTTATACAGATCAACAAAGATTATCGTTCGAAGTAATTTGATCTTTATTGAAATTACCAAAATTATTTGGTATACCAATAATAAGTAATCCACTGTTATTTAATGGATCGACGAATTTATTTTATCAAATAGTCCAATTTTTCTTTCACACACGAATCCATTAGTTGTCCGAAAAATACAGCAAAGTATTGTAGAACAGGAAGAAGTATATTTAAGACAGAGTAGACATTTAATTAAAACTAAATACCGAATTAAACCAAAAAGTAGATTATTGTTTGGTACACCTTATACTTTACGAAAAGTTTCAGTTTTTTACGTCTTATATTTCCCTAAAGTATTCCACCTTAAGCATCGCAAGTCTAAACATCTCGATCGGAATCCATCAACCCGTCTATCGCTTCTAATATCGCAAACTACCATCAGTTGTGTCGTTTACGTCGCCAATCATTAGAATATTGCAGCCACAAGTAAAACAGTGATAAACTATGTCCCTAATTCGCCAATTGACCTTTCTACAAATCTTTCTAACAATCTCAGTAAAGCAATTCCCACGAAGACCCTTAAGCCACTGAAGTGCTGGTATCTCTCACGAACTTCGTAAAAGCCTAAACAATGCCTAAGGGACTATAAATCCGAAATTCCCTGATTAACCCTTCCAGAATCTCAACAAACCTTTCATCAACCTTGCGAAGCACAACTCCCACGAAGAACCTACAAACCCATAAACAAAATCGCTCACGAATCCCACATAGAGACTTAAAAAATTCCGAGATCGTAATCGCAAATCGTCGATCGCAGGGTGCCCGATCGACTTCATGTTTCATAATCAAACCGTAAAACAGAGTACCTAGCCGATCACGCCGGCTATCCTTGGCGGCATGCAACCGAGTTCCCGAACACAATAACGTACGAGAGGAGAACGACCAACGAGAGGTTCTCGATCCCTCGATCCCTCGCTTCCTGCATCTGGCCGGGCCAGATAACCGGGCACAATTGACTCGTAATTCATTTGCGTTGCCGCGCATCCTGTGTAATCGATGCAGCAGCCAGAGAGCCTCTCGTCGTCCAGCTTCTCCGACAATGAGGACGCTCTTGGACGAGGAAGAGGGCACGGCATTTGCATGGCGGAGCGATTATATCGTTTGTAGTGGAAGAAGATGAGATGGAAAAAGGTGAAGAAGGAGGACGAAGTGGACGAGGAAGACGAGAAATCGATTAAGACCCTCCTAATGCTCCCTTCCGCTCGATCTCACGAGGTCATTTTTCATTCCAGCCGGCCTTTCAGCTTCCTTTTCTGCCTGCCCCTGTTTACCTTACACTCCTTGCTTCGATAGATCGATCTCGCGGAGTTCGAAGCATGCTGAAATGAGTTGAAAATGACTGGTGGAACCGTTAGCGTCTCATATGCCTCGAGAATGTGGCTGGTTGCATGAGAGTGCAGAGATTTTCAACAAGTGGCGAAGACAGTAGATGCTTCGGGTGCCACTGGTTGCTCGATTATCAAAGCTACTAATAGCGGTGAACAGGGTTGTTTGATAATTGACGACGTATCGGGTTTTATAACTTTTATGGAAAGTTTATACATTTTGCGCGAGAATAGCATGAGTTGTATATCCAAAATTGTAAAGCGCACCCACAACAGACGTAGTAGAAGCTTTGAGTGCTTGATTGTCAGTGTTAATAAAATTGAAGTGAGTTATTTAATAAATAATGTATCAGATTTTATGTTGTCGGAGAAGTTTGTATAACGTTGAAGAGTTCTTACAGTGGAATTAATCAATAGTTAGTGATTAATGGCGTGAGAAGTTTTCAGTGGTAAATGTTTCTTACAATTCTGGTTATGTTAAAGAGGAAGTTGAAGATAATTGGAAAGGAGTATTTCGTGTGATGAATATTAGAGTGATTGGAACTGATACTTGAAGATTTTCAGTAATTAGGAAAATTGATTAAAGAATTATGCATGGTGAAAATTAGATTAATTGGCATTCCACATAGTCAAGTGGTTGTCCTTGCAAAAATTGGAATATTTAGTGCAAAAGGATAGTACATAGTGATACTTTTACGCGAAATTTTTAATTATTAAATGATTGCACTAACAAATGATTGTAAATATAATAAAATTATTTGAAATAGAATAAAGTAGAGTGAGTAAAAAAAGGAAATCTTTCATTAGCCTGGTGAGGCATCCACTCGGAACAGAGTTGAGGGTAAAAAGAGCGGTGAAATAAGTAAGGAATGCACTTGCCCTTGAACCTGTAGGTCTTAGGGTGCTAACCGAGCCCCTCGCCTCCTGTTTACACGGTAAAACACTTCCTTCGAGAAGATATCTTCTTCAACGGTAACTCGGTAGTTTTTTTCCACCTGAAAATTGTTTACTAAACTTCTGTTAATTGGTAACCATTAACATATGGAATAAATCTTGCAACTACATTACGAATAATTTCTTACGGATCAAACGTGTATCAGCTATTAAAAACAAGAAGAATCATATTCATATAAATTTAGAAAAATTCAACTCTCCTTTAAAAACAGAATTGTTAAATTGTATTATCACGTTGGTAAATTTACACGAACTCTAATGCATCTCATTTTAATGGAAGATATTCATTTTTTACTGGATTATAAACTTCTTGAATATAATTAATCCATCGTTACCTTCCGAATGACTTAATATAATTGTTTAACCATTTGACTGCGAAACACGTATATATATATATATATACGTCTAGCAGCTTTTATATAATACAACATAAATTAATTTCCTGATTTACCATTATATAACAATATTTGAAAGTTTATATTAACAGCAGTGTGTAACCTTTTTATTACTTTACACTTCCCCATAACCACTTTGCAGATGCAAGCTATGCTTGCCTTTGTAATTACACCAATTCCTCGTAGCATCACGACGATCACTCTAATGTCGCGCCGCGGTTAAATGGTTAATCGATCAGCCCTTAACCATCCGCAAAGTCGAAGTGAAAAAGTCATCGAAGCCTAATTACTCGTCCGAGAAGCAACTCGGGATTCAACCTTCGGAATCAATTAAACCCTTTAAAAATTTATTACGAAGAATTTGAACGAAAAAAGTCGAGGATCCGCGAAGAAAAAAAAAGGAAAAAAAAAAGAGAATGCAAGGATGTAGTTGGAGCAACGGTTGATCTCATCTGAGCAACCGCATCGCGGCAGCTGCATCTGGCCCGCTGTGCGCGTATATGGAAATATAGCGTGTAGCAGCCATACCGAGCAGGTGATCCAGGGCTTCTTGCTAGCCACGATTAATGCGCTGCATTTTTCCCCGGCTCCCTGTGAATAATACTGGCGAATTCTTCACGGTATTTCGTATTCTTTTCGCCAACCAACACCGATTCCCGTGCAACGATCCTAGAGGGGAAGACGGGCAGGATGCCTCGCGCGTGCAATGCATCTTCCTGAGAGAAAGGGATATCTACATACCACGAATTCAACGAAGTCTTTAGGCAGGCCTCTACCGTGGAGCAGCTAATAGTTCTGGTGGCTCGATCTTTGGAAATCGAAGGGAATACTTTCGATTTCTTCGTTGCAACTGCGTTGGTTAGAGATAGAAAAGTGGATACTTGGCATTTTTGTTTATTTTCGCGAAAAATCAATGGGTGAACCCTGGGTGAAAGCGTGAATTTCTTTAGACTGTGTTTAACGTGAAAGTGGAGTTTGATAATTTAGAGGGAACTCGCAGTTTCTTTGTAAGTGGTTTGGAAGAGAAAAGGTACGTAATTGGAATGTTTTATTTTTTCTGAAGAAAGGGTGAAACGGCGGATGAACTTCGAGTGAAAGTTTGAATTACTTTCGACCGTGTTTAGCGCGAAAGTATGATTTTTGCAATGAAGTTCGAAACTTGAGGTGTTTCGATGTTTTGGAATATTGAGATACAGTATCTCACCTATATGAAAATTGTAATCTTACAAAGCTTGGAACTTGATTTGAAGAACATCTAAAAACTACTAATTTAAAAAGATAGGAATCTGAAAGTTGACGACCGAAACCGAAAGCCTTTATAGAATTTGCTCAAAATTCCACTTTTAATCCTTCAAATTTTAATAAAAATTCGTACAATATATTAACTATATTTGACTACTAGGAAAAATTACGTACCTAGTGGTTGAAACTAGGTTCATCGATAAATTACGAATTTTTACATAAATTTATATTTTTACAAATAAAATTGAAGAAGCGAACTCTAAATAAAAGATTATTCCTCTAGATACTATAACTTTTACTATGATTTAAATATTTTGCATACTTTTGCATATTACGCGCCTCTCTACGTGTCTAAATTCTCTATAAATGCATAAAAATCCGCGGTCTACTCATCGATACGGAATACGAAATTTAGAGCGCGATTTCCAATTCCACGATCTAGCGATCGGACACCTTGATCCTTCTCGCCGTCCACGCGATCATCGTCATCGTTACAGTAGCGACAGGGACGACGTGTAGCAAGTGTCGCGACGTGGCAAAGCGGAGCTTCCTCGAACAGATCTGGATGCCGATTAAGGCTTCGGTGTTTGATATATACTGCGTGTCCGTTGTCGTCCTCGGCCTCATCGAGATACCGCCGAGCTCTCAGCTCTCGTGTTACTTTTCTTTTCACCTCGTTAGAAGCTTTCTCGCGAAATCGTTAGGCCGCGGTGAGTCGAACAGCGCCGTTTCCGGATCAGAATTTATAGTTTAATTAGCGTCGCGGCTACACAGCATGTATTCCAACCGTTTAGTGTGGCGACAGGGGTAAGGCACCAAGAACGGTACTCTAAACGGAGCCTTGAGACGTGACGAACGGGAAACGAGACACTTTCCGTGGAACTTCCGTCAGATTTATCCTCCGCAAGTATGCGAAAACACTCTATAACTAGGATTTTATTTGTTCTTGAAATGAAAAATTATATTTCATCGTCACAATCTCGCAGTATTATTTTTTAAACGTTTACCTATTAGGGGTTAATGAATTTGAATGGTAGATATCGAAACTCGATTTAACCCTTTACCCTATGAATTTCTCGCAAACTGTATATCGTGTAACATTAGCTAGTTATCACTTTAATACTGTGTCAAATATAGGACATTGAAGTATTAGAATTAATTTGGACTCGACAATCCCGTATCTTGCATATTAAAACAAACATTGCAATTGAAATTATACTTGATTATAGATACAGCGTAGCTTCATTCCATTTAAGTTTTAATGTTCATCGAGAGAAGCGTTTTATACAGCAAAGTGCTTTAATTATAACTGTAAAAGCAAGTATATAAAAAATATTAAGATAATTACTGGAAAGCTTCAATAAGAGATTGGCAGTTTTGAATTTGTGAAAAACCGCTTCTACTATGGCAAAGAATCTGAAACAACTCTCGGTTATGTATCCCACTGACTAAAGTATTTCTAATTTTCTTATATGACCTTTTATGTGATTGAGCAAAAACAGTCCAGCTTAAATTACAAATTACGTATTAGCCTAAAACTAATGTAATTGTAAGGATAGAAGGTTAAAGTTTGGCAGAAACGTTTTTTTTTTAAGACACCTATCGATTAACATGTTACAAATTTCCTTTGATTTGAAAGTATTTTTATTACACTTATTTGGCTCTATCATTTTGCTATAAAATTCGGCACAACTTATGAGGGGACCTGATCATTGATTACGGGTTCTCAATTTATACAAGGTGAAACAATAAATGGATAACGTAAAATAACATTACTTCATACAAGGGTTGGTTTTCAAGAAAATCAACTTTAAATATAGTTATGAAACAATAAAATGATCAACATGATCTTAACTCCCGTTATACAAGTGCATTAAAATTTGTCGAAAGTCTAAACATAAACTCGTTTGGATTATTAGTTAAATAAATTCATATCGTGGTAACATTATTATTTACCCAAGTTCAGTGAGCTACGAATTATAAAAGTAGCACGAAGTTTTGAATTCTCAAAACTCGAAACCTCGAGTTCATCCAGTTTCGTTTTATCGCCTTAATAAGTTTAAAAGAGAATCCTCGTATAATAGATACATAGGTAAATTGCAGATCGTGAGAAAAGAGAAAGTTTGCGAAAATTTTATTTCGTAGAAGGAGCAGAAAAGGTGGTTGGCAAAGTGAGAAACGTTTATAATAATAATTAGCGAAGATTGAGCTGCGGTTTGCGACTGTAAATCTGCACCATTGCACAATTGAACGTTCTAGGTAATTAGTAGTGATTGAATATTGTAAGACTAGCAGAGAGTTTACGATAATAAATAATCGTGACTTTACAAAAGGCGAAAGTATGCAATTTTTGTCTACGGAGTATATCTTAAATAAATCTAATCTTAAAATCTTAGGGCGAAAGTTTAGAAGAAAGTTATTTGTTTCTGAACTATTTAAAACGCGCTAAAGATGTGGTGCAAGATTATTAGTAACCTTACTATAACTATTAATGATCAAACTAAATAATTTCCGGTCACTAAAACTGGTATATCTGGTTTCGAAGGTGCGAATTAGTCGTGCCTAACCGCATCATGGCGTAACGTAAGTCTAATTTGCGTACAATAGCAACAAAAAAACCGGGACAATGGGTTATCAAGATGTATATCGATCGATATCCAGCCAGGGAACCGGTATTTCTGCGATTATTGTTCCGACGTGAATGAATGAATCTAATTGCGATGCAGCAGGTTGAAAAAAAAAGGATGTCGCAAGCTTTTCTATGCCTCCATGGTGTATTCGACCAACAATGAATTAGCAGAGATCGAAGATAGTACATAAATTATTCTATTTAAAGTTGATGGTGCTTATACAGGGCGAGACAGAAGTAGTGATTCAGCAGGTAAATTATATGCATAGGGATAAATACAAAAGGAAAAGAATTATCATTACGTGAACGCGAAAGTCTCTAAGTGTTAATTTCAGATTAGATTTAACATTTAGAGAATTATTGTATGATAATGGTGTAACTATGTAGCGAACGGTAATAATGATCTATATACCTTAATCTTATCCGCAGGAAAAGTTACAAAATAAGATCAGTTACATCAATATAAAAATTATATAATACGGAAAATTATTATATAATAGAGATTGTTGCATCTAATTATCTTTATAGTTACGAGAAATCTACAAATAACAATTTAAAATATTGAGAAATCATAGTATAGTGGTACTAAAATTCGATCACGCTATTTACACTTGATGATTCATTTTAATATTTACATATTAATATTTAATAAATGTTCATACAAAATACTGTGAAAAATTATATTACAATAATATTAAAATTTCATAATTCATTTTGTATTTGATATCTTATTTTAAACGTCTGTATTATATATTCCTTTCTTGGTACCTGCACTGAGGTGTAACGCTTATCGAATGCTTTCACTTGAAAACATTCATGAATAATTTCTTATGAATAAACGTCAGTAAGGTACCGTTTATTAGCGATAAAAGTCACACTGTTGGATAATTCCAAGTTATACCGAACTAACTATCCGCGAACGATCATTTTTACGTTCTCGAGGATCACTTAAATTCACATTCAAACGAATCTCTTTCTTTCTTATATCCTTTCCGAAAGAAAAATCGTATAAGATTACTTTTCGACCATGAGTGTTTAATTCAATTATATACAGAACACTCCGGGTTACCTCTATGAATTTTAACGATATCCATTAGCTTGCATCAATGCGATCTGATGATTCTTATGGCTTCGTTATGGGCTACCAAATGAAGAAATCCGCTCGATCGTAAAGCAAAAACACGGAAAATTATCGCGTAAATTCGTTGAAATCTGGGTTTTATTCCCGTCGAATCCAATTTAATGTTGGACTACCTCAAAAGCACCCGGCGATCGTTAAAATTCTATTTCACTTTTATGATTTTCTGGCGTCAAATGTCCGCGCTAGGCGTTTAAGACTTCTAAAAATAGGGCCTCGTCTTGATCCCTTTCGCATTCAAATTGTTGCTTCTTTTTATCCATCAAGTGGAACATTCATTATAAAACAGTGCTATTTAAGCCTGCCGCGATTTTCAAGACTCTATTCTTTTTTCTCTTCTTCCTTTAGAAACGCTTTGTAGTTGCGAGAAAAAGCAACTTCAATACAGAAATTCAAACTTAAATATTCATAACCAATTTTTTACGTTAATATTTTTCGTATTTCTGCATATTACCTGCATTCCGTGTCTTTCTGTAGATTTCAATTTCACGTAAATGCATGAAATCCACAGTCTAATGACCACCATTGCATAGAAACGAAGATGTTGTGTAAACCCTAGATTTATATATACATAGCCCCAAGAATGAACACTATCCCAAATAAACATATAAAAATTCATCATTATAATAATTACCACCATTAACACTAAGTTTACGGAACGCGTCACGTTGAAGCATTTCAGATTTCATACCTAAAATTATAGACATCATAAATATTATTTTTCAGTACTTTATGTTAATTTTAATTAATTCAATGGTATGAATATATATTCTAATTGATTCTCTTCATCCTCACGCTTCTACGTTCGAATATTTATATGCAGTA
Source organism: Eucera pruinosa (assembly GCA_028830335.1). Classification (NCBI taxonomy): domain Eukaryota; kingdom Metazoa; phylum Arthropoda; class Insecta; order Hymenoptera; family Apidae; genus Eucera; species Eucera pruinosa. The sequence goes on along the minus strand of JAMYCR010000003.1, from coordinate 20,030,534 downwards.
TACGTATTTTTCCGGAAGCCTGTCGAATTATACAATTAACGTCCGTAAACCTAGTGTTAAAATCAACAACCCTTTAAGAATTTTATTAGCGACTCCAACTCATCGCTCTCAACAGAACCACACCTTATTTTTTCTACTCCAAGCATAATTAATAGGGGAGCATTCTCTTTTATTATTCCAGTTCCTTCATTACGGTTATAATACGTACCGTAACTTGTTCATAATATTATTACCTTGTTCAGAAAACTAGAAAAAGGGTCCCCGCGAGGAACAATGATACCGATAATCCATCTCCGACCTTCGCGTAATTATACAACCGGATGATTCGTTTTATTTCGCCAGTTGGACGTTTCCTTTGTCGATAGAAGCTCGCGTGGTGGCGCGTTTTTTATCGTTGGTCTGGCCTGTCTCCCTTTCTATCTGGTTTCGCTTATGCAAGGGTAAGAAGAAGGGTCGAAGGGGGGAGGGGGGAGAAGAAGGAGGTAGCGATGCGAGAACGTAATGATCCTTTGCAGAGGAGAGGCCATCGTGGCCGCCTCGACTCTAATGACTCGGGACTGATAGATAGCTCCGCGACGATCGACAACTTCGGCTCGGTACCGTGGACCTTGAATAATAAGTTACATAAATTACACGCTTAGCCTGTCCCGGTACCAACGATGCAACCATGGATAATGGCACGGCTTTCTGGTAACCATTGCACGACAAGTATCGTTGGATTAAGAGGCGAAAATGGGTGTGTCGTTTTAGGGTAGTTTGCTTGCAAAAGTATGCTCGAGCGAACCGAACGATGAAATTAGGTCTTAAAACGAGCTGACGTCATTTCAAAATAATTTACTTTGAAATTCGAATTGACAAGTGACAATGAAGGGTTGAGAAATGAAAATGATGAATCGTTGGATGGTATAGAAACAGTCTACTTTGTTTTAATCGTTTGATTGCTGTGGACGCATATATGCGTCCGACGAAATCTATCAGCGTGGATTGTGGAGATACATATTCGTTTGAAGAAACGCAAATGAAACTTTTTTGGGTTTGAGGCGGATACAGGGAAAAAGTAACTGAACAGTAACTTAGCATTAGTTGTATAATCAATCATTAGATTAATTCCGTCCTCAGAAAACGTTTATCCCTAAAGTGCCCCGCAGTCAGAGGATGAAAATGATTTGCTTGAAAAGATCGAATGGATCATGATGATTTAGAAAACACAGGTGGAGAACTTTGAAGTAGAATGAGGTCTGCTTTTGCTTTTGAGATAGTTCGTTTGGAAAGATTCGTTTTAGGAAACCAAGAAACAGGATTTTAAAGAGTAATAGTGTAGGAAGGTTAAATTGATAAGAGTGCAATTTTAAGAATCTTTTATTGTACATTAAAGTAATGTAATTATTTAATCTCTTCAATATTAACCCTTTCGTGGCCGGTGCAACGCAGATGTCCTACTTGAGGACTTAAAAATTAATCGCAATTTAGTATTTATTATACGTTCAATAATCGATAGATTCCAACAACGAATTCTTGAAAATAAAATAATTCGATCGCAAAACGATTAAGTAATTTTGAGCGATCGATGAGTTCCTGGATTTATTTTATGGATAACGTATATACAGTGGCTGCCGTAAGTTTTCGACCAAAGTATACGTTTATGATATTGTTAAGATGAAAAGTACCTGATAATAAACGGCTGTTTTATAAATATATTGTTCTCACAACTTATATATCATCATGTTATTATATTGCTTGTGGAAAGAATTCTATTAATGTGTAATTAACAAAAACTTACGGAAACTTACATGTTTATACTTATATCTTTAAACTTGTCATGTTTATAATTACAACAATCTTCCTAAATTTATATTCGTTGTATGACATATATTTTAAAAGAGTCAAACTTTTAAGCTACATTTGATATCAGAGATGGCCTACGTCACTAATAAAGGGGTTAATAGTTCCCAGCGTTGGAAAAAAGTATTTTAAAATGTTACAATGTGCTCCGAATGTCGGAAGAATTATTATCAGTTTCCGCTTACTTAAAATCGTTGATGACCCATATTCGATATGTAGATGTTGGCGTAACTCGAATCGTTTGAGTAATAGGAACATCTTTTACTTTTGAATTATAGTTAATGCTAACGAAGGGAATTTTTATTCTAATCAGTGCCAGACGTAATGATGCACTATATGCTGATCACTATTCAGATCTCATGAAATATGATACGATACTTAGAATTTCTATACAACGTATTAAAGGTAATATCGCACGTAAGGAAATTCGCTTCAGTTGCTTTTCTGACGTATCTACTTCGACGATAGGTAGTGATTAATGATCTTGTTATAGAACTGGAGTTTCATTTCAGTGAGCGATTGGTGTTATTCAAAGTGAGCGTTGTTTTAAACGAACCTGGCGATTTGATCTCTTACGAAGTTGCTTAGGGAGACTGGGAAGCATATTGTTTTATGCCTAACGTTGAAACTGCTTTCGCATCACTTATAAATTTCCATTGATAATCGTGGATAATAATAGTGATGTCATAGTATGAAAAATGGTTCACGATAGACTGTAATTAATAAACTCAGGAATTAGCGAACTTCTCGACAAACAAGAATTTGCAAAAACTTGAAATTTTGGAACGTTAAAATGTTGAGAGATTAAAATATTAGAATACTGAGGACCTTAGAAACTCGCAAATTGAGCAAATAAAAAATTGCAAAATTAGAGGATTAGATAATTGGAAGATAGCAAGATCAGAACATTGAGAGATTAAAATATTGCAAAATCGAAACATTGGAGATTTGGAAGATTAGAAAATGTGGCGATTCAGAAATTAAAAAAAATTAGAAAGTGGGGAAATTGCAACACTGGAAAACTGGACGATTGAAAAATTAGAAGATTGAGAGATTAACCATATTCGAATATCAGAAGATTGAAAGATTAAAAGTAACGGAATATCGAGGAATCGGAAAATTGCGAGACTGTAAAACTTGGAAGTTTAATTCTTAATCCTCTATGAATTTCTATTAAACTTCTCACGACCTATGCAACTCTCGAATCTCCGTCTTTCATCTTCCCAACCATTTTTCCTCCGCTGTTTCCCCACACGTACACTCGTAACCACACTAACTGTTCAGAACATCGCAGAAAAACCACAAAACAATGCTCCTTGAAGTTCCATCTCTCGTCACAAAGCCCATCACGCTTATCCGAGAAACTCGTTCCCCCGATAATCATCCTTAAGCACTTTCGTCGCTTCTCCCCTCGTGAACTCTCATCTGGAAACACCTTGCACGTTGATTCGAGCAGCTGTCGCTTCTCTGCTCGGAATAGCGGACTGTACCCCGCGCAGTGTTCATCTAAATCCCAGAAAACGGTGTTCGTCCACGTTTCGCGTAAACGGATATCTTCTGCTGGCTGCTGATGCATTGCAACCGGTGGAAACGTCAGAAGTTAACAATGCTAGCTTTAACTGGTGATTTAGAACCGCGAGGCTGCCGCTTCGTGGGCGTGCGCGCATTTGTCCTTACTCGCGTGCACGTCTTCCCTGAGCTGCTACAAAGCGACCACGTACAGATGAGGAACAAGACCGTCGGAGATTTCTCCTTTCTTTTTCCGTGTGTTCTTCTTCTGTTCCTTTTTTTTTTCTCGTTTTTTGGTTAAAGAATTCCATAGAAACTTTCGAAACTCACGTCTCTTCGAATGATAATGCACTGGCTTCGTTACGACTCGAGTTTCGTTACGTCGAGGGGAATTATGATGAGATCCATGGATATCTTGGGTTTGGGAAGATAGGAAAGTTAGTCGTGAAGATACCGAAGGCTGGCTAATTTATTTCAGTAGCGGCTGGTAGCAGCCAATGGTGCGTAGATCCTGTTTTTATATGGTGGAAATAATTGAATATTCTTTGGTGGAATAAAGTGGTAATTATTAACGCTAAAACTATGAAACCAGTCAAAACGAAGGGTTACTAATATACGAAGTATAAATAAAGGTTCACTTCACTTGCTACATACATATTTTTTTCAAATGTCTATCACTTTTATTTCTTCGATACGAATAAGTATATTTTAGTCGTTGGTAGTTTTAGTGTTAAGATATGCAATCTTGATTAAAATTAGCCGTTTACGCATCATTGGCACTGTTACAATGACACGCGTGAATTTTCTCAAAAGTTGAGTTTTAACTCCTCAATTTTACTTCCGTCATCAATTACATTTTCACTTCTCTGAAAACAATGCAAGTTTTCCTGTTTCGAAACGTGCAATACGTGAAGTTCTCGCAGGAGTCGGAAAATTGCGTTGGGGTTAGTGACAGAACATACTACTAAAAGAGATTTGAAATGCAAAGGATTAAATATTACTAGCAACTACTGAGAGTGCAAGAGAAAATGGAAACGTTCTGGGAATCGAATTCATCAAAAACAATAGTTCTTATTGTTTGCCAAATTTCTATTAAGCTCGACCATATTTTATTCCTACAATTTTTGCCTACTTCTATATTTCGTTTATATTTTTAGATCTTATTGGTTCCTTAAATTTCTATTAATCCTATCGATATTTTAATTCGAATCTATCTTAAATTATTATTAACTCTATGTTCTAATTTCACGATTTTCATCCACATTGATACAATTTAACGTATACATCGATAAACAGCAGCGCAACTATCAATTACAAAATAAAAAAAAAAGGGGAACATAAAGGAGGCTTGGTAAACTACAGCAATTTTGTACTTAGTGTTTTGCGAAGAATATCCTTTTACAGGCGTACAAACACAAAAAAAGGAAGAAATGCTCGGGCATAGGAATGAACGTGGTAGGAGAACAGAGTGCTCGGGTTTTTCGCGATTTTTGCCTCAGAGAAGAAGCACAGGATCGCGCTTAGAAACCGGAATCGGTTTCCGTAATTTTCAGCGTGCCAGGATGGACAGCAATGATCAATCTTACGGTGATTCGACGCAGCTGCCTCGGAAAGAAGCGGACTCGGATGTCTTTCGAAAGCAAATGGAAATAAAAGGGAATCTATTTCGTCGGACGATCACCGGTTTTTTCAACGATCACCCTTTGTCGGAAAATTCTACCTCCTTCTTGAAAAAGTTCTAAATTTTTAACAGCTCGAGTGCGTGAGTAATGCCAGTGAATATCTTTAGACGAATTTGATGGAGACTTTCAAGGAAGGAATTCATTAATAAATAGGAGAAAAATGTCCGGTGTAACAAAGATTAGGTATTTCACATTTTACAGTCGTATTTCATTTACTTACAATGGCTCAAAGTAAGATTCGGACATTTAGAGTACGACTCATGGTTATTCGAACGACTTCAAAAGTTGATGGACGCTTCCGTTAATACAATAACTTGAAATTGGAAAGTTTGGAAATCCAATGGCTTGGAAATTGAAACGCTTCGGAATTCGAAAGCTTGGAAATGTAAACTCTGGTTCTCTGGTCGAATACTAAACATTTGTACTTCGAAGACACCATTGTAAAGTTTCAAACAATAAGTGGTTATGGTTGCTCTTATGATGCAGTGATCACACTGTTGTGGACCATTGTTTGGATGTATGCCAAACAAACAGAGGCGAAGCGTCTTGTAATAAAGCTTGGTCAAATGGTACGGCGTTGTTCTTGAATCATTGAAGGGGAACCAACCGACGAATAAACATCCACGTTGAAAACGATCTGAATTCCCCTGGCGGCTGTAAAACCGCGAACGAGTTGCGGTTGCGAAAACACTGTGCGTATATGTTTTAAATCTCGCCACTGATCAAGTATCGCACCTACTGGATTAAGCGACCTCACGATTTCCATCTTTTTTTCTTTTCTTCCCCTTCGAACATTTTTTTCTTTTTCTTCCGTGAATGGTGTTGAATTTTCACGCCCTGGTTTATGGATCAAACAACGTAGTCATCAATGGCGGAACACATCTTTTTATTTAACAATGCAGAATCTGAATGTGAGCATTAATTATGAAATTACACTTCGATTGTTGCGTATTATATTGAACAATTTTATGTATTAGCTGTACAAATTAGTGCCTTTGCGCAAAATTCAATGCGTACTTGTTGAAAATCAAAGGCAATTGTGATGTTCTAAACAATGTTTGTTATTCTATCTCCATCCAAGTAACTTATAAATTCCATTTTAACAAGAGGGATAACGCTTATAGATCAATGAAACATCTTGGACTTTAAACACAGAGGCACGGAATTAATTTGTACGCCTAATAATAATCTATTGGCTTTGTTTCAATGTATTGGTATCATATTCGTTCGAATGCTTCAATCATACATATTTGTTTAAATACTTTGGAAGACTTTTGCATTAAAGAGATTTGTCTAATTTTAAATAAATCCAATGAAATTTGTAAGAAAAACTTGAAAGAAATTCAGTGTGACGTAATCGCACAACGTTCAAGATGGGAATCTGCTTCAATAGTCCAAAGATCTTTATTGGATCTTCAATGTTAACTTAATGTACCTATAATTAATCTATAAAACCATCAAATATTTAATCTGAATCTTTAATATTAACATAGCCTATAAATCGCGTATAAGTAGATTGCGTACGTTTATGCAAATTTATATCTTTATAAACACAGCTAATGAAGTGGAACGTAACTAAATATGAGTTTCGCTCATTAAATATTATAGCATGTAATTTACTACTTTGTATATTTTTGACTAGTATGCGAACTCCGTTCTTCCCTTCATAAATGAATAAACATACACTCTGAAATATTCCATACAATACTTCCCGGCAAAAAGAAGTTGCACAATTTATGTTACATGGAAAAATACGAATATCTTATTTATAACTACGCGCAACATAATATAATCTATTGCAAACAACATTCAACCCCGGGGTTTACATTGTACCATCATTATCCTTCGAATGTTGCCCATTATTGCTTCGATCTTTCTTAATATTATTACACGTAAACAAAAATAGGAACCATAAACGCGGTACACGGTCGAAGCTGAGTAGTTCAATCTCTCTAATAATCGTGTAAAAAATACGGCGGTACGAGAAGCATTCGTGGCGCGAGTCAGTATAATGGCCGGTGCATATTATGCACATGCAACAATGCCGCGAGCAAGGATCTTCTTTACAAAGCCACCGATCGGCTTTTCAAGTGGTACGTGTCAGGGACGCATCAAGGAATCTGCCCTTTGCATTCATCAAATCCTGTTGCTCACAGTCCCTTCGCCTTTGAAAAGGGTAAACCACGGTATTGTAAAATACCGCCAAAGTTGTTGCGCTTATGCGTACAACTTGTATTTAATTCTTGGGTATCAGGCTTATTAAACTTATCTCCTTACTTCGTGTTTCGTTACGTATTCGTTTCAAGGTGATTTGGAATATTAGGGGAACAGTTCGTTTAAGCGTAGTGATAGGCGAAGATAACTGAAAAGAGAGAGTTGAAGTGGAATTTATGGGCGTTTAAAATTGAGGGGAAAAGGAGAAAAATTATATTTAGAAGTTTGTTAAGTATGGATATTTATCTGATTTTTAAAGATAGTGATTGGCAGAGATTTTTAATTTGAAACATTAATCGGAAGATTCTATGAAAAATCGGTAGAAATTTCGTAGCAGAGACAAATGTATCCCTGCAAACGGTTTAGAAACTTATCTTTAGGAATTGTTATTAAAAACTGTAGATTTACCTGTAGATATCCTTTGAAACTCGAAACTTCATTACCTGAAACCATCAAGAAATTAAAAAGTCAGATATCTCGAAGGCTCTTCAAAAAATGAAAACAGCTTTTTTTAGAATTTCGTTAGTAACGAAAAGAACTCATCTGAAAGCTATTTGAAGCTCCATAATTACATTGCGATTTTTATGCATTAGTGGGAAATTTAAATGCGCAAACATTCGGAAAATGCATCTAATATGCAAAAAATATTCACGTGTAATAATATATTATAAATTTGCCTAAAGCTACGCTGCCTATTCATAATTCATACCTATGAACCCCTCGAAGATATGTTTCAACGTTTAAACCAAATTATCGTATCTTATAGAATCAGCTTTCAGCAATTAACAGAGAGCCAACAAGTTTTTAACGTATGGTACACGTTCGTAAGTATTACTGGCCCCATTTATTTTCTTAAAGCTATAATGAATCGATATTAAAATGTTCCTGTAAAAGTATGAAGGTCGACAATATCTCATTTCCGATCGCAAGAAGGTAGCATTTAAACGAAATTGCATTGGCGCACCGATGCACTCGTTTATAATAAAAGTTCGTTTTGACATGTTCGGTCTGATTACGACATACGGGATTTCCAGGTGACTGTTTATAGATGTCAGATGCTTATCTGTCGGTTGCCGTTAGCCATCTATTCTTATGACCAATTAGGCACACGAACCATTCATTGGATCCCTGACGATCGGAAATGAATTTGATAGAGTATATAACTAGCGACACAATAGTAAGCGAACCAATAAGAGCAAGAATAGATATCGTTGCGAGAGATAAAACGTGCCTTTAGACTTAGTTTCAGTTTATACATTCCACCTTTATTATATCCAATTATTTATATATATATATATATATATATATATATGGTTTATATTTTGCAATTACACTTGTAATGTTAAAATAGCTTAAGCGTTATTATTAAATTCACAAAAGGATCCTATACATTTTCTATTCAGTTCTTCTCAGATCATTTTTTTTTTACTACGAAACTTTTTCTTATGTTTTATTTACTGAGAAATACTTTGTAATAATTGAAATTAAATATTGCAAAAATTATACGAATTATAGAGTAAATAAAGTAAAAGACAAGCGAAATACAATGGCGTGCAGAAGAATTAAGTCACCATGTATTTTTGCGTAATGCTCTTAATAATATTTTTAAAATAATAATACAATAATAATAAAATTTCTAACAAGAATGTAATGATCGAATATTCATGTAAATTGTGGTCCGATAATTTTGCACGCCATTGTATCTTGTGAAACATTTTGTTATTGAAGTTTAGTTCAACGTGTCAAGTGTAATACATATTGGACGAATCTCACTTGGATTCTATTCATTCCCACGAAACACTTTCCAAACTCGCAGCCACGACATTATCATGAAACATCGCCGATAGATTGCACTACCCAGCGTTGAAATCTCCAACTACGTTGCAACTTCACCTTAGCACAAATTCATTATTAATTCCTTTTGCAGCAATGAATCTAATCCAACCTAAATACGGAATTTCTAAACAAGTGCCATTTTAAGATCAACGAACCCAAAGTTTCACAACTCCGAATGCGTAACATAGAAACATGATCTATAAACTGCACTTCCTGGCATTCAAATCTCCAGCTATACAAGTTTACTTTATCGCATATATTCGTCCGTTAATTAACGTACTCCAATCCAAATACTAAGTTCCTAAAAATATCTCACTTTCAGATCAACGAATTAAAATCTTCCCAACTTCGCAGCCTGCAATCAATAGCATCGAGGTCCCCAATTACTGACGTATTAATTACCGATTCTCTTCCATTAATTGAGCTGCTTCAATTCAAATACAGGATTCCTAAACAAATCCCACTTTCAGATCAATGAACTGAAATTTCCCCAAACCCCGTAACCTGCAATCGGTAACATTCGAGTGCCCAATTATACCCCGACCTTCACTTTAACATAGACATCCATTACCAATTCTACTTGTACCAATTAACTCGATCCAACCGAAATACAACATCCCAGAAAACCATTCCCCGATCAATGAACTCGCAGTCAGATGTTGTACATAAGTCGAAACTCATCGATGTCGCGTAAGAAACCGAAAGGCCGAAACGATGAAGAGGGTTCCATTATCGCGTAGCCGATCTCGCGTTAAAATTTAGCAGGGTAAATAGCCAGGCAACCTGTAACCGGTTCGTGAAAGAGCGTGTGGCGTATGGTAGGACTACAAGAAGAAGACAAAAGAGACGAAGGTAAAATTAGAAGAATGTCAGCGCGAAGGAGCGATAGGTTCGCGCCTTGTCCGCCCCTGGCCTGCTACATTGTGGTTTATTCTTACGAGCGGCGGGTAAACCGCACTGCCGTCTGTTCAGGGCTTAAGCCCTGTTCACGCTTCACTCGCAAACGAACAGTATTTCAACCGAAGATTCAATTATTTCTTTAAATTTTGCAAGCTAATAGACGACTTTTAATCGTAAGTTTTTGGATCTCGGAATGAAAGGAACAGTTAGATGTTACATGTTTTTCGATTGAATATCTTAAAAATTGCGATAGATATGTTTATTATGCAAACGATGGCTTTTTATACTTTAATATGTGCAATGATATTGCTAAAAATTTGTTCAAATACCATGTTTGTTTAAACAAGTTTTCATCTTCTTGTCGATCGAATGTCAATATACAGAGGCGAATTGAAGCTTAATTGCTTCTCGTACTTTCACTCACCCTTCCTTCTAAAACTCCAGTTCAAAGCAACGCAGGTACCCGCGTGCGATGTTTTCGACAAACAATTTGCATTGATAAGAAGCGCAAACGAAATTTTTTGATTTTGTGAAAGATTAAGGTTCATTTTGCTATTATACGAGGAACTCTGCAAGCACTTGTACGGGCTACTATAATACGCGGGTAATCCAAAAGGTTCCAGTGTACTGTTCGCCTCATTCTGAAAGGATCCAACACGCTGCACGCATCACTGTGAAAGGACCTAACGCGCTGTGTAACACCAACCTGAAGCGATCCAGCGCGGTGAATAGCATTATCTTGAAAGGATCCACTATTCTATTTACACTCGTGATTCTGAAAGGATCCAGCGCGGTGCACGCGTTACTTTGAAAGGACCAGCATGCAGAATGCGTTACTCTGAAAGGACCTCATGCGCTGTATAACACCATTCTGAGGAGATCCAGTGCGCGGAATAATGAAAGGATCTAGCGTTCTACTTATACTCATGATTCTGAAAGAAGCCAGCGCGCTGCACGCGTTACTTTGAAAGGACCAGCATGCAGAATGCGTTACTCTGAAAGGACCTCAGGCGCTGTATAACACCATTCTGAGGAGATCCAGTGCGCGGAATAATGAAAGGATCTAGCGTTCTACTTATACTCATGATTCTGAAAGGAGCCAGTGCGCTGCACGCGTTACTTCGAAAAGACCCAGCATGCAGCATGCGTTACTTCGAAAGGATTGAACGCGTAGGTCTGATACGGTCCCTACAGTACTGACGATTCTGATGGCTCGCATCCACGTCGCATCGAACATTACCGCGAGCTCTGTTCGGCACCCCATCCGCGCACGGATGCCCGCCGCGTCACTTTGCAAGGGCCCCAATACCCTGTGTGCACCCTCTGAAACGTAAACGGGGCTTAATATCGAGCGTAGAGTGCACGGTGCGCGCGCAACAAAGGGAAAAAAGTCGTGGAAGGAAGAGCCGGCATTCGAGGCGAGCTCCTCCAGGACAGAGAGAAGAGGAACCTGGCCGTAGCTGGCGAACGGCAGACGCCTTGCTGGTCAATGAACCGTGGCACACGCGACGCGCGCGAGCGCAACACGGCCGTCTTTGCGCGTACACGCGTCCTCCGCCGGTATCTCGTCTCGTTATTACGCACGATACGACCCACTGATGGATCGATCGAATCGATGCGCGGCTGGAATAAAGGCGTGATGCGAGGCTTCTTCTTCTGCTTGATTTTCCTTGTCTGACCGCAGTAGTCGATTGGGGTTGTTGCTTTTTCTTGCGCGAATCAGGTATTTATACATATACACGTATGGGGGACTAGTGACGAACAGGAAATGAGAACGGAGCATTCGGTAGATGGAATCAGGTTGATCCTCGTGGTGATTACTTCGATGTTCTTCTTTTTCCGAAGGCTTTTTTTCCGAATATTAATGTAGAATGTTCGACCGGAACTGTGAAATGGTTTTTTGAAGAATTTTGTATTTGGTTTGGATTGGGTTGATTGGTAGGAAAGGAATCAGTTGGGGGAGTTTCTCTTTTGCCAGACACTTAAGGTTTTCTTTTAAAACAAATGAAAAAAATGATGTTTTATTCCTACCATTTTGTATTAATTTCAAGTTAGCGTTATTAAAATTTGAAATAAAAGAACGAAATGAGCAACACTATCATGATGTAATCTTAAATTAACATTAAACTTTGGTATACGTATTTAAAGGAACTTTGAGTGGTCCTTATTATCGGACGCAGCAAAGATTTGTGATATAATTTAGGAGAACTGTGAAATAATTTGCAATGCTCACATGTATAATCGTCTGAACACTCCGGTGTATCGATACACGCATATAGCAAACCCTTTCTTTGCAACTTGAACATTGAAGGCAATCTTCATCATAAGTTTCTAAGCAAACCACGAAAATCGTCTTGTGTTTGTGTTCATCGGTGCCAGTGCTCTAGTTTTATTTATTTTTCCTAGTCCACTTATTTTCTTAATCTTCTTGTTCAATTTTTTCCTCTGTACTTTAATGTTTCCTTCAGTTTTCGCGGTATTACCGATGTATAACTACTTTATAATTCATATATATATATATCTACTGTCCGGTAATAGGCGAACTTCTTCTAATGTACGCATCTTTGAGGAGATGCAATTTGAATATAGTTTCAACGCTGAAGATTTCAATGCTGGGAATTTCAATCTATCATTCACGTTTTATGATAATATCCTAGCTTTGAATCATTTTGTATCGCTGGGTTGGGGTAGTTGAAAAATGGTAACATTGGAGAACGCTGTTAATGGAAGCTGAAAGATGATAATACTGGCGAACGTTGCTGATGATACTTGGAAGATAGTAGTATCGGTCAACGTTGCTGATGGTAATCGGAAGATGGTAATACTTATTGGTGAACGTTGTTGATGATACATATTTGGAAGATGATAATATCGGAGAACGTTGGTAATGATAATTGAAATATGAAAATGTTCATGAATATTGCTAATGATCCTTAGAAAATGGTGATAGTAGTGGACATCGGTAATAGTCATTGGAACATTACAACATCGATAAACGGTAGTAATATCAGCGAAAAATTAGGAATTAGAATTGACAGTTTTATTGAAAGATAAAATGCAACTGTGAGATTGAAGGTATTTTTTACAAATTTTTGCGAAGTAGCGAAACCCTTAATTAAAGAGAAACATTTGGACGTACTCAAAAAAATACGCGACATTTTTCAACGCATAGCCTGGCGTATTGATAAAATAATGGGAAAAATTGTTAAACCATAACCAAGATAAGGATTCCAAACGTAACAATATTATACTGTCATTTATTCTAGATATTAACAATGAGAATTTTATTAATGATGAAAAATTCGATACGATACAGGAACAGAACAACTATTTGGTAGAATTTATTTTCGAGAAACATGACAAATTTGTTATGAAAAAAAGTTTATAAAGCTACTCAATCAGGCTACTCATTATTCTGTATGGCTTGTGAATATTTCCCAAATATCGCTACGAACTTTCCGAACAACTAAATACTGTAGGAAGATCGGAAACTATTTTTACTAAAAAAAGTTAGGAGAGATCTGTTAATGGCGGCAGTTATTTAATTTCACAATAAGCTTTAAGGCTTTATGGAGATTGTTAATTGCTTCCGAACAGGTATTCTTATTTATAGAATTGAAAAAGCTATTAGTTCAGTTGAAGTTTCGTGATCGTTCATACAGAAGACAAATTGGATCTAAGATTCTAATTAAGCCTTGCCGTTGTCATGCGTGACGTGTCCTGGCTGAACCGACGGAATCGATGCTACATAAATGCAACACGAACTTTCATGGCAATTTATAAATGCTTTTAAAACAGATACTCTTACTGTGAAGGTTGCAACAGTGATTACTCTTCTCTGAATCTCATTCAAATGCAGTAATATAAATGCAACACAAAACCTTGCAGCAATTAATTAATTCTATAGAATGAATACTCTCACGTTTATAGAGTGACACGGTGATAAATAACTCGTCGCAAAGTTCCAGAAAATACTATCAAATTTTACATTCAAAATTAATAAATTCTATAATCTTTATATAAATATTTAATCCTTTGCGAAAATTAATAAAATACAATTCATTAATGTTCTACACAAATTAGCGAATTCGATCAATGACTTTTTAGATAAATAACACAAGTTTAGAGTAGCGTATTTTCTAACATTTTCCATCCTTCCCACTACAACGACTTTTTTTCCTCTTTTTTAAAATTTGGAGTCACTCGCCGGTAATTCTAGAATCCGATCCTGGTGTCGGATATTTTAATGAAATTTCCTTATCGGTAAACGCAACACGCTTCATCGAATCGATGAAAACGATGACGTTCGATCGAGGTCATAAAGTTCCCATAAGAAGCTCGCGACCTAACGAGCAGGAAATGAGAATCGGCTTGAAGCCCTTTTAGCTGATAGCACAGTAAGCCTCGTGGCGATTGTGTTAAGAGTTTTCCAGGCAGATATCCTCCGCTTCGAGGACCTCACTTTGGCGATTAGTCTTCTTGAAGTTTCTTAATCGTTCGCCGGGGAAGCCTGCAGCGAGTCGATCAGAGATTTTGATGAAGTTCACCGGTTGTTACGCATAACATGTCCTGGATAGATGGATGGTCTCGACGGAATAAAGGTGTAATGTTCTAAGGAACATAGAAACTGACGAGCAGGTAATAGGATACTCAAGACTGTTGATGACATGAGCCCCGTAATGGATCTTGATATTTTCTGAATCTATTTTCTTTGTAAAAAAAAAGAAACCCTCGGTTCGTGAAGAAAAAAATCAAATACGGTAAATGATCGCGACGTCGATTAATGTCGTTGACTCTTTAACCTGTCACTGGGAAAAAATAATAAACCTTACCGAAAGAATAATAAATTCCACTTACAAGACTCCTATGTTCAATGTGATCAAAAAGATAAGTTTCTTAAGGAAAACCCTCGTTAGAGAAACTTTAGATGAATGAGTTAGAAAGTTTCATAAAGACTGCCTCGTTATTAGGATGATGGTTTGGGTGAAGAATGCAAGATGTTTAAGGAGGATCTGTTATTACGTAGTTTGTTCACGAAATTGTCGTTGCTCATACCATCATGAACACGCTTCTCGATAATCATCGCGAACGGTACAGGAAATTCTTACGGCTTGCATTCCGACACGATCTCGCTCTCGATGTTCGAGCAGTCACCGTGACAATACATTATGTACCGCCACTTGTTCGAACTCGTTGTTACAAAAGTGTCAACAGAAGATTTCGCTTAACGTTTTCCTCCTTTGCAACGTTATCTTAGATGATACCTATTAATAATTACAGTTTTAGTAATCAATTATACATTTGATCGACGTATTTTAAATAGAAATTACTCAAAAATTAAGGGTCAGTTCATAAGCTTGAAGTAAACGATAAGATAGATCTATTAAGTACATAGATAAATTTGGCGCAATTGAAGAATTCTGTCTTTGAAGAAAGGTGGTGGATTTAATCACTTAAGGCTTAAGTAATTACTAAGATTCCACGACATTCATTGATTAACACTAGGTTTATGGTACCCGTCAATTTGACAAATTTTAGATTTCACGTTTAAAGTTACAAAAATCATAAATATTATTTTCAAGCAATTTATGTTGACTCCAATTGATATAATGACACGAATAGTTATAATTCAACATCCTCCTTTTTCCAACCCTGCAACATTTATTTTTCGGCAAATCCTTCAAATTATACTGTCAATATCCGTAAATTTATCGTTAAATGATGATTCCTTTCCCATTCCTTGCACCCCCTTAAAGACATTCTTCCTACAACATTCGAAGCTCAGACTGGATAATCGAGAAAATTCGTTAACGAATATAGTTTATACGCGTTTTATTGTATTGGTGTATAGTCCATAAAGGATTAAAGATGATGGATATAATGAATATGAATATAAATAAAATGAAATATGAAATAGAGAATTACGATTCGAACACGTTGGTTTGAACATAGCGTCAAAATATTACCTAATTAGCAGAACAAAAAATTTCTCTCTTCCGAATACGAATGTTTTATCTACATATTTTTCACATTTCTGAGATAAGCATCATGTTTTACAATCCGGATAAATGGAGTTCCACTGTAATACGGAATCTGTGTTAAATACTAGTCTAAAACCACTCAAAATCCTCGGGATCCGTTCAACCGATATCGATCCCTTTATTATCCCTTGTATCGCTCTTAAAAAATCCATCATCCATCAGCCTACAACAAGTTAATCAATCCTCTCTTGCACCGATCCCAAAAAACCGTTCCACCGTCGCGTCGGTTTCACAAGAACCAAAGGACAATGTACGAGAAACACAATCGCGGTAGGAAAAAATCGGATGATGCATGGCTGTTCTCGCGGCAACTTCCGAGTCCTCCGGAGGTCCTCGAGCGTGCACGTCCACGCGCTTCGACGAACAACGTTCTTCCTCCGGTTGAGCGATAGCATCGTGGTGACCCTTGGAGCAGTCGCCTCGAAAGGCCACGCTTGACCCATCCTGCTCATCGTTGTCCACGGGTATATAGCTATCGACGTTGGCTTCGCCGACGAGGCGCGTCGTGATCGCGCCTTTCAGGGTCAACGAAGGCTAGAACAGTGAAAGCAAAAAGAAAACACGGGGTAAGGAAGAGAGAGAGAGAGAGAGAGAGAGAGAGAAGGAAATAGAGAAGAGTGAAACAAGGGGAGGGTTCAACAGCCTGAATAAATATATGATAAATCATACGCGAGCTATCATGCTAACCAGCAGCTATTATTATCACGTAGCTCGCGCTATTTCGACGAAAAAGAAGGAATTCATTTAGACGTTCTTCGAGGATCGTTCACTGAATTCGATTCAATGCAATTGTGGATGGTGGTGTATGAATGAGGAAGCTGCAGTAGGTTGCAACGAAGAAAGATGTTGGGTTCTATGGCCGTCTTTCGAAGTGATTTAGAACCTGATGCCCTTAACGAACTGTTGCTGGTAGTCGTGGTTAGAATTAGCAGTAGGCTTACTTACTAGCGATGAGTGTTTGTTGCACAATTGTTGCGCTTTTTACGGGCAATATTTTATTAACAGACAGGTTACTATTAACTAAGTCTCTGCTTCGTGTTTTTAGAACTTCTTCTAATTACATTTGCATCGTTTCATCGTACGTGATTTTTTAAGAGGATGAGTGGCATTCCTAGGAAGTAGGGCTTGGATTAAACGGATGTAGCGATTATAAAGAAATATGTAAATTCTTTTGATATTGAAAAGTGCTTATGTTTCTTTCTCCGATGTATAGTTAACAATGTATCGAATTATTTCGTAAGCTTCCATACAAAACTAGTCAACATTAACTTCTTGTCCCACGATTACTTTATTACCCACTTATGCTAGTGGTAGCTGATCACTGCTTTCATATTGTGTCACGAACAAATCATCTGAATACTATTGGTAACTTTTATTTAATAACATCCGATTTCATAACACAAAGCTGAAGTTAAAGTTAAAATTAAATTTCATGTTTAATAATAGATACTTTCGTTGAGTCTGTACCATAATTCATAGAACAAACGTGGCTGGTTCTAGTTGGGCAAGAGGTTAATTAAAAAAATAGAAATATAAAAGCTGTTAGACAAATAATTGCAGCTTATTCACGAATTAAATTTCTCTCGCAACGTTTACAAAAGGAGATGTAAAACGTGATGAAGTATCTTGACAATTTGAGTAGCCTCAGTATGACTTCCACAAAAATTGACGAAGGAATACATACTTTCTATTAATTTTCGCAGAACTTTGATAATATCCATTTAAAACTTTCGCCCAAAGTTTCCCACATTCTCCTAATCGTTTAGCCTGCAATTCACGCGAGCGCATCGCGTGTAATCCCAACATCAGAAGATATTATACCGAGAGACTCAACTTTAACCCAGCAAGGTGCAAACCGACAACGAGAGAGGATCGTTTGACGACTCGTGAGATTCATCTTCGAGATCCGTGGAAATTTCTTTCTCTCCATGGAAACGTTAAAAAAAACTTGACGGTAATATGGCCGTGCAGGAATCATCGACGTCGCTGCATGAAACCAATACGTGGGCTGGGTCTTCCGCCGCGGGACACCAGCGGCAAATTGCCCGTGCAAATAGAGGAAATAGAGATCGAGTATACCGCGAGGTGCGTGTGTATCTCACGAGTCGCGTACGGGATTTGACACCGAAGCTATGCACCTCTTTTATTCAGACTCCTGTTAGTCAGTCTTGGACAACATTCAAATAAAATTTTGCTTGCATCGGAATGGCGAATAAATAATTCATTGTTAGTCGATTATTATTTGTCATCCCAGTTATTCATTATTCGTTCGGAGAACTTTTTTTATTCATTATTTTTTATATTTACATTTATCGTTTCGGTTTCTAAGTCTTTACGGTATATGGAATCGAATCAAATTCGTCATTCTGTATTCGCTATTTAGAATGAAAATTGCCCAACATTGCTGTTAGTTACTGATAATTTGGAAACAGTAATTTGTGTGGTGTATAAGTAGGTACTATTTGCTGAAACACTTAGAATAGGACAAAAGGTACAACAACTTTTATTAAAACCCTTAAAGACTCATTTTAACTTAACATTTTAAAATAATCCAACTTGTGAAATAAAACAACGTAGCAATTCTTTGCCAAATTGAATATTCTGTGTTAAAGGGGGTTCTTAAAGAAACCTATAGATATTTATCGTTATAGTACTTTACTTTGTAATCCTTCTGATTCATTTTCCTCTCCTCTGATCTTCTGTTGCTATTAATTGGAATCACTAATGAAACACGTAACAAAATCCCTGGTAACCCTTCGTGTTTTAAGCAGCAAACAAGTTTTAAGCTTTAGCATCGAAAGCTACAAAATGGAGTAAAATTTAAGTAGCACCATTATCCGGTAACTGTAGTCCTTTCAAAATACGATAAAATATTTTACTTAAAAATGCAGCACGATATCGTAATCCTTGAAATAGGAAAAGCTAAGAACTAAGAATGGCCCCATTTGGAAGCAGGAATCCGCAAAATGGCATATCGTTGACGTTTATCCGGACGAGTGGCGAACAAAATGGCGCATGCACCGGGATGATCTAAATTGAATAAACATTTTGCGATATAGTGCGCGACTTTATATACCAACCCTTAAAGGAAACCGCCCACGATAAGCTTGACTGGATTCCTCGAGCTACGGTTCGAACGGTTTCACGTCTCCATTTAGCCAGTCTTCCCTTCCGGATGTTTACGTTTTCCTATACGCTATAACTGCACGATTGACATGTTTACCAGGCTGCAAACCAGGCGCTTATCGTGGTGGGATACAAGGAAACGTAGGGAAAATTACGATGTTATAAAGTACGTTTGATCCTTCATTGTTGGATACAGAAAGGGAACGAAATAAATTATCATCTATGTTATTAAAAGACTACGAAACGGTTCTTTTACTTTGGCGTTACAAACGTTGGAGCAAGAACTCTGAATTTTTTCAAGTACTTCCGCACATTGGAGAAATTAAAACGAAATCGATTCCTTGACCCTCTAAAGTAGGAAACCAGCTTAGACGCGTAAAAATAGGTGAAATTTGGGAGTTTTTTCGTCATATAATTCAATAAAATTATTACGCACTACATGTATTGAAAAATAGAAAATGGAATCAATAAATTAAGGCTGTAATATACACGTGGTCATTAATTTTGGCTATTTGAAATGCACTTAAAATTTTATCGCAATCCACGCATATTAATTGAACGACATCTCCGCTGCTATGATAGCATATTTTAATTTTCTCAAAAGTTTCATAGTAATTTTCACCTATTTCATTTTCATTTCTTTCGAAGTAAACGAAATTGAAGACAGATTTTTCCTCTTTCACGATAAAGTCTCGCAAAATCAAACTATTAAAAAAGTTTGAAGCGCAGAGAGTTAAAAAAAAAATACCCCAGAAACGAAAAGATTGAGCTCGCATAGCCCAATAGTTCTGCTGCAACTACTTCGCTGCAACTCCCGACTTCAAATAAATCAATTAATCGCCGTTACGAATCAACAGACGGATAGCCACGAATCGGCCAGGAACAGAGAAACATTGATTAACGATCCGTCATCATTTTGCCCGATTTCGTATCTCATTTGACGAAGGGAGGCGGTCGCGCCAGTCTATACCAACAGTAATCTCCCCCATTCTTTTCCCTTCTTCAAACCCGTCCGGTACTCTCCTTCCATGTCGATCCACTCTGATCGACAAGCACCAGCTTTGATCGATCGATATCATCTTCGGACCTCGTTTAACTCGTTCCTCCGTCAATCGATCGGCGTGTGTTTCAGCATGGAAATTCTGCGTTGCACGAGGCATCCTGGCGTGGATACAGTCGGACAGTGGCCGCCCTAGCAAAGGCCCTCGGGACCCAACGTGCACCCTTGCACGCGAGGAATCTCGCTGGATTCGCACCGCTCCACCTCGCCTGCCAAAACGGCCACAACCAAAGCTGCCGCGAACTCCTGCTGGCGGGATGCAATCCCGACCTTCAAAACAACGTGAGTAATAGGCCGACTATTATTTTTCCTTTTTGCTTTCTTTCGATTTGGCACCTTCTTAGAGGCTTTCCCTTCTTTTTATTGGATTGAGTAATAAGTTCATTCGTGTTTCTTTACAAGAATATTAACCGTTTGAGTCGCAAGGGGTTATTGATAAATCTTGTTGAGAAATCCCAAGCGGCGCTATTATAGCGCTTGTCTTAAGATATGAATATTTTTAGTTTATGCGTGTTCATCGAATGCAATTCGTTAAAAATCTGTGTATTCTTATACGGTTTACGTGAAACAAGTTAACGACGCGAAGAACCGAGTATCGGTAAAATCGTGCGCGTAGATTTCGACAGAATTAAAATGCATCGCTGTTAAAGGTAGTGGCACTTGACATGAAATGCGAAGAACGCAATCACGCTGCGTGGACCCAAACGATTAAATAGTACTGTTTTTATATAAAATTGTCCTGGTTTACACTATAATGAATAGATTGCAGATTTTTACGCCTTTATAGGGAATCTAAAATGACAGGAAGGCAATGCGCATCATGTATAAAAGTGTATCAAATACCTAAGCTAAGGAACTCGTTACAATATTTTTAGGGTGAAATTAATGTCTATTTTGATTTATTCCTCTAGCCGTATTTGTAACAAGTTGGATTTGCATAAAGATCCGCAGTCTAACGATATATAATTGAGAATTGAAATCGGAGATTTGGAGATGATTTTGAACGGTTTTCTTTTTAGTATGGAGATACGCCGTTGCATACGTCTGCCAGATATGGACACGCTGGAGTGACGAGGATCTTGATATCTGCACTTTGTCGAGTCTCGGATCAAAACAAGGTAAGCGAGAATTTTGATATAAAGTCTGTAAGGGTCAAAGTATATTTGGCTCGTTTCTACGTATAGTTTCTTACTATTAGCGACGCGTTGCAAGTTTATATATGTATCGGGTAGAGATATAATCGAATTCGCCAAATACATCGACATCGCCACGTTCCCTTATAAATAAACTGCAGATTTTTACACGTTTATCGGAAATTAAAATACGCAAAAATGCGCAAAAGATATAGAAAATATTCAAAGTAAAATATATATGGCGATACTTAGCGGCTGAATCGAGTCTCTATTAAGATTTCACTTTTTTATATACGTTTGAATAATCACGAATTTGCATAAAGGTCTGCAATCTGCTTATAAAATCCTACCAATTCCCTTTTCGCTTGTAACGTCCCCCTCCCCGCTTATCCCGCAACCAGACTCTAAAGACACTTCGAAAAAACTTCCCCCCAACGATCATCCTATCTCCGCGGATCGATCGTAAAAGCTCTACGTATCTCAGAAAGCCATTCGAGCAAAAGCAACAGAATATCGCGAGTAAAACACGAGGAGCACAACTAACGACGGTTCTAAACGTAGAACGGCGACACGGCGCTGCACATCGCGGCGGCGATGGGACGTCGAAAGCTGACGAGGATCCTGCTGGAGGCCGCCTGCGACCGTAGCCTGCGAAACAAACAGGGGGAAACTGCGAAGGACATAGCGCGGCGCAAGAACCTGACGGAGATATTGGAGATAATCGATAAAGCGCGAAGTAAGAGCAGAACGCGCAGTAAGAGCCGCGAGGAGGAGACTACGCCGGCGACTCCGGACAAGGTCGACGGGAAGAGTAGCAGTAAGAACGAGAAGAAACGAGAGAAGACCGGTAGTGGTACCAGCGGCAGCAGGGACAGTTGCACGAAGAAGGAGAAAAAGAAGCACAAATCCGGTAAGCAGAACAAGGTCCACTTCGAGAAGGCCGTGATGGGTAGACAGTGGTCCCCGTACGGATGCCACTACTATCCCGATCCGGAAGCGTTTCCTCAGCCGCGTTTGGACTCCCTACCACCGGATCCTTTGGGGCGTGGTGAACAATACTACCTGGACCTGGCTGGGAACATCAGAAAAGGTCCGGTAGGAGTGGGATACACCTGCTACTGTGCTCCATTCTTCAGACACATGGAGGCTAAACTAGAGAGGGACAAAGCTGAATTGAAAGCGCATATAGATCAAGCCCACGAGAGATTAGACTTGAAAGTAGCCAATTTGGAGAGGAGAACCAGAGGACAGATCTCAGAGTTAACCAGATGCGTAGCTGCGGAGAGGTCTAGATGCGACGAGAGGCATATACATCTTCAGCAACGTCTCTCGAGAGGTGGAAGAGGAAGGCACAGCGAAAGGCCGGCTAAAGCTACGTTCGCCAATGATCAGTCGTTCCCACCTGCTCGTGCCAGGTCCCTGGAAGATCTCCTAGACGACAGACCTCACGACAGAAGCTTCGAGATCCCAGGTGAGACACCGATTCATCGGGGCAGCTTGGACGATCTTGATATTCCGGCTATACCGCGACTCAGCAAGTCCATGAGGGATCTTCCGTCCGGTTCTGGTGTGTCGAGGTCAACGCTGAGGGTGCTGGACGTGCCTGCTAGATTAAATGAAACGTTTGATGGGGTGATCAAGCAGGATCGTAGCTCACCGCTAGGAGCCGCCTCCTCTCCGTCGATCGGATCCAGGCAACAGGTCCATCAGCAGCGCGTGAGTGTGTAATCGGGGGTTCTTTTGTTAGTTACGCTAAGCGTCTGAGGTGTTGATTAAGCTGCGGACTCTAATGACACGTTGCCCGAGCGATACATGGGACGATGAGTCGCGTTTACGAGCGGGAGATCGGATCGGTACCTGGTAGATGATGTTCTCTAGGTTTTAATGATGTGAAATTAGAGTCGGGGCTAATTGTTTTATCTTCGTTCTCTTTATGTGCTCGGAATTCCTTTCGGATTGCGGAGGTGAGAATAAAAGTTACGATAAGGGATTACGAACGAAGTATTGGGTCGTAACATACATACACTCGTCCCATTTTTCGCGCGACTTTTTTCGAATCTCAAGACGCGTATAAGAGAGGAATCGTTCAGCTACCACAAAATGATCGAAGAAGATTATCGATCAAAATCATGCGTAGATAGTTGATCAAATTTATTTCTGAATTTACAAATAATAGCGAAACGGGACAAATACATGTTACAACCTAATAGATTTATGAACATACGTGACATTTACTATCCAACGGTTTAATCAAATGAAAACAAAAGGGGGTCAGTGTTCTATATATGAAATTGTCATAAATATTTTTAACAAATACCAGCTTTTCTTTCGGTTCGTTGAACAAAATCAAAACGATTACTAACTTTGGTCAAGCAGCTTAAGAAACACCACAAATCAAATTCTCTGATAATCAGTTTCGTTTAAAATTTAAACGTTTCCGATGACATTGACAAATTTGTACATTATTAGAAGTCTTTGTGTAAAATTATTGTACGATATAAAACATAAGTTTTTCTTTTGTAATTTGTTTTAAATTAAGAAGAATTGGGATGGAAATGTTGCCAGGATCCTTCCTCTCGAGATCATGGCATAAATTCGTGCCAAGACGAAAGTAGCGCGACGCGGAAGAACGAGGACACCTCAAACGAATGGAAATCTTCCGGGCGACGCAGTGTTCATGAAATGATTAAACGATTTCAACAAGTACCTGGCATTCATAACGGCTGGCGGGGTCCGCGTTCCGGAAGCAGCGAACCCACCAGCCCGGAACACAGTCAGTGCTCCCAAAGTCAAAGGGTGCAGCCACAGGGTGGCGTAGGAAACAGCTGGCGAGGCGAAGGTGAAACCATTCTTCGTATACCTCTGATTAATAATAAAAAAAGGACACGACGCAGTCTATTGAAACTTAAAGAAAAGTTGCCAATTTTTATTAAAACCTAAAGAGAATTAACAAATTGTGCACAATCCTACTGTATCCTATTTTTTTCTTTTGATGCTTGGTTTTTAAAGTCATCAACCGTAGTCAATCACGGAACATACATACAAATGTACATATTTTAAATTCTTAACGTTAATATGTTTTAGGGCATATTTTAACATAAACGGGGATGAAAATTAATCGTATAAATTCAGTTTCGTATACTTTATTTTACACGTACGTAGACTTTGATGAAATCGAGTGTCCGATTTATACATGTTTCGTTGCAAAAAATGAAAAAAAAACATCACTATTCTTTGATAATGTGCACAATTCTAACAACTAAATTAATGTTACCAAAATGATCGAAACTCTTGTATCGTTTTAAATATATGAAATTTAAATATGTACGTAGACTTCTGCGACCGACTGTATAGTCTTGAATGGTCCACAGTTTTATTTTACCTTCTATTTAGTTATTTAATTAGTACAGAATTTCTTTTTATTTAAAAATATTTTAAGTGTAACTTATTTATCGTTTAATCGTTTTTATTCAAAATTGTGGTATCGAAATGTAGGTAACGACAGTGAGAGCAGCGAAGGAGACGACGACGAGCAACCGGAAGCATTAAGCGGAGGGATCTCTGGAAAAGGAGTGATATCAGAGCACGTGCATTACGACAGCATCGCCAGAATGCCATATAGGTCCCGTAATGCGGTTTATAGCCCAACGCCGCCTTTGCATGACGCACACAATGATTCTGGATATAGCACTCGCATGTATGGCTCCAGCAAAGGTGCTTCACCTTCGTTATCAGGTAAAATTATTATTTCGCATATTTGCCGCACTTAATTTATCAACATCTTTATAAGAAATTACTAAAAAATAAATGAATAAATTTTTATACTGCACCTTTGTAAAATATTTGGACCGTTTATTTTGAAAGTGGTGTAAGTCCATTTTCTTCTGTTTTTCTAATAAGGTTTACGTCGCTTGTGGACGTATTTATGAGCTCAAATAAATGTAAGTTAATCAATTCTTACACCACATTCAAAATAAATGTTTGGGCAATTCTATTCATAAGCGTAATTTCAATTGCTAAAAACACGCGAAACTTTTAATACACGAATATAAATGTTTGATTAGTAAATAGTTCACATTATAAAATATATAAATTCCCTGTTTTCCCAATTTTTTTCCAAAAGTGAACTTACCCCACTTTCGAAATCAACGGTCCATTTATTTATTTTTTTATTTTTCCTTCCCCTTAAAAAGATAATGACGATTCTTTATATTTATTTTGTAGGTCAATTAGAGTGCGACGTAATCCTTCCAACTACTCCAAACGCATTTCCCAGCGGAGAACAACTTGCTGCACTGTTGGAACAGCCAAGGAACCACGATCTCACGGTCTACGAGCGCGGTGCCGACAATTGCGTGATTAACATCGGAACCGCGAGTCTCGTTTAACACGTATAACGCATAATTTGGAAAGGAATTCTCGTATACTTTTTTTTTCCAAAGACATCGATACATTATATAAGTTAACAATACCTAGACTCAGGTGTTAATACAATGCTCTTTAAAGATGTGTATAAACTTAAGTTGGAACTCTATACTGTACAAAATGATTTGCGTTTCAAAGATTAAAATATTACCGTTTTGTAAATAACTTTAGATATACGTTCA
Source organism: Eucera pruinosa (assembly GCA_028830335.1). Lineage (NCBI taxonomy): Eukaryota > Metazoa > Arthropoda > Insecta > Hymenoptera > Apidae > Eucera > Eucera pruinosa. The sequence continues at coordinate 20,004,584 of JAMYCR010000003.1, read as the reverse complement.
ACTGTAAGATGTTAACACTTTCCGAATCTTTTTCTTGATCGTGTATTTATTGTTAAAAACAATCCTATTATAGGTGCTGACGAAATTATTGAAAGACTCGTGGAATATTGAAGTCCGTTCGGAGAAATGTAGTAGATTAGAAGAGAAGATTATATCGTATTTCTTTTTTAATCAGTATGTAACGTTCGTTTAAAGAAATTATTAATGTTCATAACAGGAAACATTGTGTACCTATAGATTGCCATGTACCACAAAATTAGGATAAATTATATCTATTTATTACGTACATGTATCATATTATGTACATGTTTCCTTTTTCATTCACAATACTATTATATCACTAGTAAATACGTCGATTTAATTTTGTAACGATCGCAATTATAGTTTTTACATTTGTCTCGTTCCAAAAGTGAATGTATTATGCAACGATAAGAGTGATTAAATAACAAATGAAATCTTCGAAAATCATAACGTTCTACTTTATTTACAGCACAAGTGAAGATGCATATTCTGTAATCGATGAGTGATAGAGAGGAGTGCCAACTAATTTATGCGAATTTGTATCCTGAATTTCTACAACAACGTAATCGCCACTTTTCATCGATCTCTTTTCGACTGAATTTTTATCGATAGATACAGCTATATTAGGAATTAGTACTCGTGAATTACCGTCATTCTTTCCTTGAAGAAATTCATCCAACTGCCTGCTGACCTAAAATTTAGATATATATTTTATTAATACACAATTCTAATATAGTTACGTCGCAATAAATTATAAAATTACCCCTTCTACAAGTACAAGTTGCAATTCTCCAATTTGCAATTTATTTAATTTTTGTAATTCGGTTTTGTACGTTGAAATCATTCTTTGGAGGCGATCCTGTTTTACACTCGGTGGCACATCATCTTCAAAACGACGATGCGCAGTTGTTTTCTGAACGAAACAAAATAAATATTCAAATAAATGTTCAAAATACAGAATAGACCATCTAACGCGACAACCTTAATTACTTTCGTTATTAGTTAGACTGATCCAACTTGAAGATCCTTCAATAACATTTGATTTTTTCAATGTCTCCTTTTAATAGAAAAAAGAATTTGGTTTGTCTGCTAATAATGGAAATAATTGGCGTGGTTACGTTAAGCGGTCCAACCGGTAAAATATAATGAACGAATACACTGTCAAATATAAATTACCTCCCGCAGGCTATAAGCAAAAAGGAATGCCCTGTGGTATTTTACTAATTCTATCAATGATAATGTGTCTAGAAATTCTTCCTCCGTTTCCCCACAAAATCCAGCAATAAAATCAGTGGAAAAGTGAATATCTGGGACAATCTCGCGTATATGATGTACCAAATCTATATACGCTTCCCTTGTGTATCCTCTCCTCATTCTTTCCAAGACCAAAGAATTACCACTTTGCGCAGGTAAATGAATTTCTTTACCAATATTCGGCCTCTCCGCTATTAACTGTAAAACCTCGTCTGGGAAATCTTTAGGATGCGGCGACGTGAATCTAAACATGATATTTAATTAAAATCATGTCAAATTTTTATTATTTCTTAGCATAAAATAATGCTGTACTTCCGAAAAGTCCCAGTGACCAATCGACGTTAAATTTAACGAGGGAGGAGTGTACGTGAGATAGATCCTAAATAGAAAATCTTTTGGTTCGGATATTTAATAGTTCTCGAGATATTAACAAAAAAACTTTCCGTACAATACAGGAATCTCTCCATAAGCGGCATCGCTTTAGGACTTATAGTTGAATTAGTAACGCCTATGTAACGTACGTATAAACAGAATTCAATGTATTGTACGGAAAGTATTTTTTATTGATATTTCGAAAATTAAGCCTTTTCACACGTGCCGAATAAAATTGTTCGATGTCGGATGCCCGGTCGCGAGATTTGTAGGACAGTATAACAGCGTTTACACATTTGGTTGATAAACGAGTTACTACTGGACAGAACTTTGGCAAGTTTCCGGTACCGGACGTCGGATACTCGGCGTTGAACACGTCGCAGTATATAGAGTTCACACAATGTCTACCCATCAGCTATACGGTAATAGCGAGAGAAGTTTATATTGCACAAATACCGTGTGCATGTTGAGTAATGAAAAAAACAAGAGACAAACGAGGACGAAGAGAAGGAAACAACATGCAACGATTTTCATACGAGCGAATCGGGTATAAATCGAAAAACGTGTGAAACGATCCTAATACATAACCGAAGTTAAAATTTTATATTTAGGATTTACTCCCCCCACTTCCTTACCAAAATTTTATGCCGATCGGCTATTGTGGCTTTTCGGGAAAATATCCCAAGATAATGCTTAGTACCTAATCCTCATTTCCGGATTAATGCGAGAAACTTCTTCTAGCAAATCACAAAATCGGCGACCTCCTTGTTTGTTTTTATATACTGTTTTGAAACCTTTAGCTAAATGTGTTTCTGCATTACTAGCCATATAAACATCGGATTGCGACGTATCTCTATAACTATTTACATTCTGTCCAAGAAGTACTACTTCCTTTATACCGTCATCAGACAAAGATTGAATCTCTTTCATGATACTGTCAATTGGCCTTGACCTTTCCCTTCCTCTTGTAAATGGCACAATGCAATATGTACACATATTATCGCAACCTCTCATTATGGAGCTGGAAAGATTGTGCAAAAATATTGATACAATTCGTTTTGAATTAAATAAGAATAAGAATAAGAAATTACACAAATGCACTGATGAAATCTGGATTTAATCTCACTGGAGTAACATCTGCATATGTTTCATCAAATGATAAAAGAACATTAATAGCAGTTTCATTATCTGGTGCAGACAATAATCTTGGTAAATCTTTGTAACTGTCTGGACCAGCTATCACATCAACAAGTTTTCTTCTTTCTATTATTTTATCCTTTAATCGTTCTGCCATGCATCCTATTAGGATAAGAACAAATATATTATAAAATTATTCTGTTTTAAATCTATTGCCTTCAAAAACTTTTAATCATACCTAGCAAACCAACTTTTACAGTAGACCTTTTCTGTTTCCTTCTGAAATATAAATCTTCTAACTTGTTCCATATTTTTTGCTCTGCATTGTCTCTAATGGAACATGTGACAAATAGAATTACATTGGCTTCTTTCATGCTTTCTACTTTTTTATAGCCATGAGATTTTAGAATAGACCAGATTACCTCTGTGTCATTTACATTCATTTGACATCCGTAAACAGCGAAATAAACTGAAACAGGGAATAACTTTGTGCATAAAACAATAATATTAACACAATAACATTCACAATCTTTCTTAATTTCCATCTTTAAAACATGGAATTTATTATTAAAATATTATATTTTTATTTACCTCTTTGATCAGAGCCATCAATGTTATTTAGATAGGGAATATTTGGTACAATAACGGGCTCATCAAAAACTTCAGCTTTAGGTACCAAAAAATCTTTCAGCGATGGCCCATTTTTCAATATACCTTTGAAGTGTTTCAAATCAGTAGTCTTTCTTTCGATTTCTTTAGAAACTTCCAATTGAGTAACATTCGTATGTACTGTTTCACATAGTTGCAAATTAAGAGCTGCATTGTTATATTGAATGAACCGCTTCTTTGAGGATATAAAATATGTTTTAGAAGGTTTAATTTTGTTAAATGAACGTAACACAAGTGTACTGTTCATAGTTAATAATCGATGTAGTACAAAACAGTACACGTTATATTATATTACATTGGGGAATATGTACAAATTGTTACAAAATGTATTATTGCAAAAAAGTATGTGTTTTTGCTACCTTCCTCAGTTGATACAACATTCTGTAAAAAATGTTCTTTCTTCAGATTTACTTTTTAAAGACATGTTTAGAATTAGGTTATGTAACATAAAATCTGAATAGCAAACTATTCGTACTATAACATAGCATATAGAATATGCTTATAAAACATTAATTAAATAAGTAATATAGATCAAATTTTATTTATGTGATTTCTTGCGATTGCAACTTTATAAGCAGTTCGAACGTGTTTTGACCACTTCGGACTGTTTCCATGCCAGTGGTTCTCAAACAGCTTATAAGCCCTAAATTCCCCATTACTGACTAACTTAATATCAATTATTTATTATTCTACGATGAAAAGGATTCTTTTAATAAAATGAATAACAATATTTTCCATAAATTTTTTATTATGTACTTATTATAAAAATTTAAGAATCTGTTATTTAATGATGAGCAGCTGCTTTCCTCATCTGGACAAGGATGTTTCCAAGTTCCTCACGTTTCCTCTTAGCTCTGATGTGTGTGCCCAACTATAAAATCATTCCACACAAAATATGAAATTATTATTTATTTGAGAAATATATGAGTCTTTAAATGCTTACCCTCCTCTTCAAGAATTTTAGTGCACGCTTATCCTTGGAAACTTTCAACAATTCCATAGCACGCTTTTCATATGGTGCATGTCCAGTTACTTCACGGATTAAATCTCTGACAAACTTGCTGTGTTTAGTTTGTCTCTGAAATTAGAAAATTGACGTACATCAAACGAATTGTGTTGTTAATATATTTTGAAAAACTTTCGCATTAAAAATATAAGTGGGAGAAGTAGGTGCAAGTGTTGGTGTACCACCAAAACAGTGACATTTCTTTTTGATAATATATACTTACTCCTTTTAGCCTCGCTGGCAAGACGGCCACGGTTTTCTTCTTCTCATTTTTGTTCTTTGCCACACGAATTTTGGTCGTTTTGTGGCCTCGGTTAAGACCAACCGCTAATTCGTATCTAGGAGCCATCCTACAAACACCGTAATTTTTATAGGTTAGGTTACTAAACGTAAAAATATAATACGATACAAATATTACACGATAATATTAAGTGTATTAAGTTATGTTATCATGTAAAAGCATATAATATTAGAATAATATTATTATTTTAGTAAGATCACAAAGATATTTTGTGATTTGACTTAACACAAACCTTCACGGCTCAAATACGCACACAAAAGGAAATACAAGCTTGTTTTCAATGGAAAATTTTCGTTTATTCTTTATGCGCGTGCGCCATAAAATCTTATCCAATTTACAAGTAACGAGATACACAATTTTACTAAATATTTAATTAAAATTATTGGCTAAATAATTATACAATAAATTCTACAAATTGTAAAATAAATACATATTTATTGTCATACGAAAATATTAAATTTTCAATATGCGTTTTGTGAAGAATTAAAAAAAATTCCCTACAAATATTATTAGCTTGGCTAAAATTTAATATCTTTTGCTAACAGATTATTACAACTATTTAGAGCAACATGTTTCGTTATTTTACCTAAGAAAATTGCATAAACATTCTCCAAAAATGTTATTTCACGTTTACATAAATTTCAATATTTGTGGACACCCTGCATCATAATTGTCAAACCTGTTCAACTTCACGGTTATGATTCGTAATTGCTGCGGTGTCAGTTTTTTGAAGGCAATTTTTTAATTTATATTATAAAACGGTATGTGCGCGCCATACGCGATCATACCATTTTCCTCAAAAATACTCACCTCGTAACATTTATTTTCACTGACAAAAAACCATGTCCAAAATGAAAAACATTCCGAATAACTTAACCAAATGGGATCTGTCAGAAGATTCTCTGGCACCGTTAACCGATCATCAAAAAGAATGTTTATTAAATTTAGAAGACGAATTGTTCCCTGACAGTAAGCTCAAGACTGAAGAAACAGCGGATACCGTATGCACAAAAGAAGAAACTACAAAATCAGTACAAATAGAACGATGTCAAGATTTGTTAGAGCTTTACTCCACATTAGAGAAGAAATGTTTGGACAGGAAAGACGTGAAATATATGTTGTACCTCAATGAATTACAAGCACGACGACAGGAATGTCACGATCTTTGTCTCCAAATAGAAGAAGCATTAGAAGACTTTACCATGCTATATAAACAGTATTCAGAGGTTTCGGAAAAAACCACATCTCTTTATGATGCCAGTGAGCAACTTGACTCAGATCAAAGGAAGCTGAATTCCACTATAGAAAATATTACGGAATACGTGAAATATTTTAAGGACATTGATATGATGATGGAAAAGTTAGAAGCACCGACATTATCAGTGAATAGTGACATGTTCTTTAATATATTGGATAAAATTGACATTAACATAGACTTTGTGCAGAATAATCCTTCTTTCAAGGAAAGCAATACTTATTTAATTAAATATAGGCACTGCCAATCTAAGGCAATATCTATGATACAAAATTATATTTTTAATCTGTTCAGTAAGACTACAGAAAGTATTTTAAATTTGAGAGACAATGATGATTCTCAAGATAATACAGATGCAGCCTTGGCTCTTTTCTATGGAAGATTTCAGACTATTTTGTCCAAAGCTAGACCAGTTATAGAACAAATTGAAGCAAAATCTTACAAAAGACAAGAATATGATAGCTTATTGTCTGAGTGCCATCAATGTTATTGGAGTCAAAGAGGATTAGTGTTAGGTACTAGTGTACAGAAGTCTCTAATGTCTGTAAAGGAGAAATACAATGGTGATCATTGTAGTTTGGTACGAAATTCGTGTGCATTGTTATTGCATGCATCAATGGATGAATACAAATTATTTTATGAATTCTTTTCTAAACCAACTAGTGGGTTAACAGCCTATCTTGAAAGTTTATGTACTTCTTTATATGATACACTGAGACCATTCATAATTCATATTAATCATTTAGAAACACTAGCTGAAATTTGTTGCATCTTGAGAATTGAAATGTTAGATGAACATGTTCAAAATAATTTTGAACCCTTGGAAGGGTTTGGAAATATCTGTCTGCAGTTATTGCACGATGTACAAGAGAGACTTGTATTCCGTGCACACTTGTACTTGCAGTCTGATGTGTTAAATTATAATCCATCACCAGGTGATCTGGCATATCCAGAAAAGTTGAAGATGATGGAAGATATTGCAGAGTCAATAAGAGAAGAGACCAGACAAACCAGAATGAAAAAAATATCAATTTCTTCTAGCGAGGATAATATTCTGGAGCCAGTATCCAGAAATCATATAGAAATGGATTCTATTTACCAAAAAACACATATGGGTAATTCTCCAGCAGATCTCCATGGAATGTGGTATCCTACTGTCCGTAGGACATTGGTATGTTTATCAAGATTATACAGATGTGTAGATAGATCTGTTTTTCAGTCCTTGAGTCAGGAAGCAATAGCTTTGTGCGTTCAAAGTATAGAGAATGCAAGGCAAGAGATAGAGAAGAGAGCATCTTCTTTGGATGCAGAACTTTTTCAAATAAAACATTTGCTTATATTGAGAGAGCAAATTGCACCATTTCAAGTAGACTTTACTATAAAAGAATATAGCTTGGACTTCTCTAAAGTTAAGACAGCAGCATTTGGCTTATTAGAAAAAAGTTCTAGACTTTTTACATTGTCAAATAATGCATTACTGGAGTTTCTATTAGAGGGTGCACCTCAAATGAAGGAACAATTGATAGATTCAAGGAAACATGTAGATAATAAATTGAAATATGCTTGCCAACGTCTTATACAACATGCAACATTTTTATTGATACATCCAATTTTGAAATTATTGGAAAAGGAAAAGTTTCAAGCTAATAATTCAGAAGCATCTCAACAACATGCCCTTGGAGGCCCACAAGATGTTGCAGCAGCAATTGGCGAGGTACTACGGATAATTAAGTTCAAATGCCCTGAAATTCAACAATTGATGCAACTATATCTTTCTAATAAAGAGACAGAGTTTATTTTATTTAGACCAGTGAAAAATAACGTTTGTGCTGCATTTACACAACTGCATCAAATATTGGGTAAATATTATAATTCAGAGGAACTTTTATTAATCGCGTGTCCATTGCCTGAGCAAATTTCTGTCATGTTAAGCTCATCTAGTCTTGTTCATGGGAAAAGTGCACAGACTACTGCGAAAAAAACGTAGCCAAAATAAAAATTAATAAGCTTTTGTAATTAAACAATGTACATTAACGCTATTTGCGAATTGTACCCAAATTATTGATCTTTTTTAAAGGAATTATTTGTTTTTAAAATAAAATAGATACTAATATATAACAAATTTTATATTTTTAAGTAAATTATGTAAAATGTATATAAACAATTAAATTCCGCGTAAAATAGTTCTGATATTCATGCGAAATTACAAATGCTGCTGCAACTTATATCGTCCTGTATTAAAGAATATTACGCGATATTTTAATTATTTGTAATGTACTTTAAAAGTGCGTAATTTTTATATTACGAAGATGTACATATTTAAAATATTAAATTAAGTTAATACACCATACACAAAATTTGTACATCCCTTTAGTCGGGATTTATGGTCTTAAATAAATTTTTACAGAACTTGTCATGGGTTTAACATAAAAAAGCTGTATATTTTTGTAGCAAATGGAAATATAGCGAGTCATATTGCGGTAACATTACGGATTAATTTTTAACAGCTGTACTTGAAAATATAATTAAATAACTGTTAATACATATAAATGATAATGGTGAACATTGTAAATTGTCTATTTATTCGCACAAAACTGTACATTTCCCTATTTTTTTTTTTTATGTATTTACAAGGAGAGGAAACTATATTAATTGTACTTTATATAATATTGGCTGAACACTGTTTAATTTCTTTTAATTGTATTTTCATTTATTACTCTTATTTAATTATTGCTTATTTAAATACGAAAGTATCAAACTTTGGTGTACAGAATATTCAAAGGTATACAAAATTGTTTTAAGGTAATAATTTATACCATGCGAACTACAGGGTTCAACATGTTAGAAACGTAATTGTAATCTTCATGATATTTACTGTTTTGAGAGTCTAATGGGAAAATTCGGTTAAATTCGTCGATAACGTTTTCAGTTGGTGGGTGTAGGTAATCTTTTACACTGACGTATTTCGGGCCGCCGAAAGTGTCCAATACTACAATCGATATTATCTTCAGTTTAGCGAAATAAAAGTTATGACCTGTAATATCAAATACAATATTTTAAAATTCATATATAGAGTAATACTTTTTATTAACTAACGTTTAATAAAAAGATTCTTACTCGCTGGCATATTAACCAATCCTGGATGACGCGCGAAAAAGGCTTTCTTAGCTATTTCATGTTCCGTACTCTCATTCTTCAACTATAAAAAAAGATTTTAAGTCAGCGTTAATTGTTAATTACTTTACTATAAAAATTAGGGGGAAAATCTACTAACTGCTTTAATTTTGCCAGTTAAAAGAACTCTGGCGCAACGGGGATCCATGGGATCGAATCGTTGTGTCTTGCAGTATGCTCCTTGAGCTAAAGTCATCAACAACGAAGCTCGACTATCCTTCTGCGATTAAAACACATCATTTAATTAGGTTTTAATCTTCAAACAACAAGTAATTTTCAATTACAATTAGAAATATAGAGATATGAGAAAACTAATTAAGGTTTCGATAGTTCGAGGTACAATAGTACTTGCTATCTAATCAGGCAATAGTAACATGAATTACAAAGCGCACGCGATTAATTATATCAAACTATGTATTATAATAATATTTACTGCGAGATCTTGAGCTGTGAAGTCCAAAGGAGTGAGATAAAGATAAGGAATCCCTGATCCATTTCCCAGAATTCCATCCGCGTAAGAAACTAAGGTCACGGCAGGAAATGTTTGGATATTTTTCCTCGAGCTTATTGTTGCCACAGATACCCAATCTGTATTCATAAAAGTACTGGTAATAATTTGCGCTATAATTGGTTGACATTATATCAGGAAAAACTTAATTAAAAGATAACCAATTAAAAACAATCATAGATTATACATATAGGGTCTCTCACCTTTAGAAGATTCGGTAATTAGGATTGGGAAGATTTTTTAAATTGGGAATTTAAAGTATTTATTATATATTTTGTGACAATACAATAAATGTTTGGAAAGGATTTCTGGTAAGGAATATTTTTATTCCAAGACTATTTTTTAGAAGTTTTTAATTTTCCACCTTAATACCGAAACGGACTGTTTTAGACGGGCCACCTTGTATAATAAAACTTAGCATATATTTTTAATCATTAACGCTAAAAATAGGAAAGAATAATTGGGTTTACACGCAGATTGAAGAAATGTAAGTTCATGTGTATTTGCAAAACGCTGTGGGAAAATAGATTTACATCAAGAACGTATGAATATTTGCACGGTAAACGAATCGCATAGCTATCAGCAAATAAAATTGTACCTTCAAACGCAAAGAAAAATATTGACATAAACTATAATTTTGATAAATGGCATTGTACAGATATTAAATTCTACAAAATATTTTTGTACAATAGTACTTATTTTTATTGCTTTATCTATCTGTTTTTATCAGTGTCTCATTATAATGAATCACGAGCGAACGGACTTCCTTTACATATTTAAAACTGATAGAACTATAACTGAATGTTTAAATATGTAACATATATTGGATAATAATAAATGTATCAATAAATGTAAGATTTAAATTATAATTCGATATCTCTGCTATTTAACATTATCCAAAAATATTAGAATTTGTTAAGCCAAATCAAGATGATATTTAGTTGTATATATTGAAGATTTGGAAAACCGCCAAGATCATGCACACGAGCCTAATATTAACTTTTGCTGAACATATACAGTCACTCACGAAAGTTTTCGTACACCTATTCACTACAAAATATATGAATATTGCACATTTTATAGGTACTGATTTTGCTTATCAGCTAGAATTATACACAGTTTAAAAGAATTACTATTATCTTTCGTTTGTTTACAAGAAAAATTGCAAATATTAAGAATGAGGCGTGAAAACATCCCCTTTTAAATATTCAAAACTTTAAGAAGTGTACGGAGACTTTTGTGAGTGACTGTATGTAGTAGTCTCATAAACGCTTATCTAGGTAAGTATGTATGTACTTTTTTTACTCGCTCTATTGATTTGCGATGAATCATAGTGTAGCGTTCAATGCCTTTGTTTGAAAAGCGTGTGTTCGCGCAATTGGAGTGTACAATAAGCAACAACCGCAACTTCAATTACTCCCGGTATGAAATAGTCGTTACCATAAAAAAATCTATATATTTTTCTTACCAGCTTGATTCACAATATATCTTGCCATTAACGCTGCCTGATCGATAGGTGGTGGCTTATCGACAGAATCTTGTTGATCTTCTTTAGGCGATTTGTACATATCGCGATCTTCAGAAGACCAGTTCTCGTATTTGATTTCCTTTGGACGATCCTCGCTCATTTCTTTTGCTTTCTTCCATTTCAAAAATTCCTCGAATTCTTGCCATTGTTCCTCAGCCGAAAAACGCGAATATTTTTTCGCCTGGATCACCAAGATCGAAAGAGAGATAAAGATTGCGAATCGCAAAATCATGATCTACGTTTATATCTGCTCACTCCGAAGGTAAATGTGCACTAAATACGATGAGTTCACTCTCGCTTGCCTTTCGAAATAACGTCACATTTGCAAGTCCTCTTTTGAATTTATCACTTATATAGGCGCCTATCTGCGAGAAGTACGCGAGAGAATGACGAGCACGAGCTCCAATGACGATTGAGTGCGCCGCTTCGAGAGGTCAATATATCGAACATCGAATTTTTCTATCACAAAAGTTGGAAATCAGTATGGTCCCTGCTTATTCGTGAACCTAACCTGATATTTGTGAAATATTAAGCGATGCAGTGCTCTCATATTGAAAGTAATTGAAGAGTATTGCTTGGAACTATCGTATGATGTTAAACAATAGGAAATTAAATTGAAAAATTGATTTAGTACTGACGCAGGTATGATGAAATGAAGTTCTAGTATTTGGATCATTACTCTGATATTGCTAAAAGTAAACAGTTGAATATTTTTTGAGATTTTGCTTTCCTGATATAACGAATTGGTTTTTAATATTTCACAGAGTTTATTTTGCAATCTTCTGTTTTTATTTAAATGAAAGTTCGTAAAGATATGAATAATAGTGCAATTTTGAAGTAAGTACTTTCATACAAAAGAGGTTATTATTAACCTTATATATAGTAGAGTTTAGCAATACCATATAATTTATCTAAATACGTTATACTCCATGACTAATTCAGTAAATTGTAAAAACAATGTAATCATAGAAAGAATGGACATGTGTATATAATATAACTTCAATTCAATATGCATTGTAATGTATTAAATGATGTAACAAGTGATAATTAAATGTACCCTCTAATTTTTCGTATAGCTGCGCGTTACAAAAATGCATCTGGTTAAACAATATTCGAACAACATTGAATATGTGCAATACTTTTATAATTTACATTATACGTAGAAGCATATATAATAATAAAAAAAAGAAAAAACCACCTGTGTGACTCGACAGAAATTAGTACGCGGCTGCGCATGCGTTTAGAGGAAACATTTATCGATGACAACATGAATAAATTTTTAACACCGAATATTGCAATTTTTTTGGGACAATAAACAGTATATTAATAATTATCATAATATGTAACAAAAAAGGTATATAATTGTTACACAATATATATATATATATATATATATATTTATATAAAAAATATATATATATATATATATGTGTGTGTATGTATATATCTGTTTCCGCCATCATTTATTAATAAAAAAATAAATTATTTTTTCGATATATATAGGCAAAAATATAAAATGTTATCGCGTCTTTTTAAATATGACAAACAGTATTTATTTGAAAGTTAAAAAATAGAAAGCAAAGAACTATTACATGAATGAAAATTTATAGCTTTCACAAAGATTCAAGGGAACTGCATTTTTATTTTTAACTTATATTCGAGATTTCTAAAAACAAGTAGAGAGATTTATATGCAACTTAATTTGAGTCGTTTGCTTCAATAGAATGAAACAGAACAAGCAAATTTATCATCAGTCTTATGATTTTATTTTTTTTTTTTTTTTTAATATATTTTTGAAGAACAATTTGGTAAGGCATATTTTTGTATGCATCGCATTTTCTATTTTTAGACTTTGTTAATTAATACAAATAGTTCCTTTATACAGAGTATTTTTGCACACAATCCGATTTTTTTAATTTATAACATCGCTATTTGGCAAAAGCTGATTTGCATCCAATTTTAAGTAGCTTCTATTATTAGAATCATTTGATACCCTTCCAAATATATAAATTAATTTAAATTACTCAAATAAACGTGAATTATAGAGGATGAAATGAAATGTACAAATATAACAAAGTAATAAAATAATATAACTTGTATATATTTTAAACCTAGGTTGCGAACAAAAATATAAACAAGAAATGAATTCAACAAAATTTTTATAATACGTCATGTATTGTTGATTTTGAACTCCAGTAAAAGATTTTGAATTCGTAAAGTATCAGTTATTGTACTATAAATTTACATGATTAATTATTGTAAACGGTCATACTTTTTTGTTTAAAGAATACTGTATGTACAATTATAGTGGAAAATTTAATTTTTTATAATTTTTCCGCGACAATTTGAATGAATTCCAAAGGGTGAGAACTGCGTAATCAAGACTGAATTACAAGGTTTCGTTTTATCAAGATGGAGACATTATGCATATATTTTAATGCTTAAGTCACTGCCTTACAATGTTCAACGAAAATAAATTCCGTATGAAGTGTTTCGAAAAATGATGAATAGAAATATTCAACAGGTGGACCTTACAGCACATAAAATTGTATTTACACGTGTACTCGTCAAAAAACAATTCATCAATTTACATTAACAAAACATAATAATCTCTCAGAAAGAATTCGCTATCTCTAGCAACATATATATTTTATAATTTAAAAAAAAGAAGAAAAACGTTTATTACACATTCAACTTCTTTAAAAAAAAAGGAGTCAAGCGCTTTTTACGTTCATTTGATTATATAGTTTTTTTATATATGTATTAGTAAGGCAGTGATTTATCGTTATCGAACAAATTGATATGTATTCAACGTGTTGACGACAATCGAACGGAAAGAGATTCGAACGATACGCGACTCATTATGGCAACAATCGATAAAGGTGACAAGCTAACGAAATAAGTTAACAATATTGAAACGCTTTTCTATATCAATAGAGATAGCGATTTCCTTCATGTAAATGTTACACACACACTCTTTCTCTCTTTCTTTCTCTCTTTCTCTCTCTTTCGTACAGAAACAACGCTTCTTTCACTTACGTTATAAGCAAAAAGGTAAACATTATCCTTCTCTCTATCCGATCCTCTTAAATTAACGCTAAAAAACGTGTAACCATTGCACTGTCGACTTCACTAAAGTCATATCGTATTTACGCAACAAAATGTTACAAGTATAAAAAATTTACGACAAGTACGGCTTCTCGAGTAAATTTATCGCTAACAACCACGCCGGCGTATTTTCACAGCAACAACGCTGATAAATCCTTTGTTCGTTTCTTTCATTGCTCCTTTCGTGCGCGTTTTCATGTCACATGGGACAATTAACTACGTTAATCAATTTAGCCATCTCGTTTCGAGTTTCACCGTTTTTTTTGCCCCTTGAGCGTCGCACCAAATACTCTGTTCTCTGTGTCCCTTTCCTTTCTTTTCTTTTTCTTTTAGAAATTCCTACCCTTGCGCGAATATCTCCGAAAATGTCAACATATATAATAATTTATATATTCTGTTATATTACAATAAGTCGTTCTACATAGTCGAGAATAGAGAGCAGCGATTTTTACAGTTCAATTGGCACAACGGATGCGCGCGTATGATCGCTGGGTTTGCGAGGATGAGGGAAAACGCGGGAAGTATGAAAGAGAAACCAGCGTACAAAGAAAACTAGCTTCAGGGGGAGGGTGGGGGGGGGGGGGCAGAAAGAATGATACACGTGTGATACAAATAAGAAAAAAAAGATAAGTAAAACAAACGAGAAGAGAATGAACAAATACAAATAGATGAAAGGAGAGAGGGAAAACGAGAGGGGAATCGGTGTACAGAGATGCCGAGGTGAATACGATATCACTGATATGCATGTGGGGACTTTGGGCTCAGAATTTTCAGTTACTTAAGTACACGTCTCTCGCGTGCCGGCGCACGCCACTAGGACGTCGAACTGTACCAACCGTTCGTCGTCGACTTGTTCGTCGGATGGTAAATGTGGAAACCAGCCCCGGCGGCTGGGTGATGGTAAAATTGCGCTTGTTCGCTTAGCCCGGCCGAGGCGTACGCTGCGGCAGCGTCCAACGCGCTCGGATGAACAGCCGCCGAATACACTTGTGGCTTCAAAGGTAACGGTTGTGCCGGCTCGTACTGATGACGTAGCACAGGATCGGTGTAAGCCGATGAGCCTTCGTAGTTGCTTATCACGTTCACCGGATGAAGCTGTTGCTGTTGCTGTTGTTGCTGCTTGTCCCGGGGGGAAACGGACGATGGAGGGGTCATTGCCGAGTGATAGTCAACCGTGTAACCGCTGGCGGTGGAGTAGGAGGAAACCAGACTAGTGAACGCGTCTGCACAACTGGTTCCGGTGGAACCTTTCTGATTGTGCGTTGCTAGTACAAACTGGTGTTCACCATAGGTACTAGATCCTTCGGAACCAGGTGGAGTAGGTAGAGGACCACTTGGTGTCGTGTCTCCGGCGTAGTAGGTTCCACCGGAAGAGGAGGTTCTTGTACTACCACTGGATGTGATTCCGTGGACGTTAGCCCGTATCACGCTCTCTCTATTAGCATATAATTGTCTTAGAAGAGCGGACGCTGGTAGAGGCGCAGTGCTCGATTGTTGAGGGCTTAGATGTCCTAAATGATGATGCGCTCCGATCCATTGTATCGTACTCCTCTGCTGTTGCTGCTTCAGCAACGCGTCCGTGCTGAAGTCCGTGGGTTGGTGGAGCGTAGGTGAATGGGATTTATTGAGATTCTGGACCGGCAGATGCTTGGACATTGCCTGTTCTAGGTCTTTTACAGAGGTGCCGGTACTGTCGGCGGTGCTCGTTCTATCTTCCACGCGTCTCGATTTCGGACTGGCCGAGCACAGTACTTGCTCACCTCCTGAAATGGAATGGTTTGATGGAGCTGGACTTAGAGCGTGGCTTCTCTCGTTATTCGTGACTTTCACCGTTGAGTCATCCTCCTCGTCCTCTTCTTCGTTGGAACTACTATCGTCCTCGTGTAGCTTCCGCTTGTGCCCGCGTAACTTCACTACGAGGGTGCTAATATTCCCTACTGCCGTTTGAGGTTCTTGCTGTAGTTGAGCTATGTTGTCATGGTGCCGGCTCCCTCGCTTCTCGCTTTCCGAACCACGGGTGTCTTCGCGATCTTCCGGAGGAGACCTGTGAGGATGTTCTTGGTGCTGATTCGGTGGTCCGCCGTGATTCCTTCCTTCTGTAATTATTACAAGACTTTAGCGATGAGAAGATTTTAATTTATTCGTAAATGCGAAAAAATTGTATTTGTTAATTTTAGAGTAGCACTTTAAGAAGATCCAAAACAAAGTAAAAAAGTACATTAAAGAAGTAATTAAAGAATTAGTAGACACATAGTAAATTATCTCAAAAATATATTAAAAAATGTATTCATGATTAACTGTCACAAACAAATTACTTTATCTTACTCTTTTTGCAAAAAGAGACATTTTTGAAGCTGAATAGTAAAGTATTTAAGGATCCGTACCTCCTCTATCAGCATCCGGTGATCCATTCTCTGGATCGTTCCCCGCGGCATCTTCGCGTTTAACACCCATAACACCTTCCTCTAGTTGACAGCAGTCCAGAATTAAATTCTCGTATTCACGAGCGCTGAAAGAAGCGATACAACATTTTTCATATTTCAAAATTAATTGCTAATTAGAAAAATTAATGTTGTAACTAGCTTTAGGAAAAATTCTTGCAATGAATTATGCAATTTACCTTATAACGTAATTGACACAGATGATATTTTGTTCCTCGGCGTTTTTCGAATTACATACAACAGTGGCGCACGTTTGAAGCCACGTGTATCCTCCGCTTTTGTTCATCAACCTATAATAATGCGTCAGTACTTGCCCCTTGTTAATCACTGGAACAAATTATATCGTTCGAATAAAATCAATGCAAGGTTCAATTTTAGTCCAAATAGGTTTAGAAGAAAAGTCGAAGCAGATACTCACAGTCGATGTGAGATTTTCGAAGACGATTCGCATCTTCGCCATGGCACAACGTGTAAAGATTTTTCCCCGTTAATTCGTCGGCTGTATAATCTAATAATTCGGATACCCTATAAATCATCAACATAACGATAAATATTAGAACTATTAGAATGGGATAGTAGAATATGGGAATACAGTTATATATATGCGTAGAAGATCATTCAAAATTGAAATCTTATGGATCAGGATTATGGATATCTTTGTATCTCATAAAGGAAAATTGTTATTTGTATTTATGACGCTCACCTTGGTTCGCAATGTGCTATCCGAAAATCGAAGCTGATTCGCGTGACGAACATGTCGGCTTCGAGGCGGATTTCGTGCACACTCGGCGGAGGAAGTGCGATCGCCAGGCCAACCATGCCTATCAACGGTGGGGCGGACTTTCTTGTATGGCTAAACGTATACTGCGGTCTCAAACGGCACAATAACAACACGACCTGAATTCATAATCGTTTATTAACATCTGTGCTTTCGTTAATCGAACACGATTGATTCATGAAATACTAAAGCAATGGACTTGGGAATTTTATAAGATTCGATCGAAAGTAAATCATCTTGGATCAGCCATACTCAACTTTGTCTCAACGTCAGACATCGCGCTTCGTTTTCAACAAACGCTTATTTATATTTAGGTTTCGAGTTTTATTCTGTAAATTATTATATTACGATGTATAATGCACTATGTTGCAACTCGCGTAACGTTGCCAACATACGTGTGCGGTTGGTGAAGAACAAAAGGTTGATTATGGTTGCCTTAGATCGTTGGACTTTACACTAATAAATTTAGAACGAGAATATTTAAATATTGGAGAGAAAGATGAATGGGAAGCAATTGGTAAAATGTAAGAAAACATATGATTTATAAAAAGAAAGAGAATGCTTACCCTATAACCAGAAGATTTAAAATGGCAGCCCCTTTTCGTAAGGGTAGATTTCATCCGAACGCAAAACGCTCGGTCGTATCCTTTGTAAAGACTAGTCGCTGATAACGCCATTACCGAGGACACTATAATTAATTAAAAAAGAAGAATATAAACATTCGTATGTATAAAAAATTTCACAAACTAAATAGAAGAACTACTGTCGATCAAAGAACGCGAAATAGACGTCTGTCGTTGCTTATCAGCATCTCGATTCTCTCGTTCCATCAAGAACGACAAATCTATTCAACATCCTTTAATGGCTACTCAAAGTTTATCAACGAACGATCTGGACGTGAATGATCTCATCGCGACTTGTTCAGCCGACGAGACACGTCAATCAAAATAAAAACGTCACTGTAGAAACTTACCGTCGGGATTCGCGGTGGAAGATGAACCGTGTTCTTCGGATGCCGCGCTACTTGGCGATGCTAATCCGGAACTCGACGAGTGTGGACCGGAAGAGCTGGTCGAAGTCAGCCCCAGGCCTAATTGTTCCGCGACTTCTACGTGGTCTTGCTGATGAACGTAATCGAAAACGCTTGACCCCGTCATTTCTACCTGAAAATCAGAAAAATATATGCCTCTCTTATGTCTGAATATCTCTATACAGTATTTTGTTAGCAATATTTCTTTATTTTTGAACAGTTCCATTGGTAGCATCTTAATATTTTCATAGGCACTTTTGAACATATTTACTTAGTTTTCAGAGGCATTTTTTAACTCTATTTCTTTGCTTTCTAGCCGGACATTTTCACTCTATCTCTCTATTTTTTTATTAAGATTTCCCTATCTTGTTTCAGTATTTTTCAGAAATGTTCTGCACAAAAATTTTCTTTAGCATTAAAAAATTAGCTCAGTGAAGCTTCATTAAAGAAACTTAAAGCACGGTATGAATACGTTTTCGTAGGAAAGACGTGTATTTAAATATCGTAACTTTCTTGACAAGTTGCAGAAAGGTGACTTAATTAGAGGAAAAACTGTAGCGAAAACAGCTTTCTTAAGGCGACTTCACTGCAGGGAAACTCTGCGGGTCTTAATATGATAGTTTCCACGAAAAACTGCTTCGACGTGACCGAAGCAGTGTTCATTCCTTCGGTGAAAATGGCTACCGTTTCTGTTGCACAGTCTCGAGATCAATTTTCTTTTAAGAATTGGAGAACTTCCAATAGTATAATCCCGCAATGTTTTTCAAATATTATTTCGAAGCACTGAGTAAACTAACTCCAAAGTTTAATAAAATTGACATATGGTGGATCCTTCTATGGTTATCTAAACTTCTCCCAATAGGATTGAATTGAAAGAACTTCTTTGCCAAAGCCACCCTTTTTCTTCTCAGGTGGTGTTTGGGTGAATTTTAACAACGTTCTGTGGAGAATAATATACATAGTTGATATTCACGCACACGTAAGCTTTATCACCCTTGCAATGAAGTATTATTTTTTAATTTTATCACCGGAAATTGAACTATTTTTTCTCATGTAATCATTTGCACATTTAACACACGATTCACCCAGGGATAAAAATATTGGGTTACTACTACTTCTTTAGTGTGATAGGCTGTATAGCGGGTACAATTCACGATGCGCCATTTCTGAAAATTATACAACAATAAAGTTGCGTTTATAGTACATAAAGATTAGAAAAAACCTAACGTAACAAAATGTGAATGACAAAATCAATGATGAATTGTATAATAAACAGTTTATCGCTACTTAGCTCAAATAACTTTACACAGTGTATTACTCTTTAAGAACGTCGCATCACGTCTCTATATAATAATGCGTTAATGTATTTTTTTTCAACATTCTACGCAATTATCTAACGATATACAATCCCGGACACGTTGATTCACCCCTTCGATCCCAAGATTCCGTGAGTTCGCTCAAAGACAAAGCACGTAAGAGTATGTAAATCCCGCGAAGTAGATTACTAGCTCAGAGGGGCACGGTTTCCCATCGGGGGAGTTTCTCGACCGACAAAGAGAGATCGAGAGAGGGAGTCAATTTCACCGGATGCGGAAACTTTAATTTCAATCGAACTTCCCGACAGAATAATAATAATACTACCTACCCCCGCAACCAGACAGAGAAAGAAACCTAACCCACCCGACTCAAAGGTCGTTAACAATTCCAGAATGCCACGAAACCATATCGTATTCTTCGTTCACCCCCTTCGCGTGAAGGTGCAGCCTATAAGCGGACAAAAGAAGACTCCCTAAAAACAGTTCCATTTCTATCAACGGTCTCAAACAGCACCTTCGACGACACGATTTCCATGTCTTCTCCCGCTAACGCATTCCTCTGGCCGGTCTCTCCAACAAGAAGAAATACCTCGGGAACGCAGGGGCTGCCGTGGCGGCCATGTTTGTGGCAACGTCGGCGCCGGTTTCCCGAATCCCCGAAACACCCTATTGATTGCTCCACGAGTCTCGCAGAACCGAGCTGGTACACCGGTCACCTCCCGTACACCTCCTGTTCCTCCCGCTATCGCTCTCCCTCTTTCCCTCCTGCATCTCTCTCCTCTCCCTCTCTCTCTCTCTCTCTTTCTCTCCCTTCGTCTATCTCTCTATCTATCTCTGTTCCATTCCCTTCCTCCTCTAGCTGTTCCTCTCTACCTCTGTCTCTCTCTCTCTCTTTTCTCCATCTACCTTCACGGGCAGCATTAGGAATGGCGAACACGCCGCCGTGCAGAGGCTACGTGAGCCGCATGCGACCACCCCCGCCCCCAACCACCCATCCTTCCCTCGTCTATGTCATGCTTGGTGCCAGCCAGTATGGCCGCCAACTCATACAACCTTCTCCTCTTTTCCTCCCTTGACCTCTCTCTCTCTCTCTCTCTCTCTCTCTCTCTCTCTCTCTCTCTCTCTCTCTCTCTCTCCCTCTCTCTCTCTTTCGTCCTTATCCACCTCCTCTTTTTCCAGCCATAGCTGCTCGCTTCTTTTCCCTTCTCTTCTCTTCTATTCTCTTCTTTTCGCTGCGTCCACCTCCGCCACCTTCCTTCCACCGCCGCCTTCTCCTTTACCCTTCTTTTTTTTCTTCACTGAACTTCTCCTTTTTCCACGGGCCGTGTTCGTTCCCTTGCCATGCTGCTATCTTTGCCCTTCCGGCTCGCGCATATACGTGCTAGCCTCACGTGCATGCCTGTGTCTTATATGTCTTCCGCTTCATTTCACCCTCCCCGCACCCACACCTATCTCTTCTACGCCCTGGCTTCTTCCTTCGTTCGTCTTCTGGCTCTCGCCCTTCCCCTTCCCACTATAGGTTTACCCTAGACTCCTCCTGGTCCAGGTTCCATCAACATCCCCGCGAACGAGTCAAGCTTACAACGACCATTCGTAAAAGAACGTACAAGCTAGCTATACACACTCACCTGTGAGAGTCCAAGGTAAATTGAGACGGTCTCGGATATGTACAGGAACCGTCCATCAGCGGCGACCGCCATCGCGAACCCGTCCAGCGACTGAAACGGAAAATATGGGAGCAATCGCTCTTCAGACTGTTCCTATCTCTCTTTTTCTTAGGGCTTTTTTTTTGCCGACGAGACCGACGTAGCATCCCGGGCATCGTGATCACTTCCAACCTTCTGGAAGTCGGTTTCCGGAATGCTGCGTCTGAATTTTTGTGTCGGAATTTCCTTTTTAGGTGTTGTTTTTTTTTTTTTTTTTTAGATTTTCACTAACCAAATTTTATATAGTTCACGATTTCTTTTAAAAGCAAGTTTTCGCACGAATATCAGATTACAATCGAGGGATTATCGAAATAAGTTGGAAGTAATCTTTTGGCTAATCCCTTTTACAGAAGTTAAAGGATTTTTTTAAAACGAATTGATTCATCGTGTACTAGCTTTTGATAACTAATTTACATTTATATTAAAAATACCTTATAGTATTAATCTTTCCTAGAATAAAACGAATTAATCCATCCCAATCAACCCTCTATCTTAAAGAAGTTTCTGAGAGTGGTACAAGTCAGCGTGTAAAAAGAATTGAATTGAGGCCAATTTTTATCGACTGGAGATAATTTCTTATTTATGATTCGCATAATTCGAATGCAACGCAAGCAAAATTGTCCTCGGAACTTACTTGAAGTATATGGGTGCCCTGATGTACATCGAAGTGGTCCATCGCAGCGGAAGCTGATGACCTCATACGATTCGCACCTGGAATCAGAAATATTCCAACCATGTACACGTGAATTCTGCATTATTGAACGCTATAACGACTGTACGTCTTCCATTTGAATACTCGGTTCAGAGGGATTTGCTATTCTATTTTTCAACGGTTAAATTTAGACGCTTTCGTAAAGAATATGATAGATCCATAGTTAATCGCGTAGCGATATGTGTGTTAAAGATGAATTTGTATTCGTCACGTCAAATTGCATATTGCAGTGCATATGGCGAACGATGAATAGTAATGAACAAACGGAACTCAATAAATCAAAATTCTGAGCCGATTCCCCTCGATCACTTCTGACATAAATCACATTAAAAATGAAGAATGACATCAACTCGACAACCATCTGTGTCATTAAAACAATTGTTTTATAGAAAACTAAGTATCCATTTTGTTCCTGTAGATTCACTCATTTTTAATAACTAGGTATTTTCAATTCAAATATTACCTGGTCTTATAAAACGGAAACTATAATATATTCAAAGCTATCGAAAGAAGGAGGTCAATAATTATTACTTCAATTACTGAACTAAAATTTGTGAAAGATGTATAAAAATCGCGTGGAAGATAACAATGGAAGATACTTTAACAATTTGATTAAAAATACAATTCACTTTTTGCTTACCAAAGCACAAAAATCTTTCCTACGCCTAATATTTCTTAATATGATCATAAAAAAGATTATTAAGCTATAAGATGGTATGAGGCATTGAGGATAGTAAGGGTGAACTCAATAAACACGTGTTTCGAAAAAAAACGACTTTTACCCACTCTGTAAATACCGTAGCAAATTATGTTTTCTATAAAAGCATAACATTTGTAGAAAAAAGAATGACGAAATTCACAAAAAAACAGGCTAACAGGAATGTATCATAAATCAGTTTAACAAAATAAAAAAACTATTTTTGAAGGTGTTAAGTTCGCCCTTGCTACCCTCGACGACTCGTATACTCTTATCCAACATGGTACCGTAATTGTAATCATCCAGAACCCCCCCCCCCCTCCAGCATCTCTCATCGTTGAATTGTAGCTAACAGGTCAGCAAAGAGTTAATAAAGACTTCTGCCGAGTTCGAATTGATTGACGTTCACAGGCCGTAGGCTACCACCAAGCTTATTCTGACCATTGTGATTCACTCTCCAATCCAACCCCCTGAAGATAGCCTTCTAACCATGCCACCGGTGACCCCTTTGCGTCTTCTTTTCCCCCTCGTTTAACAAACAAGACGTTCTCCTGCTTCTTGCCCGTAATAATAAACCTACCCACCCTCTCTGGGACGTCGTAATGAAAGACTTAGAAGAATCGATCAAGCTCGACGCGAACCGCTTAATCTGCTAAGCCCCATAGAGTAGGAACGAGTCGAAGTGGCAGGCTAACTGGTTGGATTGATCAGACTCTGGGTTTCGCTATTCGGTCAACAAGTTCGTTCCGATATTTCGGACCCGGATCCCCGAATAATCCGGCCGGACTTTCGCCTGTCCGAAAGCGTTTCCTCCAAGCGACGACACCGGCCGTTCGTTTCGACGACGATTCGTGAATACCGATTAAACTTTTACGGATCGAAGTATCCTCGTTCGGCTCTGACATGTTCATTTACGCGAAAACGTGGAATTTCGCGGCTTTGAAAAGGCTAACGGAGTTCCTTGACGGGGTATGTTAGGAGTACCAATAAATGATCCATTATCTTTCAATGTATTGGTACATTTTTTGGATCAAAAGATCCAAGGTTTCATTCAAGCAGGAATCCATGGTTTAAGTTAGAAATAATCGGTCTTAACTCGTTGCCCTGGTATGACGTATCATATACGTCGATTAATAATTATTAGATCTACTGAAAACTGCGAAATTTCGCAAATCAATGAAGATGCAGCTAATTAAGAATCATCACGAGTACGTTTCATGAGTTCACTCTAACAAGTGGTCCGAAAATTTTGTAGAAATAATTTCAAGTGTCAAATCGCTGCAAATTGATATAGATGCTCGATAAATAACTGCCAGCGCAAGTGGTTAATAGAAAAGGATCGGATGGAAAATATATTAGTCCGCTTAAAGGAAGTTAATGTGTACCATAAAATATAATCCACGACGATGCAACGTTGTCGTTAATGACCAAGCAGTCGATTAAATTAAACATTCATTGGGATTTCATTGAACATTGAAATGGAACTGAACAATTTGAAAATGGGTAACCAAATTTTGTCGAAGGAAGTTGATTATTGTTTAATTCTTGGCATCATAATCACGAAGTTGCAATAGAGTCAGGCTTTATTTGTATAATAATCGAGTCTAATTTCAACTCGAACTTACAGGTTGAAAATTACTGACTACATATTGACTGCATACTATTTTAATGTTTTGCACGTGAAACAGTGTGAAAACAATAAATAACTAACAATAAAACATCTTAATAGTAAGAAGATTTGTGAAGCAACGGTTTAATATAATTATTGATAAATTATATAATTTTTTATATAAAATTCGAACAAGCAAACTTAATGTTAAAGATTAATTTTCACGTGAAACAAGATATCTGGCGATCAGAATATTTTGACAGATATCTAAGGGGATGTTTTGCTCGATTGTCCGGCAGGATGCTTGCAGATATTTCCTTGGGGATGATGGAAAAATATCC
Source organism: Eucera pruinosa (assembly GCA_028830335.1). Lineage (NCBI taxonomy): Eukaryota > Metazoa > Arthropoda > Insecta > Hymenoptera > Apidae > Eucera > Eucera pruinosa. The sequence goes on along the minus strand of JAMYCR010000003.1, from coordinate 19,979,621 downwards.
GCGCTCGCAACGTGATCAATTTAGCAAAGATCAACCTTGGTAATGCGTTGTTTTTTCGCGGCGACGAGTGTTGAAGGAACAATGTGTCGATTGATTTCTGTTATTGCACGAAATTTTTCTACCCAGCGTTGAGAAATGTACTGTTTTAGAGTGAAGAACAAAAAATAACTTCGATGTACTCACGCTGTTGGAAAATAAAACGTCTACAGTTGAAGTTTCGTCGAAGATAAATTAAGTTCTCTTACGAGTAAATAAAAATAATTATTTTGATTGTCGAATAAAGATTTTCACGAATCTGTAGCTTGAAGGCGTTTTTAAATGGAACAGATAAAAGTTCTGATGTTTATACGAATGGGACATACAAAGAAGTGAAGTTGGAATCATTTCTACGGGGTTGGTACAAGTAAACTGAGACAGGGATCATAAGAAATCAATTTAAAATTGTATCAGCCATTCGGTGCTGCCTAAAGACTCTAAAACGTCGTGTGTTTGGAATGCACTCCGCCAATTCGGATTGCTTTGCCAACTTTTGGGTACTTTTAGCGAAAACGATGGTTTCGTTTCAAGTTAGTAAGTGGAATTACCATTTGCACGCTTTCCTTGTTTCTGTTCATTGTTTCGAATGGGAAAGCTATTGAATTTCCGTATAAATTGTGAACGAAATTTCGCATTATTTCAAGGAACTTCGCACAAATAATAAATGTAGAGTTTACAATAAAGAGAAACATTGGCCATATCTTAATTCTATAGTTGCAACTTAACGATTTTAAACATACTAAAGAAATTGATACGTGTATATGTACATACAACCCAATGCATAAATCCATTAAAACATTTTAGTGTCACATGTGACATTAGTAGTTCAGAGAAGAGTAAGACAACAACGCTTTTAAAACGATGGGAATTATAACTAAATATTGCGAGAATCAATTGTTTTCGATGTAACTGATCTCTATCATCCAAATCTATAATAATGTGTGTATGTATACTGGTGGGCAAAATGATAAGACGCCTTGAAAATTTCTGGAATCAGTGCTTAATTTTAAATTTATATTAAAGAACGTAACATGTGAAATACAGCCATTCATTGTCATCCAATACTTTGGGTAAATTAAACAAATAATACGACAAATATCCAATGTAAAGAAAAGTAATACAATTTCACTTGGACAAAATGATAAGACACTATATTTTGTTAACTAAAAAAGTATACATAACTAATCAAAAGTATCACTTTTTTCCGAATATTAATAACAAGTAGATCCCCCTTTATTTTTTACCACTTCAATCATTTGTTTTGTTAAACTTTTGCACAATCTTCTCATAAAGGGTTATCCAAAATAGACTATTGGAACACCTACCTTCACTTTTTATCTTTCCCTTTCTGCTTTACCCTTTTTTTCTAATCCGTTTTTTATTTCTCTTATCTTCGTCCGTTCTTGTTTCAATTTTCATTCTTTTCACCTCTATTTTACTAACAAACATGGCGTTTGACAGATATTCTCATTCAACATCCTAAAGGTACTTTTGGATAACCCTACATAAGTTTGGTCCAAGTCCGATCAGGCCATGCACACGTTACGATGTTTCCTATTAACTATAAACGAATGATCTATTCTATACTTTTAGTCAATCCTGCTACCATTCTTTTTCCATTCTACAAATCTCACTCTACTTTTGCCGGTTCAAAATAGAAAAAAAAAAAGAAAAAAGAAAAAAGAAGCGAAAAAGGAGAAGCAAGTCAGTCTGCTCTCGGGAAGAACGAAAGCGGAAAAGAAAGGAAATAAATCAACCGACGTGTCTGGAAATCTTTAACGCATTTTACTTCGTTAAGTCGAGAGGTCTCTCGTTCCAGTTGTGTGCCAGTGACATGCGGCGAGGGGTGAACCGGCCGCGGTGGATTTAGTTTGACGAGGAGCTGCGGCAGCGATGTGCGGACGGTGCCTAACTCAATTTCGTTAGTTTAGTTACATTGGTGGTTGGTAACGCGAGGCCCACGCAGGGGTTGCCGTGATTAGATTTCCATGTAGGTAGTGGTGCACCCATCTAAGCCTTTATGTGTGCCGCTTTATATGTAAGCACGGACAACCTCTGTCACCCTCTTTCCCTTTCATCTTGATCCGCTCTGTCTTTCTTCCACGCCACGACAAATATTAACTCAACCAACCGCCCCCTCACGATTCAACGAAAGTAGTGCTACGATGAATAAGTGAATCCTCTCGGCAACCGCCACCTTATTCTCCTTGTTCTGCCTCGTTGCGGCGTGGATTCTTTCGAGTAGATGGAATTTTCAAGAGAACGGGAGTCGCGCGTAACAAGGAAACGAAGGGTTGTTGGGAAAGAGGCTTGCAAGGCTTCGGGGGAAGAAGATTGTGAATTAGATTTGGATACGGGGAAAAGATCATTTTGGGGAAGAAATTGAAGAAATGGAAGTGGTGATTGTGGAATTGACGGACCAATTGACAGGATAAGGGCGAATTGGTGGAAAATTAGCGCTATTACGATTACGGATTATTGCGGTTGAGGATGAAAAGGAGTAAATTTGTGGGAAATGAATCAATTCCCTCGAGCAATTGATGATCACCGTATTTGGCAATTCTTTAAGAATTAACCACTCGATGCCGGATTAGTAAAAGATGCCTAAAGTATAAAGTATTTGATGCTTTACGCGTACTAACATAAACTACTTGTTTAATTCATTCGATGCACTATGAATTTAAAACTGACCCACTGAAATATTTGAGATATCATTTCATTAGTACAATTAAAGAAGCAATCTGTTATTCCTTTGTTATTCGTATGTAAATACGTATCGTACGTTGTGCTTTCGCTTCCTAGTGTCCCTCGTTATTCTCCGTTATTAAACCATACACAAGATACTGACAGAATAATTATCTAATATCTGCGTTTATAAAATTTTACAGAAATTTATTTTACAACACAACTTTCACTCCTTTTTTCTGCCTCTTTCACGCGAGCTGGATTTCTCAACTTATTTAACCCTTTCGCTACGAAGAACGTATAATATATACGCCCTTAAAATTTGGTGAAACGTTACTGCATCTGTTTCCATTTGTACAATAAAATTAAGATCATAATTGACAATATAAAGCATTTAAGCATGTATATTTATCCTATTTTCGTCCTACTACAATCTGTTGCTTATCTATGCTTTCAGTTTCGAGTTCCAAGAAGTCGTAACAAAAGGGTTAGATTTGGGTTAGGTTATAGTATAAGGGCAATACCACAAAATAATTTTAATGAATTTTTTCTGTATCTAAAATCTCTCTCTCTCTCTCTATATATATATATATATATACATATATCTGAAAGTGGTATTTGACATCAATCATTGGTTTCCCGATTTTTGGCAAACAGATGACCAGACGCCGTTTAGCCCTTAGCGTTTCAATGTTTCTCTGCCCGAGGCGAAAGTATGCCCTCCCATTTCCGTTAAATGAACCACGAAAATGAAGAAAGTCAATGGCGATGGTATCGCTCGATTATAGCCGACAATTCTCTATTACTATGTATCTGCGAATCTTGCGCCGGCTGCGTGGTCACTCTCCAGTTATAAAGGATATCGCGAGGCTCGATCTATTGCCGGTTCGCTTACGCGAATTCTTAAGAAGGACCTTTGTCCGGTTAATTCGATTCCGGTGTACCGTGAATTTCCATCGAAATTCAACGTCCACCCCCGCGCCGTCTCCACCGCCGCGATAGTCCAACGATATTGGCCGATTCCAGCATGCGATTTCATAGCAATTAATTTGGGAAGTTTAGATTACTCTGTTGCTATTCCAATTAAATCGCAATTCGCGGAAGAATAGATTGGCTTTCCTGTTTCCACTTTCACTTTACGAGGATCGGTTTTCCAAGGAAAAGAATGGTTCATAATAAAACTCGACACTCGTCAAAGTTAAGAATCTTAGTCATGAGAAGTCTACAATTTTATTATTTAACTCTTTACAACTCCATGTAACTTAAAAGTTACATAGCTACGTGTTTAAGTTCGTTAAATTGTATCCGATTTACGTATCATCGTGTTACTGCATTTTATTCGTTTACCGTTGTATTAACGCCAAGTATTAATTATTAAGTGATTAGTGATAATTACTAAGTAATTACTAATTCCTGCTTTTTAGATCGAAATGAAAATTTTAACTTAATTCTAATTTCTTCCATTGTAAGAGTAAATACAATTTGGGTTATAGAGGATTAATTGGAGATAGCTCTTCTGCGATGCAATTGCAGATAATATCAATAGCAATCGTGTAATATATGATGAATATTTTAATACTACGGTGTTCTCATTTGCCCTTTTAGAAAAGGACAAAATTTGATAAGGGTTGTTTTTTGTTACGAATCCTTCAGATTATTAATTTCCTCCATAAAAATCTTACTTCTTTTCGAGTTATTTCAATTTAGAAAGCACATTAACATACAGAATTTCTATACATTTTCGTAATCAAATATTCCGTAGAAGACGTTGCTGATTTACTAACAAAAAAACCTCTTCCTCGTTAAATTTTAATTTACGTAGACCAGTAATCTAAAGGAACACTAATTTTCTTAATTATACATTCCACAAAAATAAATATTAATTTCTTCGCTAAAAAATTCACCCCCGAGTAAATTTAAGAAGCACGCTAATTTAAAAAAGTCCTGAACTATTTTCTGAACAATATTATGCATATATCGGCATCCGTTCCCAATAGGGCAATCTTAATGATAGACTGGTTTTGAAAGAAGCTTAACTTTCTGCTACACTTTTATCCTAAAACCTTCCACCGTGCGATTTTATGCTCGTCGATCTTCAACAACGAATCGACTCCCCTACCGGAGTTAAATACTGATCCATCAGTAGATATCACCACCAGATACATTTTCTAATAAGCGGGGCTCCAATCATCTGTGTTGTTTCCACGTTGCAGTTACATTAGAAGAGGGATTGCCGACGCAAGAATTCGAAGGGGGTTAAAAGGATATCTTTTCTCGGGGACAACGATCAGGTTCTTCCTGTTCATTGAACAGTCAGTAACATTTAATTAAATCCTGGTTCAGTGACATGAATTCTGAACATTTTACGATTGCATTGCTGCAAGTATCGTTTCTCATACATTTCCAACGCTAGATTACTTGATACTTGAAAAGATCCACGATGCAAGGAAAATCAATTTTCTTTCACACGTATGCCATTTTACTATTTTACTATTACATTATACTGTCTTACATTTGGTACCCACATATCATTAATCCGGTTACGATCGTGCAATACACCATTTCGAAGGGTGAAATTATCATCACTGATTTTTCCTTACATCGTTCTTTACACTGTTTAACATTGTCGAATTTAAGCGTTTGAATTAGTAATAGAAAAACAGCAACATCTCGCGATTTTATTTTAAGGAGCTTAAATTGGGGTATCTTGTCGTAGATTTTTTCTTTCAATTTAAGAGCTAGCAACTTATTTTAAAGTCTATACAAGGTTTCGTGTGTTATTCAATTCTCGAAAAATCTCGATCATATCGCGTGGAACTTAAATGGCGACCAACACTCGCCTTTCGAGCGCAAAGGGTGTAAAACTTAATTGGAAAAATTCGAAATTCTTTTTGCACCAACCTAATACAATGTTGAGAGATATTCGTATGGTCTGAATGGGTTAATAACGAGCTCCTTACCTTTGCCAGGTTTTGGCGGTGGCCCATCCCGATTCCATGGCGGGTCTCCGTGACCCGAGAACTCCCGAAGTTTGAGGTACGAGATGGTTAGCCTTATTATAGAGGCTTTGTCCAACTGAGAGGTAATAGCTGCCGGTAATGGCAGCATTTTCGCTAACTCGTAGAACTCGAAGTTCTCCTTCCCCCTTCGAGACCTGGCAGCGTCTCTACTCTTCTCCTTGCGCAGCTCCAGAATACTGTAACAGAGAGAGAAACGAGAAGGGAAAAGGTTAGATGAGCAGAAATATCTTACGACACGGATAAGTCTAATTCTTTTTACTCTGTTTAGCTCGCTGCTTCGATCAAGTTAGGATCGTTCAATTTTGCGCGACGCGAAACCGACGAGATCTACTTTAATTTTGTGAAATGATATTCGTGATGGTTTTATAGGGTGGTTTGTTTTAGAAGTTTTAGGTTTTCCATTGCTTGGATATTATTATAATGACGTTACTGGTGCTTTTAAGAGACTTTGGAAGTTTGTAGAAATCGACAAATTTGCAGAGTCAGATGCACGATGAAAATTCTGAGGAAATCTTACGTAGTTCCATGTTTCGTAATTGCGAGTCAAATTCGTGATGGATATTGCAATATAACAAAGATAGTATGAACTTTAATACCAGTAGAACTTTCGCCGACTATAGTACACGCACGCGTAGAAAAGAAATAAAAATAGTATACACGTATGTAATTGAAGTACGAAAAAATCATGGAATATTCTCAAAAATGCATCGTTGCAAGTTTATATAATTTTTATGGTAAACTTGCAACCAGTCATTTTATCCATCTCGGTAGGTCTAATATTAACTATTATTTCGCTATGTAAAATTGAGTATTACCGGGTACGAATTAATTATAATATTTCTGTACTTTGCATTGGCAAACGAGCATTAAGGAAATGATTTTACATTTTAAAGGAATAAATTTATAATAGTTGTAAAAGTAGACGTATCTTCGTCGAACGTTAATACATTTTTATACACTGTCTAGTATTTATGCTAAAATACCTATTATTAGATGTACCGTGTTTAAACTCATTTTTATAGCGTGACTTTTGGTTTCCCTAGGGAAATATATAATCACTAGACTACGGATGATTATGCAAATTTATGTTTTTTTACAACCACGATGAAGAAAATGAGACTAAAACAGAGATTAATGGCATCCCTTAAATATTGTAACAAGGGCCTCATTTTGGATACTTCGTGTCTTCTTACACATTATATCCTATGTCTTTTTGCATATTTAAATTCTCTATAAATGCATAAACATCTGCAGTCTAATAACGACCATCCATTGAAATTGAATGCATTACTTAAGTATCGATAATGGATTAGTTTTACGTTAGGCGCGTTACATGGAAAACTATTTAAGTATTGACGTAATATAGATATCTTCCTTTATATTCAGCTTTCGTTTTCTTTTATGGCCCGTTACTGACGCTCAAGGATTCACGAGATACAATGTTTCTAAGGTTTCGATGTTTTTACAAGTTTACGACAAATCGAAACGTGTAACCATTCACGCGTCTAGAATTGGAACGTGATCTTCGAGTCCTGTCCGAAATTCAATTATACTATATTTGTTGGTACCTTAAGATATTCGTTTCGCGTAGTCCTTCCGCAAGGACTCCCATACTTGATATGCTACCAACGAATTAACCGCTCTGCCGGAATCGCGTTACAGCTATTGACCTAGAGTATGTAGCACCCCAGGGTGTCTGTTCCTTTTCGATTCCACGGTTACTTTATTTAGGTGAACCAATCGCCAATGTACGGTATATTTTTATATACAAACTTTTCATTTACAATCTAATATTATTAATCAGGATATTTTGATACCGAAATATATGGAAAATATGGAAATTTTCTACTTGCAACAAATCATTTTGGGGCCTTCTTGTAGACTTTGTTCGAGTCTAAAAACTGAAAATTACTCTTTCCTCAATGCACTCGTAGGAGAAACTCACTCTCTCCTAAGTTACCCCTTTCATTTTTCATCTAAACGATAAAATATTTGTAACGATGCTATTATGAAATTCTGTGCAGAATTTCGAGAATCATAATGAAAATCATTCGCGCACTCGTCTAGAAACTCACCCTCCCCTAAAATCATCCCTTCCGTTTTTCACCTAAACGATAAAATATACGTCGTTAACTATAAAAATGGCGTAAGTGAAAAACAAAAGAAAACTAAAGAAACGTAAGCTTCTCGTTTATTTTCTATTATACCGATTTACATCGCAATAATGTGGAAAGAATTTTTCCTTATCTTCCTTTCACTTACACCATTTTCATAATCACCGGCACAAATATTTCCAAGCTCTCCGTATTTCTTTCCCGTTTCAACGAAATAGCTAATTATTCTGTATGGTGGTATCGACAGTTTGCAGGCAGGTAGATAGAAGCGATAGGCGTGGCGATGAGTGGCTACTAGCGTAGAGCAAACGCGCGGCAAAAGCGGCCACCCGCTCGGCCGGCATACATTATTCAAACGCTATCATGCCTGTGTTTGCTGACATGCCAGCCGAATGTATCTGGGTGAATGTCGACGTAACATTAACCACGCCCCGTGGACGGCCCACCGATTCCGGTTTTGCATTTAAACATTAAACGCTGACCAATGGGAACGTAATCCGCATTATTCGAAACTCGTTCCTCCCCCTACTCGTCACGGTCATTAACCTTTTGTTAACCAGGGAGCAATCGGTCCCTATGTCCCCGTAGACGATGGACCTGTGTCTGTGGAAATTTTCAGTCATTGTGAATTTACGCCAACGCGACGCATTTTAGCGGGCTCGCGGGAAGGGGTTGAAATTGGGGAATGTGGTGAAATCTCGAAAATGGAGAGAATTCTATGACGGATACCGATTTCGAGTAAAATTTATTGAACACTACAATTTTGCTCTTACAATTGCGGCAGGATGGGACAGCTACACTTCTGACAGTTTTGAGTAAATTAAAAAAGGCTGTTTGTAAAATTAGTATCCCGACTTAACGTTAAAAAGACAGCAGCGATTGAAAGAATGTATATTTTTACACAACGAGTGGCGGTTATTTAGTTGATCAATCTTTGTTTCAATATTTGGTGGGTTTTTGTTTTTATATTTGGAGCCTGCCTCTGTCTTGCACCAAAGTGTTAAAATAACAGTTACATTTTGTGATCAATGCGCAACAAAGAATACAATTTATCAGTTCGTCGTTGGTTTAGTAATTAAACGCAGAGGGAATATGTTGCAAACATGCACCAAACGATGCAGAAGTTTTTTTTACCAATATTACGTGTAATAATTAAAAACCTGTCAAAAATGGAGTTGCACTCTTTTCGTTGCAACCTCCTCAATTAGTTATATGTTTTAACTCTTATTCAGATTTTGAAACTCCACACAAATTTAAATTAAGCGTATTTCAATGCAATTCTGTGATAAATTTGTTTTATTTGTTTTATTTCACGGATAAAAACCCACGTTTTAAACAAAATAAAGTACAGAAACCATAAGCGCACTTAAATAAAGAGAAAGACAGAGAATAAGATGCATGATAATAAGGACAAGGATCTGTATAAATTTATGCAATTTTCTATTATTTCTCCAAATTTTTCAACACCGCAAAGTAAATTTGTGTTTTGCGATTTGCTAGCGATACTAAAGAAGTTAAAGGTGAAGATCCAAAGAAGGATTAACGATTGTGCAATTTACGTACGAAAAATATCGTTTAATGTACAGTTGATAAGAGTTTGAATTCGGTGATTTATAATTGAATACATGCGTACGGTTAAGACTAAGGGGAAAGGATTAGGCAACACTAATTCCAAATGGATCGTTTTGTATATTTCGTTATTGAGAAATTGCTGTAGGTGAGAAAGTGACTAAATTGCAATTTCATAATTTTATGAGCTACTAGAGATGCTAAATGAATTAAACATGGGGCGGTAATCCAATTCGAGCCTTGGATGATCCTTAACAACCACCTTGACACACATAAAACTGAATATTTACACGCGCACCTCGTGGTTAGTTGTCTATTGCATAACCGATCTTGCCTATACGAATTATCGAAATCAGATGATTCACATTCATAGACAACTTTTCGAGTATCATCGTAATTTATAACAATGTTATTTAAAATAAAGTATAAGTATATTCGCTAGATGCCAAAAAATGAGGTTTCGTTATTTTTTGCTCAACGTAAACGTAAATAGCTACCAAAATTGTTTCCAAAACATTTAAGTAAATAAAACCGTCTGCCATTTTTTAACAAAGATGAATCCGTGTTAATGAAGAACCATTAAACCGCCACTAATACAATAACACATTTTGAATTCTACCCCCGAAGATCTGTCTATCTCGCTACAAAAGGATTCTACATCGGCAAAAGATATCTCGAGCGATTAATGAATAACCCAGCATCGACGTTTAAAAAAAGCGCGTGCAATTAAACGCGCCATTTAGTCAGTCCGGAAGGGTTGCAAACAAGATGGGATTTTTATTAGGCCGCTATCGCGCTTAACGGCTGTAAAACGACTCTCCCACGTCCTCCCCTTTCGTTGATCGCGCGAACGCCATCCGGAACCCAACGTTGCTCCATTACAGTCTCTACTGTCTTTCGACGTCGCTGAAAAGTCGTAAAGAGCAAAGGAAGGAGGGAAAAGCCGGTTCTCCGTTCGGTCACCGTCTTGTTTTCGCATTTTACAAGCATCCTGAGACTTTCCAACGTTTCCACATCCCCGGGACATCCTGGCAAGAGGCTCCTTTCTTGCTGGTCCCAGAGGAACAATCACAGACGCCATCCCCTCTTCGTCGAACCACGCGACGCGACGGATGCCACGAGAACGCGAATAATTCGAAAACATCGTTGTTACTTGGGGGGAAATTTCATTTGCCATCGATATCGTCCGCGATTCTTTCTCTCGTTAAGAGAAACTTCAGTGCTAATTTAAAGTTTTAGGGGGGTTGAAAAGGGGATTAAAGAGGGGCTGAAGTTTTGCCGTTCGGTTGAGAATAGCCGTGTAATTTGTGTTTGAGTAGAGCTGGGTATGCAAAAGCGTGGTGAATTAAGAGTTAAAGGGTATTGAAATAGGCGGTTACGGGGTTGGATTCGGTTGATTTCATTAATTTGTGAGAAGTGAGAATTGTACTTAGATACAGTGGTTGTAAACAGTATTGACTCATCGTTTTTTTCTTGCATTTAAGTATCACTCAATGTGAGTTTTTTGTTGGCTACAAATAGGTAAATTAACTATTCACTGACTTAACCATTTGGCTAATAATAGCGAGCTACAGTCGTGGTTTAGCCTATGAACCAATTACAATAAGAACATACTGTATTTTGTAATAAATTTGAATTTATTTCATTTCAATTTGTAAGATTGCTAGATTGAGGATTACTAGGTAAGAATTACGTATAATATTTTAGTGTTTTGCATTCGATATAGTGTTATAGGAACAAATAGTCAACATTTCAGTGGATAATCGTTGAAAAATTCGTAAGCCAAGAGGTTAACACTGTGCCAAGTGCTTCGAGTTTGTATACAGATAATTAATATGGAAATTAGACTTAGTCGTGAATATAACGTTTGTCGTATTTAGAGCATAAGTTCACCACGAGCTTTGGTTCGCCATTACAAAACAAAGGATTAATTAAATCCAACAATATTAAACTTTCTATCGTTTAATATTAGGGGTAGAAATTCGGTGACTTTATGTTCAGTCTTGAGCATCTTAGCCACTTATAACTGTTATATTCTTTGATAAGATGAATTTTATTGATCGCGTACGGTGAAGATTAAATAATCGAAACTACTTTCAGCATCAAAATTATCTTTGATTTTCCGTAAACACGAAAAGGCGCCGAATTAATTTGTAGGCTAACAGTATTACTATGCAGTGAAAATCATTAAACGGTAGAAAATATAACATAGTTGAACGTAATCAAATAGTACTTAAATGCAAAAATACAGCGAAGCGTTAATGCTTCTTGTAACCATTGTATGCGGAAGGGATAAATTGTGCAAGAGTTTGCAGAGAAGTGGATTGAGTTGCAGGTGGTTATTAGAGTTAATGAAGTAATTAGCGGTAATTACGGTTCACGACTGTAGAGTAGTTTGTAAATTGTAACGTGTAAGAAGTAAGCACACATGTGAATTCGAAATTAAATAAGAAGTGCAACCTGTAGGTAGGATTTTCAAATTACAATTGACGATCTTTTGCACATAGGGAGCACGTTTCAATTTACCTTCCTTTCAATTATGAAACTTCCTAACAGTCATAGAATCACCAAAAGAAAAAAAAAAAAAAAAAATAAAAAACATGCAAAATTATTCAATCATATAATAATTGCCTACATAGCGACATTAAACGATTCTTGAATATCGTCACGAACTTTACGAACAACCTAATATAATCAACAATCCTATTACATTCATTCGTCAAATTTGAAGCGATTTCATGTCAAATTAAGCGCATCATAGTACACTGTAATATTAAAATTCGCCGTGCGGCAAAATGCATTTGAAAAACGATGCAACGGTGCAATTGCAGTTGCACCGTATCATTGGCGAGTACCTGCGGAATTTCACCGTTTCACCGTTGAAACGAGCCTATCGGACGAGCAATAAGCAAACGCAAAATTTTTTTACTGCTCGTATCGGTTCAAGGGTTCCGTTGGAATTTGGGATAGGAACACGGTCGCGCGCACGGACTTTTTACGACGGCGATGCAGAAACGAGCGTGGTACGTGCATCGCATACGGGACCGTATGCAACGATGCTTACTAAAATGCGGGCACTCCGTCGTGAATTACGTCAAACGGTGGCTCCTCGACGGAACTCGTGGTTTCTTGCTGAATTTCTACCGCCTGCCGCGGAAAAGTCAACCGATCACGAATTTAATGTCGACACCAGTGTGCAGATATTCATTGAAATATTCGGAAATTTTAATTTGCGAAAAAGTACGAATACAGTTAGAAAAGATACCCAAAGTTTGGCGAAAGGCTGATGTCTGTTTAGATTCCATTTCCTCAAATCTGTTTATGAACATGAGAGTTTGCAAAATATCCGTAGTTTGGTCATTATATAAACCCGATGCGTTTTCGATATGTAGATTTCGTCGTAAGAGTTACGTCCACCAAATACTTGGATTTCTATTCGAAGAAAATGTATTGAAATACCACTAGAGGGACATACGAAAAAATAGGGCTTTCTCGAAAGTATTCATTCCAACTACCTAGTCCATATATATTTGCAAACCAGTTTTGGCACTGGCGTTCTGTCAATACATCTTCTCCATACACGTCGGATCATTTTTTTCTTGCTTGAACAGTATTTTTACCTTTTCGATAGTAAAAAAGTAAAATATGCCGAAAATGTTGCTTTTCACTTTCCATATTTGATACGGCACCGACCAAAAACTATTGCGTACAATCAATCGAACTTTTTCACAAGCAAGCCTTGCTGTATCAGTTGTCAAAATATAATGATCATGCGGCTTAAGTGTGAAGTTGGCTGTGAAAAAATACAATTAAGTCCTCTGTTGGAAAGAAACGAAATTACTTTCCGAACAACCTAATATATACTGCGTTTAGCCTGCCTCCTAATATCCGAATGTCTAAGGCAGAGCCTGCTAGGTAGCCTTACCGATGAGTCCACTAACAGGCCCAGGACGAAACGCAAACCCTTCCTTTTTTCATATTTCCCCCTCTCCACCTCGCCACAACTTATTTTAGTAATATTTGTAAAAGTATTAGATTGGTCAAAAAGATATGTCGGATCTTCACAGCACATAATGTTGATTTAGTTTTCAAATAAAGTACGGTAGATGTAGAAAAATGACTAAAATAAGGTGTTGAAAGAAAGAAATGTTCAAATTTTCATTCATACTAATTCCTTCCTGCATGTTGAGCAACTTTTACGTTGCAAACTTACGATCAGAGACAAATGTATGTTTTTAAGGTAAGTCATTACCAGCCATTTAATAATCGATATAACGCAATAGAAAAATTAATTTTACATCAAGTTTATCGTATTCAACTTCTTATTTAAGCTGTTATCATAGATAAATAGTAGAATGCTGTATTTTATTGCTGACCATTCAATGGTAAAATGAATCTCCTTGACTTTTCAGTGTAATTAATTATATCTTTTTGTTCCTTTTAAGTTTCTTCGTGTGTCTTATATGGAAGTTTAGACACCAGAGAGTTTAGTTTGAATCATCAGAATACTTATTAATGTTGTCAATTACTGAAATTCGACCTAAAGATTCATATTCATTCATTGGTGTGTGCATCCACCTTAAAATAGATTATTATTTTAAGTTTATCAATATAACACAATGATTATTTTATACTATTATCTTAGTTTGCATATCTTATATTTAAAAAAATGGCTACCGGTTCCTTACTGAAGATTCTGATATCACTTTTTGATCAACCCAATACGTAGAGGTTACTAGTGATTAAGAAAATTGAACCGAGTATTTAAAATTATATTTGCAAGATTTTACTTTCAATTTTAATACTTCTCGTTGATAAAAAAATCGCATATTTTACCAAGTATAATAAGTTAGTAATAAACTTCGCAGAAAACTTTATGCCGTGATGTTACTCTAACAAAACTTATCTTCCTTCGTATTTCGAAATAACATTTATAAGCGAAGGACATAAAAGAAGTACAAAATTAATAAAACTGTCGCCACTGCACGGTACTCCAGATAAACAAAAATTTAGGTTACTTTTCCTCGGTTTGCAGGTGAAACGCTATAATATATCGTCAGACGTCTGTGTTGCAGCCGACTGCATGTGTTGCATAGTAATAGAGTAGTAATCGCATAGTAATTGTGCGCCTAATTGCGTATAGAAGAGAAATTCTCTACATCTTTAATAATCAATTGGAAAGTGGAAATGAGAAAGGCTGCCAGTTCTATGCGGGTTATATTCTTCCTTTTTTTATCGTCGAATCGATAACGAGTTCTAGAAAACACAAGGCTAGTACCGAATTGGAAGTAAAATAAGCTTCGTGCAATCTTTCACATTTTCTAATGCCTTAAAAACAAGTTTTGAACCACTTTTCAATCGCACAATAACCGATTGCAGCTGCAATAATTATCAAGATATGTCAGAAAACTTTAACAGTTTACTAATTTATTTATCGCCCGATCCTTTTATCATTTTCATACATATTTTGGAGTATTTTACGTTTTCAAGTTTTTTTTTCATACGCTTTATCCAAGTTTTTAAGCTTCTGCTATTTTCAGTTTCGATTTTCCGCTTCTTTTCGTAATAGAACGCGTTTGCTTTATTTTTCGATCATGCAAAGTAAGCTGTCAATTGCGATGCGTTTGACGTTCATGAAGAATGCCGCCGCGTCAGAGCCGCAATGTGAATCATCATTGAAAACTGCGTACTTATTTTATTTGAAATTCATTTTAAACGTAGTTCACTTCTAACACTTTGCACGGTAACTCTGTTGCCTGCATTCGAATTGCAAAAAATTCGCAGCCTTAACCGCGACTCGTTGTGTGCTAATGCAACGAAATGAGCGATACCTTTAGAGAGCAACACTTTGATTCGCACATACCGCGAAGACATATGCGGAAAAATATTTTCCGTATCATTTAATACTTCTAGAATTCTACATTCTCTCGAAAGCGTTAGAATTGAATCCGTTTAAAAGATGTTAATTATCATTGGACTGCGGATCTTTATGCAAATTCATACTTTTGTAAATATACATAAAGAAGCGGAACATAAACCATTTCAAAAATATTAATCTACATATTAAATTGAGTTGAGTACGTTCTACGGAAATGATTACGTTTTTTTCCCACTTGTTTATAAAAATCTACTTACATGTATTAAAGTATACAAAGTCTGCTGTTATTAACTATATTTATAAGTTGTTAGACTTCCTAACGCATCTTTAACGCGCTATGATTCATTCAACACGAACGAAATAACATTTTTTACACTTTTACAGACACCTTTGTTCGCCTAACCAACGATGTTTGCTTTATAAAGCGTTATTTAAGAATCTTTCCTATTTGTAACATTACATTTTATGAATTTCTCTACCATCTTTAGTATTCTAGTACATCTGAAACTATGTAAATATCTGCAACTTAAAAGGTGCAAGTAGACATTTGCAACTTCCTATAGAACTATATCCCGTCAAATTTCGAAGTATCCAAGTATTATTCCCAAGATCAAACGTTACCAAAACGTTCAACGATGAAAATCCGTATATCGATGAAAAGCAGATTCCGATTGTCAGAGAACGCTCGGTCACGGGTCGCGTTCCGAAGGACGATTAGAGAAGCTTCCGTTGCTGATTGTGCAAAGATAAAGGAAAAGAGGGAAACGCAGCATCGCGAACAGACGCCCGGATAAGGGTGCTGCGTTCGTTTCCTCCCCAGAGGTATACCGAGAAGCTGGTCAGAAAGAACGAGAGGCTCGAGCGTGTCTGCAGACGTGCGAAAATAAAATTACGCGGAACTTTCGGTCAAATTTGTTGAAATTGGGCGGTAGCCTAGGCACAAGTACAGAGCAGGGCAAGGGTCCTCGCGGATCCCGTGGGACACGGGATAGAGAGGCCTCCCTCGGCCTGTGCTACGGCTATATCCGTAGCCGTATCGTTGAAGGGTGGCAACGCGTCTTGGACACATAAGGATCCTCGTGTTCGGCCGTGCTAAGTGCCGGCCATCAATAATTCAGCAGCGGATCCTGACGAGGTTATCGAGGCGATCCTTTCGATCGAGGCGCCGCTGGATTTTTCATCCGCCGATTTCTAGTTGTTGGAGAATTATTGATGGATGGCTTGGGAAGGGGAAGGTTGATTCCTGTTAAGGTTGCCGGGAATTTGAACACGTCGAATGTATTGGAATTTTGAAGATAACTTTTCGAGGATGGGAGAGAAGATTAGGGATGGAAAAGGGTGAAGAAGGTGCTGTTCGGTTTTGTTCGTGGGAAAATTACCGATCGACGTTTCGAATGATTTTCGTTAACCTCTTGGATGATTGACTAAGTACAGGATAGACCACTCATAGTATCAAAATGAAACTGAGATACCAATCGCGTAAAAAATCAGAAATTTTGTTACACTCCCTACGTTTTGGAGGCGGTGATTTTAAGAATTATATTCAATCCAACCGTCAAAGTTGATCTTTAAACTTCGTTAAACCTCTATAATGCCACGTGATTTAAAAGTTGCATACCCATATATTTAAATTTGTTGAATTCTATCTCAACAATATATTCTTATTTTCATTTGTTTTTTCTGTATCGTTGTATTGATACGAAGCATTTATTCCCATTGTATCAGAAACGCTGTTGCCTTATTCTAGTCTCATATAGTAACGTCGCATGTGACACTAAAACGGTAAGGGGGCCAGGTAGCCTCCCAATGATTCCATATAAGAATGGATAGTCTATCCTATGCTTCGTCGATGCCTCTTACAATTAGTCACCGTACGCCACTCTAGTGACTTTCCCCAAAGTCATTCTTTTGAACTATACTATAGTGGCCCACTTGCTTATCTTATAGTTGAAAATTTATACGTTGTGTACGATGGCTGAAATTAAAACGCGGAAAGTTACGTTTTCGTGCAGCAAGCAGAAGCGATTTTTAAGCGTCTGATTTTCCAACCGTTTGGATTCCTAAGCTTATGAATTCCGAAGCGTTTGAGGTTCCAAGCTGTTGTATTTCTAAGCGTTTGAATTTACAAGCTTTTGTATTTCTAAACGATCGAATTTCCAAGCTTTCGCATTTCGAAGCTTTTGCAGTCCCAAGAATTTAAATTCCTAAGCCTTTCGATCTTCAAACTAATTTCAAGCTTTTCTATTAACGGGAGCGCCGTTAGGTTTATTTTGTGAAAAATTATTCACGGACGATTTGGAGGAAGATAGGAATTGCTTCCTGTTAAAGTTGGATACCGTTGAGTTTGGTGTAATTTTAGGAATGTATTGTTTCGTAAGAAAAAAGGATTGCGTTAGGTTCGATTTCTAGAACAATTAAAAAGAACCTTCTGCTTGGAACGACGAATACGTTAAAGGGAATAGATTAGTCAGGTGTAGAAAAATGATAGAAACCGGGAGTGAATTTAGGAGCATTTCGCATTGTCTGTATTTCACCGTTCGGGTTTCGTCGCCCGTACGAAAATAAATGAAATGTCGTGTACCCGTTTTCGTTGTTTTTAACCAAAAGAACAAGGATGAATATACATTCATTGCAATATTTAGTGCGAACCGGATGGCGAAGATCGGCAGGCGAAAACCAGATAATGTGAAAATTGCTAAGGATCCATACGCGGCCGTGTTAAGTAGAACGGTCCATCATTGGTCAGCCACTAAGCGAAAAGTGATCGACCTACGCAAGTTCGACGTATCAAGGTAAATAATTCTTTCAGGAAAGGGAAACGAAAGTACTTTGCACCTGGAATTATTTACCAACACACCCACAAGCACCTCAAAAGACTTATCGCTTTGAAAGTAAATCCTAATATTCTTCAGGGACGACGCTATCTTTCGATAGCATAAAATCTGTTCATAAAATCACCGGATACTTATTACTTTTTAACAAAATGTTTGTTAAATTAGACTTACATCAGCATTTTCAAAGTACAGCGTTATTTAATGTTCCTCTTGAGGCAAATAGTTAGCGAATAGTAACTTCGTTTTCTAACCGTAACATCAATTTTTCTTTACCTTAAATTTATTAAATGTCCCATGAATTATAGACGATTATTTACGTAATTATGATCTCAATGAAATTGAATTTCATGTGATGAGTTAAGACCAAACAATCCTCAACCCTTACACGTAACAATCATCATGGAATCATAGCTAATTTTCAAACAATTTATGCCCTTTAAGAAAACTTAAAATACGCCATTAGAAGGGGTTAATATTTGAATAATGTAGTAGATATTTCCAGTAACGTACTTTTTGGTAAACTCGAAGATATCTCTCCATACGAATCTAGAACGTCTGAATCTGATTACGCGCAAGAAACGTTTCATAAAGTAGCGTAGATGTCTGAATTACACTTGAATTCGTTTATTCAATAGCAAAGTAATTGTACGAAGAATCGTAAGTAAATAAATTTTCATACTAAATTTGGACTTCGATTTACGTAACAACGCATAGACATCGTACATTCGTTTACACTTAATATTTAAAACGAAATATTAGGAGGTTAATGTGCTGTTGAACATTAAAACGTGACCAATGTACGTATAAACTATGGGACGTGTTATAATTCAATAAAGGCGCGACGTTTATTTTACATCTTATATCTGTTACACAAACCGACGTGCTGATATATGTAAAAATAGTAACAGTAACAGGGACGTTGGACTTTTTCGTACATTTTCGATTACGTGGTGATTAATTCATTACATTTAACATATAAAAATATCTTCGTAAATAAGAGAGACGTTAAACGATATTACACTCCAAACTGGAACGATTATTAGACTGCGTAATTTCTAAAATAGTTAAACAAAGTTACGCGCGAACCTTAAAGTGGCAGTACGTGGTATACATCTACCCTATTCGGAATTTATTGAGGCCGGCTTAATAAAGTCCAATATCAATCCGAATTGCCTCCGCCAACTGTTGGCACCCCAAAGCTTCGGGATCCAATGAAACCATTCCGCGAAGCGCTTCGATACATAATAATCGCGGAAAAGAGTCGGCAATTAGCAGGCATCGAGGGAATTATGACGGCAGGGCGCGGTAGGCCGAGTACGTCGGCTAATTCAATTAAACAATTCATTTGCCGGTCCGAAGCACCACCTGAGGGCACGTCCCATTCCCGTCCGCGCTTCTCTCTGCTCGCGTCCGTGTATTGCGGTCCAAGTGTGCGCCGATATGGAGGAGTGAACGTGAGCTGGAGAAGGACCAAGCTTCCCTACCCGTTCCCGGGGGAGCCGTAGCCTCGCGCTACAATACAATGCTCCTAATGTTACGGCTCCAGTTTCGACATAATTTTCTTTCGCGGCCCTTTTGGCTATCGGATGCCCGGCCTTTTGTACCACTTCGACAAAGAAAATGTCATTTCCGGTGGCCAGCTCGATAACGAGAGAAATTTCGCCGATCTGCACTGCGTGAATTTCATCCCTTCGGTGGATTTTATGGGGGTTCTATCAGAAGTACTCCGGAGTCCCTAGATTGGCTTGCGTAAGGTGTTTTTTTTTTCTCCCCCTGGACCGGTATTTATTGTATAAACGATAATTTTGAAGTATGAGCAGTTTCATTGTAGGTATTCGAGTGACCTTTTAAATTGATCGTTTTACCTTTTCATTATTCACGTTTACTTGGATGAAGTATGGAACGCTATGATATTCTGTGGAACGATTTGTTAACGTAAAATCGATTGGTAGTCGCAACCCTTGCTTTTAATTCTTTGACGACGGAACATAGTAACTCTGAACGAATTTTTGAGGAATTATTAATCATCTGTGGACTTAAGAAATTCTCGTCTAATTATTGACGTTGATATCTATTAACGATGTTGATTGCAATTTTTTTGGTTCCAATATCGATACGTGTTCAGTAAATTAGGAACGAATGAGCGACCATTTGCTAACATCGTCTGCAAAGGGTTAACGATGATACGTTGGTTGTAAAAATGTAAAGAATGTAATGTTTTAACCAGTCTGATATATTTTTTAAATTAGTTTTTAGGCGATGATGAACTCAATGTAGTATATTGAAAACAATTACAAATTTAGTTTAGGGGTTGTTTTACGGTAGACGGTTAACGTTATGGTATTTTATCGTAAAACTCGTCGATATAAAACCAATTAACAATCAGAATCTCTATCCCTTCGTGTCTGACAGTACCAGAAACAATCCTAAAACAAATCCTAAGCATCTAAGATCCATCTGTAACGATACAAGAATATTCCGCAGGGGAGTTCAACATATCTGCTTGCAGAAATCAGCAAGAAACGCAATTTAGAGTAATCTGAATTCTAACGTATTCGCGCAAACGTGGGCACAAAGGAGGGCCCGCTTTTGGAAAAATATTTTGTCCACGAGCGAGGCGGCGTCTCAATAAAAACCCTTGCACGGCGCACACGAAGAAAGCGCTAGCGCGTTTCAGCGATTCAGTCGGAGGGGAAAAAAGCCGCTAGAAAGAAGAAGAAGAAGAAGAAGAAGAAGAGGAAACCTTTGTAGTAAAAGAGTAGGGAAAAAGAGACAATACGATAACCACTAAATTATCGCAGCACATCCGGCGATGTAAATCACAAGGATGTGTACACCGTGCGCAGGAGAAAGGAGAAGTAAAAATGTAAAAAAAAAAAGGAAAGAAAAAATGAAGATAAAGAAAGAAATCGGGAGAAGGCGAAAGACAGAAAAAGCGTAGACCTTTGAGTTGTACACAAACACAGAAGGATTGTCGCGTGTATATATATATATATATATATATACAGCGTGGAGGGAAACGGAGGGAAAAAGAGACAGAGAGGCCGGATAGAGAGACAGAGGGAAGTTGGTTCTTGATGACGCGCAGATAAGGGAGGGCTTAAAGTCTACGTGATGTGCTTCCCGATGCGTCCGAGCGGAGGTCGAGCCTGAGAACTTTCGGTAAACGTACTCGGAGACTCGGACTGAACGTAGCTTCCCTCAGCCGAATGAACCCCCTTTTGCATTTTCGATAGCGGCCACGACACACGCTTGCTATACTTAATCGCTCCCGGTACTGACCTCCGAAAACTCCACGCGTCGCTCGCTACCCCGATTCGTCCCTTTTCACGCGCCACTTCCGGTCATCTTCGGGGGTTGCTACGATTCGCACTCGTGGGCTATTCTAAGTTTTGCCGAATATGCGATTTCTTGGGTTTCAATCATTACGCTGCAAATAGGGATCAAATTGACCGTAGCGTTTTCAATTAAAAATCGCAAACTTTTTTTTATTACGCACTCTGGAAAATGTTCGTGCGATTTTAGTATCAGAAATATACTTAACCCTTTCAACACGGTTAGTTGGAAGTGAAAACTAGAACCATAGATATGGAATAATTTTGATTAATATGAAAATAGGAGGAATATAAATATTTACCTACTTTATATCATTGATTATTGCTTAATATTATTATACGAATGAAAACACAAATAATGCTACACTATAGCGAAACAATATGGATACTCTTCAAAACTAATTGTCCAATTTTTGAGGGCGTATATATACGCTCGTAATAGCGAAAGGGTTGAATTGAATTTTTATTGGGCTTCGCGAAATTACTGTAACAAAATTCTGTCTATTATTTACGTTGTTATATAGGATTAAATTTGAAGGGAGTTTAGATCACTTAAATCTTGTAATATAAGTTGTCTGGTTTTTCTATTAGACATGTGTTAAACTTGAAATTTATCCTGAATTTTGCAAAACTACTATAATAATGGATGGTATCGTAAGACCTTTAGTACAAATCATCTGCTTTTTTATCAGAAGTATATCTAAATTGAATGTTTATTGTATTTATCAAAACTATTGTAGCAATAGTGGTGTTATAAGAATACGGTGACCATTTTTTACATTGTTAAATAAAATTGCATTTCAAGGAATTTTAGTGTGTTTAAATTTTGTAGTATGAATCAGCACGAAAATTTTCCGTCACCTTATACTTCGTATAATTGAAAAAATAATGTAATTAAATAAATTGTTGCTCAATTTTTCCCTTTCATCCTCAATGTAGAATGCCTGAAGATGCTAACAGAATTTTTCGAGATTTTGGAATCTGTATTATAGTTGGGATATAACTTAGAGATGTCTTATGATTCTCGAACAGTTCTTAGAGTTCCTAGTTAGTGAATTTCGGTTTATTCATTTCTTGAATGCTTTGCAAATTGATAAGGTTCGGGTTAAGTGAAAGAATTTTTACCAAAGCGAAAAGTGTTGGGAATCTAAAGTTTCTGAGTATCCAATGCTGAATAAAAAAGTCTTAATTAGAAACTCGTAAAGTACCAAATTTCTGCCTATTGATGTTTACTAAGTTATTCATTTACAAAAACAATCCAAACGTCTCTCGGATTGCACATCAAAGGTATAAATCTAGTTAAATATACGAAACTTATGATCCGGTTGAACCAGCAAAGCTTTTAAACGAAACGTGCTTAAGAATACACGTCGGTTAAAATGATTCTACGCGAATAACTTGAACGCGCATGAAAAAATGAACTTATGAACAAAGTACGGCAGTGCATACGAGAAAAAAAAATCCTGGTTTGACTTCCTGTCTCGAATAATCATCGATTGTTTGACGCACGAGTAAAGCTGGAGTCTAGTCTCCTAGGGGTCTCACGTTCACAACTTGCATCCGGACATTCTCATGTCCCTACTTCCGGGAACGTGAGGCCCGTAACGGCAACACCCCCGCCAAACCCAGACACAACTTACGGTCACTGCTCTTTGTCCTACTATGCTCTTATTTGATAACGATAAGCTTATCCGTGCTATGTTACAACCTTGAAACTCAGCTGGTTACCAAAATCTACTATTTAACCCTCTAACGCTTTTAGTATTCTTCAGTTTAGTGGTAACATGTGACCAAATTTCATTGGGCAGATTCATAATTTAAGAATATTGCTTTTATATTTTTAAGGATATTCTTTTCACGGTTTCAATAACACGAGGAGTACGTTTGCCAACATTGAAGGGGGATGGGGAAAAATCGAACAGAAACGTAGAATGTTAATAATATTTGTGCAAAGAAATACAAGATTGGTGAGCTCGCGTCACGCGAAGCTTGCGCGTTAAGGGGTTAATCTCGGAAGTTGCCTTTTCTTCTAAGATAGTTCTTCGAAAATTTCCAAAGCTTCACGATCGTAAATTTTTGTAAATTATTGCAACAAGTAATGCAATGTACGGATGCAATAATTATTTCTTTTGAAATCTTGCGGGTTATTTGGAGAACGGAAATTGTCACCTATTAATTATTGTCATATGTTTAACACTAGGTTTACGGACATTACGTGCATAATTTCACAGGCTTCCGGAAAAATACGTATACTGCATATAAATATTCAAAATTAGAAGCGTGAGGATGAAAAGAGTCACGTAGAATACATATTCATACCATTGTATCAATTAAAGTTAACATAAAGTACTGAAAGATAATATTTATGGTCTCCGTAATTTTAGGTATGAAATCTGAATGGCGTCAACGTGACGAGTTCCGTAAACTTAGTGTTAAAGGGATATGGAATCAAATATTAGATAATTATGCTCATTGCTGATCTTATGAATGGATTGAGAAGAAATAGCAGAAATTGCAGCAGTGATTAACTACCAACTTTAAAATTGTACTGCTAGCATTCAAGGAACGTTGAGCATGGAAGTGAAATATGACAGTACCCGGTCAGACGAGGTATTGAACTTACAATTAGTAATGGTCAACTTAATCGTTAAGGCATTTGTTGGAATTTGATTAAATAAACATATGGTTAAAGACATTTATATGCCTTCAGCTTCTAATTATCAACCCTAATTACTTAAGATTTATTCGGACAATTATGCTGAGTAAGTAGGTACTGTTCTACTTTTAATATACTACGTGTCACACCTGGCACTAATATAATGTTCCTACTCAGAACATTCTTACGAAACGAAGAGACCGGAGAACAGAAATACCAACAAATATTCATCAATACAATTGAAGGAATCAATGGTAATATATGACATTGAATAAATTTCTGTATAATGAATCCTTCAACAAACTACCATCGCCCAACGAAACTTCAAGCTTTCATCGCTCTAAAATACCACAAAAAGATGCACTAAAAATTCTTCCGAAAAGCTAAACTCTCTTAACCCTTAACTGGCGGGTGTCGATTTTTTGGTATTTGATGTTTTGGAAATATGTTAACTTTAAAAGCAAGAAATTTCAATTAATATCATTAGTAGACGATGCCATTACCAATTAGGTACACGAATTTATTAAATCCCGTCCTCAATGGGTTAATAATTGACCAAAAATTCGTTAAATATTATTTCCCACCGTCCGCGAAGGTTTAAAAGTAACTCGAATAGAAATAACCAAAACCGAAACTCTCCCTGAATATAGAATAAGGAACTTAAATCAGAATTTCCTCGCTGCACCTAATTTCCAATCAGCCCCTCGTACCTTTTAACATCGAGAAGAAGATCGATGAAACCGACCGATATTAAAGCGCTTTGATCCCGCGTGTCCAGCAGCAGCATCGGGTGTAACTATGCTCGCGATAACAGCACGGTGGCCGAAGTGGTTAACGAAAAGGACAGGCGCAATGATCGGATCCGCAGAGAAAGAAGAGCGAGGAATAATGGAAAGAGGGCGGGGTTGAAAATACGAAGGTAGTGTTGACGGCTCCCCGGGATGCCCCGTCAGCATCAGCGTTCCTCTCTAATCGTATCGGGTTTACTGCCGTGGCGTGACGTACTCATCTGCACCATCGGTTTACCAGCCTTCAACCCTCTGTACCCACCGACGCCACCCATCACAATTCCCATTATCCACTCGCTGTGACAGAGCTCTCCGGGGACCAGCTACCGGCGACGCTATTTCACCGCAAGGATCAGGGAAATTCTTCTTCGGGACGTACCTGACCACTCTGCGTCCACTTTGACGGGGACGCGTCAAAATACATCCTTTCGATGCTTCCAAGCTCCTCTGGCATTTTAGGGATGATCGGGAGTAATGGGCGGTTCGGGATCGCAAGAAACGGGTGATTCCTGATTGGGTTTAACCCTTTCACTGTGTCGCGATATTCGCATAATCGTCGTTACAGGACATTGGTATTGGGTTGAACGGATAGTTCGTGCCGCGTTGTATTTGTATTGTATTTCACGATGTTTGTTTTTTTTTAGATTAGATCTGAATGTACCTTAATTTAGCTGTTCAACTCTCAGTTTCGGATGAGAGCAGGTGAGATATACTAGAGAAGTGATCCTGTGACGTATGATTTTAAGTTAGCTGCGCAAGTTGAGGATAGAAAGACCTTTGGGGTAGCAAAATACTTCTATTATAATTATAAAAGTAACTGTAGAAATATAAACACAGTCACGTAGAAACTTCAATGAAGAATTGGATGTTGGCAATTTTTTAAAATTCGGTTCGGTGGTTAAGGAATCTGATATAATTTCCAGATGTATATGCAGCTGGATAAAACATCTCTGGTTTTTCTTATAACTTTATGTGCGATAGATGAAAGAAAATGGAGCTTAAACTGTAAATTACGTTTCCGCCTTTAATTAACCCTAATATTAGGGATAATGCTGTCCTTATACTGGCACTGTTTTTAAAGCGAATATAAATAACTTCATTCAGAGTTTCATTGGTAAGATTCGAAAACCACAGGTGTTCATACATCCCGGATGACGAATGAATCTACAACGTGCCTGCTATTCGAACGAAACAAAAGAAATGTGGCATGGGAACTTTTCAAGTAGCGTGCAATATGTACAAATGAAATTGTACGAAAGATTATACACCGGGAACGAAGATTTCTCCGATTTCCAAATCAGCCTTTAAACTCGAACTTCAAACGTGAAACTTTTCCTTAAAAAATTCTTCACTAAGCGACGAACACATAAGTTTAAATTCGATAACAATAAATTTTAACCCTTTGCGTTTCAGAACTTGTTCAACAACTATAATAACTGGTAACTCCAACACACTTTTCTGGCTCTTAAGAAAATTTCAAGTGTTATGTATTTCGAAATGGAGGAAAGTTGCCTCTAACTTGCTTTGTTTTGCAATACATGAAAATTGCATCGACGATAGTAAGTGAAAACCTTACATTTTAACTTTCGAGAGAACGTTTGCGTATCAACATAGCAGCGCCACCGAAGTGCAAAGGGTTAATGATTATCAAAGGATTATTCACGTTCATACCCCCGTTATTCACTTATGCCTCAAATTTATCGAACTCTAAATAAAACTTCTTTTATTTCATTAAAATTATACAAATGCAAAGTCTATTCAAATCATTCGCAAAACTGCAGTTGATCACAATAGTATTCAGCCACCTGGATATATTTAAGGATCTTCGTCCACTTGTTATTCTTTTATTTTATAATTTCCGTTTAAAATTAATACTTCATAATCTTATTAAAGTAGTCCCTTCATCGATTTTGAAACTAAATTTCGATTCATCCTTTTCTTCACCGAGATATACGTATACATAAAATTTATTAAATATCTAAAATGGCCAAATATTTTTGTGGCTAACCGTAGATGCAAACAGAAGCGATTTTTATGCGCTTGTCAGTTTTCAAATTATTGACTCGATAACGGCGGCGCGGAAAGAACACAAGGGGAAGAATATTACCCTATAAAATCATATCTACCACCGCAAAAAATTCGCGCGATATTTTCGACCACTTTAAACGCTCGTAAAGCTTCATTACAATCGTTTGTACGTATGAGACGTAATCGAGATCTCTTTCCCAACCCCTCGTTTCAACCCCTATCCGCTATGCTATTCGTCAAAGAGAAAGAGGAATGCTTAATTAATTATCATTGCTCGAATTCCGTTTAACAACCCGTGGCCTGTAATTTCCAAATTTCTGAATATCCGGTGTTTCGATGTAAATCTAAAGAAATCTTGGGGATATCGAGGAGCACGTTAGTTCCATGCGTAGAAGATGTCATTACGCCTTTTATGGGGAGATCGTGATACCAATTAGCAGGGGAAAAGGATGACTGGCTTGATGGTAATAACCATCCAATTATGTAAGCAGCTTTACACGCTAACCGTGTATCAACGTAATGTATTGTTATTGCCGAAATTATGTTAACGTTATTAGCTTAAAGACCGCTTCCCTTTCGCACGGGAGAATTTGCTGTTACGGAAGATTGGTTGCACTTCGGTTTTTAAAGGATCGGCTGAGTGAATTCGAAGATTGCAAATATATTTAAATCACCCATGGTTTTTTTCGCGCGGTAAAAAATTCAGAGTCCCTAATAAAAAGAGATTTTCTAATAAACAGAAAATCTACGTTTATCATTCCATCGATCTTATCCGAATCGTAAATTTCTCGAGTATTGCATGCAATTTCCTAAAGAAACCTACACCGTTCTAAGCTCGTATCAGCATATGGAGATTGAGTATACGGATCGCGGATTCACATGAAGATTCAACTTATAAAACACTCGAAACCAGTCCATCGTAAACGTCTAGATGCTCAAAGGTAGTCATTCGTCTTCGGCGCGACGAACAAATGGCGGAGTCATGTTATGCAATATCGTTTAATCGAAGTGAAAACTGGATTTACTGGTACTCCATTGTTCCGTCCGTCTGTGTGTCGCGCGACCGCCATCAAGAAATCGTGCTTCACGTACGACAATAAAAAAGCGTCCAACGATACGTATGTAAATTCCTGGATGAAGCAACCGAACCACGAATATTCGATTCTCATTGCAAAATTTAGATTCGTTAACATCCCCGCACCCCCCCCCTCCCCTCCTTTTCGGTTTCTATGACGTTTTATTATTCACTTGCTGCTTTACCGATTTTTCCTTCCAAGATTTTTATTACGCGTGAAGGAATGAATTTGATCGAAGCAGAAAGGTAAAAAAATATTTGAACGCCATATCGCTATTGGTGTGAGCTGCCGAATGGAAAAGGTGATTGATAGCCTGATAAAAATTCGACATCCTGCGCGCGAGGAATGATTTACAGTTATAACATCAACTTTACAGCGCACTATTTACAGCGTCGCCTCAAGTGACGTCATTGTCCATGTACGTACGTCACATATTAATGTTCTACCGTTCTTTGAATCGTAACGTCGCGTCGAGACGACGGACGAAGACGATGGTGACACCATCGACGGGGAAATCGATTGTCCGAAGACATTGCTCGCGCGCTGGACGCGAGTGGAAATTTTTACGATTTCATTTCTTTATGCCACGGGTAATACTTCTGGTTTCACTATTTTCAATTACCGAGATAGGCGCACGCAAATCAATTTAACATTAAAAAGGGGAAAAGCAACTTCGACGTTACATAATATCAATGATAAATTAGGAATAACCCTTTCGTGTCCTCAACTATTAGGTGTACCAATAAAGAATTCACTTGTTTCGTTAAAATCACTTCACGATAAAATACCTGTCTTAAACATTCCTGCTAATATGAAAGCTTGACTATTCGATAGAATAAATTCGTCAACCTATTTTTGTATCTGGTTAGCATATTTTAAATTTGAACTATATTTCTTTAACGCAATAGTGCATTACTTACTGGTACACCTAATATTTTTCTTAAGAATTTTTTATTACAATCTATCGATTATTTAGTGGATATTACGGATGTTGTAAATGAATTTTATGGCTATTACTGTAATGAATAGTAATTTTTGAGTATTCGAGTGCAAAATATGCGTTGCATTGGCCAAGAAAGGGTTAAATTGTTAACGATCGTCGTTGAACAATAGTAAAAAAAAATACTACAATTGGCGGCATAACATATCTTATACCGTAAAAATTGCTACAATTTTAGAAAGAAATTAAATGTTTTCAATAGCAGGTGTATGTTGAAACCGGAAGTATCCGTGGATATTTCTTAAGCGTTTTGTGTTTCAGTATTTCATGTGAAAATATATTATCCGAAAACTATCGTGTTTTTCCTAGAATAGTAAAATTTGTGTTATTCGAAGTATTTGACGGTGTATGGTTAAGTGATCGAGTAAATCGTCGCGATCTACCTCGAGAGAGCAGTTTGCTACGCATCTCTAGCCCTTTCGCTGCTAGAAATCAATAAGTGGCCCAATTTGACGATAATACAATACTTTATATCAGTAAAAGCTTTTGTTACTAAAGCAATGCTTATTCAGCTATTTAATGCTTATCGAATTTACGAAAATTAAAAATTCCTTAATGGGAACTTAATCGTGGTAAACCTTTATTTGACGAATGTTAATTTTAAAATGCTTTTACATTTAATTCAGTATTCCCCACGTTTAACGAACGCATCATAAATAGATATCTGCAATTGGAATTAAGTCTCGCCATTCTTTTTAAATTTCTCGAATGAAATGATCTTGTACGAAACATTTGTCTGCGACTTACGATTAGCGTGTAATTTTACTAAATTTGCATAAATTGTGTAAATCAAGGTTCAGCCCCTGTGTGCCATTGGCGAATAGGAATTGCACTGCACGAAGTCTGTTTTTCCTGGTACCAAAGAGTACGAACGTAAAATATGATAAAATATGATCTCGCATGACGTATCGCCGACAAAATATTGCGCACCATAGATAATAATTCAGTCTAGAACTTTCACAAAACCGTTTGCTGAAGATGCAGTTATAGAAAGCTCTAGAAACTTTGCTTTGTGTGACATACTGCGCTTGAATCCATTGAACTATCTTTGTTACGATGGAAAATTTAATCATTCGCGTATATAATATCAGATGACCAAGAAAGTTCGTGCCGGTTTCTAGGTTTTGTCATTTCTCAAACTACATCATAGCGACAAAAAATCGTAGCGACTTCATTTTTTTTTCGAATTAAAGGGGAAAGTGTGAATTTTACGACACTGCAAACCGCATATGGGAAACAATTTTTTGGAAATCTATGGGAGGCGTTAATGTTTGCAATTGTTCAAAACACGATATCTTGAAACTGATTTAATTTAAAAAAAATCAATGATTCTACGATGATTTTTCACAGGGTTACAGTAGTTTGTGTGTATACAGTGTGTATATACACAAACACTATCAATTATAAAAGAGGAGTAAAGGGTAATAGCAGCTTTTCCGAATAATGAACTTTCTTGGTAACCTGATAATTTATTAACGACTTCTAGTACATTACTCCGATCGTAAAACAATATTATTCTATTCTCTAAAAACATCTTTTAGTAATTACTTCTTATACACGAAATCGAAGAGGCAGAATTTTAATCGATCCGCCACAAAATTTAGTTTCCATTCCACACATTAAATCTTCGTATGTAAACTTATGACACAGAATCTTCTAAAAAGTGCATTTAACCAATTGGATTTACCTAATCGATATATGCTCAATTATTTCTATGCGATCTTATGAAAATCCTTTCGAAACCCTCAACGCGAATTCGTGCACCAAAATCCTTCAGCCGAAAGATAGATTACAGCGAACATCTTCGTCAACGACACGAAAGGGTTGAACCGTTCTCGAAAGGGTCGTGCCGCCTACACAGACACACGTTTCACCCTTCTCGCGATTAATGCTTTCGTCACTTCCAAAGCGACAAATCGAAAACAACCTTTCCCCTCCTGTTCGTCAAAACCACCATCCGCGTGACGGTGTGTCTCCATCCTTGCAACCCTTTCCCCGGAAAACAATGGCGATTACATTCTAAACGACGGCCACGTCTCTGTTTGAAGCAACCCCCATTTTCCAAAAGGGTCATCAACCCACAGAATTGAAACCCGTTTTTACGTGCATCCCAATGGTGTCAAACACGCAGCCCTCGACCCGATGGAATAAAATTTAATTGAAAAAAATATAAAATACGTTTTGAAAAGCTTGCAAGCCTTGCTTTTACAAGCATATTGTAAAAAAAATACCATCTTATGGTTAACCGTATATTAGCCGTTCTATTCGCTAAAATTTGATCGGAAACCTTTCTTTGCCCTAGACACGCAGACTGCCCAAAATTGTATTTGGTGTCCCGTGTCCGTATTTGTGATTGACACCACCGGTGTATCCCATCCCATCCCCGTCGCATCGAAAGGGCTAGGTAGATCGTAACGTCCGAGCAGATATATTGTTAACTACAAAGACGTCTATTAAGATACGATAGTAAGAAAGATAAGTATAAGAGAAACAACATGCCCTGGCTCGAGGAGAGGACCCTGACTCTGTTTGTACGGGACACAGAGGTCCGCCGGTACGAACCAGGAGTGCGTGAACGCGGGGTTGATGTTGAGCGCCCCAGCGGCCCCTTGATGGGGTCCGCCGACATCGACGCCGACACCGACACCGACCCCGACCGGGCTTTGTCGTTGAAAGCCCCCATAATCCATGGCCATCTGATACGGCAACATGTCTCTTTCTCTCTTTTTCTTTCTTTCTCTTTCCTCCCTTTTCCCTTCTCTCCCTCTTTCTTTCTCCCTTTTCCTTCACTCTTCTCGTTGCTTCCTTCTTCTCAATACCGTTGATCACTCTTTGCCGCACTGTCTTCTATCGCGCGCACCATTAAACGAACAACAACGAGTTCACGTTCCCGTAACAACACCAAACAACAAGCCGGCACACCAAACGAAACAACAGTCATATTCTATCGCGTATCATCGTCCATCGCTCGGGAATCCTCTTCTTCCCGCGTCATCTTCGAACCACCGGAACGTCATCCGCATCGACGGGATTCGTAACCGATAACAAAACCGACGGCGAAGTGTATAGAAGACAAAAAGAAGAAACACCAACGAACTCGTGTGTGCGTGCGTGTGTGTGTATGCGCGCGATACGTCGTATATACGTGTATTACGTGGAGCGACGAGAGCTCACGCGCGCGCACGTGCGTGTCAACAACTCCGGTGCTCGGACTCTCGCGTCGTGGACCAGCTGTTACGGGTCCTCGTCGACGGGTCGGTCCCTTCGATCGCTCGAATCACGCGCCCGATGTGCGTCGCGGACGTGGGGGTCGCAGACAGCTAAACGGCTGCTTCGTGACCGAACGACAGACTAGACCAGACTGTACCGGCTGTGTAACGTGAGCCGTGCTGCGAGTACTGTCGGGGGAGCGAGACAGTTGTCATTGGAGGAAAGAGGAGTGAGAAAGAGGGCGCGAGAGCGTGCGCCGAGTGGCGGGCGGTTAAACTCCGCCCACGACACGGTCTCTCCGCGAATCGGCGAACGCGAACGCGTATCATAGCCCCGCCCACTATCGTCACCGCGACACAACACCGCGCATTCTCTCTCCGTCTGCTTGCGTCACTGCGCCCTTTGTTGACAGACGGAACGGCCGTGCGGCGAACGCCGCACACAGTCGCGGTCGCGGTTACCTCTATCGCCACCGAGGCCCCGCCCATTGCTACTAATGACATTTGCCGGATGGTTAAGAGGTCGGATCGTACACCTACGAGGAGAGGCTACCTTGTCGCGAGCCAAGGGCGACGTTCCCCGGAAGTGGCCCGTAAGCGAGCCACGTGCGCGCCCGCCGATTCTTAACCCTCGATGCACCACACACTTTTCTCCGCTCTCTGCCTTGCGTCTCTTGCTGTCCTGCTTTTAATTCTCGTCATTTTTGATTTAGAAGGTGTTCGGAATTGGCGAAAATAATCGAACCCGCGTTCCACGGGGGCGGCTTTCGACGGGGCGTATCGATTTTTGCGTACGAATGAATGGGGGATGCGTTAGCACTGCTATATTCGGATTTTGTCGTTTCTTCTAGTGGCGCTGTTTTTTTCTACGGTAATCGCGAGTTTTTTGGAGCTTGGGCGTTTTCTCTTTTCCTTCGCTGGAGAAGTCTTTAGATATTTAGCGTTATTAAAACGATCACGTGGCGGTTGTTCCATGCTTAAATTGCATCACGACTGGGCTTTCGTTTCATATTGAAAGTCTCTGCTGGCAGCGATGTGTTCAATTTGTTGTTTTCTTTTTCAAGATCACCGTTTCAGTGACATCGATTTTCAACGAAACGAGTGATACGGTAATTCCTTCGCTTTTTGAATGTAAGTTTTTGTAACCCCCAAAAACTACTACCAGCATTGGTGAAAGAAACAAATGCATCTATACATTTTTATTAAATATCATTCCATATTTAAATCATTCTCTGCAGTAATTAGTCGGCTATACAAATACCCAAAGATTAATGATTCTGTGTCTTTATCCTTTCAGCAACGTAAATTCGTCTAAGATGAAATTTAACGAGGTCAAATTTACCTACGCTTGGTTCTCAAACGTCTCGGTAACATTGGAATAAAATTCCCGCGTGGTGAAATTTCACTAATTACATATAACCTTCGAGTGTTAACGCCGCCAGTTTAAATTTAACTACAAAGGCTTATAAAATATTTACGGTGCATACAAAGTTTATAGACATTTTACTCCTATAAATAGCGTTTGAAACATCGCAACGTATTGCATTAAACTTCTAACACCGTGCAACGTTCATTCCGGTAAATAGAAATCGCAAGGTTGACGAATAGAAAACAGGAAGCTCGATCGAGCGCCAGAAATAACGCCTGTCGTTGTTTCCGTTTGCTCGAGAGCACAGGCGCAACAACAGAAGACAACGAATCGTCTCCCTCATGGTTATTCATAAACCGCGACTTTTTCTGTTACTCAATCGCCAGTTCGATCGGCGATTTATCTCACGCAGCGTCTTTATGCAATTACGCCGAAGAATGCGCGACACGTAATAAAATAGCTGAGAAATCGACGCGAAACTCGACACGAGCTACGAGCAAAATCACTTCGTCAGGTGAAAATAACATCGAGTAACTTCGCGATTCTGTCAGGTCTGAGATCAATTGCTGGTGTAATTCAGTGCGACACTCAACGCTTCACAGATACCATGTTTTGCGTTCATTATCCGTACATTGTAATTGGTCAATACCCTATTCCGTCACATTATAATGATTGTAACGAGAACGTTTACGCAAACTCGTATTTCTATAAGTGCAACTAACGAACCAAAGATCAACATTTGTGACACCTTCTAAATATTATCATTTTTACCGTACTTTGAATATTTGATATATTTTTACACGCTATGCGTATTTCGCCCCTTCTTGTATATTGAAACTTCTCAAATATGTGCGAAAATTTACAATCTAATAATAATTCTAAAAATAATTTTAATTTCGAATAAGAAACTATTTCCTTCGTAATCTTTTTCTTTTAGTTTCATGAAAAAAATACTAACCACAAAGATATTTAAACCTATTGCAAAAATAATTAAATAATAGAAAATAGAGAAAGACAGAAATGAAGCATCTCTTTGGTTATCATTTGAGCCAAAGGAAATCCTTCCTTTACAAGTTTACAAAAACCTGCCCTCACGCTTTTACACCTATCAAAAAAGACATTCAAACACCTTCTAGTATCATTATTTAAAAATTATTAATCTACTAGCTTCACATTTTCGCATAAAGAAACAAATAAATTAAGCTTTCCCATCCCCTTATTTAGTGTCTATCATTTAACCCTAACTAAACTCTTGCTATATAGAATTATAAAAATTCCTGTCTTCACCTGTTCACCTGTAAACCTCATACCTACGAAAAAGATAACCAAATGCTTCCTCCTATCACTATTCGAAAGTTATTAATCCATTAAATTTATTAAATTATTAACCACCAACATTTTCATCCCTTTCTCCATTACCGTTTCGCTTAAATCAAACTCCTTCTCGGTGGAAACTGCGAAGAATCAGACGGATAAGGCAATGTCATCATTTAGCAATATCTGTACCTACAATTTAGGATAACAGGTGGTGGTGGAAACAAACTTATCAGTCGTTCACTTATCAGCGCAACGCGAACACGGCAAATCAGATCGACATCGACGCTTTCATACCTATCGGATAGCGGATCAATGGCTTGCAATGTTATTATAGAAGAATAGTTTTTAATGTATGATCATCATGCAAACAGCATGCGTTCGCCGTTTAATCAGCGAAACACTCGTTTCGTTATCGAAGAGATGGGGAATAGTGTCAGTGTCGCGTTCCCATCGTTAAGTGAATACATTTCCATTAAAATATACGCAGTGTCGTGAATTTGTCGATGACGATTGAATGACGTTTACGCGTTGTACTTATAAGCGAGCGACGACCTTTAATCAGTCGATTCGAACCACATTGCGAACACGTATAGCGTCGCGAAACATATTTAGTACGGTGTTAAATTCCAATTCAACGCCCATCGAGATCCACGTAATACCCAATAAAAGCCACGAACATTTCTTATTTCGCTTACCTCTAAAATCTTACATCCGCTTAAAAGCGAAATCATCACCCTTAACCGAGCCCCGTTCGCCAATGAGCAGAAGTCAAATTTTCATATCGAGAAGGAAGCATCGCGAGCATGGAGGACACGTGCAGAAGCGGAGCACTTGTTCCGATGGGCCGATCGCAATCTCCGCGATGATGCCACGATACGTAGCGCACCAGGTCGCGGTACGTGTTTGTCGGAAATTCTCGATTACGCGAAGGAAGAGGGCCGGTTTATTACGAGCACGTGGGAGGATTCGGCGCGGCACGTAACGCGGTAGGTAATACGTGTTACCGTGGAGTTGTTCAACAGTGTGCGGTATGGTGTATGCTTTGGGCTGCTGTGTCGCCGGGAACACCATAAGATAGGGTCTCATTATTGTAGCTGCGGCGGCGTTCACTAAATTGCCGCCCTAGGCTGGGGTTTAAGCATCCGCAACGGCAAACGGTTCGCCTCCGCCGCGCGACTAAACCGCTGGACCAATTAACTTTCAATTAGAGAACGGAGATAACTCTTATCGCGTCCGCGAGGGCGGATTTTATGGCCCCGTCTTTACCCCCCGGCCGACGTTTATGTCCGCGCTGATGCATGGTCCACGAAAGGGTTAGATAAACATCGCTGTACGCATAAAAGTGATATTATCCAAGACTTAAGAAGAAACCGATACAATCTGCGCGCTTCCGTTTCGATAATTTCAGGCGAACTCGGTAGCTTCTTATAGGGGTTGTTCTTCGATTCTTTGGTTTTTCGCGTAATCGAATTAGTGGTATTTTTTCGAGCATTCTTGTTAAAACATAGAAACTAAGTACGTATAGTAATCGTGACATTTACCGTGTTCATATATGTATAAACATGTATTGTTCTAATGCCATTTATAAGTTTCGGGTCTATTGTCTTTTAATGTACGTTTCGCCCCTTCTTTTTACGGCAGTGAAACCGATTAGACGTGCGTCGTCCAATTCGTACAAGTGAGAAATACGGTATATTGTAAAACAGTATATCACCACTTAGTGATTTTTCATATTACAACAATTTTCATACCTAGCAGATAGACTGCAGGTTTTTATGCATTTATGGGTAGGTGATATCGATGTGCCAAAAAGAACAAAATTCACACGATACATGAAAATATACAAAGTTAAGTGCGTTTTAAAGTACTTGGTGGTCGAAACAAATCTTTGTTTATGTCGTACTGTTTTAATTGTGTCCGGAAAATTATGAATTCGCATAAAGATCCGCAGTCTGGTGATGATTTATTGCTTTAGCGACTTGAACCGTATTTTAATGGAAGAAAGTTATTTACGAATGCAGAATTCTTTTATAGAAATGGGAATTTCTTAATGAATCACGATATTTGAGATGCTTTCTCTGTTTTCCATGTACCATAAGTGCAAGAGTATCAGGCTACACTTCTTGTAATATACTTTAAACGTGACGTTCTATCGGAAACATTTTAATCTGAAGAAAGTAATGTAAAAAATTTATTTCTATTTTCATTCGATACTTTTGCACGTTCGTGTATGTATCGAAATTAAATGACAACTAATTAAGTACTATAAGGAAATACGTGCAATGGCAAGCATACCTATGTATAAATTAGTACAATCGATATACTAAATTTAACGCCAAAAATATATAAAAATTACAAAATTCAATTTTTACTCTTTTTCAATCTATAAGAAATATATTTTCAAACGATACAGTCTCACTCCGGACTAAATAGAAACATAATCCGAAATCGTATGCGTGTTTGAATTTATGACTAAGCGTATGCTTATTTTACGTGTTATATGCATGTTACATGTACAACGAAACACTCTTTATCGTATATATATTCTACAAAGCAGTAGCTATTTCGCAGTTTTCCATTTAACTCCATCCGTTTACTGTACGGACCAGAGCCTACGCGTCCATCACCATGGAACGCAATGGCGGCGACAAATCGACCCCGTAGGCCACGTATACGGCAGAGAATTTAGAAAGCGTTCCCTGGAAGCCGTTCTTCCCGAACTTCCACGAAACAGCCCCTGTTCGCCTATCATTCTCGCATACCGATTAACGAGCCAAGACTACGACGCTTAGAAATCGTTCCCTTTTACCTCATTACCGATCGCCCGCTATGAACAATGCCTCGTTCGTATTGTTCATCGCGTAAACAGACACGGCGTTAGCCAGTGAGAGACGACGAGCAGTGAACGTACACGGGACATCCATATGTATGATTATGAGGACGGGAGTTATCACCGAACGGAGGAGAGAGACTCGACGAGGAACGAGCCCGCAGCTAAGTTCATATTTGTGCATTACGCTCACGTGCAACGATACAATAAGGAATCCTTCGTATCGGGGGATGCATGCTAAGTACCGGTCGCTCGTTGCACCCAGCTACGGACTCTCGACACACGATTCTTTCTCGTGTACACGCCGATCGCCGGCTCCCCGGCTCCGCGTTCCCGAGAAAAGGCTGATTGGATGTTCGATGAATTAATTGCCGGCCGGCTCGAACCCCTTAACGACACGGGACGCTCCTTCGATTCGCTTGTTGTCGGAGATTCAAGTCTGTTTCGAGAGAAATCGAACAACTGGACAATGTTCTATGCCGTGGAATGGGTTTCCGGAGGGAGAAGGGTGGTTTGGAAGGGAACAATGTAATAGGAAGATTAGTTGAAGATTTTAGGGAATTGTTAGGCGTACAAATCAATTCTGATGCTTTGTTTTTAAACTCGTGGTATCTTTATTAATTCGAAATGAATTTTTTAAAAACTTTCACTGTTTTTCAAGCGACGAATTTGATTCACGAGTGCGAAAGTGTTGAAAATTTGGAATATTAAAGCTGTAGGTATTCGGTTTTGCGCGAATAAACATTAAATCTTATGAAATCCTGAAGTCTCGAAATTAATTTGTGCACCTAATAAAGTAATATTTTCTTCCCGAAGTAGGTGCAACCTTTTTCAGTGGTAATTTTCACCCTTCGTTGGATTTCTAACTTTAGTTCCATAGATGCGTCCTTCTTAGTTGCGTTACCTACCGAATTGTACTTAAAATAATGATAATTCTGATAAGAAAAAAATGTTTGGACTACCGGTAGCAGGGAAAGTGTCGTTTCTGGAAGGGTTGCCAAAAATTGTGAATACAGATGAATACTTGCTTGAGATGTTAGATATTTTTAGAAAAAGATTCTATCGGGCAACTCGAATCATTATAAATTAAACGAGCTAATCGATAATGTTCCAGCAGGGGTTAAGTTCTAGGAAGTAGTTTGGCATCGTTGTTTTAGAAAAGTTGCTTCTGTATCGGGAAACGGTACAGATTTATGGCGCGCTTCCATGAAGACTGGAGTAAAAGTTTCGTGGTGAAGTATGATGTAGACTCGTTGCTCGGGCAAGATCGGACAACGCGATAATAATTGCTACGAAATGTCAAGTGTATCAACAAGAATCTTACTTGTACCTTAGACTAACAGATAAAGAGATCCTTTCGAAGCTCTCGAAGAAAGTTTGACGTAAAATCTTTTTTTAAACAGGAGAGTATATATATACGCTTGTATTTAATATTTCGCCCTGAAGTGCAAATTTCAATGTTCGCATTCGTAACCGATATCCTTACAGAAGTATTTAAAATAACGGTTCCAACTATTTTTCAAAGTAAACGAATTCGTTTTATATTGCTGTGATAAAAATTTAATGGGTAGGTATAGAAGTATTAAAAAAAAAACATCTAACGCTTATTTTTCTCTAATAAAATTATCGCAAAATACATTTATTT
This sequence comes from Eucera pruinosa, assembly GCA_028830335.1. NCBI lineage: Eukaryota > Metazoa > Arthropoda > Insecta > Hymenoptera > Apidae > Eucera > Eucera pruinosa. The sequence continues at coordinate 19,940,232 of JAMYCR010000003.1, read as the reverse complement.
CGTTCACAGTACAAAGATTTAATTTTTTTTGCTATATTCAGATGTCTAATTCAATGCGAATTGAAAATCTTTGAATATTTTAGTAAAGGTGTTAACACTATGTAAACTAAGCGCATTAGGAAATGTATCTGTGGACATATTACGAGAGGGTGTAGGGGTATTCGAACGAAGTTATCGGAAAAACAAACAGGAATCAGAGAGACAGGCGATCCGGTGAAAACAACCGGATCGTTGCGTCTTATTCGACTAACAAATTAATCCGATTAAACGGATTGATTATACGAGGGTTGCGCGGCGTGTTGAGTTGATCGGGGATTGCCCACAAAATTACAGCTAAGGGGTACAACACTGAACACGGTTTTCTCGCTAGAGAATACATCGATACCTGCTGCAAAATGAAAAACTGCAAGGAATCCCATAATTAACCTAATTTGATCATTATTCTATAGAGTTGTAAATTTGCATTAAAATGAAATACTTTTTAATTGTCCTAAAGACTAAAGTGTCATTTTTCATTAAGTGTTTAAGTTTAAGTCAATATTAATTTTGTAATGTTAAGTTCACAAGTTAAAGTTAATATTAATTTTGTAATGTTAAGTTTCTAAGTTCAAGTTAATATTAATATTGTAATATTATGTTTCTAAGTTGAAGTTAATATTAATTTTGTAATGTTAAGTTTCTAAGTTCAAGTTAATATTAATATTGTAATATTAAGTTTCTAAGTTGAAGTTAATATTAATTTTGTAATATCAAGTTCGAAGTTCAAGTTAATATTAATTTTGTGATAATAAAAAAACCAATCACATTTTTTGGGTTGTTTTAATGAACGAGAGTTTAGTTGTTAAATAGAACATTATAGGCGACGAATGGAATCCTTCTATTTATGCATTGAATTTTTACAATTCCTCCACTTACGCAATTATTAAATTTTGTAAAAGTAGCGAGATTCGATAAGTTTCATTAGACTCGATAAAATAGAACTCCAACACTAAAACTAAAGACACTAAAGATCTCTATTATATTCTTGAAACTTCTTTCAAGAGTATAGCATAGTAACTTTCTTTTGACCATTCCTAACTTTCCGAGCTATCAGTGAATCGAATTATAATTGTACAATCCTGTAATTATATGTACACATAACCATTAAATTCCACGCCGTTTAAATCAACAGATAGACCCGATGTACAAAGTGGATCAAACGATACTTTATTCAGAAAAGCAGTCACCATCAGCTTCGATTACCTTTTCCCAATACAATCTAACAACTTTTCCATCCCTTTCTCGTAATTTATGTAACGTACGCGTACAACGACAAAACCTAGAAACACCACGAAATTCGCCGGTTACCTAATCGTGCCAACAACTTCCATCGATTTCACGAAACTTCTACACTTTCAACCCTTAATCTTACATCCACGACACGAAATGCAGAATCTTTCATTCGAATCATAGATCTGCCGTAGAAGTACCAATTTTTCAGAAGCAATCGCCTCGGGGGGAGGAATGCAAAAATCCGGAGAATGTGTGTGTGTGAAACGTGGGTGCGTTGGGGGCTGTAATTTTTCAAATTGCAACGCAGTCGTTCATTGCCGACCTTCTGCCCCGCGGACGGAAACGACGACCCCCACTTTGCCCTCGTTGGCCACCCCCTTTCCACCCACGGATCCTCCCTACGTTTTCACTGGTACAAGGGGTGGCAGCCGGCTACTAACGAGAAACGAAGTTATTTGAGGGTTCCGCAGAAAGGAGTCGAACAATCATAATAATCAAGTGCGATTCGCGTTTATTGTCGGCGATTATTGCCCGGCACCCTCTTGGAAATTAAGCACGTCGCTTTTCTTTAGCCCGAGGGTAGCTCGCGCGCGCATCTATAGATAAATAATAACAACGCTGCGAAATGAATGGAGTTAAGGGGACACGAGGTGGTGGAAGGGTTGTCGGGCAAATACGCGATCGGTTACTTCGTTAAGATATTTTTTACGACGTAGAGAAGAGATCGGGAATTATTTATAGGAGATGAGAAATGCGATTTGGGGGATCATTTCACCCGTAAACGTGTGGATTTTATATTCTTTTACAGGTCGTGAGGTATAGCATTATTTTTTAAAATTAGTTACCTATATAATTGACGGATAAAAGTTTTGTGCAAGTTAGGGACTGTGGTTTAGAGAATGACTTTTATAAAATTATTGGGTTATCCCACGAGTAATGTAGTTTCTTAACTTAATTTTAAGTGCAGATTATTAATATTTACATTTGTTTTTCATTATCGATTTATTCGACGTTGCTTTTTATGATTTTGCCGGTTTATCGGAAAATTTATGGATATCTTCCTTGACAAATTTTGGATACCCTTTTTTACGGAAATTTAACCATTCTTCGGATTATGGGGGCCACGGAGGACCCGTATAAATTTAAATTTAACATGCTTTAATGATTGCTCTCCCAATTATTTGGAAATTAACTTAATTATGCATCATCTCTTCAATTTGTTAATGCTGCAAATCAATTACTTTGCACCGATTAACGCGGCGATGCAAATACAGAGAAATTTAAAGTATAGAGTTAGCATTGGAAATCCAAAGAAGGGTTAAGAAACGACATTACTTATGACACGGCCTAATATGTGTAATACTCATTTGTAAATGTGAGGCAATTAACTTTTACAAACATGTGATAATTGTTTTCGAGGATGGCTTTTATACAATAAAAATTCAACTTAAAAATGGAATTTTTTTTATAGAAGATGCAGACTATATTTTGGGGGATGACGCTGATAAAATTGCGTTTCATACTGTTTTAAAGTTAGGGAATAATTATTTCTAAGATTTCTATGGAATTAAGTTGAATTGAAAGAAGGAATTGAACGAAAGTAGGGCATTTTCTGTTTACATAATTGGAAATAAAGAAATGTTTCATTGGCGTAGGCAAGTGGGAATTACAAAGCTAGATATCCCTTTACGTAGGGGAATATAAGGTAGATTTAACGCTGGACTATCGCGAGATAGGTCATGTTATTAGCATACTTGCCCGCGCATCCCTTCTGCATTTACATTTTCCAAGCATCATTTGATGTAATTGTACAAAGTGAATTCACTGCGCAAAGGAGAGCCGCCTTTCAAGTTTACGCGAAACGAAATCAAACCGCAACTCTAATATCCTTTTCTCGTACCGACTATATAATTTCGACAATTAATTTAGCAATCTTAATTCAAAGGAAAGTTGAATTTTTACCGTTACGTAATCCTTCCCATTTCTCTATCAAATTACCTTTTAGGTAAGACAGATGCTATTTCTTCAAGTCAATCAAATTTCAACATATCTCACAAATAAAAAGAATAACACAAAATTTCCAATTAACTCAAATCCTTTGTTTAGTTCACTTTATTGCACTAATTATATATTAGGTGTACTTATAAATAATCCACATCTTCTGCCAAATGTAGCATTTATTTTTAATACAATAAAATACCTGTCTTAAATATTCCTACTAAAATGGAGGTTTGATTATTCGACAAAATAAATTCATTAACCTACTTTTATATCTGCCTTACATCTTTTAAATTTAAACTATATTTATTAAAACAATAATGGATTACTTACCGGTACACCTGATACATTATATTTATTCAACAATGCGTACATGCACGTATATTCTATATTTATTAAATGAAAGTGTTTAGCGAATGCATTTTTATATTTCGATTTACCGTTTACATACTTTACGTTCTCTAACGCAAATTTTACGCCAATCGATACATATTTGACTTCTTCTACGCGATTTTTTTTACACGGTACGCTTTCACCGTGCAAAAGAAGTCCCAGATGTATTCTCTTTTCCAAACGCCAAAATCCAACCCAAACACGTTGCACCACAACTGCATTCACATTAACTCTGCGTATAACAATCAATCAAAGCTATTTCGCAAAAAGATCCATCGGTACACATGGAACTGACACTTCTATCTTCGCGTCCCGTTTACATTAACTGCAACCACTTTCTCCCTCTCTCTCTCTCTCTTTCCCTTATGTTCTCTTTCCAATTACGCCTGTCGTCGAAACAGATTAGCAAGATGAATTCTTGCTCCCCTTCCGTTCGCACGATATACATATCGTGTAATTTTTTTTCCGCGTCGTCGGAGAACGGAGAAGACAAAAAAAAAGTTTCGAGGAGATGGGGCGGGTCTCGTAGCCGTGTCTCCACGACAGCTACCCCCAACGAGCCGCCCCTCTGCGTTACTTAATTATCCTTCGCCGGCTCTGTTCACCCCGCAAGGAGCCGATCGCTCTAACTTCGTTTCGCGACTACCCTTGCACCGAAATTATCGTCGGCCCTGTATTTGTCTAGGATCGAAGATTTTGTTAACGTCGTCGCTACTTGGAAAAAAAAAGCTGACACGGGGAAAGGTATTTTTGTAACTTTTTTTTTTTCTTTTTTTACTATACTATACTTATTCTTCTTCTAGTTGCTTTCTCATTTCGCTTCTGCGTTGCGATTATTTTTAGAAAAAGAACTGTAAAACTTGATGTACTTTACTTCGGGGCTTTCTTTGGACGTTCTAATCCAATGAATTTCTAATCTATGAATAACCTAGAAATGGGATGGAAGATGGAAATTGTTATCGGTTTAGGCAAGTATATTATTTTTTTACCGTTATTTTTACGTAAAGGAATTTGCACGTGGATATTTTTAAATGAATGTTTGGTGAAAATTATTAGCAACATTTTTTCGTTTTTTTGTTATCTTTATGATTCGTTATTTGAAGCTATTTATTTCGTAATTAATCTCGTGTAAGATATATTTCTCAATACTTCTTCTATTATAATGTTCGTAGTTCTTTAACCTTCTCCACTTCATTTTTAACTCTAATTTCAACGTTTACTTTTGCCGTTTCTCTCCTAAATATTTCTTCCTTATTCTACTGTCTGAATGTGTCATATAATATGTATGCTATTTTCATGTTACGAATCGTTCACTTTAAAATACCTGAAAGTTCCCAATCTTCTTATCTAAAATTCTGATATTCCAAAACGCTTCATTTCTGCGACTATTTTTTTCTCTGGGAAAAGTGATCGATAAAAAAAAGTGTTAAGTTGTAGAAGAAAGAGAAAGTTGCATTGTGTGTAGTTATTTAACAAAGTAGGCGAAGCAATGGAAATACCAGCGCGTGGAGTATACGAATGCGGTACAATGGGGCCATTTTAGGTCGAAATCTGGCCGATCGGCCAAGGCCCGCAGTTGATTAGACTCTATTTACTGGAGGCGAGTTTAGCGGCTCAACCCCTCTTCTCTTTAGTCTATTTCGTCCCCTTTGTGGCAAATCAACCGGTATACAGAGGCACCGCTACTTCGGGCGCGTTTTTCGCAGCGTACCGCTAATTCCGACCGAAATGTGGCGGCTACATTCGATCAAGTGTAATGCCTTTGATGGTACAAGAAAAGGAAAGAAAAAATGTTAAAAATCCTCAAACAAAATGCTATTCAATACAAATATTAACGAACGCAATAAATACTAAAACGACTTACAATATTATTATACTTAAAACATTTTAATATACTTACAAGACTAACAAGACTTGTTAGAGGTAAAAGATTTTGAAGAAGAAATGTTGTTTAATTAACTTCTTGTGTTATAACCGTAAATATTAGACACGTTGTATTTATAATAAATCGCAATTCCGATTCTGACTATAATTTTTTGTTATGAGATTGAAAATTGTTGAAAATAAATTGTACGTGGTATTTCAATATTCGGATACAATGTTGAAACACAGAATAGGTAAGTGTAATGTACACGTAACCACTGAAAAAGATAGTTAGGGAAAGGGTTAGCCAAAGATCAAATAAATTTAAGTTACTCCTATACGTTGTTTTCCAACTTTGTATCAAAACAAGCTTCACGCGAAACATTTCAAACAAAATTGACTGAAGATCTATCTTACGTTTAGAAGACTTCTATCGTCCCATATCTAATACTCAATTTTTCGCAACTGCACTGCTAAAAATTTGGAACTTCTTTCCGGACTGAATTCCACTGCCAATTAATTTTCTTATTAACTCAAAATTAGTATCGTCGATATTATTCAGAGCTTACTTTATTATCACAATTTTTTTACTTATAAGTTTTCTGAAAGAACATAATTCCAAACTCCTCCGTTGCAAATTCTTGCGCCTCTTAGAATGCGAAGCAAATTCAAACTTTTTCCACGCCAACTAATTTCGGGTCTCCTTTCGACGATCTATTTTTAATTCTTAACTCTGATGGAAAAGGTAGAGGAAGGAACCCAGTCCGAAAGTCCCTCGATCGACAGGCATCGACGTTCCTTCCGGACGGGATAAAGGAAAAGTAGCCGTTTCAGAATGTGCGAACTCGTCGCCCGTACAGAGGCTAGCGCTGCCACGAAATAGGGATTGGAGAACGAAATAATAGGGTTCGACCCTTATCGGCGAAGCAATCAAATCCCCCTTCAGCAACACACTGGCATTCACTGAACTTTAAAATCAAATAATGCCTATTAAAATAACAATACGCATCCTCCGTCGACCAGGTTAAACATTCTCTCGCCTACGTTAACCCGGTTTCGAAGCGCGCCGAATACGCATTACCATACGGGATCGGGTTACGAAAATCGAGTTACGAATGCCGACGCGACTTTCATGCGTATCCGTACCTTTCTCGTCTGCAAACCCTTTAATACGCCAATCCGAGACTGCCGCTAATAGAATTTCACTCGAACAGCAATGTCTCGTCGCTGCTCGTAGCAGGCCATCGAGGTTTCCTTTGCGATTCGAGGGTTGCGAGTTTTTAGGGACTGCAAAGTAATGGGGGTTGGTTAGGTTCTGTGGTTTCATGGCTAGTCTATGGTTCTTCGATGTTCTTTCCATTTTCTAAATTTTTTGATATTCGTTGTCAGTTGATCGGATTGTAAGATTGAAAACTTTTGCGGTCTGCAAATTTTTGGGGCTTGGTCTGCTTCGAGTTAGATTCGGGTCGAATTCGGTGGTTCTATGGCTAGTCTATGGTTCTTGGATATTCTTCTATATCTTTAAATATTTTGGTATTCGTTGCGAGATAAACGGATTTTAAGGTTGAAATCTTTTAGAGGCTGCAAATATTTGGGACTGGTTAAGTTTCGATTAAATTCGGTGGTTCTATGACAATACAAATTTTTGGGGATTGCTAACTTCTGGGGGTCGGTTAGGTTCTCTGGTTTCATGGCTAGTCCATGGTTCCTATATGTTCTCCTTTCACCCTAATTTTTCTTTATATTCGTTGCCAGTTGATCGAAATTTTTTTTGCAATTTTAAGGTTCAGAACTTTTAGGGACTGCAAATTTTGGAGAATTTATAGCTTTTGGGGACTGGTTAGGTTCGGGTTAAATTATTTTCTTCTTCTATTCTTCTTACCTTAGCATCACCAATGTCCGATTCCATAAATTATGAAAATTCATAGTTGAACGTAAACGGTAATTTTACTAAAACGTAATTGAACAATTTTAAAGATTCCATTTGGTGGCGTAATTTTCTTACAGGCCAGTTTTTACCTTACACTTAAATCTAACTAGAAAACAATGTATGTTTTATTATCTTTCTTTATCCTTAAAAAGTGAAACTCGTATTAGTCGAATAAAGCAAGTATTTACATTTAGCATAACAAAAATTAGCGTAAAACAATACTTTCAAAAATCAACGTTTCTCCATAGGAGAATCGAATTTTCGATTGAATTCCCTTCGATTGAAGAATACAGGTGTTCCCTCTAGGGGCGAGTTTTATTCGCGTGATCGCCATTTTATTCGTGCAATAAATCTGATAAAAAGGTGCACGAACGATCGTGGAAAATTACAGATTCGTAAATAGCGACAACTTCTGTTGGATCCGCGGATTGACATACGGCGGTATGGCAGTTTCCCGCTTTATTTAGGCGTTTGCAATATTTATAAGAGAACCAGTCTCACAGAATGTTCCCTTGAGACGGGGGAGGCCCGGGTTTATCTGTGCCATTCGCTCGGGGAGGATTCACGACGGCTATTAGGACAACAGCTGATCGTTCCGATCGATACTCATTACCATATACATTCTTCACGGGGATGTTAACCATTGTCGCGATTTCTGTACATTCTATACTCGATCGAATATTGGAAGAAACTAGATTCCGTGCAACGCCAGTGATTCTTAATGAAAGATCGAATTTTTAGCAAAGGTATAAAATGTCAAAAACTGTAAAATCACGATTACTAAAAGCTCGGTTTAAACGTTAAAATGTACCAAATGTACCAATTTACCAAATTTATCTTCGAGTTTACCGAAAATATTTACTATATTATTCGAATATTAACCCTTTCAGTAGTAAGCAATTTTAGGATCCCTGAACTTATTTTTATAACTTATTAACGCGTACAGATGTTTCTCATATCGTAGTATTAATATTCGTCATCTTTAGTATTCGTAACAATATTTCTGAATTTATATTTCATTTAAATTTTGTACTAATTATATACTACTTTAAGTAATGCGAATTATTTATTATATCACAGATTAGGCGTGCATGTACGACCATAGGGCTGAAAGGGTTAAGGAATCTTCTTAGTTTGTGAGACATCCTAGCAGAGTCACTGTATCTTTGGACAGATCATAATTTTTGCAAGGGAGAATCTGTACGTATCATTCGTATACTGCAAAATAATCTTGTGAAAATAATCGTACATCGAAACACTTCCTTCTTCACTAATTATTTTGCAGTCTATGCTTTCTTCCACATCAATAATCTACATTAAAAAATCTATTAGGTGTACCAATGAATAATCCACGTTTCTGTTAAAATCAGCATTTATTTTGAACAAAACATATACTTATTCCACGTTGCATGTAATTGTAGTTATTCTCTAACGCTTGGCGTCATTTTTCGAAGAAATTAAAGGTGCCTATTTGAGTTTACGATCAAACAAATTTGTTAACTCGTTTAAAAATAGCGTATTACTTATTGCTACACCTAACATCATTTTATCTCAGATATTTCCTAAAAATTCCCGTCTTACTGAAACATGTCGAACAATCCGACTTAAAGTAAACAATCCCAAAGCGCTTCCCTAACTCTCTCCCAGTTCACGTTTACTTTCACCCCTTTCCCCGTCTTTCCACGTTTCCCACGAGGCGTACAGTACTTTTCCATTCTTGTACGTCTGGCCATCGAAGCGCGGATTTTCGAAATCGACACGGTTTCGAATCGGAAGTGGGTCGTCGCCATTGGTATCGTCCGATTTCCGTCACCCTGGCGTTGCCAACCACGGGAAAAGGAAGGTCTAGAAGAAGCAGCCCGGTGAAGCTAAAGATAGAATGGAAAGGTGAGCTTCCTATCGAGTGCCGGTGGCGCCGGTGATCTAACGACCGTTGCTGACAACCGGATGCGAGAACGGAGACCGATACACGGCTATGCCGGCCTCCCTCCCGCCGGTCATTAACATGCAACCCGCGAGCGTACATATTTTGGGGAGTCCCCGCGAAGAATACCAATATTCCTGCTTTGACATTCCAATAAAACGCGGCCGTTTTGTTTATGAGCTTGTACGTCCGTGTCGGTGTGCGCGACATGCGCTATCTTTATTTGTGCGCTGCGTTCACGCGCGCGCACCGATGCGTACGAACCACTTTTATCCCCTCCCCCTCCCCCCTCTCTCTTCAACCGGCCCTGTTGAATTTTCCATTTTCCGCAATTGTAATTAGTGGCAATTCTGTGTTTGCCATTATTTCGCTCGCGATTGAGTGATTCCGATTTCATTCACTAATTTCCCGTCAAATGAGTTTCGTTCATTTTGTAATTATTGCCGTTATTTATCGTTCGCAATCGTGGAATCTAGGCGATCCTATTTTTGTTTGTAGCACGACAAAATTCTGATGGAGTGTTTTCCGGTGGCGCACGTAGATTTTTATATCTTTCGGCGACAATATTAATGCCTTATGACTCGTTAGTTTTTATGATCCTGTTTTGTTTTTTTTCTGTGCGTTTAATCCTTTTTTTCTTGTATTTGTTTGTTAGTTTTTGGATTGGTTTTTTAGCACTCGCTCAATGAAGTTTACTCGGTGCTGTTCCTTCTTTTTTATCGATGCTCGTCACGTTCTTCTCTTCCTTTCTTTTTCTTTCAATCCTCCTCTCTTTCTCTTGTTCCCTTCAATTCTCCTCGTTGCTTTTTTATATTCTCTGATTCTTTCATCTCGGTCGTAGAAATTATCTTCGGACACTGGGGCCGAATTTAGTCGTGCCTAAACGAATGACGATCCATGCTGACTGTCCAAATGAAGACAAATGATCCACGCACGGGGTAAAAAAAAACTCCAAGGATTACATTATGTGGGAAATTGGAATAAATCGTGAAAAGGGCATCGAATTATCAAGAAAAATCCAATATGTTACACGTTTCACTACGTATAACGAAAATATTCTAACGCTGGGTATACTTATTCCGTACAATTCCATGCAGTTCTATACTATTATTTACTATTATAATTTGCTATGTATCATTATTTTATGTTTCATTTTTATATCAAAATTCTGCACGTATTCTCAGTTTGTTTTGACTTCAACCCCCTGATTATTGAATGTGGCTATAATCATCCATTACTCAGGTATGTATTTGAGATGACTATAATTACCAGACTATAGTTGCAATATTTTACTATTGTTAACCCACGTTTGTCTTCCAGTGCTAATCTTTAACCCTTTCACTGATTAATTCCTTGATCAGAATACTTTTAGGAGAAAAAGTTAAAGATTAATTAGGATAGATTAGTTCGTTTTCTTCGTGCAAAAATAACCAGTATAACGTGTTTTAATATAAACTTGGCCTTCTTGAACAAATCAACTACTAAATTCAAAATGAAAATATTGGCAATCGTATCAACGAGTTAACTCGCCTTCCATTTGTTAAATGGTTAACACGTAGTATGTTAATTAAAAATAAAGTTTTATAAAAAAAAACATGAACACGTCTCGTTTAGTAAAATAATTCTAGCAAGAATTCTTTACGGTATATTTACCTCCGTAGAGAAAGGGTTAAGTATTCTAAAATACTACAAAAAATTAAACATCGAACAAGATAAAAAAAAAACAGAAAAAAAGAAGGTGGAATCGAAACGTCGGAGGGCATAATTAATGTCGCGACGATTTGAAATTCATTTCATTGCCACCCCCGAAGGCCACCCTTCTAGCGTTTACCGCCTAATGGCGGTCCACGATACTTTCAGCGTTCTTAAATTACCATGTTTTATCGTTCCTGTACAGGGAAGTTATCAGCGAGACCCGGTGCATATTTCTTTCGCTGAAAATAACGGAATACCTAGCAGAGGAACACGGAGATCGCAGATAATTGTTAAATTATTATGTTCGCGATCCTGACAGGGGTGAGACTCGTCGTAACTAATCTGCTGACGGAAGAAACCGTTCTGAAACGTGATTAGATGAGCAACAATAAATTCGTGCAACCATTTATAGAGGACCTCTATGTGGAAGCGAGCCGAATATCTTTGCAGAGAAGAGCTCTTGACTCTGTTTTTCCATCGCGCGACAGGCTATGGGTGTTACTATGGGCGATTGGATTTTTCTAATTTACCGAACGATCGATTCTATCAACGAGGCGGCTCTATCCGGGGATCATGGTAACTTGTATGCAAAGTGGCTGGAGAGATTTTGGAAATTTTGCAAGCTTCTCTGAAAACAAGTCTTCATATTGAGGCAATGGTTATTAGATTCACCTTCGATAATTTTAAGAATATTACTTTTGATCTGTCCTATTATAGAAATTGATCTAACAAGTCAATAGCATACGATCTGACTAAAAACACACGGTATGTTGTTTAAACTTTTGATAGCAATTAAAGCGGCTATAACAGGAACTCTTTTTGTCAATTTTTATCGTTGTTCGATGAGACAAAAAATATTCAGGTTTCTTCAACCCTTCTTCTGATCATGGCGATTGCAAAAATTGAAGTTCAACACGTTTTAATGGGTTTTGATGTATAGTCGGATGCATAAGTATTCGTCCACCTATTGCACCTGACCTGTGTAATAATAAATAAAAATACATACGTACAATTGCAATGAACAATTTCTAGGCACGTTAACTTGTTCTGTATTAATAAAGGCTAACTTCTCTGCTTTTCATTTAAGTTTTACGTAGGCGTGTACTTTCTTCTGTTTGATTGTATATTGTGAAGTAGAGTGTAATTACTTGACAATTTATTTAAATCTGTATTGTCACATCAAATTTTGAATACTGCTACGCATTTAGTCTACACCTATTAATAGTCCGATAAAATTAAAGAAACAAATAAATTGTAAACTAAACTTAAAAGTCCGAAGAAGTGTTAACAATAGTTCATGAGATATCAATTTTTATCAAATCTCTAGAAAGAAATAAGATTATTGCACCATTCCTTGAATCTTTCTACCAATTGTTCTAAAGCTTTTCAAAATCCTTTTTTTCTTCTTACTGCGGCATTGATTGATTTTTCAGGTTTCGAACGAAGCCATAAGTTCTCGCAAATAAACAAAACAAAAAAACAAAGAGTAACGTTGTATATCAAGTGTAAACTATAGTTTTTACCTTTTTTCTATTAAAAGAATAGTAGAGTATCGATTGGTATACCCAACTCTTACGCGCAGAATTTCTCAACGCGAGTGACGACAAGTAACATCGAAGGAATTCGTGACCGATGGAAAAAGGGTTCGAAAAAGGTGACAAGGGGACCGTATCGGGAATCAGTACGATAATGGCCACGAAGAGGGCTATTTCGTGGGCGCGCATCATCGGCAGGAAATCGAGAATTACAAAGCACACTAGAATATACATGGCTCGTATCGGTGTCCGGCTCGCGGTCGCGGCTACGCGCGTTATTCTCGTTGGTATGTGGCTTCAAATTGCAGCCGCTCCCTTGTTACATCGCTCATCGGACCGTCCAGCCGCAAACCGCACAGTCGTGCTTTGAGCCACGGCTCCTATCTATATATTAAGATTATTGCTGACCGCCTCTATTTACCACTCGTATTCATTCTTTATCCATTGCTTGTCTCCACCAAAGTACTCCTCTTGCGATCAACGTTCAACCAATCGATCGATCGAGTTCCAATCGAATCAAACCAAGTGGACGCGTATTCGAAGCATCCGCGTCTTCGACTGATATTCGTCCGATTACGAGATTAGAGATGGTATCGTGTTTCGATACTTTGCGACATCGAATCACTAAATATGTTTCGTTTCATGAGATTCGAACGTTGCTCGTAATAAATGTGTAATTTGGATTGTTACGTTAAACTTGTTCGAGAGTTAGCTGTTTCGAGAAAAATTCGTTGTAATCTTATAATAACGTCACTACGATTTTGATTGAGTTGAACATTATAAAAAGAAAATAGCACGAAAGGAATTTATAAGAAATTTGAATCTACATACTTGATCGGAGTTATACATAAAAGTATTGCTTATGTTTCTTTTAAAGCACTGATTTATAAGATAGATGTAAGATAGTGCTTATTTACAGTGTTTACGAAATGTATTATGACGTACCTTGATTTTGCAGCGAGAGGATTTTTTTTATTAGATTTTATATTTCAATTTCAAAGCGATAAATTTTTATGGTCGTATAGGAGAACTATATAACGGCGGGAAATTTATATTTGGATTTAATTCATTAATGCTTAAATGCGAAAATAAATACAGTGATTTTTGAATACTTTTCGTAGCCAAAGTAAATTTGGAAGTTTTTATAAGGATCGATGAAAACTGCCAACTTTGGCGTGCTATATTTCTGAAATCACTTCGAAATCAGTAAAACGATGCCTTAAACCTCCCCTATTTCTGCGGGGATTACAATATATTTCGATTTGACTGAAATCCGAAACGTCGATTTAGTTGCAAAATGCCTCAAAAAGAGTTCGAACCTATTTAAGTTCAAATCTCCACTTGAAAGTATTTGTTTCATTTTTGAGATAATAACGGAAAATGACTAAAAATTATGAAATTAGATTCAAATCAACTTGCAACATATTTCATGCAATTTCTACGTGGAACCTGTTTCTCCTGGTCGGATTTCCGGTATGCAAATCGACTCGCGCCTTAAAAATGTCACGGCCTGCGGAACCTAAGACGCTTCACGGTTCTTGTGGGTGTTGTACAATCATCGCTCTTTCCTTCACGCCATTGCGTATTGTAAATAACGTTAGCGGTTCCATTCGTCTCTTCCTCGTCTTGTTTTTCCCATTCTCCACCTCTGTTTTGCTGGTCGCAGTGGTTAATTGAAACGGTGGTCGAGGGAACAACTGCGTGTAATTGCAACCTCCGAGGAACCTGTACCGTTTTTGTCAATCATTCCCAATACTACAGTCTTCCTTTTTTACAGTATTGGTGATTACGTTGATAGTGTTTACTGAAATTTGATGTTGCGTTTCTTTGGAACTTGTGGATGATCGATTGGGATTACGAGGTTCGTTAAAAGTTCGCGTAATCTTTTAATTTCTCGCGATAGAAACGTTTGATTTAACAATGGTTATTTTGTGACATCGCTAAATTTGCAAATGCTTCCATATTTTTCTAAACTTGTAGCTCCTCCGAATGCGCAGCTTTGATTTAACCGACAATTACGCAAGCTTTGTTTTAGCGTATTCGGCGATTTTCTAAATTGTTCCGCAATAATGGAACAGTTCCCATGTCGTTGCTTGTTATACAATTTTTGTCCTGAAATAACATCATAACGATGCTAATCACTGCATTTACTAGGTATAGTATCTTGTGCTTCGTTTCTTTACTCAAGAATAAAGTAAATCATAAAAGAACATTGTTGTGCGATTACTGAAGATGTAAAACAAAAATCGCTAATCGAATTGAAGATTACACCAGAAAATGCATTAAAAAAACGTTTTTAAAACTGGGAAATAGTTTGGAATAAATATGTTTGGTTCACTGAAGATTACTTTAAAGAAAACAACGTTAATATTAACGAATAGAAACATACTTTTTTAAATACACAAAAATTGCACGAATTTTTTTATCAAACCTAGCATATTACCGGAGTATCCCTTAGAATTCGATATCTCTTTTGAATTTCCAATTTAGTTGCATAATTTATTATTAGACTGTGCATTTTTATTTTCACAAATAAAATTAAAGAAATTGGATCTAAATTAAGAGTTGCTTCATCCTCTAAATATCATAATTTCCGCTGTAACTTTAGATATTTTATATAAGTATGTATATAACTTATGTATATATAGTAATATAACTTATGTATAACTTATATAGTAATATAGAATTTATACAATTTCGCAGACTATTACATTTCCTTATTATATTTTCTTTTTTTTTTATTTAATTTTTTAAAGTTGCATCAACCCGAATGGGTCATTAGCAACCACGCAAAATACACCAATACAGATACAAAGTAAGACGAAGGTAACCGTCAACCTAGGTTATACCGCATTGAACAAAAATTAAATTAGATGAAAAAGATTTATATGTTTCAAGCATTTTAGCAGCTTTTTACATGATTCAACGGTTCTAGTAAGCTCTTTGGTATCTTCATTTATTTCTAATAATCTTCCTTCCTTATTATATTTATTTTCCTCACAAATGTATCAAAATCCGCAGCCTATTATTCATTACCAAACTCTTCTACCCATCTTGTCCAGTCCTTCAGCCAAATCTTCAACCCCTACCTGCGACTCTACGCATCGAGTCACCGAGTTCAAGTGTGACTTCTAGCACGTGAAAAAAAAAAAGAACGCGATTGTAGGCGATAGAAAGTGGAAGAATTCAGGAAGCTTGGGGGTAACAGGTTGAAATGGCAGACGGTACCGTTACGTGTAACACAAAAGGGGTGGGAGGGTGAATCTCTGCTCCGATCTTTGGTACGCGCCTAACAGAGACGTTAGGCTTGTCGCGCAGAGTCACGGGTATAATATATTGCCGGACACAGGTTACCGTTACCTCGCCCTGCGCCGGCTGGCCGAAAAATCGAGATCGAGCCATAGATTTCGCTCGGAACCGTCCGTGTGCCAAGATGCTCGACTTCCAACATCTTTCTCTCTCTCTCTCTTCCACTTCCAACAATGGTCCGGGGAAATATACAGTGTCCGGTGTTGTTGTCCTGGCTCTCTTTACACGGTTTAGCTCGATGAAAGATAGGGGCGAGAAATGGTGAATCGCTTATCGAGCACCCGACGACTTTGCCACGTGTGACGACAACAGTTTTTAACGGGACTCGCCTGGTTCCCGTTTCTGTTTTGGGGGTTTGTTCGTGGCGTGCGGAGAATTTTTAGGCCACTCTCTGGTTCTGTTTGGGGACGCCAACGGGGACCAGACAGGTAAAGGTACGGTGGTGTAATTGCATATTTATTATTGGTTACGAATCTTTTTTTTTCATTTTAATTCTGTATATCTATATATATTTAAATAGATTTTTAATGTACCGTGAAATCTCTATTCTTTTGATTATATTCAATACAATTGAAAATGTGTATTTAAAACTGTATTTTTGTGCAGAAAGGTACGCAATGCACGTGATACACAAAAATATACCAAACATTCATTTTGAATTAGGAATTAATTTATTTCGAGGGTGCAACAATCCTTCATTTAGAATACATTTCTTTAACTTTCTTAAAAAAAAAAATGTAGATTCGCATAAAGATCCGCAATCTAATAAATGTTCGGATGTTTCGATACTGTTATTTGTAACCGTTTAAATAATTTTACTAAACCAAAAGCGATTCTTCTACCGCAATTTCGAAGCAATAAATAACAACGAATAATCCTTTTGAAACATACCACATAAGATAAATAATATATTTTCAATATTTTCTACCTGAAGTGGGCTACTCGAGTCTCTCTAGTATTCAAAATAATAGAGTGCACATTGCACCTCATCGAACTATCACGGAATTAATCTAAAAAATATTATTGGATCGTACAAACTAAAAGGTAATTTGAATCATAAACTTCCCAACATGTACAGGGCAACATAAATCATCGGTTGAACTCCGACCAGAAAAGAAATTTTCAGTAACCCACTGCCCCATATTCTTTCCACCCCAATTTACGCCTTCGACGCGCCAAAAGTGGTTCGAGGAGCCTCCACCAGCAGTCCTATTTAAACTTACAAGGAAGCAACACACCAGCGGCGACGGCGGCGGTGGCGGCGGCGGCGACATACGTATCTCTTGCGAGCAATATGCACGCGGACCAACGGTATATTTATCATGTAAGCAAGCAATTTAGGGGCGATCATTTTTCACGTGGCCACCGTCGACTTTGGATCCCGAGGGTTACAGCTACCGAAGAGCAAGGGGGAAACGATGTTGGCGTTATTGGCCGGCGGCTGAAGACCAAACGGACATCACCCTCCCGAAGACCTTCGACCTGACTGATGGTTTTTGCTCTCACTGCTCCTATAGACTTTCTTCTTTGCTCTCTGTATGCTGATGAACCATCGATACCATAGTTCCATTGATATGAAACGTTTGGACGGATAAGTGCCATGAAATGGTGGTCTGTGGAAAAATTGCAGAAAGTTTCGTGTTGGCCGTTCGATTGTGAACGGGCTTTTTTCATTTCTGTGAGAGGGAAACATGCATTAAATGTAACTAATTATATCGTAACAGTGTCGTTGCAATCCTTTTCGAAAATCAATAAACATCTATCTATATCGTAACAGTGGTAATTGTAACCAAGGTAATTCGTTAAAATTGATATTAGAATGAAAATTATGTTTAACGGTAAGGGAAATATTTATAATAATACTTCCAATTATATCTATGGTAAAGTTAAATAGAATATTTGTGTACACTTTAAAGCTTCCCATATTTTCTTGTTCGAAGAAGATCAATTTATGTTTATAAGTGTGCACTGCGGGAATGAAAAACAGTGTCGAAAGAAATTCTCAAATTTCCATTATATGGTTACTACGCTGCGGATGTTTACGAAATATTCATATTTTCACGAGTGCAATTAAAGAAACGGGCCTTTAATAGAAATCTGTTTCACCCTCCAAACAGTATGACCTGCATTTCGCTTTGTTTTCTATATTTCTGCGTACTATGTGCATAAATGTATGTAACGAGTAAACTGCGAAACTTTACGCGAATACACACTTTTATAAACAAAACTAAAGAAATGGGATTTAAAAAGGGGGTTGTTTCACGCCCCAAATACTACAATTTGTATTCTACTTTCAACGTTTTCTGCATTTCTTAATACCACTCTTATTCTACACATTTCAATTTCCCATAAAAGCGTCAAGGTCCATATTCCATAGTAACGAGTAATACATCCACTAATATTTCGCATAAATGAATAAACATTCCCATCTCCAATTATTACCAAGCATATCACTCGTGTAGCCATCGTTTCATCCCAGATCATCGGCTCTGTCAAAATTAAAAAATTATCCCGCATTTTAGCCCAACAATTATTCGTTCCCCATGCAACGTATGATTTCTAACGTACGACCCTGTTTCCGTAGGGAAAAAGGGTGAAGTTGTTGGAAGATGAAAAAAGAGGAAAAAGAGTATCGAGAGGCGAAGCACGGAAACGTAACGGCCTGTTAAAGATAAGGAAATGAGGTGTCGCAGGCGGCGATGTCGCAGAAGAAGCCGGAAGGGTCCTTTCGCGTCTACGAGGAGCAGCCCTTGGGGGATTTTTCGTTCGCCGTTTCGCAGCCGGAACGTTCCGATTGCGTTTCGAATACCTTTACACTCGGACGCCCTGCTGGCCAGCCCTTTTTCACCCGATCGACGAATGGACCCCACCGGCTTCTTCCCTTTTCCGAATAACTAAAGAGCAACCGTCCGTCGAATCGTAATCCTCCTCGATCGATCGCTCCGCCGAGAACATCGATGCGCTTTGATTTCGTTACCCTTGGAATTCGCCGCAGCATGTCCATGTTTCGGATGCTTGCGAATATGGTTCATTATTGTGGGCTTCGAATAAACGGGGCAAACAGTTTGCAAAAGTGAAGCAGAGCTTTAAATGATTTTTTATGCGCCTTTTTGGTGCTCTTGCGGTGGTTATCCGTATGGTGAAATACAGTGTCAAGGAAGAAGCTTTTTTTCGACGTAATTTCTTTAAAGTGTAACGGATTTGGAAATGAATTTTGATTTGGGAGATTTGGGAAAGTAAAATAGTCAACGGGAATAATAAAAGCAACGTTATATGTTGTTTTGCGGTAGATTTGTTGAATTTTATGAACATCAATGTCAAACAAAGGATATAATAAACTGTACAAGAGAAATTAAGAGAAATGTAACATGACATTCATGCTTTATCAACCGAATAAAACTCGTTTAAATAAAAAAATATCAGTGTTAGAGAATTTGAAAACATTTGAACGTGTTCGTAAATAATTATGCAAATAAATAAATACAAGTTTTATAAAGCTGCAAATGACTCATAAACATATTACAGTTATATAAACGTACATTCTATCCAGACCGAATGGCTTTAAACAAATTTATGTTGACTAAAATAAAAGGCTATATTTTTTTGGCTTGTACCGTATTCTAAAATAAAAATATTGGAAGGTGCTACGGAGTTGGTGAATCTTTGTATTATATTTCTCAGTATTTTGAACACTAACATTGAAAGTCGAAGTATGGGGCTGCAAAAAAAGACTGATTTAGACATGGTATCCAATTTAGAATTCTTTAATTTCAAGGAAAGCTATGTAACAAATGTTCCTATTTGTCGAAGCTATTTATTCTGTACATTTGCACGAATTTTCTTGGCCAAAAAAAAATATAATTTTCGTATCACTTATCACCGTTTAAGTTCAGATCTTAACCCTTACGAATTTATCGTCTCAGTGGCAAGGGTTGGAACAAACGCAAATTTTCTGAATTATTCGCGGCCGCTATGAATGAGGGACAATCGCGATAAAGCAGATAAAATGGTGTCATATACAATAATATTCACCCCTCGGATAAAATTCGTGAACTCTCATTTTCGTCTTCTCTGTTCCATTCGATACAGCAAGTATGTAGCATTCGTGTAGCGGATAGAATTTCTGTGCATCATTCGTACAGAAATATTATCGTACAATTTCATAATCATCGGTATATACATTGAGTCTCAAAATTATTTGCACGGGCAAAGATTGAATAGAAATATGAAAAACGAAAGAATGAATTAAGTAACTTCCTATAATTTCTGTATGTAAATGTATAATTCAGGCCTCGAGCTAAGGCAGAACAACAAAATTATAATTTACAGCCATGAAAGAATAAAGTGTAATGATCTTACGCATTAAATTTGGTTTTGCGAAATTATTGATACATCCTTTAAAGCTTAATAATTGTGACATAATTAATATTTCCCATCTAACTAATAATTCAAATCACTTTTTGTTAGCTTCCTCAAATAATCTTCAATATTTATATCCTTTCATCAATCTATTCTGTAGCTCGACTTTATCGATGACAAAAGTTTAGTCTTACATGTTTAAAACTTGAATGCTTTACGTATAAATTCCATAATTTTCTAAATAAAACGTCCACGAACTTATTACATTATCTTTTCACTTTTCGTATCACTGATAATGTTTCACGTGTGCCAATACGTTTGCGACTCACTGTACATAGGGCTATTATAGTGATGCGTATCTACGTAAATATTTATACTTCTACTATTTTCACATTAATAAATCCTACTCTTATCTACGCTTTTACTTTTTGATTCCGAACTGCCATCGCAAAAATACTAAACAAATATTCCATTAAATTGAGAAAGTGTGTACGTTTATCGAAAAGCCGTGCAAAGCTTGTTCTCCTCTTAGTTGTGTCTTGTTGCTGCACTTGTAAGTCAGTTGCGAATTCGATGTTAGCCAGAGAATTCTTATCTTAATGTAGCAAATAACTGGAGGGACCGACGGAGAGCGCGGTAGATAACAGTACCTACCGATCTAATCTCACAGTTGATTTAACTCGCTTCATAATTCTTCAAGCTAATCTCAATCCACGTATAAGCATTACTTCTCCCTTATATGCTCCACGAACATCTACATACGCATTTAATTAAGTGTACCAGGGAAACCGCCATCCTCATTCCTGTACCCATTACTTTTTCAATTACCGTTTCACAAATTGTTCCACATCCCCTTCCTTCGCTAGCCTTTTTCAAGGTACAGATAGAAAACCTAACTTTTAATTTCATTATTAGGCAAATTCAGTTTCCCTTTCGTGAATCAGAACCGTTGATAACCGTCCCTTTTTTTTTTCTCTCTACGAGAACGTTGGGAAAAGCATGGCATTGCATATTTGCAAGGAATACCATAAGCTTGAATTCGGTTAGCAGAAAGCTATGAAAAGAGTCTCGTTAGTGTCGTTTACCCTTTTAAACGATTCGCTATGCTGTACCTACCTTTACATATATAAAAATCTGTATGTCCGTGTGCTTCGTAAAAACTGTTCAACTAGAAACGTAAACGTTTCATCGAGTGCTTTAGAAAAACGCATTTCAAGCCTCGGACAGCGTAAATCTAGTTAAAAATTAATAATTCGTATATTGCTTCTCTGCGATTAAACTTTTTAGAATACACAAGTGTATAACCCATAGCTATTTTCACGTTTGCGTCGATTGTGTTACAGTGCCCTCGTATCCAAGTTACAAATTCGAGACACTTTTTTTTATCCAAAAATCATCGATGCTAATAGCGAAATGAAAGACCGCGTGAGGGTTGAAATGAAGAAATTACGCGAATTAAGAATCTTAACAATTTATACAGGACAGCTAAAAAATGATCTTAACGGAAGGTTATCTTTGAATCGAAGTTCAACAGCCACCATCCCTCACTCCTTTTCATCGGTATCTCCCCAGGTATAAATAACAGAAAATTAGTAGTACGTAAATGTCCGACACGTACGGTAGGCTTCGATTGACCGGAAAGGGGGAGCGATAGCAGACGGACAAGCGAAAGAAGAAGAAGAAGAAGAAGAAGAAGGGAGCGTGAAACGAGGAGGAACACGAGGGGCAAGAAACAGACAAAGACAATGAATCGATCGTAACAATCGCGCACCCACACCCAACGAACCCGTCGAATCGGTGAATGAGACTTGCCCAATAAAGTGTGCACACTGTTTGAAGCGTAACGAGGAGAATGCATACCAGGATTGTGCAACGTGTTACGCAGTCCACGATTTGTCTTGGTTATTAATGACGGGGTGGAACAGGGCGTATGCATTATTTAGTATACCATTACCCCTTTATTTGGCGATCGGTCGATTGTATAGATTCGATCGACCAATTTAGCGATTATAGCTAGGAAATAAAAGGTTTGCGAATAAAAGTCTCGCGGATGTCGAGGAACGGCGACCCTTTGGTGAGGTGAAGTCGGAAAATTTCCGAGGAACGTTGATTTGAAAGCTGATCTGTTAGTATAGATTCAGTCGTGAATAGCGTATTAAAGTTAGTAAAGCTTGGTGTAATCTATTTCGGTTTCGGGGATGAGGGATGGAAATAACTTTTAAGTTTGGGGTGATTTAGAGTAATGGAGTTGATTGCGATTCTATTTTCGATGAACCAAGGTTTAGTATATTATATAGATTGTGCAATCAATAGTAGTGTAGAACTCGATCATTAGATTGTCACTAGATCATTATCTATTATATACTATATATATATATATACTAGATCATTAAAATTTGTAATATTTTCGAATATTAAGAAATATAGACTTTTCATTGACTCTTCTGTTTTGTGAATTTTAGTAAAATGTTATTTCAAGTTTGTAGTTTTTAATATTTGATGCGAGTAATTTTATTATGCTTGGTGTAACTTTGATTGCACGATTACACGTTTATTAATCCTTTGAAATTAAATACTTCAAGACAGATTTCATATAAAGTCGAGAGGAAGTTTACTATTAACGAAAAGATTACAATTCTGCGTCTATTAGTTTAAATATTATAAAATAGACATTGAAATCTTTCATTATTTAATCAACTTTAAATTGATACTTTACTAAATGAATTGTATCCCATAATTTATGTTTATACGAAATAGGAAAACATCAATCAAGGAGTTAAAGGATTTAAAAAAAAAGTGTGAAGAGTTAAATACATAATTATGAAAAATCTAAGTGTGTAAAAATATCTATACGATGCATCTGATATCTGAAGCAAGCTACAAGTTATAATATTTTGATTACGAAGCTGCCCGCCATTGTTTTAATTGTGCTTATAAAAACATAAATTTTCTCAAATATTCAAACTCCGATTACAAAATTAGTTATAAAAATATTAGCGTTGATCGAAGTTTAAGATTCGATACCTAAAATGTTTTGTTTTTATCTTTGATGTATTTTCTTCTTGCACCCTCTTGTTTTCCTTGCTCACCTAATTACCCCATAATGGATACATGATTCTTACAAGACATCGAGTCCACCCCAGCGTCTCTTTAAAGCCAGCAATCACGCCGCATAATACTCCCATTAGATAACATAATCGAAAGTGGATTTATGGTAGGCAACGGATGAAGCGGGATAGGAAGTTTCAAAGAACAGAAAGTGTAACGACCCGATGAATTTTAGGGGTGGTTCGGGTTCAGCAAAAGCAGAATGGTTTCGTCACGGTTTTGGACAGTGGAACGACTTCGGCCAATTTCTTCTAATGGCTTGAAATTGCACATTTTTCGCGTGAAATATAATTGATCGATACAAACAGTGCATATACAGTCAGTCGCAGAAGTCTTCATGCATCCATAAATTTCAACTGTTGAAAAAAATACCTAAGTGTTTCGATCATTTTAAGAACGTTAATTCAGTTATTAGAATTGTTCACGTTATCAAGAGAAGGTGATATATTTTCCATTTTTGTTAATAAAACATGTATAAAATAACAGCTCGATTTGATGAAAGACTACGTACGTGTATTAAAGTATACAAAATTGATTGTTATAATTATATTTCTGCTGTGTTAAAGCTTCTGATGCATCTGTGATGTTCTACAATTTGTCTGGCAAAAATAGAATTACATTCTGGTCACCTTTAGGATTAATTTTAATCGTGTAATCAATGAAGCTCTCTTTACTATTGTAAAACGTGTCCTAAAATAAACTGTAAAAACTTAAAACATGTATGCAAACTTCCGTGACTGATTATACTGCGTCATATTTAAAACTAATCACTTAATTATTCCTTTTAGTTACGGTTATGCAAAAATATTATATTGATCATTTTAAGTGTCCAAGATGAATTGTTTTGCAAGGAACATTTTTATTCCAAGATGTCTCTTTGGATCTTTCAACTTTATATATATATATAAATACATAATATAATAACTAAATTGTTACATTATTTTAAGTGGGACATCCTGCAGATTTTGTATAATTATAGCCAATATCGTATATAACTTTTCAATTTCAACGTTGCAAAGAACATTAAAGTTCAGCTTTTACTCTAAATGTCAACTGGAAATTTTGCTCCGTGTAGTTTATAAATTCTTTACCGAGTTTCATATTCATACAATAGCACGCTGTACCACAAGAACCTCAGCGTGTTAACTAAATTTATATTACCGCGTTTGACCAAAAACTATTCGACAGGTGCAGCGTGTATTTTAAAACTAAAAAAGTATCCTCAAAATGTTTCACGATAAATTCAACTAAATTCCAAAGGCATCTTCAGTTCGATTCACACCACGCAAGGCGGTTTCTCACCCCGCCCAAATGCTCCCTCTTTTCCTCCCTCGAATTCTGACTTCTGCCTCAATTACTCTCGATTCGAGCGTGGAAAGACGATTCGTACACGTGCAACGAAAGCTTGTTTCTGGCATTTCGTGTCTCGATGTAACGACTTCAACTCTCACACACATACACACACACGAAGTTGGATCTATATCCATTGTAAAACCAATGATTTCCGGGGTGAAACTGGGGGTTGCGCGAGCCCTTAAACGGCTGACAAGTCCTCCCCCGAGGCCTGTCCCGTGTCTCTTTAAAATCGTGAGATTTTCAAAACAGATGCACCCCCGACCGCCGTGAAATGGCTTTTTAAACTGCTCGACCAATGTAACGCGCCGAGGGATACCCCCCCTTTAGCTCTGATCCTGGTAGTAACAGTCTTAAAATGGTCGTCCCGTATTTTCCAACCGATATCTTCTCGCGGGAGCAGCGTGCTTTCATATACTTCCGTTTAGAACTGGCGAATATTTATGAACGCGCATAAATATGGCTTCGAATATGGAAGACTGTGCGAGAAATATGTGTCCTCCGTTGTTTTTGAATACGTATGGGGGGCGGGGAAGGTTTGGGGGAGAAAAATGCCTGTTCAATTATTAATTTTTTGTGACAAGTTTGTAGCACGCTTTATGAATTATCATAAATGGTTTTATTCTATTTAGGAAAGATTTTGCTTCTCTTTTCACCGACAAAAATGTATTTAAATAGGTGTAACGTGAAATGCGTTAAAATAAAGTATTATTTATATTTTATGGATGAGATTTCGCATTAGAGTAGCAGGGAAAGATGCTTAATAAAAGTTAGCAAATGAAGATCTACAGGAGCGTGTGGTCTAGGAAATTATACGCAATCATTTATTACATTGTTCCGCTAATTCCAGAATCATATGCCGGACAAAGCCGAGCAAATATAGCTGATATTGCGCGTCTGTCAGCTTCTAACAGGATTTACGAAGATCTTAATGAAGCGTGGGGTGGTAGGTAAGAAATAGCCATAAATACGTCGCCACCCTTGTGTATCGCGCTCGGTATTAATATCGGAAACGTGTGTCGTTGAATTAATGCGCCTTATGACACTGCACTGAAACATCTATTCTGTTATCTCAGATTCCCGTATTAGTTTATCCATTTTTCCATCGCCGTATAATGAAAAATATTTGTCTGCTTATCTGTGAGATATTTAACCCTTTCGCTTCGGCGAATTTGAATCAAAGAGTATAAGGTACAGAAGTTATTAAAATACTGAATTGCGATCACATTGCATAGCTACAGTGGTTGCCATAAGTTTCCGGCCAAGCTATATTTCTGTTTCAATTTAAATTACGCATTAGTAAAATTCCTTCCACGAGCGATTTCATAAGATCATAATTCATAAGCTATAATAAAACAATATATTTGTGCAATGGATATTTATTATTGGATACTCTTCATCTTATTAATATAAGTAATCATATGACATTTTAACCGGAAACTTATGGTAGCCACTGTATACTTTATAATACCGTACGGTTGTTATGATAATATAAGAAGTATTACAAAATAGGTACACGATAATATTACATCACCTTTTTTTACGTGGCCGATTATGCGTTCGCTTCTATAAGAAAGTACCACTAGAAAATTAAAATCCCATCTGCGCAAAAGACGATTATTGAATCTCCGAATCAAAATAGAATTACACGAACGCGTGACTCTTTTATTATTCTCTGGGTATAGCTATCTTTCTTATAGAAATTAATCGTTCGAAGCTCGTTCAAAAGAAACCCTAATTTGCTAGTAGACACCTATCTTCTACCATCTGTTTTTTCCCCCATCTTCCCATAGTGAAACTAATTTGTATACCTTTTGTTGGACCAACAGAAAAATTAATTGTGCGAATCTTCACGGTTTCAAGAACAAATCACCGTAGTCCGAAACATCAATTCGGGTCTAACCCGGCTGTAAACGTAGCACGTCGACAAGTTACAAAACGAATGAAACGGTGGGAGAACATCGTGCCCAGTCAGCGTGACACTTTGATAGCGATTCATCACGGTTTGCTACTTTTTCATGCGCATTCCGCAGGTAACTTCGTCACTCGAAAGCCTGGACATCGGACCATCGATTTATCGCTTCGGTTACTGGCTTCGCACGTACCGCTTATGGTTTTGAAATCGATCCATTTTTTTTCACACTTCGTAAGGGAATTAAGTGTCTGGAACCCGGGGCACGACTTCTCCCCGCGACGCTTCGCGCGACTGTGCAAAATCTCATGATTAAACTGCGGACCTTTACGCGTTTATGACGAATTTAAGTATGCGAAAAAGTACAGGATTCGTACAATTTGTAAAAATACGTGAGATACTCAAAGCGAAGTACATTTCATTGCATCTCGAGAGTGAAACAACTCTCTAATTGGCTTCCATTTCTTTTAATTCTGTTAATAATTATATTAACTAGAATTAATATATAAAAACTAATTGTGTCTAATCATGACATTATGTTAACTATTGATTTAATTCAACCTTACGCGAAAGTTATATAGCGTGTCTTAAAAGAGGCCATCCAATAGTCTCCTTTAATTGCGATAGTGCAACAAATATTTATTACATTATATTAGAGAATAAATCCCCTGTGAGAAGCATTTTATTATAAGGACATCTTTTTTAAGTTTTCACCTTTCTATACGAGCGCATAGTATGAAAGATAATTAGGTGGTCTGCTTTGGATGGAACACCGTGTATATAAAAATGTTTTTTTTTTTTTTGTTATTATTCCTAGTGTCTTTTAATTAACCTGTAATCACGGACGTGAAAATATTGTCACGTTAACTCAGGTGTGTGGTCTTAAAAACTGTTGTATTAACGCGTCAATTAACACCATGTAAAGACTATTCTTGCTGTGTTTTTAATATTCTTCGCAATATAAAAGTATTATAATTATACTCCTATAGCGGGTTACTTCAAACTGTAGCAAATTATATTTACAAATTGATAAATTTTAAGCACGTATTATTAGTTAATCCTGCATCTCTCGTGTTCATTGCAAATATAACATTTTTCTATTTAATTTGCGGGGACCTAATTATGAATTATGCGTAGGTGTATATAATAATTTATTAGCAAATTATCAGCAATAAATTTTGAATAATGTAATGAATTTTTGTTAATATTTATTAATTAATTGTTGAATAAAAACTATTATTTGTCGTTTCATTTTCGATGTATGAAGAATAATCTATTGCTTTATTTAATGTTATTTAGAATTAAATTGCAAATGTTTGAAGGGGAGGATTGAAGCTCTCAAGGGACCTGTCATACCGACAGAACCATCCTACTGAAATCTTTGAATACCGATTCTCTCCGTGAGATGGCAGAAAGTTCTGCAGAGCAATTCCATCGCATCGTCTTCAAAGGGACTTGCACAATTTTTATCTTTACATTCGAAAAATAATAGAAAGTTTAATAATTATTCGACAAAGAAATTTTACATATACAGTTTGATATATTCTATATTAAATATTGCAACAAAAATTCTAATTAAAAGCATTTACTATATTACTATTTGATCCAATATGTCGTGAATCTACGCCTACATTAAAATGATTTTATATTAAAAAGACTTATATACAAAAATATGTCAATATAAATTTTAAAAGCAGGTGTAGCACACAATTATAAATTTACATTGAAGGAAATATTGTACCAATATATATCTACTTTGCCGATAAATGAATCTTATAAATGATACTTGAAAGGTGTACCACTTGGTTAATAAAATACAATCAGTTACCTGAATTAGTCTAACATTTAAACGCTAATATTTCCAGTAAATTGTATCATATTTTCTACGATTTTCTCTTTCATGAATTTTATGCATTTATAGAAAATTCAAATGTGTAAAAAGATACAGAATCGGTACGATATTCAACGCTATGCAAATTATCGAAAGTAAAGCGCACCTTGTAATATTTAGCGAGTGAAAGCAATCAATGTTTTTATTTGCGTTTGCAGAAACGTGAATTTACATAAAGATCCGCGGTCTGTAAATCATATAAAGACATCCACTTATCCAAATAAAATTAAAAATTTATATCAATCGAAGCAGACACGTGGAAACGCGTTAGCATAATTAACAGTGTTCTTCTTTTAATACTTGCAAGGCGATCGGTGGATCATTCTGGACCCAAGTAACACTTACTTTTTCATTCATTCTTTTCCCCTATTTTCTATAGAAAGCGTACTGTTTTAAGAAAACTTAAAAATATTTAGGACAAAATTAGCGTCATTATGTCTCCTGATAATTAAATAAAACAAGCATTTGGCATTATTACACGTTGGCAGCCGAAATATGTACAGTGGCTGCTAAAACCATTCGCGCATAACTGTATTCGTCTTCGCAATTAACTATTAATTAATTACGCCAAAATATGTTAAACATCCTACCACAAAATGGTACTTTTATACAACTGTATAAATTTATCGCTTTGCAACTGAAACATAGAATCTAATAAAGGATCTGCTTCTTGAAAAATTGTAGCCACTGTACTTATAGTAATATATGAGATACGGCTTCGAAAAGACCAAGCGGCAGTCGTTCGCGTAACTATTTCAGCGATCGCCGCGCGAGTGTTAAAGATCTCGTTTTCATTCGTCACCTTCGAGCAATGTGACTTAGTCACCTGGTAAGAAGGACTTTAGCTACCGGAAACTTTTATGAAAGCTCAATCTCGGAAGTGTCGCGCAATTACACCCCTCACCGGACCATGGTGGCTGATGTCGCGACGGGATATTCCGGACGATGAAAGGAGGGAACATGTAATCACGCTAATTGAGTGCAGATAGGCCTCGTTGACGACTCCTTCATTACGCCGCAAGAGGGTTCCTAACCGCACAATTACCCGCTAACTTCGCCACTGTCGTTTCTCACTGCTCTGAGCCTTTCGATGCCGACGATAACGCGTGACACTTTTGAATCTCGTTAGTTCTAGGCTCGCTCATCTAATGCCCTTTACGAACATTTTAATAGGGCAAGAGGTTAATAAACATCTAAAAGAACCTTTCTTCGAATCCTGTACCTAAATTTCGCTGTAAAGAAAATTCTCTTAAATTATTAACCTTCCTGCCGCACCGAAAGCCGTTCGCCGCCAAAATCAAGCTACACACAACCGAGCAATATCTCGCCACGAAGCATCGGTCTCCCTCAACCTTAAAAAATAGCAACAAATCCCCCGAATCGTTCGCGCGCACCCCAGCAAGCGTAAGAAAAATCCAAGCTACTTTCGCAACGAGCAACCGTGCCCCGGGAGGGCTTGGTAGGTCGAAGCACAAGGAAAACCATCCGGCTTTTCTTATTAACTTCGAATTTTTTTTCGCAAAGTGCCGCGAGACCCGGGCTCTTACCGGAATACCAATGAGGCGGTATCCATAATGCTCCGCGGTGAGACGGCAAACGAGAGAGGTACGAATCGAGTAACTCAAGGGTGACCAATGGAGGGTGAGGTGTCGTTGGGCGCTTAAGAGTTGAGGGGTGGCAAAGAAGGAGATGACGGGGAGGCTCGTGCAACGACAAACCGTGGCTCTCGCTGGGTGATCGATCAGCCAGAGTCTCGTCATTCCTGTCAATTAAGCTTTCAGTGGTGTCAGTTCGTGACCGGGAACCGGGAGCAAATCTAATTCACCGTTGCCTTTCGATTCTGAAGGAATCGGACGATGCTTGACGGACGTGCAGGGACGATTTCAGGTTGCACGTGGCGTGACAGGTGTTCGTTGTAGGTGGAATTATTTAACAGCAGAGTTATCGATTCGTAGAGTCGTGATTCGATTAGATTCGTAGATTTATTGGAAGATAATACAAAATCCAATAAGATTTGTCGGATTAATTCGCGAGGAATAGGTAAGTGTTTGTGAATTATATTGTTTCGGTATTTTTATCAACCATTTCGTGACTGGGATGACGCGTATGTTTCGGTATTCGAAAACTGAAGAGCTTTCCGGAAAGAGGCGAATAAGACGAAATAGTGCGATGAATAAATTCCGTCGGAAGTTTACGTTTTCCGCGAGTCAACAATAAATACTGTTCCATAGTTAATTGGACAGTATATTGAAACGAAATTTCGGGGAAATATTGGTTGTAGAGATATGGAGATTAGTTAAAAACAATTTTCCGAAATAGGGTTTATGAATTAATCTCGATTTAGCTTATTAAGTAGTATTAAGTAGTATAATTCCGCCATCGAAAGGGTTCAGTTGTAAGACATAAAATATTTTAGAAATATGGGGTTACATATCCGTTTTCCGTTTTCTGTATATGTATGAATTAATATACCTTAGTGTATCATTTTTAAGATTCTCGCAGCGCTGTTTAACATCTTCTAAGAAAGAAAACCTGTTTCATTCATTACAATTAGACCGCAGATCTTTATGCAAAATTATATTTTCATCAGCAAAATTAAAGGAATAGAATTTAAATGAAGGGTTGCTTCACCCTCGAAATACAATAATTTCTACCTTACTTTGAATATCGTGTATTTTTTTGCATATTAATGCACTCCGCACTTTTTTGCACGTTTAAATTTCCTTTAAATGCATAAAAACTCGCAGCAGTCCAACTATAATTATTGCCATTCACCACAACCCGGGCAAGCATAAAATTCAATTGTACCAAAATCACACTTGTAACACGCCTTCAAGAAGTTCTAGAAACCGCTAAAATCATTCACCATCCATTTAACTTTTTTTCCCATCAACGTCCACCCAACTCAAATTCCCAAATACTCTGCGTTCCAGGATATCGTCTAGTTGCTCGTCGCGTAGCAGTCAATAAACGCCGTGTACATAATAACGAGAAGGACATTCTCGTCGTCTGGATCGTCGTCGAATATATCGAAGACGAAGAGGAGTGGAAGGATAGGCGATAGGGTAAAGGTTGGACAACGTTGTACGATAGGAAAGATGATAGTGTAAGAGTCCGAGCCGATAGGGGTGACGTAGCGGGTGGGTGGCCCCGCCAATATGCCGTCGTCCATACATCACACGAGGGCGACCCGACAAACTGGGGAAACCTGACCAGAAATATGATGTCATTTATATGGTAATACATCGGAATCCCGTCATTTAGATACTTCGATGATTAATGCCTCCGACAAGACAGCGCCAGCTGCTTCCTACACTTCCCGGTTTCGGACTGCTGCTCTTTTTTCAGAACTGCTCCCGGGGCTTTTCCACCAAATCTGAACCTTTCGGTGAAACCTGGTGAGTACGAGGCGTTCCGCGAACACTCGCGGTGACGTTACTGTTGTGGAATAAGGGAGCAGAAGCTTTAAGCAGTAGGAAAGTTTGGGGTTTTTCGATTTCTTACTTTAGAGTTGGATTTCTGAAGAGTTTGCCAAAGGTAGATTTCGTAGGTCCGATACTGCTGATTTTTGTAGATTGGTAGATTTGATAAATTTGGAAAATAGATAAATTTGGTAGACGAAATTGTTTAAATAGGGACTACTCATTTTTATATTAGCGTTTGTTGCCGAATACGTTGACGATACTTAAAAGCTTTTACGCGTTAATGTGCACCATTAACATGTTGGCTTTCTGATGTAGCATCGATGAAATATGCCGAATAATAGTAACGTTTGTTACAAACTAGAAATTTAAACTAACAGTGAAATGTTTCACTTTTTATCGCCTGATCCAAATATGGGCGACTCATAAAATGATGCAAAATAAAGATGAAAATTGTTTTTTTCACGTTCATCTAACAGAAGTTGATCAATCATTATCGATTATATCTAACAAAATCACTATTCTATCGAACTATAAATTGTTTAAATCCCTCACGGAATACTTCACTCTCTAAACAAATTAAAAGTACAAAAAAAGGAAAAGCAACGCAAATTCCAAAAAGTGTTAAAATCACCACTATTATTTATCCAACTGAAAGATCCAATTTATCGATCATGACTAATTAATTCGACAAAATCAATATCGCGTCGGATCTATAGTTTCTATAATTCATTGGAAATATTTCACCCCTTAAAAGGAAATGAAAATTATTCAAATTGTAGAAGCTGTGAGACACCAATTATTAATCAATTATAAGATAACGAAAGCTAACAAAACCAACGATCACTTCAACACGTTTAACCTCTGAGATCGCCGATGGATATTTCCAACCCTCCAAAAGAAGTACAAATTCTAAACGCGTCGTTCGGTATTCCATTCTTCGCGACGGGAAAGCCGACAGAAGGCCAAAAGCGGGTACGGAAACGCGGGGGCGTAGCAGAACGCGCTTATCTTTTGCCCTTTTTGTGCGGGGGACGAAATCGAAATTGGTTTTGGACTTGATAGTGCGCGCAATTATGTATCAACCCATACGCATGCACCGCAAACTGGACCCGGCCAAGCGGTCTGGCGGGCACATTTCAATTATTAGAGGGAATTACTCGGAGAGAGCGTCCATCATCTTCTATACTTATTTTCTGCTCGCAACCACCACACGCTTGCACGCAAACACACGCGCACGCACACACCAACACATCAACCTGTTACAAACACTAAACTCGTCTTCTCCACTCTATCCTTCCTTCTCCCTTTCTTTCTTTCTTTCTTTCCCTATGCGCACCATGGAGATGATCCTATGAGGTTATATGCGAGAGGTAGGCATCATCAGAGTGCATCATCAGAGCGGTGAGAAAATAGCCTTCAATTGTGATTACAGGGGCGGCGCGGCTTCGCCTCGGCTTGGCATCGCTCGCTCACTGAATCTGTCTACTTGTACGTTCGTCCTGTCCATTCGTTCGCTTCGCCGCCGATACAGGGATTTCGTGTAAGAAGGTATCGGCGATTTAAGTAATACGAATGCGGCTATCTTGTCACTGTTAACGAAACCTAACCGCGGAGTTCTTGTTCTCGCTTTTCGAATAGACGTTGCGATATTTGGCTGTGATTGGCATTAATCCTAGTGTTAGAACCGGTACCGGTATCATCGATTCTATCGAAAGCAACTTGTAAATTTCGATTTTACATATCGATGACGTGAGTATCAAAAAGAGTTGATATCCCATCGATACTTGTTGGTTTTTCTCTTTCAAGAAGAGAAAGTTTTTCATTTACAAAAACCATCTCTGCGCGTCTTGCGTTTCTTTACGAGACGCAGTTCAAGAGGGTGCAGCTGTGTCCCGTCTTTAATTGTTTAGACGAAGTTTGGGACCGATATGGTCTATGGGTACGTGACGAATCCTTCTTCACTGACTCACTGACCTCTCGTCATTCCAACAGTTTCTTTCGTGCTGTAAAGACGTGCCCTTCCACGTGTTTAAAATAAAGACAAAGTTTTAGATCCAAAAGTATCCGAATTATTCTATTTCATAAAATTCCACCACCTATATTTCCAATAATACTTATGCAAATGTATCGATACCGGTTTGATACTTTTACAAAGGTAACGAAACGAAAGTATCGAAACCTATTCGATACTTGTTTGATGCTTTACAAGAATCATGCCATTGATTATCGTATCAAATTTGTACAATTCAATGAGCCATCATTCGAAACGAAATAAAAGAAAATGACGAAGAATACGAGTCATAATATAATATCGATCGATAATATCGATGATTTCGTTAAGTATCAAACAGGTATCGATACATTTGTAGGCATCAAAAGATTTTGATTCGATACGGTATCGATTTGGAATCACTTTGAGAACTATCGGCATTGAGAAGTGATATCAAGTACTTTCGTCTTGGTACGTCCTACTCGGTGCTTTGGTATCGAATCGATAGAATATTATTAATATCTAATTAACCCGTTGCACTACAATAACGAGTCGCGTTCGTTGTATGAATTATGCCGTGGATTCGACAAAAATGGATGCTATCGACGGTGAAATTTAATTCGATCTCCAATTTTAGCTTTGTATTGTAACGTTGAAAGTTATTAAATAAGAATTGCCCACGATGTTCAAATAATTTGTACGTAAAACGATATGAAAGCAGTGATTAGCAAGGGGTTAATTTTGGAAGAAACATCCCAATGTTTCGCAAATGTAACAGCTTTAGAGGATCTTCGAGAGGTAAAGACTTCGTTCGGAGGAGCAAACGACATGCTGATACTGATATTAGTAGCTAGCAATTTGGAGGAATTGTGAGTTAGCTGGGTTTTGAGTTGTTTCAACTAAAATAGTTAACGTTACCGTGTTGGCAGTTATGGGTCTACGAAAGCAATTTTTGAGAAAAATTGTGTTTAATAGGACTAGGTTTCAACCCTTTGCAGACGAGGTATAATATAGCTGAACGAATTTTTGTCCAATTATTAATTTTTTGCGAACGGAACTTAACGAATTTCACTTGTTAACAGTAGTGCCTGTTGATGGCATTAATTGCAACTGTTTGGTTTTAAACCTCTCGTTACGGCGGATTTCAATCAAAGGATATGCAGAAATTGTCAAAATACTGGTTGTACTGCCTTAAAGTCATATTCTTTCCTATTCTTCGGATAAGAAAGAATTTCAAGTGTTTCAAGATGCCAATAGTGTTCTTAATTACCGAAATTAATCAACGGAAGTTGTCAACAACGAGCTACGCATCAATTTATTGGGCACCTGTAGGCGCCGATAATAATGAAAGGGTTAAATAGCAACACGTGTCTAGAATGCTAGAAACAATCTTGCGGTTATTTGCTGACATCGTCTGCAAAGGGTTAAACAGAATTTTTCGATCAAAATGTGGGTGATTTTGATCGCGAGTCACAAAGAAAATTAGAATAAAGCAACGAAGAAGTATGTTTTTCCACCGGAAAAATTCTAGTTAAGTTACCCTGTTAATAATTATAGACGTGCAATGATAGGTAAAAATGTAATTACAAAATGACTCACCAATCTAGTACACCAGTAAAAAAAACCTTCGAGCAGCAGACTTACCTGAAAATTGAAGAAAAATCATTAGATAAATATGTTAGTAATAACCTATCGCATAATTGTATTTGCAGGGAAATTAAAATGACTAATTGTAAGTGGGGTAGATGTAGCATGTATGTATCGCCACTTTAAGGTTTGCGCGTAACTTTATTTAACTATTTTAGAACGTCGTTAACATTAAGATCGTTCCAGTTTGGAGCATAATATTGTTCAACATCGAGTTTATTTATGAACACTTTTTTTATATATCCAATATAATAAATTCATTACTACGTAGTTGAAAATGTACAACAAAGTCCAGTGTCCTTCGTACTGTCACTTGAAAACGTTTCATTTAAATAGAAACACGTTTTCCACGTATTAGCATATTCAGTTTATGTAACAGATATAAGACGTATAGCAAACGTATCGTTTTTACTGAATTATGATACGTTCCATACTTTATAATTATATTGGTCACGTTTTAATGTTCAACAGCACATTTACCTCCCAATATTTCGTTATAAATATTAAGTGTAAATGAATATGCAATGTCTATGTGTTGGTACTCAAAAACCGAAGTCCAAATTTGGAATGAAAATTTTGTTTACTTACGATTCTTTATACGTTACTTTACTATTAAATAAACGAATTCAAGTGGCAGTTATAGGAACAGCGACGGTACGTGGGTCATTTACTCCTAGTTGAAAATGGTAGAATTTAATGATTAAATAATACCCAAGTTTCGCAATAAACTATCACCGAACAATGACATTGCGTAAGTGATTCGCAACCACCTACGTTTGATGCTCGAGTTGGGTTATCATAGCTGAAGTTCCTGAGAATTGGGAGGTTATCATAGCTGAAGTCCCTGAGAATTGGGAGGTTATCATAGCTGAAGTCCCTGAGAATTGGGAGGTTATCATAGCTGAAGTCCCTGAGAATTGGGAGAAAGGTATAAATGTAAGAAACGCGTGCGTGGTATGTGTGTGCAGATTCCTCTGGGACGAAGGTGCAGAACAATAAGGCAAGAAAGTTATAAGTATGACTAAGCAAGAAGGTAGAAAGACGCGACGCGATGATTCCCATTGGAGTGATTCCATGATGAAGGGATGCCTGGACACGCTTTTCTGTCCCTAGGCGTGTCGCATTACTAGATTAGATGGAGAGCGACCCTTGGATAGCGCAATGTTCTCCCTTCGTCCCGATCATACCTTCCAAATTACTCGACGTATAAACAAACGTTGCTTACTTCTCCTCCGAAACTACCTTTCCCGAAGTTTATGGGAAAAGTGTGCATGTATTTTACTTACAAGGAACAGTAGGTAAGTACCCCGTTCCGATTTTTTTCGGTTTCACATATGTATGTTGCAGTATTCGAAAAACTAAGCGACACGTGTTTCTTTTTTTTGTAATATTGGCGGTAACGTGTAACAAGGCTAATTGGAATTTCTCGTGAATATACTAAATTCTCTTGAATCTTAATGGACGTCTAGAATATTTTTCGTATTACTTAAAATAGTAGATAATTGGTGAAAAATGTTACAGAGCTATAAATATAGAAATATTGTTCTGAATATTAAAGATGACGATGTTAATATTGTTTATGTTATGACATTATAAATATATGTTAATATATACACGTTAGCAAATTACAAAAATCAATTCAGGGGTTCTAAAATTACTTATTATTGATAAAGTTAATGTCTGTAATGAATTGCTGAGTTAATGTCTTTAACACAACAATAAATACATACTGAATTACTGAGTTAACATCTTTAACACTACGATAAATACATACTAAATTACAGAGTTAATGTTTTCGACACTAAAATAAATGCATACGCAATTACTGAGTTAATGTCTTTAACACTAAAATAAATACATACTCAATTACTATTATTTCTGGTTCACAAAATATTTCTTTTTCCTAATGCAACAATATAAATTTTCGTAAATATACAGCTCAACAATAAATTATCTCCAACTATTTAAATAACAAGTATGGCGCAGACGTTCCAAAAAGCATCTGAGGCCAAGAAATACGAAACAGGACACGAGGGAGGTATCTCTGTTAAATGCCAAGTTTTCACTAATGTTTCTTGTTCCTGGAACTTTAATATGCTGTTTAAGCCGGCCGAGACTTTAATGCTTTAACGCTTGGATTTAGGTAACGAGCATCGCGGATGCCTCGCCTACAACTTCGTAATATAAGAATACCTTGTAATGCGGTCATTTAGTTTACAAGCCGGATACTTCGTTAATAGCTCGTGACTAATCGTTGCCTGCCTCTCTTTCGCGCTACGTGCGATCTCAGTCCGTGAAATTTCCCTTCGACACGAAAAACACCAAGCATTCGGAACCGAAACGGGCAAAGGAAACATTTTGGAAACACTGGAAATTTGGAAGATTGATAAAATTGGATCTGGTACGTTGCAAATCTTGATAAAGATCCATAAAGATCCCG
Source organism: Eucera pruinosa (assembly GCA_028830335.1). Taxonomy (NCBI): domain Eukaryota; kingdom Metazoa; phylum Arthropoda; class Insecta; order Hymenoptera; family Apidae; genus Eucera; species Eucera pruinosa. The sequence continues at coordinate 19,902,188 of JAMYCR010000003.1, read as the reverse complement.
TTTTACTTTACCCTAATTACCGTCTCTATCGCGGAATTTCTTGTCGTCGAACTTGAAAAAATAGAATCACCGCTGACGACAAAAGGGATAGATATCGCGAGCGAACGGAAAAAATAAGAGAACCGAAGAACAGTGGAAGAAGAAAGGAGAAAAGAAGGTTCTCGCCTAATTGCGAACTTCATCAGCGGGCAGCACAGTGGGCGCTCTTGATTAAGAATTTAATTGCAGCTGATTTACATCCGCCTCTCAAAAGGAACATCTATTTTCGGGCGCAAACTATGCTGCCCGCTAATTGGCTTTCTGATTTTTCCGTGAAAGGGCCGAGAGCAAACCTCCTGTTTGCGCGCTCGCGCACAAGCGTTCATACTTCACCTGTCGGACGCTGATAGTCCCCGTTAATAGTTTCTTTCTTGGTAAGGAGCGAAAGGGCAGATAAATTCGCGTAAGAGGCAGTGCATCATCGTAAGTCAGGTACGAGAGAGTTGATCAACGGTTTGCATCTCGCGGCCATCTCTCTTCGTCGCTCGTTTCGACCGGTGAAGAGAGAAATAGACAGAAATGCGCTGGTTAAATTAATTACAGAGGCAAGATCGCGAGCAAACTACGGCCATAAACAAAGCGGGACGATCGGCTGATCATTACCTCGATAGGCTTGATAATAACATGCAACGCGTACGATTCTCCGCGGTGAACACGTGCACACGTCGATACTTTTTCGTGATGCAACTTATAGTGTAGCTCGATCATGGCTGCGGCGGCTACGGGAGACCCTAAATTTCACGCTCAAACGTTTATTCTATTTCTGAAGTTAATTTTAAAGGTGAATGATTAGGGGGTTGGAAGGGGTGTTAAGGGCGTTCTAAGTGTTTCGTAATGGCGCTAAGGTAGAAATTAGCGGTGGAAATTGAAAGAGGAGGATTTTTGTGTGGGTTTTGTAAGATGGTGGGACGCTTTAGATAGATATATCTTTAGTCGTTTCCATGTAGAAAGTAGTGCTGGAACGAATATCCGAATATCTGAATAATAACGTAATCCGGATTTCAAATATTCGAATTTTCTTCGAAAAAAATGTTCACGAAGAAAATTTCGTAATTTCGGAAATTAAATTTTCAGTACCTAAACTTGAATGTTTAAATGTTGAATGCGTTAGGTGTACCAAGGAATAATTCATTGTTTCCTGATTTACCATCTTCGTTACTGCAGTATTGATTGATTGTTCACCTTAAAATCGATCAGCTTACATTTTGGATGATGCCATAAGTTACTGCCAATAGAAAAAAGGGGGTGACGTTATATTTTAAGTATAAATTGTACAAATAGTGCATTATTCATTGGTACACCCAATACATTCGTAATTTAAACATTCAAGTTTAAGCATTGACAATTTCAGTTTCGAAATCACCAAATTTCCTTCATGAAAATGTTTATTTGTCGACAGTACAATGACACGATTAATTCGGAATTGGACAAAGCAGAACGCATTTTGGAGCCGCTAAAAAGCGTCATTTGAAATGTGCGCTTCGACGGCTGTGGCGACTCGTAAAACTCATCTGCGGTCACCATTCGATGTGCAATATTAAGCTCTAAATCACATAAGCTGGCCCTGTCCCTAATATAACGCACACGATTACAAACCTACGTTAATTGCAATTGCGAACGCGAATTTTAAGTGACCTTAATATATTTAGCATTTTATACAAAACTGTTTAACGTGTGGCGCGTAAAAGTTTTTAATTCCCCACCCTGCAAAATTTAACGAGGGATGAACAATTTTAAAATTAAAAAGACACCTTCATTTCTTAGTATTTCTAATTTAATTGCCTTTTACAGTACCCAATAATTAAAGGTTATGCTATATATAATTATGCTATTATTTTTTAATCAACTATTACTGCTATTCTATATAGTATTTATACAAAATCAAACACAATTTCAGCGTACAAGATTATCAATGTCATTTTTAATTTGATATAATTTAGTTTATTTCTTTAATTTACTTATTTACGGGTAAACTTTAACTGAATCTTTCCGATATCATGGGTCAAGTACCGAGTTCTTTGTTCGAACGAAGATGACATTTTTGAATCATTAAAATTGCCTCGTTCGATATAAAAGGACGAAATAAATTTGTACACCTACCAATACTAAGAAAAAAAAAAGAAGCAATTCCGCAAAAATTTTCCATCAAGTAAACTACTGATCCTTTTCAATCACCAGAATTACTCAAAAGCACCTACAAACCTACTCGTCAAGCATCACCACAAATCTCGAAACAGGAAGCAGAAGAAAATCGAGACAATCTATCTGAAAGGACATGAAGCAGCCTCTATCTACGGAAGATCGTAGAAAGAAGAAGAAGATAATCCGATCCGAAATGAGAGGAAAAGATGGAGTTAGGAAGAAACAGAGTGAGCGTGGAGGAGATGATATAAAAAGATGAAGATGAGAGACGAGATTGGTGAATGATCATTGGAATAGTTGTGGCTGAGGTACCAGGAGACCCTGCTATGGCAGCGGCTCTTTTCTTGCCAACTGTACAGGTACACACAGGGAGCAGTGGGACAAGCTTTGTAAAAGGGGCATCAGCACATCGACCAGTCTACCTACCTACGAGTGAAGAATGGACTGGCCGGAACGTGAGACGACTTCCGGAGCGATTTGACGGCTCCTGTGACGTCATTGATACGAATCGAGTTCACAGTTAATGAGACTCACGAATGATCGATTGGAAACCCCCATGGCGTTCCGATATTTCCTTCTTTTCGAAAGCGCCGAAAACAGTTGAAAATATGGCCATTTCGGGTAGACTTGTTCGGAAATAGGCTATTCTTCATTTGTCGTTATTTTGAGTGCGATTTTTGACAGACGAACAAGAGCGTGTGTACATTCTTATATACAATTCTAACTATTTAGTTTTCCTTCCTTTCGTTAGAAATAAGTTGTGTTACGTACGTGTTTAATTAATTCTGTGACTGTATTGCGGAGCTTGGTGTTGCAGGTTGAATAATTTGTGTTTAATTGAATATTGTTTTTAGTAATTTTGATCAAGAAAGACGATGGAATGGTTTTTGGTCAGGTTAAATCTCCCAAGAAACAGTTAAGTATTTCAGTTCGGTGAACTAATCTATCTTAAACCATTACGCGTGAGATAAATCACGTAATACATTCTTCTGCGTCGCTGTTAAAAATGATAGCCATTCGTCAGAACCGAAGCATAAAACGCCTTTTCACAGTAGAAGTGGATTTCAATAGTCAGACAAGCAAATACCGCAACCGTCGCGCAAATTGAATGGTGAATTAATTATAAAAGGAAATCATACTTTAATAATTTAATAATCGATATGCTATAACTATTAATTACCAATAACTCGCACCAAGTGCAGTAGAAGTGGATATCAATGGTCAGACATGCACGTACGGTACAAATTGCAAACTGAATTAGACAGAAAATAAAATTCTAACTCATTAATTTAATAGTCCAAATGTTACCATTAATAACAATAAGCTTTATCGATTGATATAGTGGTACATTCGCAGTGGAGGTGGATTTCTATGGTCAGACAAGCAATTGTTGCCAATCTTAAAGGGTACATTGATTAGAAAATATAAAACTAATCTATTAATCTACTATATCAACAGCTACAGTTAATACCAATGCTTTTTATCGATTTGTATAGCAATATATTCACAGTAGACGTGGATTTCAATAGTCAGACAAGCAAACAGCATAATTATAGGGCGAATCGATCAGAAAGTATAATTCTAACCTAATAATCTATTATATCATATGCTGCAGTTAATGCCAATGATTTTTTTTCCAATTTGTATGGTAATGTATTCCCAGTCGCAGTAGAAGTAGATTCGATGGCCAGACAAGCAAACATCGCGCAAATTAAAGGCTAAAACGGTCAGAAAATATAACCTTATTCTATTAATCTATTATTCCAAATGCTACAGTCAATACCAATGATTTGTACCAATTTGTATACTAATATATTCGCAGTAGAAGTGGATTTCGATGGTCAGGCAAGCAATCACTACCAAACTTAAAGGGTGCACTGATTAGAAAATATAATCCTAATAAATATATTAATCTACTATACAAAATGCTACAGTTAATACCAATGATTTTTACAAATTTGTATACTAATATATTCGCAGTAGAAGTGGATTTCGATGGTCAGGCAAGCAATCACTACCAAACTTAAAGGGTGCACTGATTAGAAAATATAATCCTAATAAATATATTAATCTACTATACAAAATGCTACAGTTAATACCAATGATTTTTACAAATTTGTATACTAATATATTCGCAGTAGAAGTGGATTTCGATGGTCAGGCAAGCAATCACTACCAAACTTAAAGGGTGCACTGATTAGAAAATATAATCCTAATAAATATATTAATCTACTATACAAAATGCTACAGTTAATACCAATGATTTTTACAAATTTGTATACTAATATATTCGCAGTAGAAGTGGATTTCGATGGTCAGGCAAGCAATCACTACCAAACTTAAAGGGTGCACTGATTAGAAAATATAATCCTAATAAATATATTAATCTACTATACAAAATGCTACAGTTAATACCAATGATTTTTACAAATTTGTATACTAATATATTCGCAGTAGAAGTGGATTCGATGGTCAGACAAGCAAATACAATATTGTTGTAGGGCGAATCGATCAGAAAATATAATTCTACTCTATCAACTTATTATATCATATGCTAAAGTTAATGCCAATGATTTTTACCGATTTGTATGGTAATATATTTACGGTAGAAGTGGATTTCGATGGTCAGACAAGCAAATACAACATTGTTGTGGGGCGAATCGATCAGAAAATATAATTCTACTCTATCAACTTATTATATCATATGCTAAAGTTAATGCCAATGCTTTTTACCGATTTGTATGGTAATATATTTACGGTAGAAGTGGATTTCGATGGTCAGGCAAGCAATCACTGCCAAACTTAAAGGGTGCACTGATCAGAAAATATAATCCTAATATATTAATCTACTATACAAAATGCTACAGTTAATACCAATGATTTTTACCAATTTGTATACTAATATATTCGCAGTAGAAGTGGATTTCGATGGTCAGACAAGGAAACATCGCGCTTATTGAAAGGGGAATCAGTTAAATAATAAAAATTACGTGTGACGCCATTTATGATGGTATGCAGGGAGGAAAGTAAAAGTGCAGGGGTCCGGTTTGTAATGAAACACGGTCCCAATGACCTGGCAACATGCGGTGCAGAGGTAACCTGAGACTTTAACGCACGGCAGATGATATCGTCGCTGACATCTACGTTAGCACGGTGAAGAAATACCAGTCCGTCTGAAGGGTTCGTCTGCTCCGACTCTTATCACTTCACGTTCGTCAAGTATTCTTATGAAGGGGGCAACACTGGCGAACAAGTGGAACGAAGTCGCTTTCCAGGATTATTTCAAATGGTTTTGAATGGTTTCATTATTTCAATTGCTTTTCAAACTTAAATGACTTTAATATAATATTAGCACGTAGAAAAAAGAATCGATAGCAAATGAAAGTGAGGGTGAAATATGATTTGCTGCAAAGCGTCGATTCAAAGTTGAAAAATGATTAAGGATTGCGACTTTTGTAATGGATCTCATTTTAGATAATAAGTTGTAATAAATTAGATTTTGGGCTACTGAAGTGAATTGCAATTTATATACCTTTCAATTCTAATCTTTTCCATAGAGAAGATATGAAAATGATAACAAATCTAAAATCAAATTACCTACTTTAATAAATTAGTTGTGATACAGATATTAGATGCAGATATTATTACAGATATTATTACAGGTTACTTTAGGACTACATTTACGGTATCCGCGAATTTTACGGATTCCAAATTTTATGTTTAAAGTTCAAGAAATCGTAAACATTATTTCTCAGCAATTTATGTCAACTTCGATTGATACAATGATGCGAATACATATTGTCTATAATTCCTTTCGCTTCTCCGCGACTCTCTAACTCCAAATATCTGTATATTACATACCTATTTTTCAGGAAATATCAAAATATGCTATCGAAGTCCGTAAATCTAGTGTTAGAAAGATCGAAGCTTAGAGAGAAAAAAATATTTCAATGGTGAGGAAAATGAGGATCGTCGCTGTATAAAAACGAATTGAGAATTTCCGAGGAACAGCCAAATCAAAATAAGACAGGAGCGTAATATAATGCGTGATGCATGGCCGCGGGAAGACGGAAACACGATGTTCGTAATAAAAGAATAAACTCGTTGGTATATAGGATCGTAAAGTCGGAAGCGGTTTACGCGCATGGGGTTGCATGGTGTAACGCGACAGGGGGGGGGGGGGGTGAAAGCGTTGAATATGCAATAACGTTCCGCATTTTCCTTGCATCCGTCTTTTTGTCTTCTTTTTTCATCTTAAGTCTCTCAGTTTTCAATCCACGTAACGATTTAAATATTAACTATAAGGATAATAATTTGCAAGAAATTGTAAATTGAGACATCATTAATTGCACTTACGTCAGATTTCAAGGAAATTAAAATATTTATGCTTTTATAAATTAAATATTATTTAATATTAGTTTTCTATTAAAAACAACATTATCGATTAATTTACAATTAGATTTTAACACTCTGTTGTCAGTTAATTGAATTATGCAAATTCAATGAACGTCTAGATCGTAATTAAGATCTGCCTTATTTTACGGAATTATTAATCAAGATTGATCATGTGAAAAATTGACTGTAATTATAAAGTTTTACCATTTCTTTTAAACCATACGTTTAAATGTTAATCACTTTCACTTTCGGCTTCCGATTGATTAATCGCGATATGCCTAAGTGCTTTATACATAAGTGTATGGTCCTGGTTTTTTTTCTGCAAAATGTCAATGTATTTTTTTAAAAGGACATAGTGTAGATAAAAATGGTGGAATTGCCTCGAAGGATAAGTTATTGAAGGCCCGATATGAGCCATCACGATCCGTTAAATTTTCCATTGCACTTGGAGACGAGGCTGCATTTTACTTTACGTCCGGTCTCCAGGCAGCAATGTCGCCTGAAGGTAAACATAGGTTGAAATGCTCCCTCAGGGACAAATGAAGTGGGCAAAATATGTGCGTGACAAAGGGAAAAAAGGAAGAAAATAGAATTGAAAGTCTTATTGCCGTCCTGTCCACCTATGTATTAGGTTGTTCGGAAAGTTCGTAGCACGTTAGACGTTGCGTTCTTTTGTATAATTGGTCGCATTGGAAGTGTATTATCCTTAACAAACTTTTGCCAAATAATAATACTCGTAGCCTAGGATGATCAAAAAAAAGGTAACATTTTTTTTTAGTCTATTACATCAATTTTATGTACGAATAAAAAAAGACAGCGAACATTAGACATTGCCTAAGATATTCTATTACTATAATTTCTTTCGATATTTGTAGATCTTTGTCGATGATCTAAAATTGAATACGCTACAAGTTAATTGAAAGACAATTACTCGCAAGAATTTAGTTCGAGGTAAAATGGAAGGAGCTGTTTATAAAATTTCCTCATGGTCATAGAATTACCAAAAAGCAAATGCTACGTGCAAAATTGTTCGATCAAACGATAATCGCACACTATTTTCCGAATAACTTAATCCAAACCTGAATCATTACGAATACGAAAAATTAGAATACTTTAAACTAGATGTTAAAAAATAAATTATTCGTTGTTTAGTTGAACATTTAAACTAATAATCACCATAAAAACACTAAGAAGTTAATTTCTATAATTAATTTATTTATTATGGATTGGTAATCAATTTTGAACGCTTTAGTATTTTTTATGGATCAATGTTGAACAGAAGTTCTTTACCTTTCAGTGAAACGATCAAGGATTCGGTTTCTACCTACGATTATCGAAGTGCAGCGAATTCTTAGGTACTCCGACACTACGGAGACACGTAATACTCTCACACATTTTCGCGACATGTGTGCGAAGCACGCTCGACCATTACAAATATTGAACTTGTCGGCGCGGTGTTCGACGAACGACTCCCGACTGAAAGGAACGATCACGTGCGATTGGGAATTGAGACGAGAATTAACGAATTTCAGCATGAAATTTACTCGTACGTCAATATAAACCCTTAAATCCTATAATCGATATCAATAAGAAAAGTAATTGCAATGGAAAGTTTTAATTATTATTGAAACTTAAATGAAAATTGTAGGGTTATTATTAGCAGTGGTCGACGGAAAATATAAATATCCAAAAACGTACTGTTATCCATCCTAAAGCATCCGAATGATATTAAAATAAAATTTGCTTAGACTGAAATTCCACTCATGACAAAAAACCATCGATCCCAAGGTTTTCGAACGATATTGAAATAAAATTTGCTTAGGGCTGAAAGGAGGATGTTAAAAAATGCCCATTTTTTGGCATCGCCTGGAAATGAAAAATTCACGCAGGATCTTTTAGAGTGTCCCTTACGGAACAAAAAATGTCCTTATCACTTTCCCGAGAATCGATGGGAAAGTTGTCAAATATGCGTTCAAAGTATGAATATATGATGATAATCGGACTTACGTATATATATTTTACATTTCGTCGTCTTCTTCTTCGGTTATCGAACTATCCTCGAAATATTTAACGACTTTTTATACGTCCTGCGATTACTTCGACAGTTTATTAATATTTTGTAATGAATTTCGATTAATTAACTTGTTTAACTGTTAATGGTTTCCGAGTTTCCACCACAGAGTATCGAAAGCCACGATCCGCAAGGAAAGTATCACCCGGTTCAAACTATTTTAATCGACAGTATCCGAGCGTCTTAGAAATGATTAATAAGAATCATTAATTAAAACTAATAAATCTTACTGACTAATAAATCAACGGACAAATGAATTAAGGGTGGTAATCGAACAAACTGGAAGTATATAATCATTGCTACATAGGAATAAATGGAAATTGTGAAGAATCAATGGAAATAGATATTGTAACTAAAATAATCAGATCTGTTTTCTTTTTTGGCTCTGGTATCTAATTCTTGTTTATATCTCAACCTCTCGTCGTCGCGACGTATCGGGAACGTGTTTATGGTGATGGTCGTATGTTGCAGTTTATATTGAACTCAAGATAAGAGCTTCGCTTCGTACGATTTAGCTTTTATTTCATTAGTCTGGTTTGTAGCTTCGAACAGTGCGAGTGTCAAATCATTGTCAGAGAGTTTTCTCAAATTCTATATAATAGCGAATGCAAAATGGAAAAGGTTTGTGCAAATTGTATTTTTGACAACTTTCCCATCGTTTCTCGGGAAAGTGATAAGGACATTTTTTGTTCCTTGGGAGACACTCTAAAAGATCCTTGCATGAATTTTTCATTTCCAGGCGATGCCAAAAATGGGCATTTTTTTAACACCCTCCTTTCACTCATGACTGATTTTAGGGGTTAACTTGCGTAATATTTGCATGTGGTTAAACAGTAATTAAATCAGAATCGCTAATAAGTTTTTATCTCATTACTATATTATAGAAATTTCAATTTTAGTCATTTTTAATTTCGAAACTAAGTTATTAAAGGGTTAACCCCTTCGGTGATGGTTAATCTTAATACATTGGCGTGTACGGAGTTTCACTATATGGATGATACCATTATATGTTTTCGTCAATTGTGATATTAATATCATTACGTTTATCAATGATTACAATAATTCTAAAGTACTTATTTAATATTTCCTTTCAATTACTTATTAATTTATGGGATTCAAATTTGCAGAAATTCCCAGAAATTAAATTGTTCTACTTTATCAGATAAATTCAATTAGTTTTGTTAAAAATGGGACATTAAATAAGTAGCCGAGTAATAAAATCGAGAAGGTTATAAATAATGGAGCTCAAATCGCGTTTGCTTCTAAGACGTTCAAATAATGCAGATATGATCTACTGAAACGGTTTAGCTAAGCTAGTTTAATTACATTTTTAATTGAAGGGTTTCAATGTACTTATTGAATTTTTTATATAATTTTTAGATAAATTACAAAATACTTAGAATTAGTTTTATGAGCTTAAGACAGCTATTCTACTTATTTAAAATTATTCATCCTATAGGTGAATATTTTCTGTGGAAATTCAATTTGCAATTTATCAAATAGAAGACGTGGACAATTTGTACAAACTTTGTAACATACACTGTAAAAGTAATTATGACTACAAGAGAAAATTAATTAAGCCGAGAATGGACTACCGAGACGAAGTCATTAAGGTCTATGGCTGCTGGATAATGAACTAACATTTCTTGAGAGTCATTTAAGCAAAGTATTAAAAGTGAATGAATTAATATGGTATGGTAAAATGATCAATTAACGCATTTACGTAGGTTACAGTGTTTTGTTTGCGATAAAAGTTACTATCATATGTATTGAAATATTACTCTAAAGCGTGATCTACATTATTGTATAAATTTGTTTTACTTATTCTGGCTATCGATAACAAAATTGCAAAGTTACACATAGGTGTACCTACAATCATATAGCATGGATCAATAAAAATTACTATTATGCATATATTCGAAATTATAAAAACAAGATTTTTGACTAACAGTTTTTGGATTGTAAATGATCGTGCAAATTCATGTTTAAGAAGAGAACAATTTTTCAATAATAATTATACTTAAATTATGGATGATGACGCACATTTCTATAAACACAATCTAAAAAGTAAAACTACCAGAGAGACTTCCACTTTACTTTGAATATTTTGTATGCTTTTACATATTTTATGTATCTTGTACTTTTGTTACATTTAAATTTCCCATAAATCTGCACAAATCCACAGTTTGGTTATTTAAAATCAAACACGCAATAATCATGTGCTTGCAACCAACTTTTTTACCCATATAAGAAATAATTCTTACACGCAAAATTTTCCTATTACTTTTATAATTTTAAACACATTTAAGGTGATACCTTTCGTGAACTTTTATTATTTTTTTTACAAACTGTATTCATAATAATTAATCACAATCATTCAACAGTCTACGCGAAGTTATCGATTAACTTAATTAAAATATTCTCATATACTACTTTCTTAGATCCTTTACCAAAAGTTAGTAGCTCTTAATAAATATTACATTATTTTAATCGTAATAATATAACGCGCGTCATTTAGTACGAAGTACATAACGAATTCTACTTTCTCTCAGGCTCTCAGTGGACAATTTCTGGTCTGTGGCAAAGAATTGGTTAAAATTTTGCGAAATACGGTCTGGTTCGATGCCATCTCTACTTTCCGGGACAGACTCGCGTCTCTTTTTGTCCCTGGCCGAGGACAGTGAGTTTACCGGACCGACAGCGTTTCTTAGAACATGCCAGAAGTGTCCATCAGTGGCTCGGAAACTTTGCTCGGGGAAGAAAGTGGTGAGCCCGTTGTCTTTGTGGCTACCGCTTCTCGGAAACCATCCAGCAAAATTCAGAAATCGTATTTCATAGAAGACGCATGCCCGTTCCCATCTGGAATGGCGTTAAATTTTTAGGAATCACCCTCGACCCTGACCTTTGTCACGTTGCGGATCTAAAAATATTGCATCCTTCCCTTTCCATTCCCCTTTGTTGGGTTTTTAGTAGCGCATAACGTTGGTCTAGGTTCAGGATGCAAGGAAATTTTTTATAGAGCAACAAGTTTGTGAATATTTGAAAGTGAAATGGGAAAATTGTTACGGAGTTTGTTACGAGATTAGTGATACAGATACCCAGCCCTTTCAATCTTTAGAATTTGGATCATCTAATGATCAGACTGTGGCTGTTCGTTTGTTTATGACAAATTTCAATGGAAAGGAAAGAACAGAGTTCACGTAGTATGGAAAAATCTACAAAATTCTAAGAATAAAGTATTTAAATACATTTTATAATAAGTAAGGGATGAAATTAATCGCGATTATTAAAATCTACGTACAATTTCGCAATCTACGAATGATCGTAAGAGAATACATGCAAGTTTCATGATTTTTAAAATTTCAATACATTAATAAAGTCGTTCAAAGTTCTAGCAAATATACTACAAACAAATCGCAAACTATACTTTTGCTAAAAAATCACAGAACACCGGATCGCGTGACATTTTTGGTACACTTCAATTTCGTGTAACCTATGAATGAACTATATTCTATTTGATAAGGTTCCTTGAACAAATATATTTTAATTCTTCTATGTCTTAAATGTTCTAAAATATCCAAAAACCTCATTTCGTCAAGATGCATCACTTCCGCTAGTAGTTTTCGTTGACTTACCACGTATAATAATATTTTTTATGAGAAATACACATCTCGGTATTGAAATAATTTTTCTTTCATTTCCTTTTGCGTTGTACGAAGGAATCGCGTAATAAAGATAATAACGTAACATTATACAAGCTATTTTCATCGAATAGAGTTCCCAAACATAGCTCCAATTACGCAACATAATTCGTATCACGAATTTAAAACCGACCGTACATGTACGGCTGTACTCGTGAAAAAGTTAACAATCAAAGAACCATTCCAAGCATCTCCACTCCCAAATTTGTCACTTTATTTTTAAAAAAACTCACTCTTATCCGTTCTGATGACTCCACTGTCCCAATTGTGGCTAGAATCGATACGCTTCCGAATAATTCGCATTAGACAAATGTATAATATATCCGCTGCATAAAAATAATTCTTCTATAGGGGTAACGGCTTCAAGTGCCGATAGGGCAAATACATTGGCGTAGCATGGTCGAGAAACGCATGACCTCTGAACACCGCTAAATCAACACCACTGATCTGACTTTCGCGGAGCGAAGCCAGGCAATTATTTGCCCCGAGATTTATGAGTTTGTACGGAACGGACAGCATCGGCTTCTTCTTCCTCTTCTTCTTCCTCTTGCATACACACATGATCTATCTTTCTCCCTTGAACTCGCTTATTCGTAAGAGAAACGCTCTCCTAGCACGCCTTTCTTTCCCCGCGCTCTTTGACTTCATTTATCTCGGACGCACTTGTTCACCCGGCCAGGAATCACTTTTCGCATCGTAATTACACGTGGCCGCGCAATCTCTCAATAATTCAATCGCGCGGATGATTGCGCACTCGCGAAATACCGTCCGTTCGAATTGCATTTTTAATTCCATCCACTGGTTAGTTCCTTGCCTTTTCTCTATTCATCGCAGCCATGATATCCGTGATTGGTAATTGCTAGACGGGATTTTTTCTTAATCTTTCCGTGAAATACGATAGTTTGATGGACGCTTTTCTGGTTTCTTCGAGTAGGAGAAGAAGATAATTGCCGTGAAACGTTTGAGGAAAGAGATACGTCCTTTTCTTTTCTTCTTTTGGCATACAACAGTTTACGGCTGCTATTTTTCATAACGGGTTAGTTTTTACTTTATTCACCCCGCTTCTGCGTTTTCAGATCGGTGTAGTAGATTAGGTAGAAAGATATCGTGGGAAAATTAATTGGTTACTCGGGGGGTTGAAACGGTTGATCCTTTGGTTCTCATTAAGAAATTCAAGATTTCAATAGGTATTAAATTGTTCGGAAAATTCATAAAGATCTTTTTAGAAACAGTCGAAGGTAACGTGTGCACGTTAACATTTTAGTAAATAATTTAGCGTGTAGTATTTATCGTTTGATAATTGTATAACTATGAAAAAGCTTTATAATCACCGTTTTCAAAATGTTCGCGTACTTTTTTTCTCCGAAATTAACTTAGGTAAGCAATTCTTTTAGACTTCTAATTTGTTCAATTTCTAGTCATTACAAAAACATTAAGTTGTTTAGAGTTGTCTAATGAAAAATGTTGCTTTTGCTTCTAACAATGCATTGTTCATTAATTATTGGATTTTAAGTGGCCAAAAATAAGAACAATATTTGTTCAGATAAAAAATGTTATTATTTAGCTACAGCTCATAAAATACAATCCCCTTCCAGTTTCCACAAATTACGCAACACAACTGAATATTATCGACAGCGTTACAAATTATCCGAACAACCGAATAATTATATATGATTACGTATTAGTTTCGCTCTCCCATCGCGTTGACTTTATTAAAAAAAGATAAATTCCTTTATTTTTGGCAATGCTTTAAAATCAGGTGTTCCATATTATCAACGTTTACCGTAGCTCTAACTTTGTACGTTCCCTTGTAACTAGATATTTTTAATCAAAATCGTGCCGCTCGATTTCAATGTATTCGAAGCGAGAAAGTTTCGCGGCGGTTTCTTCCGATATGAAGATCAGAACAGTGGAAGCGGCAGAAGAATGAATATAAGCTAGAGGTTACGAGCAAGGAAGTTTTTTATCGCGTTTTTACGTCGCATATGCTTGGCCCCAGGGCGCCAAACGATACTTCTAAGGGACCGGGATCAACCCCCTTCGCCTTTCCACTTACTTGCAGTGTAAACAAATTAAGGAATCGTCCACGGCGCCGGTTTACGACTACCTTCGCCTACAATACATGCAATGAATCTTTTATGCGCCCGCTGCGAGCAAGAAGCGGAACGCTTTTTACCATTATCAGCGGTTTCAGTAGTCGGCGTTGGATTTTGTAAAAAAGAAAAGAGTGCAAAATGTATGATAAATAGGGAAAATGTAGAAATAAAGAAACGAAATAAGGAAGAGTTGTGCGAAAGTTAGTTGAAAAGTTTGTGGAAGTTTATCCGTGAAGGTAGATCTGTTCGAGTAAACTTCGTCAATTTTGAAATTGATTTTGCCGGCTCTTGAAGATATATCTTGAAAGTTTGTTCGGTAAATGTTATTTGTTTCGAAGAAGCTACGGAATTATTGTTTAGTTGTTGGGCGGAGTTTTATTAATTTCCAACCTTCTCTTGTCATATTTTATTCACTTTGAAATGTTCCTCTTCTGAGAAACTTTTATCATATTTCTTCGACAGATACAGATTCAGATCAGTAACGGATTCGGAATATAGTATGCATACTTTGGAGATGTTTCCCGATTTTCATCTCTGCTTCAAAATATACTTCTTCGTCAAATATAGACGCGTATCAATTTGAAAACCAATTTTCAATTTTCAATCTTCTACATTCTATACCAAAAGTCAATATTGTTATTCAAATAACCATTTCTACAGAAAAACTCCTATTTTGAAATATCATGGAGGTTTTGGATTCGATAATTTTTAATGTAAAAGCACCGATTTAATTTTTATACCTAATATTTAAGTATTTATATTGCATTCACTGAGATTTTTATAGAATATTAGGTTTTCAATTTTGGACCACTAAGAGGCAAAAGTTGCTCATCCACGCTTTAGAAAATTAATTTATCATTTTTATTATCTCTATATTATACCTGTCTTCATACCTGCAATCCTAAACAGAATTTCATATTTGTACAAATAAAATTACAGAAACGAGATCTAAATATGGGGTTATTTAATCCCCGAAATACCATAATTTGTATCTTACTTTTAACATTTTCTGTATTTTTTAATACCATTTGCATCCTGTATTTTTTTACACATCCAATTTTCCCAGAAGTGCATAAAGATACACAGTCACGAAATAACAAAACTCGTGCTTTACTTTCTATTATTAAACCGCAACTTCCCAATTCATTCTAAAATATCCTCTACAACCCTTTCGAAGACAGCGAAGCAACTTTTCGAAAGACTTCCCCCAATTCCAAGCGATCTGGACCTATTAACATTGCACCAGAAGCCAAGAACTACGATCGGGCAAGTAAAACGAGGGCATTTGCAGTAATTATGACGCGATCAGGGGGTGAGTCTGTCGTTTCGCGGTAGAAATGGGATTCAAAGGGGGACCGAGCTGATTCGTCGTCGGTGGGAAGGTACGAGACCTTCGGGGCCGTAGTTTTAGGGGCGACCCCGGCCTCTTATTGCTCCCCGAGTGGCCGCAAAACGAACTTTGATCAAATTCTACTGCGGCCGCATAAAACTGACCGGTTCGCCGGCCGTCCCGGGTTATGGACCCGATAAATGATTCATCCATACGTTAGATACGACTCGATACCGGTATGTGTTTTCCCCGAGATGTACCTTCGATCGCGTCCAACAGTCGGACGGATCTTTTCGATCGCGATGTGTGCGTGATGATCATCGTCCAGACCTTTTACGACTCGCGCTAAGTCCACGCTGGCGTTTTTCTATCGGTACTTCAGCTAAGCTGCTAAATCCGCTTGATGGAAGCTCGTGTAGCGATGGAATTGGTCCATTCCGTGCGTTTGTGCACGCGGGGTGTTTAATGGGGTTGTTTAAGGTGCTTTCTTTACGATTCACGGCGAGGCATTGATTTCGGATTGGATTAAGCTGGGTTTTGTTCGTTGAGTTCGGGTGTTTCGGTGTCACGTTCGGTTTGCAGGGACACGTTATCGTTACATCACGTGAAATCGCATCAGCTCGGATGGCAATCGTAAGGTAAGAGACGGAAATAGCAACAATAATTTCTATTAATGTAATTGCGTAATGTGTTACGATAGTAGAATGAAGAATTTTAGGTTTCAGATTATTGTATGAGATTATATTAAGCGTCTTTTAGTAGCAGATTATTTAGAATGGTAAGGTGCAAGGAAAGTAAATCTTCACCTACACTATTTATAGAAAATCTCCCAAAATCTTCAAACATGCACTGCTGTAAGTTTACATAATTTTTATGAATAATTGCGGATGGGCCATTATGAGCACCTTGGTAATTTTAGTATTAAACACAATTTATAATACAATTTAAAGGAGAAATATCATTCGTAGACAGCGAATTTTTATACAAATTCATATGTTTCTTAACAAAATTGGAAACCCTAATGGTAGTTTCATCCAGCGGATTCAATAATTTGTATTTTAATTTAAATGCTTTGCACATGTTTGCATATTAGTCGCATTTTATACCGTTCTGCGCAATTATATTCCCTATGGGTACCTAAAAATCCACAGATTGGTCAGTCCGAGTGTACTTCAAAACCGCTTACCAAAGAAAAAAAGAAAACTAAAAGAAACCTTTGTTGCGGAAATGCCGTGGAAAAATCTTCGCGTGTCCCATTTTACGGAAAATCGTCCCTCGAAACGTATCAATCCAACCCTCAACATTTTACCCAACGGGAACAAGCATAGAAGGAAGTTATTTTCCACGAGGCAAGAGACCATTACGGCCAGCTAGATAGTTCACGTGAGATATTTCTTTCAATATAACGGAACATCCGTCAGACTTTGGTCGGAGGCTCTCGCGGACAATCTTGCAGAAACAATTCCGCAAGATGTCTGGAATGCGACGACCTCCGGCCAACGGGATCCCCGGATCACAGAACTGACCATCTCCTTTGCATAATGACGCTGTGTTCCACCCTTGAGCTAAGTCGCCGGGTACGTTCGACCCTGCGTCGAAAAGCGCGCGTCCAGCCCCCCGAAAGGGCAGTACAAGGGGCCACCCTAGCGCACGCGACGCTTACATGCTGCAATAATAATAATATCTATATACGATGGCCAGCAGCGTCGCAGCGCGTCATTCCCGAAGCTTCTTCGTCTGTGGTGCACGTGGATTTCATACATAAGAATGGGCCACTGTGCCGCGGATCAGCATTCAATTGTATCGAAATTTTGCTGGGCGGAATCCAACTTCAATTTGGGGCGGAATACTTTGTTGTACGAGCGTTGGTGTATGCACGGTACTGTACGTAGTCTTACGATCGCTTATTAAAAATATATAGGTTGCAAATGAATTTAAACGTGACCAGTGTTATTTTGATCGTTTTTCGGTTCCTTAGAAAAGTATTCTATTTAAGAAGTTTTGTTCGTGACGATCGAGGCTTTGAGGATGGAAAAGGGCACATACGCTAAAATGTTATTTAGGGAAAATTGATTTCGAAGTTTTCGTTAAGGTATTATTTAATGAAAAGTAATACAATGATAAAGACCGAATTTTTTTTAAGATACGGTAATATTGTATTGCTTTTTTTAAAGTAATGCATTAATGAAAACTTTGAAATTGATTTTCGCGAAATGATATTTTGGCGCATGTGCCTTTTCTTCGTCCAATGCCTCGATTGAAATCCATCAAATTAACGGGTTCCATAAATCTAGTATTAATATGTATCGAAAATTAAAGACTGTGCTTCTTAAATCATTCGGGGAGAAACTTAAAACAGCTGAGAATCTTAAATTAAAAAGAACTAGAGACCGTTGTGTTCTTTTTTTATTTAATGTTTAATTTAACCAACGTTACAGGATCGGATAAAACGAATGAAATGCAAATGAGAAATTATGTTCGGTTAGTTGGCGTCTTCGAAAATTAGAGAGGCCCTGCAACGTTTCGCGTACACCCGCCGCGTTTCTTTCGCTAATTTAAATGTCAAAGCAAATTGTTTGATTATTTGCTATGCAAATGAAATTGTTTAAGACGAGGCTCGAACTCGAAGTCGATGGCGAGATGGTACCTGGACCAACACAGCTACGAAGCCAGGGATAATTCCGTCGCGTTAATTGGATCAAGGAGCCGGATTGAGGAGCGATCCTCCTTCGGTCTTGCAGCGGGGGACTCCAACCCTAGTTTAATTATGCTTCTCGAGTTTCGAGCATGTCGCAATAATAGCGATACAATCCGCGGCACCCGTTCTAGTTATTATCTATTCGCTTTCGAGAAACGTGCCGATCGTATCACGGCGATAAGAAACATTGTTAGTTGAATGATTAATAAATTGCAAATATCGAACGATTAATTTAATCGATAGATTAAATCAAACGTACATTAACCCCTTGTCTCACGATTATTTTGCTATCCGCGCATGCTGGTATTAGCTGATTACTGATTTCGTATCACGTCACGTACAAATCATTCGAATATTATAGACGATAGTTGTTTAATAAGCCACAATCTTACAACGCGAAGCCAAAGTTAGAGATCGAGTTACGTTTCAACCTCCATGCTATGCATTTTTGTTGAATGTGTGTCATAATTCGTTTAGCACGAGTGTAACTCATTATTGAAAGACGACGGGTTAAATTTATCCTAGAATATTTTTAATTGACTTTACTCTCTTTCTATTACTTAATATAGGATAATACTGTTTGTTTTTCCTTTTTAATGCAAAGCATTAACAGTACCACGGAATTAGTTGCATTTATTATAATTGCATGTGCATGTTTTACTTGCAACGTATAAATTATATTTATCGTAGTAAGAAATCCTCAAAAACGTGCAATTATAATAAAAGTGATACGAAATGAATTATATCGATGATACTTGAATAAATTAGTTTAATCGATCGGTGAAATTTATTTTGAACTTCTGTTCACTGAATTCACTGAATTTGATATATTGTATTTATCAGCTGCATATATTAACCTTCAACTATCTTTTTCGTATTACTACTGGAGACGTGACGTCATTTTGACTTAAATAAAGAACTTAGATAAAGGCACATTCTACTGATATTAATACACTATTACTTGTTACTCTCTAAACGATTTTATTACATTTGTAACATTATATAAACGAAACACGTTTTTTATTAATACAATTACGATACTGGATTTTATTTTTCTACGCTTAACATTAATACAACAATACGCTTCGATACAAAATTAATAATTGATAGGATAGAAGTAAGTTAACCGTTGTTATAGCGAATTATGCAAACTTTTACCAGACAGATTACAGTAGTTATTTAGTTATGCGGAGTCAATTTACCTTCACATCAGCACTATTGCAGTGATACAGAATCAATTTGATGTATGTCATCACTAGCAATAAGGAGTCAATTTGACGTACGTCATCAGTTGAAGGTTAATGTAAATAAAGCGTAAAAATACGTGCGACACTGTAACAAGTTCCAGATAATTAAAATAAATTACCGATAAAATGTACCCTATTTCTGTTATCATTTCAATTTGATGTACCTTGAATTTCACTTCTCTTCAATATTAAATCTTATCCTCTTCTTTTTCCTTCTCCCTTATTTTTTCAATCGTATGATCGGTGTTTATTAACAGCAGCATTTTCCCGTATTTCTAATTTGCATTACGGATCTGCGCCTTTACCGCGACATATTTATAATAATGTTACGCATTTATCGTAAATAATCGTTTCCATCGCGGAACGCTGAACGAAGTTTTCCGAAAAAGGACAGTGTTGACGTACTCTTATAGTTTTGTGCATCGTTGTATCAACGAAATTGGCGTTTTTAACATTGTACGCCGCTCGTTATGTCCCCGATTTGCATAATTATCATTGGTGACCTAAAATGGTAGACTCTGAAAATCTCTTTTCGACTTTTTCCCTTTTCCTCCCCTTTTCATCTTTTATATTTCTCGTTTCGCCATCTTAATTTTATTCACTCGTAATGGTCTATCTATCTTTTCCAGAGAAGAGCGGCTGAGAGAAACGACCGTCCGAGGAAAAATTGCACGCCGCGAACGAGTATTATAATGAATTTCACGGATAAGGATCGCGCGTAAACTGAGCAACGACAATTTTAGGAGGCTATGATCGCCCCATGAATATTCATTCCAAAGAGAGCAACCTCGTGATTCCCTCGCCTTTATAATTAGTAATCGAACCCGACGCGACGTACAGGAAAAGAAAAAGCTCCGCTTATTGGTATGCCTTCGTTTTAATCATCCTTGGTATGATGCTGTCAATATCCATGTAATTACTGCCGATTAACAGTGATTAATAATAATAAACGTAGGATTTCTTATGTGACATTTAATAAGCAATTAACACTAGACAGAGCAACCAGAGCTAAATGATCTCTTAATAAATAAAGTTAAGGAGAAATGGATTGTAATGGGATACTAACACAGGATATCGTATAACTGATATAACCAGCGAGGAAACGATTTTATATGGAAACATAAACTAAAGGTGTAGCATACAATTTTCTTGTTTTAAGATTCCGTTTTCGAGAAAAGCAAGTTTCAACATTCGTTGGATGTGCGAACATTTTATTTCTCCTAATCGTTGAATTTTGTCGGAATATACTATCCGATTCTGTATTCTTTAAGGTAAGCAATTTAATTATCTGGAAACTGTACACTTCGTTCCAATTATTCATTACGTTTTAACTAATCGTTTTCTGTTGCATTGATCATTATTATTAGCGATTCAGTTGAAACTATCGATTGAGTTTTATCATTTTTGTAAAATATTGATTTCGCCTTTAATATTCTGGCATTAATAGTATTATTCTTACTCTTGATTACCGAATACAGCGGAAGCAATTAATATACGGTGAAGTATATCGCAATATTTGCAATTTTTTAATTTTAGATGTAGATGAATTTTCGCCTGTGCTTAAAATAATAGTAGAGTAATTTTTAGCAATTGCTTTTAGGGTATAAGAAAAGTACGATTAATAATATTAATTCTGGAAATTATAATGCTCCTAGTGTTAAATTATTTTCTTAAAAAATTCTGATTTCCGCAAAATTTTAGGTAACATAATTATTAAAATTTAATTATGTAGCATTCTGAAACATTAAGAGACGAAAAGTTTCGCATAATTTGAAATATTAATTCAAAGATAATTAATAGAAGTCAAATGTTTCACTGTTTCGAATGATTGATGGTTTTCAACTGTTCACTTTGTAGTCCAGGTCAATGAATGCTAATAGTGACCTGCGCAAAGTAAACTTTGCATTATTAACAGGATCCCTGGCTCATTCATTAAACGGAGATGCATGGTGCGAACATCTTAGAAATATGTTCGAAATTTACATATCTTTCGCGGATCATTATTCAAAGTCACGCGGAATTAATGTTAATGTCACAAATATGTGCAGAGTTTCTTGTTTCGTTCATCATTATCATCTCTAAACGACAGCGGACAGCTTTTATTATATACAATAGCTAATTAAAAAATTAATCATCTTTACCGTTTACTAGATACAAGAAATCATTAATAATTTTTAATAAATAAGAATCTAATAGTAATCCTTTTATCAAATTTATATTCACAGTATCGCAATATAATTACAAAAAATTAAACTTGTATCTTATCGCACGTTATATTGATTTACATTACGAAAGCATGGAAGCTTTTTCATTCCTTTTTGCTTTCACCTACACCATTTTCATAATTACTGGTATATAGTCAACTGTATTAATTTTGCAAGGGTTGAATATTAATCATGAAGCTAAATAATCAAACTAAATAATTGTGGAGGATATAAAAAGTGTAATTGAGATGCTGAATAATTGCAAGCAATTTTATTGGCCAAACTTAGAAATCGTTTTGAATGAAATGTAAGCACTTGTGAAGAAATCATGAAACTAAATAATAATCAAACTAAATAATTGTGGAGGAAACAAAAAGTATAATTGAGAGGCTGAATAATTGCAAGCAATTGTATTGGGCAAACTTAAGAATCGTTTTGGATGAAATGCAAGCACTTGAGAAGGAATCGTGAAACTAAATAATAATCAAACTAAATAATTGTGGAGGATATAAAAAGTGTAATTGAGATGCTGAATAATTGCAAGCAATTTTATTGGGCAAACTTAAGAATCGTTTTGGATGAAATGCAAGCACTTGTGAAGAAATCATGAAACTAAATAATAATCAAACTAAATAATTGTGGAGGAAACAAAAAGTGTAATTGAGAGGCTGAATAATTGCAAGCAATTGTATTGGGCAAACTTAAGAATCGTTTTGGATGAAATGCAAGCACTTGAGAAGGAATCGTGAAACTAAATAATAATCAAACTAAATAATTGTGGAGGATATAAAAAGTGTAATTGAGATGCTGAATAATTGCAAGCAATTGTATTGGGCAAACTTAAGAATCGTTTTGGATGAAATGCAAGCACTTGAGAAGGAATCGTGAAACTAAATAATAATCAAACTAAATAATTGTGGAGGATATAAAAAGTGTAATTGAGATGCTGAATAATTACAAGCAATTTTATTGGGCAAACTTAAGAATCGTTTTGGATGAAATGCAAGCACTTGTGAAGAAATCATGAAACTAAATAATAATCAAACTAAATAATTGTGGAGGAAACAAAAAGTGTAATTGAGAGGCTGAATAATTGCAAGCAATTGTATTGGGCAAACTTAAGAATCGTTTTGGATGAAATGCAAGCACTTGAGAAGGAATCGTGAAACTAAATAATAATCAAACTAAATAATTGTGGAGGATATAAAAAGTGTAATTGAGATGCTGAATAATTGCAAGCAATTTTATTGGGCAAACTTAAGAATCGTTTTGGATGAAATGCAAGCACTTGTGAAGAAATCATGAAACTAAATAATAATCAAACTAAATAATTGTGGAGGAAACAAAAAGTGTAATTGAGAGGCTGAATAATTGCAAGCAATTGTATTGGGCAAACTTAAGAATCGTTTTGGATGAAATGCAAGCACTTGAGAAGGAATCGTGAAACTAAATAATAATCAAACTAAATAATTGTGGAGGATATAAAAAGTGTAATTGAGATGCTGAATAATTGCAAGCAATTTTATTGGGCAAACTTAAGGATCGTTTTGAATGAAATGCAAGCACTTAGGAAGGCTGCCAGGGTTCGTCATTGGAAACTGGAGGATGTAGTCAGAAGGGCGACGAGAGTCACCCTTTCGACCGCTTTCCACGGCCACTAGCTATTTCTCTCACTCGAGAGAGCACTCCGCGCAATCTGCCGCCCCGCATTTGCATACATAAGCTATTAAGCAGCTCTTTTCATTTCCTCCCGTTTATGACAGTTTAGTTAGAATAATGTTTTACAAGATTGCCGCGCGAACACTGCTCCGTCTAATGACATTTCTCCATCTGATTAATGCCCTTCCGCCTTATCGTTCACCGGCACCACCGGTATGATTTAAACGACGTTTGGAAATCGATAAAGAGAAATCGAACTGGCCCTGATATTTTATAAAATATTGTTTGCAGGGCAAGGTAATTGATTTATCACGGGCAAAGAATAATTCTAGCAATTATTATTAATTCTTCTATTCTGGGCTATAAACATTATGCTAACTGTACGGTAATTATATTATATCTCTTTTCCATATGTATCAAACAATGCATTTGCATATTCGAAAGTATTTACCAATATATCCAAAGTTAGTTGATAAATACAATTTTGATAAAATATCAAACGCAAAAGTTACATAAACCGAAAAATTCTGTTGAGACACAATAGATACTTAAAAAAGTGAAAGAGGAATTTTTATTTCCTTATTTTACATATATATATTTTTAGTGGAAGAACATAATTTAATTGTTCCAATATTGTGATACTATAATGATGAAAATATCAGAAAGATTTGGAAAAGTAGAACGTTAACCTTTTCCTAGCCAAATAATTTGTTTAGTAAAAAGTTTATAGTCTGCTGATTGGATCTCTAATTATGATTAAATGTAAACTGTGATTAATGTTTAAGTACTCAAGATACATGCGTTCTATGAGTAACGGAAGTGCTAAACAAACTAAAAAAAGTTGTGTTGAAATTTTACAAAATCGTCTTCTTAGAAGGGTTAATGTTCTCCAATTTTTCTAAAAAATTACTGCTTCGTTTAACGTTGGTATTTCTGTATGTACAAATTTAGTTATTACTTGAATTGTACAAACAAAAATTATTTATTGTACCTAAAAAATTTGATTCCTACGAGAATTTCTCTAACGTTTAGAAAAGAAACCCCTAATAATATTTGAAGAATTTTCAGTGAAAATTCTTATTTTGTACGCGACAAGCTTTTATTAATTTGTATCGACAGTTTCGAATGAACTTGACGAGATATTTCTTGAAATTTTAACAAGAACCGTAAAATACTTGTAGAATTTCAAGTGAAAATTCTTCCTTGGTCGGTAACAAGTTTTTACGAGTCTCTTACTATATGAAGGTTTTGTAAAAGATATTAAATAATTCGTGGAACAATACGTCTGAGCAATGTGTCGTCTTGATGCGCGAGAGACTGACGGTACGTTTTTATTGTCCTTTTTATGGACACGGGAGGACTCGTTTTGAAGGCGCGTGTCATTATTTACGACGTTGCCTCTATTTTAAAATGATACCGCGGCTTAAGACACGAAATTTATAACCGCGAACAAGCCATACGCGTTCCTTTGTTGAACCGAGAGCAATGTTTCGAGATATCCGTAACGAATACGCGGCACTTGTAATTCATGAGTTCCCGTAACATTATGTGCTAAATATCTCTCGTTACTCTTACTCCGCCGTAACCACGAGACTTTACACCATTTCCGATGTAATATCGCTGTTTCCTTACGTAACACGTGCACCAAAACTTTATGCAAAATTGGTATTAAAAAACGAAAAATTAACTGGCTGCCCGGTACGTGTATATAAAATAAATTTAATTGGATTGCGTTGACGAATCGCGCTTTTACAAAATGTTACATAAATGGAAACGTTAAATCTTATTAACGTTATGCTACCGCTGAAAATAGCATGCATCTGGTTCATTCGGTTTTTGTAAAATGTTACGCGTTTAGTGCATTTCGAAATTTTAGTTCGTCGAATTGAAACGAAAAATGGGGAAACGAGCAAACGTAAAAGCAGAGTTGGGCAAGTTTCATCGTTAAATAATAATAGAATAGAAAATGACGAATAAGTTTTTTATTTAGTTACTATTTGTAAATAAAATTAAATAAGTTATTGGTCATTTTTGTATTTGTTATTTCGAATGAAAGTTGCTCAACACTGCACGGGAACAATGATTTTACGTCTGTTTACGTTCGATATTCCGCAAAGATTTAGAAACTGAAACGATAAATGCAAATAAGAAATGACGAATAATAAATAATGAATAACTGCTATAATAGATAGTCAACTAATAGTTAATTATCTATTTGACATTTTTATTTAAATAAGATTTCCTCTGAATAATGCTCGACACTGGTGTAAAGTAATTTACACATAAAATAGGACAGAAAAAATTAGAAACGAAAATTCAAATAATATTATATATTTTAAATATTTGTAGAGCTGCCCATCCCTTTAATAGCATGAAAATAATGAATATTTCTTCAGAGACATGGAATTTTATATTATCTTATTCTACTGTTTCATTTTCAGCTTTTCTGGGGGGTTGTATGAAATGGAATTTTCGAAAATGGAAGTATGGAAAAAGCCGCAGAAGAGAGATAAGATGTATGCAGATTCCCCGTAGAACCGATACAATATTTACAGGACTTTCAATGTTTCAGGAGCGCAGTAGCCTACTGTATTATTTATGCTCCATTGCTTATGAATAACTGCTTCTATCCGAAACGCATACGTATCTGGACCTAAAGTGGAATTTATATCGCGGCCGTTTCTCTTTCTCCGCCAACGTTTTTGATTATTCGTATTCTTCCCCTTAAATCAGGCTGAAGCGAGAGTTTCTGTCATTTAAAAGAATATTAACAGGCAGAAGTAAAATCTACCTGTTCATTTTGATCCAATAAAATCATGTTGACAAATATAGTTAAGTTTAAAAAATCATTTTTTTTACGAAACCCTTAAAGAATCCCTGAAATACTTAATTCCTTTATATTTCCAATACGTATTTCAATATTAAATAATAAAAATACAGATGGATTGTATAAAAATTGTTAAACATTCAAGAAAGCATTGTGAAAGTTCCACGTAAACATTGTACATATTTTATTCGTATCCTAATAAAACTCGTATTAACTCTTTTACAAAATAAAAGTTTTTCTGCTATAATTTTTGTAATATTTCTAAACAAATATATTTCATCCTCCAATCCCTTAGAAACCGAAACTAATTATTTTATTTCCTATTCCATAAAATATTAAAAAATCTCATTTCCTGTTAACATTGTAATATTTTCAAAGAAACACATCTCACTCGAACCTTTAGAAATCATCAACAATCATTTTATTGTTAAGCCTTGAAAAATTGCATTCCTCATTAACATTGTAACACTTGTAAAGAGACACAAATCATCTCATACCTATCGAAAAATTACCACCGATAAATTTACCATCCTTTCTATGGAATCTTAAACATTTTTTCCTTAATATAATTAATCCTTTTATCAATTTTAACATGGCTGAACAGCGAAACAGTGACTTTGATAAATACAGTGACTTACTGAAATCGATCAAATAGCAACACTATTACAAGGTTATTATAAACATTTTCTTTGTTACAAATGCAACAATATCATTGTAATAATTTAAATCGTAGCTGGCAATTTCATTTTAACTAAATAAGTATCTGATCAATTTTGCGAGCTACTGTATATTTCAAAACATACTTCAATAATAAAGATGCTTATAAGTTATCAAAAATATTGCACCTAATATTCGAGGAAACATTTCCAAGGTATTATCATTATATCTCAACCCTTTAATTTCTAAGAATTTCAACCTAGAAACAACTATTTTTTCACGAATATTTGCAGGATATTATTCTTGAATCTTACAACGTGAATTCTTATCCTACGCAAAGCGAAATCAATGCAATATACTCGTCGATCTGCATAGCATAGAAACAGTGTTTCCATTTTATCAACGAGCAACACGTTTCAGAAGCAAGCTATGGCGTGATCGCGGCGAGATTTCATTAGAGGGCCGGTGATATCGCGGCAGAAAGAGAAGAATAATAAGTTGAAGTGCAATTAATAAACGTTCTCGATCGACGTCGTATATCAGGATGGGTAATTAAGCGCGTAACTATAGAATCTCGAGGCGTGGCCCATGCCTGGCTAACCTGTTGTGCACCGCGACGAGGGAGGGCGTATTATTAGTTGCAAGACGCTATAAATATAATCCGTTACGAATTAAAAGAACCTCCCTAACCTTTATTACAACATTTTTAATTACTGTGAAATGGCCTGAAATTTTTTCATCCCTCCCCCCTCCCCCTCCTACCTCACTGCTTGCTTCCACTTCGTTTATACGCTTACGAGCTGTGAGAAAACGCGTAACTGCTAATTAAACCGAACGCTTCAAATGCCGAACACCGCGTTAAATCGCCACCCTTCGCAATACCACCCTCTCGCTACTTTCTTTCTCTTATTTTCAGGGGCTATATTATTCACGGATGTAAGCCACGTCGAATTTGTTAAAATAATCAGTTTCAAATGATTAGGCGAACAAATTAATTCGAAGCCTTCACCGTTTTGAACTCTGGGTATCTTTATCGATTCGAAATGGCTACTTTACTATTTTTCGAGTGACGAGTTTGCTCAGCTAATTGTGAAAATGCTGAAACATTGTTCAATTTTTAGCGAAGAAATATTGAATCTCGCGAAATTTTGAAGGCTTAACATTAATTTATACATTTAATAAAATAATGTTTCGTTGGGTTTCGTATAGATTCTGTTTTTAATTTTAAGTAATTTGTTACGAAGTACGTTTTTAATAATTATGCATTAATTGCATTAACTATAAATGAAATGAATACATTTAACATTAAGTTAATTCAACATTTCATCATTGAATCGTTGTAACTAATCAATACCTACTTTGATTACAAATACTTCAATTTCCTCGGAATTCGTAAAGCTTTCTTTACTCGAATGTTTCACAAATTTTCAATGAACAAATTTTACCAACCTTTTCCCCTACCCTGTAGCAACATTCTTCTATTAATACAATTAACCTTCTAATAATCTTCCCCAAAACGAAATCTCTGATAATATAATATAATAAAAATTTCAATCTATCCAGCTAAATTATTTCCGAATAAAAATTTCGCATCTCGAGTGTTTCTCGAAGAGGGCCAAGGTGCGGATTCTAGTGGAAGGAAAGCATGTGCGTTAGCGTTCGCATCGTTTGCATATCCTTTTGTAGCGGGCCTCCACGGAGGAAGAGTGTAATCCGTTTCAGTCGCTCAGTTTATTCTGCATTGTGTTAATACACATACAATGGCCGCTCGCATAAGATACGGTGTGTGCATGTAGACCAGACGCGCGACCTATTCAAAAGGTGAGTATGCAATTGAAGAAAAATGCATGTCCTCTCGTCGGACCGCTCAAAAGCTCGGGAAAGCATTTCCATACATTTACAATTCTATTATGCATTTCTTTATGACGCTGTCGTTATAATAAGCGTCGAACGAACGGGGAGGCTTATTAGCAGTTATCGGTCAACGTTCTCCTAACAATGCTTCTATTTTTTTTTTCTCTCTTTCTTTTCTTTCTTGCAACTTTTGCAGTCGACTTACGGCCTTAGACTTGAACTATTTTTAGGCGAGTGTAAATTTAGAACTAGTGTTAAACGCTTCCCTGCGTTTAACGAAAGCAACTTAACGCGTATTAAAGAATCGTGCAACGGTGGGTTAAATTATAATATTTTACTACTTATTCGATTCGATTGAGATTCGAAAATTTGATTCAAGGGTCGTTAAACAATTTTCAATTCTTCTTTTCAGTCAATGTGCTATTTGTTAGAATTACAAAATAATAATGGAATCGAAAATATATGAAAATATTTGCAAATATTAATATGATCAGACAGAATCACAGAAAATAATAAGATATTTTCGAGTACTACGGACGTATATATCCGTTCATCGAAAATTATCTTAAACATTATTACCTAATGTTTCGGATAAAAACATGCTTGGGAAAATGAAAAATATTTCATTTAATGTTGCAGAATATAAACAAATAATTAATACTACAATACTAACCTTAATTAACACTATGCGGTCAATTGGTACTTTGATTAAGTACATATAAAGGTTTAAATTCTTTTCTATTTTAATTTTAATTCTTCAAAGTTGCAATAGCCTTATATTTCTTATTCTAGTACCGTTGTGTGTCATCAAACCATTTTATTTCCAAAAAATTCTACGCAACAATCGTGCTTATCCATCCGCAATCTAATCTAGCAAACAAACCAAACCGCCCACCCCAATCGTACATCAACAATTTCCTTCAAACCATCGTAGCCGTTACATTGTCATGCAAACTGGCGCTGGAAGGAAGAGCAAAATAAAGAAGGGGCAGACAGAAGAAAAAAAATTCCAACAGGCATCAAAACGTTCAATTTCCAGTGGGTCGATTCGCTGGTTCCTAAGTAGAAGGTTGAGAAACGTCGTCGAGCTCTACAGGTCTTCGATGTTTAATCGTCTGTCAAATTCACGGTACGCAAGCTCGCTATCAATTCACCCCGGGGCGCAGAACGCGCAAGAAGGCAGGGAAATAGGTTTTATCACTCGTATCGATAGGCTCGGCGAGTGCGTGAAAAGTTACAATCGACAGAAGCGCTGGTTTTAATAACCATTCGTTGCGAATCGCCATTAAGTGTTGCCGAGCGCGAGGGAATTGATTTCATCCCCCTGTTCCTTGTCCTTCTCCTATTCTATCTTTCTTCTAGAACCACTCGCAGGGGTTTTACTTTGTTACTTTGTATTTTCTTCTCATAATCGTCGTACCTTCATCTTCGAAGGGTTTTACATTTTTATTTTATATTTTTCTACAGAATTTTTGTATTCTTTATATACATATATATATATATTAGGTGTACCAACAATAATTCACTAGTATTTTTGTAATAATAGCATTTAACCATTCTTGTCAACGTACAGTGTAAATTTAAGACGCACTGCCAGGCTATAAACATTAATTGATGAATTTATTTTATGACGCGTAAATAATAGATGACGACACAGATTACGTGTAAGATAGGATATGGATACTTGATATTCTTAAAAATAAATATTGAATTTGGCAAAAACAATGGATTATTTCTTATTATTTATTATAACCCTTGCCTAATTGGCTAAGTATAGCTTCCGGTTTACGCTATACGCCTTTTTATGTATCATTTAATCGTTTAATTCATTATTAAACTGTTACATCGTACGATACTATCTTATCCCATGATCCATAGTGTAATGTTATAATCTTATAGCCTTACACTATTTGATGCCCTTAGAAATCTTTATTGAAAACTTTTACTATATTAACTATAAAAATCTATATAAGCATAAAAACGTTTTCCTAATAATGTTCTAAAAAAAGTCGATTATTTATTAGTACACTTAAAGATTTCTACGTGTTTTTATTCTCCAATTCCTGACCTCTTCTTCTATTTCCCTTCTTGAACCGCTTTGAAATATTTTACATTTTCATTTTGTACTTTTTATCATAATTTTTGCAGTTTTTATATAATTTCATCACATTCCTTCGTCCTTCCTGTGTTCTTATATATATATATATATATCTACCTTTATTTTTCTCCATTTGAATCTTCATGACTTTGTTTTAACTTTTCCTTTCTTATATGTTTCCGGTTTATCTGCTTTCATAGATTGTTTACTTCTATTTTGCTTTCCAAGTTTTATGCTTTTATTTCGTTTAATTCTGGTTTCTTTCTGCGCATCCTTTTCTCAAACCTTTCGCTTTTGTTCCTCGCTCTATCATTCATGTCTTCTTTTCTGCGCGTGTGTCTGCCTTTGCCTTTTGCCTTTTATTTTTCTACTTTTCTCTTCGTTTGAATCTATGTTTCTATCTCGCGTGCTATTACATTTTGTTAACTTTCCTCTGATTTTCTATTCTTTTTCGATCTTTATCTCTTCCTTTCGCACTACGCCTCGTATTTCCTCCTATAGGCGGTTCGATTAGAAAGATACGAGCCAGAGAACGATCTCTACGAAGAGGAAAACGATCATCCTATGTGTATTAATTTGCCGAACACGTTTCTCGCGTGTAAACTAATTTGCACCAGAGAATCGACTTGCTATCGCTACATACATATATTAAAAGCTATACGTACATGCAGATGCCATCTTCAATGCTTACTTTCTTTACTTCCTCTTTCCTTTCCTTGTTTCAACGAAATGGCTGCGTTATATAAAATCGATGTTTGTTACGAGAACACGTACGGTTCGTAATGTAAAAGTTGAATAAATTTGCAACAGGGCATTTCTAAATTTTGTTCAGTGATTTTTATAAACGATACAGTAAATTAACAATTTAAAGCTGATCTGCGATACAATAAGTAATTCGCGTCACTTAAAATAGTATATAATTAGTAGAAAATGTTGAAGGAATATCAATTTAGAGATATTGTTATAAATATTGAAGATGATAATATTAATACTACGGTGTGAGAAACATTTATACACATTGATAAATTAGACAAATAAGTTCGGGGATCCTAAAATTGCTTACTATTGAAAGGTTTAAGACTTATTTTTCTTACATTATCTATTTCTGCAACTGTAATTGTTGGTAATTCTACTTAATTTCAACGAAAAATCTACTTAAATAACATTACGAAACGTTATTTTGAAGTACATATTGTACATATTAAAATAACCTAAATGAAAAATAAATAGCCGAAGAAGAATAATTTTGTAATTTTTATACTATCTTTATTAATAAGATTGAAGAAACGAAGTCTAAATGGAGGATTGTTTCACCCTCGAAATATAACAGTCCGTACTTTACTTTAACTATTCAGTACCTTTTCCCATTTATGGAAATTTAAACTATGAAAAAAAAAAGGAAAGAAGAAACAAGATGTACACAATGTAGAAATGTATATCGATAAAATATTCAAGCTGAAGCACCGGTTGCCATATTTCTATTTTTCCTATTTCTATTCTCGAGTTCTGCTTTAGAAATAGAGATTTGCACAAACAACCGCAGCCTATCATTCATATTACGTTTAAGGCGAAAAATACTCGTCTATATTTCTATAGAACACTGGATAGATATATCACTTTAGCATTTAAGGGTTGCGATATAAATCTCTCGTAAGATTGCAAGAACTTGATACTTTAAGTGTCACCCCGTCGGAAAAGGCCAGAACCTACTTATTATTTCCAACGAACCGCTACACCAGCACGATCAGGGAACTCTTCTCAATTAAAGCTGCCTTAATATATGCATCGAGTTCTATGTCCTGTGTAGCGGAAGCCGCGGAGAGGGACTCTAAGGAGCTTGGCCGTGAGAGACAGTTTGATTTAAGATGAGACGTCAAGTGTGGCAACTTCGAAGGGCGAAGCAAAATCCTCCGTGTCAATTCTCAGAGCAATCTGCCGATGCAGATTAGGATAGACTCTATCCCGTCCTTTCCCTGCGCGCAATGTGCCTCGTTCCACTCTCGATTCCTTCACTCTCGCGTCGAGATTAATTGGGCCGAATTGTCCTGACGGAATTAATGTCGCGGGTTCGATTCGCGGCCGACGTTTTGCAAACTAACGAGCCATTGCGATCTCGTTTTCCGTCCGTTCAGACTAATTGTATCGCGTTCGCGATTGATTTACGAGTTACCCGCTGATTTATGCGCAGCTCTTCTTCCGTTGCACATGAAAAACGCCTAATGAGATTGAATCCCGGTAGAATTGAAGCTTACCTATGATATTTTGTTTCGTTTTTTGTCGGTGGTGTGTAAATTGCGACGCGGCGTGGAGTGAATTGAATAGTTTCGGATTTTAACGCTATCTTTACCAAAGAGAGTCAAATGATCGCTTTTAAAATTTGAATTCTTGCTATTTCGTTTGGAAGTATTAGATTAAAGAAAAACCAAAGATATTGAAAATTATTTTTGTATTATTTCGAACATTTATTTGCACGGTTATTTGCATCCAAATGCAAAAAGATTTGATCCCTTCTGGTAAAATATAGGTATTTACAAAAGGGCGGTAAAAATAGAGTTAAGACCTCAGATTGTCGGATTCTTAGAACCTAAGGATTTTGGAATTACTAGAGGTTAGATTTTAGGGTCTCAGGATTCAACATTTTCGATTTTAAACTTCAAGCTTCTTTAGCTTTTAAGATGCAAAGTCTTTGAATTTTTTGAAATCAAGCTTTCTGCATTTTAGGATTCAAGATTTCTAGATCTTCAGGATCCAAACTTTTGGATCTGCAGGACTGAAATCTTTTGGATATTTAGAATTTTTAGGATCCAAGATGTTTGGGTTTCAGACTTTAAGCTCCCGAGTTTTCAGTACTCAAGTCTTTCGGTTATTTAGACTCCAAGCTTTTAAGTTTGTAGGACCCCAGATTTCTGCCTTTCTAAGACCCAAAAGTTCTGAATTTTTAGTTTCGAGAACATTTTCCGAGGATCTTAATAATAATGTTTTTCATTATTTTAATATAACGTAAGTCAGTAGTCAACCCCTAAAATTTAGAAGGATTTCGAACTATTTGC
This sequence comes from Eucera pruinosa, assembly GCA_028830335.1. Lineage (NCBI taxonomy): Eukaryota > Metazoa > Arthropoda > Insecta > Hymenoptera > Apidae > Eucera > Eucera pruinosa. The sequence goes on along the minus strand of JAMYCR010000003.1, from coordinate 19,868,120 downwards.
GGTAACTACCGTAATTAATTATGTTTACATACTGACCAAAATGAATAGAAAAATTACGAAATATTTATGGTAGAAATAGATAGTGAGTTCACTAAAATTTGTTGCAATACGTAATTTTCATTTTCTTCTCGCTATTTCACTCTACGATGAAAACTGATAGATGCGGTTTGAATTTATTTTTAGAAAAAAAAAAAAAACCGTTCAGACTGACGTTAACATAATCGTGGAGTAACAGGTATATACGCAAAGAATCTGCTATAAACGCCATGGGAATGTGTATGTATGAAAATGAGGTACAAATTCAAAGCTCCATATCTGTCGCCTTCACTACAACGTATAACCATTTCCAAACCGAACTGCTGATATCCTTCTACCCTCTAATAGCGCGATTCTTATCACTCTTCTCTTCCTTTTCCTTCGATCGTCGCGATCTTTGATAAGTTTTCGCTGAGTCGAATATTCCCTACTCATTTTTATTAAACGTAAACTTTACTTTATGTATGAACATTGTAAAACATTCGGAACAGAGGGAGGAACGAAGTTCTATACAACCCCCCGTGAAAAATTGGTAAGGAAAGTTACTTTCAAACAAAAAAATAGCTGCTATTATTTTCGATACCTTTCGTAAATTATTCTGATTCCAACCAGATTTCTCTGTCATAAAAAACTCATCATTTCTTCGTAAAATTAAATAAACGAGATCTAAATAGGAGGTCGTTTTACATGCTAAATACTATAATTTGTATTTTCGTTTCAATATCTTCTACGAGGTGGCCATCGAAAGACTGAAGGATTTTAAGAAGTCATAACTCGTTCATTTCCAATCTTTCTTATTTCCTTTTCTTGTAGGTTATAAAACATTCCTTGGAGATCAAAATGGATACGTACGATGTCCAGCAACGAGTAAAACTCATTGAAATTTTCTATTCCAATGAACGATTACCTGTTAAAACTCTAGATTTAACTCTACTCTTTTAGATGTTGGGATCTCGAGAATCCAAAGGGAGTTACATCAGTAATATCATGGAAAATGCTGTGGAAAGAGTTCGTATTTGTGAGCAGGAAGATGGCGATGATTTGAGGGATGTTGTTCTTCACGCGTAATACTGAAAAATATCCATTAATTATATTTCCAAATATAATAATAAATAATTAAAAAAAAAAAAAAAACATGCGTTTGTGAAAGCTATTTTTGTTTCATATCATTCAGCCATTCAGTGGCCACCCTGTATATTTTTCATCCGCATTTGCATTCCGTATTTCTTTCCATATTTAAATTTCCTACAAATGCACAAAGATCCGCAGCCTGATAATAACACCATCGCTCAAGTTCGAAATTATTGTACGCGCCCTAAGCATTCCGAATCAAAGTTTCGCACAACCGTTGCTCTAGACTTTGCTGTACGCGGCGCAACAGCTAACTATTAAGGGCGAAGAGAAATTCCCGTCAAATAAACCGCACATGTCGTTGCCCGTCGAATCCGTAGCGAATCGCGCCATTCAAAGACTAACAACAGTTGCGAATGCACAAATATGCAGCCGTGGTAAAGGTCCAGAAGTCTCATAACGACCAGCTATTTGGCATGGGACTCGTGCTAGCCAAGGGCTGTGTCGGCTTTCTCTCCTCCGTCTCTTGCACTTTAACCGAGCTAGGGGTGAGTTGCGGGGGTGGGTCTCCAACTGTTATGGTCAGGATTACTCCCGGGGTCGACGCGTTCGGGGTTGAAACGCTTCCCTACGCATTGACCGACACACTTAGAACAACAATAACTCAGTAATCCACGCGGACCTGCGTGCCCGGGCGGCGATGAAAAATGTAAAAATCCGGAAAACCGCCGGCCCGTGACAGTTCAATACATTTTAAATGCGTTCCGGCGCATTTGTGGGATACGATAAGCAGCCACGATATCCAACACCCCAATATGCCCGTTATTTATTGTCAGATTTATGGAATAAATGAGCAGCGTGCAGCACGCCAGCGGTTTCTTCCATCGTGCGTGGATCTCGGCTCTATTATTAATGCTTCTAGATGTACTGCACAATGCGTATACATTTATAAATATTTTCGCGGCAAATTTGAATAAACCCAGGGGGTTGCTTGTCCTCCGGTCATTCTCGGCCAAATGCGTGTTCTTATTTTCGTAAGATATTTCCTGACTTCCAAACAAACGCAAAAGGGACGTTGTTGGTTTTTCGTAAATTTATATTTCATTTTTTCAGCTGAAGGTTCTTCTTTCCAAAATTATAAAACTTTTACGAAGAAACCGGAACGCGAGTAAAAGGTGAATAGAATTTCGAAGACCGCAACAGGGTTAACTAATTTAACCTCTTGTCTTACGATTTTATCAAAGATTATTTACTATCGTGTTGACTACGCCGAGACGAATGCAAAACACTAAAATGTTAAACTTACTTTGTATTTATGTTAGTGGCCCTCAACCTTGCAAGCTTACAAATTGAAATGAAGTGAAATAAAATTTATTAAAAAATATAGCGTATTCTTAAACGATTACTAGTGTATCTCGTCGTTATAAGGCAAAGGGTTAAGTTTGCAATCTTTTCGAAATTTTTTAGAATTCCACATAAAAGATTTTGTATTCCGAGACGCGAATCGATTTAAATTTATTTCGAAATGAATTCAATTCTCGCGCCACACCTAACATTTCAGCCTAATCTCGCTTTTAATCCTATTTTTCTTCCATATAATCATAATCAAGCCAGGTATTCGCACCAAGTAAGTATAATTAATAAAATATTAATTAAATATGCATAATCAGAGTTGCTTGCAAACTTTGTTGCCTTTCAATTTCAATCGCCTCGTCCCGAATGAATTCATTCAGATTTTTCAATGCTGTGATTGCATCGACTAAGAATATTCACGCTTTTGGCTACGTACAATTTGGAACAAGGAAATATAGTTAGAGGGATACCTTCTGAAAAGAGTGCCCTAACAGGGTGCGGAGTTTACGCTGGCGGCGTTGAGTGGATCCTAATAAAAGACCATAGTCGGCTTATCGAATCTCGGGTTTGCGGTGGCGGAGAGTGTTCATAGCCTGTAGTCATTTTCACCCCTCTGTCAACCTTCAACCTTTGCTCCATTATCCTAGTCTTCAGTCGCGGTATCATTTACCGACACTCCAAGCATCTTCGAAAAGCTTTAGTCTTTCCACAGTGGAATCTCGACAATTGGCAGTTGAATGTTCGAAAATGCAGTTGTATACATTGTAATTTAATTTTTCGGACAATTAGTTTGAGTTACTTGAGTTTACACGTATAACTGGTAACAAATCTTGTAGGTATCTTTTATACATTAAAAATATCTTTATCTCTCAAACACGTTCCGAAAAGTACCTAAAAATTTGATTTCGTACTGTATCGTTACATTTTATCAGCATATTATTATATCAACAGCAAACGATTTGTCTGTACAAATAACAATTCACAGTTCGGAATTTCTATATCGAAATAAAGAAACTATATTCAACTCCAATTTTCTTCACCCGAGCAAACAAAATTCTGATAATAGAGGGTTAATTAAAATATCGATTTCACGGTAATTGCAAATTTTCGTTATCTTATCTTTCTCCTAATAAACTACAAAGTATTTAAACACGATAACCGGAGGAAAATATAGTGGGAGAAGTTCTCAATGATGATCGAAACGATGAACGACGAGCAAAGAAGAGGCAAGAAAAGAATAGAAAGAATAGGAGGGTTGGTGGAATGCCTTTATACGGCGCATCTCTATGAGATTCTTTCACGACACGCCGATTTAAAATGCCTTTTAAGACGTTAGATAGGGATTGGTGGAATTGTGCCGGGCTGAATCGAACGTTCAACGTCCATACCCTCTGTGATGCTTCGTAAGTTGCATTCCTACTTTCTACTTTAATAAGAAAGACGACGCGTTCGTGTCTATACTTATGCAACGAACCGTGCTCCATTTGACAACATCCAAAAGAGCAATATTCAATTCGCCACCCCTTCGATGGCAAAGCTCCATCCTCTTTGCGCCGTTCTTATTTCGAGTAACGTTCGTTATTAAAAGTATGTTGAGATTTAGGGTAGACGCACCAGTAAATAAACACACACCAGTGAATGATCATTAAATAGAGAAACGAGTGAAGTAAGTTATTAAAAGAAGAAAAAGAGAAGGAAAGTTAAGAAAGGTGTTTCTATACAAGAATACGTTTATAATATTATAAATTTAATAACATAATTAATAATATGAATTATAATATTAAATATTGTTCATTCATTAATTAAGAGTGTGTATTCATTGGCTAACAATGTTCATTCACTGGTGAAATCAATATTTTTGACTTTCCAATTTGATTGCTTAAATTTCCTACTTCTCGTAAGTCTCTTTTATGCCCTATATGCAAGTTTAGACATTAGCTCTTTGCGGACGAGTGTCGCGAATAGTCGACCATTTTTTTATATTTTTTGGATACGCGTCAATCTTTAAAGCAAGAAATTCGGATTAATATTATTGATGGGCAGTGCTACTAATAATCGGACAAAATTCCGTTAAGTGCCGTCCTCAAAGTATTAATAATTGAACGAAAATTCGTGAAATACTATTTTGTTCCGTCCGCAAAGGGTGAAAAATTCAAGTTTGAATCATCAGAATACTTGTCAGTCAACAGTTTCTTTAAGCGTTCGTCTATCGATGCATCTACCCTCCCGTCTGTCTTTCGTGGTTTCAGTTGGAAAAATAAGGAAAAGTAATATGACAGTGCGTCAAAAATTGCGCGTTTGCGACAAGGAAACTGAAGCATCGCGCGATCCAAAGACGAAGGAGGGGGTCCAAGCAGTCGTTCGGGAAACAAAAGCGCTCGTTTGGCTGCATTATAATACAACGGCAGTAAACATATCCCACAACTTAAAATCGTGCTGCTTTGCAATTCCGCTCTGCACCTCGAATTTTTACATAATCGCATTTCAGAGCCGGATAATATTTATACAATAATTGAGCCTAACCCCGCCGCGCCGCACTATAATGCACGCGCATTATGGAAATGTGTAAACTGTGCGGCACTTTGATCATTTTCGTTCTTCGCCCATTTTTATTATCTTTACTTTCTTTTCTAATATATCCAATATATTAGAGAATTCTTTTGTAACAGCGTTACTTTCGAGTTTTTCCAAAGAATTTGAGATTGCAACTGTGCAAATGGAAATATAAATGATTTTACTTATTTTCAATTTAGAAAAGGTTAAATTAGTATTCTTGTGTATTTTATAGTTTCTCGTCTTGCAATTTGATACAAATAATTGCATTCATTTAGTCGGTTAAACGATCGAAGAAATAAATTCAACAAAATTTCTGAGGCATTCGGTGAAAAATGTTTAAAACTTTGTAAAGTGCATTATTCTGGACACTGTAATAGTATCGTCAAACATTGCATCTATAGTTCCATAATGTAGCTATTTAAAATATTGAAACGGTTATGAATAATGAATTTAATTGAACAATAACACAAATGGATGAAGAATAAAATGATAGAGATTTAATAAAGAAAGATCTCTGATCAAAAAAATACATGTTACTTTACTACTATTTTATTTAGCTTTTTATTTCCTGCTACCTGAAATACTAGTTAGCATATGTTTATGCAAATTCATCATTTTAAAAACACACTTAAACCAATGGGAACCTGAATAGAGATTAGTTTCGTCGCCTAAATATTACGTGTACTTAATTTTAAATATTTTTGCATATTTCCCGCAGTCTACGCTTTCTTGTCAATTTAAATTCCTTCCAGACGCATAAAAATCCGCGGTTTATGAATAAAATGAATCGACTTCCTATGTATTCTTAAATTCGTATCAAATCCCTCGTCTCCAATTTTAAAATCCAGTTCTCGGAGTATTGACCACATACACTTCAATTATCAAAAAAAAAAAACAAATCCATCTCTTCGCTTTCCTGGAAGCACGCATAACACCCCTACCTGCCTATTACCAAAATTCCATTAACGAGTCGATCTCGTTACGCAAAATTTGTTAACTGTCGCGTTATCCCCCCCCCCCTGCTTCGAGAATCACCTTGTAAAATAAACTTTAACAATGTCCAAATACACGTTTGCCACAGCGATGAGGATCACGCCGCGTCCTGCACAAGACCGTATAAAAAAAATTACCCACTCCGCGAGACGTCTTTGAACCGGCCATTATGGAGATTCATAGGAAGTATTATGCGTTACATTATGTGTACGAAAACGGGATTACGTGTTGCAGTCGCGGGATGAAACGCGAGCAAGGCGAAAACTTTCGGTAATGGGCATTATTATCCACGAGACTGGTCGCGATTACGGCTCGACTCGCACCCCGTCGCAGTTTAGTCCCATTTACATTGTTAATAGAATCATTATTAGGTTATCGTGGCGATTTATCCGGCTAATTGGACCCGGGACGATCCGGGGGCCCAAAGGAAAAATGAACCACGGCCAAAAACGCCCGGCTGCCCGCTTCGAGGCGCTGGTTAACGCCGATCCGACGTTCCTTTCCAGACGAGAATATTCGAACGTTATTATCCCGCTGATACAGGCTGCGAAATCATAGAGCAGAGCGGACGCGCGAGAGCCGGCTCTCTAAAAAAAAGTTAATCGTCGAGTAGCGCAATAATTACTTTCTGCTCTGCCCAAGCGAATCCTCGTCCCGCGATTTCGGTTCAACGTGCGTATACATTTGGGCAGCAATTGTTACGATATATCTTTGACGGAAATTTAAGTAGGATTTCATTAGCGAGCGAGCGAGGGAAAGAAACAGAAGCGCGACGTGCGAGAATCGACTTTCTTTCGTTTGCGACGAATGCTCTTAAACCTTTGCCCTTCGAACCTTTTTTTCTAATAGTAGGGTAAACACGTTGGTAATATGGAACGGCTATGGATTTTAAAACCTTGCTAGAAATAGAGGAATTATAAAAGCAACGCGATGGGACAAAGAAACTGATACGTAGTCGTATTTAATTATTTGAGTGTGATACAATTCGAGTGATTTGAAATTATAGCGAAACGACTAGCAAACTGTGAAATTGTTGTGCTCGAAAGAGGGTGGATTTGTAATTTAAACTACGGTGAAAGGCGTCTATTGTGTTGGATGTTGCCATGAAATTTGTGTAAATTTAATGAATTCATCGGAGTCATGGAACATTTTTTTTAAATATGATCGAGCAACATTGGAGGTTCGAATTCTTTGACTTTTCTATTGTATTCGTGAGGATTTACGTTAATCGTGTACCTTTTTAACGAACATAATAACAAAATTTATTGATGTATTCCGAAATAAATACAGAAACTGACAAGGCTAATGAATTTGATTTTTGAAATGTTCGAAATAAAAGAATTACATATAATCGAAAAACATTGTTGGACACCTAGAATCGAATACATTGAAATGAATGTGAATATGATTAAAAAATAAAGTAAATAAATAATTGAATACCTTTTCTCATACTCGAAAAAGAAGTTGCATAAAAGTATCTACAATTTTATACAAAGAATCTTTTGCCTCTTACTAATCGTTTAATTCTAATTACATCTTTCCTCATACCAACCTTCTACCAATTTATAAAAGCATTTATTAAGTCACATTTGGTGGTCCATTTTGAAACAGAAGAATGCATCTGGCAATGAGTTTGAGCTCAAAAACAGAAGAATTCCTTTCAAGCTATGATATTAATAAATTTCTTTAATCAGGAACCAATTTAACATAATAATTTGCAATCATCCTCTATTTTAGATATAATTTCTCAAAAAAATTCTGAAAATTTGACCCTCCACGGTCTTCTACGAAACAGGTCCACCGGAAAGGTGATTGCCATTAAATTCGTTATCCCGTGGAGAATCGTGTATACTATATACCCTATCCTCTCGAGTAATTTACATCCCAACAAAACATCCTCGACACTTTAAAAACTCTCAACGTCGTTTACTCCTCATTTTCGAGCTATCCGACAGCGTCGATTCACGCGGCAGCTGCTTCGAAATTTCGATAACCCTCTTATATTTTGCGATTGCAAAATTTAGCTTCAACGAATCACTCAATCGCGTTAAAAAGTGCCTTAAGAAGCTTTACGGTAATTAACATTGCCCCAAATATGTTTATCACCTATACGCAGATTATTAGTTTTATGATTGCTCGGACAGTGAAAAATTAATGATTCAGCAGTTGAAATTGGGCTGTGAATCTTGATAAATAAAAGTTTAGGAATGAAATGTTTTCAGATATGAATACGTATTCTTCCCATAATGGTTGCAATAAAAGAAATTAACTTGAGAAATTGGAGAGTGCCAATTTTTATCTCTTTTCGGAAAGGCAAAAAAAAGGATATCTACTCTAAAATCTTTAATTGTTGTTGAACAGATATCAATTTCTGTTTAATAAGATATTTAAAATATGCACGATTTCTGTGACGTTTATTATATAATATATATATAATTATAGCGCAGAAGAACCGTACCCAATTAAATCATAAAAGTGTGGACTTCATGACCAAGCTTATTAACTTTGTCAAGGGTTGATTTTCTTATCAATTTATCAAGGGTTTATGTAAAAAAATTCTCGAAATCTCTTTCAAATATTTCCTTCCAAAATAAAACAAAAAAAAAAAAATATATAAAAAAAAGCTTCGTCTTAAGTAAAATTCATTAACCACCAAATAAAAGTAAAATTCTAAGCAGCTTGTTGTCATTCCTAGTTGTAAAATAAATTCCTATTATGAAAAACGTATCTATCCACTTGGATTACAAAGAAGTTTCACCCGCGAAACAGAACAGAAATAAAGAAAGAAAAGAGAAGAAGAAGAAGAAGAAGAAGAAATGCAATACTAAAAAGGAACAATCAGACTAACAAATAAGATGAAAATGGGTTTGAAAAGAGGGGAACAAAACTTCGGCATGCATTCAGACTAAAAGCTAGCATACCTTTCGAAAGCGTAGTGTCTCTCGTCAAATCTGTAACACAAACAAGAATCGTCACTACACAGCATTGGTACAGGATCCAGCAACGGACCCCATGGTACGGGGTTCATTGGATCGGAAAAAAGCCCGATGTATGCCAGCCCGACCCGTTTTATAAACTAGTTTCAAACAACTTTCCTAGTGCAACGAAGAAGGAAGAAACCGTATTGTAGAGTAAAGAAAGGCTAAAAGAACGAAGGAAGGAGGAAAGGGGGGGGGGGGGGGGGAGGATACAAAAGTGAAGGGTAGCTGGATGAAGATTCAGGTGGATAAAAAGCGAAAGAAAGAGAAAGAAAAAAAGGAGAGAAGAACCGCGAAGATTATTTGAGACGGTAGACGGGTAGTTTGATGTACATAAGTAGTTATACCTATAAGTAGACATAATCATCACCAGCGTAGGTAGGCAGACGGGTAAGGTTAATTTCCAAACCCCGTATTATGGTCCCCGAATCAACTTTTCCATAGTATAATAAGCAATTTTATGACGTGCACTCGTAATTATATTGAGATTAGATAAGACCGGCTCCGTTTAGTTTTGAAGCCCCCTCCGCCCCTTTGCGCACCGCCATTGTCCAAGTGAAAAAATTTAGACCTGCATTAAATTTATGTGCCTATCTATAATATGTGATTTGCTGCATTTTTCTCGGATGCCTACGCTGCGGTACGTTTAATGATAGTTTTTGGTATTTGGTGAAATTGTTGCGAATTAACCGGGCCACGTTAATTTTAATAATCAATCGCGCACGCTGTACACGTTGGGTTTAGATATTTAAACGAATTGGATTGCGGATTTTTATGCATTTTTGGGAAACTTAGATGTGGAAAACGACGCAGAATTCATTTAATATGCAAAAAATACGCGATATTCAAAGTAACGTAGGAAATGAAGCAATTCTACATTTAAGACCTATTCTGTTAATTTTGTTAACGAAAATAAGCAGGCGCGTAAAAAGCAGAATTTAAAAATAATATTTAGACGCTCACTCCCAAATTATTATTCAAGCTAGTTTGCGAATTTTACCGCTCTGTTTGAATGCTTCATTCTTTGCAAAAATATTCAGTAGCAAGAAAATTTTTAACTTCCTTTCTTAATAGAGAAAAAAACTCCGGGTTGAAATTAGTTTGAGCTTGAAAAACAGAAGCATTGTCTTTGAATTCTTTGCGGTCCAATCTTTCATTTATTTTTTTAACTATCCTTTCTAATCTAATTAATTTTCACAGAAAAATAATGGACAATAGATAAAGTACTCGGAAATTCTGGTTATGAACTAAATTTGCAATTTATAGTAATTTATTGGTCATTAAAACTGAGGCAACATCTTTAATCTAAATATTTAAAATATCCTCTAAAATATCTACGTGTAGAATAATAATAATCAATTCGTAACGTTCAGCTAAATGGAGATTAGGACCGCAAATGTTTAAAAAGAAGGAAAAAATAGATTAGATTCCATAGCCACGTCGTATCAGCAAATCGCCAAACACAAGAACGTCTCTCATTAAATTGCAAAGCCTCCAAAAATGTCCAATTCTCAATACTTTACGCCTATTCACTATGCTAATTCTCGTACAAGTCCAAAAACCGAGTCTACATCCTTTTCTCCGATCCCAAAATCAATTTGCAAACTTCGGCAAATCCTCGATCCGATCGAAAAGAAGCAAGCAAGCCCCCCCCCCCATTTTTTGCAAGCGCGAGATTTAAACTCGCGACAAACAAGCCTCACGACACGCTGCATTTACAATGCTATTTTTCTCCTAAATGGAACTTCTTCTGATATCGCGATCGAGAAGACCGGCCCGGGTTGGCGTTTTTCCGATACCCGAAGCCTGCCGACCGGAATGTCGGGCGAATCGGATAAAAACCGAATCAAATATCCTACCGTTCGGCTTCGGGGCCCGACTAATGAAAATACCCATTGTTAACCTGTCGGTTTTGCGCCGAGAAATTTTCGGCCCCAGTATCCCGATCTCGCGTGGCATTTCACTGCCCGACGTATTAGGCTGAACACGTAATTACTGCGAGTTTCTTTCCGCCCTTCCTCCGCCTCCTGTACTCTGTTCTCCTATTTTGGACACGTCGAACGAATTGAGTCGATGGTATTTGGAAAAAAGCGGGAAAGATTTCTCTGCTTCGAGATTGCAAGAATTTTTCCTTCCAAGGAGTCCCTTTTTCCTTCGATTTCCGAAGGGTACGGATTGTCGGGCGCTGGGTACACGGTTTTCGGCAAAGAAAAGTTGAGGAAGACTTGGCGCGGAGAAAAGATAGAAGTCTGATGCGGAAGAGGAATCGGAGACTCCACTGGGAACGTGGGGCCGCGACAATCGCAGTCAATTGCCATTACGGGAAATTAAATCAGTCGTGCTTCTATTTACGCGGACCCTAATGTCGTGTAAATTGACCAACCACTGAGAGATAACGCTCTGGTTCTCGATTGCGGAGAATTGAAGATGGAAACGGAGTTGAAAGTCTTGAACCGTGGAGTTCAACTTCGAATCGGATCAGTGAACGTGTTTTGTTTAAATTTTGTCCACTTCTGGGCGAATTAAATTAGGTATAAATAGATGGCGAATGTTTATGCAAATTTATATAGGAATTGTGATTTTTTCTTCTCTTTAAATATTATAGTTTGTCCTTTACTTCAATTCTGCTGAGATCTTCGTCTCATTTATAACCTAAACATGCTTCTATTCTATTAAACCATTTCGTAGTTTAGAAACAAACGTAAACAAGTTGTTATGAATATCTGTAGAATTAAGATTCAATTACTGTAATGGAGTTCTTTTTTGTCATAATTGTATACAGCTTTTTTAAAAAAAATAAAAATACGATTGAATTGAATAGAATCTTGAAGTCCGTAGCACGATTAAATATATTGTATATTCCTGCATGCTATTTGAATTTTGTATATATTTATATTTTACATATTTATATTTCCCATAAATGCATACGAATTCTCAGCCGAATCGTAAAAGATGAAATAATAGCTTTGGAAAATCATTTACATTTACTATCACAAGAAAATTTACTTCTTATTATAAACGCCTTTTAGTATTATAACTTTCTAACAGAAGCAGTATCAAAAAATTCAAAAGGATCATTTCTAGAATTTTCATCTGAAATGCAAAATATAGAAAATAAAAGCGTTTAACACTTCCCAAAAACAAACCAAATTTTTACTCACATTTACCTACTTGATTATTAATTTCCTATAAAAAAAAAAAAAAAAATAAAAATATCATCCCTAATCTAATAATACCAAATCCCACTATCACCATTTCTACTATAAATCCTACTACCGCTAAAATACGCAATAATAATTACCCTGCGGATTTTTATGCAAATTCATATTCTCATAATTAAAACTAAAGACGCAAAATCTAAATAATGGATTGCTTCACCCTTTAAATATTACAGCATGTATTTTACTTTCGATATTTCGTATACTTCTCGATATTGTATGCATTCCATATATTTTAACACATTCGTATTTTGCATAAACATCCGCAGTCTACTAATCATACTAATCTCAATCCAATCACCACCAAAATTCACTACCACAGATTTTCATAATCACCCAAAGTGAAGCGTCGCGTCGCGCGGCGAGGTTGCTGAAGTATCCGGAAACGTAACGGAGCCTCAGCTTCCGAGGCACGACCGGAGGCGTCGAAGACGTCGAAACACAAGCTGTTGACCTCGAAAATAAGAGGTCTTCGTCTTCGCCGAACAAGTCGAGAGGGTCGATACCGCGGGGCGAACGGAAGAACGTGAAAACAATTTGAATCGCGGCCGGTTGCATTCATTTGGGGATCGGTTTTGGAACGGTTTCTCCCTGATCCGCATTTAAGTTAGCCTCACGTTCGGCCGCAGCACGTGATCCAGCTGCTCGAGAGGAATCCCACGTATCTGTGACGTCACTCCTATCTCCTCGGCCTCTGGGCGAGAGCACCGAGCTGCACGAGCCGATATAACCGGGCGCGAGCGCGAGACTTCTGTCTAGTCGCCTGACTTATTAGGAATTCCGCTCGTCCCACGTGCAGAAATTCGGCTGCGCCACGTGCATTCGCCGGACGCACGTTCTTATAATTTGCGAGACGTCGTTCGACTGCTTAAACCCACGTACATCCACTCTAGGCCAGTTCAGTTGATCCTTATTTAGAAAATTGTAGGAGCTCGCCTTCGGTAGCACCCTATCACGCTCTGCTGCACCTTGCTGTACCCTTTGGCTGCTGTGGATGCACTCTTGTTTACGATTGCGTCACGAGGTGGAAAGAAGCAGGTCAACTGGGTTAAATGCCTTCGTATACGAAAATCCAGGATTTAATCGCGTCGCGGTATTAATAATTTTGTTTAACGGCTACGAAGAATGTATCGGCACGCATCTCTATTTTTCGACGAGACGTTCTGTAATCAAATTCTACGTTTCATTCTTGCTACTTCGAAGTTTTCCAGTTACGTAAAGATATACCGAACGATAGATTCTAACACTTGTGCGGATTTTCAAATTTAGTATCAAAATTTGGCGAGGCAATGCAAAACTCGGTAAATCTTCAAATATAATTGTATCGACGTTCATTAAAACGTTTGGAATTTTTATTTATGCGGCCCTCTGTGGACCTCATTATCCGAAGAAGGGTTAATTTCTAGTCTACTTTCGATACTTTGTATATCGTTGTATATTATGTGCATCCTGTACTTTTTTACGCATTTGAACTTTCCATAAATGTATAAAAATCCTCAATCAATTAATTATTATTCAGAACAATGACTCTTGATACTAGGTTTACGGAACGCGTCACGTTGGCGCATTTCAGATTTCATACCTAAAATTATAGAGACCATAAATATTAGTTCTCAGTACTTTATGTTAACTTTAATTAATACAATGGTATGAATATGTATTCTACGTGACTCTTTTCATCCTCACGCTTCTACGTTTGAATATTTATATGCAGTATACGTATTCTTCCGGAAGCCTGTCGAATTATACAATTAACGTCCATAAACCTAGTGTTAAACATGAATTTTAAATTGTGTAATATTTATACGACGAGTAAATTCGTGTCCTATTAGGATTTTTTTAGGTACTCCCATGGCAATAATGTCTTCGCTTCCTTATTTTTTTCAAACACACTCTCAAACATCTTAAGACAATCATTGCATCTTCTCTAAATCTAGAAATACAATTAGGTACCTACTGAAATAGGCGAAAACGTATTATTCATTCGATGCTTGATTAATAATTTTACTAAAGGGCAAATGCAGCTTGAACATCACAGTTTAAATCGAACTGAATTTGATTAAAAACCGCGGATGCCTAAAGGCTTTCGGACAAGGGTGTATCTTCGTACTTTGTTCAGCTATTTTACTATATGATTTGCATCGTAATAAACGGGATAAAAATTTAAAAAAAATTGACATTGTTGCTAAAAGGAAAAGGGAGAAGTCGAGTGACTGAGTATGATCCAAAATGGTCCAAGATTTAGGGAGCTACCAGAAGGGTGCATGCGCGTAGCCACGGGGTGCCGATGCTTCACCACAAATCTTTTTCCCTTGATCGACCAATATAAAGAAAGGATTATGCGAATATTCGGCTACAGTATCTATCATCGTGAATTATCACGCCGTACGTTAGGACATTCGCGGAGACTTATTATCTGACATGATTTAGGGGGCGCTAAAAAAAAGTTCTGCCGCACGGCCAAAAGAACACGCGGCTCCCGCATATTTTTCTCGCATTATACGATATATCGCGAGAGTATCAATTAAATGATAATGTGGTGATTAATAGCAATGATGCGGTCTACTGATCGTTCATTCGGCAAAAAAGCCGCTGCGCCACGGAATTAACGTTGCGAGATTAAAGATATAACGATTGAAAAAGTAATTATCGTATAGATTATACTTTTGAAGAATCTTTCGATACTTTTCGGCTGAAATTTAATTATCGATATATCTTCTGTTTCAATCTTATAGAAGTTGATAAATTAGAATTACCGTGATATTAAGTATCTCAGTAAGTAGCATCGACTTCTCTCGTTAAATTCAGCGCTCATTCTTAAGAAAATCGGATACCTATCTTGTTTTAAATATAATTGTTCCTATTCTGTAATGTAACGCGTTTCACTGTATTTGAGGCAAACTACTTGACGAGTAACCAATGAGCAAGCAATTCGAAGAAATACCAAAGGTATAAGCAAAGAAGAATCACAACGAAAAACAGGAAGAGCGAAATCAAGATTTTACCCATTTGCATCCGCAAGCGAAATAATCCACGTAGGATGACTGATATTGATCCTACTGATATTTCTGATGTATCACTATGTATCGATCATTTGGGACATTATCATTAGACTGCGCGTTTTTATGCAAATTCATTACTTTACAAGCAAAAATAAAGTAGCTAAAGCTAAATTAGAAGTAGTTTCACCCCCTAAACATTCCTTAATTTGAGTATTTTACGTGATTTCGCACGCTGCGTATATTATATACTTATTTGCGTGTTTAATTTTCCCATAAATGCATACAAATCCGCAGTCTAACTATCGTACCAATTAATAAAAAGTCCAAGTTAATAAATCTGTTTTAAGTTTATTTACTTATCTTTTATTTTAATTATTACACGTAATTCCTAAGTAAAACCGAAAATTCCTGATTTATAAATTTCGTCGCGTCATGATGCAAATGGGTTAAACAATTCCTATTGCAGAACAATAATTAAACCAACAAAATGCCTGGAAACAATCACCCAAAGAATTAATTCTAACCCTTAAAACCAACCAAAACACTAATCCACTTTTCTCTTTCCTCCAACCTTTCCATCGTCCAAGTCCTCGGAGTCTCCATCTCCGCGAGTAGAGAGATCTCTAAAGAGCCCCCTACTGTTTCGCCGAAAAAAAGTAACGATAAAAAGCCGAGAAAACAAAGAGGAGGGAAAAAAGGAGAGTACGGAGTCGCGGTTCAGAGCCGGCAACACGGGACACGCGGTGAAGAGAGAAGAATGCTTCGGTATAGATCACCAGGTCGGAGCGTAACGCGGGGCATTGGTTACGGTAGGCGAGAGCGTGTAGAAACGCGCATTGTGGACGTCTCATAAGACTGGGAGGAAATCGCCAGCGACAATAGAAGGAGAGTCGGGCCTGTTCCTCGGCAATAGAGGCCGAACGAACCGCCTGGAAGAAAGGTGTTGCTCTGTTCGTGGCACAAGAAAAGTCTCCGAGCCACGGACGTCTCGCGACCATCCGACGAACTGGGGAAAAATCTTCCTCGTCATTGTTTCGCTCGTTTCTCTTCCTTTCAGCGTTATTTATCGGCCGGTTGAATATTCAGCCGGCACGGGACAAAACCGTCGGGACAATCAGAAGAACACACGGTGTTCTTGGTCTTCTTGGTCGACACAGGTGAAGGAGGAAAGAGTGGCGCGGTGTTCCACGAGGCACACGAGACGAAACGAGCTTACGAGGCACTCGCACGGAGCACACGCGCGTTCCGCGTGGATATTGTTGGGGAACGAGGTTGGACGTTGGACGAGCAGCACCGTCAACGCGAGTACAATGCCGCAAGAACGGCGGAATGCATTAATATTAATAGTGGCACCGGAGTCTCCCGTAACGGTGGCCGGAGTCAGGTGAGCCTTCCTGCAGGAGCATCTCTCAGGCTGATCGGCGAAACCTCTGGATGTCCAGTTTCGCGAGAACGGAAGATTATTCTCCGTTGCCGTTTCTGTCTTTTTTAGGGGTGGCTTAATTGGTCGCTTGGCTTTTTGAAGTACTTTAATGAGGCGAGAAGAATCGATCGTAGAAAATGTTTACGCAGTGGAACGAGGTTGCGTGGTTCGAGTGAATTACAGACAGAGGAACTGTGCACTAGTGGAAATATTTATGGCGACGTTTGTACTAATGCTGTTGAATTATTGTCAAATATTAAAGCAAGCGTAACTTGATTCGGTGGCTGTTTTTTTCGATTCGCGCAGGTTGCGTTGATTAATTATAGATCGCGATTCAGGTGGCTGAGAATTGCGTAAGCATAGTATAAAGCTCACGATTAGAATCATAGCGTACACCTGTTCTTCTTTATGTGTGATCGCGAATTTTATTCTGATTTCATTCCACTTTTTTCTATTGCTCCTGATTCGAATTTTTACTTCGCACGTGTACTTCCGGGTGAACTTAGAAGTTCGTAGCGTTCGAGTTACTAGTGCAGTGTATATAAAGCAATAATATACAGAGCTTTATGTTTTTATATCGAATTTTTTCTTTGCAAAACATCAAATTTGAATTTATATAAATCTTACATTCTTTACCCAATCTTGTTTCCTCTTTTTCAAGAAACTCCTTAATCGGAAGAGGGATACGATAACATCGCTATTAATACGTATAACTCTTAGATCCAATTTTATACCGATGGCTGGACTTCCTTAAAATGACGAAACATTGTTAGAAAAACAAGCTTATTGATTCGATCCGCAAATTTCAAAAACCGTAGCAGGATTACAAATTCTTCAGTGACGTAAGATGTTAATCTTCCAATTAGAAGTATGATATACCAAAGCGAATCGGATCAAAATAAAAATTCCGTTGATAAAACAATTGACAGGCTATTGGCTTAAGTGTATGACAGAGGAAATAATTGAGATATTAGTTTTTATAGCGATGCAACAAATATGAACTGAATTCTTATTCTGATCCAATTCGCCAATGCTTCGACCTACCCTATTCTATTCGTTCTTCGCGAAATACTGGACACTTAACACTAAAACTACCAACTATTGAAGTATACCTATTCGTACCGAAGAAATAAAAGTGACGGATACATGAAAAAAAACATGTGTTGCAAGTGAAGTAAATCTTTCTTTACATCTCATCTAAAAAGATGCACCGCTTCAAGGTTAGATAATCATTTATGATAAATGACCAGTTGGTGAAATGGCCGGCTTGGTAGTTTTAGCGTTAATCGGGACAATTTTTGTTCACGATAATGTAATCTTTGCCAACATTGATGGCATTTTGAGGCATACAAAAGGAGCAGCCGACTGCTTGTTAGGTTGGCAGGCGAAGCAGAGGCATACTTGCCATTCGATAAGGTTGTCGCCTGGAGCATTGGTTACGCCTCCGAGGTCGCCACCCGTTTACGCCCACGTAGGTACCTTTCCTTTATCATCGCACCTTCACGGTTACTTGCCGTTCCGCCGTGTTACACGAGCCTCTGCAGTTTAACTGTTAAACCGTACCTGCTCCGCCATTAGTACGTGCGAACGTCCAATCACTTCACCGGGATATTTTAATCGTAGCCCGGTCCAACCGCGAAACGAGAGCAAAGAGACTTCCGTGTACGGAAAACGATCGTGAATTACATTGTACACCCTCAGTAATTACGCTTTCACGTAGGCATTTCTTCTTCTTTTAAACGAAAGGGGCAACTGTAATTATGTACAGCGTGATTTAATTCTTACGGAACTGCGAGGTGGGAGAAAATTAGTATGAAGAAGGGTGGAGAGTTTTCAATAATTATTGTTGGATATAATTTTATCGGAATATCTGATTTAATTGTGTTCCAATATAGGCCAATAACGAATGCAACTTCTTCAACCTATTTTTGAATATCTTAATGCTGTAACTATGAACTGAGTAGTGTCTCAATAAATTTTAGCAAAATTTTTTAGGTACATTAAGTATAGAAGAATCACCCTAAATCTAGAAGATAGGGCGTGAATTATTGTGACTTTTAGTAATTCAAAAAACAATGTACCAACGTTATAAAATAGTAAAACCTGCTTTGAAACTTAGTTGGTAATCTAATAAACTACATCAATTAATTTAACACATTGACTGCCACGCGAGTTTTCTATGCTTCGTCCTTGGGGCCACTGAATAATTTAACATGTTTCAATACAGTACATCGTAATACTCAATTCGTGTAAAATATTATGTTTCAATAAAAATGTTTAATTCTTGAACAGTGCACTTTTGCTTTATAATGTTCAACGTTTTGCAGTCGTTGATATTCGTATTATTCTAATCATTCTAAACAATGACTATAGTGGAAGATATTGTTATACGTAATACTATATTATGATCACTAATAATAATCATTCTGATCCCATTGAGAAAGCAAACTACTACAGTCACTGGTAACCAAGGTGTTAACAAGTTTCAGTTACAGTAACAAGACAAAACTTGTAAATATAATATTAATCATAAATTAATAGTAAATTACCGTTTACCAAGATCGATGTCTATTGGACTGGAAAGAAAGTTCGTAGCGTTTTTCATTGGTTAGTGAGACAAGAATGTATTGGCTTGCAAAAACCAGGTGAACGAGTCCGTCGGTTAAAAGAATGCGAATATCTAGATGGAATCTAATTTAAGTTACCAAATAGATCGTAGCAAACGTAGTGAAACAAGGTGGCAAATACATACCGGAATAAAGTTACGTACAATTATATGAATTTTATTATTAAATTTTGTTTAAAAAAATGTTACGAACTTTCCAACCCAATACGTTCAAATTTGATCGTCATAATTAATACAATTAACAGAGATTCCCGTAACGTTATAGGCTGGAGACAATGATCTAGAAGCGAAAAACAGAGGTCGGGAATTTTGACGGAATCTCTGTTGAAGATAAGAGAAACTGCGTCGTCCAGCCTCAGCGACCGTACAACAATACGGGCTGATGAATTATTGTCAACATCAGAATGGGTTAGGACCTTCCGCAGAAATTTTATATATATATGTATCTATCTACAAGGCGGCATCTTCATAACGCGAGCAAAGGTTTTTGATAGTCTTGTAGGTTCAGTCTTAAAGAACGTGGCGAGATGGAGCACGAGATACACCGTGGAAGATGCTTTGTTGCGCACCGTGGAGCATAGGTGTATGAGTCACGGTTGTATTAATTAAACTAACCGCAAGAGCGCATAATTCGTCGCTAAGAATGCACGAAGATTCTTCGTAATATTTTACTTCATCACAATTCATTTCAACTAATATATTATAATCTATTTTAAGCCTGATATCCTGTATTTTTTAGCTAATGAAAAAGGGTTCTTCCCTTTTTGACTTTTTTAATATTCTCGACCTATTGGATGGCAAAAGGCTAGTATAAAGAAGCATTTCAGTATAGGAAATATTCCACGGAGGGTTGAGTAAGATTTTGGTCAGAGCAAGTTGGAATGATTAAGACCGATTTTTGATGAAGTTTTTATTCTACATTATGGATGTTGAGGGAGACATTCGTCTGATTCGAAGAACAGATTTTTGAAGAACAGATTCTGATTACCGGAGTGCGAGCTCGAGAGGGTACGTATGTACGAGGGTATGCTAATTTCATGAGTTAAACGCGTGTGGGGTAGATTAGGTTTACACTGATACTTGCAGGGGTTATCATGTAATTTAAATTAATGATAGAATGAAATGTTCACATTTCATTGTGTTTCCCTCTATTGCCCTGAACACAAGAATTATTGTAGAAATTTTATAATACAATTAAAAATTATTCTGTACTACTAATAGTCTTACGGTGATTATTCGAATCTTCACGAGAAATAAAATTAATAAAATTATCTATCACCCTTAATTCGCTAACTTTCAATTTTAGTGAAAAAACAAACATACATATAGGTATTTTACACGTTTGATATTTGCTAGAATAAATAATCTTTCAATGAAATGTTCCCCTTAATAAAAATTTCTTAATGAAATAATTTCTCAATGCAGTCACTCAACAAATTATTATACATCAATGTAATATTATTGTTTGAATTTTCTTCGGAAATAAAAATTACCTCTTTCACCCTTAAATTCAATAGTGGTACCCTTTCATCCCTTAAATTTTAATCTCATGCAAATAATAACATATATACATAATATAAATATATAGGGTTATCCAAAATAGATTATAGGAACACCTACCTTCACTTTTTTTCTTTCCCTTTCTGCTTTCCCCTTTTCTAATCTGTTTTTTATTTCTATTATCTTCGTACGTTCTCGTTTCAATTTTTATTTTTTTTCACCTCTATTTTACTAACAAACATGGCGTTTGACAGATATTCTCATTCAACATCCTAAAGGTACTTTTGGATAACCCTTTATATGGAATGCAAAATAACATCAATTATTCTGCCCAATCATGCTTCTTAAGTTGATCAAATTCACCCCCATTCGTTCTCAATTTATTCGAAAAACGTACTGCAGCGAAATTTAACAGAATAAGAAAGCACGAAAGGAGGATTTAACCGTAGGACCAAACAAAGAATTGCGACGGGTAGCATGTGTGCGTGGAGTCCAGGGAGAAATAACGCAGCCTGTGGAATGGCTTAAGAGAAGAGGTGATCCGACTTCGGATCGAGCCACAGCGTTTCGTTGGTCACTTCACCTCGTCGGGTAATAAGAATAAATGTGATTCTATTACGGGTTCAATTGTTACGGCGGCAGATAGGCCGTCTTCGATGCTTCCAACTAGAGAGGGTAGATGATCGCGACCGATAACACCGGTTAGGATGATTTTACCTGCCCCATCGCCGCTTTTCCACCCCAGATAGACACCGATATCGATATTTCGATGACCCGAACGATTGTTTGTCGCAATATTCGAGATTACCGTAGCTACTGTGCCTGATCATTTAATTGCTCCAATCTGAATAAAGGGGTGGATATTAATCGGCGCGTTGCAAATAATACGATTAATGGTGCTGAGGGTTAAACGAATTGTTGATTGATTGGACGTATTTGATATTTTTGCTCGATGTGCGAAAAAGTATTTACATTTTTTTCCTGTTCTATAATTCGTAGAATGTAGCGAAATAGACAATTAATGGATTGAACGAAGTACGTTTTTAGGCTATTTGTACCGTTTAATAAGGAATTAGATGTAATTGGACGTGAAATGAGTAACCGATTTAACCCTTAACCCTTTGGCTTACAACAACGAGCTACACTCGTGATTTAGTCTGTGGACCAATTACAATAAAAACATACTGTATTTTTTAATAAATTTTAAGTCACATCATTTCGATTTGCAAGATTGAGAGATCGAAGATCAGTAGGCACGAATTACGTGTAATACTTTAGTGCTTTGCATTCGATATAGTGTTACAATAAAAGGTAATAAAAATTCCAGTAAATACGCTTCGAAAAATTCGTAAGCCAAGGGGTTAAAGGTTACCGTTAAAACCAATAAAGGAACAAAACCAATTAAAAATTCGTATTGTTATCAAATGAAAAGTTTAAAGTTATTATTGATGGTAATTGGCGGATTGTATGTATAGACATTTCACAAAGTAATATTATTGATTTTTAAACTTTCCAACAATGCTAAATCCGAATTCACTTGAATTTCACGCATGGCAACCTTTAAAGGTTAGTTCATATTTGTAGGTCTATTGCTTAAGTCAAACTGATCGATTCGCTCTAATTGTAATGCAATTAGATTATTATTATCTAATTTAAATTCGTAGGACCATCTATTAACCCTTTCACTGTTGTGCCCGTATATAGTATAGACGCTTCTAAAAGCATAAATTATTAATCTAGGAATGATACATGGGCAACGGGACTTCTTTACATTTCGAAAACAGGGTTCCATGAATGCCTATGTTTCCGTTGTTTGTAATGCCAACGCACAGAACCTGTAAAATTCTTTTTCCAAAATTTTGTACCATTTAGAACCGTCTACAACTGCAACGTATCGTTATTTTAATTAACAGTGAAAGGGTTTAAAAATTTAATAATGATATTCGAATATGTCTTATAATTTATACGTAAAAAGGGGAAAATGTTAAAAAAAAAATACGTTGCATCAAGGCAATTGTCGTTGTCTTATCGTTGTACAAAAATGAAATTGGAAGTATCGCCAGAAACCGATTACGAAACGTAAGCACTCGCGAGAATTACTCAACATAATGAAATGTACTCACCGTGCGTTGACAGAGGTAGGATTTCCAACGTCGTCCATGGACGGTTTCCTAGAATGAAACCACGAATGAAATTCGTTATTGTTCGCTTGCAGTTGCATCAGAGCGGGGTATTTATACGTGCTGTACAAATTTGGTGTTTGCCACATTCTGCTGTACATTTGTGCGTCCATCGTTCTCTTATTTGTCTCTCTATTCAATCCCAAAGAGACCGGCCCATAAAATCACACCCTATTAATCATATCCCACTACTTCAACCACACCAATCCTATCGTTTTAATCGAACCTCGCGCAACTGTATTAATCGAACTATAAATTCATCGTAAAATCCACCATCCTATCAAATGCACAACCCTCACAAACGATTCTTCTTTAAAAACGACACCATTAAGAGAAGTAAAAATCCAATCTATCGATGTTTACCGAATCAAAACCACCGAAACCATTTAATGTAATCGAACCCAAAAACCTTTACGTGCGTTTTTACAAAAGTCCAATATCGATCTCGTCGCCAGCGAATCGAAATCACCAAGAATAAACGAGGTCGATTTCATGAAAATTCTAATTTAATCGTCCACTATTGTGTTTCCTCGTATTTCCATCCGAATCACGGGCACGTGGTTGAAAAGAGAATCGACGCGAACGAATGCAGCGGAAATACAACCCCCGACGGCGGAAGAGGGACAGAAAGGGAGGAAGAAGAGGACGAGCGCGCGAATACCGCGAACGTACGACTTTTGACAGGCGCAACACGCACGCGGTCTGAGGGCGTGTGCATAAGTGTCATCGAGTGGAGGCGCGTGTTAGCCTCATGCTCGGCCTTGCCATAGCCACCCCCGTCAAATATCATCCCCACCAGTCGGTGGTACTCGATGCGCGCGCCCCTTACACGATTTCCGCGCGCCACGCTTCCTACCCCTACAAAAGAGGGGTAGTTTAACCCCTGAACAAGTCTTCACGGCAGCAGAACAATCGTTGTACTGCTGTTAATTGCGAACGACGAGAAAGTTGAGATGAAAGTCGTTCTCATGTTAGCGGTAGTAAGTTTAACTGTTCTTGACCGAAGAAGCGAAGGGGTTGATATTAGGCGTACCAATAAATAATCCATTATTTTTCAATGGATTCATAAATTTATTTGATCAAATTCCCATTTAAACACGAGTTCATAATTTGTTAAGTATTGTAGAACGGTAACAACTATATTCAAGATAGGATAAATATTTAATGTATTAAAAATAAATGTGCACCTAATTTTCATGTCAAAATAAAAATGCACCTAATACATTGACAGCTTTTTTTGGAATGAATTTTTGAAGAATAATTTTGCAATATAAAGTAGTATTTTTGGATCGCGATTCCCTTTCATAATAGTTAAGTCATTTCCCTCTCGCAAAGCCGTCTCTATATAGGGCAAGATAAATTTAACAAGGTAAAGAAAACAAATATTTCAGAATATAACCCAAACTTAATATTTAACACTAGATTTACGGAAATCGTTAATTTGTCGAATTTCAGATTTCACGTTTAAAGACACAAAAATCATAAGTACTGTTTTTCAGTCAATTCTATTAACTTTACTTGCTATAATGATACGAATACGTATTCCATTTCATCCCCTCCCTCGAACATTCTAATTTCGAATATTTATACACGGTATATACTTATTTTGACGAAAACTTATTAAATTATACAATCAATGTCCGTAAACGTAGCGTTAATAACCTGTTCCAATACATACATATATTTAATATATTTATTTCGCGTCCGAAAAATTCCGATCCCCCCAAAAAATACTTTGCAACCCCATGTAACCACTGCGTTAAAGATTTAATGGTGGAAGTGATGCGAACTGAAGGTTGCTTATTGGGCGATAAGATTATTATTACGTGAAGAATGTTTCCGGGAATCTTCCTTGTTTGAAAGTTAGAAAAGGGGAAAAGGGGAGCTTTAGGTGCGTATAGTAAGAAAAGAGCTGTACTAATCTGTGGATAGAGGGGTTAAAGCGAACCCTTAGCCACTTGCACCCTAACGCGTCTCCAAGGATGCTCTTTTTGCCACTTCTGTACGAGGGTTAGCGAATGCCTAATACTTGGTAGTTAACTAAGTATGATCCATTTCATCTTTTAGTAAAATTTAAAGGATACCTAGACGTACAGTTTCGTGAATTAATCCTGAGGTTTTCCTCGCTTCTTCAATTTACAGTGAAACGACGAATGAAAATGCCTGCGACATTTTAGGTATATCAGTGTTTGTATGAAACTTATGAGAATTTAAAGTATATTGAATAATATCGAATAAAACGTAATCTTTGTATTGAGTCTAATAGACCGAAGGGGGACAACGCGGTTAAGAAACTTGATTTTGTTCACGAAAATGTTAATAGTCTAAAATTGCGGAATTTCTTAAATATATTTATGGGTGCTATGAAATAAGTATGGAATACATTTCTAGGAAAATGAGGAAGGATTGAAGTTTGAACAGCAATTGCCACATCTTCCGATACAAAGCTGCGCGATCATGTTTTTTTGATCACGACAGGCAAGAAGTCGGTGCTCCATCTTCATTTGCCTGAGATCAGAAGGGCTACGATACCAATAAAACGGCCTATCTCGATGCTGGATTGTGTATCTGCGTCTATACCGCAATGTCGCCCCTCTTTCTACCCGAAACTTCCTCTCCACGTCGAAGGGAAGATCACCGATTAAAACCCAACGGGATTATATTCTTAGAGTGTATTGACGCTGCCAAATTTATACAAACCGATATCACGCCGATATATTTTTTTTATCGTTGCCCTCCCAATAAAGAAGGCAAATGTGTAGTATAAAAAATTTAATCCAGATATTTTCAAACCTTAAGGAAGCCAAAGATCTCCATTCAAGAAAATTATACTGTAAAAATAGAAGACTTTAAATGTTAAAGGAATTATAAAAATATTTTTAAAAACTTTGTGATATTTCTTATGAAAATATTTCAAAAATTCTAAAACATGTTTCTTATTTTATAGAAATTTAAAACTTAACCGTTTGCGGACGGGATTTAAAAAAATACTTGTCCAATTATTAACAGTGGCGACTATTAACGATACCGATTTCAATTACTTGCTTTAAAAATTGACGTATGTTCAAAGAATAAAAAAAGCTCAGACTGCTATTTGCGACATCGTCCGCAAATGGTTAATAATATTATCAGCAGTAAACAATCCTTTGCTTTACATGTTTGTCCGCGAAAGAAGATCTATAAATATTTTCAGTACAACTTTGAAATATTTTCAAGATATTTTTACACTTCCCTCTTTGCTATCGAACACGAAGAGGACCTTCAATTGTATTACGAAGTTCCGTTTCTGAAGAGAATCGTATGGAAAACTTTCACCGGTTTAATAATGAAGCATGGCCGAGCAACAACTCATTAGCACACCCGTGATACTTTTCCTACGAAAGAAAAAGTGAAGCGTAGCCTGGTTACACTAGATTTTATAGCGCCTTAACCGGTAACTAGTCCGGCTGCTGGATGTCTACAGAGAATCTCGAACCTAACCGGTGATCGTTCCTTTTACGAAGACGTTTCCTATGCTATACTGTTACGACACGATGATGCTCATTGCCACCGACGATGTACACTGCTGCATAAGTGCTAATGAGCAGCTTCTTTTATCCCTTTTGCATCCGAACCCATCAATCACTCGTCTGAGTAGAATTTTAATGAGCTATTAAATTTAATTTCGATACGTGTTAACAATATTTCTGATATCGTCAGAAGAAAGGAATGCTGATATTCGAGAAGCACAGCTCAAGAGTAATTGGAAAATATAGTATAGGTTCGGTAAATTAATTATCGAATTTTTCTTCAGTACTTAATGAGGAAAAAATTCAGGTAAATTGCGATGCGTATCAATAATATTTACAAAGATATTGGCAAAGTTTAAAAAAGTAATAAGATAACCACGTTCAAGAATAGAGTATCGAATCTTTTTTTACTACGAAGGGAAAATGTTGTGATCCATTATGGTTTTTTTCTGTTTACAAATACGTTAATGCCACGTTATAAGCAGAATACTACTTATCGTCAAGATTTCTAAAATACATGATATTAGCGTCACGCGTCGTTGTAGAATGTTGAGAACTGGATATTACGCTTACTACATTGACGTGATAGCATATTAACGATCTATAATTGGATTACACGCACGTGACAACTATTTTTGTCAACGAATATCCGCCATCGATATGTAGAATTAAATTCTGGAGTGTAGACACGGAAAAGCGTGCCATATTAAATCGATTAACGTCAATGGCTAATGACATGTTCACCGCGCGAACGTAATTACCCCTTGCGCGTTTTCTATTAGATCAAATAGAGATAAAATATTTAACGATACGTGTCGCGTTTAATAATCTGCTCACGAGTTCATTCATAAGGAAACCTGTCATTCAAAAGTGTAGGTATTTTCTATCAATTAGTACCGAACGATACACGTTGAAAAGTAGTCTCAAAAAATATATCTCCAATTTTTCGTTCAACATTTTACCCAAAATTACTCTAACTAAAATTAAACTCCACATTCGAGATATCCTAAAAAAATCTACAGATATTATAGACTATTTTCTACAGCAATAGCGTTAGAAACTATAGGGTTATCCAAAATAGACTATAGGAACACCTACCTTCACTTTTTTTCTTTCCCTTTCTGCTTTACCCGTTTCTAATCTGTTTTTTATTTCTATTATCTTCGTTCGATCTCGTTTTTAATTTTTATTTTTTCCCCTCTATTTTACTAACAAACGTGGCGTTTGACAGATATTCTCATTCAACATCCTAAAGGTAATTTTGGATAACCCTATACGATAAACTGGTAGCAACAAAATTTGCTTCGAAAAAAGAATCCGTACCAAACGACCAAATAATATATTTAGTAGTTTATCGTTTCTATTTAATTGACCACGTCGTGTTACGCGAACTTCAACCGTTCGCCTATAAAGCGACCCCTTATCTAAAAGCAAGCGACCCGAAAATTCTTTTAAAAGGCAGCCAAAGATCCTCTCTAAGTAAACTTGAGTAAAAATGGATTTGGAGCGGCTCGGTGTGGTCACGGCAAAAAGCCCCTCGCGGAGTTCACGAGGACAGCATTCATCCTCGGCAGAACGTGCATGCGCGTGTGTGGGGGACGCAAAGAAAGGGTTTGAAGCGGAGGGCAGAAGTAAGTATCCGATACCAAATTAAATGATAGGACGGCGTGCGCGTCGCTACCGGAGACCTGTCCTCATTCCAGCGCCATTTTCGGAAAACAGCATTTCATTGCCGCTCCGACCGACGCGGGGTATGAGAGGATAAAAAAAGCGAAAAAACCGAAAGCAACGGAGAGCGCGACAACGGATAGCGTATACTCTAAACAGAGACAGGCATAAGAAAAGTTCGCGAATAATCGCGGACAATGCGACCCGTATACGGTTTCACCATCGGCAAAAAGTTATTTGTCAATTAATACACGCGTACTCGGTAGTATTCGTTGCATGAATACGCATGGATACACATGGAAAGCAACGAGGTGGCCGGGGCTGTTAATGCTGTCGCATTTACGCTGATGAGAAGAAGCCAATCATAGGGGATCTTTACAGTGGCGGCGGCAGATGGCGAAAAACACTACGAATCCGAGCGGATCGGTGGAATCGTTTCTAGAAGAGCACGGCCACTACAATGGAATGCTTTGACCGGATCCGATGGCCGTTCAAGATCCTACGGGACGGATGGATCTTGAAGCTGCCTCGTCAGCCTGTGATCCTCGCTGTCGATTCGCCACGCATTTTTAGCAGCGTGCCGCACAAAGCGCTCTCGAAATTGGCTTCACCGCGATACGCGTGTCCCCCCACGGCCATCCTCACCGATACCCTCTTACGTCAGCTCGCTTTTATGCCTTTCATTCGCGCTTTTGGATTTTAAACCGTTCAGCGAGCGTTTATAGGTGCGAGAACGTAGAAATAGGTAACATAGATACGACGGTGAATAAGATACTAGCGATGCACGAATACGTAACCCAGTTTTTTTCTAATTTTGCACATTCGCTGCTATAATATCAGATCAGCTTATGTTCCATATAAGGCCACAAGTTGGCCGTAGTAAATGAAGAAAGGGTGGCATAATAATTTGAATGTAAATTACATTATCTTATTAAAAGCATAGTGGATTACTTATTAGTACACGTGGCAGCGCATCGATTTTGGGGGTTCCCTTAAGAGGTTTCTAAATGTTTAGGTGATTGACCAATTACCAAGAATCGACAAAAATATGAAAGTCCGTAGGTTACGCTATTTATGATGGCACAGTTGTTTTAGTGGTTATGAATGAAACGTATAATTTGTCTGCGAACTAGACTGTAAGTTCTCGTCTGAAACTTAAGATCGCCAGTGTACTGGGTGAAGGATTAAATAAAAATCGTGTATATGAGTCACTCAGAAATCAAAGTGATCAACCATCTACAGTCAGTCACGAATGTCTACATAGATATTCTAAATTTAAAACGTTGAAATATTTTGGGACATATCGTAGAATGATAAAAATGGGACGAAAATTCATACGATATAAAACTAAATGCGAGAAAGATTTCCGGTGACGTTTCACGAAGGCAGCATCATCGATTTCATAAATATAATTGTCACGAAAAAAGATATTGCTATTCTTTCGCAATCCGACTGATTTTAATTAACGAATAAATTACTGTTGTTAAAACGATCGAAATTGATGTAAATTTTTAACGATTTGAAATTTAGAAGTGTACGTAGACCTTCGCAACCGTCTGTATAAAATGAATGAAACGGGTTCTCGAAAACAAAGCAACTATACTGTTTGGCCGTTCCTCGGTTTAATTACCTGGGTAGATGATTAACGTCGGTTAGTTTGGCGTTCGAGTGCCTCGTATCGGACATTGTAACGCGTAATGACGTTTCGCTATTCCCGTAATTGTGGCAATGAACAGATGAAAACAATGTCCCCGACCCGAGGCGCTCCACTCATTTTCCATTTAAAGGAGCGCGAGCAAGAAGAGCAACGAGCCGGCGCGCGATTATATTAATTAGCGAATACCGTGAAACCCTTGCAGTCCGAAAAGAAAATCGCCACGTAGCAAATATATATCGATGACGGGGCAAAAAAAGTCGGAATGCAAAAGGCCAAGGGTAAGGGAAGCGGTTTGGCACATTTTTTGAATCGCAGGAATGCCGATACAAGCTATTAGAGGGAGAGTCCGGGGCTTCTTACGTGGAATCGTTAACCTCGGAACGGGTAGCAAACCCGATAAAAGACGTCGCGGACGAGGTCTGAATTAATGAACCAACGGATGTAAAACTGTCGCCCCGGCTAACTGTCAGAAGAAACGGAAACTGTACCAGAACGATCCATGTAACGATAGTTTCGCGGCTAGCTGGACACGATCGCTTTTACGCCCGTTAAGGATTTTTTCGTTCGAGCGAACGTAAATGTACGTGAATAGACTGCTACACGATTGTTAGAATAGCTTGAGGTGTACTTTTTCGTTGTTCGACTAGAAAAGTACAGGCTGTGTTGGGCGTGTTTTGTCGCGATTAAGAAGATGTACACATTTGTTTCATGGAAATGAAATTACCCCGTTGCTTTGCGAATTTTTCACAGACCGTACTTCGTAGCGTTAATTATTTATTATACACTTTAATTCTACTTACATTCTAATTCACTTTGGTTCTATTAAATGCAAAATACTAAAGTATCGTATGTAATTTGTATTACAAACTGAATCCATAGTTAGAATAAAAATTAAAGTTCATTACGAATATACTATGGTTTTAGTTGGACTTATATCAACATGTATGGGAAAAATGTAACTTGCCATTAAAAAGCAAGGAATTAATTGAATGCATGATTCGATTTAGTTAAAATATTAAATTTTACAATCTTTGATGTACTTTGCGATTTGATAAAACTTACTGTCTTCTTTACGTTGAATTAATGTACTTTTCTCATTGCTATTATTGATTTAAAGCACAGCTATTAAATTAAGAGAAAGGAACTTAGAAGATGCCCCGTGATTTGTATTATCAAGCATCAAATCGTGAATTCAAATTTATGAGCTAAACTTCGCCAATTGATATATTCTTCGTTTGTAAAGTACAAAAGTTAATTCGGTGCCTCTTGTTCGCAAAATTCAATTTACGAGAAACAAACATGATTTTCACGGTTGAAGTAATTCCTATTACTTTGCACGTCCGTTTTTCATTTATCAGACAGCCAACGACTTCCTTTCCTGAAATATGCGGGAGATTGAGTCCAGAAAATTGATTAACTAAACGTAAAAGGAACGAATTCATTTCTACACCAAAAATACCGTTATATTAAAGTTTAACGCATTGACTGCCAACTACGAATCTTCTTGTAGCAATGCAATATAAACGATTATGTCGCAAGTCTATACAAGATTCGTATGATGATGTATTATCATCGTAACCATCCAGCTATTAAATATTGTTAAAAGTCTATAAAATAAAGTGATTTAAACTATTCGGTATTTTTGGCTAAATTGATCAAATCCACCATGGCGGCTATTGCGGCAATTTTATATAAATTCGACATCCTTGTCCAACAAAGAAGAACTAAAAACAATCGCATTTAACAATCTGCAAAAATTACGATTCCTCCCTTCCTTCCCTCCATCCTTATTCCATTTAACCCATTGACTACGGTGCGATATTAGAGTGATCTACAAAATAATTAAGGTGAAGCGTAAAATAGTAAAATGTTACGTTGCTGTTAAAATAAACCTTCAAAGATTATTATGCAATGGTAAATTAGGAAATTAATTTATATTGCATTACATAAAATCTGCTGAACGTATATATATACCTTTCGCAGTCACAGGATTAATTAACATAAAATTATTATCAAACAGTCCAGCTTCTAACTACGTAAAACGTACATACTTAGCATCCGTACAACACCATTCACTTTCGTTTCAACCCTAACAGAGACCAATCGAAGCAGATATCGCGGCGAACCGTAAAAGCTCGAAGGTGGATAGCGTGGAACGATTTCATCGGTTCCTCGCCGCAAGGGTCAAGTGTACGAAGAGAATCGTATAGTGGTGAGAAAAGGAAGTCACGGCGGTGAAACGTGCAGAGGAAGAGAGATAGGGAGAGGGAGAACGTGCAAAAGAACGAAAGAAAGAAAGAGAGAAGTTTGTACGCGCGCGTGTGCCTTGTGGTCACCCGTGGGGCTTCCATTCAACCGGTGGCTCGACTCGCCCACTCATTCCTTCATTCATACACGCTGCACGCGATTTGAATCGATAAGCAAACCACGGAAGCGAATCTTTCCTATTGGACTGGTCGCCGCCTTGCGTTAGCTCCGTTCGTCCACAAAATTCTCTCTTCTCGTCACACTTCTAGATTACCATCGCGATGTTTGTGGTGAAACTACAGCATAGTTTCTTCTTTTTTCTTCTTTTTTTCTGGACGAATAGTTTGATCCTATTTTTATAATTCTACACGAACACGTTCACTGTCCAGACATTTAGCGTAGTCGCTATTTGTACGCCGAGCGAAGCAGCAAAATGCTCGGCATAAAAATCATGCTTCTCATTTGCTATACGAACAACTTGTCGTAATTCCTTTAGCGTAGCTACTGTCTTCAGTTATGGGATAGTAGTCAATAATAACTTTTAACGAGCTTTATTTTATCGACATTCGGTTACCGTCGATTGCGAATCACATCCGATGCATGGAACAATTGAAAGTGTTCAATTACATCTTTGTATTTTTCTTTTTATATTTGCGAGTTGAAGGAGAATTTACAATTCTTTCATCATCAGTATTTGATTTGTATTCAATTTTTTATTGGTTGTAGTGAAACTATACTATTCTCATTCACAAATTTTTGAACTTGTTTTAGTAACATTACTTTGAGTTACATCTTCGTCTGTTTTCTACATTCGTTAATTCTGAGAAGCTGAACACTTCTGATATAATTGACTAATGAAATTTAGATGTATTTAACCCTTTCAGTGCTTTATGACCGTACACGTGTGGCTGATCTGAGATACAACAAATAATTCGTATCACAGAAAATAGCATATAATCGGTACAAAATGTCGAAGAAATATAAATCTAGAAATACTATTATGAATATCAAAGATGAGGATATTAATACTACGACATGAAAAACATTTGCACACGTTAATAAATTATAGAAATAAATTTAGAGATCCTAAAATTGCTGTTGAAAGTGTTAATAACAAGATGTTTATACTGAACACCATATTTACGCGTCGCTCGTGAAATGAAATCCAGAAACTCGCCGATCTCTCAAAATTACTTAAGCACTCAAACGGTTAAAGACCAAATTCAGCTTTGACTAACAATAATTTCCATCGATCCACCCCGAAGCAACCTTATATTCGCCGAAAACTTATCCAAGGTTCGATTCAAGAACCTCTGACCCTCTGGAGAACAGGGGTAGGCCAACGAACGCGGTTTCCACAAACCTGGGATCCTCGACCCTCGACGCGCGAGGATCCAGAAGCCACCGATCCAGACTCCAGGTCCGGAGTAGCAACCAGCAGCCAGCGCAACAGTGCAGAGAAGGAGCAGAAGAAGAAGAAGAAGAAGAAGAAGAGGAGCTACCATCCAGAAGGCAGAGAATCTCCAAAGAGGAAAGAAGAAGAAGAAGAAGAAGCCGAAGAGGACGAGAAACGTGAAGGCGGAGGAGGCTAAGGTGGAGGTGGAGGCGATGGAAGGGTAAAAGGGTGATCGAGGGGGGCTACGACCGGTCGGCTGGACAGACGCATGGACGGACGGGATGGAAAGACAGACAGGACTGGAGACCGCTCATTACGGGCGGCGCATGCGCGAGGAATGCGGCGGCTCTGGTCTCCTTCGATACAATAAATATAGGATCGGATCGGATCGGATCGGCAGGCCAAGCTTGACGAAGATCGAACCATCGTTCAGGGTAACAGTGGGAAAAAGATGGCAGATGAAAGAGAGAAGGAATCCAAAGTAGAGGATGAACAGACACACACGAAGGGGCAACGTTCAGCAGGGGAAAGTAAGGATGAATCGATGAACGAATCGGCGGACAACAATGCCGAACGTAGTAACGACATCCAGTTAAATCGAAGGTAGCAAAAAAATACGCGGTTGTTTAAGAGAGCGGAGTATAGCAGGTCGGTACGCGTATATTCTTGCCTGAGGACCTGGCTTCCGGTGAACAACCGAGCCTCTGTTATTACGAGCAGCGGACCTATTTCCAATCGATCTCGATCGCTGAAGGATTAATTTCTTGCGAAATAGTTTTCGATGTATTAGGTTGTTCGGAATGTTCGTAGCGATGTTTGAGGGGAACACTTAACCCTTTGGACGCGGAGCTTTTCTAATTTAAAAGTAGTACTTCCATATAAAATGCTGATTGAAGTTACTATTACACTTGATTATTTACGTACAATTGAATAGGATATTTCTACTTCTCTCATACATGTGTTCATTTTAAACGCTAATCATTTTTATTCATACACAATATGTGTACAATTATCATTCTGTTACATAATTTTATACGCGATATTTGTTTTTTTAATAATTTTATGAGAAAGTATTATAACCATCGTTTTGCAAGAAATTTGTATCTTTCCCCAAAATAAATTCGTGCGGAGAATCAAAAGTAAGTATACACTTTACGAAAACGAAATTATACTATAATTTGTTCGGTATAAATTACATTGCAATTATATCATAATTTATTTATCGTAAGTAGTACTATAATTGTACTACTATTACGCAATATTTCTTTATTTGCGATAAATAATAGTATAATTATACTGTAATTTCATTTGTACTGTAGTCAATACCATAATTACACTGCAATTCCATTTTTGTCAGGTATATACTTACTTTTGACTCTCACTCTGTATACAATTTTATTACCGTGAATAATAATCATCGAACAATGGAAATAAAATGACAAAATTTGACAATTTCTGTTGGCTCCTTATCGAAACGTAAGGTTTAATTTTGTTTTGCCTTTCCTTTTAGACAACCTTAGCCGTTGTTATTTAATTATTGCTTTTAAGTGGTTGAACTATAGCCAGTATTTATTCAACAACAAACAATAATAAACATGAATAATACGAACTTTCCGAACAATCTAATATTTGATAATTGGCTTATTAAGTGAAAATCAATTGAGAATTTAGAATAATTCGGTAGAAATTTGATTATCTAGATATCGATTTACACCATTGTTCAAAAGTCCCAGAACACTTGCTGCTTCTAATAAAACGGAATCTAGTTTTAAATATGAAGATATTTGTCACGTTTGTTCAATAAAATTTCAAGCAAAGTTTAATAGAACTAGAGGATAATAGATGACGATACCCTGCAAGGAAAATATCCTAGCCAATATCCCGATTTAATAAAATTTGATTGAATATTCAACCCCGCAAAATATTAATCAAGCTCCATGAAAACACGTAATTATAGAATTAGAAAATTAACATAAGAAATTAGCCATCCTTGCTTCAAAGAAATCTCATTATCAATATCGCCGTCGGTTTACAATGTAACGTTAATTAAAATCATTAGTAACGCAAAACCACTAAACCACTGGCCAAGAAAAGGCGTAAACAACGGATAATCGGGGCAAGCTTTTTATTCATTATGGATAATTTCCACTGAACAACGCCATTAGTCGAAGACGCGCACGCGCGTTCAGAAGTTAAAGGATCACGATGCACTTGAAAGATGGGCACCCGGTTTAAAATTGTAGGGAGCAGACGTGGCCGATGTATTCGCGATATAAACGCTGATCAATCAACTTGCCGGATCATTTAATCGATAGTTCAATAATTATTAACCTGGCTCGGAAAGCGGGGCCTCTGCAGATTGCCCGCTTTACGAATTCCCATCCTAATAGTTTTGTTTCGCGACTTATAAATTGCCTGTCTCTAACGATCTCTTCCAGATGAACAGCTCATTAACGACGCGTATAAATTATTCCAACGATATTTCAGCAGTATCTCCTTCGATCGCCGGTGTATCCTATATCGCTTATTCGCTTATAAACGCGAACAACATTTTACAGTTTCGTCTAGCTCTCGATTTATCGACGTGGACATTTGATTCTATGTTACGCGGTACTTTCTACCATAATAATGGATCAATTTGTACGATGCGTATGCAAATCTCGGAGCAACGTTGTTACGGTATGCTAATTTAAAATTGAAGATAATTTTCTTGTACAAAGAAATCACTTTTTGCGTTCTGGTATATACAGTAACGGCCAAAAGTTTCGAATCATTAAAGGATATAAGCGTTTACTCTTTGCCGACAGAACAAAGTAATATTTAACAAATTTTCGCTCAATTATTAGGTGCACCAATGAGTAATCCACTATTTTTAAATTGGTCGATGAATTAAATTACTTCTTGAATCGAAATTTATAGCTTGTTCAAAAAATGTAATAAGTAATAGCAATTATGTATATTGAAAATCAAGTAAGTATCTAATTTTGTTAAAAGCAAATGCCGAATTTAATTAAAGAAATTAATCGTTCATTGGTACACGTAATATTAACCCTTTGAGGACGAAATTTAGCAAATTCTTGTCCAAGTATTAACAGCAAAGTCTATAATAATATTAATATGAATTTCTTACTTTAATAATTGACACGCGTCCAAAAAATCAAAAAGACTTAGGCGACTCTTTATGACAGTTGTCCACAAAGACTAAAAAACGGATTTGCAACATGTCAGCTTATAAAAAGTCTACGAAAATAAAGAAAATTGCTATTAATAGTTACCCTGGTAACGTTGAATAAATTCATTTAGAAGATGGTGGAAAGTTCGATAAGAGTGCAACTCGGAAAGAGATTCCAAGTTTCCGGCCAGTAATTGTATATAACTTTACATTGTAGAACTGCTACATATTCTAATGCATGTTTAATATAATGAAAAATCTCGCGAACCAATCGCGTTACAC
This sequence comes from Eucera pruinosa, assembly GCA_028830335.1. NCBI lineage: Eukaryota > Metazoa > Arthropoda > Insecta > Hymenoptera > Apidae > Eucera > Eucera pruinosa. The sequence continues at coordinate 19,831,253 of JAMYCR010000003.1, read as the reverse complement.
TTTATACGTATGGTATTTCGGTGTTTTATAAGGAGGCGAAAAAGATGGAAAAGATACGGCGGTTGTATGAAGATAACGTCGCGCGCTCGTTATTAATTACTGTGGTTCGGCTGTTCGCAATTAGCGTCGGATCACTTTCGGTTAATTACATCGGGCTGAGTGTCGTCATTAATTATTCCCATCGTCCGTTGAATTCATTTACAATGGCTTTCCCTGAAACGCTGCACGGAATTCTTCCTCGCTCCAGTAAATTACTCTCCCGACCTTTGTTGTTCCTTAAAATATTCGTTTTCTGACGATGCATCACGATATTTCATAGTTCGTCACCGTTTTTTGCGAGAAACTTTATTAATAATCCCGATACCATACAGTTAGAAGATATAAGCATGTTCAATGTGTTACATGTAACCGATACGAGTGTGCGCGAACTGTAATAGAGGATGGTTTTAAAATGTAGATACTTATATGTGTTACTTATATAAGCTATGAAAGAATTTCAAATTTCCGAGAAAAAGAATCCGTTTTAATCATATAAGGAATTGCGTTTACCAAGGGTTAGTTACCATTCTAACAGAAAGAATGATGCGTTTACTTGTTGATATCGGTAACCTTTAATCTTTGAAATAAGTTGCTCGTATATATTAGTATATACACGAGCTAGTTAAAAGGGTAGATTATTATGCTCCACTTGATGTTTGCACAAATGCATGAAATTAAACTGATAACAATTAAACTCGACTAAATAATAATGATCGAAAAAATTTAAAACATACTTTGCTAAATTATCCAAGAAATAATAACTTCCGCTAGAAATCATTTTCAAACATTACAAAACTGTCATGTATCATTAACTAACCTTTTAAAAGATGAAAAAAACATCGAACCCAAAAATGAACTGTAAATCCTACAAAATCACCCAATCATTAACCGCCTACCATTAATTCTATGGTTGTAAGGGAAAACGACACAAGTGACAGTTTTCAGTTTCGAGACAATGATCATTAAAATTTTTAACACAATTGCTAAATACTGGATTTCGGTCAGATTGCATTCATTTTTTTGGGTGTCCAAGATATTTATTTTCGTGCATTTTGTCTAGAGTTCAATAAATATACATAGAAACTTCAAGTTTTCGTAAATGTGACTTACGTCACTTTGCCTTACAAACACAGGGTTGTTCCATTGTTTACCCAATTATTCCACTTTTAAGCGAAAAACCAATTCTTATAAAACCACCTAAAATATTAATCCCGTATCATTAATTCCCCTAATAATCCAATTCCTCTATCTTTAATCCAAAGAACCAACTAAAAAAAAAAACTCGAAAATCCATCTAACGATGAACTTCCTGCCATTAAATCATCTTATTAAGCAACCCTCTACAAGCTCAACAGCCATCATTCGCCTTATCCAAACACCTAACGTAATCACCCACCCCTCTTCTTCTTTTACACCTATCTGCTGCCTTCCACTATACAAGATTAAGTTGCCCGATACACATCATTATCGCCTGTACACCGATCGTTTTCCCATTCGAAACCACATTACACGCAAATGAGCGTAACGATACAAAACACGGTCTCTGTCTAAACGAAGAAGAAGAAAAAAAAAAAAAAAAAAAAAACGTCGATTTGAAGCGGCGCGCGAATAGTCAGAGCGGAGAGAAAGTATTCCTTGAACGGCAAAAAGTCGGCATCGACATGTCGATCGAAAGAAGTGTCGCTAATTTGATGTAGCCAGTGTATACGGTGGATCGTATAGCGGAGTGGTTTGGTCACTCGCGAGTTGATTTATACCGGTGGGCAAGAACCTCGTGGCAAAGCTCGTTGCCTTGCTCATTGCTTCCACCGCTTCCCTTGTCTCTCTTCCTCTCTTTTATTCTCTCCTACTCTTTCTCTCTCTCCTTCTCTGTGCTCACTTTGAACAATGGAATTGCGTCGCGACGTCAATCTCTCTGTATTATTCACCTTGCTCCTGCTCTTCTTTATATCCCTAGCTGTACCCTGTTTTCGCTACCTCTTCTGCCTTTCTTCTTCTTTTACCCCGTTTTCTTTCTTTTTTTTTTCTTTTTTGGAGCTTCCTTTTATTTATTTTTTTTTCACAGAGTTTCTCTTATTGTCGAGGATCCCTGTTGGTCTCCACCTCGCGGAATAAATCGGGAGCCAAGGATCGTTTAAAACGGTGTTACCGGCGACTCATTTCGGTTCCTCTTGCTTCTCTCTTGTTGGTTCGTTCGATCGTCGACACCTCGGAAGCGTAAAGATACTCGAAGCATTCGGAGGCTAACGTAGCGAGTTTAGAATAGATAGTTTGGGTGTACAGGTTGTTCTAATTTCACGCGTATCAAGATTTCTATGGAGCACGTTCGTCGATTGACCCGTGTGATGGAGTGGTACGTGTTTTTGATAGTGATTCTAATGATATTTCTCAGTTCCAAGGTGGTACGCACGAGTTGAACTGGATTAGTAGAGTTAACTGCAGGAATTGACGGAAGCCAGAGCATACGAACGAGTGTTGAATAAATTGAGTTAAGATACGTAGAGATAAAGTTTGATAACCTTTGTGAAACACGTTTGGTAGAACACGTTTCGGAACATGCTACTCTGGTTTAATCTACTTTTCGAGGGATAATACGAAAAATGTATGCCTTTAACGAAAAATTTCTAGTCGAAATATCACGTATCAAGACAAAGCAACGTTTGCTCTATCTTGTAAATATTGGCAGGGAAATGAAAACCGTCTTCCTTATTAATTGTACGTGGATTCAGATGACTATATTAGTTGCCTTACCTGTCTGTCCAACAGAGAGCGTCATCTCGATACCTGAAACAGACAATAAAACTTCTAGTTAATCTTTTGCATATGTAAAATTTATATTAGACCAAAAGTAACAAAATTTATATAGCAAAATAGCATTTGACGAAAGCTAAATGTAGCGTAGAAACTGTACCAAGAAAATATAATTATATCCTTACGGTAAAATGCTCTTAACATTGTGCATAATATATAGCAACATTTCTTAACCGTTTTGCCGCGTGACGCAACAAATTTGTTTCTAATTATATCGACGGCCAAGTGTTTACAATATAAAAATTTTAAAAATCTGATTGATGAGAATCATATTATACGAATGAAGAAACTTGCATATATTTAGTAGTGATTACTATAGACGCGGAAAGTAACATTCGATATATTTTTAATGAGATTCAGACGAATTTTGATGTACAACAAATACTCTAATTTCATATTTAACTATGGAGGAAAGTAAGACTAATGATTTTAATCAAGAGAAACTGCTTAAAATTTAACCCTGAGTGCTAAGTAACTTTAGGAGATAGGCGTGTCTTTAGATATATTTTCACGGATCACGCGTATACATAGTATTTAATATAAATATTGTGACCTTTATTAATAATCACGATACTCCTAAATTCATATTTGGTGAACATTTTGCGCTAATTATTCATTCTGTTGAAAGATTCGAATTTGCAAATTCTATGTATCATATTTAAAATTGCGTCCATAGCACACAAAAGATTAAACATAATAATACAAGATAATATTCAATGCCAACTTCATGCATCTATCATTCCGCGGCTCATTAAAAATTGAATACGGTGCAAAATATTGGACCACGGACCATATAAGTTAATATATGTAATTTCAGAAATATGTTTAACAAAATGTTTTACGCCTAAAAAACATTAACTTAATTAAAAAACAACATCAGGGGGCACCCGGGTTTGAACCGGGGACCTCTCGATCTGCAGTCGAATGCTCTACCACTGAGCTATACCCCCTGTTGACAATAACTCTAAAACAATCAATAATGAAATAGTACTTATTTATAGTAAAGAATTTAAACGTACAAATATCTGACGAAATATATAATGCAATGAAAGTAAATCTTTATTCATTCTTTTAATAGAAAGTCGAGGAAAATTTGCAAGCATCGATTCGCGTAAATTTGTATAAAAATTATATAATTTTACGAATGGATCATTTTGAACACTTTGATAGTTCCACTGTTAAATGTATTCTATATTGTGTAACTTTGTGAAAACCTAACTTCGGAAAGGAATTGCATTAGAATAAAGATATTCTTCGTTTTATATTCATTTTATATCTTCCACAGTATCGAAATTACTTACCCAATATTTTTGATGAAATCATAATTAAAGAGAACTTAATACGTTGTAATATATAATGTCTTGTATAATATTCCTATTCATATTTCCCCTTAATTTCTGTAGAATACTATATAAATATATTACTCGTGTATAAGCAGACGATAAATTTAATTTACTAAAAAAATTCATACGTGAAACGATAAAAATAGTAGTCTTAAATGTAACAAAATCGACTGCGTTAATTTGTTATGGTGTGCAATCCGGGCACGGACCCCTTGTGTTAGTCTGGATGCCCAAAAGGACGTATCGCAGCTTACAGGAAAAAGCTTTTATATGAAAGCCTAGCTGTGAATAAGATCGCCGTCGTAAATTGTGCGCGAGGCTAATCTTACGGTTGAACGCGGCCATAGACTTCGCTTCGTTTGACTCCGCCTTGTGTTGGAAACCCTCGAAAAAGTCCAGCTTTTCAATTCACCGATCCCTCTGATACCCTCATTTCAATTTTGTACAATTAATGTAAACTAACTTTTATTCCCAAAAAGAGTAACGTCGAATACATGAAATTCGAATAAAAAAACGAGAACCATTCTTCTTTAATTACTAAAAAATAAGAAGATATAATTAACCGAGAGAAGGTTGACGTTCGAATATTGTACTATTATGAAAAATACGAGAAGATAAAATATTTGCTTTAGAAGATTATGTCTTTAAATAATTGCGTTTAATGCTCAACGTTTTTAAAATTCTCATAGATCTCATTCGATTAATGGTATTCCATGGACACCAAATTCTTGTTCATAATTTCATTGTAACTCGAAAGGATATAAAGTAAAGAGTAAAGAAGGGACAGGCAGAACACCAAAGTTAAAAAACTTGGATTAATGAAGAATTAATCTAATAGCCATCTACACCCACAACACTTTATGCGTCCATACAACTAACCTCCTATTCTATTCCTCCACCCCTGCAATTTTCCAACAGCAAACAAAAAAAACAAACCGTAAAACCCAGAAAACTCCTAAAAACCACCTTTCCCCGTTACCCGTATCCCCGAAAACTCAAACTTGAAAATCGTCGAACTACAATAAAGGGAGAAGTCCAGAGGAAAGGGGAATAAATGACGAGAGACGAAGAACGATGTGGAAGAAAGACAGGGAATCGAAGTCAGAACTGCGCGTGGTGTCGCGGATGAATCAGAAGGTGCGAAGAAAGTAGGGCCTGTCAACGGGACATGATTTAAAGCCAAATATTACGACAGAAAGCACATTTCTCGAGCGTCCCGGCACGGTTTCACCCCTAGCTTCGACGGCGCGGCGCGGGGTTAGCTCGAACGCGAGGGATGAGCCGTAAGTCGTGCAGATATGTTGGCCACCACGGTTTATTACCGGGATGCCGGAATGGCCCAGACCCTGAGGAACATTGATTTAATGCGGGAGTAATTGGGCGACCGGACGTCTCTATGAGCACGCCACCTTCCACCGCTAATGTGTTCCCGCCCTTCTAACCTTTCGGTTAACCACCATGCAAGCGAGCCACGCTTCCATTCAGCCCCCGGTTACGCGTCCTCTTTCTCTGTCTAACGTTGTACAACCTCCACCCATGAGACGTGAGAAAGGCGAACGCTTTATTGCCGCTTTTATTGCTCGACGAGTTTTAGCCGCAGTTCGGATCGGCTTATGGCGCTTATTAAACTTTGATGTCACCAAATCGCTCGCTCGCGCGCCCGCGCGCTTCCATGGTGAGATAGGTTTGATGGTAAGGCTTCGATCGTGGCGTGCATGCTTAACCGGTAGGAGTTTGGAATCATGTATAGGGAGGAAGAAGGTTTTGGGATGTTCAAAAAGGAGAAAATCAAGCTTTGGGATTTTTGTAAGGCATTGCACGTTGCGGAGCGTAACTATAGCGTTCATCGATATTTGCAAGGTTTTTTAACCCTTAACTAAAACATCTATTTTAACTTATATAATCGCTATTAGCAGTCTGTGAGGCGGTTAATGTTTATTGCGTTACGTATTAGCACAAAGGTAGCGAATAAGAAATCGAAGTTAATTGTTCTTGCTTTGCACATCGCTAATGAAGGGTTCCACTTTGATTACAGTAACTGAACATTATACTATAATTGAAAAGTATCCAGAGTGATAAGCTTGTAAATCATGCAGAAAGGAATCAACAGAAATGAATAAGTAAGTATTAGTGATCTCGCAAACCGACAATAGTGGTTAAGGGTTAAATTTAAAAAAAGGATTGAACGAAAGTAATCGTGTGATATGAAGAAGCATTGGAAATAATGCACCTCAGGAGATACGTATTAAAACGGTTTACACGTATATATCGAGATAAATAAATAGATGTTACGTTCGCCTTTTTATCAGTATTGATCATTACTTTTTTAACCTCTTTTGCGTAATGCTCTTAATTTACAAAAACTATTAATGAGAACCCCGAAGCTCTAGAAAGTTGTACTGATGCTATAGTTATGCTCCGCAGTGTAGTTGTGAAGGGCTATGGAATATTAGGGATGACATCGATATCGTACATCGATGTTTTCGATGCTTGTGAAACATTAGATCTCGGCGTCATTTATTACAAGTACCTATTAAAAACACATAGTGACTGCGAAGAGCTAATCAAGTTCTAATTCTATTAGATAAGTGCAAAAGTTTCGATGAATATTGTCATGAACGAATGAACTGTGTCACTTTACTAAAAATAATTTATTTAGCCATACAAATACGTGTACTGTAAACCCATAAAAACTCTTGTTTTCCGCCAATATGTCAATTTAAATTATACGGTAATAAAAATTCTTCAATTTCACGAGATAACATTTTGCGCGCTGCAATACGTAATATATTGGTGCAATGGGACTTCGTTTCAATAATACAATAAAATTATACTTTGGAAACCTGACACTGGCCGGCAACCTTCGCAGCCACGGCATATTTTATAATCCTCTTTTAAGCCTTGCTTTTATAAGCTTTTTTTTAAATATTAGGATGTTAACCCTTGAAATCTTAATGTTCCTTCATTTCTGGCCCTTCGTATAATTCTTATAGGCATAAGAGCCCATGATTCTCACCTTCGACGTCATTTATTCATACTACTTGAGGACAAAGTATATTTATGGGTCCACAAGGCGAAATTACCTATCTTCCTTGCAAAAGTTAAACTTTAGTTGCTCATCCTCAGAGGTTCCCGTTAAGCAAACGGTATTACCAGAATTCACACTGATGATCGGGATCGTGTGCAGCAAATTGAAGGTTACGCGTAGATTTGCGTGCGATATCGATGATGAAGTCTTCGAGCTGCTCAAATTTTATTAGCCACGAACTCTGTAATCGCCGTGAAGTAAATGCAAATGATTTCGAGAGGAAATAGGCGGTTGTGTCTTATTTTTCCCACTTCACGTATTACGAATTAACCAGTTGGGGTAATGTCCGAAAATTACCCGGCATTTAGTCTCCCGACTGATGCGCAACACACAAGATTCTCGTCTTATCGTACTCCAACTATCCAACTTGTTTATGCATTTATGATATGCACAGCACTACTAATTATTCTGTTCTTATAAAAAAAAATACATAGTGAGCGCAAGACCGTGCAAAATTACTAGGGTGTAAATTGGGTACAAATCATATGAAAAATTGAAACGATTGGAACAAGAAAGAAAAATTAAAACGCGTTGTGCGTATAAAACATATCACCGATCTTTTATTTTGTTTGATAATAAGTAATTCTTGTACGACACTTGTTACAAAAGTATCCGGCCACCTTACAAAATTAGGAAATCTATATTCATTAATTATTCGTTTTATTTATGTTACACGTTCAAAGGAAACATTTTGCAATGTTATAGGTATTAATAACACATTTCCAATAATTTTTCCTTTCCTGACACATAATATAGAAAAAAAGAAAAAGATATTACCGAATGTTTAACATAGCCGAATACTTTTGTGACCAACCGTACCCTCTGCAAATTCTCCCATTTCGAATCTCCAATTGAATTTCCTTGCAAAATATCTAATATTCCCAGCCTGTGTCTGCACCAGAGAAAGAAGCTACCGACAGGGTCAAAAGGTTGTTTCAAAACGACCTCTGGAAATTACCACTGCCTCACTCAACAGCATGGAATCATTCGCGCCACGTGTCGATAAGACAAAACAGATCGGAGGACGGGTTTCGTGACGGAGGCGTACCGCAAACGTGCCCCACGAGCAGCCATAATACGTGGACGGGGGCAGAGGTTTGCATCCACACATGGTGCAATCACGTGTTCCGAGCCGAGCCGGTGTAAACTTTAACTTTGCCTAACACCGGCTGCACGAAATGTCTGTCCTGAGGACGGGCTTTCTGATCCTGCCAACGCCTCGGGGTTGAGAATTCGCGCGGGGTGAAACGTACAAACGGCGGTAGACTAAAGCGGATCGCTTCTACGCTCCAGGGGAAACACGTGATGCAATAACTAAGCAATGTGCTGGCATAACAAGTGACATTTGCGCTCGCGACAACTTGTACAAAGTGAAAAGTTGGGGAGGTGTGAATGTTTTCAGGTCCAGGGTTTCTTTATTTTCAACCCCTGATGCATCATCGTATTTAAGTTTATGTATTCTTCGACGAATGGAATTTGGAAAATTCTCTTTAACCCTTTCGTTGTTAACTATACGTCTATATGCTAAAGACTATGGTCACTGACCACTAAACGGTTCTGGTGTTTCTACGTTAACCCATTTGCATCACGGCTCGAATTATGCTTAGCACTATCACTCGGAAAAGAAACAGTTTCTCAATGCGATGTTTGTAATGTATCGTTGTTCACTCGTAATGTTAAACAATATCGTACAAAATAAAAGTGACTATGCCTCCTACGAATTTTGTATTTAATTAACCATATTCGTTCCGGTGCTGCAGGCCCACTATCGCTGTTATAAAGGACACATCAGATAATTGAAGCCATGATGCAAATGGGTTAACATCGATTTCTTAGGAAATTAATTGTTGTGCGAAAGATGCCACTCTTCATTTTCGACTTATTTTTTCACGTCGATTCACTCCATTTCAGCTTGTACCACCAATTCGCCGACGCTCCGCACACAGAGTTCGCTATTGTCCGCGGTTTAGCGTATCCGCGGGAAATACTTGGAGCCGAATCCCCGCTGTAACTCACGAATCATTCGAGTCAAGATCACGCAATGTTCTCCATTGAGGAGCAGAGCATCGACCGGTTCTCCGAAACCTTTTTTCACCTAGCTCGCAATCCACGTGGTATTGTACCGCGTTAATTGTAAGTTCAGAAAGATACCTCCGAGTGGTAGTCGGTTGACCGGATAAGAAACGCATACCGGTTTTCGTTCGAAGGGACGGATCGGCGGAACTGGCCCGGGGCCCGATGGTATTGGTAGCGTTTTTCAGCATGCCGCTCGTGTCTCTTCTCCCGACATCCGTGCGAATGTAGGAGCGCAGGGTGTGGTGTTCCACAGAGGTCCACGTTTGCTACTGGTTTTCGTGGCTGTATATGCGGCCGCAAGAATGTTCGCCGTGTTGGTTCGATTAATCAGTCGTTTTTCGTGCCCTCGCACTGGGCCAATAGAGCCAGAAAAACTTAACGTATGTGATAATGCGCCAGCTATGCTTCTGCGCTTCGTTCTTCTATCATCTTCCTTACTCTTCCCTTCCCTCTTCTTCTTATCCATTTTTCTCCTTTTCTTTCCCCCCCTTCTCTCCCATTTCTCTTCTTTTCCTCCTTCGCCCTACCTCTTCTTCTCTCGTTTACCGTTGCTTCTGCTCTCTTTCTACCTGTACGTTTCGTCGCAAGCTGTAACGTGGACCGTGCGCCCAGTGTTGAATATACCTACACCGAAACGTCCACGGTCGAGCCGACGACGCCAGGATCACTGACCGGCAGGATGCTGTCTTGCAAGGGACTCAAACTTTTTTCACAGCGACAGCCACGAGGACACGTAACCAGAAGTCCGCTTCAAATATACCCGAACGTATGGGGGACGCGATATTTCAGCTGTGATCTTTAACGAGCCACAATCCGCTCGCGAGACACCGCCAGAAGAGAGAAGGCTTTTGTAACATTCGCAGCGTCAATCATTTTCCGATCGGATAAAATTTATATGGATCGCTGTTCTTTAAATTCCTGGTTTTTAATCTGTTATCGTTACAATACGGCAATGAAACAAGGGTGGCGCTGCACGTTTGGTTGTGTCGTTTTTTGAGTGAGTTTGATTCACGTGCGAGGGGTGACACATGAATTATGACCAAAGAGAAAGATGTTTTGAAACGTTGAACGCTTGGGAAGATATTCTTTTCCGAAGGTTTCAATTGTTTCCATTGGTTGTTATCAATAGACTGCGAATGTTTATGCAATTATGGGAAAATATTTGCAAGAAGGGAGGAAATGCATATGGTATATACGCATAAAATGGTAAGAAATATCCGAAGTAAGCTGTGAATTATAATAGTTAAGGGGACCAAGTGCGCCCTGTTTAGGTTCAATTTGTTTAAATACGTTTATCAAAATATGAATTCGCATGAACGTGCACAGTCTAGTGTTATTAAGATTATTGATGGTAGTGATCATCGAATATCATCGATTACTCTTATGCAAGGATCAGATTTTGGGTGCAAGTTATGTTTGGTGTATGAATTGATTTAGTATTCTTGAAATCTTTTACAATTTCATAGATTTAAACTTTTCCCTTAATATGTTTCTAGTTCTTTCGATTCTTGTGACTATCGTTAAGGACTTTCTTAAGAATGAAATTTTGTGTTACTTGAAACGTCACTAGATAGATCTGATACTAGACAGAATTAACATAATGTCCAGAAGCGGACTTCTGCTGTTTTGAAATTCTTACGATTAGCTTCAATTGTCAACGAAAAAATTAGAGATTACTATGAATATTAAAACTGTATAAGTGTTGATAATTTTATGAAGAGGCATCGATGTAATTTGTACATATATTAAAACCACCAATGTATCACTAGTTCGTAACGCCAGCTATTAACAATATCAAACAATACTTCGACGCTATCAAATTCTTAGTTCAACCCTTAATTCGAGTCCAAGTTGCAACAAGCTCAATCAGTCTACGTGCTTCGTCAGATATTTATATTCGCAAGGCAGAAATAACTATCCAGCCCCTAACAAAAAGGGTAAAAATACTTCGGAACTTGTTGTATATCGTACAATTTCACAGAAGGAATAATGACACGCTCCCATCGTGCACCTTTTCCCTCTACGAACGCAACGGTGCTAAAAAACACTTTTGCTCTTAATCCAACGGCGCAAAATCGTTCAATTGCACTCCGCCGATGGAAAAACAGCCCCAGCCCAATGATTAATCTTTTTACGTTAACCTGGTTAAGATTACGCTTCGCTAGGCATCGATAAAAAGATCCGTCTCGCTCGAACGCGATCGACTTTCGTGGAGAAGAAAACGTCCGATTGACACGCGTTATGACATTCTCAAGCTTGGCGTTGCGAAACACGCGTCGACCGATCGAAATCGACGTCTATATAGAAAAATGGATGGGATTGAGATCGATTCTGTTTAAAGCAGAGAATAGGCTAACATTGTGTTCCCACCCGATAATGCTCGCTTTCCCCTTCCGACTTGCGTCACGCAGTACCTTCACGCTTTAATTCAACAAGCTTTTTTACTCTATCGCGTTCTTCGGAAAAATTATCCGGACACGCATATAATTCTTTTACTAGTTCTATGTGACGCGCCTCAAGTATGAAATACCTTCGTACAATGATCGTGAAGAATTTCATATTAGATGTACCAATGGAATAATCCACTTTTATTAGGAAATTCGGTATTTATTTTTAACGAGATCAAGTATATATTCTGCCTTAAATATGGTTGGCGTTGGGCTTTAATATTTAGGCATTATAAAATTTAATTCATCAATTCATTTTTGTATCTCGGTAGTATATTTTGAATTTAAACTGACGTTGAACTGGTTACAGAAACAGTGGATTACATGGCGCATTTAATATATTGGAAATTTAATGAGACAAATGGGGGTAATCAGTAAAACGAGGTAGAATTGGGAAAACTCTTAAGTTTTTACAAAGGAGTTTTTTTTTTACTGTGGAACCTTAACACTTAACTACTGACATTGAGTCTGACAAATTACGCGCAGTACGTTTTTATTTATTTTAGGAACAAATTGTGTTCCTTTGTCGATTTTAGCATTCTCCTTACGTAATCATGAAACATTTTTTAGTATATAGAGTCTGACAGACTTCGTGTCTGTATTTGTGCCAAAAAACTTGATATCAGTAGTCAAGGGTTAAATAAAGTGATTTCTTTTTTTTGTATTTCCTTAAATAATAAAATAGCGAAAATTAATCTGTAAAATCCTATGTTTGCGCCCTCACAGTTAACCTTTGTATCGTAGCCTAAATAACGAAACAAATATATGTATGCTATAAACATTAACTTTATCTTCAATTAAACGTAGAGTTTCGAAAATGTGACATCAAAATCATAAGTCCGAATATCGAAGGGCAAAGAAATTAGCAAAGAGTGTTTCCAAATTTTAAGTGGCAGAAAAACATTCTAATTATTGTAATAGACACTTCACCTTGGATATTTAGTACCATTTTTTATACTTTGTATATTCTCATAACACAAAACGGAAAAGTTTTACCTGCAACAATTTCTCGAATCCCAAACAATTCCACGAGCATTCCCACGGCAAGAGTGATTCTATCCAACGAATAACTGTACTATCATCGATCGACAAGAAAACCATCCGGCTTCGAAAGATCCATCGTAACCTCTAGCCAAGTCATAGGATCGTCCAACGTCCGAAGCTCGTGTTTGGTTGAAAAACTTAAGGCCAGGACGTGACGAAGCGATTAGGAGCGACGATGAAACGTATATATAGGAGGCGCATAAATCCTGCTAGTGGATCCCGCGAGGACAGAAGAACAGGAGAACGAAGAAACGGCGAAAGGACTTCGATTGGCCATGGAAGGACTGTGAAAAGATATCGCGCGAGGTGTCTCTTAGCTTTCAGCGTTTTATAATAAAATCCGTACAGTCAGAGGGAGACGGAGAGGAGTTCGCGGTGATCGCGCGGCAAAAAGGAGGCGTGCGTTTGGAAAAACACGAGATTTCAATTAAAGAGACAAGCTTAGTAATGAGGCAGCGTGGATTTATTGGCTCTCGATTCACGCCGTGGCGCCTAAACGTCTGCGTGTGTTGGCCTGGCCCGATCGGCTCTCCCTCTGCCTGCTCGCGCGCTCCGTCACTAGCAGCACGCGCGTGTTAATGTATGCGTGCGTGCACGTGCCCTCCGGGCCCTTGCACCGGCCCTTTACTCGCCCCGACGCACACCAACTGTTCTCCAGCAGCCCGTATAAACGGAGGCCATTGGATGGACCCCGCGTTACTTCCACCTACCTACCCATATTCCAGGGGAATTGGCTCATTTGCATCCGATCGAGATTCATTACCGTATTGCCCGGTAATAGGACAGTCTCATTCGACTCTTTCGCTCTTTCTCGCTTTGTTTTTTTCCCTTGGATCTCAATGTCTTTCCTTGCTCCCTTATCTATCCTGCCCCCGATATTTCCAATGCGGCCTTCCACGGACGAATACTCTTAATGCGTTTCTCTGGGACTCTCCAGTGGTAAAAGGACGGATGCGGGGTTTATGCGTACGGGAGGGAGATGCTGGTGCGAGTTTGGAGATTTTGGCGAGCAATTGGCAATTGAAATTCAAAGGTGGATATGTTTTAACGATGAGACGAAGATTCGGTGCGATTTAGATTGATAGTGGGGGCCGATGAGAATATTTGAATAGGACGTCGTGTTGAATTTGAAACTCCTATCGGGTTTGGAGACTATGCGAACGCGAACAGTGTTTTTTTTTTTTTTTTTTATTTAGCTACGCAATTTGTTTTATTTTGGATTGTACAAGTTTAAACCTTCTTCGAATTACGCGACCCTGCGCTATTTCATAATTAGAATACTTTAACGTTTACTGATATAATCGTTTACAATTTTCTGAAATATTTTATTACGTTTTGAAGTGTTTGAATGCTGCAAAACGAATTAATTGCATTTTCCAACTCGATGGAAGAATTAAAAGAATCTAATAATAAGTGGACCTAGATACGGAAATCCGAAGAAGGATTAATAAATTCTCAATACTTTTGCTTTTTACCTTCAAAGTATCTACAATGATTACAAAAAGTATTGGCGCACCACTGCATTTTTGTATTTAACGATAAGTACTACTTAATTATGTTTAACTATCTTATTATTTGATATGTGCGATCATATAATGGTTCGGTTAAACGATAGAAAACTGAATATAAACGAACCTGATTAAATAGTGTTTAAATACAAGAATGCTGCATTGTACCGTTTACTTTTTCTAACTACTGTAAATTACCGTCCCCATCCTGTTCTTAACTAGCGTTATGCTTACTTTACGAATCCTTCGCCGCAACGAGATTTGGTTTCCGAAAATTAAACCATGACAACCACTGCATCGAATGTAATTACATCGAGCGTAGAACGAAATATCGGAGTTCACGTCTTCCGAACGTAATCTAAATCTCTGCATACATGCAGAAGTAATAGAATTTCATTTGTCAGCGTAGAATAATATTGAACGCTGATTAAATAAATTTTATCATTTCTTTTGTACTGCAACATTGTTGGTTTTTGATAAAACGTTAGCAATTAATCAGATAGGATTAAAGTTAAGCTTGAGCGAACAGAATCCTTTAAAAGACGGTTAGGAAGCAACAAGGATAAGCGATAGCAGGACAGGGCGTTTAAAATATTTTGTAACAGCGACGGTGGATGTCGTTAACTTATCAGAACGGACAGTGGTCGCAACACTTTGCATAATTGCCGAAGCCTAATTAACTTCTTTGGACTGGAAGTGGAACTTACTCGACAGATAACATTACTTTTGCACTAATAAACGAGCACGTCTGTGACTGCATCCGATAACAGACAACCTTCTTTTCACTGTCACTATACCTCTCCAATATTTCTTCGAGTTTTTTTGCTAAACAACTTTCTCGTCACGAAACATTCTACAAATTTAATTAAACAGTGATAATTTCATATACATTAGAGA
Organism: Eucera pruinosa; assembly: GCA_028830335.1. Lineage (NCBI taxonomy): Eukaryota > Metazoa > Arthropoda > Insecta > Hymenoptera > Apidae > Eucera > Eucera pruinosa. The sequence continues at coordinate 19,816,000 of JAMYCR010000003.1, read as the reverse complement.
AATAAATTTGTAGAAATATTTTATTTCAATTAGATAATTCTATATTAACTCCTTGTATTAAAAAATTTCCGAAGTTAGCACATTTTGGTGACTTAGTTTGTACGTACAATTCAATAACTAAGAAATAAAATAATTATCTTCCAAAAATCAGAGGAAAAAGAGAATTTCTTTAAAATCTATGAATATTGTTCTACTTTACTCTGTATATTTATAATCTCTTGTTGCATTTTCCCGTATGCATATATTACTTTTTATCGGATTTATCCGCAACGAGAAGCGAGATTACGTAAACTTCTAGTTTAAAGGAAATCACGATGGAAAAATGCTTAACAAGCGTGTACATATATAACAAAATTACTTTCTCAAGATATTTTCTGACATCGACCAAAAGGAACGCAAGATCCGGTCTATCATGCCACCGGTATTAAAGGCATTTCCTGCGGATAATTTTCAATCAGTGGCGTAACTAAAACTGAAAAATGTTCTTACAAATTGTCCCGGTGAACATACAAAATTCCTCATACTATAATCAATCCTAACGACATCGAGTAGAAAATATTTATCACGTGTATTTTATATTGATCTTTTTGGTACAGGGAATATGTAATTTTATAACTACTAAAATATTCTTAATTAAAATTGGAAGCTGTATAAAACGATTTTTATTTACTTAGCATTAAATTAAATCTTTACGGAGAAAGAAACTTTACGATGATTACTTCTATTAGAGAAGCTTAAAAATGTATAACTTCTAATACAGTAAATGTGAAACTCTACTATAGAGGGGAGAAATCAAATAGTTAATATTCATTTCAATAACCATAATTTTAACTAAGTACCCCCTTATCACGGAAACAAGTCAACTCTTGTTGCACAGGCGAAGTTGTAAAGTACTTTTCGCACCGTATCTATTCCAGACTTTTATCGCATAACTTTGCTTACATTGTAGCTACCCATTGGCGCTGCACTGGCAAAATTCTGAGTTATTGCCTTAAAACTCCTCATAACACTAATAAACATTCAAAAAGAAATCAATTTTCTTTTAATTCAACGCGTAGCTTGAGTTGAATTTTTATAACGCGATGTAAAAAGATATGCTCAATCAAAACCTCTAATTAAAAGTTCTCTTTATTTAGAAATGAAATATTCATAAATGTAAATAGAACGGTACACGTGCAAGGAAGGAAAGTAATCGATGCAACGATAAAATCAAAGGCAAGTGTTTGAAGCACCAATTTTTAAAATGAGGTAAAAATGTATTACCGAAAACAGAACATTGATCGAGCAGCCATTGTACGAAACTAAAAAAATAAAATAAATGACGAAAGCTTCAAATAGGCGATGCATAATCTATTAATAAAAAGATGAACAGATTGAATGATATGGTAATAAAAATTCGTAACGAACTTTTTGCCAGAGTTTTCTATTTTATGGCATTCCATCCGATTCAAATGTTTTCTGTGCAAATGATTGCTATACAAAGAACGTATGACCACGGATGAGATATAGTATAGACCTATTATCTTATAGGACTTCGTGTCACACGCTTTGAAATATGTACCGACATCTAAAAGAATCAGAATTTTCGAAAGAATGTCTTCCTTTTCATTACCTGAAAAGGGATATAAACACTTCTAAGGTATTTCAATATGCAAAATGTAAAAGCAAACGCAAAAGCTATAATAATCGAAAGGGAAAAGGTAAAATAGTAATGAGTTCTTGGGACCCCAAAAACCACGTGACAGAAAACTTGTGTACATTGAATAGTAGATCTATTCTGTACCTTGTCTGTGATATTACCCTTTCTTCAACAACTTTTTTCTAATTAAGAGGATCTCCATATTCAATACTCTCTCCCGAAGCTTCAATCTTCTTGTATCGAATAATTCCCCCCAAATTAAATTTTTTCGTACCCGATACTTCTTCCCAAACTTTAACCTTTCTACATTTCACGTTTCCTATACTTATCTTTTCCTTTAAATATTCCACAAATTTCCCTTAAAACGATTCGCAATCAGTCTCTCATCAAAGCCACCTTTCGACGCCACTGGATCGCTCACGATTCGCGCGCAAGAAACATCGGACCGCGTAATCGTGAAAATTATCCACTCGCGACCAAGTCGCGCCGATTCGGTCACAGTCGAAGTGGTGTTTCCCATTCGGAGCTGCGGAGACCGTTCGTTCACGGTGCATCGATTAACAAGCTTCTTATCTCGTTTAAGGATTTTTATGGGGAACGTTATAGGCTTGGCGAGCAGTACGGTCGCCGTGTCCACAGGGGAGAAAACATCGTCGGCACCGCGACTTAAAGACATGATCCGCCGCGTAATCGTGTTTCGTGGAGCGAGCTTCGATAAAAACGCCACGATACGAATCGACGTACCGCCGATTAGCCGTGGGCTACGAATCACCCGACGTCCCACATTATATCATGTAATTTTTATCGGATCTCAAGTACGATCTCTCGGTACTCGCCGGAAATTATGCATAAGACTGATCATCATTTGCCTGGATAGTTTATATCGCATACGCAATGGGCCTTCTTTGCTGGACGCCGGGTGGCTGGCGAAATTGCTAATTTCTCGTCTTCCCTATTAAACCGGACGGAAGTTTCATCGCAAAAGAGAGAGGCACACGCGTTAAGAAGCAACCTGGCGTCTAGAACGCCGTCAGGTGTACGTTTAACGATCGCTGACAAAACCTTTTAGCGTCACGAGGTGCGTACAGGGTCATTTTAACAGGCGAAACTCCGCGCAGGTTGATGCAAAGTGGTAGTGGCATCATCCGTTCCATCGCAGCCTCGCTTCTTCTCTGCTTATAGATATTCTGTATGCTTGTAGAACCAGCCGCCGGTGGTTTGCGAAAAGATTTCAATGTAGCCAGCGTAAAAGCACGGCATGATACTTTTTCGACACCGTAATCCCTCGTTTCGGATGTTAAACTGCTGTTCCGCGTGTATTATTAGGGACGATTATCATTGAGACCAGCTACGGCTCGCGGACCAGGCCGCATTTCGGAATCGTTACCCACGATATACGATATATTCGGTTGTTATTAATAACTATTCGTCTTGATGCTCTTGCACGATTTTGCTCGTAAAATTATGCCTTTTTTAGTTTGCTCTCTCCATGACTTTCGGGGACGGTAAAAGGGCTACAGCTATCAAGCGTGACGCAGGATATTAGGTTGGTGCATACAAAGTGTCACTTTTCTGATGTTTCGGATCACGAATAATTGGAACGTTGCAAATTCCGTGTTCGAAGCTTGCAAATCTTCAAGGCTTCGATCTTCTAAGCCTTCGAATTCCAAGAGTTTACATATTCAAGTCTTGGAATTGCAAGTCTTGGAATTTTGGGTTCGCCAAAATTTGAACGCTTCGAATTCTAATCGTTTGAATATTTTAGCCTGTGGATCTCTAAGCTTTCGAATTCGCAAGAAATCGTTAATCGCAGCACACCTCATTAAAAAACAAAAATTGCAGAAATTTTTATATTTGATATCATAAATAGTCGAAATATTTCCATAATTTTGTATACAAACTTAAACTCGAGAATATATCGTAAAAGCTACTGGATTAAACCAGATACCAAAGTTCAACAGTAGTGTTGAAAGGATATATTAGGTTGCAAGAATCAAGTGAGCCAGTTCATTGCTTAAAACGATGTAAACTTTTGAAAGGATGAAATTTGTAGCTTACCAAATAGACGGCAAACGCGCAGTAGAATAAAATTTACGAACTTTCTTTCCATCCCAATGTTTTATGTATTCATAGTGCATTCAACTTAATTTTTAATACCTACAATACTTCTAAGTAACGAGGCTCGTTTACGCATTTCTTAAACCGTCGCAAATCGTCGAAAAATGTTCCAAAATATATTTACTGGAAAAACTCTGCTAATAAATTGATCCGTGCAGATCGAATTCGCGTCGTTCGAAGACCAACGTGTACTTTATTCGAAGCTATAATAGCAAATGTCCATTAGTATGTAGCTGCCAGCGAAAACCACAAGAAACACGATATTTCTTCATTAAAACCACTCGAGTTTTCAAGGCCACACGGAATCATCTATTCCTCTCAACTTCCCCTATTAAATACAGCCGAATAAAAAGCACGCGGCATCATATCTCTCGATACCTCCCGCGTGTCTCGATCACTCGTCGATTCAACAAATTTCCGACGGCATTAAGAGGAAACCCCACAGATACAGCGGCAAAAAATCGCAACAATTACAGTCGAGCCGAAAACGCTGGATGGTTGTAAGAACGCGGTAGCAGAAGGAAAGTCGAGGACTTTTTCTGGGATAGCGTAGCCGTATTCGGCGGCTGTTCCGCGAGGATAAAAACCGCGGGATCGTGTACTATACGGTACTCGAGTACCGTACTCGCCGATACACGCACGAGGTGTATCGAAGTTGCGGGCCCCGCCGGATCCAATGAATAATACAGCCGCGGCACAATTAGCCTCGCCGTTTTCAATTTAATCGGTGAATTATCAACCCTTCAGGGAACGGGCGACTGGTTCCGCGCAAGAAAAGATCGGTGTGCACCACCACGGTGCACGATCGGTCCAAGTCATCGACAACTAAGCGCAGCGGGTAGCGAGACGCGCAAAGAAGCGGCGCGGATGCGACGCGTTGTTGCGCTTCTGCTCGCCGTTTGTCAACTCGTCGATAGTAGATTGGAGATTGCGCGTACGAATGTGTAGATCTTGCGTGCGCGGATTGGAATCTTTTAATACGGTAATACAGTGGACTCCGCTTATTATTGGTCACTTTCGGACTTTCATAAGAATAACCGATCGATAACGTTACGCGGGGGATACGAAATTTTCATTATTGTTGAACTCATTTTATTGCGAACAGTTTTATGGCTAGACGGCGAATCTTTATGCGTTTATGGTAAATTTAAATTTTCAAAAAAAGAACCGATTCCATGTGATATATAGAAATATATGTACTTACAAAGTATTTAGAGAATCAAATGGATCTCTAGTAAAGTCCACTCTTTCAGATTTAGTTGAAGAGATACGAATTTGCATAAACATCCGCAGTCTAGTTATAACATTTGCACATAGTATAACGGCTATACTACCTTTGTTACGAACATGCAATTTGTCATAAGCTTGTTTCCCTAGATTCTTTTCCATTGTATCTATAATAATTGTTGTTGTGCACTCGTATAAAAGATAAGATGTATGCTTCGGTTAAAAATCAGTCTTAGAGAAAAGGTTCATTTAGTGAACCGATTTGCTAAGAATTCTTATAGTTTGTCTCAAACTGTAACTATCACACGTGATACGAATAATCGAAGTTTGATTACAATAGGCGAAATGTTTGTTAACTAATTTTATATAGAGTGTTTTGTGACCGACTGATTATAATAACAACAGCCGACCGATAACACTATTCGTGATTATAATAACCAGATTCCACTGTAGCTCGAAATGTGTTGTTTGTAAAGTAACGAATAATGGTAGAAAATGGCAGGCGTGAGTAAAAGAATAGTAGCGGCGAGAAGCGGCATGATTGTGTAGTATTACTATTGATGGTAGTAGGAAGTGTTACGTTTGTGTGATAGAGTTGTGCTAATGATAGAGAACGGTATATTTGAATAGCAGACTAGAATGTGGAAGCAGTGAATGGCGACGAGTAAACTGCGAACGTTTATGCAATATTACAAATTCTATATATCGAGGCCATACTAATCCAGCATTAGTACGAATTATAGAATAAATGTAGAATTTATGAAACAACGAAAGAGGTAAATGTCAAACTCCGAAGATAAAATTAAGCGTCAGAACAGGAAAAGCAAATTGAATAAAGACCAGCAGAAAAAAAGACTGATAGTTACTGTTCGATTATCGGAATCAAGACAAGTTCTTCCCTGTTACGATTCACTGAGTTACTACAACTAGTCGATTGAAAAAAGGTTCCACTACACGAGAATCGTCAATAAATCGAAACATCCGAGTTGCTTCTTTCCTCAACTCCATTCAATCATTCTTCCTTTCTTTTTGTAGAAAAAAAGAAGATAATTTAATAAACAGATGGTTTTCGGTACGGAAAAGAAGTTATGGTACAAGCAGTTCGTACCTTAATAAATGCACAAATGATACATAAACGGTGCACGAACTCCAGAAATGATTAGTATTCATTGAACACGATATTTACCATACTGCTGTCGTTAATCAACGTAAGTATAATAGGTATTCTGATGACTTAATGGTTTCACAGACGAATACTACTGACCTACTCGTTGCAGCGGATTAAAGAAGACAGGTTTTCGGCGAGAGTTGGACGAAATTGAGTGCAACCAACGATTAACGATTATGATCGAAATATATAATCGTCAATCGCAATTAACGATTAATCTAGATATTTAATCGTCGATTGCAATTAATGATTACGATTGAAATACAGAAGAGTCGACCGTCGATAGATTAAAATTTGTAATCTGATTGATCGATCGATGCAATGCGATTAAAAAGATTACGCGTCGAAAAATTGCCGATTGATTTAATCGGTTGATGCTCGGGTCTGATTTTCGGTTTACGAGTATACAAGATACGAATTGGAAAGTAAGATCGGTCCGGCATCTTCGGGAGCAGGAATGATGAACGTTTGGTTAAATAAGGAAATGTCATTTTTGAACGGAGAATTGCCAAGTGGATATGCTGAGAACCCTTGTTCAACTCGGTCACAGTCATCCTTTCAATTGGCTCTGCTTGTTTAAAATTGTTCGCGATTAAGTCGCGTTCACACCAAAAGTTACGCCGTGTTCAGAATGCACGCGACAGGTAATCGCCAAACGAAAATATTTGCCTTTCATTTCTTACACTTAATCCGCCACGGCCCATAGATTATTTTGAGCGATTCTATTTTTATGAAAAAATATCCTAATTTTGAGAAAAACACGAAGGAATCGTTATATATCATTTTCAGCTACGATTTTAATATCGAGACTGTTTCTACAAGACTTTTCTGAGAATTGAATCGAATAATATGTAAAAGGCCGCGACAGGGTTGAAAAATAAAAATACTTCAATGGAAAATAAAATAAGATAAAATAACGAGAAAGATTTTCATGAAGTAGATTATTGCACAAATGAAATATAATACGATACTAGTAAGTTTGATTAAGACTAATTTTTTAGGCGATCAACGAGGATTTTCGAGAAATGGTAAATAATACTTATAGCTCTATTTCCGTACAATTTAAACCGCAATCTTGTTCCTATTCTACGGTCTCTATTTATTGGAACATCCGTAGAACTGAGTTGCCTAGTAGTCTAATTATGAATCGGATGGTCGCAAACTATGGCATTCCTGACCTCTTATTTGACGATATTAACCCTCGTTAATGATATCAGATCCACGATTACTACCTAATCACATATTTTTTTCCATTCGGATACGATAAATCAAACCCATCGTCTAACCCATTTAAGTGTACTCTACGTACATACCCCGTCAAAGCAAACTTTACACCAAACAAAAGCATTCGAACTTCCTCGAACACTTCATACGCGACTTCCTCGTGCTCCAATTCTACAGACGACACTATAGGTGCGACGAGGCAGTAGAATAGTGTGTTAAATGCGTTCTCGGGACAGTTTAATCAGAAGTTCAGTCTAATCAGAGGTTCGCGCTCCCGCCGAAAGGCGCGTTTACACGGACGCACGTATACGGCCGTACACGATGTTAATCGTGTCGGTATGCGGCGACGACGAACAGTGTCGCCCACACAGTCACTTGACCTCCCTACGCCCCCGTATCTCTCAGTTAACCTTATCAACTCGATTCAACTCGACCTAACCGGTGTCGGGCCGATACGGCTCGAAAGGCAGACGCGCTGCTTACCTACATTCACGTTACTCCGTTTCGCCACGGGACTCCCTAACTCCCGAATAAATATCGAACGCCTATCGATCCCCTACGCAACCCACGAAAGGATTGCAGGGTCTGCTAGCTTGGGAAGCAAGGGTTGCCTCAAAGACACAATTAATTACTATCTCTGGCAAAGAGCTTTCGGAAAACACGATAATATGGAATCAACTGAAAACACTGCGGTTCTTAACCCCCTGATGAGTACAGAATTTTGTTTTGTAACATAAAAATGGTTATGTTAATTACAGGTATTGATATGCAAGACGAGAGAAGATAGTAATGATAATAACGGAACATTGTAAAAGCCGTTTCCATCGAATAGAGCAGAAAAACGTAGCTTCAGTTACGTAACAAAAGCCGTACATGTACGGCTGTACTCGTCAAAGGATTAAGATGCGAAATGATACTTCACAAGTAAAAAAACATAGGGGAAAATTAATTAAATTTAATATGAAATAGGGGAGAAAAGAAAACGATGCAGAGAGGAAAGAGAAATTACATATAATGCAATCTAGAAAGAGATAAATGATAATCCGTTCAACATTTATGACACCTAATATTTTCTACTATTTTTATGCCCACGTATGATTGTTTTGATGCGTTGCGGCCTTTATACTATGGAATTATTGGAACTATTGTCTTTAACTAACTTTGTTCGGTGTAGTCTATAAATTCTGTATTAGGTTTTACCTATATTTATACAACAGAACTTTGCACTACAAGAATCTTTGCGTGTTTAGTTAATTTTATATTATCCGATAATAACTTCAATTGTCCCAGTCCAAAGTAAACCTCTATTTACGCACTCTTCTAAATCGATTAAGAGAAGCAAGATATGAATATGAAGCAGAACAGAGAAGACGAGAAACAGTATGAGAATATTATAGATCGAAATGGTATTTTTAACGAAGAAATCCGCGCCCCTTGTTTGTACGTCGCGTGAAATATCGTGACAACTCCTGCAGGGAACTCTTCGGATTTGTATGTGCTGGAGGCGACGCGACGAAGAACGGGGCCCGACCGTCTCATTATTATCTCGTTTCGCGCGAGTAATTCATTTTTATGTATGTCGAAGTTCTCCGTTCAATGATTCACGAGCGTCTCACGCGGTGCACCCGAGCACATTTGAAATTCTCTGCTCTCTAATTGTTCCTATTCTACCTGCTTGACTAAATCTTTCGATCGAGTTATAAGTAAAACTTGTCAAATAAATTTACATGTAATTTCCTCCTTCCCTTTTTAAACGAAACATTTTTATACATATGGAGATTAACCCCCTCCCCTTACGATTTATTTCAAAGTCGCCGAACCAAAAAATGCTACGACTATTGTTTAAAATACTATTGTCTAATGTTGTATTGTCGGTCAATGTCATTGTCAGTTAATACCGTCGTCGATGGAAACCGTTATCGAACAACGTCAACAATAAAACAAAAGAACAACATGTTTGGATTTGTCTTTATATTTAGGATATAAACAGAAACGCTGATGGTTACCACGTTAGGATATTATTCTCTTTTTTTTAGTTTACGAAAACACGCCTACTTGCAAGCGTAGAGACAAGAGGTGAACAATTTGTTTAAATCAGTGCAAAAACATTGTTGCAAAGAAATGACTGTCATTAAAAGCTAGTAGCTTGAATGCATCTGATTACTTATGGTTTATACTATATATATATATATATATATATATATATATATATATATACATATATATACATATATATACATATATATATATACATATGATTTACACGAATCGACCCATAGTGCGTATAACATTTTTAGCTCAAAATAACCTTCGAAACATGTTGGCAAAATTTGTCGATTTAGATTTGGAACACTCTGTATATCTTTTGCCATATTAGCAAGCATTTGGACTATGTAATTTCCAAAACAAATCGATACAGCAGTGGTCGATCGAGGAAATAACATGATAATTGCTCTTCTTGGATGTACAAAAGAAAAGTTTTAATAATAATTGGAATAGCTTCATCATTTACGTTAAAAGCCCGTGAAATTATTCTGTTGGGCCATATATGATATAGGAAATTGCACTCGATATAGGCTAGGAATTTTGTCCGATATTTATTTTGTGATAATATATTGCTGCGTGTATCATTAACTATTTATCTTAATTAAGTGATCACGATCGTATAATCATTGGTCGATTACCCGAGTATATCTAAATTATTCATCTTAACTACGTTATTACTGGTTGATTCGGACGAAATGTCGTATCGGTGTCTTTTAATCGCGGTGCTTTAAATTCCTAGCCCTTACAGGTGTTATCGGTAAAGGAATCGATCGATAATTACTAATGCGACAAATCGAATAAAAAAACTGACTACGTGAGAAGAAAAAACGCGTAGGAAAGAATGATGACCGAATTGGAAGAAATTAATTTCAGTTTGCTAATCTTACAGTTATTATCTATTGCTATTAATTACTTGAATATTTAATTACAGGTTATAGAGAGAGCAAGAATAAGCTTACCGGGAACGTTGGACGCTGTTCGAATGACGCAATTGAGGTTAACTGCAAATTCGCTGATATTTACACTTACACGTTTGGGAAAGAGCAGAAATAATTTTGAAAACGCGTAAAGGAAACACTCACGATAGCAACGCGTATTACTTTCACGATAGATTTCTTAATTATATGGGCAAAATTGAAAATTTCCAAGACACTTTAATGAGGAACCACGCCATTCAACGACCGAAGCACTACTAAACCCAAATTCGCGAATTTTGGGTGACCTGCCGCGCGGTTACCGGCAGGCAGTTAGAAATCAAAACAGTGTTACGTTTCCGGATATATCCGAATAAACACGCACGATTTCGGTTGTGAGGACACCGTTAAATATTTCTTAAATAAAGTATGACTTTTATGATAAATAGACTACGAATACTTATACATTATATTTATAGAAAATTTAAATATTGTAAAAAGATACAGAATACAAACGGTATTCAAAAGTACAGAAAATATTGAAAGTAAAATACAAATTATAGTATTTGTACGATGAAACAATCACTTATTTATATATTGTTTCTTCAATTTTGTTCGTAAAAATCTGAATTTGCATAAAGAAGTAGTCTAACGATAAATATCAGTGGCACGCTAAATATTTTTGTAATATTTTAACGCTTTAAAAATATGTTATATTTTGCTAATTTTATTAAATATTTGGTATCAGAAACAGTTTGTATGGTTTTTCTGTCGGAGATTAATTCAAATCAAATTCTGTACAGTAATTTGCAAAAATAATATAACTATGATCGTATCGTTAATAAGTTTTGTCCATTCTTTACTTTGTTACATAAAAATATATTTCTAAGAAGTATAGTTATTATTGATTAATTGATTTTTATATTATGAATGTGTATATAATCTGTAATATGTTTTTACATCCTACTATATAACACAAATTTATAATAGAATCATTTCTAACAAAAAGATACGGGCAAACGGCGTTAGTAAAAAATGTAATCTATGATAATGTATGCAAAAGAAAAGTAATATAAAATAATTTCAGATTCCTATTTAGTTTCATTATGCTTCACGGTCTTCACTTTATACTTGTAACAACTTATAGCCCCTTTAAACTTCATAAAAAAGTTATATCGATATCTCTAACATACTAAATGCAACAACAACTACCAAAGAAAAAGAGATTCTCGTTCAAATACTTCCGAGCTCGTATTGCTTTAATACTATAATATTGCTAAATTAACAAACCATTAAATTAACCCATTGCCGTACGATTATTTTATTACCTATTCATGCTAACGCTAACTGATCGCTGCTTTCGTACCACGTTACGTCCGAATCATTTGCATATTAAAGACAATTTTTATGTAAGTATCCCGAATCTTATAAAACGAAGGTAAAATTAAAATCCAAATTAAATTTCAACCTCGATGATACCCATTTTTATTAAACCTACGCTATAATATATAAAACGACTGTGACTCGTTATTGTAGTGCAAGGGATTAACAAATCTTCTTCAAACTATTTCAAAGTCTCCGGTACGTTCGACGACAACTACCGAAGAAAACTTCCAATGGGCACTCAATAAATGGCAAAAAAGGAAATCCTATTCACCCCAAAAACAAAGAGGTGGTCCGTCAGAGATGATCCCGGAAGATAAACCGAGCAAGAGGGAGTGTAAAGGGCAAGCTGAAGGGGGGCCGGCGAGTATCAATCTAATAGTAATGAGCAGTGATGCCGAGCGGAAGACTTTGAAATATACATTATGCGGGGATTATGTTTATGCATGCGGGAAAGGCGGCGAGAGCATTTTTTCTTTTGATATGCCTTTCGCGGCTCCCGCGAGGAGCATCTTCCTCGCGTCGGCTATGAGATTTGAATAAAAGTATCTGGCCGAGTCACTCTGCCGGGGAGCAATTCGCCAGCTGCTTTTTACAACTGCGTGCTCTCATTAAATATGTATAGATTCGCGCCCCGAGCATGTTCCCCCGGATTCGGCGGCCCCCTCTTCACTTCTTCGCCCCCTTATCCCATCGCCCGATAATAGAACCGCGCGAACGATTACGAAAAACATATGTTTTAAAGATTGCATGCCGCGGGACAGTTATATCGTAGCTGCTATCATTTTGCTATAGAAATGCGATTCCGCGCGCATGGGACACACACGATAAATCAGAGGAATGTAGAGGGGCAAGGGGGTAATTTCTTATTGAAATGAGTTATTGATTGGAATGGTTCGAATTGTTTTTACTTTCGATCATCCGAATAGTTGCTTGGATTATTTGCAGACTTATTAATAATAGAATTGTGGCGGCTCTCCTGCACCCACCACTAGAGGGACATGCGAAATAGGCTTTCTCGAAAGTACTCGCTCCAACTACCTCGTCCATATATATACCGCCTTTAACCTTCCTTCCAATATCCCAAGTCTAAGGCAGGGCCTGCTAGGTAGCCTTACTGATGAGTCCACTAGCAGGCCCAGGACGAAACGCAACACCCTTCCTTTTCCTATTCTATCCCCTCTCCACAGCTCCACAGAATCATGAGTATTGGAGAAAAGGGTGATACAAAGGATGTTTGTCTTCTTTATTCTAACATTTTTTATCATTTCGATTGCCAGATGCAGAAAGTACATATATTTATATAGGTATATTTTAATAGGAATGTGTAAGGTATAATATAATTGAAGATATCGAATTTAAAGTACTGTATTCCACAACTTACACGAGTCTCTCCGATATTAAATTGTGAATGGGTTAAATTTCTAAGGGATTGTGGAAAAATTAATACCCCTGGTTGTTTTAAAGCAACGCTCCGGAAAAATGTCACGGACAACAAAATATATACAAACTGAAATGTACATATTAAATTTGGATTAAATTCGACAATGTTTAGGTTAAGTTCGAGTTGGATGATTTTTCAACTCCTAACTGGTATCGTTCGGTCACAGATAGTCCATCGTACTTTCGCTTTATTTTAACACTAGACTACCAAAGTGGACAAAATGACTTATTTGTAATTTCTCGTAAAAATTGTATAAACTTACACCGATGCATTTTTACAAATTTTTCGCGATTTCGTATAAATAAGGCGAATAAAGATTTCTTTCCATTGCATTATATATCTCATCGACCATCCGTTGCACTAATTTCATTGCCATAAATAAGCACATCTTAATTGACGTTAGTTCTAATGTTAATAAATTGACAACAATTTTAATACATTTGGAAAGAGGCATTATTTAATCATAGAACACCACACCAACTAAAAGTTAAAAGTAATCGTACCATAAAACTTTTCTCTGTGGCAGCGTTTCAATTTTTTAAAGTTACATATATGTGCATGCAATTGGTATATTAACTTACTGAAAACCAATCCTTTGTTCCATAAGAATTTACTCATAAATGGTCATCAATTGTAACCATCATAATAATGCATCTCGTGAGTGTAGCAATAACCGGTATAGCAAAAAAAGAAAAAAAAAGAAAAAAAAGAAAAAGAAGAAAAAGAAACTAAAAAGTTAAATGGAGTACAATAAGATTCGCAGATTCTGTCCACATAGTAATCAGAGCAATGATGCCCCTCGTTGAATTACGAATAGTTACGAAGAATGTACCATATGATTTAACTTTTTAACGCGGTTTCCCAACATTTTCAGCTCGATTAACTTCAACCGGCTACCAGTTAGTCAGTCAATCATTAGGTAATGAGGCCTTGTTTGGAGTTCGGAGTAACTGGAAGTCGATTGTCCGTATAAATGTATCGACGTTCGCATAGAATAGGGCTGGAGATCTTATCGTCACGGTTTCATGTAATGCTAATGGACGCATGGTAGCCCAATATGTACTTTAAACGAAAAGGTTAATATGATAGCGAGATAATGCGCGGACATTAAGGAGCCCGACGAGCTACGGCAGACAAATTATGAAGAGAGCCGACTCCACGAAACGAGATCTCGTTTGCTGCTCTCGAAGGTAAGCAAAGAAAAGGGATCGTACAGCAAATTGTCATTCGTGAGACTTTGAACAGAATCGTTGGCTTCTTTCTTAAGATTGTACAATTGCGATTAAGTACCTCGTTGTCGGGCTTTCGCTTCTTGTTAGAATTTTTTTCTCGAATTATTAAGTAGAAGCATTAATTATGTCGGGAGTAAAGGGTTTAAACTTCAACCGGATAAGAATGATTCCACTTCCGATGGAACATTCGATAACTCGCCGCAAGAAAACATTGTAAAGCAAATGTTAACGCTTCGTTTGCGCGGGAAGAGTGGATTATCGACTTTTGTGTCGTTTTTCGTATTTAATGACAAGCGAGAACTTAAAAAAAAAAATCGGACGAGTTGCACATGTAGAGATACACATTAAGGAATTTCTTCGGATCTTTTGCATTGCAAATGCTGGTTGTAAAAAATTGAAAACTCTAAATTATTGTGAGAAAGACGGATTTTATATTGAAATTTTAAAGGCATCACGTTTATGCGATATTTTTACGGTAGTGTTATACTAACTAATACTATCTTCACCAAATTTGTTCTCAGCTTTAATTCTTTTTATGTACAGAAGAAATTTTATTAGGTAACTCTACAGTGCGGTAAAATTAATGATTTTATGAGGTAGTAGAAGCTCGTAATAATGTAGAATGCCTTTTCGAAAAACAAATTAGCATCGTCTAGCGCAGAATAAGAATTCATTAATTGTTGGCGCATCCAATAATAAACAAAAATATTTCAGCTGCTTGATAAATAGGGAAAAAAAATTATTCGAAATAACGGAGTTTAATTCGAATATTAAAATTATATTTGATTTCTTTGAAAATAGAACTAGATATTATCGAACGAAGCACTGCATTCATTTTTACAACTAATTTGCAGTAGATCAAGTAAGTACAGTTCTTTATTAAGATGCAACATCGACAGCGGTTTCATTTCTCTTAGGAACAAATCGGCCGCAAGTTATCACCCCGAGAAAGAGAGAGAGAGAGCTGGTACGACCCTTCCATTTAAAAAATGTAAATTTGTTAATGCAACAGTAGTGGGAGAGCGTGAAAATTCGCTCGACAACCCCGCCTTTTTCTCCGGCTTGCTTCGTAGCCACCCTATTACCTGAGACTATTATCCAATACAAAAAATCAAATAAAGTATGCTAAGTTACGCTTCGAAGACTTTAGGGAGTCAGCGAGAACTGTCGAGGGGTTGTAGAAACATTTTTTTACGCCCTTCTCCGTCCCTGCGAGAGCACCCACGTCTGGCAACACCCATCGGCCACTTACACACTTTCTTCGTCGCTTCCTATTAACTTTCAACAGGGTGTAAGAATTAAACGAGTCTTAAAGCCCTCTCCCGCGATTTATAGACGGACCCACGCGAAATTGCCTCGGTGCAAATCTGACAAAATTCTCTTCTATTACTCGTGTACCGACGAATAATCACACTTTTCTTGTGAAATTCGGAATCTATTTTTGACAAAATCGAACACTCGTTTATACTTGTTATTTAATACTTTGAACCATCTTTGGAGAAAATGATTACAACCATTCGTAAAATAAAGCTTATTTGATAAATTCATGAATTCATCAAGAAATAATGGAGTAATTATTATTGGTACACCTAATGTATTACTAATTCCAATTATTTATACTGTTGACGATAAGATGATTGTAAGAGATTGTAAAGAGATATTTTCTGGACTATACTAATATTTTGGTAAGCTTTTTACTGAAATTTTTACAGTTAGAGAAAATGTTTAAATACATGAAGTTGCAAAATTACTTTTGCAATTTTGGTTTATTTTTCGAATCTTTCGTTCGAACCGGAAAGTAGATTCCTTCAATTAAAAAATATTAGATTGCGAAGGCTTTCGATTTCATAATGTCAGGAAGTATTTTTTGTAGGATCTTAAAGTAATCATATGGGGATGTTTATTAAGGTATCGGTTGTAAGGGAAGGGGTAAGTATTCTATTTAGTAGATAAATATAGAAGCGCATTTGGTGTACTTGAAAAAAGCGTACGAGCATCGATTATACCACGAAAATCACTATTCTTAAGTGTATGAGTTAAGTACAAAAGCGTTCATGGCTGGTGATTCTCAAAGCTATTCTCATATCACGTAAATGGATATAACTTTCTACTAACGACCAGCTACGCACCGTAGAAATATCGGGCTACGATTTTCTATCGTTAGTTGCATAAGCTGTAATAAGGTTGACGTAATGAGACTAGAAAAAGGTATTGGTCCAAACGCTGCGAAGCACAGCGCGAAAGTTTGATAAAAACTCACATTTCACGCTTCGATAAGCTTCATTACTTATAGTTGGCACATATTATTCGATGTACTTTTATCTGGGAAAAAGAGAAAAAAAATTACAGGAATTCGACGCCTAGGCGACGCGTTGTCATAACATTTCTACCGCGATATTTACCGAAGTAACTGACGAATATCCTCCATATGTAAATGTATATTTAAATGATCTAAAAAATAAATAGCTACAAAGGAAGATAAAGAATAGACCTCTTGATATTTTCAATATTCCCATTTCTTTCGTGTATTTCACATTCTACGATAAAGGTATGTATAATAGATAACAGATTTTGAAACCATACAGCAATTTTAATATTTTATGATATAAATTGATATATGATTCGTATTTCGTAGACTGAGAGTGATAGTGGTACAAGTTAGAATTTTGAGAATTTGAATGAACAAATTATCTTTTTCAACTTCTAGAAGTCTTTTATTCGGTAAAGTAATTTCATCTTTCGACACCATTTCACAATTTGAAAAAATATGTTCTATTTCTTACAATAATAAACGCAATCCAGCATCTTCTGGAAAATAATGTTAAATTAATCTACAACACTATGATTTTCAATACATCACGTATGAGGTATCCTTTTGCGTTAAGTAGTTCACTATTTTTAACCCTTTCGCTGCGGTACTCCAAAACGAAAAATGTTTTCGATGCACAGAAGAGGCCAACTTTTATTAATTAGGAAACAATATGCGTATAAATATTTACATAATCTGTAACATTAATTGTAGTTCGAAATATAAGAATCATAACAGAAATAGTAGCGTGTTTCAGAAGACATATGCGTACTCTTTCAGTAAACGATTGCCCAATTTTTGAAAGCGTATATTTACGATCTTCGTAGCGAAAGGGTTAAAAGGGTCACTCAGTTTATTTGACCAAAAACTCAAGCTTCTTCGAGCAGAAATTGACAGAGTCTTAGAAAGATGGTGCAAAACCATTACAGAGCAACAATTACACTTAAACCGGGGTAAGTATTTGACTTTGTTAAAAATAATATCTGCATTTAAGAAAGATAGCGGATTATCCGTTGATCCACCACCATTTAAACCAATATCTAAACGACTGAAATAACTACGATGAAATATCAAACAACCTCCGTTCCATTAACCAACATTTTCATTATATTTTTTCCTTTAACGAATCAATATTATTCTTTATCAACATTTAAATGAAACGATTATTAATGCTACGTTACTCAACGAACTATCAAATAAATTACGAGAAACGTTTAGTGGAACGATTTCTATTTAACGAAGATTACAACAGCGAGAACTCAATAAACGTTAAAGCGTTTACAGCAGCAGAGACAGTGGCTTTAGCTCGCCATTAAAATACACACTTGTTCTTCGAACACGTAAGAGCACACACATGGAGACTTTTACTGCTTTCCAGCAAATAACGACAAATATGGTACTTTGTGGCTCAAACTTAATACCCGGTCGTTTGCGAAATACGCGGCGCGTTATTGCATTCCATGTTGTCGGACCTTGACTTCAGCCCAAGATATAGTTCTCGATTTATGAGAAATATCGGGTACCGTGCAGCCTACGATCGCCACTCAACACCGCTGGAATTCCACCAGAGAATTTAGTGGCCATTAAAAAAAAAAGTCTATTCAGTTACATGTCCGCTTTCTTGTCCGCGTTACGTATAACCAGCCGTGGAATACTGGTAGCCTCGAAACAATCCAGTTTCTTCGGAAACCAGCATTTATTTGACGAATGTTTTAGGGGTGCAACATGGTTACCATGAATTAAATGAGAATAAACTGTAAAGTTCTTCCATGAAACGGGTAACAAAGAAGTTTTATGAGTGACGATAGTCGAAGGGTAGTTTAGTAGAACTTTATGCAGCTTCTAGCGATAAATTCTAGTTTGAGAAAGAATATAAAAGAAAAATTGACACGTGAAGACCGCATGGGAAGAACTTGATAAGTCAATTCGTTTCGATTTTCCACTTTTGATGCCATTCGGTAGATAAAATATAGTATTTTAATTGTCTAAAACGAAAGTGGGAAATTCTTGATAGATTCCGAGATCAAGGAAGAGATCACAAGTAATTTTAAGGTTTGAGCATTTTACCGAAGAACGTTGATCGCACCGAATGTACGATTCGTTTTTGCCACTTCGCAGCGTCGTAATAATGAAATGATGATATTAAAATTTATTATCATTATTTTCATTATTAATAGTATTCATTCTTATGATATTAACTTTACACATATGATTTTATCTGTTCTTATTCGATAAAGAAGAACAGACCTTTTATTTTCACTGTATTTTAAGTATAACTATGTTCTCCTATAAGTTATTCGAATAAAAGTTGTGTACAATTTGGAACAACACGTGAAAGACCCTTGTATAAATCGGAGATCGGAATACTATGACAGTTTTATAAATATGGGACTGATTTAAAATGTTTCAAACTTTAAAACTGCTCTCCGTTAAACTTATGAAAATGCGACCTATTTTATTTATTTATTCAGTAAACGGGAAAAGGAAAACCCTTTGATGTACAAGTAGTGTTTTAGTCATAGGTGGACAAGTCACGAATCGATTGACGCTTAAAACAGTTATACGAAGAAAAATATCCACCTATCAATTACTTCCTCCGTGGTCTTTAATTGCCTTTGACGAAATGTACAAATTTAGTAAGCGACCACTGCCACGAAACGATTGAAAAGTTTAAAGAAGTACTGGAGTTTTTTGAAGGTGGAATTTTTTCACGGAGAATTCTTGAAAGCGCAGACTGAACGGTGAACTCTAAACCGCATACGGCCTTGATAACCAAGTGCATTGAAATAAAACGTAACAAAGTAGCGTGCAAGGCGTAGGGCTCCCTTTTTCTCAATGGGCGTTTTTCAAACTAATTAAAGCGGATATTAAATCACTTCTGAGGCACACACCCTTCGGTTTCACTGACATACGACCCATTAATTAACGTTTCCGATGCTGCAGAATATTACTTGCCCCCGTACCGTGGCGAAGGTTCCCGAGATATTTCTCTGATTGGATACTAGGTAGCCAAAATTGAGCAAAACCAGAGGTGACTTTTATTCTAGTATTTAAAATGTCGTTAACACTTGCAAGATTTACTGCAAAATATTGTAACTGTTAATTTGTGGAACCTGGAAGCTGTCCTTACAATATTATTTGCTTTACACGTTCTAATGGTTGAAAACAATAATCGTACAAGTAACATTTTACACAAACAATTCGTTAAAAATAAGTATCCATTTGAGTGATCGTTTACAAAAAAAAATGGTGAAGTATTTCATTGAAATAGTTTCATTGTAGGAAGAATTTCAAGATCTCATAACTATTTACTCTAATATATAGAAAGGAGTTAATAACCCCTTGCCTTATAATAACGAGTTTCATTCGTGGTACTAAACTATGATCTGATTACAATTAAAACATACTGTGCCATTTAATAAACTTAATAAATTCAATTCTAATTACAACTTCAATGAAAAATTACGTATCATGGTTCAGCGCTTTGCATTCGACACAGCGTTACAGTGGAAAATAACGAACATACTAACGAACGGTCTTCAAGAAATTTGTACGGCAAGGGGTTAAATATTCCCAACTACTTGGGAATTATTCCCAAAGATTTCCTCTATATATCCCCTATTTGTGTTTCCTTACGATCGGGGTGCATTTTTCGAGCGTTCGCCTCGAAAACTCGGCAAGGGCGGGCGGGCGTTCCGACAAAGGACGAAGATCCCTCGGGAGGCACGGCACGAGTGGGTCAGTGACGTCGGGCACGGGACAGCGTGCATATCGAGGGAAGGAACGATGGTAGAAGGGGACCACGGCCCTCCTCGAATGATCTTGACTCGAAGAAGAGGCGATGCGCGAGCGAGCGAGTCGGAAGAAGCATTCGCGCGAGCGAGAAACACGGCTGAGCCGCGGGCGA
Organism: Eucera pruinosa; assembly: GCA_028830335.1. NCBI lineage: Eukaryota > Metazoa > Arthropoda > Insecta > Hymenoptera > Apidae > Eucera > Eucera pruinosa. The sequence continues at coordinate 19,795,390 of JAMYCR010000003.1, read as the reverse complement.
GTTGTATAATATGAACGCGCCGGGCCGCGGCGCAGTTTCGGCAGGCTATAATCAATTCTGATTGCAGTCCAGCATCGCAGCGCGATCCACCGGCCCGATAGCTGAGAAAAAAGTTCGCGCTTCCAACTACCGGGCTGCCCGGTACCACGGCGCGGGAGGGGAACGAACCGGGGGTAAACGAAGACCGCGACCAGAGAAGAAAATAGAGAGAATAAAATGCAAATAGAGGAGAGAAATAATTGGACTAGAGGAGGGAAATTGATTGAAGGAAATCGAAAATCGAAGAGCACGCGTAAAGAAAGATGGCCAGGGAACTTAAGCTATCGATGCACACGAGCGGTGCGTCGCTGTTGCGTTTGTATGCTTTTCCTTGTTTTTAACCCTTTGGCCTACAATAACGAGTTACACTCGCGCTTATGAACTCGTGCACGCGTTCAACAAAAACGAATACTGTTTAGGGTAGAATTCAATTTGAATTTTGATCTTAGCTTCTTTTTGCAAGATTGGAATATCGTGAAATAAAAATTGTCTACGGTATCTGTATGATTTGTACTTGATATGATATGGAAGCAGCGATCAATTAATACTAGGATACGTAGGTAATCAAATAATTGTATGGCAAGGGGTTAATTGAAAGCATAAAATGAGACAGGCGTTCGTATATCCATCTTTGTTGTTTTTAATTGAAAACAAGGGAACACATGTGTACAAACGCAATGGCAACGCACCGCTTGTATGCATGTAGCTATAGAAAGAAATATTTAAAAAAAGGGCGGAAGAAAGGGTACAGGAGAGTTGAAAAAATGATGATGTAGGGTACAAGGATGAATATAGGGAAGAAAATAGAGTCGTTACAGAAGTGGAACAAAATTAGCAAAGTAAATTTCGAAGAAACTAAGAGATAATGTGTTTGTTATAGCAACCCTTTAAATACTATTAGGTTTAGATATATTTTAAGGAAAAGCAAGGTGACATAGAATGAGTAATAGAAGTACTGGTCATAGAAGTAGAAACATAAATATGGGGTAGAAAAGTGAATATTAGGATAAAAATGTGACAGTAAAATTCAATTAAAATAATAGGCAATGTTTGTTGTAACTGTTCCTTAAAATTTCCAATAAAATTTCCAATTATTTTCAAGAAACCAATTTAAATCAACCTCAGACAAACAATCTTCAACCTTATGTATCACTGTAAATGCCCGAAAATTGGTAAATTCTAGGTTCTACCGATCAATCATGGCATTTACCATTTTAAGGTGGCGAAAGTCCGAAAATATTTTCTAAACCCTTTCATTTCGAACTTTCCCTGAAACTATTTTAGTAAACGTTAGTATTTACCAACACCAATTGGTAACAGTCCGCTTTATCCGATTGCGATTCAGCATTTTAAATGTGTCTATTTGTTTCGTCATTTTTTGATTTCTTATTTCAAACTTTTACCAATTGGTGTTAATAAATCCTAACATTTACCGAGACCGAAACGAAAGGATTTCCAAACTGTTTTCGAACATTCACTGCCTCATTATGGTAAATGCTAGGATTGACCGGTAAAACCTAGGATTTACCAATCGTCGGGTCTCTACAGTAACGTAAACACCAACAGTAGTCTAGAAAGCTCCAAATCAAAGATAGAAACATTTTCTCCCAAGAAGAAGGTGTTACGTTTCCACTGTCCAAACTTCCTGACCAACTATTATTCTCTCTAACTTTTCTATTTCCTCCACCGTCTCGAGACACCGAGTTGGAGCCTGCGAAAGAGTAACGGAGATCGGCTGGATAAAAAACGCATCCGAGTTATTTTATTTATCGATTGGTCAGCAGCCAGCCTGGCTACGCCTTCGGAGTCTCGCGAGCTATCGTTCGACTCCTCGTAGAAGAAAAGAGAGGCAAAGAGAAGCCGGTGCAGGGCAAGTTAGGAGGCTCTCGGAGTCTTCTCTCGGTTCTTCGGTTCTCTTCTGCCATCGAATGGTTCGGGGAACGACGGAAGAATGCATCCATCGGTTGTGCATTGGTGCAACAGCAACAAGAGCGGGCGCTTCTTACACGAGAGAATCCTTTTTTCCTCGTCCTTTCTCTCTCTTTCGCAAAGCCCACTGGTTTCTGCGTTCTTTTTCTCTCGTTTCAGAGACGGAGTCTTTTTCTCTTTCTCTGCGGTGTGTCGCGCGAGCGTCCGGCCCCATTAGCAGTTGGACGAGCCATCATTCAATAACGCTCTCAATGCCTGTGCGACCGTGTCTCCCGCGTGCACACTATCCGTGTGCTGAAAACACTCGTGTCGTCGTGCGACTGATAATCGTGCACCAGTTTCTCTCGACTGCCTATCTTGCGATCGAATTCGACACTTACTCTTCGCCCCGACGTCAATTTTTAAAATAAACAATCTTGAAGTGTGGGTAGAGTTGCGATTAGTCGAGAGAGAGAGAGAGAGAGAGAGAGAGAGAGAGAAAAGCTGGAAAGATGCTAGATACCTTTGTTGGTGGTACCAATATTATCCTACTGTATAGTAGAATGAACGTTAATCTGATTTGAGAAGTGCATGGGAATTCGCAAATTTAACTATGCTTTGGATATTCAATTCTAGCTGTGCTGTTTTAATTTCTCTTTGATTTCGTCAATGTGTCAATAAGTGCAAAGTAATTGCTTTGCAACGTTAACAAATTGGCGAGATGATACAAGATTAAGTAAATTTTCAAACAATTATATCGTTACGCCCATTTAAGCATGTTAAGTTTAAATTTATGTGGCGCCTTTGCTGACCTCGTGATTCGAAGAAGGGTTAAATAGGATTTTAACTCAGCTATAGTAGATAGGTTTAGAAAATTGTAAGTTTAACGTGGAAATGTTCATTATGGTGATATCAAAGTTATTGATTAAATGCAGGTTAAATTTCGATTAAAATTCGCAATATTAATCGAAATGGTGCTATTAATATTTATTAGGTTTGTTCAGAAGTATTGGTCTTGGCTTGACGACTTTATTGCCTTCGAAGCAATTCCATTTTTTGTCGCAATGGAATCCAAAAGTTGGCAAAAAGCTGACAGAAAAGTATAGAGAATGAGGAAAAATACTTGGAAGATTAATTTATAACCTACTTATATTATATCTAAATTAGAGAAAATTAAATAATACAAACGGAAACTTTTGCATCTAATGGTATATGGATTTGAAAATGTAGAATTTCAATGTCATCAAAGTAATTGGGAGCTTAGTATTCATCTTAAAATGCTTAATAAATAAGAAATTTGGAGTAACATCCTACTTCAATACAATTGAACCTTGCAATAGTATCTATTTCTTAAAATTAATTTACATTGAGCTGAAATTAATTTGATCGGATCAAAATAATGCTCGGTACCATAACAAATATCAAATAGCAATAATCACTAAATTGAAGATTTTCATGCGATATTGAAATTTTACAAACGCATTTAAAGAAGTGGTACCTTGATACAAATTTTCTACGTCTTTTAAAAATTATAACATCTAGTGTACTTTCGATATTTCGTACATCTTTGCATATTATGGGTATTCCGCAATTTGTTGCACGTTCAATCATTCCATATAATAGTAATCATCCTATTTTATAACAGAATCTCCGTCGAAGATTACAAAATAACGAAAACGTATTACCACTGCATCAGAGTAATGTTAATTAACACCGCCTAATTGTTAACCTTCGTCTGTCACGAGAGTTTAAAGCTCGATGATGCATCGCAGAGATATTAAACGCAGCAATATCTGGTTTGTCCGTCAATCTCCAGACAAACTGTCAGCAGATCCATGTGTACGCGTCGAAGGCCTGCAATTTAACTCGGCCAGATCCGACTGACAATGCAGAGGCGCGATCGACGCTAGAATTATGCGCGTCTGATTACAATTTACATTTCGTATCTTAATTCGGAGCTGACTATACGATTAAATACATCATTTGATATCGAGGGCATCGTTACAGTTATAACACATTCAACGATAAGCAAAATAATTTTAATTGGATTATTTTTAAAACTTGCTGCATGAAATTAAATATATGTATTAGCTTGTCCAATAAATTCACGCGGTTTCCAATTATTAATGCAGTATTCCTTTTGTTTTCGCAAATAAATATGAATTAATCGGTAACGTATTTGCCTTCGCCGATTGCAGCTGGTTTCAAACGTTCGACAAACTTCTTTTTTTGCTGTTTTTCCGTTTCGAATCGATCTTCATGTAAATCTCTGCTCTCGGGTTCTTAATAATTCTACTGATCGAATCGATAAATAAAACAAATTGATAATATGATTCTTGAAGCGTGCGAAACATCTTCAATCTGTTCTATCTGCAACGAAGAATAATAGAAAATATCGGAAAAGTTCGTGTCTATCCGCTTAACGCTCGATAATTTTAAATTTAATAAAGTGAAAAAAATGAGACGGTAGATGAGAAAACCCTAAACGTAGTAAATTATGGAAACTGTTATGCAACATTTAATTTTCATCTAGCTTTAAATTCTCGTAAACTGAAAACGGCACGAATTTATCGGACAATCTAATTGAAATAATCGAATTACATCTTTCCGTTCAAGTTCCTGTTAATAATAATTACGGTTCTGACGGCGTGCACATTATTCGCGTAAACACACCGCGGAAGAGATTTCATTTAGCGCAGAGTTATTTATTTAAATTGTTTATCGGAGAGTTATTTATGGTTAATCGAAGGGATATTTAAAATTTTGTAACCCCGGAGTTTGATATGAGAAAAAGCAGCTGAACGAAGCGATTAATCTTCTTTGGAACAAAGCGACGATGGTTTTGCAGTCATTCCCTCGTATTACGGATTCAATATTGTGCGTGCAGTTGCGTGATTTATAATACTGATTAAATCCTTCGTATTTATCATTTTGCCACTGTCGGCACGTGTGTAACCGGTTCTCGCTCGCACAGCTTTTCGACAAATTTCGTGAAAACATCCACCGCCGACTTCACGGAATTACAATGTGGCAATCGAGTAGATTATAAAACAGTACCTACTATTCCTACTAATTATTATTTAACGTCATTGACGGCCAAATCTTGTAACATTCGTTTTTACAATTCTCTCGCCTTCGCATTGTAATAACTCGAGGTAACATAGTAGCTCTGTTTCATAAATATCCCGTTTCAAGTTCCACGTACACTGCATTTTTTTTCCACCTCCTTGTATCATGTGTTACCTTATATTGTAATCAATTTAAAGTAAATTCAACGGCAATTTTGCTTGGGCAATATTCTTTTAAAGAGTCGACTTTGCACAGCCCAATGATTACACGAAATTATTTTCCGGGAAAAAAATTCCAATTGCCATTCACTTGTTGAATTAATTACGGGAGGATAGTACGAGGCACGGGTCGAGGTTGTTTTTCTCGTTGCTTAATCGTATTTATTTAAAATGTACGCCTTGCATTACAGTCGCGGCACATTTCGACATCCGGCCACGCTTCTGGGTAACATCATTATCGATAAGATCAAAGAAACCCGGTCTACTCGAGTTTTCAGTGGAAAGTAGCCTGTCAAGTCGGTCAGTAGCGCTACACGTTTCTACGACAATAAGGTGTCAGACGTGTTTAAGTAACTTTAGAAGTATTCTTTACGCTGCAAGGGCATAGAAAATGTGGCCAAGTATGTTTAATGTTAATAATTTCCCTGTAAAGGCAGGTATAACTTTCATTGAAACGTGTAATTTTCGTCTAAAGATAAGGACTTAAGAAAATAAAGCAATCAAATATTATTTTCGCTAATATTTACTTAGCTATATTGAAGAGAATTTTTAATTCCTATCTTTTTAAATTCTACAATTTTACCCAAGCGTATAATTTTAATAATAGCTAAGTCCTACGTTCACCTAACTACAAATTCTACTGAATTTACCGGTTATTAAATTTTTGTTGTATTTGTATTACGAATTACGGTAAGCTTCTGTATAAATTTTAATAATTTAGTACGATTTTTACGTCGTGTAGAAGAAAAGTTAGCCAAGTTCAAGAATACGATTTTAGCTCGCAGCGTATTGAAAGAATTCTAAAATTCCCATTTTTTAAATGAGAGATACTAAATTACGTTTAATCATTCACACCTTCAAATTGTCAAACTTAGCATAGTATTTTGGCGATTAAGAGAATCGTGTATGGAGTACAAACGGTTAATGAATTTTTTAAAATTCTATATTAGAAATTTAAACAAAACTTTTTACCAAATTTCGATATTGCTTTTAAAGATTTTATATGCGTATATTTAGAGAAGAATACTTGTTACGATATAATCCTACAAATTATAACACGCGTCTCAAAGGGCTCACAAGTCTACGTTAGGATATTACAATTAACTTTAATGAACTTAGTCATACGTTGACCCACTTACATGTTACTACTAGCACAAGTAAAACGATGATTAACGATCTCGAATGGAATATAAGAATACTTTTGATAATCACTCTATTTCTCACTTTACAAAAGTAAAGGGTAAAATAATCTCAACTTTAAACACGGCGCTTGCTTAAACTACTGTCTGTTAGTGCATGTACTAATTCTACTTGTTACGTTCAGCTCTTAAAATGATAACTCACACCACAATACAGAATTAGAATATCTCTTTTTCTTCCTTTTTCTTTTTTGTTTTTACTGAACTGAATTATTTAAGGAAATATTAAACATTCAAATAATTCGAAAAAATTAAATATATTAAGGTTAAGAAATTCAAATAATTACGGAATCAAAGATTCAAATAATCGAACATTGAAACGCATGGAAATATAAATTTTTGAAAGCTTGCGAATAAAAATGATGAAATATTAGGTGTACAAATTAATTCAGAACTCTTTATTTTTAAACTTCTTGGCATCTTTACCAATACGAAATTGCTACTTTTTTTTATATTCTAAGTGACAAATTTGCTTCGTAAATATGCAAAAGCTGAAAATGTTGAATATTAAAGCTGTATTTGACATTCTGTGAATAAATATTTAATGTTATGAAATCCTAAAGGCTCAGAATTAATGTTTACACCTAATAGTTAAAGATTCGAATCTTCAAGCGTTATAAGATCCAAAAAATCTTTCACGCATTCAAATATTCAAGTGTTTGAAAATTCAAGTATTCAAATATTCGAGGGTCCACGAATTTTAATATTCAAAGATTCAAGGATTCAAGTATAGTCAGATTCGAAAAGCCAAAAAACTCAAGCATTTAAGGAGTGTAACAGTCAACAACTCAAAAATTGAAATTCTCAAGTATTTGAATATTTAACTATTCTTTCAAAGATTCAAAAACCCAAATATTCGATATTTCTTCAAATTTAATTAGACTGCGAATCTTTATGCATTTATTAGAAATTTAAAACTGCAAAAAAGTGTACAATGCCTATGATATACAGAAATATACAAACTATCAATAGTAAAGTATACTTTACAATATTCAAAGGTTAAAACCAATCAGTATTTAGCTTCCGCTTCTTTATGTGCGTTTGTAAAAAAATATGAATTAGCATGAAAGATCCGCAGTGAATTTATGAGCTTCTGAAGCTTTAGGATCTTCCCCGATCAAGTAAAATAAACTTTTCCCCGTAATTCCGAGTATCGCTGCGCGATAAATCTGCATTTAACCGTGACTTTTATCGAATTCGAATTTCAAAATACCCCAATACAGCGGTCATGTAGCCGTCTTGTGCTCGAAGCATCCGTATATGCGCGTGCACACAACGGGACACGATAAATCCAATTAGGACGAGTCGGAGCAGCAACGATTATCGGAACTGTTTAATCTAATGCAAATACCGGACGATTGCATCTGTCAATAGAGGTTCGAGGCCGTCTTGAGTAGCGGCAGCGTCGAGTATACTGACAGAAGTACTCAAGGTAAGACACGGCAACAAGTGGTACTCGACGCACCAACCGCTAGGTCAACACATCGTTTCGCCTACTCTTGTTCTCGTACCATCCAAGACGGGCTTCTTTTCACCGGGCAACTTCTGTGACATTATACTTCGAGCACCACTTTAATCTATCTGTCAAACATCGTCGCCGGAGTACACAACGGAAAAGGCAAATGTTGTACGAGTTCCCTGAAGATGCTTTACCTCGAACCAGGTGATATAGACGAGTTTCAGGTAATTTCACGGGGATTCAGACAGTTTCATAGAGTTTCGCAGATGGTTAACCCATTCGCAACCGATGACGCGGTGGTACGTCAAAAATAATCGTTGGTCATTTCCGACGATTACGTACTAGTACGTTAAACATTTTGGATGCGAATTAGATTGCGGATTTTTATATATATTTATGACAAAAGTACAGGAAAATATATAAATTGCTCGCAAAATGGAAATTTGATGACTTAGAGATTCACGGACGCGGAATTTCAAAGGTTTAAATAATTGACAAATTTAGATATCAGAAAGTATGAATATTCGAAGCTTTTGAAATCGATATTATTTAACGTTCTTGCATAAACACGCTATCGTCGCGAAAATACTTGCCCGTACAAAAGTTTCATGCAGACCCCCGTTGTTCGTAATAGCGTATGAGCCGAATGATTCAAAGGTGGAATAAATTTCGTAGACGATCCGTATCGGTGAAGCGTTTCAACAGCGATTAAACAGCGCGATTATTCCGCCGATGAAAAGAAAGGAGACGTACGGAGAACCGAGGAGAACGGAGCAACGCTCGTTATTTCGAGCGCCTGGGCTGCTAGATAATTGATAGCGGAATGCTAATAACCTGGACGAGCCACGGATTATAATAAGTTTCTTGCGTGCCGCTTCTTGCGTTCACTCGCTGTTCTCGCTAATGCTGTCACAGCCGGTCACCTCTGTCAGCTTATCACGCCGATTTTAATTAATCGACCGAAGGAATCTCGGTGGACGAGTGAAAATAGAGGGATAATCTTTTTTTACCCTTGTTATAAGATAAACGAGAAGTGGAAGTATTTATGTAAATAGAATAAGAATGGAATACGATAGGGTTTGAAAACAATCAAATATTCAAGGGGTTCGAAAGCAATGTGGCAGAATGTTGAGCTTGATTACGTTCACGATTTTGAGTATAACTCGATCGTACGATTTGACAGTGATTTTTATACATTTGTGGGAAATTTAAACCTGCAAAGAAAACATCAAATGCAGGTAATAATAAAAAATATATAAAATATTCGTAGTAAAGCATAAACTATCGTATTTTGATAATTAGAGAGGTAAATAGATATGCGTTGATTATACGTGCGTTTTATTTCGTGTTACGCTATTTTGTCCTATCGCTTCGATAAAACTTCTAAGGATTAAAAGTGTAAACGCGAGTAGCTTGTTTGTGGCTAATTTGAAACTTAATTTTTCATACGAAAAGTACCCCGTGACTAAACAGTATGAAGAGTAGTTCTGTTTAAAGTTGTTCAGCTTAAATTTCATTCTATTTAACTCGTTCGCTACCAAAAATAACTAGTTACAAATTTACCATAAAAATTATCTTAATTTGCAACGATTTTGTAGGATATCCCATGCTTTTCTGTATAAAATGTAAATGACGATTTATTGTACTTCGATAACACGGACTTTGCAAATGTCTACGATTTTTATTCCTTTGGTATAAAGAAGTATACCTTAGTCGTCGATAGTTCTAGTGTTAAAATGAAGTTTAATCGGGCAATCAAATTCAGTAGGAAAGAAACGTTAGAAATAATTCTGACCAGTGATTCTCGCTAACATTATTCAATTAAGGTTTTACGTTAGTTATGAAACGTTTGAATTGGCATTCAACTTCGTGGTTGAAATCTGTCGAAACCGTTTAAAAACAATCCCAAAGGTCGGATATCTTTAGAGTTATTCAATTAATGTTTTATAAATTCTACATGGATCTGGCGCTTATTATCGGGATAAAACGACTGAAAAAAAGGATACCGGTATAAGCGGGTAGATTTCCCGTAATTGAATGGTGCAATATAGTTTTTTTGGGCTGGCGCCGTACGTGTTAGAATGTCCGACCGCGATTTCACATAATACTAATCGTCGTTATTAAGAAGCTGAAATTATCCCAATGTTTAATGATTATATTCCTGAAATTTGCAGAAAAAAACTGACCCAAAAGATACAGTGAAAGCAAAATTACAATTTATGCGCGCAAATTTACCCGTGATTATACTATTATAGTTTTTTCCCCGTGCTAACTGCAATCTTGCACGCAACATCCAATCCTCTTCGATGCAAGAACGCGCATCGTCGGCCAAAAATTTGGAATCACTTTCTGTACCGTGCCCATAACGAATCCCTCGTTAATATTAAGTTGCTGCCTATAAAACGTCGTTTTTCAAACTTCAAACGCAAGTAGATTTTTCGAAACGATATATGTACTTGAATCGAACAATTTTAAATGATCCAACATACTTTTTGCGCGAATTAATTACATTTCAACAAAAATTCAACTATAAAAAAAAAAGAAAAGAAAAGGAAATGAAAACAGGAAAAGGCAAATGATACATAGGAAAGGAAGGATTAATCGAGCGCTATTGAAAACATCCAAAGCCCATTTGCCGTACACGTATCCTATTCGACTGGCGAATGGATTTATGACACAACGTGCGAAAATCCTTAAAAAATCTTAATACAATTTGCTAGAAGATTAAGCTACGGCGAGTGTATAATTACACGAACGGTTCGTATACTTCCTTTTCAGGCCCCGGCCGAGATTACGTATCGCCGTGTACTGCATTATGGAGTGTGAATAATTATAGTACACGAGTGGAACCGATGAACGAGTGTGCGCTTACCATCGCGACGATTAACAAAGAACAACCGTGGCTTTTCGAAAGGCTTCCTCGAAACCTGAAGGGGCAGAAATGGGAAGAGAAGCAGAAAGAGGAGGAGGAGGAGGAGGAGGAGGAGGAGGAGGAGGAGGAGGAGGAGGACAAAAAAGTGGTATCGAAGCGGCTATCTCGATTAGATCTCGTATCGGATCCATCGATCCTCCTGTCAATTACACGGAATCGTATATCGAGCCGCGTAAATTACGGAACACGCGTCTCACGTGAAATAACATTGTACGTTATGCGACGCCAAGTCGCCATAATTGTGTGTATGTGTGCGCGCGCGCCGGCGCGCAATAGTGCAGGGAAAAATGTAATTGCTGGTGGTGGTGAAGAATTGGCAAAGCTCGATATCGCTCGCGTGCTTTGCTTGTGGAGTAATCTAGGGAATTGATAGCGGAGCAAAGTGGCGCCCCAAGTGTCCATTACCGTCGCAGGAAAATTGAAACCCGCGTTTCGATCATCAACGTACCTTTCGGTGCACTTTTAATGCAGCTTTCCTTTCGCGTGCTACATTGTAACTGTTGCCTTGCCGTTTCTTACGTTGTAACTGTTACTTTCACATTTGCTAAGGGGTGTTTTGCGGACATCCTGGGGAGCATTAGTCGTTCCTGAGATTGTTCGTTTGGGCAATTTAAGAAATGCTTGGAATTCATTATTTTTCATGATTGGGTAGATGTGCCGCGTACTGCCACTTTAAGGTTCGCGCGTAACTTTATTCAACTATTTTAGAACGTCGTTAACATAAAGATCGTTCCAGTTTGGAGCATAATATTGTTCAACATTTATTTTATTCATGAACACTTTTTTTTATACGTTCAATATAATGAATTCATTATTACGTAATTGAAAATGTACAAGAAAGTTCAATGTCCTTATTATTGTCACTTGAAAACTTTTCATTTAAATAGAAACACGTTTCACATGTATATTAACACGTCAATTTGTTTAACAGATATAAAATATATAGTAAACGTCGTGCCTTACTGAATTATCACACGTTCCATACTTTATAATTATATTGGTCACGTTTTAATATTCAACGGCACATTTACCTACTAATATTTCGTTATAAATATTAAGTGTAAACGAATATACAACGTTTATGTGTTGTTACGTAAACCGAAGTCCAAGTTTAGTATAAAAATCTGTTTACTTGCGATTCTTTACACATTATTTTGCTATTAAATAAACGAATTAAAGTGGCAGTTATAGGAACAATGACGGTACGTGGGTCATTTACTCTACTAGGTACAAAGAAAAAAATCGCGTGGCCTTTCTGTCAGGGATAACTGAAACTTTTAATTATAATCGAATTTTTTGTATCGTTTCGCAAAAATAACATCATTAGAAAATAAGATTTGTTCTATAGTTCGTTGAATCGAATTACACTTGGAATTAGTTCAAATATTTGAACCTTGTAACACAAATCGGCGTGAACATTTTCTAACGTCTAACAGTTTACCGATTATTTCTCATTATTTAGAATTTCTCATTCGAACAATTAGGTTTCGCGATAATACAACCGGAATTTTGTAATTTTATTAATCTTTCAAAAGATACCCACAAATGTAAACGTTTATCTATTAAGTTGTTGCAAATGAAACGTTTCCAATATGCGCGAAACAAATGCTTTTCAAAGAGCTTTTCCGTTAGTCGTTTTAAAATTATGCAAAATATTTATGTTACAATACCAAAAATGCATTGATTCAGGCGGCGTCTTCTTCAATTGAAAATCTTTATTTCGAGACAATGGATACCGATCGAAATCCTTTCTCTTGAAAATGCCATTAATTGCTTATGCTCCAACCTAATAGTTGAAACGACTACTAATAACATAACTCGAATAATACAATGTCTAAAACTATTCACACGCTACCTTATTTTGTAATTCAAGTAGACACTACTTAATTGGATCCAACCATATTAAATTTTTTATCGTTTTATTAACGACTTTATGAGGCTGCGACTATTAAACGATAGAAAATGTTCTATATAATTGAATCTAGCTCAACGTTACTTAAACTAAAATAATACAGTGGTTCGCGAATATTTTTAGGAGCCACTATAACTTCGCTTAACAAAAGTTCAGTAAATCGAGCACTCGACGGGAGTTTCATGAAATAAAATTCAACTATTATCTCACGAATGATCGATCCACGTCGAGATTCGTTAACGACGGGAACCAATCTCCACTTATTTCATTTGTACACGTGTCAATGCTCGAGATTCATTCGAATCCAAAGTTGTCATAACTAATTGAATCCTCACACAGACGCCACGCGAGTCACGATAAACGTTCCAGGCGATAGAATCGCTTAGCACGAGATAAACTTGTCCGGTTGAAGTTTATTAACGCGCGCACAGCCTGGTTACATGCGAGAGAAAAAATCGGCTTTATAAATATTATACGAGACACGCGTGTGTAACTGGCGAACTGGTTTCGCCGTCAGCGTTGCGTTATCAGCTAACCAGTTACACTTCCAGCAGCCACTCGCCGATCCCGAAAATTTCAAAACATTATATATACATGATTTTACAAATATCATAGACATTCTACTTCTTTGCAGAATTCCGCCACCACGCGTCACTGAAACGTCGTTGCAGGAATCGTGCATAAATAACGCGATATTCGAGTTGCTTTTGAGGAGAAAAATTTGTTTGCGGTGTATATTTGTCGATGAATATCAGTTTAACCCAACAGGAGGCAAAATTGTATTCTATTACATTTTAAATGGATGACGCATAATTGTGAACACATAATAGCACACGATTACGAAGCACGGCAAGAATTTATGTGATTTAAAAATTACTACAAACAATGGGTATTATAATCGGAAAATCCCTTGAGATTTTGTTCCTTAATTGATATTGTGCTAAATAAATGCTCGAACGAAGCTTATGGTAGAAAATTGCTAGATGTGATTTGAACATTTATGCGCACACCCCATCCGAGGGGTTAAGTGTACGCAAAGGTAGTTCCTTAGACATTTAAATCCTTTTATTATATTTTAAAGGCAATTTATAGGTGATAGATATTACTTTGACCCTTTCGCTACAGTATATTGAAATTGAGAAATCAAAGCAGAAATATAGATCGCTTTTATTAACAGGAGAATGGTAAAAATATAAATGATTGAAAGTTGTCTATGATTAATTATGGTGTAGTATTGTTGTATGAATTAACAAAGAAACAGTATTGTACTATAGAGAAAATATACGTATGCTTTTAACAAATGATTGTACAATGCTTGAAAGCTTTAACGTCTTTCGTAGTGAATTGGTTAATATCCTTTTCTCCGTTTGGAGTATTCTGAGTTGGATAGAAACGAGTTTGAAGAAATTAGAAAGCCAAGAAGTGGATTTTTGGTCGGAATGAATCTAACTGAGAACTCTCTAATCAAAGCTTTGGTTAATTCCAACGAGGGTAGAATGAAAAATGTATTATACAACCTTTCGTTCTCTTTTTATGAAGATTCTATCAAATCTTGAATTTAATTTTCCAAAATGAAAGCTTGCGACAACATGCTACAACTTAGAATTTTAAAGTCACCTAAAATTAAACTCTTCGTAAAAGGAAAAACTATCCATACTTTCGTCTTGCTTTTCCATAAAAAAATCGCGTCTTGTCCGAACGTCTAATTCAAACTCCGCACTACAGAAATCAAAGTTCAGTCCCAAAATTATGCTAAGCTGAACTTTCACGCTAAAGTTACCACAAGAAACTCCGTGTAACGAAAGAATCTCAACAGAAACCATTCTTCTCGTGTCTTTCTTTTTCCCTAGCAACACATTTACTTATCTATTCATTTATTTATTTACACAGACTTTTTCCCTTCAGATTTCACCTTTCGGTTTTCGAAAATAAACGAAACGTCGTACACCTGTCTTCGTTCTTTTTAACTAAAAAAAAACAAGGTTTAGCCGGATGACGAAAACCGTACAATGTGAAAAAGCTTCTATTCTAGTATAGGAAAGTAATACAATTGAGAGTTAATTATCGATACAACGCCGCATCTTTATTACACACAAAAGGGATGAACGTACTGAAAGAATCCAACGATTTACCGAATTTATTCGCATTTATAATAATCCTGTTGACGCAATCAAACATACCGTGCGAAATACTCGGAATATTGCATTGAGAAAAATACATGTCCAATCACCACGACAAATCGTTACGTATTAGCGAGCAAAGTTTTATCACACGACGATAACAAATGGAGCCACCTAAAGGCATGCTTTGCCTAACCAGCGTGAAACAACTGTCGCAACAGAAACCAATAAAACGCTCTCAATAAACAAAGGAACGAAGTAAAGCAAAAGGTAAACAAAAAACCGTAGAATATAGGATGAAAAAGCGATATTTTTGCTAGTACAGGTGTATGCTACGTTGTTTCACCGCTGTGCCAAATTAGATTAAAGTCCGACTACGTGTCGAGCATGCTCTCTACGTACAGCGAGATGCGTTTAACGTTGCCGGCAAATAAAAGCCTTAGAACAGAGGCTTGCTCGCATGTTTCCCGTAATTTACGCACGAACAGGCGACATATTATTTCGCGTAATCGCGCTCGAACCGTATGAAGGGTTACTTTATGCGGTCTATGTTTCATTAAACCGCCACTGGGACCAAAGGGTAGGAAGGAAAGAGAGAGGTGGATGGTTACGCATTGAACTACATAACCAGCTATTGGTCATTTAATTATTGTATCCTGTCTCATAAATTATTCAGTCCCGTAACGTTTGCCGATCTTCGTGATTTATTTATTGCCCACACGTGAAGGGGATAACAAACGCGTCTAATTATTCGCGTGCAACACCGATATTTCTACGCGCGATTTACGATATGCGCCCCGACAACAGTTGCGGAATCGTTCGCCGATTTTTTTAGATCTCGCACCGTAACGCGAGGTAACGCGCTCCCGCGAGTGCGTATATGATTCGTGTGCTAGATCACGAGAACGATTAACCCCTTGCCTTTGCGATTTTCTCGGCAGCTACACACGGCAACACTGATATTCGCTAGTTTAACAATTTCACTCGGTCTTGGATACGACACTGAAGCATACAAAATGACTACATTGTTCAATACAATTAGATAATTATATAGCGCACCCGCTGTTACCGTACCACTATCATTCTGAATTTATACGAAATAGTTTTTAATAGGTGTATCGTATAAATATTAGGCGTACCAATAAGTAATCTATTTTTTTTTTTGCTAAGTTTGATCGTCACTTTAATGGGAATCAAATACCCACCGTATGTTAAATATAGTAGCTGTTATTATAATTGTTTGAGAGACCTTTCAGACCAACTACGAATTCTTGTTCGGAAGAATGCTTGATCCATTGGTAAAACAAACTCATCGATCCATTTAAAAATAGTGGATTACTTATTAGTACACTTGGAGGATGTCAATTTATGAAACCTATATCATTTTTATCCGGCTTTACATTTACATCCTGTCGCTCATAGAATCGTTTAGAATTGCGATTATTTAATCGTTCTGATTGCGAGTAATGTACTTGGCAATCTTCAGTCGTATAAACTGAAGTTAAAATGAATTTCTATTATCAAATGCAACTTGTTTTTATCATATTATGGCTACTGATTTTAAGACAAGGAATTGGAAAGCTTCGACGAAGGTTTGAGAAGGATTTCAAAGCTTTGGAAAAGTAATTATTGTATCTGCGAAAAACACAGAAATTTCAATTACTATATCACTTTAGTTTGCTTCACTTTACAATTCTGATCGCAACTGTACCCGAAACGAATGCTAAGAGGAATAAGTGTAACAAAATTTTAAATGAATTTCGTCTAGCAACGAAGTCGAAATATATATGGACAAATAATTGTAGAACGCATACAGTTCCTGTTGCAAATGACTAGCTGAATTTTGAAGTGGAATGTAAAAATGGGAAACGTCAACGAACTCGATCGTTCGTCTAATAGGAACTAAAGGACAGTCGAGTATTTAAGCAAGTTGTTTGCCCGAAATGGGCAAACATGGGAGTATTCGTTTAACAGAGAAATATTTACAAGGTAAATTTCGAAGACTGACACTGCCTACCTATGCGCTTCACGGTGCATCGAATAAGCGTATATAGAAGCAAGGACTTGGATTGTGATAGAATCAATGTCAGTAATATGAGAAGAAACCCTAACGCAGATTTATACATTGAAAGATCGAATCAAGTCAACCAATCAATTACTAAATGATCGGTGAATTAAATAAAAAATTAACCCTCTAGTTTGACGATTGCTAGAGCAATCGTACCAACCAGAACAATTGCAAATGAACAATTACGTGATAAATTGAAATGAACAATTCAATATCAATCTAGTGTTCAAATGACAAACACTTGGTTGTAGATTTTAGAGTAACTCTACAGGTCTATCTAACTATTCCTATATCTACATCTTACGAACAATAAATTTCAACTATAGCGGATATTCTCTTAACATCGAACAGCACCTAATATCGGACAGTAATCATACATTTGAAATCCGAAACAATTGCAGATCAGCAATACCGTGAAAACTGGAAGAGCATTAAAGAACAGAGGAAGGATTTGAGAAAGAAGACGATGGAGATAAGTGGACTGGGAAAAGTAAATAAAAAACAGAGCATTGGTACCGAAAAATACAAACGAGAAGACGACTTACGTGGTTTGTTTTGAGACTTCTGATGAAATCCAATGTTTAAATTGCAAAGAATGGACTCGCGAAGCGTGTGCCGATATACCGGGGTGTTCAGACGATTATATTTGCAACCATTGCAAATTAGTTTGAAGTTTTACCAAGTTATACCACAAATCTCTAGTACGTCTGGTAATAGAGGCCACTCAAAGTTCCTTTAAAGATATAGGTACTTATACCAAAGTTTAATATTAATTTAAGATAATATCTTGATAGCGATGCACGTTCCGTTCCCCTAAACTTAATTTTCATAACATTAACTCGAAGTTAATGCAAAATATCAAGAGTAAAACATAATTCTTTTCTCTTTATTTCAAGAAAACCTTAAGTGTTCGATAATAAGAGGACTCCCGCTACATCTAAAAAAAAGAACAGAAAATTCTTTATTCTAGATATTCGTACAATCTCCTAACCAAAACCCCCTCCGAAACATTTGCAGCCACTCGAGTTGCCCTAACAGCAATGCGATCACCCTTAACAAATCATCGTCAATCCCAATTCTAGATCGTTGATCCTCAAAGAGACCTAGAAAATTCTAAAAATCCTAGAAGCTTGACATCGCATCGCCGCGGGAGACCGGATGAACTGACCTGTAGTAAGGGAATCCCTGATGAACGTGAAGGTCCATGGGCATGGCGGGATGCGTAGGCCCATGGTGTGCCGGCGCGGGGGTGTATTCACCAGCCGCGGACAGGGGTGGCTGCATCATACTCGCCGCGGCGGCCGCATGGTGGCCGGCGAGCATCGCCCCCCAATGGAAACCCGGTGCACCGGGCATCGCCGACGGATGTTCCAGTTCGAGGCCGCGGTGACTCGTGGAAGGTAACGCGCCACTTCCGGCCGATCCACCGGCGATACCAGCGGCTCCACCAGCACCGCTTCCGGCGACACCGCCGCCGCGGTGCATTAGCCAGCCCTCCACCACGAACGTCAATCTTGTCCGTCCGTCGAAACACCGTGATCACCTCGTTCCCGACAAATAATGTACCCGTATACAACGAAATACACACACCACGATCTTACAATCAACTAACCACACTTCCGTTTCTCTTCCACGGAGGCTATACCTCCCGACAATATACAAAATCCTGCTGCTCTTCCACCAGCAGTCGTCCTAATACTATATCCCCTTACTTACACGTTCCTCCCGTCATATATACCTTTTCACCAACAACGAAAACAACCCTGACGTAAACAAGAATCACTTGATACACTGCGGACACATGATCGGTCCCGTGCACGACGCGAGCCGGCGGCCTCTCCGCGAGCCTGCCACCGGCTCCGGAACACGGCTCACCGGACACTCTCGCGATCCACTAGCAAGGATGAAACCGACGTTGAAGCGCGGACGTTGCGGCGGTCGCGGTGGTAGCGCGGTCTCCCTGGTGACGCTCGGCGTCGTCGTCGTCGGCGGCGCGGTCCTCGCCGGATGCTCACGGTTACGCGGGGGAGACAGGTGTTCCCGTGGGTTCCTCTCGCGAGCCGCTGCAGCTGGACGGACCCGGAGAGTGGCGCAGCCTTTAGCTCGGCCATGAATGACGCGCCGTACCTCGAGCTACTTCGCGGAGGCGGGGCCTACTCGCGCCCACGTGACACCTACCGCCTCCACCCTCTCCCTCTGCACCCCCTGCACCGTACGCTGGACGGCCCTCCCCTTCTTACCGCGACCCGCGTTCTATCCCACCCGGTACTCCACGGCCCCGCTCTCCACGCCAGTTGCCACCACCACGAGAACACCACCACCAGGTCCTCGCCACCACCACCGACGTCGATACCGTGTCCTCCGATGCGATGCTGAAGCTTGCACCCGACACAACCGTCGTCCACTTTACGGTACCGCGACTGTCGATCGTACTCTTCGACGGTTCGCCGAATAGATTCGCGAACGCATTTTTAGGCGTGTGAAGAATTTGGAATTTTTGTCGGACTCTTTTGGCAGGTTATAGGTGTAGGCTTCAGTAAATGGTTTAAGGGGCACGGGGTCGAAGAGATAGGGGTGGGTGAAGAAATTTAAGTGATCGGTTGGTTGTTGGAGCGAGGGAATTAGTTTGAGAAATTCCGTTGATGCGTTGACGATATACGAACGAAATGCTAACGTAGGTTAAATTAATTTTTCTGATCGTAAGATTGAAAGTTACTTTTGAAGCTTACAAAATTGGAGCTAGTGTATGATTTACTCGAATCGAAATGTACTGCGCGAAAGGTTAACCCTTTGATAAACCAATAAAATGGGATAAGGATGTATTTTACAAATACTGTTGAATTTTGCTCAGCTGAACATTCATTTGCATTGTTGAATACCATTTGGTAAGGTTGATATGCCATACTAACGGACAACAATTAAGTAACATTATTAAATAATAAAATAGGTGCCTCGTTTTTAATAATTTAATAATTTTTTATACGGCATTTGCCGGAGACAGTTCTTGACGTCTCAGAGACGTCAGCGTTTACAATGGAACACGAAACAAATGACGTCGCCCAAACGTCATCGTACGCCAAGGGGTTGATAAGTGGAAAGTGCCAAAAAAGTAAAGATTGATTCTTTTAGTGGAAAAAGATGTAAATTCTATGCAGAATACGGTGGAAATAAATAATTTATTTTAACTTTCAGGGTTATCGCAAAATAGAACTAAAATTACAAGTGCCAACGTCATTGCGGTGGAAAAAGACAAAAGTGTCGACATTGCATTTATTTTCCCTTAAAATGCGTGGACTGATAAACATTGAAAATCTACGGCATTGAAGTAGTAAACGATACGGGTGCCAAAATGGACGGACACGAGTTTGTTTCTACTACAAATCTTCACTTCTGATACTTACATCGTTTACCATTTCAACTTTCAATTACGTTAGACGATTGGAATAGTAACGCAGAAGTATATCAATAAACTAAGTCCTGTCTGCCTTCGAAGAGTTTAGGTTAGCGATATTTTACAAGCTTTTATATAATAAACCATCAATTTAATAAGGTTGACAAAAAATTTCTCACATAAATGAGGTGAAACTTCTTACGGACATTTGCCCTTTCACTCGGCGCGTACAGTGTTTTATTGCATTCCTACGGTAATGATCTATCAGTGGATATCATTTTGCCCCATTACAGTGTTCATTATCAAATTATCTTCAATATTGTTCGACCCGATGAAACGCTAGTTCCCTGTTTTGCTTCAACTTTTAGATCCAACTTTTCTTTCCGTTCTTGTATAATTTGTATCAGAGGATATCCTCAGAGACGCATAAATTTCCTTTCCGCGTATACCACATTATTTATTATAGCTATAAAATAATCGTTCTTTTACCTTTTACGAGTCCAACCGCGTGATTTAAAATTAATCGTCTATAAAATTACAAGCAATCTAAATCTTCAAACACTATCGTAAAATAAGAAGAAAAAAAGGAATAGAAAATAGAAAATAGAAGAAATCGTTTCCACAACTTTTTCAAATATTCGAAAATACATTGCTTCCCTGCACCGACCATTATTGATCACTGTGAATTCTATAGCTTTGCAACCCCAAAGGACGAACACGAGTAGCATAAAAACTGTATTGATTCGATTAAAAGTGTATAAAATCATCGAGTATAGAGATGTAAATCAACAACGGATGGTGCATCACGAGGCTTGAAAGGGTAAAATTTACGAAGTACCGCCTCCGATTACGAAACGCGGAACGGGAGAGCACGTCGACACCCCCGCGAATCGACCGAACCGTAGACGCAAGCTCGTTCTGACGTAACACTTGTTGAGCCGATTCACCCCCGCGGCCGTCCCTTGGTGGACATTTCGCAAACGACCAGGGGATGTGCGAAGGAATTTCTGTTATCAGCCTCTGGACCGATTCGTACGTGGGAAACTTCAACCGCGAACGATTTTCGTCCATTCAACTTCCTCATCCGATCAATTAACCCATTGCCGTGCGAATTTTTCAACAGCTGCACGTGGCAGCAAAAGTTATTACCAGACTGCGGATTTTTGTGCAATTATGGGAAATTGAAATGCGCGAAATAGTGGGAAATGTGCAAGACATTCAAAAATATACAAGATGTCAAAAGATACTCGTGTACCATTATCAAGATACCTATTATAATATTTAGGGAGTACAACGAATCTTTATTTATGTTTCAATCTCTTTAGTGTGTTTGCAAAAATATGAATTTGCATAAAGATTCGCAGTCTAATTATTACTTACTGTGTCAGATACGAAATATTAAAATATTACACAGTATTTGTATTTGCTATAATAGTTATAATAATCGCAAAGGGGTGAATTAAATTTTGTTACAAATATCGCAAGTATTTGTCCTGTTTTATCTATATATACATAATTTGCGTCATGAGTGTGACTTGTGGTTCTATGTCAAGGGATTAAGACACTGAATTCTGGGTAAAGAAGTGATGGAAAAATTTCCATCCTCGATGAACATGGAAATTTTGAATCTTAAGGAAGTTTTCGCTGCGAGTTAATTTGTTTACATTTTTGAAACAGGTAACAAGTTCAGTCTAATACTTTCCGATATCTTCTGAATAAATTGCGACATCATTTTGACAAAGTTCAAATAATGAATTTGATTCTCGTAAAGATGGGTTGTCTTTTTAAACATTTTAATAAGAGGAATTCTTACTTTGTGTTGAGCGAAAGTTTACAAATTAATACGGATATCATTTTGTTGCAATATTCGTGAAACGTTCAACGTGTTGAGATATTTATTATTTTAGTACTCGTGTTTGTTTATACATCTTCGTAGCACGTATGATCTCAGGACTGGATTTCGGGACTGTTGGGAACAATATATAAAATATGTGAGGCGGAGCACGTCCTCATAATTCTATCCTACTACCCCAAAGTGTCAGGAATATATCGTTTCTTCGACAGCCTTGACAATTCGTTTGATCCTCAACAGGCGTGAGTAGAATCACGCAATCGTACCCCAAATTATTCAGAATTATATTACGATATTGTTGTCATTGTTATACTTCACGTCTATTATTAGTTGCACAAATTAATTCAGCGTATTGATCTTCGAACTCTTGACAGATTTGTCAATTCGAAATCGCTACCGTTTTACTTTTCAAGTGACAAATTTGCTCCATAAATGTGAAAATGCTGCAAATTTTAAACATAAAGATTGTATTCGATATTAAATCTTACGAAATTCAAAAGGCGCAGAATTAATTTGTACACTTAATACAATCGATATAATTATACAAATACCGAAATACGCAACTTTTGCGAATGATATATCCTTAAGTTACCAATGATTTGCGACACTACTTTTGCCAAATATACTTTGACAGGCAAAAATTCAACATAAGATTAAATTTTGTGATGGAAGTTCTACGATTAATACAAGAATGACAATTTGTTTGCTTAATAATACGAATGAAACAATATCTAAAATCTTTTAGTAGCTAAATTTTAGCTTGATAAACCAGGGAATGAGTTGAGCGAGTAGTTTACCTTAATGCACATAAACGCATGATTAGTACGAGATGCTGAAGTCGTCGTCAAAGGGTTAAATTTTGTGCTGTAAACCCACACGAACTTAATCTAGCACCCAGCATAATAATCCTTAAATATTATCCTAAAATGTACGATATTTATATCCAAGTATATACGTAGTACATATTTCATCCAAAAGTATCTACGCTATCCATCGAATAAAAATGATGAAAAACGATTATTCGCTCGCGAAAATTCAAAATCCGTTTAAAAACAATAGCGGCGCACTCCGAAACACCGTTTCAATCGACTACGGCAAATATTCCCGCCCTAATCATCCTGTTTCTTTTCATTCTCGCGATCCACGCTCGCGGGAGTCGAATTATTACTTCTAATCAGAGATTCAGGTACGCGAATGGAAAATAAAAGCGGCAAGGCCAAACGGGGAGGGTTAAATCACCCGACGGTCTGCATCCACGGCCCTCCGGTTGTAACCGGGCTGCTACAATAAAAAATTTAATCAAAATGCCCTCTTGGTAATTTACAGCTCGACCAGTCTCAACCCTTTGGCCGATGAGGGTGGAAAGAAGCAAGGGGTTCTAGCGAAGGAGAAAGGTCCACGGTACGATAGAGAGAAAAGGAACCCCGTAGGAGTCATAGAGGAGAGCGACACAAGCCATTTGCTCGCTTGGGGCTCGTCCCCGTAAAAAATAATACTTCTTGTCTTCGCTCATTTGCCGCTGTTAACTCCGCGACTCTTTTTTTTACTTCCACCCCCGCTGCTACCTCGTAAATTACAAATTAGAACCGTCGACGTGCTCTTGTAAACGCTTAAACAAGGGTGCGTACGGTTTTCGAATGTCGCAGAGAACATGTTAAAGTATAATAGAATGTGTGTCGGAACTTTTTGTGCGAAGATAAGAGAATTTTTGTTCGACCGTATTATTTCATCTTTTCGCTGCCATAGACGTGTGTATGCACCTTGAATGTTGTGCAATCGTTTGTTAAAAGCATACGTATATTTTCTCTGCAGTGCGATATAATGCTTCTTTGTCAATTCGCGCAACAATAATACACCATAATCAATCGTATACAGCGTTCGAACATTTATATTTATACTATTCTCATATTAATAGAAGCGATCCTTATTTACGTTTCGAGTTCTCAAATTTAAGATACTGTAGCGAAAGGGTTAATATTGGGCATGGTACGTTCCAAGTTTTATATCTTTTAGCCGTGTCAAATAGCCGTAATCGATGAAACGAGTTTCGCCATTAAAATGGAATAAAACGGTAATCTAAATTATACCACGAGTAATCTCAAAGCAAGTATTCTAAATAATAATAATCGGACCCGATCAACAAAATTCTACTGACGCCTCAAATAATTCTCCATTACAAAACAACGCCTAGGGTAGATGTACCAATTGCTGTCACATTAAGGTTATCGCGCAACTTCATTTAATTATTTTAGAAGTTATTTAACTTAAGAATCGTTCTGGTTTGGGGCACAACATTAGTTAATATCCCTTTTACTTATGAAGATTTTTCGTATGTTAAATATAATGTATTACGTACTAATTCATTGAAAATACAGTACAAGGGCCAATATACCTATAACTGTCACATGAATGGAAATAATAATTTGTACATATATTGACAAATCAGTTTGTATAACAGATATATGATAAACAGTAAACGTATTCATGGCCTTTATTGCATTATAAAAATACTTTCTACTTATATATCAGTCGCGTGTCTTAATGTTCAAACGGCACGATCACCTAATATTCATTTTAAAGTATTAAATATAAACAAATATGCAACGTCTATGCGTTGTTACTTAAAATTAATGTCCAACTTTAGTATTAACATTCTTTTCGTCACGATTCTTCGCACGTTCGTTCGCTATTAAATAAACTAATTAAGGTGACAGTTATAGGAATATGCTGACGGTAATTGGGACATTTACCCGATATAAATTTACTTGCGCGAAAAACACCGCAGCATAAAATCGATTCCACCGAACTTCGTTAAACCCGTTGAACACGTTAAAAGGAGGGGAATTGCAATTAATTAAAAGGAGATTCGACACGGATTCCCGAAGTATCTAAGAGGATCTATGCATCGTTCCGTATCAGGCGTAGAAATGATACTATGAATCGTAGGAACGGTTTAATGCAGTAATCTCGTTTCAAAATTGCAACGCGTTACATGGTCGTATGATTAAAGGGCATATCTATGCACGTACGATTAAAGACCGCTGCGGTCGCAGCAATAATTTATTTACAGCTCCGACTTACGATATCCTGGAACCATTAAAGTAGATTCCCGGAGAAAAGTTTCGGCCGTGCTTGCCTACCCGGTGGGTACAGGTGTGAGTCGTAATAACATAGCGGCCGCGCCCTTTAACCTCTAATATCCCTACCTTCGTACTGACTTCACTAACGCCGCCAACAATCGGCTTCGGGTACACCGCAATCATCCTCTACCTCTGTATCAATCGCCAGCGGATTATTATTGCGGATACACTTAGCATTGCGCTTTCTCCACCGTTACTTTTGGCACTGCACACGTGTGCAACATGTTCCATGCCATTCTACCATTATTCCCCCTTTTACACAATGCTTTCTTCAATTTTTCGATCGTCCTTCGAACGGAGATTTCCTTTGGAGACCATTTCGAAGAATTAGGGGGTGGTGGGTGAAATCGAAAATTGAACGTAAAACAATGATGTAATTGCCGTACGCCGGACTTAGATGCATAACGGTGTAAGTGAATTTGCCGATGCCTTTCGTAGAACGATGCTTTGCGTCTATTATTGTAAATTATGATAAGATTAATATGTTTCTTTGAATACGGAAATACACGTAAACGATCGGAAAACTTTTGTTAGTCGACTATCGAACAAAATGAATGGTATTTCTGGAGCTTCAAAAATACGATTAACATAAAATTTGAACATTTTTAGTTACATGACTATAATCTTCAACGCGATATGGATTTGAATGTTTCGCAGAATCCAAGATTTCCTTTTCACTAATCGATATAACACTAAAATACTAAAATGAAAGCATTGTGAGATTATGTAGAATAATGGGGTACATGTAAAGACTATGTTTCGTATATTATCTTGACAATGAATAATTTGCTAACTTCAAATCTGTTTTTATTTTCCTGGTACACCCGATCTTTTGTATACTCAGTCTTCAATTTAGAAGGGATGGCGTTCAAAGATTTTCTTAGATTATTTTTTACTCAGGACTTTTGGGATTTTCTCGAAATTTTGAAGTGAAGGATCAATTTTATGGTGCTTGATGCACTATAATTTAGCAGGATGATATTTGGTTAAAATATTAGGTTAATTCGAAAGATTTGGGAATCTTTGGAGTAATGTTATTGCAAGAAAATTCCTTTCT
Organism: Eucera pruinosa; assembly: GCA_028830335.1. Classification (NCBI taxonomy): domain Eukaryota; kingdom Metazoa; phylum Arthropoda; class Insecta; order Hymenoptera; family Apidae; genus Eucera; species Eucera pruinosa. The sequence continues at coordinate 19,769,026 of JAMYCR010000003.1, read as the reverse complement.
TCGTAATTTTACTACGCTTTAGGCTTCATTAATTTCTAATGACATCTTGATGGAATATTTTTTTAGGGTATTCTTAAATTGACCGAGGAGATGAAATTTGGAAGTTATGATATTTATCAATTTGTGATTCATCATCTTCAGTGTTATCTTTGTTTTGCATAAATTTAATACGTTCAGAAAGTTTATATTACTGTAACTGCAAAAGAAATTTCTTTCTTGAACTTTTATTGTACTTTTGAACCTTTCCTGGTAGTTCCTTCGCGAAGAGTTTCTTTTAAAGTATTTGAAGGGTGAATAAAGAGATTATATTTCGGAGTTACGATTCAACATTCGTTTAACAATTTATAGCTGAATATTTCCTTTGTTATTCCCTTCTTTTATGAATTCTAAACCTTGCGAAACTTAATGATAATATAATAATATAATTACAAACACTCTTGCTATCCTTGTCTTTGGATTTTAATATTTCCGTGCACGTAAAATTATAGGATTTCAGCAAAAAAGCTGTACATCCAAAGAAAATTTGTACGGATTAATATATGCATAATTAAGTGAACGTGGGAACCTGGAAGCTATTCTAAGGGTAAAAATGTCGCCTGAATAAAGAAGACGAATGGGAAATATCGTCCAAAACTGTAATTTATTTCTCCACAGTGCCAAAATACACTAGAATACTCTGTAATCGTAGAAAATATTAACGGTACTGTTCGGATATAAGTATATAAGATGCTAGACGCAATGACACGTGAAAGATGATATTGAATGGCATGAAATTTTCATATGAATGGATACATCTGAAATGGGGCATACAACGTGAATGGCAAAATTGCACAAATCTGAGCAAATAAAAATGAACGATACGTATATTGTTATAAAGAAATAAGAGACAGTAAGATCACCGTATAAAAACACGTTCATTTCAAGAATCTTACGATGGTACAATCGTAAATTTAAAATATACTCGGTTAAAATTAAAATTCGATACAAATTACTCGTTGAATTGTAAAAGGTTGCTAAAAAATACTGCCAAAGAAAAAACGACGAAATAAATGACAGGAAAATATTGAATCTAAAACAAACGTGTTTTCTTACGGTTCATTCGGCGCTGTAATTGACAAAAATCAATCTGCAGAAGAGAATTCCATGAAAAGTATGGATGGGCCTGAAAGAATGAAGCACGAAACTGAAGAATACAATGACAATGGTCATGCAGTAAGTTTATGCCCGAAATTACGGCGCCAAACTGTAAAATAACGTAGAAATGCGATACTTAAATTCGATCGCGTCATCGAGGAATTGACGATTAAATCTTACCGATACAATCAATTTCAATCCTCCGTGAACCAAGTCGTTTTTTTTACAACGTAACGATAATGATTGTCACAAATGAACGCAATACTCATCGTTAAGAAACGTAAATGGAAAAGAATACTTAAGCGGTGGCAGAAAAGAAAATCATACTGATGGATAATACTAGCAAAAGTAAATTGTAAGAACATGGGAGGTTCATGGAGGGTTAATTTCGCTTGTACTTTTAAGTAAGACGCAACGCAAACAGGCATCGTACTCTCGAAAATATACATTCATTATCCTCGTCGCAAAATGGCCTCCGGTTTCTTTTAAAAAAAATTCTATCGTCGTATACTCGAACGAATCTGAATGTGCCAGATCTATGCACAATTTTTTAAGTAAAACTAAAAATAGACAGAGAAACATGAAATGTTCGCAATTTGCAATATTGAAAAATTTCGACAATAAAAATGTGAATAAAAAAATAGAAACTGGGGGCCGACACTTCGGTAAAAATATCGATTACCATAACGCAATTTGCAGACGAATCTATATCGATTCTGCAATTAAACCTGTAATTCATTTCTCATTTTTTTTTTTTTTTCGTTTTACATTTTTTCCCCGATATACGGCAATACATGTCCGTATCGCCCTGTATCATTTTCATTAAAAGTAAAAACAACCGCATGCAACGTATAATCTAAGTAGCCGCTACAGCAACGCAAAGGTGAATACATCTCGCGACAAAATCAAGCTTGTACAAAGCATGACACGATCATTTTTATTCATTTTCTTTTTTTTTTCTTTTTTCAGTTTGCGGACAGAGACTCGCTTGATGCAACGATAATGCGGATGAAACGGAGAGAAAAAGGAAAGATTCTTCTCGTAATCATATGTAGTTTTATATATATATATATAAGTAATATTTTGATTTCTCAGGTACTTTATACACATTATCATAGGTAAAGAAGGCAGGTGAGGCAGGCCTCCTGTTCGTCGACTCCTGTTTTTCATTCAAGTCTCTATCGCCGATGTGTTTTTGCACCAACTGCATCGACGTTGAGTGTAAAACATAAATTCGATGAACAAGAACTTGATGTATCGTGGAGCATGTCTCATTATGTACTATTTCAAGGATCGAGTTGGATCGTGCGATTTATCAGAGGAATTAAATCTTGATTCACTTAAATAGTATATTTTAAGACAGATCTTCAAGGCTGCATGATAATTCTTTAACACTATGACCGTGAAAACAGAACGATTTTTACCGTCAGATTTTTTTTATCGAACTATAAAATATGATTACAATTAAAATTCTGATCATGGAATTATTACTAACAGACTGTGGATCATTATGTAAATTCAATTCTTATAAAATGACAAATGAAATAATGAAATCTAAATCGGGATAGTTTCACCTGTTAAATATTATAATGTCTTCTTTAACTTAAATATTCTATGTCTTTTTGCACATTGTGTATATTCAACACTTCTTTGCACACTTCATCTTTTTTTTTGTAAACACAGAAATATTTGCAGTCTAATTATTAACCACACTTTAAATTTCAAAAAATTTCCGTGAATACCATTTCAATAGAATTATAATTCCAATCTTAAATAATAATTATTAGAATAATTATTAATCATATTTTATATTTCATAAATATTTTTCCAGGATTACCTTAAAAAAGTTATACGTCTGACTTCTAAGGAAACAAATATTGGCAATATTTTTTACTTCAGAAAATCACTTAAACGTTATTCGAAAGAAATAATTGCAATTGTAACTCGTGAATCTTACACTTCATTGATTCTTAATGACCAACTATAAATAATAAAGCCGCTACAAGTTAAACAATCGTTGGTATTATTTAAAAAAAAAAGAATTGTTAAAATGAAACACTTCCATCTATCCAACAATTGCGCGCCGATTTTCCTTGCGATATTTTTCTTCTATGCGTCGAATTTTCATCAAATGAAAAGGAACTCCGTAAAGTAATTATATATTCCAAAACTAAAGCAATTCATTCTAAAGAATTATGACGGATTATGCATCTGTGCCGACGAAAATCGCTCTGTCCTCGCCACTTAAGTTTTCTCTTCGGCATCCAACGACTCCTAAGGGTGTCGTCATCTTACAGATCTCAATGAAAAGTTCCACCCGATCCCAAAGGGTAATCCATTTATAAAAAAATCAGGTATGCAGAGGATACAACCGGCTCATTTTAAGTTCTATACTCTGTGTACGGATAATTGCGTATATTCGGGTGTGTGTGTGTGTGTACACGTGTGATGTCACCATTTGTCGTCGCCATCATAAGCACGTAAGTACAACATTTTAGGGCTTGATCCACGTGTGGATATTCCTTCTAAATACTCGAAGCAGTATATTTCTTCGATCCGCGCACATAATATGTTCTTCGCTGCAATCCCTTTTCCTTTTTCTTTTTTTTTTTCTCTCGTTTTTTCGTACCTTACACAATCGTATCCTTTACGTTTCCTTATGTTAAAACGTAGCACGCTTATGAATATACAATACAGTTTCCTTTCAAGTTGATTCGCCTGAATTCAGGCTTCATCTTCTCGCCATATATTCTCTCTCACACTAACACAATATATATATATACATATATAGTGTTGAAATTTAATTTTATTATTTAAACACGCCTAAGTTTGCATCAGCGGCGTGCAGTGTGTAGCAGAAATATAAGTCTGCGAAACACTACTCCTTGCAAACTTATCCTCCTTTAAAAGGACCTCTTTTATTTCGCTTCCTTTTTTTCTTTTTTTTCTTTTTTTTTATTGAAGTAACACTTGGTCCTGTATTTAAAAAATTAGCGGTAGAATTTCGATGGAAGTATCGATCTACCAAACGCGACCACACTTGTTCAAACTTGTGTACGCTTACATGGTAAGCATCGTGGGGAATTTTTTCAAGCCAACCGTGGCGAATCGTTCCTCAACACGAATCATTCGTTTCTCTCTAGTATTCACTTTCTAGAAGAAGCTCTAAAATTATCGCCCCATTTTCCAATAAACAACGCATTTCATTTGTTTAATGTAAAATACTTATTATATAATAGATAATTGATTATGATGCTTGTTGATTTTTTGTCGCATCATCTACTGGAAAATTGGACGATTTTAATGAATCACCTCGAAGCACAAGATTAACTGCGTTACATTCTAATAAAATTGAAATTGAACTCCTATCTCCTACGAATTCCTATTCCTTTCCCTTTGCAAAATATCTCACAAAAATAGATCTCTCTAATTTCGATTCCCTCCACGAAAATCAATAATTGTAGTCTTTTGTTTTTTCGTGTGTAATTTTTTTTATAGAAAAAATATCGGTCGATCTTACAGTGCGATCGGTTCTTTTCACACGCACGTATTATTTACACTACTAATTTCTTCTAGTTTTATTACAAATTTACTCTACGATAATTGTAGCTATTGCGAATATATGGATTGCGTGTAAATTCGTTGAAGTATCAAATAAAGCAATGTATAACTGTGCTTTTCGGAAAGAAAAGTGGCACAAAGTGTACAATGCAAAAAATTTAGTTTGAGCTCGAAAATATTCAGTCGGTTAAACGAATCGTTACGAACGTTCGTGATTGTAAATTTGTGTCGTACAAATTGTTGTCTAAATTTCTATGGTGTACAAAATGTCGTGAAATATTCACCAGCATTATAAAACGATAATTCTACGTATGTAAAAAAATAAAATTCGAAATTCTTTAGCTGTTTTTTCTCTCTCTTTCTATCACTGATATATTGTCACGCAAATTTTGCGAAACGATCATGCTGAATTAAAGCGATCGAATTCAAGATTGCGCGACGAAAATGTAATCTTACTACTTTCACCAAAGATCAATTAGCTTTGAAAACCATTGAAATAATCACAGTATGTAATATTCAGCAACTATCATCGATAATAGTATGAAAACCTTTGATATAAGTTTTATACAAGCTCGCATACACGCTGTTCCATTTCAAACGAGCCGCGAGAACTTTTACATATTTAAAAATTTCATTCTCTTTGGTGTCCCTAATTTGTAAAAGTTTCGGAAGATTTTTTAAATAAGCTTCCAAAAGTAAAAAGAAATTATTTTCTCCTCGATCGTAACATAATTTCTTCTTCGATATCTTTTTAGTCTCAATCGTAAGACACGTCGATTAATAGTACTCGATGTACGATTCGGTTAAAATGGAACATTTTGTACGCATATAAAAAAAAAAAAACGCTACTAAACACTCTAACTGGTTAGTACCGTTGTATCATATCGAAACGATTTATTCGAAGATCGTACAGATAAGAAAAATCCTTCAAGCGACAACTAGAAGCAACGAGAATATGTATAGAAAAAAAAACACGTATTCATGTTTCCTTAATCGTACTGTGTTAGCGTTTTGTTAGTTCGTTAAAGTCGACCAATTATGATCGTCAAATTGCAATTAGTTCCGTTGTTCGTATGGCAAGAACAGAGAACGTTCACGACTGAAGGAGTGACGTATGTCTTTCCTAAAGTCTCATTCGCGTATCTACCTTCGAATTCTCATTAAAAGTCTCTTTAATTCGAAGACTATTTATTTTCATCGTGGAACTTTCTATTTTCACACGGTTTTTCTGTCATCATATTACCTCTCGCACCTCTTCTGTTTCTATATTTATCGCGAATAAAAAATTCGTTCCTATTCGCGGAGTAGCAAATTTTGCATTCGATGCAACGGCATGATCGCGATATCAACGTATCATGCCACTAAGGGTGTGTTTTCTTTCAACTTTAACCCTATCTATATATTTTTCATTATCCACACATCGGTGAAAATAATTCTGGGCAATTCTTTTTTTCAATCTATCTCGCTTCCACTATTTTTTTCTCTGTCTTTCTCAATGTGACATCAGAAACATTATTATTCAACACCCATACGATTCTTCGTGGGTGCATCGATCGGATATGTGCTGTTAAAATGAAAACGAAGTTCTATTTCTACTCGAACTTCGAATAGAAAATTACGTAGCAGGATTTCAAGCTACGCTTAAGATTTTCGTACACTGTATTGCTGATATTTTAACGAAATTATCACGGAGACCGATTGCATCGGTTGTCAGTCTGAGGTTAGTTTCATTATAATTCCAGAAATCTGTGCCTATAATAGTTCAGATCTCTTTTCGATGTCGCCTTTCTTTCTTTTTTTAGTAGAATCAAAGACTACTTTGGTCTCTTTTCTTCTTCTTTTTTTTTTTTTTATTAGAACGATCGAAAAGGGAATCTGAAGAATTCTCTGCGAAAGAAATTCCTTCGCTATAATTCTGACTTTTGCAATTATCTATAGAGCACTATTGCAATCAATATTCATCTTCTACATCTTGTAATTCGTTAGTAATTCGTTCACTGATACTCATTGTGACAATTGAAAAGGGTAAAATTTTTCAAAAGGAGACCCCGATATAAAAATCCCACCTTTTTATTTTTTATTGCTGTTTTACTATTCTGCAAATACCAAGTGGCCATTTGAACCAATCAAAACGATAACCAAAAAAAAAAGGGAGAACGATATGGAAATTTTCTCCTTTCTTTCTTTTTTTAGCGTTAGCTTTTTAGTATTATCCCATTATCCTGCAAGTATTAATTAGCCATTCAATTGGTTCAGAATTGTAGCAACGAAAATTCTAACGCATCCTCCACAGTAGCACTCGGCCATCGGCAAGTGCTACCAACTGTACTCTCGCAGGCTGCAAGCAGCTGCACAAAAAAGGAAAACAAAAATGCTGAAAACAACTGAAAAACGATGGTATTACTGCCATTTAACATCGCATGCATGACACTCATCGAACATTTAAAACGTTCGTACGTGGAACACGTCATTTCCTGTAGTTTCTTTCTCTCAAGGGAACACACCATAAAATAACTCCCTTTTCTCAATTGACGTTAAATTACAAACAATAATACGTATATGTATATATATAATTTGCAACATATATATATATAAATAAATATTTATACTATATAACAAAAGCGCCACCGACTCACTGGTCATTTTCGAAACCTCGAACTCGATTATGCGGTTCCCTTGCAAATTCTCGTAGGAAAAAGATAAAGTTTTTCTCTTTATAAATATCTGTTAACTTTATCTTTCCGTAGTCTTGTATTTTCCTTTAGTTCAGCGAACGATTCGTTAAGAATTTGCAAATTATGCTAAGAGGTTTCGATTTATCATTGTATTCATCAAAGATTGTCTGCGTGGCTATTGACTCACATTCATTCTCCACTTCGCACCGGAGCAGGTATACGAACTATACTTACCCGTCCTTTTTATTCAATTCGTACCGTTATCATGTCGTAAAAAGGTATCAAAAGCTCATCCTTATTCGCCATTATTTTTTGACGTAGTGCTCATTTTCTTTCTACGCCTCAGTCACTCTTATATATTTATCCTACCTTCTCCATCTTCAGCTTTTTTTTCATTTTCATTCGTATCACAATTTTCAGCGAGCGCAGATTTTCCCGTAACGGGCAATTCGCTGGACGTTTGCAGCAGGATTGCGCGTGAGCGAGAAAAAAAAAAAAAGGAACTGTACAATTGTAAGTCTGAAAATTTTCTACGCGCGAAGGAATTTGCAGTCTCGTCGTTCGACGTAGCTTTGAGCTTGCGTGTTTTAATTGACGCGAAATTTGAACGCTAGAAATATTTCATGGCAGTGCAAGGATGTGAAAAATTTATGAAAAGGCGAGAACTCCGGGAACCGATCTTGCCAACGATCTTGAGACGTTTAATTGACTTCGTTGCGTGTGCTTCATTCGATTTATAAACAATACTAAAGCTTCATCGTAAAAAAAATGGCCCAAAGTGTATTTTTGTGCAGTTTACTAGAACACCTTTAATTCAACAGTAGAAATTTTAATTTATTCCAAACCACTACCACCCGTCAAAACTAAACATGAAAATCTCAACGCAAAACCTTACCGAATCCATAAACTCGCCTTAAATCCAACTTATAATTTCTCTATTTAATTCTACTATTTTCCCCAAAATCATTGGCAAAGTATCGATCCAGGATTCGCGACATTTCTCCGAAAATCATGCGCTCTTCGCACGCCTAATAACAACTAGTTCAGCAGTCTATCCACCTGCTAACTCGATCTCACGCATTTGCATGAGCGATCTACTACTTATGAGAGCAATCTGTGCTCGGTGACTGAGGGTTCTTCGAACGATGTCTTCCGTGGAGGTTCCATGGAGCGCGACGCCGCGGTCAGGCATTTTCACCAAAGTTCCGGCGTCGCGACGCTCACACAGGTGGAGGTCCCCTAACGTAACGTAGTTGAGGGGTCAGCGAAAGGTTCAACGTGTTAGCCGCCTCGCAGCAATGAGGTTCTAGGAGGCACGCGGCGCAAAAGAGGGCGACCAATGCCAATTGGAATGGCAACGCTGCCCTCAGGATGCGCCAGACCCAACTGTGAGGAAGGCCCGGTTCATTGTCGGGATCCCCTCCATCTGTCGCGCCACTCTTCGCAGCGATTGCAACGATCCGTTCTGCGCCCTCCTTCGACATCTCTGTGGCGTTGGCCTTCTTGCGTTTGCTGCACAGGGGCAGAAGTAAGAGCGAATCTTTTTAGATCAGAGAAAATTCATCGGAGCAGTTTCTTGGATTGTGTTCGATGTGAGGAGTCTGGAGAAGGTATCTCATCGATTTGGTGACGTTCTGGATGCTGTGATTGTGGGTTTCGTATTAAGGTGTCTTCGGTTCGGTAACATTGTTCCGGATAGCATATATGCTGTCGTGTTGGGTACGAACATAAGAAAGTAGTGATCGGAGTGATTTCTTGGTGGATTTCTTATTTGTGTTCGAAGTGAGGAGTCTGGAGAAGGTATGTCTTCAATTTGGTGGCGCTGTTGTGGGTTTGATATTAAAGCGTCTTCGGTTCAGTAACATTGTTGCCGATGGCATAAATGCTGTCGTGATGGGTACGAAGATAAGAAAGTAGTGATCGGAGTGATTTCTTGGCGGATTTCTTATTTGTGTTCGAAGTGAGGAGTCTGGAGAAGGTATGTCTTCAATTTGGTGGCGTTGTTGTGGGTTTGATATTAAAGCGTCTTCGGTTCGGTAACATTGTTGCGGATGGCATAAATGCTGTCGTGTTGGATTCGAAAATAAGAAAGTAATGATTGGAGTGATTTCTTGGTGAATTTTTTGGTTTATGTTCGTAGTAAGGAGTCTGGAGAAGGTATCTCATCGATTTGGTGGCGTTCTGGATGCTGTGATTGTGGGTTTCATATTAAGGTGTCTTCGGTTCGGTAACATTGTTGCGGATGGCATAAATGCTGTTGTGCTGGATTCGAAGATAAGAAAGTAGTGATTGGAGTAATATCTTGGTGGATTTCTTATTTGTGTTCGAAGTGAGGAGTCTGGAGAAGGTATATCTTCAATTTGGTGGCGTTGTTGTGGATTTGATATGAAGATGTCTTCGGTTGTGGATTACACACATATTGGATTTGACGATAAAAATGTAATGAGTGGAGTGATTTCTTGGTCTGCGTTCGATGCGAGGAGCTTGGAGAAGGTAAATCATCGGCTTAGCGGCACCATTGTGGATGGTGACAATGTTGGATTCGAAATTAAGAAGGTAAATCTTAAGTTTAATGATACTGTTGTGGACGGTATGGTGTTGATTTTGGATTCCAATTCAGATGGACGGTTTGATGTGGTTTCTAGATGGTGTTTTTGGTATGTGTTCAATCTGAAGTATTAGAGAATTTCACAGTGGATGCTGAGATCTTCAGGTTAATAGTGCTATTATGGATGTTGTAAATGCTGTATTTTAAAGTCCGAATCAAGTGAATGCTGACAGATATTTAACTATTCTATCTTCTTTCGTATCAAATGGAGTAGATTTGGTTATTGATATCGTAAAGAAGGAATATTACTTTAAAAGGGAGCAATTTTATATCGCTGAGCGGTAAATTAATATTAGATACGAAATAGCATGGCTACAATTAAAACTTGAGTCGCTGAGTTTCAAGGAATAGAAAAGATGTGTTATCGTATTAGTATTCGTATCCGAGATTAAATTAGTTCTAAAGTCGACTAACCACGAAGTTTAGATAGCTACGAAACTTTAAGGTGTCCCTGTAATGAAGTAAATTAATTTACTACGTCCCACGGGTGAAAGTGGGACTAGGAAAATGAGTAAAAGGCAAGTTCTCGAGGAAATCAAATCAAATGTGCGTCTCCATATCTCGAAACTTCTACTTTGAACATCTTCCACTATACTGTTGCTTCTTATACTAACGAAATTTAGCATTTTCTAAACGAAACCTACGCTGTTTCGTTTTAAACAGTGAAAGCTATGGTAAATTCTTTATAAGAATGAACGTGTTTTCCAACTTTATTTTATTCCACTACCTCCGAAGCGAATAAAATGCAATTAATGTTAAGGGAAGTAAAAATAATGGAAACGGAGACGTTTCTAGAATTGAAGCGAGGAAAAATACGAGTTGCCGTGCGGAAGGGAGGTTTTACAACTTTTTTTATGATGCAATATGGCCGAGGGCATTCTATGCTCACGAAAACTAAACCTATTATCGTTGCCACCGTGCAGTGATTAAATGCGGCTATAAAAAAAGTATCCTTCAAACAAAGTTAAATAAGGTGGCCGGTGATAATAGGAATTCGGAGTAATTGCGATTGAAAGAGCGCGCGTCACGAAACGAATCCTCTCCAGTAGTGAAAAGTAAAACAGGGGAAACACACGTTTCAACGCTCCTTTTGTTTCTCTTCTCAAGTTTCCGCCTTCGTAATTATTAATACCATCATTATTACGTTGATGCATATGAAATGTCTATCTTCCAATGTAAAAAGATTAAACGTAACTGTAAATTCTTCAAAACACTCCACATGTATATTTAAGAATATCTAAAGAATAAATAAATTAACTACCGCAGTATTCTATGAAATCATCAAGACGACATTAGCTAACAATTTTGAAACCAAAATCCGATATTTCCACTTAAACATGTTACAAAATTACTAACAATAAGTATAAACTAAAATAACTAAAATCAATGGGAACACTTCCTCCATACGTTTTTCTTTTCTTTTTTTTTTTTAATAAAAGTTCATCAAGCATGTGTCGAGCTGTCTTCTAAAAGGTTATGAAAATAATAAGTGCGAACTATTTGTGGTGATGTAATTCATTCTGAATCCTTTAAGGCGGTTTCCACGAGACAGGGTGCAAAGAGCTGTCAAAGAGCGTTCATTCACGGCTAACTTCTTATATTCAAATGAGTGGACGCGTTATGGGAGCAGAACTATGAACGAGCGGGCTCTTGTCCCCGCGTCTAAATAGACGCCTTCATTCTTTGCTTCTCATTTCGACGTTATGCAAATGGAATGCGCGCCGAGAAGGTCGTTCTTTATTCCCTCGAAAGTCTTGAAACGCCTGAATAAATTAAAAACCACGCGTCCGTGCGTTTACCTCAGAAGTGCCATTTTTACGTATGTTAAGATTCATCGTTTAAAAACATTTTCTGGTCTACTTTCTTGCAAAATTATATTATTGTAAAAAGAGGGGATAGAGGAACACGATACGAATGTAGGGCGTCACTGTGAGCAGAAAAGGTGCATCGCGTTGTAATTATTAAATGAACTGTATCAATGATAAAGAAATGTATTTTCACTGTGTTTTGTGAAGCATGAAAATATGTTTCATTTAAGAAGACTGAATCCGAGGATTAAAGTAGTTTGGATGGTATGTAGGATCATTTCGAATGTATGCAGCTGTGATAGACTGGAGGAGGGTGAATCTAAGGGTGTGGATATTCTAATATTATTTGTTACGCAATCTTTATGAATTCTTACCATTTTTCCAGATTATTAAAGCAAACGGGAAAAATGTTTGAGTACCAAACGTCGTGAAATTATTGACTACATCATATATATTCGTCATGGAACAGCTAATATAACTTGTAATTGTTTGAACAATTTCAGAAGTTGGTGATCATTAATTTAGTTTAATAATTGAGAATTAATATATGAGTTCACGTATAATTATAGGTAACCATTTTACGACAAAGCATTGTTAATTTACTTCTTCGAATTTCTTTGCCGGAATCCCTTTATTGATTTCAAAATTTTAATGAGCAGACTGCAGACTTTTAATTTACATACGCAAAGTAAAGTAAGTATACGTCATAGTAATTGGAAGAAATAAATGCCTATCTAGCTTCTGTTTCTTTAGCTGTGTTTATAAAGATATCAATTTGCATAAAGATCCACAGACTGCCAATAAAGAATCATACTACTCATTTGGTGCAATAATGGTACAACCTTTAAGTTGCCGAGTCTGAGTTAATGATATAAAAACAACAGTGAACGAGGATTTATGGCACTAAACTACGATTTGCCATTTTAATATAATATTGCTACACAATTACGATGATTCAATACACTTAACCTTTTGCCGTACGATTATTACCAGTGTATGTTAACGTTAGCTGATCACTGCTGTCATGTTACGTCACGTACAGATCATTTGAACATTCTAAGAAATTTTGATTTAATAACGCACAATCTTATGAAGCAAAGCTAAAATTACAATTCAAAGTCAGTTTCACCCCCAATAATATACGTTTCTGTTGAACCTACGCTATAATTCATAGAACGAGTGTGACTCGTTATAGTAAGCCAAGGAGTTAAGCTCATTCTCCGAAATACTATCATTTTTGACTTATGCCATTGTTGCAGCAAATGAGCGACGTGTGCTAAGAATAGCACGGAATTTATCCACTTTTCGTAATAAAATCTAAAGCTCGTATCGTTCGAATAATTACGATTAATACTGTTCATCAAAAATCTACATACACTATTAAACCTTTGACTGCTATCGACGCAGACTGTGGAGGCACATAAGCGTTTAGAAATTGTATCATATATAAGAACTTAGAAAACTAAACGAAAAATATCTATCATACACCAATGAAAATCGTCAGTGCTCGAGATGGACACGAAGAAAACAATTTACAGTAACCTGCACGATGTGTAATCAATCGATGCAATAGAGTACACGATACGCGAAAAAGTATTCCGTTCTCAGCGAATAGTGGAACCCGTAGTGCTCCGCAGTCAAAGGGTCAAGAAGCACATCATATTTCGCTACAAAGATCCACCGAAGAGGAAAGGAAAGAAAGGTACTCACTCGACAAACTGATGAACCTGGTTGCTGGTCCGTTTCGCAGTTCGCGCCTCTACACTGGCAGCAGTGCGAACAATTAGTTCTCTGCACTGTTTCTGAAGATCCCGGAGCTCCGTTTCAGTGTCCTCGACACGTTTCCAAAGTTCGGAGAGGGCTTCGCTTCCGGGTGCTAGCTGACTCTCCAAACTGCGGGTCAATCGACGAAGAGCGGCCAATCTTCGCTCCCGTTCGCTTAACTCTTGCTCACTTCCGCTGTCGGAGATCCCACTGTCGGACAGTGAGCCACCTTCCTGCGTTAGACTGGTCGGCGACGAGTCACCGAATTTTGTCGACACCCCACTGCTCACTTCCTCTGTGGTCGAGTCTTTCAGCACCGTTCCGTTCTGCAACAAGAAGGATTCGAGTATTACACATCGATTCAAATGCTTTCTGTGCTTTCTCTTTGCTGCTCTCTTGGACTCATTTGAAAGTGGATGGCTGGCAAAGGTAGTACACAGCGACTGTTGGGACCTCATTGGCTTTATGTTGAAATTATGCAACGAGGTTATCATTCGTAAAGTGGAGAATTTAGCTTCTTTGATTATTAACCCTTTCGCTAGCGCACTCTAAAATTAAAAATATTCTCAGTGTATAGATGGGGATTATTTTTATTATTAAAAAATCAATATGGCTATAAATATTTGCATTTCTCGGATAACTAATTATGCTAGACTAAGTATGAATTATGGTAAAAATAGTATCATGTTATAGAAAATGAATACGTATATTTTTACCTAACGATTGCTCCATTTTTCGGGAAATATATATACGTCTTTTGTAGCGAAAGGGTTAAAGGGATGGAGAGGTTAAAGAAGAATTATTTGGTTGTTGGAAGGATGTTCTGCTTAATCCATTGAATGTTATGGTTCATTGCTGAAGGTTCACCTCACAGTGGCACGAATTTTTTCATAGTAACATATATAAATGCACATGATGCATGCATTATTATATATTTCGATAGTAGGTACATTAACTTTATACTCTAGATATTTTTTAAAGAATTTTGCACAAGAAAAATGCTTAAAAAACCTGCGGAGCTTTGTTCTTTGATAAACATAAGAATTTTCATAATGCGAATATGTTGTCATCTCCACTGTATATTGACTTTAGTCATGACGCATATATACGACATAATCGCTTGAAGGATTAATTAACCCTTTGCTGACAATTTTCCTTTGGCAGAATTCATATGCCTTAAAATTGTTTAACTCGTTTCAATATTTAAAAATTTATATCAATTTAGCGTTAATTACGAATTGCGATTATAAATAGATAAACACTACATTCTTTTAAAGATACTTGTGGACTACTAAAGAATCAAGTTTGAAGTATTTTGTTCCGAATTTTCTTTCTTAACAAGAAAATCTCGTTGCCCTCATAAACCAACAATCATATTCTACTAAATAATCGTACTTTCTATTTCATTGTATCAGCAAAAATTATTATTGATTCGCTTTTCGTGAGGCGTATCGATAGCTCGACTTTCCCGACGATCGATTACAGAGAAAATCATGAAAGGATATGCTTAAGCCGTGTCGTTGATTAGATCACGGGATGCTGATAGGTATAAATACACCCCGGGAGAATACGATATCGACTATTGCATAATCCAGTGTTGGTTATTGCCGCCGGGTAACCGGAAGGCATATAAGACGATTATACGGAGGAAGAGAAGGCAGAGATGGGGTGAGTGAAAGAAAGGAAGCAGACGGAATCCACAGGGGCGTATCGTGTCAACTAAAACGTTTCTTCACAAAAAATTGACACCTTTAGTAAAAATTAAACGTCGAGTATTTAACAGGAAGACATACATTTTACAATGTCACAAATTGTAGACGTATTTGTCAATATAAAAAATACGTGCTTCTACATACACACACATATATATATAAGGGTAGAGCTGAAGAATTTATCAAGGCTGAATATATATCGCTTGCTTTTATCGAGAATCAATAAATCCAGCAAGGAATATGGATTGCGAGTGTTCACGGTAGAACTAGCAGGCTGACAAGTGAACGTTGCCGAGTAAAAAGAACCAATCTAATCAGTTTCTTTCGGCCCCCAAAAAATAGGTTTAACAATATTGAACGATTAACGAGTTGAAATGGGAAATCATATAAGTACCAGAAGTAACATCTTCTAATATAAAACTATTGATCCGTAAGTAGTAGATCATTTTTTAGTTAATCCAACACTTACTATATTTCTCATTCTACTCGGCATGAAATAATTTGCATTCATTTTTGCTGAAAAATATAATCTTTCATCGTTTCGATGCTGACATTAAGTATTCAACGATTTTCCTTCGAAACGATATATCGATAGTAAAGAAAATTGACGAAATTGAATGTTGGCATCGATCAAACGTCCACTTTAATAAAATTATGAAGCGTTATCTTCGACCAAATATTGTAACGCAAATGAACGATAAATACACGAAGATCTTTTTCAATTGCGCAAAACGATCGAATACTTTCGTGATCGAAATATATATCAAACCACCAGCAATTCTTTATCACCCTATTAGAAATCCTACCAAGTACGTCTACGTTTTTTCGCCATCAACCCCTATTACGTACTCGTTTCCTTTTCCAATATGGACTCATTTCCCATCTCAAGAAAGAAGCTAACAAAAAAAGACCGACCAACCGCGGAAAGGAAAATATAGAAAAAGTAGAAGATTCAAGAAACAAAGATTCCAGGCAGAAAACGTTGATACCAGACAGCCGTGGTAATAGTAAAAAAGTAGCAGGAGAGGATTGCGAGACGAAAAGACAGGAGAGCAAAAGGGGCGGAAGGGGTGAAAGAGGCGAACCGAGGGACGGAAGAAAGAGAGGGTTGGTTTAGGCTGTTGCAGCGACAGGGGTAGGTAGGGGGAGAGCCTCCGGTAATGAAAAGCGCGATCCGCATACCAAGTAGCAACCTTCAACCTAACCTATATATAAGTCGGTATACTCTTGTATAACGGATAGTAGGTACGAAGTGAGTCTCGAGTCAGAATCCACGTTGCCCGAAGGACCAATCACGTAGAAGAAGACTGCGAGAATTCCTTATTTCCGGCCGATCTAGTAGGGCGCCTCGGTAACACAGGGCTACTACACTTTCTTTTCTTTTACCCTTTTCAATATTGCTACGGCTAACCTTGGAATATATCGCGTGCCATCCTGCCACATTGTGGATCTGAAGATCGAGGTATTGGTGAAATTGTTTGACTCTGGTTGCAGAAGGTGCGACTTCTTTTAGGCGGTGCTTGAATAAAGGGTGGATTTTGGTTCTAAGTTTTAGTTATAGATATAGGGTTATCCAAAAGTACCTTTAGGATGTTGAATGGGAATATCTGTCAAACGCCATGTTTGATAGTGAAATAGAGGTGAAAAAAATAAAATGAAGATGATAGAAAGAAAAAACAGATTAGAAAAAGGTAAAGCAGAAAGGGAGAGAAAAAAAATTGAAGGTAGGTGTTCCTAGTCTATTTTGGATAACCCTTTATGAATAGAATACTTCTAGATTCTCTTATTGCCTACAGGGGTCGCAAAAAGTATTTGTACACTACTGCATTTCTGCATTTAACTGCTATTTGATTAGGTTCGGATTAGGTTCGATATTAAATTTCAATTTGCGACGACAACCACTGTGTCAAACTTATACTGCTGTATTAACGCACTCGCTGCGGACAGAATCGAAGGAATTTTTAAAACGGACGGCATGTATTTCTTCAACCAGATGACTATTAGATTCGAATTGCTACGATATTCTTTTCTTTGTATTTTCGCCTTTGCTGAACCTGTCTCTAAATTATTTATAACGCGACTCCCTTCATTAACGTACAGAACAAATATTAATAATGAAATCGTCGAATGTGTTAAACGACAGAAAATTTGTTATAGTTGAACTCAAATACGTGAATATAAAAATACAGTAGTGTGTCGATACTTCTTGTAGCCACTGCACATGTATACAAGTGTATGTAAAAGAATATTACAATACACTTGTAGGTAATATAAATAAAATGCTCCCAAATTTCCCTATTTATATAAAACCTTACTTAACTTCTGCATACAGTTATTTCGAATGCCCATATCGGTATAATACGTATGAGATTCACTCGAGACGAGTTAAGGCACATCGATCAAACATTGACTAATTTAATTTGTCTACAAAATATCAACAGTGTACGTTTAAGCTATCTTGCTAATATCAACAGAATATTCTTCCCGTTCTCCTGTCAGATATTGAAACACTTTATCAACCTATCTGTCGAGCTTACAAATTCTTTCTATGCGATCATATAATTAGACCCATCTAATTCGATCGCGGTGTATAATTAGGACTTGGCGACGGGAATGAAACTAATGTAACGGTCTAAAGGGCAAGCAGATAGAGAAGAAGATACGTGTGATAAAATTGTTGCCGGGCATCGATGTCTCGAAGTAACGTTAGAGGTGAACCTCCGAGGAAAGATCACGGGGCTAAGCGAGGCTGAGTTATTGCATGTGAAAAGTAAAACTGGGTATTATAGAGATAATTGGCCGTGCAACGAGTCCAGCAATTTTTCCTGTCCCCTGTTAATTCGAGATATCGTGTTACATAAATTTGCAGTTACCTCAGCCTCTCAAGGCAAGCTCTCCGTTTTAAATGAACGTTCCCCCGTTACTCTATGAGATTGAGTAGGAATTTCAGGATAAATCTCAATACTGTATAAAGAAGTAAAAAGATAATACTCCACCTAAGTACCATTATCTACCTCATCGAAATGCATTATACGAATGACATCTAAACACTTTGCCCTATTTGCGAATGTATCGCTATAATTTACTTCCGTCAGAAGTTATTGGTTTAAAATTTACAATTAGTCACATTTCCGACACGTTAAATAAGATATTAAGCGCAAAGCTTAAGAAAATAAGAAGCAGAAATAAAATTTTCCAAGACCTCTCGTATCTTTGTGAAATTTAAAAAAAAAAGAGATCCAATCTTTAAATAAAAATTCCTCAAAAATTCTTAGATTCCTAAAATCTTAAAGATAAAAACCAGTTCCACAAATTAGTGTAGGAATGGAAAATCTTCAGAAATATGGAGAATGTACGTGTGGTATGCGTGCTGAAGAAAAATATGAACGTGTGTATAATATGATTCGTAATTAAACAGAAGATAAGCGGTTGCGAGTTTGCTGGAAGCATGCACATGAAAGAGAACTGATGTCTGACACCAGAAACGAGTGGTTCGCTTTTTCCATAATCATTTCTGCGCATATTTTTGTTTATCATTAATAAACATACGATAGTTGATTTAATCTATCGTTCCTTTCTTTAACAATCATTCAACTAAGATCCTTAACCCTTTTAGTGCTATGGTCGCACATACAATGTGGTCGCGTTTGAATATGCGCTGATAATTATAAAAATATGATAACACAATGATCTGAAAAAGTTGAATTTCTCACTTATTTTGCGTTACATCGATTTATATTACAAAAATATGCAAGCTTTTTATCTTCCTCTTTTTCTGACTTGCATCATTTTCATAATCACCGGCACATACGACGCGTAGAGTTTACAAATCCATTGTCTTTCAACGCAACGAGTAATCAGCATAAAATGTCCACCATATACCAATTTAGGAACACCGTAATAATTAACAAAGATACGCAATGTTTATATTAAATATCATATCTACGCGTGATCCGTGAAAATAAGTATAGAAATCTAAAATATAGAAATATGGAAAAATATAGAAATTGAAGAAGTATCGTATATAATGCACTGGAAATAAATCTTTATTTACCCCCTATATAGAAAATCACGGAAAATTTGTTTGAACGAATTACTGCAAGTTTATATAACCATTGTGAGGAATTGGAAGACGAGTCATTTTGACCACTTTGGTAGTTCAAGTGTTAAATAATAAGGATCGATTCTCAAGAATAAATCAAATGCTAGATTCAAACACGCTTATCGACGATGATCGCGGGCAGCGGAAGCTGATCGCTAATCAGCCAAGCCTCTTAATCTCTATTTCACGTAGAAAGTGTTACTCGTCGACACGGGTGTATCCGCGGGCTACAACTGGTCAGCCGAGCGATCCGGCAGCGATATTAAATTTGTATTTTTACGCTGATTCCACGGGCCATTCCCGTACGTGAGGCGAAAGGGAATCGTTCGGGCGATTAACGATCCGAGCTCCCTGGGGAGTCGCTGGCTCTGAGGTAGCCAACACCGCTTCCCAATGGCGGCTCGTGTGCGATCCTAAAACTCGTCTCTTCCCTCTTTTCAAGTTCCTGACCCGACTTACTAGCGTATTCGCTAATATTTTATTTAATGCCTATCAAAATTTATGGATTTCTCGGCTAGCTCAAGAATTTAATGTTCAATAGAAAAGAAGAAAAAGATGTTTGGTTACGTTTGAGGGTACGAACGTGGAACAATGCGGAGTGGAAGATTAGGAGAGGGATGCTTCCAATGGGAGATTAAATGTGTATTGTAAATGAAGTTCCATGGGATAAATAGTGACGGTTCTTGTTGATTCATTTTGTCCGTTTGTTGATAATATTATCTGTAGTGAAGAACATTGTAGTGGAAAAGGACTGGAATTAAGTTTAAGGTAATGGGAAGTTTAGGTGGTGATGTTGTTGAGTTTAGGGTGGTTTGATAGTGTTGGAGGATGCTATTTCTTGTGACATGTAGACAATTTTTATATTTATGGATATAAGTTGGTAAAAATTGGCCTATTCAAAGAAACACAAGGAATTTGGATCTTGCGCTACGCTTAATACTAGAACTACCAAAGCGTTCGAAATGAACCATTCGTAATTTCACATAAAAATTGTACTAATTCTCATGCATGGATTTCCGCAAATTTGTCATGATTTTCTGTAAAGAGAATGAATAAACATTAATTTCCATCGTGTCATATATTTCTTCAAGTATCTATTCATTTCATTTCTTTGGCAATAATAACTACACCTTGATTATCGATAATTCTAGTGTTAATGAATAAATCAAATACGAATTTACATGCAGTAATTTAACAAAAATACATTTCCCAACGTTCTATAATTATGTCACGTTTGTATGCTACTAAATCCCCATACAACCTTAAGTTCCATAACAAGAAACAATGAACAACCGGGCAATTTAAAATGAAGATATTAATAACGAATCCATGACTAAATCTTAATTTCATCTTACATCCGAGACTAAATTTCAACACCACCGTCTTTTAACTAATCCCTCGCAAAAAATCCTCTATTAGAACAAAAAGTTTTCCAACGATCGAAACTGAAAGCAGATGCAAAATGGAAGAAATACTAAGGCACGATTAATCAACAACTTCCCCTAGCCAAAAATAAATACAAGTTGAATCCACAGCCGCGGCGGAGCTATTACAGTTCCATATCTCGAGAACACCCCCGTGAGTTTTATAGCTCGAATCGGAATTCCTTCTTCCATTATCCGATTCTTCTCTTACCGTCTCATAGACGCGGCGACCATCGTGTTTCAGAGCGGAAGAAGAAGGTGAAGTCGTAATGTCGAGCACTTTGTCGAAACGCGTCTCCTCCATGGGGGTAAAGGGTCGTATCGGAAAGAGGAGAAAGAAAGATGTAACGTCGAGTGCATGAAATTATCCCCACGAGTGTTGTAGATCGACGAAACCGAGCGGATTATTCCGTCTTGACGGGACTTTGAATACGCTTGAAGCGGAGTTTGTTGGTGGAAGTATGACTGCAAGCTTGCTGCTAACGTTCACGGGAGGGAGGTTGCTACTTCTTACCTTTGTTAGGGTGAAAATATCGTGTCGCGAGCCATACATCTTCCCGACAGGCGAAATAAGCACGGGGACAATTGGAAATTGCGATGGCAACACCTTGCCCCGTGCTACTCTCTTAAGCTTTTTGCTTTCCTTCCTTGCCTCGCCTTTTTTTTTTTTACTCTCGGAAGGTGATCGTTTTGTTGTCTCAAGAACTTTTCTATTGAATAGTTCGAGCATCGACAAAGAGATTCGAGTTAAATTAAATGGCAACAGACGAAAGGGAAAAAACTAATAGAGGCGATCAAATTTAATCCAAATATTTTTCGGACGATTCGAACACTGAGTAAACAAAGGGATTGATTACGAAGAAGCTTGGCGAATAATACTTTGAAAGCCAATTTTTGGTGAACTAGAAAAGTAGTTATTAGTAAATATTATGTATATACGCAAAAGCTTGTGGATTCTAAATTTTGGAATCAGTAATTGGGAAGTTGAAATTATAGTTGAGAAATTGCTATTCTATTAGATTGTTGCATAATAAATATCGCTCTTCGATTAAGTCTTCCTTCGACCATTTGACAACTAGAAAACATTTAATAATTTACTTGAATCACAATATCAAGAATTTATTACGTCAGATGGTTCGGAGATAGACTAAAAACATTTACTATAAACAAGCTGTGTATTGATGAAACTTTTCATCACTAAAATGACATTGATTATGCAACAACCTAACAATTCCCTGTTGATTAAATACTCACTGCACTGTAAAGTACCTATTATTCAAAGTTTTATTAGAAGAATCCTCATTCTAACTCCATTCGTGCAAATTCAAAGCGAATAGCTAGCTTGAATTTCTGCAAATAAAATACTTAAACATTATAATTTCAAAATAAATTTCAATCCCCACCGTTACACTTCGATTACTTTATCTCAGCATTCTCTAATTTTCCACTTAATTTCGAAGCTTCTCTCACCCGACCAATCACTCGCGCCAATTTTAATTTCTCCAACTAACAGGGAAAGGAAAAATTCTCGCATTCACTTGTATCGCTCATATCTCCGCGTTTCCACTTAATCGAATAACTAAGAACGAAACGCGAGGGAAGTAAAAAAAAGAAAAAATGAGAATCTAAGAGTAGGCGCCGGATAATAAGTCGAGCAATCGCACGGAACCAGTTATTCTAATCGCGTAGAGGAAAAGGGGAAAAAAATGAACGACGCCGACGTGGAAATATCGCGTGGCGGGCGGCACGTTTCCCTGACAAGCGGAACACGGCCAAGCCAATCGGAAGTCGTGATAACAAACCTGCCACCTGCTTTACCTCGAGCTACTTTTCTCCTTAAGTCCATAAAGGCGTGGAATCAACTCGAGGCCGACCTTGCCAAGGGATTTACTTTATATGCAAATGCAAGACGGATATAGTGGAAATAGGGGGATGCGATGGTGTTTAACCGAAACACGATATCGACAAGTGTCATCTGTCAAACGTACCCTCTAATCTGACCTGGCCTTTCCCCTTCCGACGACTCCTTCCGCAAAGTATAAGACTATTTATACGGTGAAGATATCATTCGTCTTCTTTCTTTTTTTTTTTTTCAACAATTTTCAACGCTTATCAACACATCGCGTACGGCGCTCTTTATTTAAAATTCGATAGAAGTGATACAAGTCAATTGGAAGATTGGATTTCGAATAATAAAATTAATAAAATGCTTTACGCGGTACGGTACACCATCGGATTAAATTGTTCTCAAGGTAATGGTAATATTGATCGATTTTTCCCATTCTTCTGATATTCTGTAGGCGTGCATAAAAATGTATTAAAACGCAATGTATTATCACTAAATTCGCGGACACGGATTGTATAATTTTAAGCGGATATATGAAACAGATTTTCGGAGAAATAGAGGATGTTGAATTAGGATAACTATTCGTATCGTTACCACTAGCTATGGTTACTATAAATTGCGCAAAGATAATATTTATAATTCGTGTCAATTTAAGCATAAGATCTGTAATTAGTGAAGTCGACGGATTCCGTAAATTTAGTGTTAAAGAAGTTGTGCTTCCTAAGTTTCTCGAAATTCGTGTAGTAGGTTGATTTAAAAGGTTTACGAGGTAAAATGGAATAAATCTTGCAATAATGGTCTATGCTTGGAAGTGGCAGAAGATGAATTTGTAATTCGTTTAGGTATCAAATAGTAGGCAGCTGTAAATATTCAAATGTTTTGAGGCAAAGGAATTGAAATAGTGAGCAACGCCCCAAAGATTAAACATCTGTGTTAGTATGCCGTGCATTAAATTTGGAAGATTAAAATTAGCGTAAGTAATTGCTAGCTGATAGGAATTTTCAAATTAAATAAACAATTCTAACAATATTACAAACATTGTAACTGTTTTCGGGCGAAAAATTTGTCGCCTCTAATATAACACAATTTATGAAAAAAGAAAAAAGAAATCTAATGTAAGAAATTGTTTACTAAATCATTTGAACCTGGCTTTTCTATGATACGCTCAAAAATTCGTATTTGTCGAATATAATTTTCTAATTCCTCTGAGAGAGGACCTTCCGGTGTCGGATTTTTACTCGAAGCAAAAGCAGAGAGTAGGAAAAAAGGTATTTTTGTGGATAGAACCGATAAACATGATTCGCCTTATAATCTCGCCTTCCTTAGGAAAGCCATATCCCCAGAGTTCTTCCGCTCAGGCAATCTAAGCGGGGAAATGGTTTTATGCACACAAGTGATACCCACGGGAACCGTTACCCCATCCAAGGACGCTGAATAATTGCTAGCAGCTATCTAACCGATTGAAAATCAAGGATGCCGTGGGAATATTGGTTAAACGATTTAGCAAAGATTTCCTAGTTTCAACTGTCGATAGCTGTTAATGAAAGATACAATTCGTAGTTCGTAATTACCGAAGGAAGTCACAAGCAGCTGTTAAACATTGAAAGATCACTAGAATAAAAAAAACTCGAGGAATAAAAATACTTAATAAAGACTTAATAAAAGTATACCTTGTTGCAATTGCTTACTTTGTTAAAAAAAGTTTCGTGTAATTCTTGCATGATTCTTTCGTAAGATTGAAAGTGTACGTTTAATTGATTACAATCCATCCATGCAGGATTTTTGTTGGATTTTCACAAAGAAAGTAAGAAGTATCGTTAATCGTGGAACTTGAAAGGGAATAGGAAAGCAAGGCGAAGTTCCAGAGGTCCATGGAAACCGTAATAGACATCGCAACAGCAGAATAAAAACGAAAAGACTTAATTGAGGCAAGAAAGGGATGTAAAGGACCGAGGTTGGATTCGAAGATAACCATTATCTGTGCAGAGACGTCAATCTCGATGCAAAACGTTCGGTCGGCGTACACTTAGCCCTTGTTCGCCTCTCGATTCTTCTCTTTAGTTGTTTCAATGCCTCTAATCGTCACACGTACGTCGTAATGGAATCGAACAATATTCCATTCGATTGCGGCTCGCCATATCGTACAATGGAATACAATCTTCCATTAGATACATGGGTGATGCACGTGTTACGCTTGAATTCTTTATAGGTATTCATTTCTGTCTCGGATGTAGGATTTCGGAGTTCGTGAAAAATGGGCATGATTGTAAAATAGTTACGTGATGGATAGAGTAAATGACCCACGTACTGTCAGTGTTCCTATAACTGCCACTTTAATTCGTCTATTTAATAGCAAAGTAACGTATAAAGAATCGTAAGTGAACAAATTTTTCTACAAAATTTGGACCCAGTTTTACGTAACAACACATAGACGTTGTATATTCGTTTACACTTAATATTTATAACGTAATATCGAGAGGTAAATGTGCTGCTGAACATTAAAACGTGGGCAATATAATTATAAAGTATGGAACGTATCATAATTCAGTAAAGCGCGACGTTTATTATATATCTTATATCTGTTACACAAACTGAATATGCTAATATATGTAAAACGTGTTTCTATTTAAATGAAAAGTTTTCAAGTGACAGTACGAAGGACGTTGGTCTTTGTTGTACATTTTCAATTACGTAGTAATGAATGTATTTTATTGAACATATAAAAAAAAATGTTCATAAATAAACTCGATGTTGAACAATATTATGCTCCAAACTGAATCGATCTTTATGTTAACGACGTTCTAAAATAGTTTAATAAAGTTACGCGCGAACATTAAAGTGACAGTACGTGGTACATCTACCCTAGTTCACAGTAGAAGTGATGTTGAGTATTAATACTAAAACTACCAATGCCGTCAGAACGAGGGGTCACTAATTTACCATAAAAATTGTATAAATTTGCAGCGGCACATTTTCGAGAATAAAGGAAAAGAAAAAAAAAAGACGAATAAAGAGTCATTTTGGTTGAAATAAAATAAGAGAGTCTACTAAAAATAAAGTTTTATATAAACAGATGATTGAATGTATTTATAGGATGAACAACGTGGAACGTTCAATTCCTAATAACTGTTTATCTGTTTGGGTTGCGCTCGCTACCGAAATCCAGATGTTCACGAAATAAAACGTTGCGATATATTTCCTGCTTTGGTGGAATCACTTTCGACGCCCTTCAAGCGGTAGTGAAAAATTTTATTGTCCACCCATTTTCCACGATTACTGGCCTCGCTCGTTTCCGAAACGCTTACAACACGTCGCTGAATGAATTGAATAGTACTCCGAAAATGAGCATGATTGCAAGAACGTGAAACGATTCGCTGCGTTCGCGAACTACAAAAAATGCCGATGCAAATCTAATCCTTCCACAATGTACGATGGAATTTAACGTAGTAATTTAATTGTACATATCTTTGCTATATTATATTATTCTATCCAGAGTTTCAACGAGATTATTTCCGTTTAACGAAACTTAAATTGAAGATTGCAGAAGCAATTCCAAAAATTCTCTGAATTATTATTCGATGATAGAATGTATAAATGCATTTAGTTACTTAAAATTAATTCTCAAATCTTAGTCTTAATTATCCTGAAGTGTTCAAATGTTTTCACCTTCTTGTAATTATCTCCTATGTACATCTACGCTAATTTATTTTAATACTGTAATTAAATTCTGGTAATTGTACAGTTACCCTCTATATACAATATATCTATGCTAGAAATCTCACCTATTCCTAACACCGTTAAATTATTTTTTTCTTCAACAAAATTAATAGAAAATCAAACTCAATCGAATGAAGAATAAAAACATTAGCAAGTTCTATCAAGTGAACACTAATAACTGGACTGCGAATTTTTATTCATTTATGGAAAATTTAAAGATGCGAAAAGATGCAGAAAATATTCAAAGTTAAGATTACACTGCAATATTTAAAGGGCGGTACTATTTTCTATTCGAGTCCCGATTTCTTAATGCATCTTGCAAAAATACAGATTTGCATAAAAAACCGCAGTCTATTTGTCTAAATATGAATTTGCATAAAAATCGGCAATCTATTAATAATAGTATTTCTACCCGAAATGATCAGATTAGTCCGCGTAGGCAGAGTGGTTCAGGTAATCTCACCTGACAACTGATGTCTTGTTTCTCGGACAACAGCCTGGCGACGTGACGAACAGACGAAGCAACCTCCGAAGTAGCTCCAGCCTGTAGGGCCACGTCCAAAACTGCAAGGGTGTCCTTATCCCTCCGTAACGCGCACTGAAGCTCCGCCAAACGTATACTGAACTGTTGGACGGCTTGTAGAGCGCACAATTGTTGATTGCCCCTGCAAAACACGGTTTAGACCAGGTTAATATTGGTGGGGGTATTAGGGGCTGGATTTACGAAAGTAATCCGTCCAGATTTAGGTTATGGAATTTTTATAGACCCGCTTCGAATTGGGGTCACAGACCGTTCTAATTCAAATTTCTACCTGCCAACCGATGTGTGCCGTATGGGAAAATCGCGGAAGATTACGTTTACGAAAGTATTAGGTGTAGAAGTTAATCCAGTGCCACTTTTCCACAAATTGCTATGCTCATTTATAAGAACCAAACATAATTTTAATGGTTAAGGTAATCACCATTATCTTGGACGATTATTTTTCATTTATCATCATTGGCGAAATTCTTCCTTGGAATATGATGGAGGTTTTGAGGACAGAAAATTGACTAGTTCGGTATAAAAGTACCGAATTAATTTCTACGATTAATTGATAGGCACCTTTATGAGGAGATTACTCGCAAAGGGTTTATAATTTTTTGTGTAACTGCTATTTCGCTTCATGTATTTGCAGTTTTAATATATTTACAAGACAAAGAAAAGTGTAATACCTAACTTGAACAGTTCCAACACCTTCAAAAAAATGTTAAATTTTATACAAAAATTCGGTAGCTTTAAGTGTCTAAAATAAACTTCTAAAACTGTTTCTCAAAATTGAAAAAATTATGAAAGTTATATGGTTACGAAGAAAAATTCTTGGAGTCCCTAGAGCAATCTTCTTAAGTATATTTTACAATTCAAAAAAATCTCAGTACCCAGTACAGTTCCCTTTATAATCTTAATATGGAAATCTAGAGTTCTCTTACACAAACAATAATGGAAGAAATTTAGAATATTTTCATTATCTTCTTTTGAATATTTATAACTAATATGATGAATATTCTATTGAACTTTGAATTGTCTCTCTTTATTAAATATTTAAAGACCGAATTATGGAGCCTTAACAAAGCATATCCGTCAGCATTTATGGAGCCATCCAGAAGGGAAGAAGAGACGAGGGCAAAGTAAAAGCGGGGATGAGAAAGAAAGACAATAATTGATCCAAATTAAGCTAATCAATGCGCCCTCGTTTACTGAAATCTTCGCAAATTATACTTCAACAAAATACCAGCTGAATCTTAAATTATATTATCTGTCAAAGATAAGAAAGGCTACAAAAAGATAAATTGCAATGCAATACATAAAATACATAAAACGTGACGTAAAAATCTAAATTTCTGCTAAACGCTATAGAGATATATGTGAAATTCACACTACCCGAGGATGTACGCTTACTTTTGCTCGATACAATCGATTTGCAACGCTTGATGAACACCAGTTATTCTCGTTTCATGGAATTGGTGAAAGCGAGGTACGAAATTGAATGGAAAAATCGCGAGCCGGGTCAACACAATAAAAAGTAGAACGAGGGCAAAGCCTCTTGGTAAACAGTAAGACGTCAAATTATTAGCGGATCTCCCCGATGGCGGTATCGGCAAATAGAAACACTTTAGCTCAATCCGAACGCCCTAGGCGCGCCCGTGCGAATAAACCAGGAAGACTGGTCTCACCTCCATTCCGCATTGGCGTGTTACTAAAAAGATTTCTCTTCGTCGACGAAAATAATAGACTGTGTATATTAAATCTAGTTCTAAATTTGGACGGAACAAAATAAATTCGTTTAGTAGAAATTTGACGAATAGGACTGCGCCTTTTTGTGCAAATAAAGGAAAGGGCAGTTTCATTCTCTAAGTATTCAAATATCTTCTCTAATTTAACCATTTCATATACAGTTTTATACACTGTGTATATTCTATGCTTTTTACGGATTTAATTTTCCCATAAATGCATAAAAATCAACAGTTTAGTGATGGAATTAATAAGAGAAATAAATCTAGCTGTTAGTGTTAAGTTGAAATTCTAGGGACAGTGTTGACAAAAATAAATTGTGTTAATTGCAATTATATTTGTATGAACGTAGATAAATATATTACATGAAACAGAAATTACAGTGACTATAATGGGGTAGAGATTTGAAAGCTTGAAATTAATTATGTGATTTTCTATCCAACGACAGCGATTAATAGATTACGGATTTTTATACATTTATGGGAAATTTCGGCGAGTAAAAAGGAACAAAATGCACGTGATACGTAAAAACATATTAACTATAGAAAATGAAGTGCATTTTAATGTACTTAGGGGGTGAATCAAATTTCCATTTATGCTCTGTTCTTTCAGTTACCTATGTTTATAAAATTATGAATTTGTATAAAGATCCGCAGTCTAGCGATTACAGTAGGATATTACCAAAACATTCTCCTGTAAGTTATAAAAAAGTATACTGAAGTTCTACTCAAGTAAGATCTCCGCAAGCGACAAAGAGACACTTCAATGCAACTTTGAAGCAATGAAAGCAAATATGACAAGAAAACGCCGCAACAAGATTGTAGAAAGAAGTACAAAACAACCTGATCAGGCAATAAGAACTGCATTGAGATATCACTGGGGTTCAAAATACCCTAATCGAAATAACGATGGATGGCGTACAGGGATCATTTTGAAGAAACGAAGCGTCGGGTGTCACCGGTCGATTTGTACATTATATAGGAGTCGCGTGCGCTCGTGCAAAGAACAGGAATTCCTGGGGAGCGTCCGGGGGATAGGATTGACCTTTGTAAAAGCCCAGTGGGTCACTGGTAAACCCCTTTGCATGGGTCAGACCCCTATCAGACAGGGGAATCAAGTGCTCATACGGCAATTAAAACGCGACTCGAACCACAGCGACGTGCCTTTCGCATGGAACACGTATCAATTTCAAGGTCCGTGATTTGCTTGACCTGCCCGAGGAACGCCTCTACATTTATAGCAAAACTATGGCTCTGCATAAAAATCTTTCCACGCAGAGATCTTGTGGTACGTACATACTTAGTTCAGAGACATGTACGAACGGGAATTTTGAAACGGAATATAATTTTTAACGTAAAAAAAAAGACATATGAAAATGTGCAGTATTTTCATATTGAAATAGGAGCATTTTTATAATGCTGCAAAAGTTTATAAGTACTTTGGCGTTAATTGGAACGTTGGTAGAATTTTCATTGTTTCGATTAGAATTTAGCAATTTCATCCACTCGTATATTAGCTCCTCCGCGTGTCAATTCGCACGTTGATTAATGTTGGTATTATTTGGGGATATTTCCAATACATCCAAAGACGTAAACCATTTGATCGGATTGCGTCGAGTGTCCGAATACTCATACACGGTGGTGTACTTAACGATGGTGTAATATTCAAATTAGTTTTCGTACTTCGCTCTTTTCAACGAGACAACTATTACAAAGTTTCATAATAGTGTACCGTAGAAGAGTATATACAAATAGACGTTTCTTTGGGCAAGCGGTCACTTTAGAAATGCCAAAGATTAAACTTGCGATCCGGGCTAAAACTAGTAATCCCGTGACACGGGTCGAAATCCCAAAGATCCGAGAGCCCTCGTTGCCGGTACCAATGGTGTCCACGATCCCCGCTGTGTTTGCTTTGGAGGCTTCATTGCCTCTCATAATATTTGCCCAACGTCACACGCCGGCCAGCAAACGGTCAGTCAACGATCCTAAACCAGCTATTCCACACGCTCCGAAACTCGATAACCTCGTACCCTATCTCTAACAAAAGAAACTCTCTCGACAAGGAAGAAGACCTCCTGGAATTGTAAATGTCGTTAAGCGCCTAATCGTGCGCTTTGTGCCGCCTAATTGCTCTTGTCAGAGAATTCGTTTCTTGGGATTTCCGAATTAACGAGTCGAACTTTAACCCTTTGCACTGTAAACCTCCATACGATCGTATGTTTGTCTTTGGAAATTGGAAAAATAAGGAGCAACATATGAATCGCTCGTCTGCATCAGGCATTATCGTTTTCCTAGTTTGTTCTCGGCCGACTATTATTTATCTGCACGAAATGTCACGTCAAAAGTGACTCGCGAGTTCTGGAGAAAATCAACCCCTTGCCCTATGATTATTTGATCAGTTACTTAGACTAGCGTTAGTTGATCACTATTTTTATATCTTGGCATGTAGGAATCATTTAATTATTATAAGTAATCTTTATTTAACACGTTTCAATTTTATAATACCAAGCTAAGATTAGAGTTGAAGTTAAATTTCAGAAAGAATAATAGACGTTTTTGTTGAATCTGTAGCATAATTCATAGAACGAGTGTGACTCGTTATTGTAGGCCAAAGGGTTAATGTTGTCATGTGAAAGGTGACTTCATGGTGTAAAGAGTTAACATAGCCAGCTTTCTCATTCTTATACGTTAGCTTCCTTATATATTTATTTGCAATTTTGTAATTGTCCTTTATACTATAAAATTGTCTACTTATTAATGGAGAGATATATACTGCTCATATTTTTGATTTCACGCAATTTTGTAGCGATTCACCAATTCGTACACTTTTGGAATTTTATAGATACATTTCTGAACTCCTAATATACTTTCACCGTTTTACAGTCTTCTGATTTTTAAAATTTTCTCGAAGCTATTTCCCTTTCTTAATTTCTACTATTACGAAAGTTTCCTAGTTTCCCTATACTTATCGTAACTTTCCAGTTGTTCCAACATTTATGCTATCTAAAACTGCTCCAACGTTCCTAATTTCGTTTAAACCTTTACGACGCTTCAAATCAATTGCACTAAGCGACAAACCTTTATGATAATTTCACTCTATTGGACTCTGCTCATTTTTCCAATAAACGCACAGCCTTAACCCTTTCGTTACTAAAGTACAAAGTAGCTGAGCCACGAATTTATACATTTCGTAAACAGTGTAACTTGCAATGTGTTACTTTACAATAATGTTAGTAGCATTGAAATATAATTATACTGTAAGATACTTAAACAAAGCAATGCCGAGTAGATTGGGAACATTAAGCTGTGTAAAAAATTAGCAGAAAACTGTAGCTACCTTTAGTAACGAAAATGGAGAGAGATCGATAGAAATTGGCGCGAAGCATAGTGTTCTTTGGTAGTGTAGATTATTTAGCCAAGGCTGAGATGATAGTTGGCTCTAGCGCACAGAAGTGTTGAGCCCGTGGTGCAGAAATCGACGAAGAGCAGTAGTAACGAAAGGGTTGACAGACAATAAAATTAATATCTCGTAATACTCACTTTTGGAAGGTTTCATCCCAGACATGATATAGATCCGCCACGCCGTCTTTTAGCGTCGTGAAGATCGACGAGGCAGAGTTACCGAGATCGGTGATCAGTCTGTGTGTCGAGACGTTCAGTGCTAGCATTGCCGCCTTGCGATCCCTCAACGCAGCCAGTTCGGCCTAGAACATTAAATATACATTTTTAGTGGTTGCCTTCTTCGGCTAACTCAAACGAATTGCTCCGTTCGTGCAGTTACGCCACAGGGGCGAGCGTTGGAGCTACGGGTGATGTATAAACTGGTCGCAGCAATAGACCACACCAAGTCAACTCTATATCTCATTGCAGCAACAGAGTATCCTTTATCATTTTCATAAAGAACTATACTATTAAGCGATAGCATAGTTAGTTCATTGTGATACGCGTATTATACGGTTGCTCCGAAAAGTTTCCGACCACCTGAACAGATTCGTGGATCCCCTTCTAATTGTTATCCATTCATTTT
Organism: Eucera pruinosa; assembly: GCA_028830335.1. Lineage (NCBI taxonomy): Eukaryota > Metazoa > Arthropoda > Insecta > Hymenoptera > Apidae > Eucera > Eucera pruinosa. Next base: position 19,736,380 of record JAMYCR010000003.1, on the reverse strand, counting down.
ACAATATACACCAGACGCAAAAAGTATTTCCGCATCACTGTATTTATTTCTTCGCTTGAGTGTTAATTAATTAGGTTCAAATATATTAAATTTCCTATCATTAAATAGGACCCTTGCGGGTATATACGAATTTAGCGTTTTGAAACTGAAATATAGAATCTAATAGAAAACTCCCACGTTGAAAAATTGAGGTATGTGCGAATACTTTTTATAGCCACTGTATAATTAAAAGTAAATGCTGCATAATCTTAGCGAAGTTGTCATCTCATCAATGTCGAAAACTAATTTCAAGATATTTCACTCTTTATTAACCCCTTGCATTATAAGGACGAGTTACATTCTTGTAATTGTAATAAAAATATTCTGTATCTTTTAATAAACTTCAATTTTAATACCAAGTATAAATTACGTACAATATTTTAGTGTCCCAATGAACAATCATCGAAAAATGTGTAAGACAACGGGTTAATACATAACTATACATAAAATCTACTGAATATCTAATATGGGTGAATACTTTTGTCACTAATCGTACATATGGATATTTAATAACTAACAACTAATTCTTGAATATTAATTATTCCTATATAATATCTTTGACTATCTCAGCAAACCCAACCAATTTTATCCGAAGCAGAATGATTAATCGTACAAATGAAATAAATTCCACCATCCAAATGATATTCCTTCGTCTTCTTCTGTAAGATCGAAATCCCCCCAAGTTCAAACATCCCGTATCCCCATACGCTACGAACCTAACTAGCTACCTCACGGTCCCTATACTCGATATTAAGGAACACGGGACAGCCAGGCAAGTATCAAGAAAAGCGAACGAAGCGTACGTTTATCAGGAAGAACATAACCGAACTATAAGGGTTGTAAGAGCGCAAGGTACACGATGGAGTAACCACGTCACGTTGTCACGTCCCCGTCGTCCTACTGCAGAAGGCGACCGACGAGGGCCGCATAAATAAACCCAGCTTTACGACGGCGACGCAGCCCCGTAAGAGAACGAAAACGAGAGCCCCTCTCTGCTTTCTCTGCTTCGTTCACCCTCCTGCACCCCCACGCGTGTCATTTCTCTCGCGTGACGAGCAAGAGAGTTCGAGAGAGGCTCGTAAACCTGCTCTCCTTGCGGTCATCCCGCGTCTCGCGTACTCTGTTACGCTTCGCCTTTTTCTCGTAGTACCGAGTAATTTCTACCCGACCGAATGACGGAGTTTACTACTGTTCCCTTCTTGCATTTATAATGTACACCGATCTTCCTTCCTTTCGAATTCTCGTGCTTCTTCGGGTTTTTAGCGAAAATTGAAAGTTTGGAACTTGGGTGGGAGAGGGAGAACGGGAAATAGACAAACAGAGAGAGAAAGAGATAAGAGGTGGGAGAAGAGAGAGTTGGTTGGATGGGTGGTTTTAAGAAATTGCCTTTTCCGTCGGAGAAACTTGTTTTGTATGGAGAATAGAGAAGGAAGTAGATAGAGCACGCTTTGATCAGACGCGATTAGCTTGGTGTACGGGCATCTGTGGTCTGAATGCGGATGACTGATTCTACTTAATTTCTTTACGCTAGAGAAGTCCGTCGTTTTACGTAGGAATTTTGTGACTAATAAGAAACGACGATACATTCCTCTATTAGTATAAATTAAACGTTGTTATCGATGTTGTTAAATCTAAAGTTTAAACTGAATAAGCTAGATATGCAATTCAAGTTAGTACACAAATTTAATTATATCTTGGGGGCTGCATTTAAGCAATCCAATTTGGAAAACTGAATTACACGCATAAACTTAATAATTTACAGTGAAATATGGCATACTTTATGGGAATATCGTAGAACATATCACACGTGACAAATATGGAAGTAGATGTCGATAAAGGTCTGACACTTAACTTTCCTTCCAGATTTTCATCACCCTCCATCAATCAACGGATTTCCCCAACTGCAACGAGGAATCATAAGTTTCGTGGAACGGTACGGTGTCACTGATACGATTTGACGTTCAGATTAGCTTTATACGATATGTATGTCACATTTCGTTCTCCATTTGTTACGATCAACATCATTTATCATTGTTATTCACTTCATTTTACTCTTAATATTCGCTTTATACCTCCAACTCTATGAATTGACTATTCCATTTCCTTCCTTCTCTCGCTATAAAATTTTTTTTCACCATTTTTTTAAACAAATCAACGTATTTCCTTCTTACTATTATTATCTGATAAAATGTATCCAATAATACCAAGCGCATAACAAATGTTTCGAACGGCCGATTGAGTTACAGAAGCCACTAAAAATCATAGAAAAAGATCAACTCCACTTTGTTCACTGTTTCCCAATTTTATTTATGTGGATACAGGATTAGTGTTCAACCTCTGAGAAGTCCACTGAATTAATTCTGTCCAGTTGACCAGTTTGATTTCTGAGCCACTTAATTATTCCAACGAGCTCGCGAACCAATTATTCTTCCGAGACACGAGCATAAAAAGAAAAGTCAAGTCGTTCGAGTAGACAATCCTCAACCGATACCTCTCGCCAATCAAAACCTCCTTCATCTTTCTTTCGCCTACCCAACCATCGCAAAAACCCGCAGCCGCAATCGATATTCTTCGCGGTCGCCGCTAATCGATGCAAATCCGTGCACGAGCAAACGACATACACGCGGATTCGCGATTCCAGTCACGCTATCAAAGAGGTCAGACGCGTGAAAAGCGCTGGTTCACGCTTCGTGTGCGCGAGTCCAGCCTCTGTTAGCTAAAAGAGACAGATTGAAAGAGACCCAGACAGTGTAAAGATAGAAAAGAAAGGAGGGAAGAGTAGAAAGAAGCGCGTTGCAGCGCTGTCCGACAGCGGTCGCGACGAAAAGTGGCTGGCATTGATATTCCGTGCACATTGCGAACGCAGAAGCAGAACCCCTCTTCGGTAACCACCCACCGCATCTCCTTCCCTTTCGGGTCCCACCAGTCCAGCCTCCAACAACCCTCTCCAACCCCGTCGTCCCAACGTTTCCCACCCCCCTGCCCTTTTCCCCGTCGCGATTCCAGTGCAGACACGCACATTCCGATCTAATTCAATTTCCAATCAACAGCCAATCAATTGATTCGAATTCGGTATACAGAGCGGTCGGCTGGCTTGCCATTGCGGCCTCTGCATGCCTATGAGGCTGCTGGATTTCTCTATCTCTCTCGTCCCTCGTCGCTGCTTCCACGTTTCTCTCTTTAAGGCCACGCGTGCCTCGTCCAACCGGGCAATTATCTTTTTACCTGAGAGTGTACTGATGCACTTTGATCGCGACACGATGATCCGATCGCGGAGGAGAGAAGACGGAGGAGAAGAGGTTGTGGGATCTTATGATGCGTAAAGTCGGGGAGGAAAAGTTGAAGGAATATTTTGAGAGACAGTTTGGGTTAACCCTTTCACAGTGCAGTAAAGTGACGAAGTATTGGAGAAAAGCGATATATGGGATGTTTATTTTCTCCATTGCAACAGTTTTTTTGCGTTTTGATCGGCCAACACGAGGATACGAAATTTTAAAATACACATTTTAGTGGTTACGTTATGTAGAATGCAATTTAGAATATATAAAGTTTATAGTGAAGTATTCGATACCTTGCCCGAGTCTTTCTCGCACGAAACTGCGAAAAAGTTAAGAGATGAAAGGATGGATTTCAATTCAAGGTAATAAGGTTATTAGTATTAAATAGTGGGAAAGTGATGATAGATAAATGTGATGATTGCAATAGGTACGAGTATTGGACAGTACACTATTTTAGATATCTACACCTATTTTTGGATATTCTGTAAAATTCTTTTCTCTAGGAAGTATCATCTAATTTTCATTTATTTATGATAGTCCCATAATTTAATGAATTTCACTATTATTGTAAACTCGTGTATCAATCTTTTTCATTATCTTAATCAATTTTAAAAGAACCTTCGACAATCTAACCCCGCCATGCTCCTTAAAAATGTATACGATCTATGCATACTTCTTTTCGGAAAGTTCTATAGTTTCTTCAACTTAAAAATCGAAACGCGAAATAACGATACTTCCTTACCTATCAGAAGAATAGAAAATTGTTTAGAAGAATACGAAAACGATTAGGTTACAAATGGTAACCAAAAATCACAGGAGGATTAAGTGAAAAAGACACGATCCGACCTGTCGAACAGTTCTACGTAAGTTGAACTCTAAACATGACATTCTTATCGTCGAAAAACCTAAATCAGTTAACGAAACGATCATCTCAAGCTAATTTGACACACGCCAACGGTGTTTAGCAATGTCTTCGATTTAAATGAGTTTCAACCACATCATAGAATCCGAAATATTAGAATTAATTTTGAAACTTATTCGAAGAGTGCTAACAGCGAAGTTTCAAGAAGCATTTATGTATTACATCTCAGTTACTCGTAACCACTAACGATAAATCTGCAAAACGTCCAGTAAAACGTTCGTGGAACATGTCCCATCGACCCTGCCCGCTTTTTTCCACCACAGGTACAGTATTTTAATTGCCGCGTGTCACAGGAGACGCGGGCTTTTTAAAAGGGAGGCCGCCACTGGTCGACGTAAGAAAAAGTAGCGCGTCGTTCGAACGCGATCGCACCGAATAAAGGCACGGCAACGGCTACTCGAAATAGCTCGATACTCGTATCGACTTTGCCATCGACTAATGAGCTTCCGCGCTGTGAAAGACTTTCGCGATTAACCTCGCAGGCCTGGCGAACTCTACCGAAGTCGGCGAATCTGTATACATAGCTCGTTTACGATCTTAAGCTGCTTGGAAGTTCGTTACTCGTGCACGCATGTGGAATCCGAACTGGATGATCGTGGACGATCCAACGACGTCGTTTGCGGCGATTTTTAGTACGAGGGTGCGCATTTTATCGATACTATACTCGATACGATTGGTTTTTCTATGGTACGGTTAGGCTAGGTCAAGGAAAACTGTTGATAGAAATAGTACGATGAAGGAAGAAACGAGACTTTTAAGAAGCTGGATATTGCAGTCGTTTCAAGTTCCATCCGATTTCCATAAATTACATTCACATTTGATTCTTCTACTGCGCACTATTTGTATAATAATATTAACCCTGCTGTTCTCCTTACTTTTCACATACGAATTTAAAAAACAATGTATATATATATATATATATAGATACATAATACCAAATAAAACATGACCTTCATATTGGGACATATAGATCCAAGGAGAACGTCAGGGTTAATAGTAAATATTTATATAATGTCTTTAACTATTAACCCTTTGACTGTGACGCGCTGTGGAGCATTAGCATAATAATAAATTACATCTGCAAAATAGTTGCTTGTAAGCAAATTAATTCGAAGTGTATAATAATAAAATGTTATATTGCTATTATATATAATAAATATTATATAATTATATATTATTATATATAATAAATTATATATAATAAAGCGCCAAGTGATAAATTAGGAAATTAATGCTTGATATATTATGCAAAAATTACTCGGCGCATATATACCTATGCCTGTGCAATCAGAGGGTTAATAAATATCAATAATTGGTTTTGTATTTCTTTGTAAACTATTCCTGAATACCCAATATTACAAAGCTCCAATCCTTAAGCGGTCTATCATTCAAATGCCCAAACTTGCTATCCAAAACTAGCATCCAATCGCTCGGAGTTCGAAACGCGGAGTCCTACGAAAACATTCAACCGAAGCTATTCCGAAGCAAACTCATTCGAACCCCAAGTTCCAAAGGAGTATCGAACGATAAAAAATCTCTGAAAAGAACTGATATCCTTAAATAGCCATCAAATAGACCACTGGCATTGCCTTCCTAAGCGTTTTCCTTCTTCCTCGTTCGCGTTAAAAATGCCAGACAGTGCTAGACGAGTGTGCTATCGTAAACTTTTCTCACGGGGAATAAGGATCGTCCAAAGGCGCATCACGCAGCGGAAAGTGCGATCGATGGCTAATGAGCGGAATATCGAAACGAAAGACGGAGTCGTCGTGGAATTACGCAATAACGCAATCACCGGTTCGTCGTGTTAGGATCCGTCTGCAATAACGTGACACTGGCTCGACTGAAGCCTGTTTACGAATGCGTAATACACGCGGAGCATTCCACTCGGATTCGCGCGGCACGCCGCGCCGCCGCGCCGTTCCACACTCGCTCATTCCGTCGCGCTTTTCGCCGTACGTCGTGCATGTAAAATATTCGCCGGCGACAAGCTGCACCCGTGAACCAATGCAGCTAATCGATTCCTCGACGGGTTAACGTCGATTCCGTTTGAGGGGGAGACCAAAGGGTGCATGCGTGGGTGGCTTCAAATTGATCGCTTTAGTTTTCTTTTACTTTATTCCTTGCTTTGTTCTTGCTTCGGCTTTGTCAACAAAACATTTGCTTCGGTAGATTATGGATGGTAGGCGTTGATATATTTTGTAGATTTTTGTGGATTTCATATCGACTAATTACCTCTTTTGCGGGAAGTCGCATTTATGGGATTGTTCTTCTGTTAGGGAAATAAGTAGGGAGAAATATCAAGATAAAACTTTAAATGGAATAAAAGTATTTGAATTTTTCTTTCAACGTGAATGCAGCTTTAAAGATCACCTCTTTCCCAGGAAGTTGTGTTCATGGGATGGTTCACTAGTTAGGGGAATAAATATGCTAAGAAATATCAAATTGAAGTCTTAATTGGGAATAATAATATTCGAATGTTTATCTCAATTTCAACGCGAATTCAAAAAGTTCAGAATCAAATAGAAAAATTGACGTTGATACTAACTTAAAGATCCGTGTTCAATTTCTGATTTGAAAATGTAAATTCAAATATAGATTTAAAAATTCAAAATAATATTCGGACTCAGGAACAGTAACGAAACCGATCGATATTTTCCCGAATCAATCCTTTCGGTTGTACCAAAAATCCGCTCGAAAAAAAGAAAAACATACTCTCGCCCAGAAACTGAATACAGCAACTCTCAACGGAAAGCTAATCCCCGAAGCACGTGCTTCTGGACCCCGTGTGCATGGCTTACCTCAACGATGAGTCAACCCTTTCTCCCTAAACCTTCCGCAACCACCGAAACCAGGCGCCTACGCTCGACGAAGTCTCTACCCATTTTTGCAGACTGCATTCTAGCACGTGTTGCAAACGAATTCTGAAACTTCGAACCAGGGTTTCGATGTTTCTCTCTTCGGTCGATCCTTCAGGACCGGTTAGCAAAGACGGCACGCGAAAACATGTAAAACAAGAAGGATCGGGTTGGGTGTCGGCTAGACAGCCTCGCGCCTGCTGCATAATGCAGCACAGCGACGAGTTCACCCGGCAAATGTTGGACGCTAATACATCTTGATGATAGATAGGGAGCATGTGTTTGGTCTTCGCAATGAGGCTGGAGGGATGTTGGGGATATTACGAGGAATGGGGCCAGGGGCGTACAATGTTACGGAAAGAGAACAACTAACGAGAGAGAAGGACGATTCAGGGTGAGAAACAGGGTGGAAAACGGATGAACGAGAAAAAGACGACAAAACGTGTAAGATCTGGGAAAAGTGAAGGAAGCAAGAGAGGAAAGCAAAGGTGAACATGAGAAGGAAAGAGAGGGGGGAGTTTCTAGTGAAGCAAAGAATTGTGTAAAATTCCTAATTCGGACAAAGATAGAAAATCACAGGGAGGAGGTAGAGAAAGGCGAAGCAAAAGAAGCACGAAAGAGAATCGTGTAAAATATGTAGGATCGACAAAGACGGCGAATCGCAGCGAAAAGTGGGGAAAGCGAGGAAGGCAGAGAAAAACGGAGAGAGGAAACAAGGAGGAGAATAGTGCAAAATACCTAGGATCGACAAAGATAGGCAAGCACACAGGTAGGAAAGGGAGGAAGAGAGAGAAACAGGAAGGAGGAGGAGACCAGGGTGTTCCAGAGGTTTCCAGAGAGGGGTTCACAGAGGGTAGAAACTGGGGATGACTCTCGGGGGGTGGAACTCAGAGGGTTGGCTAGGTTCGCCAGCGTTCGCTGTGGCGAGTTGCGATGCGGAGCACGTCGCCGTCAGACGAGCGTACGTGCGACACGACTACGCTTTTACGCCACTCTCTGCCTCTATCCTTGCCTCCTGACTGGCCTCTCCCTCTCTTTATACTCCTCTGCGAACGCTGCCGCCGCCCTGGGCTGCTCTGGGTTTCACCGTGCCCTACGCCACCCCCTTTTGCTCTTTTTCTTACTTCTATTTCGCCTACTTTCATCTCGCTCCACCCTCAACTGACTCTCTAACTTCTCGAGGATGTTTTTAATAATGCCCGAGCTTGTTCCGCTCTGGTGAACGCTCTTAGATTCCCTGGCAATCGAATGTCGCGTGCTGGAACCGGGGTTAACGCGGATTCGATTGCTGGAGTCTCGTTGACGACGGAGATTTGTGAAAGTGTTAGTTGAGAAAAGTTTCGCGTCGCACGCTTTTGATGTCTCGAAATCCCATTACCATTCTCATTTTTACCACTTCGACTATGTAAAATCTGTAGCTTTTGCATTTGCTTTTAAAATGTTTTCAAAGTGTTCATATTCCTTCTCAGCTAATAAGGAAGAAGATATCCATTCAAAAATTCTTATTCTTTTAGATGTCGGTATTTCATAAAGATGAAAGATATCCTTTCATAAGCAGCAATATAATTTGTAATATAATTTGAAATCGAGACAAATACTTGGTATTGCTTTGGATATTTTTATTTAGATATCATCGAATAGTGGATGACTGGAGCCTCTAATAAATTTTATCTATCACAGCCAGAATCCGTACAAGCTACCAATCTTCGTATCGTTCCTCAGGTTCGAAGTTGCTTTATAGACTGTTACTTTATTTATACAGCCCAATTTTGTATCGGATTTCCTTTACAATAGTCTTAAAATGTATCACGTGAAATTAAGTTCGATTGAGAATATTATAACGTATATGATACCATATAAAGTCGATTTTAGCTAAAAACAGTGTCGTCACAGAAGGATTAATCGCATATTTCGTGAACTCTAAATTATCTTATTATCTGTTTGTTTGCAAACTAAGAAAAGAACTTAGCAAGATTTGGAATATAGCATTTATTTAGATACCACTGAATGGGGGTGATTTGTATCCTAAATATAAATATTTAAATCATACTATCCATCGATCCCTGGTTACTTTACTGAATATTTATACGTCAATTTAAAGTTAATTGATTCTACTGAAAGATGCTTTGAATTTCTTTAATTTTCCAATGAAAATCTTACCGGAGGAATTGAAACATTTTCCAACCCTTATAGAAAGGCTAACTTGCGACATCTGCCTCTATCTAAATGCTTACTTTAGTCGGTACAACAGTTAACTGTCAGAAACAGTACCGATCGAAGAAAAGAACTTCAGTTACCGACTAAGGAAACTTACCATCACTAGCTACTTTATATTAGACACAAACCGGAAGTTAGGTATTTAAAGATAGACAATATAAAATACTCGTAACTTAGAATATACTGAAGCACAATTAAATTTTCTTTCACTTTCCAATGTTATACTTCATTGACTTTTAAAAGACAGTTTTAAATAATAAAATTACTACGAGTCTGAAAGTTAACAATATTATTTACTAAAAAAAAATAGTTGAAGTAAAACATTTATACTTGTCAAATTGTGCTTCGATCATGAACCCTTCTCCGGATTTTCAATTTTAACTCTGTAGTTGACGTTTCTCTTTATTTACATCGCCGTGTTAAAAAGCGCAAAGTAATTGCTTCCCAGGATTAAGAAATTGAAGAGATGATGTGAAATTAAGTTATTTTTCAAATAATTTGAGGGACACCCATTGTTAATAATTTCGTCTACTCAACTATTACTATTATACGCAACCAATACGTCCACGTAATCATAAAAATACAAACGTCTTACCGTGATTCGATTGATTCGCTCGTCTAGGACGTGAGGCTGCTCCAGAGTGATTTCGTAAGAGAAGAGTCTGTCGTGTGCAGCTTTGAACTCTGTACGAAGGGCAGTTAACTCGCGATAAAGTGCAATAGCCATTTGTGTTTCCTCCATTCTAGTCGTCAACGACTCCCACTTCTCCAACATGCCTGAAGCAAAAAAACAATATAATTTAATTAAAGTGTTAATTAAATTCGAACGACTACTTATTACCTATTTAAACAACACACAAGGAGAGTCAAGAACAGTAGATTTACATACTAATTGGGTGCATTTTATCAAAAACTTCAAGATAATTTCAATTATTTTAGTTCCCTTGGACTTCGATTAACGAATTTTTTTCTTTAAAAAAAAAAAGATTAGTAGAGTAGCTTTGAATCGATAAAATTGTTAAGACGTTAAAGATAAAGATTCCAACTAATTTACGATATACGAAGAAATATTTTAGTTTTCTACGAAAATTAAATACGATCCACGGAAAATATAAAATACGGAAGTGAATTCGATTCGTACAAGAATTGGTATACTAAGGAAACGTAAGAAGGCAAATTCGAAGAAAGTTAGAAAGTAATAGTGTAAAATAGGAAAATTAAAACGTTTCGTAATTAGTTTAAGTATTGTTTCGTTGCGCCTTCTCATAAGAGAAGTTACTTCACAAACGGAAGCGTTCTATGCAATTACACACAATGCTTCCTTTTGCTGAACGGTCCTAATATCAGTCTATTATTACGCCACTCACGATGCTTGGCTTCCAGTCACTGTCTACGTTATGTCAGTGAGAACAAGCGATCAGATATTTAAGGTCAAGCAGCTTATAACTGCATGCATACATATTGGCTTTGCATGGCTTCAATGACCTGCTTCTTTCATACTTTCCTCCGGTACTTTCTTCCGTGAAACAACATTGCGCCCTTAAAAATACGTACGAACCGTTTCGATGCGCGACTTAACCGCTTGATTTCGTTTTTAACCTGTGCTCCGATTTAAAAACTTTCACTTTCACGAAACTACGGGTCTTTGACTTATATTTAAATTCGGATTTAAAAATGGCGGAGTTTTAAGTAAAGAGGATATAAATTTTAAATAACGCTTAAATTAAAGTAATCCGATTAAAAGAAGTTTAAATATTATTTATTGCTGAATGTAAACGGCTTCAATCGAGAATAGTTTAAAATGCGTGTACTATTTACATTAAGAAGTTTAAATTAAAAAGAATTCAACTTTTGAATATTACTTAAATTAGAGTTCAAATTTTAAACTTGTAATATGATTTCATTCCACGCTTTAAGAGTAATATATGAACTAATCCAACAATGAATCATCATAATGTATTCATGTAACTACAATTTATTACTGACAGAATATAAAGAAGAACTGGAGAAATTGAATGGGTATTAAAATTGATGTTTCATCGTGTTCTAGAAATCATGCAATCATATCCTACAGCAAGGATTGAAAAATAGCAAAACTCGTTGTAAAAATGTCACGGCATTCGTGCTTTCCCCGAGATACTAGTTATTATAATTTTTTCGAATCTCTACAACATCCGGAATGGTTTCCCATAAAACACGCGTCTTTCCAGCAATAATTATAAATTATAGTTAATGTCGAACCAATTGCATACTTTCTTCCAGATAATAATTATGTATGTACAATTTCTATATTATCTGCAAGTGCAATGATCAGAAAATAGAGCGTATGGAAATAATCCGTGAACTAAACATTTTGCATTAGGATCTAAATAAAATATCTTCAAATCTGAAGTCTTAATTGGAAAGTTGAAATTTAAATTCAATTTTGTAGAAACGAAATTAGTTAAACCAGAACACAGTGTTCAAAATCAAATGAAAATATATTGTTATCTGTACTGTTTATTATTACATCAAGAAATTTGATTATTAGATTAAGATGGAATTAAAAGTACCAAAAATTTTACCAAACTAATTCACTCCTATTTTAATTCAACAGTATTCGATATATTATTCCGCATCTTAAACTCATAAAAGTTTCCAAATTAACTTTCGAATCACTTCGATTATAGGAGTTGCAGTGAGTTAATATCATTATTAGTAGACATCATTTGAGATTAAAATATTCTACAAGCCGAGTCTCACAACCTTTACCCATCGCGAAATAAATATTCATTAGAAGGTGGCAAAGATTAGAAAAATAAAGCCAAGTGTGAAGTGATCATAAATCATTGTATGTTAACATTCTTGACGCTATGCTCGAGCCGATACGCACGATTTCTTAATTAACATCTCCAAATCAATTCTCGATGTCAGTACACGGGACCTATCGATAGGTCATGCTCGATTACATCGGAGAACCTGCTTTCGTTCAATTAAATACGAGTATCTGTTGTCCGTAAAGTGTCTTCGTACAAGGGAAATAAATTATTCGGTGAAAGTCGATCGAATTCTCCTTTCTGTGCAACATAGTAACCGTGACCGAGGCATCCGAGTAATTACTGTCTCGTAAATAGGAACAAGAATCGGAAGAAAGTGAATAGTATCGGGGAAAGGTACACGGCATTTAGGCATGGTCGTAGATACGTCGTACAACAGGTGTGATTAACTATAATCAATGGCTCAATAGTGACTAATGATCAGCGAAACGAATTTCCACGAAGGTGCGCAGAACGATCAGAACCAGATACGTACTTCTAGTAACGTGTATTGTTGAAGCAAAAAGTAAATGAGTTATGGGAAAACAGCACAGATCAGATGCCTTTTAAAGTGTGTCGTGTATACGAAAGAACAGTTTTCAGAAGACTGATTATCGCAAAAAATGTTGCGAAAGTGTTATGAAAATGCTATGATAAAGTACCTTAGAAATTTAACCCTTTGTACCCCACAGCTTCTCAACCGGAACGATTTTTCAGTGACTTACGTATCATTTTAGATTAGTTAAATGACGTGCTGTTAGTTCGAAAAAAATTTGTCTTTAACACTAGGAATTATCAAGGCAGTCAAAGCGACTGGTTAGAAATTTATCATGAAAAGTATATCAACTTGCAACGGTGCATTTTTTCAGTGCAAAATATGAATGAAGATTTATTATACTTCGATCACACGGGCTTTGCGAATGTCGAACAAGTATACTTTAGTCGTTGATAGTTTCAACGTTAATTCGCTTCGCTCTGACCTAAATGAGAATTGAACTGATGCAAATAAACAAAAAATCTATGCCTGAATCGTTTAGGTGTCGATTAGCAGCGTCGACGGAGTGCAAATCGTTAATATCATGTTAATATCGACTACAACATTTCGATACCATTCCCCTTCTAATATCGTAAAGAATTTCTTTATGCTAAATCCTTACGATTCTTTGCCCATTTCAAATTCTATTCAAGTTCCTCTTAAAAAAATATAAAAGGAGACTTTAAAAATGATGCGATATTTTAACGAAACGATCTGATAACACTTTGTAAGAATTTCTGATATTTTAAACGACTAAAGAATGATTAACTGACCCGAATGCATTGAAGAGTTGTATTTACAGGTGCTAAAACATATGCCGGCAATGTTCCAAGAGAAGCATCCAATTCACATAATCATTAACAACTATTGCGATCGCATTAAAAATAGCTCGAAGGTCTATTGCGTTTACCAATCTGCATTCACGGCACTGTGTTTTAGCCTGCGTTCTTCTTCTTAGGCTGGCGCTACGCGAATTAAAAGCCTGATACGATTTCTAGGCTGCGGAGGAAAATCTTTCGCTGACTTTTTCATGGTTTTCTAGGAAAAAACAACTTTCACTTTGTCACGGATGGTTCACAAAGACAACTGCGCAGTGGACTATAGTTATTAAGTGAAATCTCAAATTCCACACAACCATAAAAACAGGCCATGTTCTACTATGCGATGAAAACTGTAGAAAAACTCTAATCGTTTTCACAGCTTTATGAAATCGTCCGAATTATTACATTAGACATGCATTACATGCGATAACTTTATGTAGGAAACATTTAATTGTTGTTTGAAAAATTAAACGAAGAGGAGGAAAAATTTATTTAACCCTTAATCTGAAATTGATTTATGAAATTCTTATATTATATTCAGATTTTATCGAAGTAGATAATTAAATTAGAGTTACAATGTTGCTACATGTGAACTGAGACTTTTTTTTATTGAATTTGATTGGAAAATACATTTCCTACGCGAAATATACTAAAATTTATAAGAGCTATCTTGTTTGAATCACCAAGCAACTCTTGCAACCTTCTTCTATAAATTGCTTGCAATTTTTCAATTTTCCAATTTGCCTGATCTGCTGTAAATTTACAGTATTGTAGCAACTGTTTCTCCCCCCTGAGCTTCCCGATTTTATAACGTATCCACAACTACAGAGAACTTAACCGCTTCTCATAAATCAATCTCTGTCAACCAATAACTGTCAATCAATATCTGTGGAGAATCTAAGTGCTATAATCACACTTATAGCAATTTACTCCTCACAGAATTCAGTCATCCTAAAATCAAATCTTCGACCAACGTTCTAATCATTGCTATTTAAATTAATTTTGAGCCTTCAGCATTTCACAAGATTTAATATCTATTTGCAGAAAATCAAATACAGTTTTAATATTCGACGTATTTAGCATTTACACATGTACGAAGAAAATCCATCACTTAAGGAACAATAAACTAGCAACTTTTATTTGATAAAGATACCATAAGTTTGAAGATAAAGGCTCGAAATTAATTTGTACACTTGATAAATTATGAAATTTTTAAAAATATCTGTCAAGCTAACCCATACAGTTTTCATTCGCATTTCTCCATCGAAGCATATTGTCCGGCTACAGTGATTTCGCCTGACCAGTAATTACCAGGATTCGCGCATCCGGTCGCGAATATCGTTACGGTTAACATAGTCATTGACAAATGTTACAAGTGACAGGAAGAGCTCGATACACATGAAAAAAGTAACAACATAGCCAGAAAAAGATCGCGGAGGGAAAGCAATGATTTTCACACTGACCTACAGGAAATGATGGAGAATGTGTGGAATAATTGTGGTTGGCGTGGTAACGCGTATCGCGTATTACATGTAATATACGTCTCGCGTTATCACGGTCGAATGATTGCGCTCAGTAGAGCAGAAATTGGTAGGCGAGTGCAGGTCTTTCTTCCTGCGATCGTCTTCTTTCCTGCGGATCGGTATTTGATAAAGTGGAACGTCGAAATTCGAAGAGTCATTATGCAGAATCCACGTACATACGTGTATAATTTTCTGGTCGTTATGTGGAATTAGCCTAAGGCAAAAGTGATACGGTCCAATGATTGCCTTTGGATGGGAAGTAATTAATCTTGAGAATCGAAGACTCGCGAGATTGGTTCGTGATCATTATTGCCTGAGATCGTTCGGTTAATAAAGGCAAATGGAATTAGCATGGTAAAGAATGCGCAACATATTCCGTGTTTCAGAGAAGAGATTAATGTTCCAATAGAATCTTACTCTGCTCGCTGGATTGCTTATCAATTTGAAATTTTCTTTAAGCATCGAATTGAAACGCAATAAAGGAGAATTAATTAATTTTAGTGATTCTAAACAGGAGTGCGATAATGGATGTACTTTTATTATAAATAACCTCTTCAATTAACTCTAAATCTTCCACTTTTTTAATCGAAAAGAATGAAAGTCATCTAAATAATAAATTTCATCGCACTAAGGAAATACCTTTGAACAGTTGACATTATTTAAAGTGCTAATAGTTTGCAAGCGTCTATTCTAAAGTTCATCAATAAAATGGCTATACGTAGTGTTACATGTTAATTTCTTCACGCGTTATAAAAGTTTTTATTGCATTAATACAAACACCAGTTACTGCGTTTCCATATTGTACACGCATACAATAGCTCGTAACAAATAAAATGTTAATTGATCCATCTAGATAGCTTTTTATTGCCTTACACACTTTACCAAGTAAACCATAAATTGTGTACCAGCTAATACACGATAATCGCAAGAACTATCGTACAGAGCAATTGCGTATGTAAAGTCATACAAACATCTGTTTATAGCTACCCAATAAAGTTATCTATTCGCCAAATGGTTAAACTTATCTATTCAGATTGGACCAACATCGAATTACCACTAACGCGAGCCTAATTTAAACTAATCAAACGAAACCACGATTACCATAGATGTGTATTAACGCAAACGGTAAACTGACTTATGAGGTACCTTTCAACGGAACAGAATAAACAGCGTTTCAACGATGCATTATTATTACTACTTTCTCCGAGCCTGTTTAACAATTTATCACGGTAGGGAAATAAGCCACGAGAAAGGAGGTATATCGCGTTTCGTATCGCGAGTACATACATACGTCTTAATGATTAATTAACGCCCTCCGCCTCGATGGATTTCGAAACTCGCATAATTCCGACCACACGTCTCAATCCTCCGTTCGAAAGTAATTTAATCGTACATCATTCCTCGAATCTATTCTAAACGCTTTCGTTTTGATCTGCCGTGTACGCAATTCGACCGTGATTTGCATAATTCTTGCGCTTAATTGGCCTGTAGTTGAATGTTCTTTTACTTTACATCACGATTCTATGCAATTAAAGGAGACGAGAATTCGTACGAAGCTTTTTTTGCACGAGAAAGATAAAATAAAAGCAGTTTAGGATGGTTAATAGATTCTATTTCGTGTCAGTCATTAAGGCTAACACGATAATTGATAAAAAAAATAGCGTTTTCAGTAATTTAATAAAAAGATATTCTTTGCTATATTGTTGAAATAAAATAGGGCAGTGTTAGGACATTCGAGATTTTTAATAAAACATTAATATTTGGTGTATAGTTTTCCCGTCGCATCAAATATAAAGTTAAAGAAAATTCTTAGCCAATGCTGATGTAAATAAACCCCCAAAATTTATACCTATATCGTTTATATTAAAACCTATCATAATATATCGAATCAATAGATTGCGGATTTTTATGCATCTATCGGAAATTTAAATGTGTAAAAAAGTGTAGAATGCACAAAATATGCAAAAAACTACAAAACATCCAAAATATAGGACAAATCATGATACAGGGTGAAACGTGTGTCTGCATAGGCACCATTTTTGTAATTGCGTTTTAAAAAATGTGAATTTGCATAAACGTCCGCAGTCTACTAATCAAATATAACGTATTCGTATTTTTGCTGCGTAATTTAACTCTGTCCGCTTTACGGTAAATATAACCATTAACCATGAACGTTATTTTCCTCTAATTAAATATTCCAGCGTACCTTTGCTCGCTGCAATTTAAAACTCCGTTAAAACGCTTGTTTTTCTTTGCCCAATGGAACATGTTAATAACATGCAATTAAAATAGTCATGATGAGGGTTCTACCGTGTAGCATCCACGTACCCACCCACGTGTTCATGTGAACAGCGTGTTATGAAAGCGACCACGTCAAAACAGGTCAACGTTAACGCGAGAATGAATGCAAGCTCGTTAATCAACTACCTTCTAAAGTTTCTATCGTACTGGGATCTTGGACAACGGAGAAACGGTTGCTGGACGATTGTGTTCCCGGGCTTTCTATTTTGATTCCTCCCAGGCCATGCAACCGTTGCTTCGTGGCTACCCTGTAATAAAATTGTATGTTGTCTTCGAATTCTGTGGTTTCGAATGGAAGACTACGTTTATCGAACACGATACAATAAAATTGGAATATTTGAGAGCTGGAATTGCGATAAGTTCCGGTGTTGCGATAGAAACTGTGCACGCTTCGGCGTAATGTAAACGTAAATTGGCAATGAAGTTACTATTAATACAACTTGGCTTCACTCGATGATCACTCGATTTATGCTACTATTCCATTTCTCGTCAATTTTTGTTGAATTCTATACGCTTTTATTATTACTATATTTAGCATTATTGTAGATCTATATATACGTAAAAATAGACACGATGTTGCTGCTCCTTTAATTCATTTTAAGGTATTCGTTATGGCAAGTATTGTATGAGAATGCAGAATTTCTACAACTTTGATTTACCAGCAGTTTTTTTGGGTCCGTCTGCCGACGAAAGATTCAAGGCCAAATATTTGCCTCGCAGAGTTAGAATTATGTCAGAAAGAAGTCTGTGATAAAATTAACCATGAATTCACCTTCTTCTACTGGCACTGTGAGCACATACGCATCACGAATCTACGACGTATTAAGTAGTAAATGAAGCAATCGATAACGCGATGAGCTGACGTTAGATCGAATCGTGAACTATTTTTATCTCATTAATAAAATCGAGCTAAGCGATATTGCTTACAACAAACACCAAATAAACCACTAATACAATATGTAAATCATAAGCTTGAAAATACATACAATCTACTCCATTGAATATTATTTTAAATACTAAAATATTGCTCCAATTCCAAACGTTAATCTTTATTTCATGAATTAGCCAATGTTCGTTAGGCTAAGCATTAAATAAACCATTTGCAAAATACACATATAGCGTATTTTATTCAATTTAATCTTAAATTATTCTTACGCGAAATCTAAACTTTAATTATTATTCCGCGAATCAAATCAAAATGACTGATATTCCTTTTACT
Organism: Eucera pruinosa; assembly: GCA_028830335.1. Lineage (NCBI taxonomy): Eukaryota > Metazoa > Arthropoda > Insecta > Hymenoptera > Apidae > Eucera > Eucera pruinosa. The sequence goes on along the minus strand of JAMYCR010000003.1, from coordinate 19,717,875 downwards.
AAATACCAAATAAGACTTGAATACACGATACTTAAATAATCGAAATCTTCAAAATGCCCACGTAGCATACTTTATTCAATGCTATGTTGAAAATTTGAATACTGCTCGTAGAATTTCGCACGTGCAAAAGTTGGAACAGAGAAATTTAAAAATAAAACCAACAGGTAGCAACGAGGAGCACGTGTAATGAACAGAGCTATTGATCGATATTTGTAGAGCTTACGCGAGTGTCACGCAATCCTAGGCTTACGTAGTTGTAAATCCTACGTTTCTTCCGACCAGTTTTTGCGCTTGAACGATGATAAAATTAGTAACGAGGATTCTGTTGTAATAAAACTAGACGGTACTGAGACGATTCAGTTGGTTTTATAGAGACTTCTTATAGGAACGACGAAAAGGAACACGAGCAATCGATTTGACAGGTAACGGAATCCTGATGAAGAAGAATACCGGGTTATCTTCCGGGATGATGTCAGAGACTCTACGGGAGCATGTTGTACGACAGATCGAATGTAGAACAATGTTAAAATATACAGCAAAAATACGAAGTAACGGGATGCTACAAAAATTTAAGAAAAATAAAGGAAGTGTATAGAACAGTTAAATTTTATTTACGTGTTTGACAATGTTTGGTGAAGCGGGGCTCAAAACTTTAATGATTAAATTAAATGTAATCTAACAAGATTTCACAGGGTTCTCAAGAATGACATTTTTCTACAATTCTGCAAGAAACAAATTGGATTATTATATTTTACTCCTGCCTCAAATTGTCTTAAGAGTCTTTTACAAACCCAATTACAGATAAAAAGACAAACAAATTTGAATACTGCAACGATAATTCGAAAACCAAAGGACAAAAGATCAGAAATATTTGTTTGTGCTTCGAAGAAAAAGAAAAAAATTAACACAAGACTCAACTTTTAATTAATTTTACTAACATGCAAATCAATCATGAAAACATACGAATGAAACTAAGCCAAGACTTCACCTTTGAAAATTAGAAAGTATTCGCCTGTTCCCTAGAATTCAGTACTACGTATTACATTATTTAGTAGTACTATTGAACATTCGAGTGACTCGTTCAAGGTCAGCTAGTGTAACATTCAAAGGAATTACGGATGGAGGATTCAACAATACGGAAGCTTACGTACAGGCATCATCCGGTTGATCCTTTACGATAATCTGCTGAAACGTGTAACAGGTATCCGGTGCATCTTTCCTGACAGTATTCTCCTCTTTCGCGAACATAATTGCCAGCCACAATTTATTCTCTTAGCGAATGGGTTAACTGTTTTCTAATTTGCCGCACTAGTTACACTTTAACTACTTGAAACCGCGATTGCGGTTTTACTTAAAACTTGACGGTCTTCCTTTTTTTTTTTAACGAAGAAATTATCGCATTGAAGATTTACAACTTTGCACTCTAATTGCTGATTAGTCGAGCAAAGGTTACCGAGAAACGATCTTTCCTATTTTGTAACGGGACTTTAAGATTTTAAGACTTTCCTTATTCGAAAGTTCCAGTTCGTTAGAAGTGACAAAATTGGTCTACGAAGATTGGTACATTCGATTCCCCTCGATTTTAGATCCTTTTCTCAAAAACAACAAGATATATTCTTTCAAAAAGCAAATATTATATAGCGAATCCCTTTCTTCAAACATCGATTACTAATGCGATAATGCTATTTCACGCGATACAATAATACAATACCCACTGATAATCCCAAACACGGATCACCGATTCAATTTTATTTCAGATAAAAGATATTCTTTTAGAAAACAAATATTGTATAGCGAATCGTCTCCATCAATCTTCGATTACTAATGTGACAATGGAATTCCACGCGATACAATAAAACGATAACAACTTTAATGCCAAGAACAGATCACTGACTCAATTCTGTTCCAGCTAGTAACAAACCTTCCACGATATTCCTCATTCGAAGGCTTTAACAGATCAAAGATGGCAAAATTTATCTACGTAATCTACTAATCTATTTAATTCTCTCAAATTCAACTCTTCTTTTTCGAATGAGAAAGAAATATTCGTTCAAAAAACAATTCCGATGTAACAAACCCTTTCCTTCGCTATTCGTTTATGACTATAATTGCACACAGTAGCATACAATTCCACGCAATATGATAGAAAAAAATATCCACTACAATTGCAAGCACGAATCTCGGATTTCACCTTCTACTTTTCTCAAAGCAACCGAACTTATCGAAAACACGTCGACTCCTCCTCTTTCAATAGAATTTGATTGTCAATTAAATTTTGAATCCTTTGCAAACGAAAAATTCCAAATACAGGAGTCTTCTTTGAAAGGCGCGTAATAACAGTGGATTTTCGAAACGTCAAGTGGCGCGTGGCAGATCAGCTGTTGAGCGGAAAAGGCGAGCAGCCGAACCCCGAGAAGCAAACACACTCGCAGTAGGAAAACCGAGCTACTGACCGGGTACACGAGGAGAGTCGCGGATGATTCTCCCGCAATTCGAGCACGAGCATGGCCGAGTACCGATTCGTGTGGTTCCGTCGTCTATAGTGTTTCTTATAAGGTGATATCCGAAGGTGCACCGATATACTCGCGAATTACACCCACGCACCTACTGCACCCACACGTACTCTTCGGATTACTACCAAACAATCGACCACGAACGGTTTAATCGTATTTCCCTTCGAGGCTTGTTTGATTCACCGCTAGTTCGATAATAATCGTTTATTGGCTTTTAAGAAGTGCTCGTTGAGTATAATACTTGTTTAACCCTTTGACGACCGAGCCTGCCGAGTTTCGAAAACTTTGCTTTTTGGATCAAAGCACCTAAATTGTTTTGAGAAAATTAAAACTTATGCGGTAGATTAGAATTTGTTTTGTATGCAGATCTCTTACCATGGCTCTTACCATTTTTTGAAGTGATACAACACTTTTGACCGTAGGCAAATTTTGCGGAACATTAAAATCGCTAAATTGAGGAATTTTACAACAAAAGTGAGTTCCTACAATGTAAACAAACAAGAAATCTTATCTACTTACATTCTTTTCATGGAATTCTTGTGACTTCTTACGAGTTCGCGGAACCCTGGTTAAGAATCGCTATCGTAGAAAGTTATTGTTGTTCATATAAACAGACGGACAGTATAAAAGAACAACTGCCTAGTCTCATATTTTTTTAATAACGCGGCGATATGCGAAGAATACAGAGACCGTACGAAATACGGATGTGATCGTCAAAGGGTTAATGGACGGTAAACAGGGAGTATTGGAACCTTTCGCGAGTACTTTTAAGTTAATACGCTTAGAAAAATCGGCGAGGGCAAAAGGGTGTACCAGCCCCCTTTTCTTGTACATTTTATTAAAGTTTCATATGTCTAGAATGATATCTTAACGCTAGAATTACAAGTAATTGTATCGAAATAATCAAAATGATAGGTGTTTACAAAAATACATACAGTATGAAACATTAGTTTTCATTTACACTGTTCAACGAAAATCTCTCATAATCTCTAAATGTTCTCTGCTGTTAATTTCTGCAATTTTTACAGGAAATCACAAATTGGTCATTTTGTTCACTTTGGTAGTTCTAGTGTTAAAAAGATTCATTGAAATTCCAATAATTGACAAAGTTACAGAACTGACAGCGCGGACATCACGCGATGTCAAAATGAAACTTGAAACTTTAATCACGTTTTTCAAATTTGAATATGTTACAAATTATAGACTTCTCTACAATGTAGTATAAGATTTTCTTTATAGCTTGGAAAAATCGATGCGGATAAGGGCGTTTGAGTTTGAAAGGAATCAAGGCGAAAGATTAAGATTGAGAACAAAATTGGGATCGGGTTTAATTGAATAAAGCGTGCATTAAGCTTTTTTGTATTTTATAAAAAGAAAAAAGTAAATTGGAGGTAAGATACTTTTATGATTTGCTTGCGTAATTAAGCTAGAATCTGAAAGGTCGCCAAAACGTTAATTTTGTAGAGTATAATTCAAATGTAAGTGATACAAATGAGAAACCAGTGATTTACTATGATGAATGTGCGACGCAACTAATTATATGCAAGTTTACTATTCAATGTAAAATATAATCAACTAATTCTAAGGATCGGCATTTCTTAAATTTACAAATAGCAGTTTTTACTTCAGACTTAAATTAAACTAAAAATACTAATAAATAATTGGAAAAACCTAAAATGGAACGCACAAATAAAACCCTTATGATGATCGAACTATTCCAATTTAAAAAAGCAAGATACTGCAATCTGTATTGCAATGAAATTGAATATTTATCGATGTGATTACAACTTGCGAAATGAATGGAAATGTTTTCCAAAATCAGATGTTAAAAAGTATGCTCCAATTAATTCGCGAGTTTAAATCGTTGCAATAAATTTTAAGCTTAAAACCTTGCAACATTTTAGGTGGAAATAGCGTGAAGACTGTATATGCAATGTAACTGAAGTTACTACTTCGCCCACTTAAGACCTATTATACTTGTTCTAGCAATTAAAGAAGTTGTTTCTGCTGCAACACGGAATGTAGCAAATAAGCACATACGTGCTGTAGAGAATTGGCTATAAATTCGTCGAATTAATACTATTCGAACGTCTGGTATACGGTGTAATAAGAGACTTACTGTAATTAAACGAAATTACAAGTGGCTATGATAAATAAACCGGAATCCGGAATATTATTTCAAACCATTACTATTAAATATAATTATTCTACTTCGTATACTGGAATAATTAATTATATTAGATAAACGGAGCGATATTGCGGCAATCGTTTAATTTATTCTACGCATATTTCTAAATCTAAATCTATTTATTCAAAAGAAATTACGATAAAGATTCCAAACACCATGGTAAAGTAACTTTAAGTGATGTATACGCGAATTGGTAGAAAACTATCGAAAATACACATATGAATGTTACCAAACTAGCAGTAAAGACCGCTAATCACTATTTATCCTAACTATCCGTAGGTGATAAAAGAAACAAGAGAATAATTAGTAAGAAGCCATAACAAAGCAGTGTTTATTACATCATGATTACAATATGAACGGTATACAAAAGTCAACTAAAAATGAAAATACTCTAAAGGTTTATCACACTCGCAACTTTGTTGGTTGCAACCGAGACAAAAATTAACAAGAGAAGTAAAAACTAATTAAAAATTAAATCATACAAACCAGCGATATTAGAAAAATTCAATATTCATTTTGTAAAAGGCAGATGCGTACAATTTGCGTTTCTTCTCGCAATTCTATTGCAGCGAAGCTGATAGATATGATTTTATGAAGAAAATAATACTAATAATAATAACTGTGACTTAAACCTTTCATTAACAAAAGATTTCACATTCGAAACTATCGAAATTCGATAATAGCCATGCTCGAAATTATCTATTAATTCAAAAATTGCCCCGCATCTTTCTGTTACTTCAAAGACGACATTTAAAATATATTTTACATTGCGTAAAATGATATTTAAATTGATGCTAATTATTCAAGCTGATGGTTCATAGAAACACGGACATGTGCAAGAATAATTCACTATTCAGCATGCAAATCGGCTTATAATTCAGGCAAAAATTTACACATGCATTCATACGTGTACGTAATCGTATACGAAATTATAAAAAAAATAATTGTATCATACATTGACTTTGTGCGCAAGCCAAAATATCCCGACCATTTAAAATCTCGAGCTTCTAACCATTCATTTTTGAAGATCTCAATTATTTGCTGTATATACATTTGAGCAAACGTATCACAAGAATTTAAAGATATTAATTACATCTCGTAAATTACATCGTAAATAGTTTGATTCACTCGATATGTTTCACAATAATTATTTTAAGGCTAAATACAAGATTTATAGTCAATTATAGTTAGAGTAGTATTATTAACACCGCTTCAAATGCATACACTTTCCGGGAGTACATTTGCATTGCATTTCGAAGTCGAAAGCAATAATGCATATTTGTAACATGCTAATACTTGCATATCAGTCTTTGCAATTCACATACAAAAGTATTTACGTACACTCTTGCTTGTGAAAAGTTTAACTTTATTTAACTTAAAAATATTAAATCCATCGGATTTTTACGTTAGTTACCACTCTCATACAGCGCGATTTTTGTTTATATTCTTAAAAGAAACTTTACTTATTTAATTCAGAGTGAAGTTTCGCTTATTGGAAGACCACAAGTTTCTCATACTAAAATTTTAAAAAAATTACGATGCTACACGTGTTTGATTAAAATCTGATACTATAAATATACCAACAATTTTTGTAAATATCTTTTATTACTCATTTCAAAAATGCGACAGATTCTAAAGATTTTAGTTTCGAAAATTTCGATGTTATTTGTTCCAAAACCAAGAGCGTTTTCAGACTTATTCAATAAAAATATCGTCAGCGAAAAAAAGCATAAAATAAATGACCTTAAAACTGATCTTTTTTTACTCCAGCTTTCTCCCTTCGTGGGATATTAAAGCCGGAGTCTCCTTCAAAATTGAGAATAGAGTAAAAAATTAGGAAAGAAGCAAAAAGAAAAGTCCGCTCAGAGCAGTAACTAATACAGCGGCCATGTACGACAGCGAAACAGAAAATAATCGTCGGTCAATTTGATTATTGTACTCACCACGAACTTGTTTCACGTATTTTTCACTTCGGAACGAATTGCTGACAGACTCCAGTAACGCGTGCAGACACCGTAAATTTTCTCTACACGCGCACTCCACTTCGGTCTACAACATAAAACTTTACATCAGTCTTACAAGCTCAATTTTCTTACCTGTTTTAGAAAGCAATACACACCAAAGAAACATTCCATTAAACCAAACCTAATACTTCGTAATTTTTCTACACCCAAAAACTAAGAGCAAAAAGGAGAATAGTGAGTGTCAGTAGATTTCTTTACCGTATTAACGCTGCTGCAGTATTTGAGATTCTGTTCGATATAGATAATAATATATAATCTTTTTTTAGATAAATTTTATAAGTCTCAGAAGAGAAATCTTCAACGTAAAAATTAAAACTTCAACATAGAAATACTGATAATAACTCCATTATATTTGTCTAATACTTCAATTATACTGTCTAATTACGTTTGCGAAAAAGAAGAATACGATTAGGTTGAAAATAACCCGATGAACGCAACAGGGTTAATATATTGTGAAAAATATATTTTACTTAACACACAAGCATCTGTACACGAAAGTTAAAAATACTAGAATATTATTTCGATCTTGTGCAATATGTTATAACTGTTAAATGCATTTTTAATAAACGAATTAAAAGCGTACTTTGTTAAACGGGAAATCAATTTATCGATCGATTCAATCATTCCAACAGATCCTCGAATTATTTTGAGCAAACTCGTCTACTTCTACCATCTTCAAAATTGTTACACAAGATTAACCCATTGCGCGACGATTATTTCATTACCTAAGTATACTAACATTAGCTAATCACTCCTTTCATGTTATGTTACGTACAAATTACTTGAATATTATGGCCAATTGTTATTTAATAACTCCCAATATTATAATATAAAGCTAAAATTCGAGTTCAAATTTAACTTCACCGCCATTTCATCGAACGAGTGTGACGCATTATTATAGTGCAAAAGATTAACGAAACTCTCTGGTGACCTATTATTTTCTTAAAAAATAGTTCATACAATCCACCAATTATTGGATCTACAATGGATACTAAACTGAGATCAATTTTTAAATATTTAAGTCGGACTCAGGCGTCCCATTAGTTATGAAAGGGTTAATCACTAAATTTTCCAACTACTCGGTTCTTCGCTCGCTCAACACTACTTAAGCATTTGAAAGCAATAACAAAACCAGAATATATGTTCTACAATAAAGTTAAATTATGGGAAACCTTGAATACTACAACCATACCTTGTAATTCAGTAGTAGTCTCTCAATGATTCACAACGATCGTACCCTTGCGAGAGACACCGTGGAACTGACAACGAATCAAGCCAGAGACGTAAACACCGACTTTGGCGCTCCTAGTTGCGATTTTCAGGTACACATTGCAAAAGCGGGATAAGGACTGAATAATAAACATGCAGGAGAGCACTAGTAAGCACCAATTTTTCTCCCTGATTCTGTTTCTAATTCTGTATGGGAAATCGTGATTGTATCACGCTAAATAATATTTACTATGCATAATAAACTTACTAACTCTATGATAATATTTCGCAATTAATGAATAAATATTTCCATTACGATATTCTATTATACGATTTACTATCTCTATTCTAAATCTCTCTATACATTAAACTATTTTTATTTATTAATACTATATTGCCTATATATTATACTTAACTATAATAATTATTTGGTAATACAAAATTTGCATTTCTCGGTGCTACGTTACGTAAAAGGGTAAATTAGGTAGACGAACACAAACACACAAAATAGAAATACGAATTTCTGCAAGTAAAAAATGTCTGTCTTCAATAAAATATAATTTTATTTATTTCTGTACAATATAATTTTCCTATCCATTAATTTTCGAACGATAACGAAAGGTAATATATATAAATATATATACTTGTTTATATATCCTACGCTACGCTATACTGTTCATACTGGTCAATTTTGTCATTAAAAATACGTATATATTACCTATAAATTATTCGCGAGGGTAACATACTCAAGAATAGTATCGTTATATAAAGGATCTAAGAAAACTATGTCTATAAGCCAACTTAAAAAAATAGTCATTTATGTATTCTTTCAATACACCTAAGGCTTAAACCTCGCTACACCTATCCTAATTAACTGTTGTACAAAAGCTTATCATAAATGAGATGACAGGTGCGGTAATTCCATAATTAAAACTGAAAGCGTAAAAAAAAGCTCACACGGAAAAAAGCGGCAGCGAAATTAATCCTTTCGTCCTCAAATCATGGATCGTTAATTTTCGTGTACAATCAGTCACCGAAGTCTACATACATATTTTAAATGTCAAACATTTACATATTTTAGGATATATTTTAAAATGATAATTGAACAAATTTATAAAACAAAAATTACTAATAAAAATGTAATGTAGGTGAAGTTTCATAAAGGTAGTACACCATTGATCACATGAATAAAATTGCTCTTAAATATGTAAGAAATATTATTATTTCTATGCTAAATAAATTACAGCACGTTAAAGATACATTAAAAATGTTTAACAATATATAAATATAGTTCTAAAAATAAATTTCGAATACTTCAATACACGTACGAAGATTTTTGTGAAATCGTGTTTTCAGTTTATGTATACTCTATTGTAAATAAATGTGGAAATAACACCACTTTTTCATAATCTGCATAGTAAAGAAAATAAAACTTTTAAAACGATCGAAGATCTTGCTTTTTTGTGAAAATTAAAAATTTAGGAGCGTATGTAGACTTTTGCGACTGACGGTACATTAAATAACAAATAAACGGCTCATAAAGCAGTTCTAACATTTAAGAAACTTTTATACGATAATTTTAATATTTTCCATCATAATTCCAACGAGGGTGAGAAAAGATTAATCGACTTCTTTCTGATTGCGTGACTTAGATAACGCCCACCTCATGAGAAAATAGTTCATGCGCTCACACGTGCGTACAATACTAAAATCGGTGGAAACGATTTTGCGACAGAAGCGTGAAAAGAATAATTTTACACTCTCAAACAAACTGCTGAACCAACTGTACGTCTTTTGCGCTAGAAAGTACGAAAATATTGACAACTTCTTAAAAATACGTACGCAATCCTCCGGCATCGTGCCGTTATTCGCCCTCGTGAACAGATTTTCAGCGAGTGTCAACTGAGACTGCGATTTTTCTACTACGTTCCGAATGTCCTCCACGTCACTATCACTGTCTTCCGTGGTATCGGTTATTTCCTGCAACAAATGATACATTTTTATTAATTTCTTTATATCACCCTTTCGATTTTTCATTTTTAATTCTTCTGTTATTATAATTCCATGAATATTTATATTCACAATATTTAATATTCATTAGAATTTTACTTCATGGTTATTGTGTGTGTTAACTCGTTAAGGAGAAAGTACTATAATTAGTGTAAATTGTTGCAGCGAACGGCTAGTTAATTTTGAATAATGATTGTTAAATTAGCGGCAAGGTAGACGTAGTTAGTATCCGAATTTTGAGAACCATGGTTGCGTACCACTAGTTAAAACTATATTGGAACCATGCAGAGAAGTTAAGCGATGCTTTAGTCCGCTGCCAGTGGCGCTCAAAAACTCTTTTGAGTCAAGGACGAATTGTTCTTTTTTAATGATAGTTATCTAAGATTTATTGACGCTCAGATAAGGCATTGATCTCATTGTACACAGAAGCGATCGTTATACTGTAACATATGCGCTACTATGCGTGAAAATTGTACCTAATGGAACCAATACCTAACTTTCAATTAATTTAAAACCATTTATCAAATAATTTGTTTCAAACGCTAACTACTGTAATAATACTATTTCTAGCTATTTAGTTCCGACAAATTTTGATATACCTGGAACAAACCGTTTTTGTATTTAAAGAAACTTTGCAAATGCATGTACAACTAAAATCCAATGTAAAGTATGTAAAAATTTATTTAACATAGATGCGATTGTTCGCAAATTGTGCTAGGTATTTGGTCTCAAAATATTGCTCCAGATACTGTCTGCGAGACGCGAGCTCTGGCAGCGACTGTATCTGTAATTACATCGTTTATCCTCGTTAAGATATCATCGCAGAGACGCGTCTCTGAGACGACTATGATAAAACTCGGAGAGATTCAACGGAGAAATGTACTGTGCGAGAGAAAATTTCTTTTCAAGATAGCACAGTAGCGAACGCTGATTAGAAAGTACTATCCAACGGTCATTATATTTGAGTTACACTCGACATGAAAAGAAAAGAAACTCGTGAATAATTCACGCGATTGTTATGTAGAAACATTGAAAATTGTATGTACGAGCATGACTGGTGCAAGGTAATAATTCGGCGTAAGGTTACGTGGTAAAAATGAATTTATTGCAGATATTAATAAAATTGATTTCATGGTTTAACACACACAAAACCAAGCTTTTGTTTATCACAGGGGAATTGTTACATTCACCCCGCAGCGATTATTTATTTTATATAAAATGAGGTATTATAACAAAAAAGACTAAACTACTACGACTAAACTAAGACACCGGTATTCGGGACATTATAGTTAAAAAATAAAATAATAGGATTCTTTGCTATTTTAATAGAATCATACGGCATTAGAATAAACGATCTTGTTGGCAGTGAATAACATAAGCTATTATTCTACTTTTTTTTACTAATTCCTTAAAAAGTTACTAGAATGATACCAATGGCGAATGGTACAATTAGTGATTCTTACGTGATATCATACTATGTACAAGATAGCGAAAACTTATGTGCGAAGGTATAGACATATAGAAATATGATATCACAGAAAGAATATGGACACTTGATCAAGAATGATAAATAGAATGGAACGTACATGATGCATACGACTTCTAGGCAGTGGAGAACTAGCGGGAACCGCGCTCATACTGGAGGCACAATCGGACTGACTATCGAGGAAGTTTCGGTAATCGTCTCCAAAGTCCAACAACCTTCGTGCCGTTTCTACGTCTGGCGCTTCACTGTATGGCTCGCTCATATACTTCTCCTATTAAAAAAAAAATCAATTTAAGAATAAATAATTAAGTTATCGACTCCAATTCTAAGCGCTAATGCACTGCTCGAAATAATTAGATCATCTAACACAGGTATTTTGTAAAAATATATAGAAAAACAACATATTGTTTATATTATTATTGAAATTAGTATAAATGCTCCTAATTGTTTGAAGCAGTGCCGTAACTCCTTTTACTATACTAATTTTAAGCAATAATTCTGTATTTTGTAAGAGTGAAACTAACTTTCTAAAATGATCTCTTCTATACAGCTATATTATAACAATAAGGACTTTACATTAAAATTCGAAAAATTGTATGAAACGTTCATTTACTTATCATCCGACAGTTTAATTATTATTAGCATATACACGATACTTTCTTTCACTTCAGGTTAAGTATCTTAAAAATATTTTACACATAATTTGAATAATATTAAAATGTGAACAAACGTCAAGAAATTTGTATATCATATTGTAAAATCATTTTTACGTAAGTTATAAGAATTTTTATATAAAGTTATAATTTAGAAGGTAATCGAAGGACCCACTTTAAGCGGAACACCCGGTATACAATGTAACGAAAGAAATTAAAAAAAAAATCAATATCCAAAGAAATACAACAGGAAGGGGAAGAATCTTGTTCCATATAAATTGAACCTAATTACCTGATAATTATCCCAAGCTTGCTCGGAGAACGAGTTGTTCCCCAGACTGTTCATTTCAACATCGCTATCGATGTTCAGCTGCTGATTGCACAGCTCTTTATTACTCAGCACGGTATCCAACAATCTATCATCGTACGTGAAGCAGCCCCGTGTACAATTACGTAGTTCTTCGCCCTCGGTCTCGGACGTGGAAGCCACCGAAGTACAACAGGGTAACCTGAACGGCGGTGTCGGATCGCTGACAATCGTCCTTTCCGCCGAGAGTTGCTGATGAGCAGTGCATCCCGAGAACGAACCCGATTTCACCAAGGTAGTCAAACGACCGTGACAATCTCTCGAAATTGTACGCATCGCACGATTTCCGCTCACCTTCCGAGGTGAACGTTGATTATTTGACGAGCTACCATCACTTCCGGCGGAATGGTTTACGTTTACGCCTTCCGAACTGGAATCACTTTTACGGCCCTAAGCAGAGGGAGAGATAAAAAGAACGGAAGTGTAAGAAAGCGTTTCGATTCGGGTCGTTTTAGAGCACGGTTACTAGTAGAGGGCCCCCTTACCAGATTCTTCTTGCGTAACCTGCTCTTTTTCCTGCGCAACGAACTGTTTCGAACCACGCGACCATCGTGACAACTGATCGACTCCTCCAGCAACGTGGACGTTGAATTGTTGAACGATTTCCGTGATCCTCTGTAATTAAAGGCGGACAAATGAATAATGCCGGCGTTTCAGGAGAAGGCAAGATTATACGGCGACGTCGCGACTGTCTGCACGCGAGGGATTTGAATGCGCGCATCGATTATGAAGTAATCGATATACTTCGATATTCCAATGGTTCGAATCATGCTTACTACTTTTTACATTTATTTTCAGTTTCAACGATTGATGAAAAATAACTTGTTAGCGGTAACTTACAGTTTTAAAAATTAATAACAGTTTGAGGTAAATTTGCGAAGATTATGATTCGTAGTGGACGTAACTAAATCCGATTTAATTTAGAATTACAGTTTGACAGGTGGAAAATTTCAAATTTATTTTTGAAATTTAAAAAGGCCAATTTTTAAGCATTTATGGAAAACTTGAATATGCAAAAAAATATAAGAAATGCATCATACACAGAAATATATAACATATCCAAAGTAAAACATATGGTATTTCATTTGAAGGGTAAAACAACCCTCTACTTCGATTTCATTTTTCAAAACTTGTTAATAAAAATTCAAATTTGCATAAAAAAACGCAGACTAATTATAATGCAAGATCTTCTACTTTAATTGATTTGCCAACTTCTAAGTCTCCTTTAATTCATTCCAATCAATTTGTATCAACTTTTCCCCGAGTAGCATTAATTAACGTTATTTCTATAGAACTAATTTCCATCTGTGACACCATCCAATTAAAGCTCTTAGCTCGACGAATATTTTAACCCAATACACCCCTAATAAGACGTAATAGAATAATTTACTCACGTTGCATCAAGGGACACGGACTTGGTGGGCGGAGTAGCGATAAGCTGATGAAGCGCCGTTTCGCTAATCGAGAACTGCGAAATTGGATCGTTCGTTTGATTCAAATTCGAATTGTTCCCGATCTGTGATATACAAGAGACGCTCCACGGCCTGGGCCCGTTTGTTTTCTGCTTGCAGCGCATCACGACTTTCGGTGTGCTCGTTTCCAGCATCGGATACGTTTCGTTGATCTGTTGCTTCTCAGCGTCGTCGAAGATTTCTTGCGACACCGATTGGGACGTGCAACCAAATGCACCTTCGAATCGTCGATACGTTGCAACGCTGCTCTGCAGATCCTCCGATGAAACCGACTGCCTCTCCCCATCGGATTCTTCTGTCGTGTACTCGCCGCTGGCATCGCAGCTATCCAACGGCTGTAATTCGCGCTGATTACAATTGTTACGAAACGTTATAATTCCCCCTTAGACCTCGTTACAACTAGCGCGCATGACCAGGCAGACGATTCAGTTACTTTACAGGTCGTTAATATTCCTCCTACGATTCTCGTTTCCCATAAATTGTATATTTTTAATATTATGCTGTTATTAAACCTTTGCCCGCAAGCTATTTTTTCACTAACGATACCTGCAACCTGGGTCACTTACGTTTAAGCTTTATTTTTGTATCGTTTCACGAATTAAGAAAAACTGTAAAAAATCTGAAATACCTTCTGAAGACTAATAATTTAATATGAAAATGATAGTTAAGCGAAACGTTTAAACCTTTTTGTGGGAAGTGGTCCTTCGTAGCGAAGGTAACGAACAGTGAAGATTTCGCCTGGATCGTAAATGACACAGGCTGCAAGGCGGAGGATTTATAACGATAAGAAAATGTATTTGGAAAAAGAATATTTTGGTTGCCTTATTCAGATTTCAATATTTCTTCGATATCAAAGGATTTGTTCATCAAGTGTACTTCTTTTTCATATTACTAATACAATTAAAGAGGAAGAACTCGATTTATACAAAAGAAACCTTCTGAAATTTGTTTAAATAAGTAATTCATTCCCGAACAAGAAAGATAACATCCTATGCCTCCATTCTTCTAATTTACTACAAATTAGTCGTTCGTTTGCACAGAGAAGTATTCTTAGAAATTCTATATAAATTTACTACCTGTCGCAAAACGCCGTTCAATTGCGAAATATTAAATTCCATTATTAAAAGAATGACTTCGCCTCTTAATTAACATGAAACAACCTCCTCCTTATTGAAACAAAAAAAATGCAATAATCCCACATGCTTGTACCACAAAAGGCAAACATCAAAGAACGTCCACCCCGCGACAATAGCAATAATTGCAACCCACCTGTGACGTCGATCGTCCTTCATGGCCTCGCACGGAGTTCAGCTTCAACCACTCCTTGATCCTCGCGTACTTAACGCGATGATTGTTCGTTAAACCCTTCTGATCGTCGAGAATGAGCTGGGGGAACGTCTTGGTCGCACCGGTGCGCCTTTCCTCTCCAACTAATTTCTCTACCTCCTTAATGAGCCTCTGAATGCTCGTCTTGTCGTTTCTCGTTTCGTCATCACTGTCCTTCTCGCGGTGAGAAGATGCGTCGGTTTCGTTTGAAGTCTCGTCGACACCCTCTGTAACGGACGTCTCTTTTACGGGCTTCATCTCGCTCGTTTTCGCGTTTCCCTCGTCGTTCTGCGACTGAGTATGATCCTCGCCGAAGTCTAGGCGCACCAGCACGTTCGTTTTCAGTTGTTCCGATGTAACGTCGTTAATTCGGGACGATGTGTACGTCCATTCTTCCTCGGACGAATCCTCCGCCACAATCGCCGCCTCTTCGTTCTGCTCCGAATCCGTGTCCAGGTGGCGGAAGTAGAAGGTCGCGCAATTCTTCGATTTTCTATTGGACCTAATGCGAAATGACACGGTTCAACGCTGTGAAATTCTGATTGACGTCCGTGTAATGCGGGAAATCGTTGAAAGTATTCGGTTTTTGTTTAGTCTTTCGAAGAAGAATTACTATAGATTGGTTGGCTCATGGATTTTTTTGCATCTTCTATAAAGTTGGAATGGAGTAAAAATAGAAGAGCATAAATAATTCCGAAGTAAAGGTGTTTTTTAAGTGTTTACCGAGAACACAATAGATGCTCCAGAGTCTCCATATAATAAATATTAATTTATCTTACCAAAAAAGGTATTCGTGTTTCTTTAAAGTCAAAGAGTTGCAAGCAATTATAAGTACTCTTAACAGAAATAATGTTTTTTTTCCCAATTTGATAATGAATTGATTTGAAGATTTTTGTATTGTTAAGACCGACAAGAAAATAGTATAACCCTTTGTACTCAAATGGTTCTATCAATATACTACTGAAACTTCCTCATAGAATTCTAAAATTTCTCTTACAGTGCCACGCTTATACACATAGTGTTCAGCTATTAATCGGTGTTTCCTAAGAATACAATAAATCTTAAATCGAAATGCTTTACCGTAATCATACAAAAAAGCTAATTCAAGTCTTTGCAGTTAACTAATTCCATTACAATGTCATTGAAAATTCCTCATCGAATTCTAAAATTTTCACTGCAGCATTACATCTTTAAACAAAATTTTTACAAATAATCCATCGATGTTTTCTAAGGCCATAGTAATACCAAATGCTTCACGAAAATGACCCGAAAAAGTTAGCACGCTCTTTCGATTTCGAATGGTGCCGTTGCAAAGCTATTGAAACTTGCTCGCAGAATTTTAAAAACACCTATACAAAATATATAATACAAAATCTTTACCAACTGCCGCACTATGAAAACTATAAAAGTTTGCCAAGCGTAAATAATTGAAATTACCAGTAAATAGCAACGAGGAACAGTGGCGCGTGAGTAAAAGGAAACATTGACACTAACTTTTTCCGGGCTACCCAGCATATTCGAGCACGTCGACCAATTTGCTCACGCCCGCCCACAAGATAAAAATCCGATAAGATCTGTTCTTACGTGTTAAAAGAAGCGACCTCCTCAGTCGTTCTGCGACGTTTCACTGGTTCGTTAGAAGCTAGATTGCCGTTCGACTGTTCGACGTTTCCGGGCTGGCCGTCGATCTGGTCGCAGCTCTCCACGATGGCCGTTGAATTTGTCATCGGTACGGTGTCGGGTATTGGTGGCATGTCGTCCTCTTCGTCTTCGCTTAACGCACCTTCCTCAATGTCGCCTTCTTCGCCCTGATCACCCAACGCACTCGCAATTCGATTAATTTCTTGGGAATTTTCCACTACCTCGGACTTTGCGTCCATCACACAGAGCTGACATAATTCATCCTGCAATCAGACGTTAACAAGTGTCGTTTTCTTTCAATATTTTACGGGAAGATACAAAAGGTATTTTTGAGAGAGGCATAATCATTTGAGGAAGGTACACGTATACTTTTTTTTGTGGTCGTAATATTAGGATTAAAAAATTGGCTACGCGTCATGGGATCGTTTTTATCGCGGAAGCTTACAATTTCGTGGTACGAGCACAGTTATTTTTAGATAAATGAACGAAGTGCTTTTGGAGTGTTCGGTATCGAAAGATCAGCAGAACCGCACGTTTATATGGCTTCACCGCTACTGAGAGCGACACGCGTGCGAGTTATCGCTATAATTTTCCACGATAAGATCTGTTAATTATCGATCGAGTCGCTAACCGACGTCCTAACACAGTTCGATTCATCAAAATATCGCGGTAGATGAGTGAAATATTCCTATCAATGCAGAACGGTCTTTCCAAGGAGCTAAGTGAAAAAATATTCAAATACAATTGAAACTAATTCAAATTCAAATTACTGCGCGGATCATGATTCAGTTTCCTAAAAAGAGGTGCATTATATAGAAATACCCCAAGTTAGAATGGCGGGGTGGAGTGGAATGAATCATGTTATGTGTTCATATCGCTGCATCAAAGTCAATGTAATAATTTTTAAAAAATAACACTTATGATTTCTATAACTATAAGTATAAAGGTAAATCTAGTGTCAAATTGAATTAAATGATTCATACACTGTGGATTTTTATGCATATTCGCATTTTTACAAGTATAATTAAAGAAGTGAGACTTCAATAAAGATTTCTTTCACCCCGTAAATGGTTTACTTTTGTTATTTTATACATTTCTGCATTCTATATTCGTTCTGCAACTTTTTGTAAACTCAAACTTTCCATAAATGCGTAAAAATCCGCTGTTTAGTGATTAAAATTAAATTGAACAAAGTGTTTCAGAGACTATTGTAAATTGAAATACAATTTATCATGATCGAACTTACTATTGTATGCGTTAATTTACCACTCAGTAAGCATTGGAACGCTGTATTATTTAAAAGATAGGGATAAAAACGATTAGAAATAAAGGAAATTGGGAGACAATCGAAATGTCAATTTACCCGACTGGACGTTAGAAAAATATTATTTATAAAAAATGTTTTAAGTTTCAAACGTATCTAAGCATAACAATACGTGTTCTAGAAATACTATTATATACGCGCGTGGCTGATTTACTTTATAAAGGCGGTAGCACGTCGGGGTTTATACGTGCTTGTTCCGCGGCAGATTTCTTTCCACTTAACACACTCAGTGTCGGCATGCGAACGCCATTCCAACCATTATTATTTGTTACTAGACAAAACGGATCCTTTACCGTGCTCTATAAAACGAACCGTGATGCAATCGTGAAAATTTCACGCTTCGAAGTGTTTCGCGTTACCCCGCCGGTCGAATATACAACACGCTTTCGTTCACCGATTGCATTCGCACTCGGCAAAACAGCAAAAACGCCTATCGATCGAGAAAAGCAAGAAACAAACTGACGCCATTAAGATTTCAGGTTATAGTTGTTTTCACTCCGCTGAGCCTCCTACGGTCACTATGGAAATAAACCGGGTAATTCATTATAATTCCGTTGCTCCCGATTCGTCCTTTTCTTAAGCAACAGTTTCGTTATTAAAACATATTAATATTACATAGTAAGAAGTTTATATCGGTTTTGATATCCGTTTACCAGCAGAGAATTCGTAGAAATGAACTGTTATCAAATAAGAAGTAAGTAGATGAAACATGAGGCATGCGAACTTGAAAAGTACCGAGACTGCAGATTTGTATGCATTTTTAGCGCAGTACAGGTAAGGAATGCGCATAGTATGCAACATATCAAAAATGAAATACATATTTTAACGTTTCGAGGCTAAACCAAGTTTGTACTCAAGTTGCATGTTTCGTTAAATTATATTTGCAAAAGTTTGAATTTGCATAAATATCCGCAGTTATCTAAATCTCAAATTCGATTAAAATATGATTTTCACACAATTTACAAGGAAGAAAAATTGTATTTTTATGATTGGAATAAATTAAATATAAATTATAAATACATCGTATTAAAAATTCTCCAAAAATAATTCGAAAATTTTTA
Organism: Eucera pruinosa; assembly: GCA_028830335.1. Classification (NCBI taxonomy): domain Eukaryota; kingdom Metazoa; phylum Arthropoda; class Insecta; order Hymenoptera; family Apidae; genus Eucera; species Eucera pruinosa. The sequence continues at coordinate 19,698,601 of JAMYCR010000003.1, read as the reverse complement.
ATCAAGGAACATATGGAGATGTCGCCAAAATATCGAATTGCGCTTAGGTTTATATTCTTCTTCCGGTTCTTTCGTATTCTTCAGATGGCAAAGAATTTTGGGGGTTTGAAAACGCTAATATTTTTGTATGAGACGCCGGTAAATGTTTAAGCATTAAACAAATTTTTACTTTAGTATCCAACGAATATTTTCAATGTCAGGATCCATTCGTTCAAATGGAAAAGAAAATGAGGAAAGATAGGATTGCCGCGATGAAATAGTAAAACATGGTAACATTCAATGTAAAGATGTTCAAACGGAAGAAAATAAATACACATTCGCGAAGAGAGTATTGATGCAGCGCAAGCACGTTTCCCGATGTCACGTACGCGTAATTACGCGTCGATTTCAATTTTTATTTTATTTCGCCCGGCGAATATTTCAGAAGGTAAAAGGCCCGCACTTTCTCCCGGCGAGTTCTTATTCCGCTCGAGCAGAGCAAGGCGCTTCGTGCAAGAAAGATTTTCGAACTTCCTCCATTGAAAAACGGTATAAAACAAAAAAAAGAAAAAAAGAAATAGATGTGGTAAAAAAAGATTTACCGTTCCTCGTTCGTGCACCATTCACGAATCTGTTCTCCGTATAATTTCTCGAAGTCCACCAAGTTTTTTAACACTAAAGAAGACAGTTTCGTGCCTTGCGAGATTCTGTGGATCGATCGGCTGAAGATCCAGTTACAAGAGCGGCACGGACTAATAAATCCTCGAGACTTCGACAGGTTTCGATTTGACTCGAGCCGTTAATTAATGTACTCGAAAACGAAAAACCTGATGTAGCTGTAAATCAATTTCTCCGGGCAACAAAGAGATGGAACGAAAGGAACGCCGTCGAAACACGTTCCACACTGTGCTCGCTATAGTGTGGCCAGGTGCAACAAAAAAACTCGTTACAATCCACATCACGAAAATGGAAAAGTATAAGCAACAATAAAGAGTATTCAACTTTTACAAAACAATTAAAAACATTATATATAAAATAATCACTTTAATGGAGCATCTACTAAAAAGGAGCCAAAATGATCACCTTATTATTCGAATATGCTTCTCTCGATATTTAATAAATAATAGTAGAGAATTCACAGATGAGTATTTAACAAACAATTTCTATTAATATAATTGCCATCTGTTTTCATCTACCGTTGACTACTTATAATAAATGCAACGCGAATATAGAAAACTGATGATTCCTATTAGAAAACTATGAGTTCACCATCTACGATTCACTCGGAAGAAACAATTAATTCGTCTTTAAGATCCAGAATGGACCTATAAATCAATTTCACCTACCAACATAGAGATACAACCGGAGGAACATTGTGGAACCGTGTGCGTTCCGCTCCACGCACCATAATCACGTTGTTGTTGTCGTAGCTCGTGAACGATAGATCATTCGCACTGGTAGCACGCGTGTGACGAATAACGTTACACCGTGTACGCTTGATGCACTCGTGATCGAGCTATCGACACTCCGGGGAACAACTTTGGTTCGTTTTTACACTAACTTTCCCCGGCAGAAATGAAAAACGCGCGAATAAATGTCGAATTACAGTGGAACTTCGTTTATTCCAACAACGGCGATTAAAATCGGAGAAGATAAAAATAATGAGAAACTTGGTAGATTGTAATTGAAAATGATCAAAATACTGAGAAACACAGGGGGTTAAAATTGAAAAATATCGAAACACTGTAGAACGCTGGGGGAGATTAAAATTGAGGAATATTAAAATAATGGGAGACGGAGTGGTTAAATTTGAAAACTATCAGAATACCGAAGAACACAGGGGGTTAAAATTGGGGAACGTTAAAACGCTGGATAATACTCGGAGTTGCAATTAGACAACATTGGCGAATATCAAAACACTGAGATAAAGCAAACGAATAATGTCGGAGAAAAATAAAAACTGCATCACTTACGTAATAAAACTTCACTGATTTCCATCTCTACTACCAACGATTTTCTCTTCGAATGACGAAGATTCACACTTGGCAATAAGAACTCTGTAGAGATTCCATGAATTGAGCATTGAATAAAGTTATGTTCCAAGAAATGCAGTTTGCATAAATGGAATTTAACCATATGAGGAAGACGCTTATCGAAATCAACGAGATGAATCGAAGTGCAGATTGTACGAAGTGCAAGAGTGCTGGAAACACAGCGATCACTTTTGTTCTTGGAACGAGACAATGGTCGCTAATAAGGATCAGGCTCATTTCCATATTCAGGTATCCGCTGAAGGGCCTGAGTCCCTTCTGTAGGAAGATTTCAGAGGCAAGTTGCATACTTTGAAACAATGAATTTTGAAATAATAAATGCTAGAAAGCGACTGAGAAAGATAATAATGGGATAGAAGTATGTAGCGAATTGTTCGTAGAAAACGAAACTTGATGGCTATGTTACAGTAGCAGCGAATTTAAGTTAATATGTTTTCCAACTGTGAGACGATTATGGTTAATTTTCGCGTACTCTCGTTTCGGTTACTTAAATTTGTCGGAACCTCTAAAACCGCAGAGTGTTCGAGTAAAAATTAGCATGAAAGTTATGTTTTCTCTTCTGAAAGTAAGTTAACCGTCTTCTCCGGAAAGAAAAATGTCCGATTTACATGTTAATTGAATGCTGACGATTTACGTGGAAGAAGAAAACACTAAAAATTTACGCGTATACGAATATTGTCTCGATTTTTTAAAACTTGATACCACTAAGAAAGTAGTCATAGAAATCGTGAGTAAGAAACGGTACGAATCGTGCTCCGGATTTCGTTTGACTTAATCATAAGCGACCATAACGCATGCACGAAGTATGCAGAACAGTTTCTTCGAGCTCGAAATGAAACAATGGGTAGCTAATAAGGATCAAGTTCACTTCCACAGTCAGGTGTCCATCCTCGAATAATTATTTTGCAACGTCTCCCAAACTGATTCAACATCGAAGCACCAAGTTATACTTTTAGTTCTCCAGCGATTGCAAAATTTGCTTCACTTCTAAATTCGAACTACAACTTCACAAGTACCCGTTAATTCTTCTTATACAGAATTTCACTTAACCAAATTCATTAGCACACTCAAGAAAAGATGGTACTTGCGATTTAACACAATATCCGATATTTAAATTTCACTTGAAATTCCACTCGAGGGGAACCACTGAGCATACTACTTCGCCCACAATAATCCAAGTCTTCCTCGAGTTCAAATGAAAAGCTAATCAACGAGAACTAGCCAGATCCACAACTAATCCATCTTCGTTAACGGAACCACGCAATAAACACGGCCACACGAGACACCATGGATCGTCAACCGAGAACAGTCACCGCGCGCTAATCAAGCGAGCTTCCTCCCGGCGACGCGTGCTCCATTGTTCCTCGGAAACAGTTTGGGAAACGTTGCCATACCGGTTTCTCGACTCCGCTACTCTATGTATTCACATCGTCAAATATTCGGCGCATCGTGCACGTATCCGTAATTTTACTGTAAAAAGAAACTGATCCGTAACCAAATATTTGCATACGCACCTCGAAATAGGATCCGTCGCTGATCGATCGATTCTCGGAAGACGCGTCGGTATCGGACAGGTCCGCTCTACTCGCTGGATCTTCGAAGTATCGCGATCTCGTGGCTCTGTGGCGTTTCGAACGCGTCGAACGAGCCGACTGACCCGGGGATTCCCTTCCAGAACCTCGCGAGTGTCTGCGGCTGAGTCGAGGCTGCTTCGTGACTGGCTCCTCGTCGCTGTCGCTACTGCAGCGGTAAGGCACCAAGTTCTGAAACACCAAACACACACGGTCGAATCGGTTCGTCTGACAATTTCGTTCACCGCCACGCCTGTTCTTGGACGAGTATCCGATGGTATCGAGAACAAGAAACGAGAGTAAATCGGGCTACCGCGATGCACACGTGTGTTTATGGTCCCTTTGTCCTTTGGAGTTTGAGTTAGAGTCGAAGATGAAGATGAAGATGGAGACTTTGACAAAGAGTCAGAGAATTCAACCCTTTGTCTTGGGATTCGTTCGATGGTTACATTTTGTTGAAATTTAATCCTTTCGCGGTGGTGATTTAATAGTAAAGATGTTCTCGATGCATAAACGAGGATAACTTTTATCAGTATGGAAATAACAGATGCTAGGAAAAGTCTACCAAGGTTTTTTGATAGAGATAAATTTAAATTGAACTTCTTGTAGTATTTTGCAACAGCAATGGTGATATCCTTAAAAGGATAATCATTTTTCGTTTCATTAGATAAAACTGTGTTTAAAGAAAGTTCAGATTATTTAACTTTTGCGCTATAAATTTGCACAAATCTTTTTCACAGCCTGATACTATGAATATAGATATTTATATATTTTATAAATTAGTGATTAATTATTAGACTGCGAGATCTTTATGGAAATTCGTATTTTTCTTAACAAAATTGACGAAGTGAATTGTAGACTGAAGGCTGTTTTACGCGAAAAATACAATAATTTGTTTTTTACTTTTCACATTTTGTATATTTTTGCATATTTCAATATATATATATAAAATTTCCCATGAATGCATAAAAATCTATAGTATATTAATTATATTTCAGTACACAGACGGAAATAAGAATACACGCAGCACTGTACACAAAATATACATACAATTTCAGCCAATAATTTTCTTATTCTTAAGAACGCATATATGTATGTGTCCCTGGCAACGAAAGGGTTAATTACATGCAATTAAATATTGTGTGAAACGAAAAACAGTACGAAATGTTGCAAGCGACGTGACAGTTGCTCAATGCAAACAATATACATTAAATTTGCTTCATACAAATGATTGCTTACCTAGCAAAAATAAACCTCGTTTTAAACAATACACGTTCAGGGTAAACTTTAGTTTGTAATTAAACTTTAATTGAAGCACAAATGACATTTGTTGGGTCGACAGTACTTTATACCGCAAGTATAACTCAAGAATATATGGTAAAAAGTTAATTACGATAGAATAGGTTTGCAGCTAAGGTATTTCTAAGGGGATTAGATTTCTATAAAAATTAGAGCTTTCAATATTTTTAAGACTAGTAATTGATTGGAATAGTTGCGAAAGTGACAATTTCTCTCGGAGGAGTTACGTTTCTTGAGAAAATTAGAACCTAGGAGAATACTTCTGCATTTAGTGATAAATTAACTTTATCGTAGTATTTGACTTTACTTTATATTCATATTAAATAAACAAAATATAACAAGATTTTTAAATTAAATTACTCAGAAAATTAATTGATACTAGTTTCATTGTAAAATGATAGTTTTATGCAAGAGAATGATAAAATTTCATATTGGAACATAGGCCCTTGTACTAATTAAGAGTGGAAAATGTAACGAAAGTACGTAAAAGATAAGTACGAAAAAAATTAATTCTATAGGAGTCAATTGACGTAACATCAGAGTTAATATATTCCGCGATAAATAATAATTGTTCCTTTGGAGCGTTGATAAAAATGGTGTACCCTATTCAAAATTATTCGCTTTGTGGTGCCACAGTATTTACCTTGAATACACCGAAACCTCGAGTTCAAAAGAAGGAGAATAATCTAGAGTAACAATACATTCGTTTCAGCAACAGTGATTTCTTGCCGAGAAATATCGGTCTGACGCGTCCATGAAACGGAACTATGGCAGCAAGAAACTGGGCGCGGCAAAAATTAGTCGAAGAACATGTATCCAGAAAGCGAGGAACAATTTTTCAACAGCCTTATTCTTATTCTCGAATCAACTAATTTTACTCTGGCGCCGATCCAACTCGAGTTTTCTGTGAATTCGTATAAAACATCGTTTCCCTTTTCTATCTTCTCCAAAAATTCAACCTTCGAATTTCGCTCGTGGCAATGGAAATTGCCGCTAGAGACACGTGCTACACTTCAACATCATTAAAGAAAGAAAAAAAGGAGGAACCAAGAAGTACATAAAGAATGAAATCTGTTATAATATGAAATAATTTAAGTACTAGAATGCCATAAAATATTATGGTAATCCCGTAAGTAATATATTGTTACAGATACAATTAAGCAATTGAAACCTAAATGTGAAGGTGATTATGAAAGTGGTGTAAGTCGAGAATTTACAATAGCTCAATTTAAAACTTATTTCATGTTAAATTGATTTATGTCACAAGAATCACTCTTTAATTTTTGCAACCTACAACTCTGCTGATATTTTTTTCCAGTTTCTTCTAAGCAATCGTTCACTCATTCTGTTATTCATTTTTCTATTTCCCCTTTATAGTACCATTTATAATTTAAGGAAAAAAAAACGCATTACTTATGGAAGATCCTAATATTTGCAACAATATTCCATGAATTTTCCGCGATATTAACTGCGTCCTATCGCAAAGAATTTCTAGAAATTCCTCTACCAATATTAAACTAAAACGAAAGTGAAAATCATGAATCATAATCCATAGTCAGCTTCGATTTTCTACGCAAGAGTAAAAAGACAGCGAAATAATTGCGAGTGCGCGAAACCAGTTTAATTACAATCCGTACCATTTGAATCACATCGAAATCGACAATTATCTCGGTTGTTGAAGACGTTCACCAGCGAACGTTAAGCCGCTGATACCTTGGCCAAGCGACATACAACGTGACTAACGAAAGACGTTCGATGGACGCGACTGATACAGTATAAAGAACGCGTGTGTACCAACGAATAAATGCAAGATTAATGGCCGATTTCACCGTGCTTCGACTAAATTTAGAAACCAGTGATTTATACGATTAAATGGACGTAAGCCCCGAGAACCGAGATACAATTGTCGTATCAATTAAACGGACGCGTTAATCGTACGCAAGCTTTTACATATTGATTTCCTGTTCCGTGTACATATCTTGGCTCGCTTAATAGCAATTAACCGAAGGAAGTTTAAAGGACCATTCCTTGGACACTTAAACATCGTTTCAGATCGTGAAAGCTGCAATTTATTATCAGAACAGTGATAAATCAAAATTTATTCGAAGACCAGACATTACAATAAAATAATGTATGCATACACGTGTACGTTTGCGTAGAAGTTTTTTGCAATATTTGCGTGTTTCACGAATGCAAGGAAAAGTGCATCGTTAAATTCGTTTTGCTTTTTGACCATAAAAATTCTCGTATTTTAATGCGTCTGTAAAGGTAGAAACTAGGTAATCGGCTGCATATGATTGATAAGAGGCAGAAATAATTCCATGCGCTCGATAAAATCACGTCTGTGTTATGCTTTCAACATGATTAATGATAAATCCACTTAAATAGAACGCTATTACCTAATATTTCTTATGCTCCAATTAAAAAATTAAGATATTCTAACTGAAATTTTAAAATGTGACGCGATAACTTCGCTTGCAACAAATGTTTGTAATACACCCCTTTCAACTATCAAAATAAACATTTCTATTGAACGTTTCGAAGCGATAGAGCAGATTTGAGGATTTTCACGCGTTTGATACCGAATGTTTTAAACTACTCTTGCGTAGATCACTGCGGCAACGTTTAGCTTCGCAGAAATGATAGCGTTTCACGAGTTGATCCTTTTAAGGGGTTAATTTAATTGCTGGTCAAAGCTGGGTGAAAGGCGTAACAGAGAAATATCCCGATAATAATCGTTACATCTTGCGCTTCTAAACGATGCTTACGAAAGACTACGCATTTTTCAACTAATTTATCAACTTTCTACGTAAATAAATTACCTTGGACAGAGGAAACATTTACTGTGCTTCAATACCGACTTCTTGCGCTGCATTTAAATTTCATCTTTATTACAATTCAAAGCAGCTATTATAACAACAAAATAATGGTTGAATTAAGTGTTAAATGAAGGTGACTGCAATTTAAAAAGATTTCTAATGTTAATAGCTCGTTAGATATCATACCTCTTAACAGATAAACTTCGTTTCTAGCAAATCTAATCTCTAGAAAGAACATTTACGTAAAATAATCAGAATTTTTTTCGAATTTCTTTTTTTCTTCGATTGGATGAAGTCTCGGCAAACTATGAGATATTGTTTTTCAAGGTTTCTATACTATTCCTTATCTCGAACTAATAAATATATATAGTAAATACGGTAAGTGGAAGGAAAATATAAAATAGAAAAGACTGAACCAGAAAATGAAAAAAATACAATAAGAAAACTTCAACTTAATACGTAGCAACCATTTTTCTCCTCTGTAAAATCTCTTTACAACGAAGCGAATTAATGAAAAAAGACTCACCTAGTGTACGTGTCGCTAAATTTTGAATAAAGCTCGTAGGGTGTTCGCCTTCGATTCTTTCGATTAAAAAATAACCTAACCAAGACGAAATGTCGATAGCGAAAGGATAACTTGTACACTTACGAAGTTTTCCACGGATACTAACTATTAATAGAACAAAACACGAACAGAAAAGTAAATTCGCAACTATCAGTTGCCCCCCACTATGTGAGAATTTCGCGGAACAGTTAACTGGAAGAACTCACTTCACGTCACTCGGAACCTACTAGAAACCACAATAAAAAAAATTCCGCAACCAACAGAAAAAAAGAAACAAGGGTCTACAGAAGAGAAAGCCAGGAATACACACGTCTTAGTCGTACAATTCCGTAACAAAGGCCGCGAAAAGCCGCAACCGTTAATCAACGACCACCGCAACTCGTCAGCTTTTCGGCAACCAGCAATTCCACTCGAATCCTAGTGACCCCCTTCGAAACGTTACATTACCTCTACTCTTATCCTGTTTTCAAAAACCAATGCACGATTAAAAAAATAAACAGAAGAAATCACGCTCAAAAAAAAAAAAATATACTATAAATCTCCTAGTTTGTTATTAATACACGTGTGAAAATTAATTTACCAAACTCAAACGACTTGGAATTTCACTCGAACTGCGATGAATCCTATCGGGTTAGAAGAATTTACATTAAAAAATATCACGATGAACCATCTAGCTACCTAATAATGCACGCGCGAAAATTAATTTACTAAACTCAATCGACTTGGAATTTCACTCGAACCGCGGTGAATCCTATCGGATTAGAAGAATTGAGATTAAAAAATATCACGATGAACCATCTAGCTACCTAATAATACACGTGTGAAAATTAATTTACCAAACTCAATCAAGCTACAATTTCACTTCAACCCTTAGCGAACTCTGTCGAATTAGAAGAACTGATATTAAAAAAATATCACAAATTTACGTACCACGACGAACCTTCTAATTCCCTAATAATACATGTCCGAAAATCAGTTTACCAGATTTAATCAACTCGCAATTTCACTCGAGCTACGGCGAACCCCACCATAACCCTTATCTTATCCTCAGTAACAGTCTAATAAAAATTCAAATGCAGTATTTAGAAACAATTATGCAAATCTGCCACCGATACTGAACGTTTCAAAAGATCTTTGCAATCGGTAGACACCGTACTGAAAATCAACTGGATAATAATCCACGCACTTACGCAATTCTCTCGCCTTCGTGTTTCTCAGAATCATTCGCAACCGACAATCCGGCTGCGCCCGTAAATACGTAATAAAGTTCAGCGGGATCAGCGGGCCAGAACGGCCGATTCGAAGGTGTTGTTCGCGGGGAAAAGTAAATCACTCACTCTCATGTCTGCTGGTCACGTTTTTGCATTAGGCGATGGGGGCTAAAGTGGTTAGCAGAAGGCCTTTGATCACGAGAATCGATTCGCCAAACCACCGGTATTCCAGTTCCCTGAGGACCACCTTACTGTCGCGTGTTTGGAAGTCGACTGACACCAATGTCGAACCGATGGCCGATGGTAGCCTCGGCGACCTGTTGATATGGGCTACCTGAACATGTTTCGAGGCCGGATTACCTGACTGTAACTCGGACGTAACAAAAGACTCTGGTTCGACAGGTACGACCTGCAGGATCAAACGAGCAACGCGAGGAACTAAGTGGGAGACTTGAAGGAGATTCCAGAATTTTACTTCGTAGAAATGGTGATTTTCCGGGATCCGAGGGATGATCGGAAAGAGGCAATTAGGGTTGAGAATGTATACTGCTTATAGGCGAGGGTACGTAGTGGTACGAAGTGTGGCAGTAGAAAAAGTATAACAATGCATGCATAGGTACGTGGAAGTATTAAATTTGAAAAGCAACTTTACGTTTTCAAGGGCGCAAATATTCGCCGATAAAATGTTTTGCCGCGTGCTTGAATTGTTCGTTTGAATTAACGATGCTTCATTGTGAACGAATCTTTTTTTAATCTTTGTGATTTATAATCTCTTTTGCTGGAATATTAACATTTAAAAGTATTAGGTGTACCGATGAATAATCCGCTTCTTTTGTTTAATTCAACGTTTATTGTCAATAAAATTCGATACTTCATCTTAGTAATACTTCCTACAATATATTTCTTCCTAGTGTATCCCCTTTTTTTCATTCGTGTGTAAATTATAATTCATCGAATTAGTACATATTACTTTATAAATGAAGCCTTTTATATATTCTATAAAATATTCCATACTTCGAGTTTCATGTTAACAGTACTAAGCTTCCAAAAATAAAGAAAAATATCAGCAAAATTCGTGATACGTTTCGATTTACGCGTATTCATTGCGGTCCCTTTCTCGCATATCCCGTTATTTCTATGGAAGTTTCGGTTACTACGTTTATAGATCTCCACCACAGGAATACTATTCATGACAGGTTCGCCTTTTGCCCGCTTTAGGTGTTTAAAGGGAGGTTTCCTTAGAAAGGTTGAGGGTGATGACCCGAAATGCTGGGATAAAAGGGACAGCGGACGATGATGTGGAGAACAATTGGGGGTTTACGCAGTTAGGTAGAATAAGATCTCAGTTTTGGGGACAAGCGGATATTGTATACTTGATGCTACGTTATTCAGTCGACTAATTGCTTTAACTTGTACAGAAAGCATACTAAAGAGTTTAAGAAACAGACTAAAGGCATTGTGCTGCATAGCTGGCTCTTTAATTATTCGAACGGTGTAAGAGATATTTTGAAGACCCATTCAAGTTCGACTATTAAAAGGAAGAGCGCAATTTAATCGTAGATTAAAACCATTCAACGAAATATGATTTATACTGTTCTAAAAAATATTAATTTCTCAACTCGGCGTAACTAATTTATACTAAAATACTACTTATAATTTCTCTACGACATAGTAGTATTTATGGTAGGGCACATAATATCTTATACTACACTTAATTATGTAAATTATATTAGTATTGATTATAAAATTAATTGTACGATTAATATGTGTACTTATATTGCTTTTATATTAATAGAAGCTGTGCAAATTTGTACATCAGGAACGCTCTTTACTTTGATAAGGTAATTAGTAAGGAATCGAATTAAAATAAAAATTCTGCTCATATTTGTTACATCACTTTAGAAACAAACACTTTAATCTTTCGTATTACTTCATCCCTATCTCGTACACTTAACCGAATTGTCTGCCAATTGTTTTTTCAACTGTATTTGAATTTTAACCCGACTCGTCCTGTGATCCTATATAATTAAAAATATAGAAATTAACATCGCATTCCCATAATCGGCAATAAACAGTTCCCTCTGCCTTAAATAATTATTTCTTGGTTCCATACAACCAGACAAACTTTCATAGAGACGTATAGGGGCTACAAAAGATATCTGTACATACTTACATTTTTTTATGCCTACCACTTTCTATCTCGGTAAATGTGCTCCTTACATTATTGGAAAAGTAAAGAAACGCAACGCATTATCCTTAAATTATGAATTTGTTGCAATGAAATTTGGTCACTTTTGACGCCTAAACTAAAGAATAATATGAGTCTTAAGGGATTAATCGGGTTCTACATTTCATTTCTGTGACACCGCACTTTCACCAAACTTATTAACACCTAAATATCAAAATAAATATAACCGTGTACAAATACTTTTTGTAGGCACTGTATAGATAATGTTGCAAGAGATTGAGCAACTACGGTTATATATTATATCAAGGAAAAAATGTACACGATATAATTTAATCTTTATCAAGAAGTGGAGGTTTCTCCGCCTACGCAAAACGTTCATTCAAAGAACCGAGTCACAAATGTTTCGCAAAGTTTCGTCCCGCGGAGTGCGACGCGTCATTGCTTGAATAAACTTCCGTCGAATAGCCGCGGCAGTCCGGCCATGAACTACACCTTGCTCATCGCTATTTAGAACTCCCACTTTCGCCTTTTCAAGCGAGCGTTTCCCCTCGAAAGGGATATGGCATCGTGTCAAAAGATCAATCAACGAAGATAAACATTGACTAGTTCGACCACTTTACGCGTAGGCGAAAATGTCATCGTGAAAAATGGCCATTTTCCTTTAGAAAATGTTCTAAAGTCTCTTTTCCGGTAATACTTTTCTACTAAGGACTGAATCTAAAAATGCAGTACTTATAACGATTATGAATCAAACATTACAGAAGAAGATTAATTGTATCTTAATAGTTTTTCTACAAGAATTATTTGATTTTTATTGTTCATAAAATGGAACATGAAACAGCTTATAACTGAGAGGTAGCCTGTAAGTACTTTATATTAAGAAAAATCTCTGAATGGTGGAATTTATGAGAGGTTGAACCAGAAATGGAAGATATTGGAAAGTTATTAAGGTAAATGAGTAAAAACAGAAACGAACATATCAACTTCTAATACTAATAATTAATTCGAATCTTATTTCAACCTAGTTTGCTTTAATTAAAAAGGCTGACCCCGTTTAAGCGCCCAAGTACCTATAATCCAATCGATTTTTGCTTGATTTGGTAGGAAATAAACGGTAATAGTTTGAGAAACACGACTTTTTCGCCGTGAACGATGTTCTACTATCTCGATTCGCTTCTCTCCGCTATTTATAGGTGCCATAAAAGTAAAGGACAGAAAATAAACGTAGTGAGAACGAGACACGCGAAACGATATCGTTACATACGGACAAACTCGACCTATCGTTAATCGAAATGTGTTAGAATTCTCTTTATTTCAAACTGGAGGGGAGTTGCCTAAATTATACTTCATCGAAATACTTTTTCATCGCCTTCTGAATCTAGTAGCTGCTGACAAATACGCGAAATAAATGGCAAATGAAGAGCACGAGGAAAGATTTATAAATTGTACCTTTGTTCGCACGTGTTACAATCATTTTAAAGAAATAACTTGGATTGATTCGGGTTTCGATCGATTTATATGTATGCATAATAATTTATATATACACATTATATTCTTATAAAGATTGACTTGTTATAATATATTTTACATTTATTATATGTACACGTAACAATTATCACAAAGATTAAATCGATGTTTTGTTAAAACAAATCATTAGACCGCGGATTATTATGCATTTATGGGGGATTCAGTTATGGTAAAATGTGCAGGAAGCACATAATATGCAAAATTATATAAAATATTCAAAGCAAAGCGCACGTTATTATATTCGAAGGGCGAAGCCAATCTGCATTTAAGTTCCGTTCCACTGGCCGCCTTTTTAGAAATATGAATCTGGATAAAAATCGCAGTCTAGTAATCATGTTTCATATATCGTATTACTTCATTCTCTTAATTCGTACCGTTGCGATTACGTACTGTAAATATAAAGAATCAAAATTTATGTCGGACTGTTACACATTAGAAAAATTGAAGGTGCTAAGTATTGATAAAATAATTCCTCCCCTATGTGATGGTTAAGATGCATTAATCCATTTGCATCCGCAAGCGAAATAATCCGCGTACGATAACTGATATTGATACTACTGATGTTTGTAATGTATCACCGTGTATCGATCATTTTAAAGATACTCATACTGATCAATAAAAGGTATAATATCTGCTCCGAATTTCGTTACAGTATTTCGATTATTACACGTATTTTCCAAGTAAAACCGAAAGTCTTTGAGTTATAAATGATGATCACGTATTTTGTTGCTACGATGCAAATGGGTTAAGTGTATTGAAAAAGGATAATCCTAGAAAGTTTTACAATGCATGGACTGTGGCCATTATGAAGAATCTACGGCATAGTTCGGTTGATATATACACTATCAGCCAAAAGTATAAAATCATTACGCATTCCGCAGAACGTAAGAGTTGAAAAAAGGGAGGATTTACTTGCTACCTTACAAAATTCTTCACTCAGGAATCTACAAAAATAGAGGAAATTACTACGAATATTATTTAGAATATTAATTTTGATTTTATAAAAGAATTATTGAGTGGTTACGTATAGGTATTTCACCGAAAGTGACTGCAAACTTTTGGCTACTAGTGTACTTTATACCTGGGACGTATTTGTTCTTAGCAAGTCGGAAAGTTTACAGGTATATACGTGGCCCATTGTCGTATAAAATAAGGTCGACTTTCAGTCTTTTAACCCATCGATGACCACCGAGTAAAAGTTGGAAAAGTTTTCTTGTCCCTTTCCTTTGTACAAGTCATTGAACTTTATGTGAAAATACAAGAGAAAGTGTCCCTTAAAAGAATAGCAGAGTATATGATCGCAGTACTTTACTTTGAAAGAACTTCCGTTGAAGAAATTCCTTTGTAGCGATAGTACATAGATATTGTAATAATATTCTCGGTTCGAAATTACAAATACAAAGTTTCGATTTCTGAAGGAAAATTAGTGGGGATAATAGGAAGTAATTGAAAAAAAAAAAAATGAACATTTTGGTTTAAAACGAGCAATTGAGTAGCATGAAATAGATAAAAGAAAAATTCGTAGCCACGAAAGAGATGGTTAAAAAGAGGATTATAAATGAAAAGTGTAAAAGAAAACTATTCTGAACAAAAAATATCCCATAAAATTACCTTAAAAACAAACACTGGCCATAAAAAATACATTAAAACAAAATTATCCCGCAAGGAAATTATACATCAAAAGTATTATCATGACTACAACAGGTTTTAAACACAAATATAAAGTACAGCGTCTTTCAGATTAAACAACAATTTCTTATAATATACGTGTAGTAGCCATTAATTATCTGCGCTACACCACTATTACAAGTTCATAATCGGTCATAAACAATGTTAAACCATGAAGATAATTATCTGTTCTTGCGATAGCAAAGTACCTGCATGAAAAACGGAAAGGGAAAAAGGGGGAACCCGAAGAAGTTAATCCAAAAATACGAGACACGGCTGGAAGATGCGTAAATGCGATGCAAAATACGCGCATCACGCTTGAAACGGAGCCAGAACTCGAATATCCTCGTGTAGACAAACGTTTATATAACGTAAAGAAAAAGAGCCTATTGAACATTATAGCGCATAAGCGGTAATACAGAAACGACTGTAGTAGCAATCGTTAGACTTACAAATAAGTAACCACGCGAGGCTTAAACGCTGCAATTTAATATCCCCGTATTTCCCTTGGAGAGGTTAAATATATGCGGACACACACCAGTAGATATGCTCCATTATGCGTCCCTTGCATAGACTTTCCATTCGACTCGAGAGAAACCAAAAGGCCATGGTAAGAAAAATTCGAAATTTCATTCACAAGTATTCTTGATAAACTTTATTGCACTGTTCTCTTCGTATTTTGTAATTTTCCCAGATAACAGATACATTGACTATTTGTGTCGGTGATTATGAAAGTGGTGTGTAAGGTAAAAAGGAAAAGAGGAAAAATGCTTCCATACTTTTTTTGTTATAAACTGATTTAACAGGAAACATGTGATATGTTCGATTTTGTTTTAATTTTTGATTTGCATCATCTTCAAAAGATAGGGAAATCGATAAAATAAATATATTGCCTTTTTTTAAAATTCCTTCTAAAATTTAAATTCGAGTAAACAATTGTAGAATGTATTATTACCAGCGTTGTTTTTATTTAACGACATATAAAATGCATGGAATAATACAGCTTTGGAATAATCGTTATTATTTTTATAAATTGTTTATCATTCCATGTCAAATAACATTTTTTCTCATTTCGTGATGTTAAGCCCAATTGATAAGGGAATTTATTTTAAATGTAAAAACTTAAGCTTGAACTGAAAATGAAAATAACATTTGAGGTCATCGTGCTTGAAAATTTGTTTGAGTAAAGCTAATACTGGACTTTAGTGCTAAACAATTTTTTAATACGTAATGGGCAAGAAGATCGAGTTGAATACAATTTTGCTCACATCTTAGGCATAGATATGCGAGTAAATGAATACCAATTTAACGAAATTAAACTTGTTTTACGCGTCTATCGCTTCCTTTAGATTTAATTTGCAGGAAATTGCCAGTGTAACTCCATTATTGATACAGTTATAATCATAAAGTTAATTGTTTAATTAAAACTGTACACTACCATGAGCTAAAGCGTTTTACTGTTTTATTCGTTTCATGCTGCAAGTAACTAATTTGGATCTTAATAATTCCGCAACGTTGGATTCTAGCAAAGTCCTTAAACGGATTTTATGAATTGAAATCGAGTATCTAATTAATTTGATCTAATTAGGATACTTTTAAGAACCAGGAAACCCCAGTGCTACAACTAGTCCTGATTAAAAAAAAATAAACATTTTTTGTCAAATTATAAATTACTAATAATCTGACAACCAAATATATGCATATAAAATGACTGAAAAAAATATTCGCATACTGGAACTCTTAACTTCTATTATAAAAAAAAATGTCGTTTCGATAGCACTACCTAGTTAAAACCTGTTTAACAGCAATACATAAGAATCTTGCTTGCAATTAAAATGTATTCAACAAATGTACCAAGGATTTAATATAACGTCAGTAGAAATCAGAAGTCCTCGATATCGGAATACTTTCTTTTTTCATTCACTACATACGAAACATTTATAAATCATGTTGATTTATATAAATCTTATTACCATTATCGTTTACTTCAATAC
This sequence comes from Eucera pruinosa, assembly GCA_028830335.1. Classification (NCBI taxonomy): domain Eukaryota; kingdom Metazoa; phylum Arthropoda; class Insecta; order Hymenoptera; family Apidae; genus Eucera; species Eucera pruinosa. The sequence goes on along the minus strand of JAMYCR010000003.1, from coordinate 19,681,729 downwards.
GGAACACATTCTCAGACAGAAACGCAGTGTTATACATTTTATTTCGCCGAAATAAATGAAAATCTAAATGTTACGAGTACAAAGATGCGCGTCGTTAATTTCTTTATAGAATAACGTAAAGAAGAGTCGTGCGTTATTACTAAATAACAAATATTTACAGTCGCGTATAAAACCATTAATTAATTAGGGCAAGCCTGATCGAAGGAAGACTTATCGAGTACCCCATACGCTTTCCATGTAAAATGACACAGCGGGAAAAAAAGATCACTTGCATTCGATCGAAACGATCTGCTACGATCTGTTTCGCACGCTTTCTTCTTCGATCGATCGAACCGTACGGGTTACGCGGTCGATGTCACGTTAAATAAACACACGTCTAGGGAATTTACGGTGTCCTGTAAATTACTAGATCAACCAGCGTGCAAATCATTCGCGAACACGAAAACACGTTCATTCAAATCGACCGGTCGGGGGTTGAGTTATCGCAGTCTGGCCCGGTTCCCTGGGAATATCAGAACTGGTCACGCGACAAGCAATCAAAAGCGTATGCAAAACGAGAAACGAGGAACGAAACCCGGTCCCGCGTGTCATGGGATTACGATCTGTTCACGGTGAACACGTGCGGCTACCACTTTCACGGAACAAAGTCAAACTTTCGCGAATTGTTAACGTAACTCGAACAAATAAACAAGATAAACAGTGCAGGCAACAAAAATGGGATATTATCGAAATTAGTCAACAATTTGTAGACGAAGACCATAGAAATCAAGATTTTTGATGAATCGTAATATACATTTTTCGCCAGCCTACTGGAATGATAAAAGTGTCAATAATATTTATACGTCTCGCAGCAAATTAAATTAGAAGAATTTAGGTTTAAAAAGAAACTTTTTCTCTACGTTGACCGTTATTTGATTTCTCTTTGGCTTCAATGAACGATTGAGGTAGGGACGATAGAGGAAAGTTTACCGAATGAAATAAGCCCAAATTTTGTTTGCTTTAGATGATTGCAACGAACGCAATCGTGTCAACCATCGAGAAGGAATTTTTGAAAGTAATCGCACATTAGCTTTGTAAATATTTGTTAATGTTTAATGTAACGTCGTGAAAATATTAGTAAATTGTTAACAAACCAATGTACGAAACAAAAATTATGTAAACCTTTCCGTATGGAAGAGAAAAATCCGTGAAAACAGTACATTTTTCGGATACTTTTCCCAACTAATTTTCCATACGTGACGACAATTGTCTTATAGTAAAAACGACAATTTGTAGCAACTCCGTGCACAAACACCGATTAATAAATATATTCTAATCATCGATTTTGATACCAGTTTGACGTATGGTCCAAGTGCTTTATTACTTCCTTTCTTCCCAAAGACGAAATATACCTTGAAGAAAAGTAAATATTTTTGCGAAATTATGGGGAACGTGATGTTAGGCACATTGTCGAGGCTCAAGGCTGCAAAGCTGCGTGTTTTCAAAGTCATATTTTAGAATGAATTCGATATTTCGAATGGCGGTGAGTCACCAAGTTCCGCGATGAAATCGTGACGGTACTATGTCTGAAAAGATGCCAAGCAGGCAAGAGAACACAGAATGCTGGCTGAAAGAGTTATGTTCCAGGAAACGTGATCTTTCCGCAATCCGAAATATTTCATTTCACTTTTACTAATTCTCTGCCGACTTTAAATATTACTTATTACTTCAGTCATCGGGTTTCATTAAAAACGATAGTGAATCGCAAATTTCTCACAACCACGCAAGCAATTACTCAAAGAAAACTTATGGCTCCACTTCCACCTTCCACCTTCTAACCAATTCACTTTCCTTAATGTTTCTTAAAGACTTTCATGTCGAGGCGAGGTGAGAAATTGGAAGAGTGGAAAAATTACACCGAATAATTAAATTACAGATAAGTAGACATTTCCCCCCCCCCCCCCCCCCTACAACCACAATTTTGTTTGGTCGAGTGAAATGAATTGTAATCGATTAAAGTTTCTTTATATCAATGTAGATGCTAGGGTATAATAATTGTTCTAAGCGAATCATTTATTATTGGCATAAGAGTACGCTTTCTACAATAATTACAAAATAAAATATAATTAAAAAATGTAGATACAGAGGCTGTCATCATTTTCCGGCCAAAGTATAAGTTTATTATACGAATAAGATGAAGAATACCTGATACAAATATATTGTTTTATTGTAGCTTATAAATAATCATCTTACTAAGTTGCTTGCGAAGTAAATTTTATTAATGCGTAATTTAAATTGAAACGCGATTACAGCCCGATAGCCACTGTATATGGGCATGCACCTTGCAAGTTACATGATGTTATAGAGAGTTAATAAAAACAAGTGGAAGTGGAAAAATGATATGATACTGTCAAATTGGAGAAAAATAATCACTGCATCTCTTTCTTACTCTTTTAATAAAACAAATAGAAATGGATAAATTATATAAGATTATTAAATCGTCGACAAATAATCATTGTACTTTTTCTTTGTTTTTTAATCATTTAATAGGTAATATAGATATAATAAATAAAATAATGCTACGTATAATAAATATAATGGTTTAGAATTATCCCTTTACTGAATCGGATTCTTTAAGCGCATTGCCAACATAATTTCCGTTTATCCTGTCTATTGTACTGTAACAATAGTAATTTTACCTGGTACCTAACCGTAGTTTGAGCAATGGTTCGTAAAATATATTTCTCTGCAGACGAAAGACATTATCTTTGATATCTATTATGGTTTATCGACGATGCACGAAACTTTTCGAAAAGTTTATTGACGACGAAGTTGATCGCAACGCGAATCTACGCATCGCCGTTGCAAACAGCGCAACATCCTTTATTTTGCAAATTACGAATACTAAACAAATTCAAAGTAATAACAGATAATCTGGTGATATCAAGTTGTATTATTATACGTAGCTAGAATTCGTAATTAATGCGAAATTTTGACGAGTGACTATAGTCACCCTTAATTTCTAGACATATATTGCGATTAACGTCATTAATTTCAATTTATAACGGGTTAATTTCAGCTCAATTGACCCACTTTATTAAAATTTTTCGATTACTTCCTCATTATTACACCTGTTACGCTATTTTGTTACTTGTACACCTACTTTGCTTTTACTGTGCTCGCCTATATGTTTCGTTGTTATATAAATGGATTTTTATCCGTGAGTAAAATAAAATAAAATAAAATTAATGTTAAAGCCATTATGAATATACATTGCATTATGGATCGCATCGAAATGAAACGAGGGGCATATCTCATCAACTTCTAACGAAGTGATTCCTCACTCGGATTTATCTCATACTAGATAATTTGTTGCTGCTTGTAATAAATAAAATGCGATGCATTATTCAAATTCGTAATTTTATAAACACGACTAAAGGAACGGAACAGAAGAAGAAATTTCTTTCACCCTCCTAAGTATTTTAAAATGCACTTTACACTGCGTATTTAGTATATATTCGCGTATTCTGTGGATTTTTATCCCTTTTTGCGCGTCGAACTTTCCCATAAATGCATAAAAATCTGCAGTGTAATAATAATAAAAAAATCGTACAACTTTGTGTCGGCAAATGGCACACACAAAGCATCTCTGCAGAGAAACTACCTGTAAACTATTCCACTTTCAGGTGTACCGCGCATCATCACGCGAGCAGGTAAGTATTTTCAGGTAATTTCCCATTTGACCCTTGGCAGGAACAAAATTCATAACCTGGTAAAATAGAAAGAAAAAGCAGCTCCGTCGTGCCGTGCGTGAAAATCGGTTCTATTAGAACCCTATTAACGGTTTATTGGATAATGTGATTACCTCCCAGCACAAGCACCTATTAACACACTAAACATAGCCAATTACCTAACGATTAAAGCTAGACTGTTTATCCGAACGATTGGATGCGTTCAAATCACGTTTCTCCACTCTTACGCGCAACTCACTATGTTAAGCACGCTACAGGTAACATGCTACAAGCTTCGCGTTCATCAATGAAAACAGAGACTGATGTCACGTTTCACTCCGAGGCAGACGAAAGTAAAAATCCTTGGCAGTTTCCTTTTACCATAATCAGATAACTATCTTCATTTTTTAATCTTTTCGCTAGAATAGACACGGTAACTCTCTTAAAAAATGGATAATCATTTTCTCAAGGTATACTTTCTCTGGAATATTATCAGAAGGAGCTGAAAACTTCTCAGCGCTTCCCAAATTAAAAAAAAAAAAAACAAGAAAAAAAGGACGCAAGAGAAATTAACGTAAAAATCATTGAAAGTTTCTTTTTATCAGTGGAATAATATCTTCTTCTTCGCCTATTTTAACCCTTTCGCTACGAATGGCGTATATATATATATATACTCTAAAAAATTGAAGAAACATTTGCAAAAATTATACGTATCAATTCGCCGTGATATAGTATCATTTCTATTACGAATGATACACATATTGTACCATAGTTAATGATGCAATGTAAGTATGTTTACTCATACCGTTTCCGTATCATTAAACATTGCTTCCATCTATGCGCTGAAAATGTTTTTTAATTTCAAAGTGTCGTAGAGAAATGATTAAACCTAACCAATGCCGAAATAGCACTGAGACAAAATTTTGTCAACGCCTATTCTAGTCTCTCCATTATCATGCGTGTAAATGACCTCGTAATGAATTATGCAGAGCATCTAAATATTCATATCGGTAGTAATTTTATATTAACCCCATACCCTACATAATTTAACCCCATAATTTGAATATTGTAGGCCACTTTTATGCAATGATCTCCAATCTTATAAAACGAAACTATAATTAGAGTTCAAATTAAATTTCATCCTCGATAACATCCGTTCTTGTTGAATTATCCGCGGGATAATTCATAGAACGAGTGTAACTCGTTGCTGTAAGCCAAGGATAGTAGTAATAAAAACTATCCTCATCTATGCATCGGGAACACATTCAGTATTCTCGTGCTGTAGCAAAAGGATTAAAAAAAAAAAATCTTTCCCGTCCCCCTACGGCTCTGTAACCGAACACGTTTTCTCTGCAACAACCGAACGTATGAATCTTCAACATAGTTGCAAACGTGCTTTTCGTGTCTTTCACTAAAGGAGGAGGTACACGATCCTTCCGGCTACGATTTAACCAGCAGGATTTTCATCGAGATACCAGGGGAAAGCATTTTCGAGGCGTTTCCGGCCGACGAAAGTAAGTACTTAACTCTGGCGGCCTCTTTCTGAAAGCGAATAGCCACGGATACAGGGAGAGTAGAATCAGAGTGTCGAGGAAGCTGTGAAAAGTCCAAATTCAGGACAGGAACGCGGTTTATATACGCCTGGCGTGAAAGTTTTAGGAGACCACAGGCTGCATCTAGCACGGTCTATGCGCGCGAGTGAAAACCAACGTTTGTATGTACGCGTTAGGCTGATTGCTCACGTTAATCGAACTTTATGCGCGGGGATCGTTTTACCGTACAAACAACACGCTCGACCGATATGAATGGCCACTGCTTCGAGCGTTCGTTCGACACGGATGAATTTACTAAAAAAAGAAAGAAAAAAAGAAAAAGGAAAGAAAAGAAAACCAAAAAAGGGGAGAGAGAAGAACATAGTCACTGGTTCGCCGATTTATCGTATGCATGTGCGTTTGCTAGGCCGTATGCAATTGGTGCCAATAATTAACGATTTACCTGGCTAAGTTGACACTTTTTATTCGATTGTAAATTTAGTGCGACCTCGCTTTGCAAAGGAGGATGTAGGTTTCGTCGAGACAGTAAAAACAGGGACGACATTCTCATGCCTTCGGCTTGCCTACAAAGCCTGTAAGTATCATGCCGATCCTCGAAACAGGTCGATACGCTTTGCTCGTTTCAAACGTTCCGGATTAAGAGGCTTTTTTGCTAACCTGAGCTTTAGTTACGACTCAACGGATGTCGAATATTGTGCTTCGGATTTAATCACATTAGGTGGTTTGACAGGACCTTAGAATATTACGAATGGAATGCGAGGGATGGGGAACAATGCAGGTAACGGGGTTGTATAACTACGACTATAAGCGGGGATCATAAAGTTATATTTCGTTCCACCACCGAGGTTCTGGAAATTCCCAGTTTTATGCTGTCGTATTACTGTTCCGTTCTATACAACGTTTTAGTTTTTAAAGAATAAGCAGAGGACTTGAAAAATTAAAAATAAACCTTTTCACGTGATTCATATTTGTACGAGAATAAAATTAGTTTTCCACGTTTAACAGAGCATTCGTTGTCAAGAAAATATTTTGTTTTACATTATTATTTCTATAAGATAGAAGATACAGCTGAAGCCATAAATTCCAAAACAGTCCAAGTCCAATAATCGATATTTTAAGAAATAGCTACCAGTTTCCTTTCCATATATTCTTTAATTTCCCATTTATCCTTTTGATTCCTGTTGTAACTACTTGGATGTCCAACAATACAATTTTCGTGTTGTTTTAAATAATATTCAATAGAACTGAACGAGTTGGAATAGGAAAAGGGGGAATTATACTATTTTGTATAATGGTTCTAATTTCCTTGTTATTCACGCAAAAATAATAATTTTGTTTCAATGTTTGTTTAATAAATGTTTATCGCAAATAGGATATTCTATACCACAAAAAAGCACAGTAGATCGAGAAACGTAAAAATATGCAGTAATTTCCTGCTGCTTGTTAATCATGTTTAACAAGACACGCTTCAAGCCGCACAAATCTCATCTTATTCGCGAACACCGACTACTAAAACTGTGTTCGATGAACACCGTGGCATTATCATATTCACTTACAAGCCTCCTACATCGAGGCCAGCAGACTTCCTCGTTGCACTAAAATTACGGAACCTGCATGAAAGCCAATCATCTTGTTAACATATAAAGCGATCTAAGAAAATGATCTTAGACCATATCCATAAACGATATTTACAAAAATAAACACACGGAATATTTCCTTAACAAAGGTCTACAAAAACTTGATACAAAAATTGAAGGAATTACGGCAATAAGGAAGCAGCTGCGCTTTTCACATAGTTTCTACAATCGACAAATTGTATTTGTCGAGAGCCTGAAGAAGATATAAGTTTAATATCAAAGGAATGAATTTATTGCTAATGCTATTTGTTGAGCATGAATTTATTGCTAACGCTAATTGTTGGGTATGAATTTATTGCTAACGCTATTTTTTGGGTATTAATTTATTGCTAACGTTACTTGTAGAGTATGATTTAATTGCATACTTAGAAATTTGATTTGTAAATGTCTTTTTCTTCTTATTTTCTGAAATTGCTGGAAAGCAGAGGTAGCTTCTTATAGCTACCCTTGTCCGTTGTGAACTCCTCTTTAATCGACCCCTATGGCACCGAACCTCTGACCGATTAACCCTTTCGTGACTAACGGGACGCACATGTCCCACTCGAGTGCTCAAAAATGAATTACAATTTAGCGTCTAATATCGATTCAATAATCGGTAAATTGGAATAAAAAAATGATTTAACGACCGGTAGATTGCAAGAAAAAATGCTAGATATAAAGTGATTCGATCACCAAAGGGTTAAACGAATATCCAGTTAATCCGTAAATAAATGCCAATTATCGTTTATACATCGTAAATGAAAACAAAAATACATATATGCAATTTTTATTAATCATATGTTCCACTAATTTAAAACCTCGCCTTTCGGATGTTCAAAAATAGTAATTAGGCCAATTAAGCTAAGGGCGGAATTGTAGCATAATTTAAATATAATGCGAAAGTAAATGTAAAATATGTTCTATAAAAGGGGGTTCTTTTGGTACACGTTCGAAGGTCTTTAATGTTGCAATAAAAACTCAAAGGTGGACGCTCGAAAAATAAGAATAACAGAGATTCGCGTGCGGTACCGTGAAATTAATCAATTTTTATGCCCGATGCTGGATAGACAGACTTTCACGTGGATTCCGAAGGATGAACGAGCACGAAAAGGAACGCATTCGCTACGCGATCTTCACGTTAATGGCCATCCAAGGCTACCAAACGTCGTGAATTCTTTTTAATACCATGCATTCGTTTGTTCTTTGGTATGGACACTTTCCATCGACTGCTACAGCTTTTGTGCAACCACTGAGAGGAATAACGTGAGTGGTTGAGAAACTTCTAGCCAAGATAAAATCTTTGAGGGAATTTAAAAAGTTTTATATGTTCCGCGGATAGCATTGTTCGACGCTATTTTATGTTTTATGGCTACCATTTTGTGATGGTTACTTGTGGTATTCGAAAAGTATGAAATTAAAGGAATAAAATACGATTCCACTACTGAAGCTGCCTCCTATTTTTGTGCCAAAATAGAAATATAAATAGTAAGTATTCACTACTGAGATTTAAAGAGAGAGAGAGAGAGAAAGAGAGAGTAAATTTTATTATAATCGTTACTATAATGGCTAATAGATATAATACTATTTTAATGGTACAACTGAATTACCTTCATATAATTCGCCATTTCTATGAATTAATTGCACCAAACACGTGAAACACGCAAAATCTATTGCAAAATTACCATATTCATTACTTTGAGTTAATTCCTTTTTATATCAGCTGAAAAATTACATTTCTTAATACGAACTTGAATATAGAGCAAAAATGTTTTTAAAAGTGGAGCAGCCTCTTTATCGCTGCAAACTCCTCGATTATTGCCACGGAGTATTCGGAATTCTGTTCTAAATTCCAAATTAAATTAACTTTGAGTGGAGATTTCAATGTTCTCCACTAAACATAAAAAGTATTCTATTTTCCAAAGTACGCAGCGCTATATAACATCATTTATTTTACCACGGTGCATTTACCTAAAACCGTAAACTCGCCGATGCTAAAAATCATGCGACGATTCGACTAGCGTTAATAATCATAAAAGGAACTAAACATATTTTTAGATCGTAACCGATAAACTCGTTTCCAATAATACAGCGAGCAATTTAGCAGTGAGGTTAAATGCTCAAAGTTACCTTTCTCTTAACCCACAAATGCCTATTAATGATTAAATTGCCAAGGAAGCATGTAAACGTACATATAATGACAAGGGCAACAATCCATTAAGCCTAGCACGCGCAGAAAGCCCGAACAACGTCATATTTAACTAAAACGATCAATCGCGTGCGCCGATAGGTGAATTTTTTTTTAATAAACACGTCGAAAACGTTGAACAGGCCGCACCGAGTACATCGATCCCAGCGAAAAGGAGAAATGTTCCCTGATATTGTTAATAACCGGCATTATGCATAATGCATCCTCAACTATTAAACTGTTAGGAAGAAAACGCGAACGAGTCACGATTAACTCTCGTTCAACATGGAAACAAACACATATTATTGTAATTAATGCAAAGGAACCTCGAGTTTGTGCTACATAACCGAGTTTCCAATCTCGAGGTTTGCTCTTCCAATAAATCATACCGGCATAATTACGAAATCTTTTGTATCCTTTAATTAATGCGATTGCAAATTGATGCAAATCTGTCGGGACTTATGGGTAACGTTCGCCCGTCTTAATGGGCGTGGGGAACAAATTACTGTTTCGTGTAATTATCCTCGATACTAAATCTCGAACACGTGTAAATGCCGAGTTTTAATTTAAATGAAAGTGGCGTGACCGCGATGTACAAAGCGTTGGTAAATCTTTATCTTTGCTTTCAGCAAATTTAGTAGGTAACCGTTCCTACGTCAGATTCTTTATATGTTTGTTCGCGGGACTATAAAATTTAGAGTCAATGAATCTGAATAATATTTGAATAAGCTCTGGCAAAGAATATCAATTTTATCAATATTGTTCGGAGTACGAAGAGTTAATTGAATGCAAAATATTACAAAGAATACAGTGACGCGCAGAATCAAATTGACGCAATACGAAGATTAAGAGGATATTCGTTGTGAAATATATTTTATTTTGAATTTTATATGCTTCCAAAATATACGAAACATTTGACCAATTGTGCGAAAATGAATACTATGGTAACCAATTCCTGTTCTATGTCATGTAGTAAAACCTAAGGAACCACAAGAGACCACAAACGCGAAACCCGAGTCTTTCGTAGGCTACTGTAATCCTTTAAATTAGCCTTCGAATACTAGAGAGCTTCGCATGATCTAACAAGTGCTTATCTTGGTTAATGTAGCCTGACATAAACACACTTCTACAAGTGCACCACAGCATACAATAATTTCTATAAAGAAGATTAAGGTAAATTGGCAAATAAAATAAAAATAATAAACTGCGGATTTTTGTGCATTTATGGGAAATTTAAATGCGCAAAAAGAGACGGAATGTAAAATCGTACAAAAGTATTCAAAACAGAGTAGAAATTATAATATTTAGAGAGTGAAGAGATCTTCTATTTCAGTTTCACTTCCATAATTTTGTTAACAAAGGTATGCATTGGCAAAAATAATCCGCAGGCTAATAATAAAATTGAAATCATCGCTTACCTTACTGCTTATGCGAGATACAAGAGTTTCGATGTGACACTGCCATTCTAAAGCTCGTAGAAACAGCAAATGCCATCGGCGTTCCAAAGATTTCGCGGTTCGTAAGGCCTGTGACGGTTCCCGTTGTTCCTGTTGTTCCTGCTTCTCCTGTTCCTGTTCTTTTTGCTGTTCTTGCTGCTGATTGAAAACTTTGTCTCCTAATTTCACGACCGAGCTAACGATTCGACCATGTGCCTCTATGTCTCGTTGGAGTACCTGTAATCAGAAAAAAATCATTTCACAGTTAGTAAGCGCATTTTAACTTTCATAGGATTTGTTATTTAATCCTCTACGCGTTTATGCACAGTAATATAAAATACTTGTCTAAATGCGTTGGATTAAAAACTGTCGAAGCATTTCAAATATTGTTGGATTTTGCAGTACCGCTCGTAATTATTCGAATCACTTTATAGGACATTGCTATTAATTCGAAGGATTGAAATTCGAAAGTTTGGAAGTTAAAGTAGGCTTGGGAATTCGAACGCTTGGACATTAAAATGATCGGAAATTCAAAGGCACAGAGATATAAAATAATATAAAAACAATGTAGCTGCTGAATGAATTAAGATAAAATCATGCGATCATTTCGTTCAATTCAATTCGTGCAGATGTTTCGCGTAAGTACATATGGTTAACACAGCAAGAAAAGTCATGTACCATTTAAAGGGGATTTTTTTTACACGGTTGTAACCCAGTAACCATTTAAATACTGTCATTTCATGTTAAATATCAAGTTTGAATGAGGGACGAGTACATAAATCAGATAACGTTAAGTACCAAATTAGTATCATCTTCGGCATTCGAAAGCGTGCGAAATGAACAGTCAAACACATGGTTATTAAGTGTATGAATATTCGAAAGTACCCGGAAGCCCACACGAAGATCAATTTATGGACTTTAAATTGCATTTTGAACAAGTACCGTTATCAACGCTCATCTTCCGAAAGCCCTCTTTTCCTGCCGACCAGATTAAGTTATGTCTTTACAAGTATGTTGCGCATAATAATGCCATTAAAGGGAACATTAAAATTTGCATGCAGATTGCCGGCCACAGAAATTAATGGCTTTAAATGATTAACATCGAAATGAAAAGAAAGATATGATACTTTCTACGGCTACCATATAAGTTCACGATAAGAATTACAATGAAAATTAGATTCGATAAGTGTTTCCAAATCATCGATACACGTTTATTAATAAAAACACGTGTAAAATGGGGATAATAAGATAATTTCAATTACCACAGAAATAAGAATTATATTGGGCGTGTCCAATATGGACAACCCTAAAATTATACGTTGCTGAACTGCTTAATTTTACAGTCATGAAACCGACCACGGATCATACCGCAACCATGGAACCTCGAATTTCACGTGCAAATATCGTGAAATACGCCGAGGACTACCCGAAGATTGCGGTATCACCAATTACCTGAATTTGGGCTCGCGAATTCGCTGAGAAACAATCCGAAATCACGCAACCCACCAGGAAGTATACAAAAATCGTAAAACCACTACTCGGGATAGTTCATACTATCCCAAACGTGTACAATTCATCGCGAACTATTTCATAATCACAGAATCGTGAAACCCGTGTCACGAACTACTTAAAAATTGCAAAACATGCCACAGTTCATCCCACATGGAGTACCCTAGAGTCGAAGAACTCATTAGGAATCGTTATCTACGCTAGGGTAGATGTACCACGTATTGCCACTTTAAAAATATCGCGTAACTTTATTTAATTATTTTAGAACGTGGTTAACATAAACATCGTTCCAGTTTGCAACTTAATATTGTTCAACCGCTCTTTTATTTATTAACGTTTCTTTTATACGCTCAATATAATAAATTCATTACAACGTAATTGAAAATGTACGACAAAGTTCAATGTCCTTCTTATTGTCACTTGAAAACGTTTCATTTAAATAGAAACACGTTTTACATGTATATTAACACGTCAGTTTGTGTAACAGATATAAGATATATAGTAAACGTCGTGCCTTATTGAATTATCACACGTTCCATACTTTATAATTATATTGGTCACGTTTTAATGTTCAACGGCACATTTACCTCCTAACATTTCGTTATACATATTAATTGCACACGAATATACAATGCCTATGCGCTGTTTACTTAAACCGAGGTCCACATTTAGTATGAAAATTTGTTTGCTTACGATTCCTTATACGTTACTTTGCTATTAAATGAAGGAATTAAAGTGGCAGTGATGGGAACAGTGACAGTACGTGGGTCATTTACCCTACACATTACGGAGCGTGTTGCAGTCGGGGAATCCAACCTCGAATTCTGGATACCCAAAGTCACGGAACCCGCTGCAGATGGTTACACGAACGTGGCACCTACAGCTGCACCGCTTGACACCCGAGCATGAGACAAGGCGTGTCCCTGGACCGCAACGACCTAGAACTTGAAGTTCCTTAACCTTCGGGTAACCCAGGGCAAATCCCACGACATGAGAAGTATGAAGGTCGAGGTTCCTTAATTTTTGGTGCGCCAAGGCGGGTTCTGCGACCCACAGACAAATTGCTCGAGGTTCTACGACCTCGATGGAACAGTGGTGCGTTCTACGACCTGTGTATCTGCGGTTGTAACGTAGAACAACGCGAATAACAAGGTTCCGCGTTCGAAATACAATCACCTGCCGGACTTAGGTGCTAATTGGTTGCGAAGCGGCTGGTGTAAATAAAAAAAAAGTCGTAAATTGAGGTACATATGTATGTTAATACTCTGCTATGGTTTGTAAACGTACGTTGATCCTTTGAGGCACCAGAATTTGATTTTCATCTTAAAATTTGTAAGTGGGTTTAAACAAATCCAACCATGCAAGTTGGGTATAAGAAAAAGATGAGACACTTGTCCATACCGCTGTGCTTCAAAGAGTTAACATGTATATTACTATACAAGTACCTTTATATGTATACTCAAATGCGTTTCGTTCGAACGTAGGTTTTTATTTCATTGTCGACGATACTACTTTGATAATGAACGTAAAGGGTTAAGCATGGATGAACATCGACACGAGCCTGACTGTTAAAACAAATGATTATCTTGTTGCTAATTGAAGCAATGTAAATACGAAATGGTGGAAGTCGAGAGGACGTGAACTGCGGGATGACTATAATGCTGTTTAACATTTTGAATAGAATTACTAAATATCGGATTTTAGTCGAATTGCATTCAATTTTTGAGCACATAAATTTATTTTCGTGCAACGTGTTCTAATGAACACCTGTATCCCACGTCTTGGAACTCAATTAACATTAAAACTACCGAGATTAAAGGATACTTATTTGTACCAAAGAAATAGACATGCCTGATATTTGCAAGGCGCATGTAATTGAAGTACAATAAACCTCCATTAATATTTTTTATGGAAAATCACGAAATATTTTAGAAAATGCACAGTTGCAAGAGTTTATACACGTAATTTTTATGGCAAATGTGTAATCAGTCATTTTAACTGGTTTTGTAGTTCCAGTGTTAACGAATAAATAAGGATTTTTCTTTAAAAATGTCACTTTTGTAGCTTCGCTTTGCAACCACGGATATACAATTGGTCACAAAAGCATTCAGCCACGTTACACAGGAACAAACTTGATATCTATTATTAATACAGATAAAACGTAGATTTAATACAATTACGAAACGTTACCGTTAAACGTGTAACATAAATAGTGTAAATTTCTCAATTTCGTAAGGCGATCGAATACTCTTGTGACCAACTGTACGCGTGGTGCTATCATGGCAAGAGCAGGTAGAAAAGGGAGGAGCAGTTCTGGCCCTGCTAGTGAACTCATCAGCAAGGCTGCCTAGCAGGTCCGTGGTGTTTTGCACATTGCCATATTGAAAGTCAGGTTAAAGGCGGTACATATATGGACTAGGTAAATTTGGCGAGCACTTGCAAAAAATGTTCCATTTCTTCCCTTCGACACTGAGCGTAGGATGATCGCCACATATGTGTAACAACTGGTCCTACCGACCTGTATCAGTATAATGGCTGATTTTACGATCTTCGTGTGACTATTAGATAATCGTTTGATCACTATACGACTAATGGTAGACCTTGAAACTTCAATACGATTAGTAACTGGTCCTGTGATCTTTACGCGATGACACGGTGGTCGATTCCGCCACGTAAATATAGTACTTGGTTGGTTCTACGACTTCGTAGTCAGTCAAGTTAAGGTTCTATGAGTCAGGGATGATCATATGATATTAGATTTCATGTCCGCGAGATTAACACGTCTGCGAGATTAAATAACTCGAGTGTTCCGAGTAATTCGCGATATCGCCATCTATTCTTCCTTGAATTTATATCAAATACCGCGCTAATATTGTTTATATTTTTATTTCTAAGTTAGTTTAGTACGTGTTATTCGATACGAAATTCTATCGCCGATTTAAACAGGAACGTAGATACATTTTGAAGGAAAGATTAGGATACCGAAGTATAGTACTTGATATTCAATTGGATTGATGCGAAACTGTGACCCACTGTAACTAGCCACACTTTCTCGCTTTTCAGACGCGTCTTTGGTTTCCTCCTTTCTACGAACTCCAGGTGAAATTCATCAATTGGACGCGTGCAATGGGCAAAACGAAAGAAAAACGAGTCGAATCGTGTGAAATAGGCGGGCATACAAGAAGGAAAGCGATACGCTGGTTTAGAGAAACAAGACACAGCGGGTAGTTTCCTGCGTGCAGATGCACCGTTCGTACATGATTCGCACCATGAAGGAAGCATAAACTAGGATTACGATTTTCCTGCCCACGGCGGGATTGAAATTAGCGATAAGAGGTACAGCCTCCAACCTCCGTTTCTTTTTTGTATCTACTTTACTTTCCTATTCCGCGTATAATCATCGTTTAGACACAATCAGATGCTCTTTTTCTTCAGATTAACTACATACATTTTACGCTGCCCGATGCGCCGTTAGCACGTGAACTTTTGTATTGCAATTTGAATATTCACTTATATCTTGCTACTTACATCGTCAGATCATTTCACTTATCCAAGAAACATCGATTTCTTCACACTTAGGATCTTTGTATATACTGAGCTCTTCGAGACATAGACATTCCTACTGAGATTTAAACAAGATGCGACTTAATATTACGGTAAGAAATGTTACAACGTATGTATTTAATTCTAGTGCGATCCTCGGGTCATTTTTCACCTAATCGCGTTTCCATTTTTCTAAAGGAATTGCCAGGTTTGAAACAATTATATAAATGTTCTTACTAATATTTGTAAATTTAAGTTTCAACTTTTATATTGAAGGTTCTCTTTTGTGAGATCTATGAAACTTTTAAAAGAAGGGATGTGATTCAATTGAATCGAATCGCGGAAACCTCAGCAGGGTTAATCCTTTTGCCACGGCACCTTAAAACTAAAAACTAGAAGCATACAGACAGGTAGCCTTAAGCATTTAAATACTCCATACGATTAATTACAATGTAGTATTGACTTACGAATTGAAACAAAAATAGTGTTATGTTTTAGATAAAAACATACTTATGCTTCGAACAATTTGTTAAATCTTTCGCAGCGAAAGGTTTAACACTAGCTACGTTCAATCCTTAGGTGTTTAAAGGACGGCAAATACTCCACTTGAATGGAGTATTTGCCATTTCCATTTGATTTTAGTACATTCACTTCAGAAATGAATCACAATTTAACACCCGTTACAAGCTCAATTATAGATCGTAACAAAAGAGTTGTTCATAAAAAAAAGAAATAATACGATCACGCAGAAGTTAAACACCACCAGGGTTTAAAATTATCAAGAGCATCGCGAGGAAATCACGTACTTGAAATCGATCGAGTATCGATTAGAAGCTCATTTCCGTCGCCCTTCCGTAGTCCACATTATTAACTTAGAAAACACGTGTGTAGACCTGATCGATCTCCCAACAGTATCGTGACAACAAACACCACGAAATTCGCAGTTCTCGATGCAATCAACCGCCGCCTTCTTCCACGGGATCCCAGCACCTGCGATGATTTACGTAGCGAGTTTTTCCTTTTTCACAAAGGAGTAGATTAGATAGTTATCCTCTTGGATCTTTCTCTGCCGAGTTGAAAATAAATTATGGTTCAGGGCATCGCGGAACACCGAACGCGGCCGAACCGTGTACGCTTCGGTGCAAAGGTTAAGCACACGCGTACAAAAGAAACGTTAAAAGCCTTTATTGCTTCCGTGAAGCAAGTCAAGCATTTCGACGCCGCGCCGTGTGCTCATTACGCTTCGACTCGCGGCTCGTGTGAGCCTCTACTCGGTTCCCTGTGAAAATCTTGGCTACGCTCGCACGGACTGTATAACGAGCCGAATGGATTTGATTACACGTAACAAGAAACTAGATGGAATGGCAACAGTAACGAACGAAACTTCATTGGAACGAATTGCAGTGACACGAGTTGTCCATGGAAAGCGAGACGCGAATGAAAAGGAGAAGATTGTTAAAGCGATCGCGGTGATGATGATGTTATATTTAGAACGAGTGCGAATGAACGCGAGAAATTGAAACATGAAAGCTTGCCAATGGCCACCTGCGGCTTTTATCATGAATGTTCGCCTTTAATACGGATTTTAGATTAATATTAACTCAACGAGGTTCCCACGTCTTTAAAAATTTGCCGATTTTTTGGAAAATATAAAGTTGAGGCAATTTTCTGCTGAAAATTTTTCTTTCTCAGAATTGAGAAACATTTTAGAGGAAATGAAAGCACAATTGAGAAGTTCGGTGCAAGAAATTGACAATCCCATTTCTACCAAAAAACGACTGTTTAATTGACTTCTAAATGTACTATATTTCGCGAAGTTTAATATAAGAAGCGAGAAGTTTCAATGATTAACACTTTGCGTACTGAACTTCTTTAATGGTTTGACGTTTCACTAATTTTGGCATACCTTTGTGAGAGTTTATTATAAAAGGGAGAAAATTTACTTTCAATTTCGTTTGCTTCGAAAGAAATGAAAATTAAATTGGTGAAAATGAACATACAAATTCTGAGGAAACTAAAATTTGTATAGCAGAGCCAAAGGAGCGCAAGGAGTTAAATATTGATACAACGAAATTAATTAGGTAGCTTTGCAATGTTTTTAGGTGCAAAAACAGCTCTGCAGTTACTTTTTGAATACCAAACAATTGCAAGCCATATCACCCAATAATTTTCTTAATTAAGTAAAGTTGACTGAAGAATTGATGTCGTGAACTCCAGAACGGCACAAATCCGCCAATTAACATTTGAAAAGAACAGCTTTCTCTTTGTCTATCTTCTTTAATTCCCCATTAATTTTGCCGACCCTTGCAAATGTCTTTAGAGATGTCATTAGAGATTAACGTTTTGTGTCGTTCTAAATATTACTGGATGGACATGGGTGAGCTGGAAACAATCATATAATATCGAAAAGTCAACTCGTCCTGTTTTGGAATATGGTGGCTCTAACTACTGTCATAATTATCGCAGGGTACCGTTGAAAAAGCAAGCTTCAACAACATAGTTGAATAAAATCAGAGACCAAGATTAAATTAACATTTATGAAATCCGGTAACAATATTTCTTTATCCAACTGTCGAACGTAACGACGTGCCTAAACACCATAGCAGATACAAAAAAAAAGATATCATCAATGCTAACAAAGCTATCTACTTTCCCATCTAACACGGATACTTACAGAAAGTTTACGCAACCTCTCCGAGAAGCATCCAGCGTAGCTTCTCCAGTTATCCTGACACTCGCACATCACGAAGATTGTATCCAGTAAAATGAGTTAAAGCAATTTCAATTCTTATCTCCTAAACCATCTCTCTCAATGCTCCAATCCAACCGGTCGCTTTAGACGACAATTCCACAACTCATTTCACGCGATCAAACGGGCCAATCGATTTCAAATGTTGACAATTAAGAACCACTCGATGTATAACTCTTACGATAGGTTTTTACGAGACTTTGCGGATGGATAAAAAAAGCGAGAAGCACGATGTTTACGAGATATAGAGAATTTCATGATATTAGAACGCACTTTTTACGATAAAGTCAATCTTTTCAGACGTAGCGATTTTTTTGCGATATAGCGAATCTTCCGGGATGTAACGATTTCCTTGTGATATAGCGAATCTCTCAAAATGTAATGAATCTTTCTTGATACAGCGAATCTCTTAAGGTACAATGAATCTTCTGAAGTATAGTGAATTTCTGGAGATACAGGGAATCATCTTCAAGTACATATAGTGGATCTTCCAAAACGTGACAGCGAATCAGCCAAAATATATTAAGCAATGAATCTTACGAAATATAAAAAGTACCTCAAGATACAGCGAATCTTTCGAGGTAAAGTGAAACTTTTGTCACATAGTGAATTTCCTGTGCTATAGCGAATCTTCTGAAATACGGCGAATCTTCTAGGACATAATGATTTCCTTGTGACACGGTGAATCTCTCAAAATATAATGGATTTTTCTTGATACAGCGAATCTTATGAAATATAGTAAATTTCTGGAGATACATGGAATCCTCTTCAAGTATAATGGATCTTCGGAAATGTGACAGCGAATCAGCCAAAATATATTGAGGTTCGCAAAGCATAGTGAGTTTCTGAAAATATTGCGAAACCCCCGGTG
Source organism: Eucera pruinosa (assembly GCA_028830335.1). Lineage (NCBI taxonomy): Eukaryota > Metazoa > Arthropoda > Insecta > Hymenoptera > Apidae > Eucera > Eucera pruinosa. The sequence goes on along the minus strand of JAMYCR010000003.1, from coordinate 19,662,557 downwards.
TATAGTGAATGTCCTAAAATATGATGGAATTTCCGAAATATAACGAACTTCTCGGGATACAGTTAATCCTCTTGAACTGCAATGAATCTTCCGAAATGCAGTGAGTCTTCCAAGACAGAGTGAGTTCTTCCGAAGGTATAGTGAATCCCTCGGTGTATGGTGAATGTGCTGGGATACAATAGATCTTCTGAGATATAATGAACTTCCCGAGATACGGTAAATCTCCGGGTATACACGAGCCTAATCTCCGTTTCCGAAGCCAAGTAGCTGAAATCATCGCAGAACAAAGACGTTGTGCGTCTCAGCTATATCCTCTACTCGCATTAGCCCACTTTCTCCGATAGATTGCGTACGATTACGCGCGATTGTTCCACTTTATCTGTCCACGGTGTTCCGCGACTCTTTCGACGCGTTACTTTCGACCGTCGCGTTTCGTCTACGTGTTTTTCTTTTTTCCCAATCGCATCGTTTGCTTCAAGAACAATGCATTGCAGAAGGGATCCGGCTTTATCCGATATTGAAGATCAGGCGAACAGATAAAGCGTAATTGGTGTTTCGCGGTTAAAATCGAGGGACATCGGGCAGGAGAAAGACTATAGGATGAAATTCGCGGCGACTGCGGAGAAATGGAGAGACACACCTGCTTTTGCTGTCTCTCGAAGGGAAAATTGCGTGAAAGCCAATGGAGAAAAAGCCTATGGTTGATTCGTTTCGATTGTAGGCTTCGATTGAGGGATTTTCTAGCTAAGCCTTTGGTTAAGTTCGATTTCTAGTGTCGGGAAAGTATAATCCCAGTCATCAATTGTAGGAAACTTAGTGGTATTGAAAGGGAAAGATTGGTCGTGTTGCCTTTTGATTTCGGCGCAGGATTTTAGAATAAAAGTATATGACAGGCTCTCTGCATTTTTACCAGAAACAGATTAATAACAGGAGATGGTACATAAAATTCGTATTTATCTTGCGGAACAAAATGGCACAAGTGTTTCCTAATGATAGTGCGTATAGTAATATGTTCGAATGTTCGGAAGCATACGGAATATTCTATTAAAGTTTCACTGCAGGTTTCTCAAATCAAGGATTTTCTCATTTATACTACTTTTCCTCCGAGCCCCTCGTATAATAGTAGGATATGATTTGATAGCCTTAGAATGGGAAAAAATAGGATCTCAGAGTAGCTACCATAATTATATGTAAATTACGTGAGTCACACGGAACCTGAAGCGATCAGCTGCATCAAGATGACTCTTCTTTGGCTTCTGAAACAGTTAGACACCAACTATGTGTTCTGATATTAAAATGAAGAAATTTGTAAAATGTGGACTTGGTCAGTTTAGCTTCTGAACGACTCGAACGAGTATGTAAATCTTGTAAATGAATCGTATGCATATAATTTATACCTTCTTGCACAACGAGTGTTAATTTTATTTCACAACTTTCCCTTGTTTTATGGACTGCGAGAAGATTTATGTGAATTTGAGATACTTTGTAAGATTGGGTGAAAAGTTGACCTGAATTTAAAATACTGGGTGGACAAGTTAATTCAGAATCGTTGTCTTTAAAATCTCGACAACTTTACTGATTAAAAGTCAACAACCAAATGCCAAATCGTTTTGTTTTCTTTCTTTTGATTTTTTTTATATACAAATACTGAAGTTTGCGAAAAATGACACCTAGTGTATTATGCGTGATTCTGTTAAACGTTTACGTAAGTTTAAAATATTTTACGAGAACAGGTTTGAATAGAAAAAAGGAAAATGGAAAATGATCATTTTGCTCTGAATTATTCGAATCATGAGTCACGTTCCTTTAGACTTTGAACTTTGCGTGTCACGTACGCGGTTCATATGAGTAAATAAACACTAAATATAAGTTTAAAGTTTTAGAGTAATTCGATGCTGATAAGCGAGTGCGAATGACTCACTGTTTCGTGAAGTTTGAATGTACGTGATCATTCGATCGATTTTCAAAAATGGAAACCTTGAGGCGTAACAAGTCGCTCCACCAAAAAGCAAATATTTAATTACTGGTCAAACATACATTGATTTATTATAATAGCAGTGTAAATATTTACAGGAAGAGTTTGAATTTCTACTTGTCAGCTACTGCTGTGCAGAAAATCTCATTTACGTTTCTACGCGAAGTGTGATTTTTCTATTCGACGACTCTTGCGTCCGTCTAAAGACTATTCGCAAGAAAATTCGCACATTCGTCTCTGAGATTGCGAATTATTTCCTACCGCAATATAGCCAGTAATCAAATGAATAATGAAATATTGCAGAAAAATTTGCGAACGTCAAATTGACAGAAAGATGTGTTCAATGTACACTTTGCATACTTAGCTTCAAAGTTATGCTACAAAGTGCAGTATTATCCATCTTTCGTACGACGTGCACACTTCAACATTCTTTACGTTCCTGTGAAATTTACTTTTCCTATTCACAAGACTCGCTTGTGAACACAGACATTATCTTCCCAGTTCTTCACCCACGTAACTTATTATTATACGCGAAATATTTTTTTCTAAAAAAATACGAAGCAGGATACGCTTGTAAGATAATACGGTTATGCAAGGTTGATCTAAATTCTGTGTTGCACGTCTCTAAAATAATGAAACGTATTCAATAAGGCGGTAAACCAGAAGCAAAGGCGGTGCACAGGTGCGGTTCGATAAGCGAATATTGGAAAACTTATCTAAATCGCAGCACTAGAAGTCAATATTTCATTATCTGGATCTCAACGAGTTATACTAAACGCATTGGCATTCGCAATAGCCACAAATGTAGAGACTATCGACGTTTCTAAATTAATCGATTCTCATTTCAATCGTTTAAAATTCCAGGATGAAAAATATTTGAAATGATTTGATCAAACTTTCCAATATTTTAACACTATACCTATGAAAGACATACGATAATCAATTTATTACACTGATACCGAGTAATTAATTTACAATAATCATTGCTTCCTAGCTTTCTGGTAGTTGCAATATGAAATTGCAATCGCCTATAATTTTTCTCTTACATAAAGAAAAATTCCAGTTACAGAGGGTTAAATATATTATTTACTATCTCTAATTTTATTTATTTTACTTTGTCCCATATTAATCTGTTAAAAGCGTACGCATATTTTCTCTACAACAGCTGATTATAATAGCTGAGTATATACGGTATTTGATCATTCGTGCTTATACTGTTTCCGTATTGACCCTTCAGCGAGTTTTCTGTTCCTCTCACATACATAAATAGGACATTTTTATATTTCAATCACGTTATTTCATTATGCCGCTAATTTATTTCGCGATTTATAAAATGTGGATCCTAACAACGCGTACCATAATCGTCAATGAATAGTTCTTCCTGCTCTAAATAATTCTTAATCGTTTCGTACTAATCGTGGAACGAAACTAAAGTCCGTACATCGCACGGATGCCATTCCTGATTTTACTAAACATTACCAATGACATGCGTTCAATAATCTTTCATTTTTAAGCTGCAGCTGCTAATGAGTCGATAAAAATATTCTAGGAAGAAAGTCATCAAAATATCCTTGCAATCTATCGCTCATGGTGAATCACGAAAGTTATAAATTGTTACGCTGTCGTCGAATTCAAGTGATTGATATTCTTTACCCACGTAAAACCTGTAACCTTTATCAATTCAAATACAATGCATACGAATTGAGCTTCTCATTCGTATACGAATAAATGCGAAATAAAGAATCAACGTAACATAAATTGTAATGAAAATTGAAACGAATTGTCGCTGATTTGATGTTACAGAAAGTATTGAAGAGCTATATACGGATACTTCCGTGACTCGCTAATTGAAAATCGAAAGTGCTCGAAGTCGTAAAATTCGCAACTTATCAGCGAATGAAATTAAAAGTCGACGGCGAAATGTGAAAGATAAACTTATGGTAATGTCATACGTATATAGAAACCGTAACGGCGTTGGATTTCCAATCTGTTGAATTATCGGTCCACGAATCGAAAAAAGATTTTCGAGGCGACGTTCGATCGCTCCATCTCGATGTTACGCTGCTTTTATAGTAGAAAGTCTTAACACGTGCCGATACATCATAGAACAATGCTCCATACGCTCTGTTCCTCGTTCCGACTTTACATCAACTTACTCGAACACTCATTTCCTGCTGTTATCGAGATCCGATTTTACGGATCAGCTATTTTTTCCTCCCGGCAAGGGTGAAATCTTGCGTGAAGCATACAGTTATCAGCTTGCTATTCTCTTCGCGAGGTCTTTATAAACACCGTTCATGAACAAATGAATTATTAATCTTAGAATCATCCGACGTAATTGTGACCGGTTATGTTTTATTTGCGAATGGAATATGATGGAGTGGATGATAATTATACACTATTAATTAACGTTTAAGTGATTGTGCATTTATTGTGGAGATCAGATCCATGTAAAGTTTCATTTATGGTGGCAATTATAGTAGCGCTACTTCCTTTGCTAAATATTATATTCTGATACGAAAAACTACGCGTTCAGCACTTAGAGTTAATGACATATTTGATACGTTTTGCGATCGTCTGCAAAAAGAACTTTGCTCGTCGGATTTATATCGATTCTTTACTCGATCGCTTTAAGTATACTTGGTACCTTGTCGTGTGAGAAATTTCACATGATAATCCATCGAAACAAATGAAAATTTACAATCGGAACAGCTATTTACAGAAACCTGTTGAAAGAAACAGAATTTTTGTAGGCTTCTGATGTTAAAAATTCTGTGTATCAATCATTTGAGATAAGGAAGAATTATATTAGTCAAATTAAGTTGAAGAGAACTTTCTTATTTCTAAATTATTGTAATGGATCATTTTGCGTTACCTAGAGAACTCTTTCTGCTATAGAATTAGAACAATGTTAACATTCAATACTGTCCTCAGTCCACCCCATTCTCATTGTATTTTATAAATATAGTTAAATTCAAATTAGGTTACTTACTTTCCTTTTACTTTTTCGTTCGTTTATTTCTTATTAATTTTAAGTTAATTTCATGGAATATGTTATCTTATTTTTTGTGTCTTATTTGAATACTGTATGTATAATTAGCAAACTGTTCGTATATTCAAATGAATAAAGAAAAATTTAAAAAGACAATAATGACTTTTTACAGAGACACATGAAATCATGTGTAAGATAAAGATCAGAATTGCATAATGTAGATTCTCCTCTTCGATAATTCTGTAAAGGAATTTAAGAAAACGATAACTCCTGGAAACGTTTATTAACACCGTTAATTTTTCTAACTTTTCAAAGCCTCGTTAACAGATCCGTGCAATCATATCCGATTTTTTTTTTTTATCCGAAACAGGTAATCATTCAGCGTAAACGTTTAACTAAGTGCACGGTAAAGGATAGCAGAAGCAACTAAACGATAGGTGCGTAGAAACTTTGCCGAGGTTCGAGTAATAGTGTTCGCGGAATTGCAGGAGAACGAAGCGTCTTCTGTAAACGAAGCTCTGTGCACGGGTAACAGGCCAACCATAGATATTACAATGTTGGAAACGAATATTGCGTGCATTACCTTTCGTAATGGCGCATCCGATGACGTGTCAAGGATATTTCGCAATGCTATCACGCGCGATCGATTCGGAATATAATTGTGCGACTACTTTACGGTACCATAATTTTAATTGTAAGAAAAAAAAATCCCCGTGCATTGCGTGTAACGAGAGATATTCCCTTTTTAGTTGTATTAGGTATACCAAGAAGTAAACTACTATTTTTAAATGGAATAATAAATTCAATACATCGAAAGATCAACGCGGCAATGTGGAAATTACTCGAAAGATAGCGTAAGGCATTACGGAACAATAGAAATCATTAGTCTGCGTGTTTTTATGCATTTGGGGGGGATTTAAATGTGCAAAGAAGCACGGAATGTACGTAATATGCAAAAATCGTATAAAATATTCAAAGTAAGCTACAAATAATTGTATTTCGTAGGCGATACAATTCTTAACTTTGGGCTCCATTCTTTTAATTTTACTAATAGAAATGTGAATTTGCATAAAAGCCGCAGTCAAGCAACTACAGTGGCTACGAAACGTTTTAGCACGCCACTGTATTTTTATACTTAAGCAGTGCTTAATCAGATTTGTGGTAAATTTTCTATCGTTTAACAGTACCTTATGTTACTACATTCACGTTCACTGATAAAAAATTTGGCATGCTTGAATCCGAGTGGGACTTAAATGCAACGATACACGGTGTTGTTCGAGTACTTTTTCTAGCCACTGTACATTTAACACAAGACAAAGGCTAATTTTATTAAACTGATGAACCGTTGAACTGAACGAAAAAGTAAATTATTGATTAGTACACCTAACAAGAAACACAAAATTACGTCTTCGTTTTAACCCTTCCGCTGGTACAGTGCTGGGCCACTTTTTCCACCAGCTAATAACTTCACATTTAGACACGCAACAGTTAGGACTTTCAAATGATCAATTAAATGCTTAAATGAGTTAGCTTAAACTATCAATAATTGCAGACGTTTATTGAAACTTCTCCATATTCAATTCAATTTATCTAATGGGAACTGTAGCGGGAATCGCGGAGCCCATTAATTAATAGTGTCATAATCGGAGAAATTTCGCGTGTAGCGCCTAAACAGAAAATAATGATCTCGTCTGTCTCCGTGGTCTTGTGAAGTAGGCCACGGTGGCGTTAAAACTTGGCTCATGCTATCACTAATTGCGATCATTTGTGTCGTACCCCAAGTAGAAGTGATTGATATACCTAACCGATGACGAACACGACTCAAACTACTCATTCAGTTTACATGACATTTCTCTAGACTCGATTTATGATACGCGACAGTGTATCGGGTGTCGCGTTATGCAAAGCACGCTACTTAGCGTCACTTCGTATCCGTGAGATAGTCCACCTCCACCAAATGATTCTTACTCTTATTCCTGCTCCATCACACCCAGTTGCCAGGCGTTTCAAAACTGTAATCGTTTTATGTTCACTCTCGTAACACGAAAGAAGGCAAGAACAAACATAGAAATACAGGAAATGACTGAATTAATATTAATAAGCTTCGCATTATCGCACTAGACTCTGAATTTCTATTCGCTATCTACATTTTTATTCTTATCTAATAACTCATATTGTATCCAGTTTATTTTTACATCTGAGAAGTTAAATGAAGCAATTAGTTCACTTATTGCCGCTGTATCATTCTGAGATACCGAGCGCTGCAAAATTCTAATTATTTTATAATAAATGTACCAATTAAAATTAATGTCTTTTACATTATGAGCTGAAGTCTGGTATTTTTATCCATTAACTACCTATGTTTATATCTATATTTTTTTTAATTACTATGTAATTCACTTCTATCTTTAAGAAATTAAATATCCATAAAAAAATGTTTCGTTCAGTGAATCTTAGTATTCGTAAAATCTACACACATTATTACCGTTTCGTGATTGTCAGTACAAATGGCTACATACCGATTTTTCGCAGATTTATATAAATAAAATTTTTGAAATAAATTTACCAAACATTATACTCTTTTTAATTTTTATTCCAACTCAAGTTGAAAAATTTGTCATGCCAGAAACAAAAATATACAAAAATAGGATTCTTTTTCATACAAATTTGCTCAGTATTCTACCTTCCTTTAATACTCTGTATATTATCTTCATTTCAACTCTACCTGCAATCTCTATTCCACTATAATGTAAAAAATTCTCCACGTCATAAGAAGAAATGTACAAAAATTTGACTTTTTGCATAGAAATTTCGCCGGATATCCCAGCTTTTTCTAATACTCCGCGTATCGTCCGTATTTCATCTCTATCTTCAACCTCTACGCCGTCGTAATCTAAAAAGTCCTCGGCTGGGTACATGTCGGAAGTACCGGAACCCACAATGAAATTCCATTAAGCAACCATAATCAGAGGCAATGCAATAAGCCCGTCATCCGGTAGCATAATGTTTACCGATCCGCAAGCCATAATGTTCGCCATAATGAAATTTCCACGCGATACGATAAAGGCCTCGCGAGGTGCATTGCGTAATGAACAAAAGGAAAACGGATTCGTGACACGGCCCGCTTTTACCGCGACTGCCGTCTGTCACGACAACACGCACGACCATTTGCAAGATTATAAACCGGATTTTTCATCAATCCGGCCGATAAAACGATACATATCGCCGTAGCGATATCGCGGTGCTGCCGAGACTTTCGCGGCCGCGTGCACGCGAGCACGGACACGAAAAATCGAGAGGAGTGACGAGCGGGGAATACGCTCTGCTCGCGATAAAGCTCTGTGTTCGACTAAATAGGTCGTGCACGGAGTTAAAAGTTGCTGACACGTTGCACCGAATCTCCACGAACAGCAAGATGCTTGTCCACGAGAAAGTTAACGATCGACGTGGCAGAAGTATCCAATGCTGTTGCCTTGTAGAATAATTTTTTGGAGCAGAGCGAGATAGAGCTTAGATTAGCTGGATTATAGCGAAGACAGATGCTGATGGTAAGTTGACGCAGAAGCGATAAAGTAAGTGTATGAGCGAGCGCTCAGAGATTATGAATAGACTGCCGATTTTGTATGCATCTATGGGAAATTTAGGTGCGTGAAAATTTACAAGTTGCGTGTGATTGGTTAAATAATATACACATTAATAATATTTAAACAGCGAAACGGATTTCACTTACGTTCTAATTATTTAATCGTGTTTACAAAATTATGAGTTTCAATAATAATCAGTACAATATCAGTATAATAATCAGTAATCTATTTATCGTATACGATTGAACGAAAAGGTTGCGCGATTTTTCTATTCTTAAATTCAGCTATACTGCTATTGTAGAAACTGTTTGTGGAAATGAATTATTTTAATAGCAGCTACTATTTTCCTAATTACTAAACGGAAATGTGAAAATAGAAAGCAATTGCTAACAAATGATGTAGCGGAATGTTACAGAACTGTCTCAGAGGAAATGCACGAATATTTAATTTTAGGATAATTTTATATTATACCGTGAAGACAGCGTCTTTCAATATAAAAATCACTGCAGAAATGCAGCAAGCATTTAGACGCATAAAATGTCATAATTGAAAATTATGGAACCAGAAGTTCGTACGCAGAATTGTATTAATTTATAATCGAAACTGACAATCATTTCCAGAATGGTATATTATAGTTATTAGCGTTCGACCTAAAATTTTCAGCAGGTATAATACCTGATTCAATAAACTTCTCATTCATTAACATTCTTTCTCGCTAGTATTGAGTACATTACTCTAAATACACGTGGCTTCGATACGGTGAACTCATTCATACAGTAAATTGAACGTTAAATACAGGCTCTAAACTATCGAGCAACCAATTACCACGAGTATCCCATAATTTACCCGTGTTACACAAAAATCTCTTTAACCCGTCCCACAAATTTCCGCTCAATTTTCTCCACTTTCCACTCCTTGTTAAACTTCTACCGCTTAATTCCATGCCAGTATTAAGCCTAAAAAGTGCTGGAACGCGGCAACTAGCACGTCCATCCATGGGAAAGTTGGACGATAGATGTTACGATGTCACGGAGCTGCATGGCATGTGCTCGGAAGTTGCGAGGACACAGAGGCTTTTATACACGGCCGATCGGCATAAAGTAGTCCATAATTCACGGTTGAATCCACGCGGAGATTACGGTTACGTTGAAACACCGCTGGCAGTTCGCTACTCCGGTAGCCGGTTGCCAGATATCGACCGGCAGTTATTGACTTTCATGCGAATTCCGTGTATCGTGTATCCTCAACGGAACAAGTCGCAATCGGCACGTGAACCTCGGGAACTATGTTGAATTCCACTCGACGGTGGAATACAGTACCGTGAGTTGAATAGTATTCCATCTGAATGGAATTATTGCGTTGCGGTGCGCTTCCGTTGATTTACTCGCGATAAAATAGACGTGGCGAAGTGGAAAAGTTTGTTTTGGTAGCAGAGGGCTTCGAACCATCGATTTTTATTGCATTCCGATAGGATGCGTATATGGAAGTTTACACGCGGCTTTATTGGAGAACGGTAGTAATAAGATAGAAGAAACTATAATGGAATATTGTTTTATGGAGTTTAGATATTGGCGGTTTAAATTGAGTTGGTAGAATTGTGATTAGAATGGAATGGATTGCAGTATTATAAGTAGTCGTCTTCATCTTCCGGCAATTTAATTGCAAATTGGAAGAAAAAAATATATTTAAAAGTCGCTTTCTCAAACATATCATAAATCTGTAGCTCGTTAATATTAGTAATAGTAAGCGTTTTTCATTGAATATTAAGCTTATTCTCTTCTTTTTTTTCACCTGTAATGAACACAATCTGAAGATGTAAAAAGTGGAGCCACCTCGTTATTGCTGTAATCCCTTCGATTATGATTAAAATTGTAGTAATGAGGTGGTAATGTTACGATGTTGCAGAAATGCCGATTAATTTAATGATAGAATATCGAGGAAATAACTGTGTTTAGTAATCGAAGTAAGCTGTAGTACACAGTACCGAGGTAATAATGTATTTTATAAAGGTCAAGTTGAAGCCTACTCTTGATGAAAATGGAAGTGAAATAATCAGTAAATTAAGATCAGTTAAGATTACTTCTGACATAAGACTGTATTAATATCGTAAATCATATCTCCTGATCGCAGGCCAACTTTCTTCCATAACTATTTCTACGTTGAACGAAGAAAATTCCTAAGTAATTTCAATTACGAAATTCATCCCCTACGCTATTCCAAAAGTATTTACTTTTTATCTGTCATCTTATATCCTTGAATTCATTTATCATTCTCCAACGAATTAACCTTTTCGCGGGGAACCCTTTTAGCAAGAAACATATGCTCCATTTAAGTATTTTAAAAATTGATTCTTGATACGCAAACGGTAGATAAAATTCAGTAGATAAAAGATTCGATTATGAGAGGTTTAGACCCAATTTTGGATATTATTACAAAAAAAGCCCAGTGGTCGATTGGCACTAAATTTTGGGGAGAAATGGGGAACTGAGGTAAATTTTAGCTTCGGATATTTATTAATTTCCGAGATATTGTTATATTATTAATTTTCATCATTGATTGTAATAGTATCGTCGTCAATTGTTGGATAGCCAACGACACAGCAACAATATAGGCTTCCGTATCTACAGGATGCTCACGTAAATTTTTTTTCGCGCGTTAATCAAGCTTGTCTAACTCTAACCCATTTCATAGAAACTAATACTAATTACAGGATGCTTCGGTGATTGAAAATTACAACGACCGAGATAGGATATGAATTAATTCAACACATTGTGCGGAAAGTTTTTTTATTCATATCTTGGACTCTATTCAATACCCGAAGCTAAAATTTTGTGTTTCGGATCTACCCCTGCCACCCCAATTTCTTCGCCCTCCCAAAATTTGACGCCGATCGGTCACTGGCGCTTTTCTCAAGTACAGCCCAAATGTTGATAATGCTATTCATAAAATACCAAATCACTAGCATAGGAAAAATTCACCTATTTGGCGTACGAATAAAAATCTTTCAAGAACAACATTCTTAATTGTAATTCTTCAAAGTTAATGAAAAGCACTCGAAGAATATTCAGCTACTACCCTTCCCAGAAGTGCTTCAAACAAAGATTTCGTGCAAAATGTGTTAAATTTTCTGAAAGACATTGAACTTTGTCATTTAATTTAAATACAAGTCTATTAAGTTTTTTTACCAAAGTGGTCACCAATGATCCTGATGGGTTGATGTGACCTTAAACATTAAATATAAATAAATAATCCTTTTCAATAATAATCCATCGAATTTTTCGAACTTTCGGCACGATTCCATCGTGAACCTTTACAGCAGAAGAAAGGCAACAAGAAGTGATTCCTCGTGGGCGAACCAAGTCACCATATCGTCGATTATAAAAGCCATAAGCCATGATTCGCGTTGATCCTCGGATGCGCACTCGCGAGGCGAATTGAACGGGTTCATAGTGTGGGCGTGCAACACATCCACGCACGGAGCAACGTATAATCGTGGCCGAAGTCATTTGAATGGGGAGTCGGATAGGCCGATTACCTTGGAAGCGTGTTTCAAGTGTGTTATCAAGAAGAGCCGACGTGTGTTCCTGAAAATCTAACCAACGAACAGCAGACGCATTAGCCTGCGCGCAGCCAAGAATTATGGACACAATTACGTTTCTACGTTTTGCACGATCACTCGAATGCGCGATTCCGAAGCATTACCGACAATTTAACCGTGATTATTTCCTGTGTTTGTTCACGTGCGCCGCTCGTTATTCATGCTAGCTGCGCGTATGCTCTTTCGGAAGAAGGTAATGGAAGATGTTTAGCAAAGGAGAATCCTTCTCCTTCTTTTTTTTTTTTTTTTTTTTTTATTTCGATAAGTGATAGTTTCTGATAAAAGGAAAAGAAGAGAAAATTGACGATAAAATTGAAAGATATGAAAGCATGATTTCACATACTTAATTGTTTGAGTGCAAAGAGTAGGAATGGGCATAATTTATTAAAACTATTAACCTAATTTATTATAAAAGATGTGTGGCCTCAATGATAGAAATGTAGAATATTTCGGGGTCACGAAAATCTCAAATACAAATGAAAGAATTCAAAAATACGAATCATTTGTAAAGATATAATGAAAAACACAGTAGAATAAATTAGTCCTTTTATGATCGAATTATTTTCTTCTGCTAAGAAATTTTTTACCTTGTTCAATTCTCCACTAATTTTAATGATTCTTGTATCATTAGTGGACTGCAGATGTTTATGCAGATTCATATTTTTATGAACAAATTTAAGGAAATGGAAGCTAAAGAGAGATTAGTTTCATCCTTTAATTGCTATGGTTTGCGCATTACTTTGGATATTCACTGTAATTTTACCGATTACATGCATTCTGTACATTTTTGCAAACTTAAATTTCCCATAATTGCATAAACATCCGCCATCGAAACATTAGAGATGTCTTTAAAAATGAAATTTGATATTATTTTAATTGTTATCGGATAAGTCGCGCTAAACTGAAAACATGCGTATCATTAGCCTATGTGGGGCTGTGGAGAGGGGATAGGATAGGAAAAAGGAGGAGTATTGCGTTTCGTCCTGGGCCTGCTAGTGGACTCATCAGTAAGGCTACCTAGCAGGCCCTGCCTTAGACGTTGGGATATACGAAGGAAGGTTAACCCTTTGCGGACGAGCGTCGACAAATAGCCGCCGAAACTTTTTCGATTCTATGGATAAATGTCGGTTTTCAAAGCAGCAAATTTGGATTAGTGACACTAATATGCACTTTCGATAATAATTCAGCGAAAATTCGTTTTGCGTTATTAAATATGTCCGTGATGGATTTGTAATTGAGTGGAAATTTGTTACGTATTATTTTTTCTCGTCCGCAAATGGTTAAAGGCGGTATATACAGTACTGCCTTGGATATTGGCCGGAGTTTTGCCTTGGATATTGGCCTGTCGCTATCCCCATCAGTTCTTAGAACTGGCTTCGAAATTGTCCCGGTGGCCACGTACATATGTTTTTACACCTACCGTGAAATGTCGATGAGCCCTGCTATGTATCTCTATCTCACTCGCTCTCTATGAACAAGGAGACACTCAGGATTTCTTGAAAGATCTACCTCCCTTCAACTTTGGCCAGATTCGGTCCCGAACCTCGGCCAATATTCAAGGCAACACTGTATATATATGGACGAGGTAGTTGGAGCGAGTGCTTTCGAGAAAATCCTATTTCGTATGTCCCTCTAGTGGTAGGTGCAGGAGAGCCGTCACAGCCTATATAAAGTTCTAAACTGCCCTTTTGCCGTTTTAGAATTCATGGCATCAATTGCTATTATTAGACTGCGGATTTTTGAAATTTTAAAGGTGCAAAAAAGTGCAGAATGCCTACAATTTGCAAAGTTATACAAAATATCCAAATATCCACAGCAGAAATTATGATATTCAAACGATGAAGCAACCATCAATTTAGATCCTATTTCTTCGAACTTATTTACAAAAACTTGAATTTGCATAGAGATTCACCCGCTATAATCTACCGATTACTGAATCTGCAATGGAAGCTAAAGATGTTGCAAATAACTTATGTATCTTTCAATTAAAATTATGAGTCCTATTTATTAATTTAGCGACACCCTATTGAGAATAACTCAAAAGAGTTGAAAACTAATTTCTAACGCGAATCGTATTGCGCTTCTACGACAGACTTGCATCGGACCGAAGCAAACTAAAACAATAAGACAAGGATTTTCTTGAATAAAACGATGAAGGTAGAGGAAACCCAGAATGTAGAAAAGAACGTTTTGCAGCAGAGAATGCAAATTCCCAGAACAGAGTTTACTGCATAAACATAGAACGCAACATTCACAGACGCTGCTAATGAAGTTACTAACCCCTGTGCTAATATTAAAGAACCGCTTCCGCCGTTTGAAAACGGTTCTCTGTTAAATATGCCCCGTCAACTGCAATTAAACTATGCTCGCGTTTCCTCGCGGATAGGTTTAAATTGTTGCTAGAACCGTGCTTAGATAAAGTCGAGATTAACTTGCCGAGCGTTTTGCAGCCTTCCAAAGTCGTACGCTTTAAGATTGACGTTATGCAAGCGGTATGCATTTTGCGGAGATTACGTAACACGAGTTTGATGTAAAATCCACAAACTAATGAACATCAATTGCGGAACAGAATCTATAACATGGAACTACTATATACATTTTGAAGAACATTAACGGGTAACGAGTAAAAGTAACGAATTATAATATTATACTAGGATATAATAAGAAATAAAACTCCAAATTGCAAGAATGTATAAATTATTTGAAAATACCAGTATACGGTAGAAATTGGAAACTTAAGTAGACTTCTTAATCCTAATACACGGCTCGAATAAATGCTACGTTAAAACCGTTGAAAGCAGTATTAAAGTAACAAGTACTTACTTTGCATCATAACTCGATAATATGTGTCTTTCCATGCGGAATACGTTCTGGGAATATTTCTCAATAAAGTACGTAAATTTCGCAAGCATTATATAACTGAAAAGAAATTGATTAAACGTCCGTTTTTCACTTTCTCGTCCCAACGAATCACTATTTGGAAATTGTAAATGTTCACACGACGATAGATATTCACATTGTCCAGTATAAAAAATGTTCACATACATTAAACGATTATTCAGTAAGAAATTCCCAAAAATCGAAAGAGAGACGATTTCTAACAGAAACTAAATAAACATTGTAAAATGAAATATTCTGCAAAACTCGAGTGAAAAATTGTCTTCGAAGCGAAATTTTATGTGCAAAAATGTTATTCTACGACTTTGATCTATTTTCGCACAAAAAATCACTCCTCTACCTGCTGAACCATAATTGCTAAGAAGAAACTCTATAAATTTGTATTCCGTTTTGCAGTTTGTTCGCTTTAACTGGGGATGACGAGTTAACTCGTCCTACAAATTACCAATCTTTTACAAGCAATACTTTACTTTCTCAGGAATTCCTAACTTTCTAAAGCATCATTATATATGCATCAGAACCACGTTGTTTTATACTTGCATTCGTAACAATTAAAAGCCTCCTAACCGATATCAATTCCTTTTTATTAATATTCAATTCTATGCGCAAAGAAGATTCTCCGTAATAAATTACCCGGTTAACAGATTAAACACCCGTTCAAGCCCAACGATTGCTAAGTGTATCATTATACAACTCGCGATCTAACGCATTCAGCGCAACCAGATTGGTGATGACCGATTTCTCAGATTAAAAGGAGGATGTCCCTCGAATGACGAGTGGAACGCGTCCAGGCGGATCTCTACTCTACTCTCGACCGCTTTCCATTTCCGCGAAAAACTCGGGACGAACGGAAGGGGGCGGTCGATCCACGGGCAATTCCATTAAAAATAAGCCGTGACGATTTTGATTAAGTTTCACCTATTCGTAGTATCCGGTCGATGGACCGTGACTACGAGAGCGTTTATCCGGAGACCGTTCGCTTTCTAAGAGCTTATCGGAACACATCGGTCGAGGGACGAGCCCCAAGAAGTTTTGTCGTGACCGGTTTCGCGAATCTCGGCCAGATCCACGGAAAATCGACACGAACGCGAAACGGTAGGCCGATATAACCCGTAGGCGTGGCTGTTCCTGCCCTAAAACCTTTCCGGCACCCGAAGTAGTTTCGTTGAAATCATTTCAGGGAACGAGCTGGGCTTGGCCAATTTACTTTGCTCCTCTCTATAGGACTGAACGTTTCAAGACGACTCCAAGTGTATCGCTAGAACCTCTTCCTTCCCCAATGTTTTATGGTTTGGTTCACTTCCGAGCTATCGAAAGATCGATCGCGATGTCGGTTTGAGTTATGTTATGGAGAAGTGCAATGTTGGATGATAAATGTTGGTACTTAAGGCGGATAGTTTGTACCAGGTTTTCAGGTGCCTTTAGCGTGTTGGTGTTACATGAAAAGAAAGGATACTGTTTATAAGTAGAATAGTGAGTAATGTGAACAGTGGGAGAGTAATTATTACTGTAGAATATAGTAAATTTAATTTACTGAATTTGCCGCACTTTTGTTAAGCTTGAAGAGGAGTTTTTACTTCGATATTAATGTTTTGCGAATGTGGACATTTTGAAGATTCGTCTTTGAAAAAAGAACCGAGTAGTAGCAGCTTTATGGTACATATGCTTAATTATAACCCGAATTTTATTTAGTTTTGCGACGAAAGAAATTGTAGTCGGTTCAATCTAAAAATTGGAACTAATGATTACTGTACGATTGCTTGATATCGATACGAAGACAAAAGAAGAAAATATAATAGTAGAATGATAAGCACTCGCGACAAAATTCAACAAAATTTAGGTACACCAGAATGTAACGTTTAAGTTACATGGCGCTATAGAGGGTTAAAACAGAAATTCCAAAGAAATCACTTTGGGAGGGAAGAAATTATTTAAAGTCTCCGAAGTTACGAATTTTCGCGATTGGAAGTGGTATTACACCATTTCGAATTTTGTTTAACTTTCACCTTAGTCCAGGGATGCTAATTGTTAAAGAAATATTACCAACCAACCCTTCAAACAGTTTTACACTTAATAATTATGCGGAAGAATTCACCGAAACCTTGCTGAGATTCGAGAATCCAGATCCTTGGATTGGCAATCAGAGATTGTAATCGTTTCGCTAAAGACTCTCACACGTAAGTCGGACATTAAAACCGTGCCGTGGAAATCGATTGAAGATGAGTCGTAAAGGCTGAGTCTGAAGCGGCAATTTTGCGAATTTTATGCGAGGATGGGCTGTAAAGCCGAAAAAAACGAGAGATTCTGCTTTAGTGAGAGGATTATGGAATAATCGTATGGTATTAACGTGGTAGTAAAGTTTCCTGGCATTTCTATTCCTCTGCTAAAGTATTCGACAAGATTTCACTTGGTCAAACTTAATCTTTATCTGTAGTTGCATTATAATGTGAAATTCTCAAAAATGTTCCATTTAATATCTCGTTCCGAACAATTTAACCCATATTCCATCAGTAAGTGTATTTATACGAAATATAGAGTACTGGACAAAATTGTAACAAGAGAATCAATGAATCAAGAATTAGAATAAAATGATATACTTATACCAATCGTTATATTAATCATTAATTATATTTATGCATTGTACAGATATATTTAGCTTATTCGCTGCTACTAACATACAACTACTTCGAAAATTTTCTTTGTCAAAAATTTATTTTCTTCTATTGATAATGTTTGCAATAAGTGACAAGTAAAGTTTATTTTTTCTTTTTTTTGCGAATAACGACACTAAATTAATTGTCTAATTTGCTCTACTGCTCAATATTCTTCTTTCAATCAATGAAAACAAAAATGTCAGCAGCAGCGAATAGGTTAAATAAATAACTAATTCAAAGAGAACAATCTTTCCAATATTTTTCTATTACCTGACAAACATCGAATTTTCCCCAAAAATCATTTAAAAATGACACCGTTTAAATTGTCTATGACAAAGATTATATTACATTATTATTAGACTGTGGATTTTTATGCAAATTCATATTTTCAAGGAAGCACACAGGGGCGTGCAACTTAAATAGAAATTAATTTCACCTTCGAAATAAATATAATAACGTATACTTTACTTTAGATATTTCATATATCTTTTCCTATCGTGCAGAGCCTGTAGCTTTTGCCGCAGTTAAATTTCTCGTGAATGCATAAAAATCCGCAATCTAACTATAATTCTTATATCTTTTTGTCGGTACTCCATCTATCCGTATTAATCTAAATCATCTAATTTCCATTTTTTTTTTTTACTTCCACCATCCGAAGCAATATTTGTGGTTTAGTTTCACACCAGATTGCAAAGCGATTTTCATCCTACACCGCAATTAAATTTGCCACGCGGAATCACCGATTTCCATAAAAACAGGTCTCAATGTTACACTGTGGCATCGATTCCGTGATCTCGATATAACACCACGCACATCACGGTTTCACCGGTGATATTTGAATATCTAATCGCCAATTTTCTTCGTACATGCTCCTTTTTCCTTTCCCTTATTTTCCCATGTGGAAATTGAGATGTGCGCATAATTTTCTTCGAAAGTTCCACGACGAATTCGCTATTAAACTACGGTGATTATGTTCGTTGGTCGATTGCAACGATCATAAAGTGCTAGCAGTACCCGAGATCATTTATTATAAAATATAGCAAGATCGACGAGTTTCGCCGCTTTATTTCTCCACGGGGTTCTCCGTGGAAAGATTGAAGCACGAAACGATATCTGAGGCATCGACCGCGATAAGCAACGATTTATGAATAGCTATTAACGGTTGGTTAATTTTCCGAAGCACTTCAACATATTTACAAAGACTTTTGCAAGCTTAAGACGTTCTTTATAACATATATCGACAGTAGTGCTACCTAAGATTTATTTAATTTGGACTATAAATTTATAGACGAGATACTTAAAGTTTATCTAAATTTTGCGCAATTAGGATAGTGGCTTTTAAAGTTCCAAAAGAATATTAAAACTAGGTCGAACGATACGTTTTCCGTGTTTAATTACGATATGGGAAGAACAGAAATAGATTTAAATTTGCAATAGGATTTTTGCTATTTTTCCCAGCATTCTTTTAAGTTATGTATTTTGCGGAGAAAAAATAATTAACCCTCGAAATGGAAAATGGATATTAAATAATGTCTTTCTAAACTATACAATGCACATGAAATACGTTGATCTTTTAAGGATTATTTGACGAATATATTTCATATGTAAAACCCATATTATACTACTAACTTACAATGAATTATTACAGTATTGATTTCAGTAGTTTTACTATTACTTATTCGAACGGTGCATAAGGGTTAATAAATTTTCAAATTGAGATTCGAATTCTGAACTTTTATGCGTTAGGAGATTCATGGATACCAAATTTGATTATTCTCTACCAAAACATCTTTTAAATCTCGTTGTTTTAAGTATCATGCATTGTGATTTATGTAATTCTCGATCCTATTATTGTCCTCGAGATTTTATTCGATTCAATCACACCTTTGTTTTTCTTTTTTAGAAAAGTGTCATAATTCTGAGATGAAGAACCTTCAATTTAAAAAATGAAACCTAAATTTAGAAATGTTAATGATATCTCTTTGACGTTTGCCTAAAAAGTAGGAAGTGCTTTAGTACTTGGTCGAAAATGACTCGAAGAGCACAGCAGGATTAAAGTAGAACACATCACTGTATCTTTCAACCCTTCTATGGAAACCATAACTTATGATTATCTCCGCGAATTTAAATTTTCACAAATAAAATCAAAGGAATCAGATCTAAATAGAGGGTTGTTTTATTTTCTAAATATTATAATTTGTATCTTACATTTAATATTGTCGGTACTATTTAATACCATTTGCATTTCGTATATTTTGTACTTATTTAAATTTCCTATAAGTGCATAAAGATCCGCGTCTACTTACAGTAATAAAGATCAATTTGATCGTTCGCGTACCATGGAGCCTATTAAATTGCAAGCCAAAAAGTTCCCTAAATTGGAATCCTTTTCACTGAAAAATCACCGAAATTATTTCTTTCTGCTGAATATTATTCCATCCAGCCACTGATAATTTCCGACACTTAACGAACTTAATTCTTCTTGTGGGAACAGAACATATTGTGTTCCGATATATTCGTCTTCCCTGTCAACATGTTTCACGGGAGTTCAATATTTCCTGTTAGCGATTATATCGGAGCGGCATTTTACTGTTCTACTTTCGATAACATCTGAACACAATACGTTCTAATTCCGGGGCCACGACGTTCGTTTATGGGCTGTAAAACTAGGCACGTTCTTCTAGGGGTACCATTAACGGTACAGTTTTTACACCACAGCCGGACAAAGTCACGAAACTCCCATAGCGGACTCGTCCCACATTTGGCGTCTCGAAAAGAAGATACACCGATGTCTTTTATACAGCGTTAATTGCAGCTAAAATACAATTTGCATTTCCTTTACACACTATCCCATTCTAAACGATTAATTACCTCCGCACAGTCATTATCGGAGCACTCGAGCAATTCTGAGCAGAAAAATTTGGATCAGCTCCGTTCGTGAAACGTTAAAGTGGTACTTTTAATGTGCTAAATTTGACTCTCGTACATTGAACTTTTAGAGAGCAGGTCGGCGACCGTTTTTTGCAATGTAAAAAATAATTGACTCTAAAATTACATTTTGCTTTAACGTGTATTTAAATTGTAAGAAAGTTTCAAATGTGTATAGCCGTCTGCCTGACAGATATCATTGCACCTTGATGGATACTCGAACAGTCTACTTTTAATTTCCAAAGGTAGAACAGCGCAAGACACGTCTCTGAGAAACTCATTCGATCCATTATTAAATAAGAGAGAGCGACGTAAAAAATTGCAAGATAAATGAATTCTCAGCTGCTTAACACCTAGCTGTCGCTTAAGATTAATAACTCTCGCAACGTTACACAACAATTAACCACACGTGAAAGCATAAACATACAATCCTAACCGTACCTACTCTTTAGAATCATAAAAGAAGGGGAGCAATCTACAACTGAAAAATAAAGATTGCGTTTTACACGTTGAAAACTACGCAGAATTAATCAAAATCATTGTTAAATATCTGTCGACAATCAACCATAATCTCTTAAGAAGATCATTACGGTCTTAAATACAGTACATATTGTAATTATAATATTAAAAAAACAAAAAAAATCGATTAGTAGAAGATTTTTATATTAATTTTAACAATATGAAAATACAGTTGCTACTCTTTTTTCGGAAATATTTATATTCAGCAAAAAATTAAAAATATCTACATAAAAGCAGGAAATATAAAGATTGTACTTTAATCGTACAAAACTTTTCGAGAACTATTCATTGTTCGCTATCTTCTGCTTTAATACACAATCTTACAAATCGAAGTAGTAAATAGAATTAAGATTGAAGTTTACCTTTTAAATAGTATAGTGTATTTTTATAGTTTGCACCGCGAGTGTAACTCATTATACGGCAAGCAGTTAATATTTCCATTAATAAAGTATTCCGTTTTGTACCAACGAAATTAAAATGATAAATATTTGGAAAAGTATAACGCATAATTTAATAATACACACTGTATAGGATTCAAAAAGAATCGCAGGAAACATCTAAAAATTGCTCAAAAATTGTAGACTTATACGGTATGAAAAACTGTTGTATAAACTCATCATTTTGGCTGGTTTAGAAGTTCTGCTGATAAAATTACATAATTTCCTGTGCTTTGCGAGTGGCACGGGGTTAAACACCGAGGCTGAGCTCGCGCGAGCTCATCGTAGGCAATAATTTAGCAAAACAAGCGTGTGCAGCGGGAAACTGAGTAACGCGAACGTAACTGCTCATAAATACGCGAATGATGCCGTCGCATGACTCATTGACTCGTTTTCTAAAGCCCTCCTCCTCTCTTGCATTGACACAGCCGCCTCGCTGGCTGAAAGAGACTGAAAGTCCTCAAAATCACTTTCCCAGCGTCGCACGGTTAGCGGGATTTCTCGTGAATTAATCCGAGATAATAAACGAGACAAGTCCTAGATAAGACATCGATCGTAAATCATCGATTTCTATCGCTAGATTTTCCAACTTCTGTCTGCTGTATCTGTTTTTATTATTCTATGATTTTATGTGCACTCTGCGGGGGTGGAAAGAGGTTCAATAATGGACAAACGTTACATATATGGTTTTTAAATACAACAATTATCTGAATAAGTAAGAAAATTAGATCTAGAATTCAATCGTAGAAGATTGCAATTACGGCAAATGTAAAATGTAGAATTTCGTAATTAGGAGAAGATGCGGTAGTGTGACAATACAAGGTACTGAATTCTATAGCTTTTGCACGTGCTGTCATTTTGATGACAGCAGTATAAATATCTTCTATATGTAACAGAACGTATTGGAAACAATCCAAGACAAAACATTTCTACCAGAAAACAAAAGCAAAAGCACGTGCAAAAGTTATAGCTAGACTGCGGGTCTTTATGCATTTATAGGAAATTTAAATATGTGAAAAAAGAGATATATATATATATATATGAAAGATAGAAGGTAGATATGTGAAAAATATAGAAAATATTGAAAGCAAAATACTTCTAAATTATAGTATTTAAGGGATAAAATAACACCCTATTTAGATTTCTCTTCTTTAATTTTATTTGTAAAGATCTGAATTTGCATAAAGATCCGCAGTGTAATAATAAAGCGGACATACCAAAGAAATAAAACTAAACTCCTAAGCTTTATGATAAAGGTGTGTCGAAGTTGCTGGTACACATAAAAAAATGTTCGAAGCGCAAGGGGTTAAAATTTTTGCCACAAGTATTGGACTTTGGAATTACAATTGAGTGAATTTGTAAAAGTTTATCTGCAACGAGGATTCGCAGTTGACCGGTAAGATTATGCAGTTTGAGTACTGGTTCTGAGAATGCTTGTTTCATCAGGCTTACCGCCGCGCCGATAGAACTATAGTGTTGGAGTGCAGCAGAGTAGAATGGTGCGACTGTAGTCAGACACTGTGAAGTGTCTGTTTCCTGTGAGCAGTGAGAATGAAGAATGGGAGCATCTAATGGACTCGAAGAATCGAGATATAATTTTTTATAAGATAAACTGAAATAATATCTTGATTCTTTACAAATTCTTGATATTTTTTTGTAGCAACGTTCTTGTTGCAAAACTGATGACTACTCGACCATGAAAATTCTTCGCTTCCAAGAAGCCATAACCGACGGGCGTTCTGGAGACGCGTTAACGTGTCCCTTAAGGTTTCGACGTTCACGGTTACACATAGTTCACACCCAATGAGCATAAAATGATTTCTTAGCGGGTGCTTATAATCCGTGAAAGGAATTTCAAGCATGTAAATTCGCACGCGTGTTATGTCGACTCAAAAATGCACCTGGCTTCGATACTTTCCTCGATTACACAATCTTGAACCCTATCCAAAAAAAAGCTAAATTCTTCGGGTAGCCGTAAGGTTTTACTGGCTTCAAAATTCTTACGATGTTAAACGAATCTCACAAATGCGGGGCCGTTGTAGATTCTAATCATTCTAACATAGAAATACAAGTATCGTTTTGATCGTTATACATTGATCAGATAGAAAACCAAATCGATAGAAATCAAGAATTTTAATCGTCAAATGTACTTTGTTACAGTACAATATACCCAAGCTTATAGTAACATGTACACATTACCGTCTTAATGTTTCTATCTTTAAAAACCTGTAGACTGGTCTTTATCCTTATCTGATCGTCAAACTTTTTGCAATGCTCGCGAAAGATTCCATTAATGTAATCAACTGGAATATCACGAATACCACTACGAAACGTATTGCAATAAATAAAGATCATAATCGAATACACAGCTTCCTGGTTCCTTCCGCTTAACAACTTTGAAGAATACGCCAAAAGTTAAAACTACCCAGACAATTTTCCTAAGGATTTCCATTAACCGAAATTTCAGGGAAACATAATAATAAATCGCGTTCGTAATTCTATATACGGCTTCTAATCGCTTCCACGTAGCAATTTCTAAAACGATCCTGCTAAGAAAATCATTCTACAGCTTTTCGCCAACACAAATTTCAAGAAATATAACAATAAATCACGTTCGTCGTCTAATATAAGGCTTCTCATTTGTCCGTCACGTAAGAACTGAAAAAAAAAATCGAAGCTTCCAAAATGTTTCTGAAGATTTTCCGTCAATCAAAATTTCCATAAGGATCCCATCCATCGAACGTCGACAAAGGAACGGTCTTAAAAGAGTACGATTCTTTTCAAAACAAGCGTGGAGAAGATTATCCACGAGCGAATAAATCGTGAAACCTCAATGCCAGGGTGGCGACCGCAGCTTTCTCAGCCGCTTAAATGCAAATATCAGGGAATAATGAAGTAATCAGGGAAGCCCTAAAGCCAAGAAGGGGGAGACTTGTCGTCACGAGAACCTGCGCGAAGGTTTAAAACATCAACCGACTCTTTCGAAGGCTTCCCTTCACTTTAAAAGGATCAACGTTGGCGACATTGAATCGTTCTTTTTACCAACGTAGAAGAGAGCAACGAGCAGGATTCTAGCTGCCGACTGTGCCCGTGGGAAACGAAACACGCGTATAACCGTGAGCATCCTGGATTGCATGCACCTTTATCCCTGCGCTGCGTTAAAACCAACTGCAACTAGTCGAGTTCCCCTTGCTTGGCAAGGCAAAAAGTGGTAGAACAGTCTTTAGTCTCTTTCTCTTTGCAGAAGCGCAATATCGTATCGGTCGTTCCCTTTGTATGTTGCCAACGGCGTCACGCTGATACCATTTCTTTATCGTCCGAGCGAAACGAGGAATTTCCTTCATTCAACGGGACTCATATTTTCTGACTATTTTTGGACCGAGTGAGTCAATTCGACTCTGTGTCATTCATTCGTAAACCGCAAAATTTTTGTGCAGCTTTGTGTTGCCATGCGTACAATTGCTCTTTATCCATTTGGTATTCCTTTATATTATAATGTGCGATTGAAAATAATATCTCTTAATCTTGTTGACGTAGTTTCTTTATCGATTATTGGAAATAAATTTTGGGTCATCCTTTTTCTTTACCGATATGTAATTGTACATAAAATTTACTAAATACCTAAAGCTGCCAGATGATTTCATGATTAACTATAAAATTAAGGGAATGAAACTTAAATAAAGATTTGTTTCAACCTATAAATATTATAATATCTACTCTATTTTGACTGTTTTATGTAGTTCCGCATATTATATGTACTCTATACTTTGTTTACATAACATACGTAAAAATACGCAGTCTAGTTGTTGGTTTCTAACGTTGAGGAAGATTTTATTTATAGAAAGTATTTTGTGAATTTTAAGCCATTTTTGCTTATAGAAATTATCGAATAATTATTAATTTAGTTTTGGATAGCAAAAAGTTTGCTCACAGAATGCTAATGCAATTAAAGTCGGTTATCCAACATGATTGGCCATTTTTAGGTACCTGGAAATGACTACTAGCGCATTAAAAGATAAAAAACCTCAAAAATTCGTCTTCAACGCAATGCAATTTAATATTTAGATAATTTCTTGATAATCTTCCAATGAAAGATGAAAAATTTCCCGCTCTACAGAGTTACGTGCATTTGGTATTTAAATCCGCTATAACGAAAGGATTGTAGCTTTCGGACTGAAAAGATTCGAATCTAGAGTTTGCACATGGATGGTACAGTAATGAAATCTAATTACACAAACTTTACCTTCTAAAAATGCTAAAGTTTCCTTAAATAGATTCTTCTAGCATAGAAACCAAACTTAAATTGTTTACGAATATTTTTACGAATGAATGCAGGAGAAACAAAGTATCTATGGACCCTATTCTATTATTAAAAAAAAAAATGGCATCATTCGCAAACCTAACCAACTGAATTATACAAAACTAGAAAAATGAAATACATCGCAATCTCTCTCTCTCTAAAATTCCCAGCAAATCGATACTTTCTTTGAAGATAAAATACTCTGCACATTTTCTGCTTCGAATTACTAACAAACGACTGTTTCTGTGCACAGAATTTCCTATAAACGGATATATTCTTTGAAAGTGAAACGTATTGTACGCTCTTCACTTAGAATTATCACGAAGTAAACATTTCCATGGAAAATAAAATAGCAGTTGAAATAGGTACCTCTTTGCTTGCAATTCTCCAACAAATGAACGATAGCCTTGAAAGGTAACAAAAGGAATATACCTAGCGGCGACTTTTCAGAAAAGCCACGCCTTACCAAATTACACCTTACAATAGAACCAACCTACTACAACCCTTTCAATCGCGTACACTCTGTTCAACCGGTTAATTCTACAGAACAAACACTTGCTACCAATTCCATCAGTCTCGCCCAACCTATCAATCTTCAACTATGTATCCATTATACATAGTACGTATAGCCAGCAGGGAGCGTGTAGAATTGCTCATGAAACGTTGGACGTTCTTTGGAATTCCATCAGCGAATTGCACAGCGTATTATGGAATATGCGGCGGCGAAACTTTTCGCCGTGTAAGACCTTGCACTCTGTGGCATGCGCCGCTGGCAGCACGCGCTATTCTCAATGCGGCGGGGTAGAAAGAAGGGGAAAAAATCGACATGGACAA
Source organism: Eucera pruinosa (assembly GCA_028830335.1). NCBI lineage: Eukaryota > Metazoa > Arthropoda > Insecta > Hymenoptera > Apidae > Eucera > Eucera pruinosa. The sequence goes on along the minus strand of JAMYCR010000003.1, from coordinate 19,635,838 downwards.
GAAAAATGTTCGATTCCCTTTCACTTACACGCCACGGTTGCAAATGACGCAATGGCCACAATGTATCGACGTACAAACGCCATTATGCACACGGTATCCTCGCGAATCGTGCATCTGGAGGCACGAGTTTCTGGAAACTGTGGGTAACAGCGTCCTTCTGTAAGGTTCCAGTCACTCTCTAGTCTACGATCCATAAATATTTCTACGGATTCGATGTAATCGCGATACCTGCAACTCAATTTTCCCCTAGCCTTTGCAGCACAGCTGTGCGCCGACTTGTCTCGTGGCGAGAATTGTGCGCGATTGGCAAATCGTGTCTTGAATACGCGACCAGGCAGAAAAAGATTTATCGTCGATAAAGATTCGTGTATGAGGGATGTTCAGTTTCGCTGTCATGATATCGCGAAAAAATGGAAACCTCGGGGATTCTGATTAAAGAAATTCGAAATTATTTAGAATTGCAAGGTTTAAAGAAACGCTGAATATACAGGGTGTTCTGTATGTAAACCGAGAAACTTTGCCAATGCAAAGAAATCTTTGCAAAAAAAGGTATCAGATGCATTTAAGCTGCTAACTTTTAACGACCAGGTTTTGCACTAATTCATACTGGTTTAAAGAAATTTTTGTACCTGTTGTCTGTATGCATACAAGTAGGCATATTTTTACGGATCCACTGGATATTAACAAGATCGTTATTGACGATAACAGTAGCCTCTCTGATTTTGGCTATCAATTCATCACGTGCAACAAATTTTCTATCTAAATATACTCTTGATTTCATGCAACCCCATCCAGAAAAATATACGTAAATCAGTATAATTTGATAGTACAAAAAAAGTGTCCTAACTGTATAATTATCAGTATTTGTATCCATATCTCGAAAACGAAGACGAATCGAGCCATGGTATATACAATATTTTTTTGCAATCATACTGGCAAAGTTTGTCGATTTAGATGTGGAACACCCTGTATAAGAAAGTTGAAATCAGTACAGAATCTTTAAAATGACTAGGCGCTGTAGTGAATAAATCAGTGCGTCTGATCACTTTAATAATACATGATTCATAGGAATAGCATTTCATTCTCTCATTGCATTTTAAACACTTTACCCTTTGCAATACTTTTATGGATTGAATAATTGATGTACTATTCATTGGATTGCACTTCGGTGAAATTATAACAGCGTAAGATTCTTTATAGATTTGTCCTTTTTAGACGTTCTTGTAGAAGTATTTAATCGTTCGATCGATAATGTCTTAATTATTAGGTAAGTATAAAAATATTATGTTAGATTTTGTATCCAGTAGAACTAGTTGTGCTATTGTAAATTAATTCTGAAGAGCAAAAAAATGCTAATAAGATCAGAGAACATTCATAAATGTACTATTTTGATACGAATTAAAACAAACGATACCTAAGAGAGATAATAACATTAAAAATAGTTTTAATAATTTAATTTCTTCGAACTAATAGGACTTCTGCAGTTATTTAATGCTATTAAAAATATAACCAATTGCAAGTGATCTCTAAGAAAATACGATAACTATGAAGATGAGGTTGTTAAACGGAAACAGGAAATCGAAAAAGAATAATAAAAATAATGAAAGTGTCAGCTACTAGACCATCGCGTAAAATCTATTACCTTTTGCTCTAACAATTTCAGCAACATATAGTAAATAGCAGCCTTGTATATGGAGACTACTTTTTTGTTCAATCGTGTTGCATCTCTCAAGCGAGTCAAATCAGTCGGATTTATCAAAGGTTCGCGGAAAGGAAATTATCTATAAAATAAATGCAACAGAGGCGAATAGTTTTCTGTGTTCCAGTCGAAACGAGAATCGAACAGGCAGAAGTTCAGTAAAAAGTGGAAGTAAAATTTTATTACGCTGTAATTACAGCACTGGGAAAATTACTGCTGTTACACGATTTCCTTGAACGCAGTGTCTAGCGTTACTTGAAACGAGGAATCGTGAAAAAGCTGGCAAAAAAATTCAAAGTGACAGATAAAAATTTGTCTTAGAGTTCTATTTGGAATTTTTTTTTAAATGTTCGCAACGTTCGTGATAAACTTAAATTGAATGACTGAAATGGTAAATAATATAAGAGGAGCCTTGAGTGAAAATTTTCACTGTACAAGAAATAAAAAAACAGATGAGAAATAAACAATGAAATAAAGAAATTTGCAACACTTACAGCATTTATCAATGTTCGGCAATAAAATTTACATTCCTTTGCATTGAAAAAATAATATTTAATCTTTGTAGCACTTGTATTATTAAATGCTTTCTCGGTGCATAAAAATGAGGCTGTTCTTCATCGATATGAAAAATGTATGAACGTCAATACTCACGTAATTCGCACATAACTAATTATGTAACATATCTGACGATGATACTATGCCACAATGAATATATGTACGTCATTCGTAACGAAAGGGTTAAACTCCACAATCTTTGCACACAGCAATTTGAATTCGAAAAGAATGCATATGATTTGAATTTTCCTTTCGTAATTTAAATTTTCACGCACACACAAAAAAAAAAAGAAGACAGCAACTGCGCCGACTAAGTCGTGAAAGTCAAATAAAATGATTACAAAACGTGACACGAAAACATGCATTACCACGACTCCGCGTAATTTAAAACAGTTCGATAATCCTTATACGAAATTATGGTTTATTAAAATTACCATCGGGCTTATATCTGCAATTTCCGTTTCTCTAAGTTTCGATTTGAAATTCATATCAACGGGGCTCGAGGAAATCGTTTGAAGTTCGATAATGTCAAAATTAAATTGCGAAATGAATGCGAACCGTTATAGTTGCATTCATAACCGATTAGCATCAATTTTGGTAGCATATTCCGGATGCTTCCCGGGAGAACAATCCTTCACGTCGGGTAGTTGAACGTTAAAAACAGTAGGCCAAGTTTAATTTATACCTGCCGGTTTCATCGCGGAAGAGAGTAGCATTACGCGCATAAATATACGTAAGTGGCTGAAATTATTACTTGCCGCGCGTCCTCTTATTATTAGAAACTGCATGAAATGATACACTTCATCGATTTCATCGAGGCCTTGGCTTCTTTCGCACTTTGAACAGTAAATCATCGGTTCCGTTACGAAATTTACCATGGCCGTGTCCGATGGTTGTTCGAGTAATCGAAACACGAGTACCGGCGAATCAGTGGTGATTTGATTAAACTCAAAAGGAATTCCAGTTTATTAACTCGAAGTATATGAATTGAAATTGCCCTGCAGAAAGGTATTATCATCTTATTGTTTTCGCAAAAATTAAGGATAATCCACCAACGAATTATAATTATTTTACCATTCGAATGTACAAATTAATTCAGCACCCTTATTTTGAAATCCTTGGCATCTTTGTCAATTCTTACAAGTCACTGTTTTTTCTGTATTGCAAGTGGCCAATTTACATCGTAAGCGTGAAAATGCTGAAAATGTTGAACATTCCAACTGTATTTCATATTTTGCGAACAAATATTGAATCTTATGTATGAAATCTTGAAGGCTCAGAATTCATTTGTAAACTTAATATATGTACATACAGATAAAAGTAGAAGATTGGACACCGAAATAGAGTTTAAAATAAAAAAAATTGTACTCCATTCAAAAGCAAAGTCACGTAGATCCTAACACAATAGAAGAGTTAAACTCGCCGAGTTTATATATCGTTTTATCAAAAATTGTAAGAAGAATTGAAACCAAATTTTAACCGCACCTTTTTCTGTATTAATACACGATTAAGTACAGGGTCATACTGTTGCGCAGACAATAAAAGAAATTGTATTGCGCTATAGGAGAAATATACGTATATTATTAACAAATATCTAACCAATTTTTTAGCATCGTAGCAGAAGGGTTAATCTATAAGTTCAATTGTAATTATAATTTATTTTTTCTACGGGTTATTTAAAAGTAAGAGCTTCAGTAATGTACAAATAATTTTTAGCGTCGCAGAAACTTCCCCCTTTAACACTAAATTGCCGGAGCGAGTCAAGTTGACTGATTTCAGATTTCATACCTAATATTATGGAGACCATAAATATTATTTTTCAGTACTTTACGTTAACTTTAATTAATACAATGGTATGAATATGTATTCCAATTGATTCTCTTTATCCTCACGCTTCTAATTTCGAATATTTATATGCTGTATACGTATTTTTCCAAAAGCCTGCCAAATGATGCAATTAACGTCCGGCAATCTAGTGTTAATTATTTTCAAGCTTGAATCTTTTTGCAATTATTTTACAATAATTTAATAATAGAATATACCGATTGCTTGGGATATATAAGTTTCTTTAAATATTGTGTGGGTACTATGTATTACAGTAACTGCTTAGGAAACATTCCACAGCGAGAGCTATCTAAATGCGTTGCTCCGGGAAACGCAATTCAAATAACGTTCTCGTCCCTCGTTACTCACAACTTTGCCTCGCAATTTTCTCCACCCAATTACATGTATCGCCTATCGTTTCTAAAGACTAATATTTGTGCAACTTTCACTATATCTAATGAAGCATTGCTTCGATTAAAACGCTGTTCAATTGCAAGAGTTAAGAGTCCATAAAGACTATTGCAGCATAGTTGATTTTCCTTACCGTAGAATTAATCACGTTAACGGAACCAATGACGAATCTGTGTTTTCCATCGGGAATCATTCATAATAATACTACTTTAACGACGCCATCAATATCAGCATTTGCAAAACCTAACCTAATCTTTTCATTACCCATAACTATGGTCACCCACCGCTGAGCACCGACTGTACGCTATGAATGATTCTAATAATCACTTGCCAAGATTCGCAATATTTTACCATTATTGATACACAATGACTCGAACTTATTTCAGCAAATAACACGTGATTACTAGACTGCGAATTTTTAATGCATTTATGGGGAATTTAGATGTGCAAAAAAAGGCGTAGAATGCACGTAATGTGTAAAAATATTCAAGCGTTTCAAAGTATAGCGGAAATTATAATATTTAGAACATGAAAAAATTCTCTATTTGAGTCCCATTTCTATCATTTTATTTATATACGAATTTGCATAAACATTCGCAGTGTAGCGATTACACGCGAAACTTTACAGCAAAACTGGTAGCACTTTTTTTGCAAGAAAATAATTTATACGATTGTAAACAACAGATCAATGAAACTAGTAAATATAAACATAAGATATTAAGCAAATTGCTGAAAACCTTTAACAATCTCGTAACGATTTTATTATAAACAGCTTACCAATTATATCAAATAAAATTAAAGTTTCTCAATTACCGTTTCAATTAATTTTGACATTCGTGTTATTATTAGTCTGTGGATTTTTATGCTTCTGCTTCATTGCTTCACTTATCGCTTCACCCTTTAAATATCATAACTTCAATTACACTGTGGATAATTTGTACAGCTTTGCAGGTTATTATGAATTGTGCACATTTTTGTGTGTTTAAATTTCCAGTAAATGCATAAAAACCCGCAACCCGATTATTATAATTATTGTATCGTACCTAACTCCATGTATGCCACAGATAATTCGAATCTCATATTGTAGCTCACAGATACCACACCCCGCAACGTTGCTATTGTTCTGCAACTTCCATAGAATTTTCTACAAATTCAACCTTCGTTTGCGATATCTCTAATTCATCAAACGTTCTAAACACGCGTAATTTCTAATCTCCCCTACAGCAATCGTTGCAAATACCAGAACCAACTTTACCACAGATTAAGTCTGTACTGCGCTACGCGATAGCGTTAAACATTTAACGTATACCGTGTTAACACGTTCACTGCTGCCCCATGTATCGTATGTGATGCACAATCGGTACTAAATGAATTTTATTCGTATAAAGGCTCGATAAAGGTTATTATTGATTGCGATCCTGTAACTGGACAAAATAACTACGATGACGGAATTACGATAAATTATACTGCAAACGAGAAGCAGGATTTTTATTCTGAGCACTTTGTTGCTTTGCTAGGGGTACAAATGGCGACTATACTAGATGCCTGGACAGTGAACGCGTTAAATACCCGAGCAAACAACGAACTAACTTCTGAACTAGAGTTACCCATACAAGATGAAACGCTCGAATCGCAGAAAATCGAATATCTCGCGTGCAGGACAAACAAGCGAAACCCTACCGCGACTATTACCGATGCAAGCAGTGTATAATGTCGAAGAGTAAACATAATCGTGGAATATCTAGCGTAGGAACCTAGTACAACGTCGAAGCAGGCAGCATAGATCACTTGCTAGCCTCTGCGAAGCGTGCACAGCTCTTGCTTTCGGTACGCGATCTTAATAACCGATGATTACGCCGAGCAGAAGAGTAATATTCGCGGGGGATTGGAAATGAAGCCACATTTAGTACGTAGATTAACGGTATTCGAGACACGGAGGCAGGTGTTCAGAAAGTTCCCTCCGGGAGACGGGAACAGAAAAAACGAACCTTAGTTCTGTAATCAAACACCATTAGGCTGGTCTAAGGCAGCTAGGCTCACTTTCCGAGCTCGACATTTCATTATTCCCCTCCCCCCCTCCCGCCCTTCTCTCTCTCTATAATTTGAATCATAAAACGGAGGGAAATAGGACAGATAAAAAAGTAGATGGCTAGAGAGGCATGATAGATATCAACCGCATAAAGGAAAAGCCTCATCTCGATCGAGTTATCTTCAATCAGGAGAGAACGGGAGATTTCCAACTTCTTGCGTGACTGTCAGAGACGCATATAACACAGAACGGTCGAAGACCGAAGTTTTTATTTCAACGCAAGCTGTCAGTTAAATGGGAGTCTTACTAATTGGATTATTAGTCGATGTCGGCCTGGACTAGTTAATTGATCGATCATGGATCGATCTGACGGTAAGTTCGATGGGGTTCGATGCGTAAGTAGAGAAACAGGGTGATTTGCCTGGAATCATCTGGGCCTAACGATCGTCTCACTCGAATGAGCTTGCATGATGTCATTGTGAGAGACACACATTTCTAATTCGAGAAACTCGCGAACCGACGACCAGTGGACTCTATTTCTATGTACTACCATCTACATTCGGCACGCGCCACTGAATTTGTCTCATTTCGTTCTCGAAAACAGATGCACGAGCAACGCGAGCCGTGTCCATTTGCTATCGAGAACCAACATTCATATCGTTGAAATTGCCCCGCTTATTTGTTACGCGTGCACGCTTTATTACACTTCATTCGCGTTGAGAAATATTTCGGTTACGAGTAAAAATATGGGTGGAAATATCGATAATGAAAGTCGGCGGCACTCTAGAAGAGAATTAATAAGACTGCTTTAGGGATATTAGACTTTTCCATCGGAATTATCGCGTTTCCTCGACGTTACAAATTTGGTTATCGCACATAGGGATGAATTATGAGAAACCTGCGTGAATAGTTCGACATATGTATGCTTGAGCTATCTGTCATTGATAATTTATTACGAATAATGGTAGCTACTAATTCTCCCTATGCTCTGAAGTCTGATAACTCTTGTTATCAATTTTGCGATAAGAGAAGATTAATGTTTCTTTAATTTCTCGTATCATCCCACTTCTGCTGAGACCATAAATATACAAACATTCACTTTTTTTTTTTTTTTGTGTAAAAGATTAAAATACGTAATATAGTTATTAGATACTAAAATAAAGCAGAGGAGTTACAGAATGGGTACTTATTGGTACAGCTAATATCTGATATGATAGAATGATTTTAAGTCTGAAGTAAAAGCTGGTTCTTACAAAAAATATTTCAAAATTTCACATTCACTTGTGACGTTCCCTAATTTGTCAAATTACACATTTACGATATAAGTATAAGCGGGTGATATTTTATTAACTCATACCCAAGTTTGATTCTACGTTGTTTAAATTGCTTTATAATGCTTTTGTAAAATTAATTTTTGAAATATGTCGCCCTTTTACTACAAAAGATCGTAATTTTGTTAACTAAAAGGTATATTTTGCCTTGTTCCGTGTCGTCTACTTTCGTGTTACGGTTTATATTTTTCCTTCTTATTGCTGAAAGCATATCCCGGATATTTACAAGCAACGACAGCAACGATTTATAAATAAACAAGCGAACGAATAAGCAGCGTACCGGTTGAGTTAGCAAGCACCGATTTCGACATACGATCACGATTGTATTCAAATACGCTTAGGAGAAGAAACTGTGTTCGCTGTGTAAACGTGTTACATTGTACAAGTTGTTTTATAGAAAGTTTCTTCTTGTTTACACTTTTTTAAGGAGCCACGTATAATTAGTGGCTTCAGGTCCGGAAATACTTTCAACGTCGGTGAAAAAATTCAAGGAAAAGGAACACGAGCGTGTATACGTAACACACACAAAAAAAGCAGTGAATCAAGTTGTTTAAAGTGAGGGAAAACGCGTGATAAAGTTAAATTAAACGGGCGAAATGCAGGATGCTTCATTATCTGAACGCACATACATCCTACGCTTGTTTTCAGAATCGAGAGTTCCATTAATTACGTCAGCGAAACGCATCGCGGATAAATAATGAGTCAGAACAGATGTAAAGAAATCATTTCGATCGACATAAGAAAGTTTCGAAAATAGTAATAAAATTAGAACAGGTATAATTGTGATTTGGAATTTTTTCTTTTATTCGTTAGCAATATTATGGAAGGAATTCATAGAAAGCTCTATGAAACTGATATATTAGAATATTTTCAAGTGAAGAGAAACAATTACCATTTTTAATGTTCTATAATCGAAGATCAGCAACGTTGTTGGTAGTGATCTCTTAGATGCGAGAAAATTAAGGAATGAATCCATAGAAAGTTTCGGAAACTGATATATTAAAAAACTTTTCCATTGAAAACAGAAATAATTACCATTTTTAATTTCCTATAATTGAAGATTAGCAATATGCGCGATAGATCTCTCAAGTATGAGAAAGTTAAAGAAGGAATTCATAGAAAGTTTCAGAAACTGATATGTTAGACAATTTTTAAGCGAAGGGAAACAATTATCATTTTTACTTTTCTACAATTGCAGATTAGCAATATTATTGGTAGGCTTCTCATCGCGATAATTTCACTCGTGTTGTATTATCAGTACACCCGTGTTTTTTTAATCAAAAGAGATACGGTTATCTAAAAACAGGGGGAAAAAATCGACCGCATGTTTGTGTTACGCTTTCCTCGCCTCTTTTTTTCGCTGTATTAGAAATCGATCGAATTAGGAACCCCGTTTTTCACCGATTTCGCAACATGTATAACGTTGAAAGAATATAGCAACGCGTTGAAAATTTCGTGATGTAACGTGAAATATTGCCACAGCGCACCTTATGTTGGACTTGCGCGCGGTATAATATTCGTTGCATATGAAATTTCATTCAGAACTTTGCGCAAGAAACTACGACTCACGTGACGAAGATCATAAGGAACTTTGTAACATCCGATAGCGAAGATTTTAATGAGAATTAATATTATCGCGGATCGTTCAGTTTTATTACTCTGTTTCAGAACTTTCTATACCAGGATCACGTCTGAACATCAAATCGAAATGAATCAAGCACATCAATTAGCATTTCCTCTCCACTTGTACTAATCCGAAGACATAAGGATCAATCAAGCAATTATGCGAAGATAGACATTCGTTGCGACAGGCAACGATGAATCGGATCGATAAGTTCATCGAACCAGCTTTCAACGCGAAAGACGGGCAAATCGAGAAACAAAAGAGAATTCAACTAGCCTAGACTCTACTTTTTATCTACTTCAAACTCGATCAAAGTCGCCTTGCAGACTAACGTAACACCCAGATGGAATCGAATAACCGACCGTTCGCAAATATTTTTATTCAATGATACAACTGTACCAGACTGCTCACACCTCTAATGAGAAATCACAATTGAAACTTCGGTTAACCATTATTTTGTTAGAAATCAATATTTTTGTATTACGTTTACTAAAAAATAGGAGTCATAGGCCCAGTTTCTTGTGAATCTACGGACAAAAATAAATACAGTGGAACCCCTTTAAAATTGGAAAATTCCTATAAGACGAAAATTTTGTTCGCTCCCTTCCGCTTCGCTGCGAAAACCTCTATAAATAGAAATAAAACTCACTTTAACTCGAATTATTTGCCATATATTTAGATGCATTTTTATCTATGTAACTCGAATTTAGACCTCTATAAGTTTAACTCTGTAAGTCGAATTTTTATCATCGTTGCCTTTGCAAATCGAACTTATAACTATCTATGCCATACTCTGTTAATAAGTGAACTCTAGAAAACACAAAATGAAACTTGCCGTGTCTGTATCTCTAGTAAGTTGAATTTTCATATGTGAATCTCTGTTATTCCAAACCTTCGGTAAGTTGGAATCTCTATAACTCGAAGATTTTATAGTTAGGCTTATAACTAATCTAGGATACCTTATCTTGTTAACATTAACTCAACAACAAAAATTAGACTGCATTTTCTGATGACTCAACACGTCTTCTAAGTATGCTATGAATTTTTATGCACATTCATACTTTCATAGAAAAGAAGTGAAAAAATCGAATGTGAATAAAGATTGTCATTTAGAGACGTAGATGTTTGCAAACAAATTCCCACCTTTATTTGTTATGTTAGATGTACTAATAAAATATCCACTTTCTTTAATCAAATCAGCATTTATATTAAACGAAATCGAACACTTATTCTATTTCGTTATTCGGCAATGCTTGTTACGATTATAACATACTTATAACTGTGTACTTATAACAACTTCTGTTTCAGTATAATTTTTCACTACATTTTGGTGAAACTTACGCAATTGTCCGCCTGAAGTGTACCCGTTCGATTCACAAATAACACGTCTTAAAATCGCAGGAAAAATCTCAAAGATCGTCGAGCCGTTTGAATCTCAACGTGTATGTAAGTCTCTTAAACTTAATTTTGTGGCAATGAACAAAACTACGATGGCTTTTAGCGAACGACGACAGATTCACTGTGGTTCTTTTACGAGCAACCCGTTGAGCGTTGGCGGACACGCTTGCGGGAAGTCTGTCGTTTTGAAAAGAGCGCAAAAAACGGAGCAAGTAGCGACGATCAAGGTTTCCCGCCATTTTAACCAACATGTGAAACGCAGCCTTCCACCGCCACACGGAAGAACGGCTTGCTGAAGCGAGAGGGTTACACGCGTGGCCGGCCACCAGACGTTCAACTCACCGACCATAGAAAAGTATTTTTGGAATCGCACGGTCGCTCGTCACTCCACGGAACTCCATCCCTACGCCGACGTCAGAATTATTGACCCCTTTCCGTCCTAACAAACCGATCTCCCACTAGGAGAACCAAGAATCAACATCGTTTACATCTCTTGTGTTTCTTCATAAAATATTACGATTTTTATTAGCTTTACAAATTAATTCGGAGCCTTTATCATTTGACGCTTGATACCTTTATCAATTCGAAATCGCTACTTTACCCGTTTCTCTAGTAACAAATTTACCTCGTAAATGTGAAAATGCTGAAAATTTGGAATATTAAAGTGTGAAAATGTGCAAAATACGCACAATACATATAAATATGCAAAATACATGAAGTGCTGTTGAAATTATAATATTTAGAGGATGAAACAACCCCTAATTTATGTCTCCCTTCTTTACTTTCAATTTTGAAGATATGAGTATGCATAAAAATCTGCAGTCTAGTTCTAATATTATACAAATTTTGTTCGTACTCCAATATAACATCGCAGATGTATAAATTGCTATTATCATTACTGAAATCTTTACCACTCGTTTCCTCATTACGTATCGATAACTAATATATAGAGCGTTATATTTTTGTATATGTAGTTTACACCGTACTTATGTCAAATTTCCGTCAATCTACTATGCAATACTGGAAAAAGGGCCCGTAGAATTATACATCCATTTTCGGTAAATTGCCTGGAATTAGTCGCCATAGCCCCGTAATCAATATTCCCCCAAAATTTTGTTCCAATACTGCATTACTGCTCTAATTATACTTAGGGCAGTATCTGCTGTTGACTCGTGGAACACGCGTACTTCCGGCGTTATTTACTCGATTCGCCATACTGTTTTTTGGGCTCTTTTTCCAGAAATAAATAACAATTTCCTTTTCGTGTTTTTAAAAAGAGAAAGCTACGAAAACTTGTCTACATTCATTCCGCCACGGTTCATTTCCACTCCACCCTGTATACGACACTCCGAGATATAAGAGCTCAGCAGGTTACGCGTAAGTACGTTTGATGATGTAAAAAAAAAAAAAGGAGTTTGATAGTGGAAGAGCGATAAACGAAGCTCAACAAGTAGCTTGGTACTTGAAAGCCAAACGCAGGGACGAGCAAAACCGAAGCGAGCATAAAAGAAATATTGTCACGGCTGAGGCTGACATCCATTCGAAAATAGCAGGTGTCGTTAATTCTGGATCGCCGCGCAATATTCAGAGCAGCGAACTGTTCAGTCACGTAACTTAATATGCGTACGCCACTGAGGCATCGTACAACCACGGATTCCCGAATTGGCTCCACTTTTTGGCACCTGCCGATTACAGCACCCTTGATTCGCCCAAACCCGTAAAACTGAGCAACCGTCGCAGAGAAATTTTATACAAAGAACGTCAAATTGTTCAACTGTGATTCACTTGAAAAATTTAACTTCGATCACTGGTAAAACAAACAAATTTTTACGATATTTTGGATGATAATCTACATAATGTTTGGGTTAAGTTTCCAGGAGGTTTGGGTTAAGGGAAACTTCTACTGTATAATCATGGGGATAAAATGATGTTTCATACATTTTCATAAAGAATAAAGTTTCTGAAATGTACCTTCAAAATTATGTTCCTGAATTTCTAAAAAAAAGTAATTAACTTACGACGTTTTTAAATAATGCCCGGAATTATGGAAGCTATACAAAGATATTTCTCTTAACGACTGCGTTTTGGAGCACAAAATATCGTCAATTTTGATTCTTCTTCGTTTCAAAAATTTGTAAATGTTATTAAAATATGAATAAATATGTACTCGAAATGTTCAGGGTAAAAAGTTTTATAGTTTCTCTGTAAAAGAAAAATTTGAAAAGTGTCTACGAAGTTCCTTTCTGTAGTAGAAGCATCCATTAACTTTTCTTACGAAGATATCAAGTTTTCCTACATTAAATATAAACCAAATAATTTGTAATATTTTGTAGTGCAATTTACATAATATTTAGGGTCATTTAAGCTAATTTTTCAAAAGAATCTGAATTTTTCCTAAAGAGAATGCAACTTAAACATTTTGCAAAGTTTTGGGGTATAACCTATATAATATTTGGAATAGTTTCACTTAACTTTTTCTAGAAATATTTCAGTTTTCACTCAACTAAACGTACTGATATTTTACGATATTGTCTATACAGTAGCAATATACAAATTGATGTTCCAAAGGGGTTTGAATTTTGCATGCTTGAAAGGGTCAATGGTTGGTCGGATAATGAATGGTTGGTCGCTTTCTACGAAAATTAGTAGCCAACGTATGGACATCTGTCCTCCCTGGAATACTAAAGCGATGATTGTAAAAATGTTGATGCACAGTTATAACTGCATAACGGAAGAATCAAAACGACAATCGCGAAGGGTTGTAGTAATTATTCTGAACGCGTGTAGAACATTTATCAGGAAATTGTTGTTAAATATTTACAATAGTATACCTTTGATTTTTCCGGTATTTCAAAACAGACTCAAGTATCTCGTCTAAAAGTTCATGCTTCCTAGCGACTGAAAGGTGTCACAAGTTTACAGTACGCACACATATTGTTTGTTCTTTGATACCAAGGCCAGTATTTATCCTAGAAAGGTTACAAACACCTCGAGAAATCTGTTATCTGTGGATTCCTGCAATTTATTTAGACAACCTTTACAATGCTCCAGAAAGGTTTTCTGAGAATCATAAAACTGGTATCTTAAAGCAGTTTAACAGTAAAACACGCTGTCGACTTGTACGATTCAGACGAACAAGAAAAGGACAAACCATGAATTTATATCTTTGCCCATTAATAATCGTCCAACGAAAAACACGCTCTCGTAATTAAACCGTTCAATGCCATATGACTCAATCACGATTACATCAATTACTGAACGCTGAACTCAAGAAGACAACTTTCTCGTTTCAACGCTGCAAGCAAAGCAACTAAAAAGGCAATGGTATAATCAATCCAATACTATCGGTATCTAATTGCCTACAATTAAATAATCCGACATAAACATTGCATACCATTAATTAAATAAAAATGTTCCATTTGATGGAACAAGTATCATTTGTCAACGGATCAAAAAAAAAAAAAAAAAAAAGAGAAACGAATAAATTATAATTGAGTCAAAAGAAAAAAAAGGTACGAATAATAGGAGGATGAAATCCAGATAATGATAACAATTAATACAGAAAGAAACAGTTCGTGCAGATAACAGAATTCTTCCGTAATTCTAAACGCGACCGGCTTAATTACGTGGCTCGACGGGAACGTCGTCTCGTTGCCATTATCGTCTGCCCACCGCTGGCAATCCCATAAAAATTCGCTAAGATCTACTTTCTCTTTATATGGACAATTCCACGTGAACTCGCTCGACCTCAAACGACCGACTTCAACGACCGCGAATGTCGTTCATCTGACCGGAGCCTCCACGTGGTTACACAAAGTGTCAGTCGAAGCTAACCAGCGTGCCACGCAACTTCCCCTTCTTATCTTTCCTGTCTAGATTCAACCCGGTTTAACCCTTCCTCTCCTCGATAAACTAGAAAACGATACAGAAGAGTATTTCTGTTTGCATCTATTGTAAAAAAAAAAAAAAAACAAAATAGAAAAGAAAATGTTTTCCTGTAATTTCTCCGTTTCTTTTTGTTGCTTTATTTAAAGGAGGTTTGTTTTAGAGTACTCTAATTTTGGAAAAGTCTAAGAAATTTCTGTAAATTGATTATCTAAAATTTGGATAAAATTGGTACAAAATGCAGATCTCTTCTTTGATTGGAATTTCTTTTGCTTGCGCCAAGACCAAAGAGAGTGAATTGTTCGGAACTTTTGCCAACGACTAACACAGATTATTGTGCTGGAAATTTTAGAGGTTTCGATAATTTATTTACTTCAATTTCAGAAAATTATAATAAAAAAATAAGAATGTTTTACAATTTCGTATTTTTTCCTATCCTGAGCTGCCTCCCATCTATATAATTTAATAATTAAAAATTTCTTTGTCGATGAAATCTTTTCAAACGTTTTCATAAAATAATAATACACGTATTTTTAAGGATCACCTTGTATATTAGATAAAGGAGTCCACAGCCCTTGGAATCGATCTCCCTCTCCATAATATAGCAACCTTATCAGATACCAGCTTATCAATCAGAAATACATATTAGTAAACACGATGGCCGCCAGCAAGGATACACCAAGTATTCTATTTCTACTATTCTACAACAAAAACCAGTCGACTGGCCAACCGCTGGACGGACACGGAGTTAAAATCTACATTTACGCGTACACACATCCTGCAGCAATCCAGTCAACCTAAGCTCTCTCTCTCTTTCTCTCTTCTTTTATATACATTCACCATAATACGAAACGAATAGATCGATCATGGTAGACGTGCAATGGCGGGTCCCGTCTGGCTGCATAATCGCGGATTACTTCAACCAATACTACTCATCCCTATAGAGGGAACCGGTGCTACGAAGAGCGGATAGAACTCACGCCATGAAGGTACTCGAAGGAAGTTGCTCGCTGTTTGCCTTTAGAAGACTATACATCCACTACGTAACGAGTCGATCCTTTGGGACGATTACGTGAAATGCGACACATCCTGTGTTTTCTCGCGACATACGATACAGATACGGGCAGACAACGCGTATTCTCTCTGGTATCACGAAACAGTGACATCACCAAGCATTGCTTTGCACCAAGTATTGATTAAACCCAGCACTGATTAAACCAAGTATTGGTTAAATCAAGCAATGCTTGCACCAAGCACTGGTATCATCAAGCATCGATTAAATCAGGTATTGATTACACCAGGCATTGGTTGCGCCATGCATTGGTTGCAGCATGCATTTGATTAAACCAAGCATTACTTGAACCAAGTATTGATTATACCAGGCATTGGTTAAAAAAGCGTTACTTGCATAGAGCGCCCTAGTACCGGGAAAACAACAGTAGCGTTGGCAAGCAATTGCAAGTAGTTACAAGTAAACCAACAACTTATAGAACCACGTACGCAGAACAACATACCGGCTATCAGGGTTCCGGGAAAACACGTTAACCGACGCGGAACGCGTTGACCGATAATCGTTGGAACGGAAATTGTTAGTTTCCACGAGGGCTAGGGAAAACAGGAAGTAGCGGTAACGTAGTAGGTTTTACACGAGTATTTTACCTGAAACCGCGATCGTCCGGGCTGATTTTTATTTTAGGAACATCCTAGCCACCGCCATGAATCTTCTATCTCTATTCTCCTTTAGATTCTACCCAAGTTCTCTTTCCATCTCATTCCCAGTGCTTCTTACTCTATCCGTCCTATTCTCTGTCGAATTCTCTCTGCTTTTCTCAGAGTCAGAGGCACGCGAAAATTGCGGTTCGTCGCGTACGCAACGTGTCAAGCGTCTCAGGGACCTCTCGATCACAACCCGATCTCGTCTCTTTGTACGCAAATATAACAATGGTACGGCGAAACGTGGAACGAGGCTAACGTGAACGGAGCAGCGGCAACGCTGCTTCGAGGACGAGAGGACGATCATGGTACATGCACGAGCCCTTACCAAACTATACAATAACCTTGAATAAAATCGTGATCCAGGATACGTTACCAAAATATATATCCACTCCAGCGTCGATTAACGACAGGTTGACCAGGGCACACACGTGAATCGTAGATCAATCGCAGGTAAACGGGTCCAGAGAACTGGTCGTAATAGATTCAATCATCCAAAGATCTGATCGTAATCGTTCCGTAGCCCAGAGAATTGATTGCAGAAGATTCTACGGTCCAGAGAACTGGTCGTGGATGATTTAAACGATCAGTACACGTCTCGAAGGTCTAGTTGACGGAAGGAGAACAGGAACCGAGCGAAGAATACACGAGGAAACCACCAACCGGCATCGTGAGCCGCACTACCAGAGCCTTGCTCTGAGAACACTGCAACTGCTTCTTCTACCTGCATCTGCTGCTAGCCGGCACATTTCGCTCGCGTGGCCGCGTGTGCTCTGCTTACTCGCGTGTCACCACGTACCGGTTGGACGACGCGAGCGGTGCGTCCTCCTCTTCTTCGTCTGTGCCTCGCTCGACCAACGAGCACCTCGTGCACGATGCACCATTCGGAGCAACGACGATACAGACGATACAACGACGCAGCGATCGCGAATACTCTCTTCTTCCGAATGCTTCTTTCGGAGTCGGTTTTATTTCGCGGCGAGCAAACCGCGTCGAACGGATGGAGAAGGCAACTACGATGGAGATAGGCAGGGAGAACTCAGGTAGACGGGTAGGTAGGTACACGGAGAGGCAGGGGTTTCTATGTGTATTCTATAGGAGTTGGTTAGAGAAAGAAGATCAGCAACCAGTGGAGCAAGAAAGAGGGAGGGGAACTAAAGAAGGGGAAGCGAATAAAGAAACGGTTGGAACGGTTGGAACGATTGGACCGACCGACCGGAGGATGGCACGAGCGTGCCAGAAGGGAAGAAAAGATCGAGAAGAAGTCGCCCGGCTGACCCAGAGCTCTACACCGGTGTGTGATATCGAGACTTGGGAGACGAGGACAAGGAACACGAGACAAACGCACACGTATACACCGTACACACAGAGATCCCTCTTCTCCAAGAAGACCGGGGATCCAAGAAGAAAACGAGCAAGGTGAACGATGAAAAAAAGAAGGCTAAAAGAGAGAAGTGAGGAGGAACGGGAATCTTGGAACAAGGTGCGCGCCACTGCGTCCGTCCACCGACGGCGACCGTGGAACGGCGAACTCTGTCGGTTCGTGCAGCCGGCGGCCAGCTGGTGTGCTCCAACACGCTACGAAGCCTGTCGTTCGCGGCCGAGCGTTCGCCTTCGGCAAAGATCGGCTTCAAACAAAACTACAAACTTTGTTCGCCGCCCCTTGCGCCGCGCGACCCCTCGAACACCATCGGACGATCCTGTTGCTGCGCTTGTGGCACCGCGTGCACGACACCACGCAAAGACTTGGGGATACTCAGTACTTTCATACATCACTGGTCTTCTCCTCTTCGTGGCGGAGATTAAACGTATGCCTGAACATGATGCAGTGCTTTTTCTGCAATCAAACGGACCCTTTTGTAGGAATTTTAGCACCTAAGTGACACTCAGAGCACCCAAAACACCTTAAGAGTTTTTGTTCCACTTGTAACTTTCCGCCATCTTTTTCGCCATTTTTCTATTGTTCGCTATTAGCTTTTGTAACCGAGTTTCCGTTCGTGCATATAACTTTGTTTCTAGAATGACTTCTTCGTAACTGAATTTAACTTCGTAGGAGTTTTAGCACCCAAGTGGCGCAAGCGCCCAATGCTTCCAGATCTTTTCTCCCACACGTGACTTTCTTCTATTCTCTTCAATTCCCTATTGTTTGTTACTGGTATACGTAAGTAAGCTTTCATTTGTACATTTATATTCCTTTATAGTGATTTACAAGAGACAGAAATTCATAAAATCATTGTTCCAACTGCTACCTTCGTAAGACTTTTCCTTCACGTAAGTCTCTAAGCACCTAAATCTCCCAGCACCCAAAGCTATAAAAGCCATACTTCCATGCTATTTCCTTTGTCATCTCTCTATTTTCTGCCACTGATATTTGTGAATGAGCTTCCAGCCGAGTGTCTAGCGTGCTTAGCTTCGCTTCTAAAACGATCCAGATGCTTTATATTTCGCCAAGAGAACAATCTATGGATCTTTCGGTTCTCCACTTCGAAAGCCTTTCAGCCATTACGTAATCGTTCTTAGAAATCTTCTATTCTGCGTGGATGCATCAGATTATATTTAGAGCTTTCTGATACGCAACGAAGAGAAAGGGAGAAAATGTAGTATACGCAAAGTGATAGAAGAACTGCAATTGCTGGAGCAATAAAGTCTTGCAAAACCTTGATTGCTAATAGGAAAAGTAAAATAAGACAGCGCGTGCGGTATCGCTGTGAAGTCTATCGAATAGAGAACGTCCGTTGCTTTCTTCTTTTTCCTCTTCTTGTTTTTCGATGTTTAATGACGTGATACCATGGGTGTTATATCACGTACACCTAACTAAGAGTAACCTTATTACACTTAGGTGTACGTTTCTATGCACGGGCTTCTTGTAATTACTCGTAGATTGTTCGCGTTAACGTGTACCCGTTATGACGAAATTGTTTAAATGCTTGTACCTGTTTGTTACCAGTTTACAACATGGTGTTCTTGCAGAGTCATTTAAGGCTAATACGCTGCAATGCGACATGTTGGACGTGTCTTGACTGTCATTGCATTAAATGAATACCGGTTGCAATCTGAGTTTGATTGAATAGGAACAATAAGTTGCAATTCACGTTACTTGCACGATAATTTGCAAAAATGGAATGAAGGAGAAACTGCCGATACGAGTAATATTTATAGAAGTAGATGAAAAATGCTCAGATATCACATATGTACAAATAAACCTCGAGGTAATATCAGATAGAGACGTTTATTCGAAGTTAGATTTTTATCCTAGTTGTTTTTTGTAGGAGGTAGCATCTGCAGAATACTTATAAAAAATATTATATTTGCACATTACTCTGCTCTATTTATTCTGGCAACTAGATCCCGATTAATATGGCTATATAATTTTTAAGATTTAAAAATCAAATATAGAATCTGATTGCAAAGCGTCTCATTATGAGAAATAAAACAGTTGGTCACAAAAGTATTCGACCACGTTAGACATTTAATAATTTTTTTCTTTAAATTATGTGCTAATACTTTCCAGAACCAAACCAAAATCATATATTTTATTTTCTACAAAACAGAACCGTAAATAATTAACTTATTAGAATTTCCTCTTCCTTCATGAGCGAATCTATAATTCCATCCATTAATTATAAATTAACTTTGTAAAATAGTTAGAATATTGACTTATAAGTTTTTGGGTATTCAATTCCTCTAAACTACGTTGAAATCATTTACATTTTTCTAAAAAAAAATCTAGATCCCATAAGTTAATTAAAAGTTAATTAATAATAGCTATTACGTAAATGATTGAAATTGTTATCCGCTGTATTTTTGTTACGCAGTAGCTAAGAAATCTGTACACATTTTTCACTAAAAAATGTTTATATCTGATTCTACATTCAATTTCTACAACCCCAAATTTTTCCAATCACATAAAGATACGTCATTGTACCAATAGAAATTGAATACGGTTAATCTTAATTGAACAATGCTTAAATGCCAACGCAGGCAGAATGTGCTAATACTTTTTGTAGCCATGGTATAACGTACAAATTTCTCAAACAACTAAGTAAAATCCATTTTTTCCATCAATTTAAATTTACCATCATTTCCATATCGATAATGTTTATGAGTCATTGTGTATTCAACTGTGAGGAAGCATAGGAAAGAATACTATATTTTCAACGTCTCCGATCGTGTCAATAGGAATTTGTAGACCTCCCTGGGAGCAGTCCCCAAGTCTCAAACCCCTTTTTTAGATCACCATCCAGCAACACGCGGGCCAAGAAAATAGAACTGTTCCGTTTCTATTCCATGAATATTAAAACACTTTCCAATTAAATCGAATCATCCGCTGATTCACCAATGAACCAGCACACAACAAGAGGCAATCGCCCCGATTAGCAAACAATGCGTTACAGTTACCATTCTCGTTCAATATAGTAACATCATTACGGCTCCAGTTTCATGATTAATCAGTCCACCGATTATCTCCATTAATTCCCTGCGAATCGTATTATTCCAATTCGCCTCGTCGGCTAAGTTAAAGAGTTTCTTTTTACGCGAAAACGAATTCGTCGAGAACGGCTAGATTTTACAATAGAACATTAGTCACCTGGCAATAATCTATTTGCCACGCGCGTCGAGAAAGCGAATGCAAATGCGTAAGACGAGAAGAAACAAGTCTGAGATTCGACTAAAAGGAGGCCGCGATAAAGTAAAATCATAAGAGCCGAATGACAAATTGTAATGATTGTACGTTCATTGAATGGAAGGAACATCGAGTGACTTTTGACATTTCACTCGTTTACAACCACGTGGCTTCCGATCTCGCAGCATCGCCGTCGATCAATCACGTCTCGTAGGACGTGAAACTTTCGCGATGAATATTTTCTCGGATGTCTATATTTCTTTTTTTTTTTTTGTAACACTTACGCGAGTGCATTGTGCTGATTTTGCGTGGAGCGATTTTCACAGGCAGAGCAAAGGTGTGCCGCTTTTTTTTCAAGATACACGTGACAGAGTCTTTTTACTGAGAGGTGAAAGATACCAAAGGTGGAATTCGTTAACCCCTCGAGCAGAAAGAGAATTAATGCGAATTTTGCTGTGTTCAAATAGATTGAAAATATACCGGAATGATATGAATGCGATAATAAAATCTAACATGCAACGATATGGATCACTTTACAAAGAAACGAAGTCACGATTGAAGTTAATATAAAACTTGAACCATTATGAATAGGGGATAGATTCGCTCCCCTCGTTTAACCCTTTCGTGACTAATGAGACACATTTGTCCCACTTGAATGTTAAAAAATTAATCACAATTTATCATCCATTACAGACTCTACAATCGGTAGATAAAAAAAATGCTGCTATTAGAATACGCAGTTATTATTCTCCAGGAATTATACAATTTCTTATCAGTGATATCTTTTGTTTTAATTAACAGTGCTTGTAATAAATGCTAACAATATTCCTCATTTAATCGTGATAACGCGATAATAGGGAATATTCGATAAAAACAGAAAACGCAAGAACTGAGTTAGCAGCATTTGTCACCTGACACTGTATGCGTCAATAGCAATAATTATTCCAATTTTTTGCTAAAAAAATTACAGAAATTACCTTGAGGAGTCATTATAATACTGAAATAATGAAAAAATACTTTAACAACAAAAGACAGACGCGTAACAGTTTTCAAATATTAACAACGCCTCCAGCAGCGAAAATAAAAATAATTGATTACCTTAATAGTAGGGATGGGACACTGGAAACTTCGAAACTCAAAAAGTTTCGAGTTTTAAAAATTTAGAAACTTCATGCTGCTTTTACAACTCGAAACTCTCGAAACTTAAGTAAATAAATCTAGGTATAGGGTTATCCAAAAGTACCTTTATGATGTTGAATGAGAATATCTGTCAAGCGCCGCGTTTTGTTAGTAAAATAAAGGTGAAAAAAATAAAAGTTGAAACGAGAACGAACGAAGATAATAAAAATAATAAAACAGATTAGATAAGGGTAAAGCAGAAAGGGAAAGAAAAGAAGTGAAGGTAGGTGTTCCTATAGTCTATTTTGGATAACCCTATATAATAAATTCATATCGTGATAATGTTATCGTTATTTATACAAACTATTAACGAGAATATTATGATGATATAAATTTCTTTAATATATACTTCTAATCCAATTTGTTTGCGTATATATATATATATAGGATATTTTCTAAAAAGAATTTGCGATTTCAATTCCTGACAAAATGAAATATTCAGGGTTTCGAGAGTTTCGAATTTCGGAGATTTTGGAACCTCGCGAAGTTTCGGATTCGAGTTTCGCGAATCTATAAACTATGTTTCGACGCATATCTACTTAATAGCAGTTGAATTCCAAATGGAATTTCACGGATTCTATGAATAAATCCAAAATCGTGTACAATTAATATTTTTTTGGCGGAAGAAAGAAACACATCCAGCGAAACAATAAGTTCGCTGAAGGATAGCCACAATGAAAAGACTCGCAGCGGATACTACTTAATTAAGGAAGTAGACACGCTATACTGAATGTAGCGCGTCACGACGATAAAAGAGTAGCGGTGCCTAAACGTCTCGGCTAATTACTCAAAAAAAGTTCATTGTTATGAATTTGATTAGCTTCTGTAAAAGAGTAGTACGCTGCGCGTGTTCATTGTTCGACTAAACCAATTACCGTTCCTCGTGCGATTCCGTGAATTTACGTTACGAAATTATGAACCTTATCGATTTGCAATGTATAATATTGAACGAGCTTACGATACGACGCGTGCAAAATTACAGATCATAATCGTTTTAGGAGAAATCAGGTGTCAATCGTGAAATAAAAATCAGAGTTTTAAGGGAATCTATTTACAAAAAGACGACGGTCCAAAATTATTGAAAATTATAATGGCTATTCTAATTTTAATAAATTAAATGAATTATTTCTAGTAAGATAACGCAACCTGTTAATTTCTAATCAACCTCATAAATTTTTACAAGTATTGTAGTACTTTGTATAAATAGTATTTGTAAAACAAAAACAGTGTAGATCAACCATACTCAACCTTCTTTTCTTTGGTTACATACACTTCTGTTCGTAAGTATTAAGACACTTGCTAATCGCATACAAAACGTGATAGTTACTTTAGATTATACAGCTTCAATTAGTTTTACGACATCATGATACAAAAATGTATTAATGTATTTTCCTGTTTATATAACGAAATTAAACATTCGTAGAAATTATTTTCGTAGAAGTCTGAATGTAGCTTATGGAATCATTTGCAACGTGCACGAGAAAATGATAGCATCAAATGGGATACAAAAACTAATGCTACGAATGCTAAAAATAGTTACAGTAACGATTGACTCATTTAATTGAACAAATTTGAACCGACATTGCTTAAAACTGAATTCATAAGGCAGTGAAATTGCATTTACGAGTTCTTTATCGTCCAAAATTCTGAAGAGGATAATTATCGTTCAAGGTTTGAATAATTTCTTAATAATTGTCAGGTTTACCTAATTTTCTACAAGTGTCTTAATACTTTTGAGCGAGGTTGTACATACTCTACATTACAGACATACAACATAGTACCCTGTACATCGTAATATAATAATTTAAAAAATAAACCCCCAAAACTTAAATTTAACCAAACGTTTGTTTCAAAATTAATGCGATATTTGACGTTGAAAGAAACTTATGCTGGCTGCGAGCCATAGGCTGAGTATGGCTGGAGTAGATCACTGAAGCTCGTTGAAAAAAGTAGAAAAGATCGTAAGGAAATTTCATGAATGAAATTCAGATTTTTTCATTTGCATTTGGGCCTTTGTTTATCGTAACAGAGCGGACCATTATTATTTTCGTGTGGGCTTGTACATTGTCCCTCGACGAATTTCGTATGCGGTCAAAAATGCGTGAAACACCCTTTGCATTATGCATGCACCTTTGTCTTGGTATTTGAGAGACTCAAATACTGATAAGACCGCGCGGATACGGTAAATGTTTTCAGTGAACCCATGGGAAGGAATTTGTAAACGCAGATTTGTAAGCTTAAATAAATGTTGGTATTCAGAAAAAATGTGAAAACATTTTGTTAAACAGAGGGAAAAAGATAAAATCTTGGCTGAATAATGGAATTGCGTATCTTATATCTATACACAACTAACTTATTAATACTCCGCGCACGTATAAATTATTCATACGCTAATCTAATTGATTTACTAAGACACTATGTTGAATTTAATGAGCATGTGTTAGCTTCACTTCACGTTCGACGATCTAAATGAATTCTAAACTAATTTACACCGCCCAATATGTACCCTTTTTCTTAACACTTTAATTCACAGCACAACTTCGTGAAGTGCTTTTCTTCATCTTTTTCCAATCCTCGCCAGTTTGACCGTTTCTTCTTTATTACATCCTGTTTTATCTGTATTTAGTATCATTATCCAGGAATCAAACGTTTAAGAAAATGGCAATTCTTTTTCTCCATGAAAAATTTCAAAATTACTTAACATGTTTAATTATTTCTCGATAACGTGTTCCGTAAAAGTATTCAACAAAGGTTACAAAGTGATACGAAGACCCATCTTTTCATATTATTTAACATAATATGCGATTCCTTACAAAAAATCTACCGTAAAAATGTCTAATAAAAATAGCAAAGTACGAGAATTAATCTTTTCACAACTGCGGTGTCTAAATGGGAAACAACGTAAAAGTTAAAAAGATTGAAATTTGTGTATTTAAGGAAAAACGATGTAAATTCCATTGTCAATACAGCGATAAATGTCACAAATGAACAAATTAAAAAGATATAAATCATTTAAGTTATCATTTAATAATCAATATTTCTTTTGTAATTTCTCTCACATTTATAATGAAGTTTTCACTTTTGACACTTACATTAGTATCTAAAAGGTTCAACTAGAACTCATTCTTAAGTTCTATATCGAACTTCCCGCCAATTGTCATTAATTCAAGATCAATTTTCTGTATAGATTTTAATAACAATTTCTCTTGTCTTCACAGATTTTTGACACTGAAGAATTTTCTAAGGCAACACATTTTTAAATTCTTTCCCCTTTTTAATTTTTACGTTCCTTCGAACGCGCAGTGATTGAAAACTTCTGACTATTTCCACTCCTCGATTACTTAATATCCTTAACTGCTTACTGCAATCTTTTATAAAAATGTCGAATAAAAATGCCAAGTTGTCTAGAATCAATCTATTATTTTTCCCTTTTAATAGAATAGTCAGGCAAAAAGTACGAATATGAAAGTCCTACAGCGAAGAAGAGTTATCTCCCAGCAAATACCAAGTTTTTCACAAGAAAACGGCCGGTTTCCAGACAAACTGGCTTCGTGCGAACCATCGACACAATGCAATCGACTCGCTGTCGTAAGTCGGAAACAGAATCCCGTAATGCAGGGGAACGCAAAAGTCGATGCGAGTGATTCGAGTAAAAATGCCTCGAGAACGAACGTGGGAAGTGGCACCCGGAAATGATTAGGGAACAATAATAATCTAACGTGGCAAATACAACGAAGCACGCGTATAATTTCGATAATAAAACTCGCACATCTGTTCCATATTATCGCAGAACAAACAAATACGATCGAGAAAACGGTAATTGATTTTCGAGTGAATTACTTGCACTACCTTCTACTAATTAACGTTTCTTATGGTAATAAACGTATGACTTTCGACGGTGAAAACCTCATTACTGGCAGGAAGCAATATTACGCTCGTACACACTTGTAAAAGAAACTGTGTCAACATTTATTTTTGAGCGAACGTAACATCGACGGGGTTAATTTGGTATAGGATCGGGTTGAATGAACAAACGGAAATATAAGCTTAAGTTGATTAGTTCGGAACGACATCAGTTTGCATAAATGGAGGACATAAATTTCGTTTAGCAGTTTAAGCACTTAAATTAAGTAAGTCAATTGAAAATTTCAACGAATTTCTTTAAAAAATAATATCTTTTTTACCTTCGATGCTAATTTCGATTAATTCAATGAACCATCGATCATGGAAATATTTATTTATTCATTCCGAAATAAAAATTGATCTTAAAGGATTAGTAACATCTGAATAATCAAATCTCGAAATTTATGTTCGAGAGAACAATTCCAAATGAATCTACAGTGAATTGTAATTCACGAAATTGCTGCAACTTTTCTATTTGTTAATTTGTTTATTTTATATATATATATATATATATGTTGCAACACATATTTATAGGTCGCCGGCATTTAAAGCACAATGTGTAAAACCCTATTTATATGTCTCCAGCATTTTACGAGCAGGGAAGAAAAAACATATTTTCATGTCTCCGGACGGTAATGTGTTAATAAACCCTACACCTTAGCCAGCCTATATTTGGACCAACTCCTCTACCACGCTTCGATATTTAATTGTACATCCTTCAATTAAATTCAATCGAAAATTTACATATAAAAATAATAAAGCACCATCCTGTATCTTTTTATCTATTATTACCGGTAAACTATCTTGATCTAAGTCCGACAGTGTACACGTTCGCTATTTCGAGCCGGCGAAAGAAAACGAAACCTTTGCAGAAGCAACAAGCATTCCTTGCCGGCCTATGTAAGCAATGATAACGATAAACAAACTCTCTCTTTCTACCTACTAACCAGCCATCGCACAATGTGCAATCTGCACTTCATCGATGCGCCCAGCCGACTGAAAAAGTAAAATTAACCAGAGCACCACAGAAGAAATCAATTTCAATCAATCTACCGAGCCAGGTGTGAAATTGCGAGCACCGCTCCGAGAGCCAAAGCACTGTGACGTGTTCCTAACAGAAGCAAAAGGAGAATGATACGAAAACAGGTTGTGTATTCAATACGCAGCCTTGTTGTACACCTTTCTATGATTGTATACCCCATAGGATCCCGCGCGCTGTCGTTAAGCTAGTCGCGGTAATAAATCAACTCGCGATAGGAAGCCGGGAACGTTGAACAGTCAAATAGTTAACGTGTTAACATAATCGTGTACAGACGGGAAAGTATAACGAGAAATCCTGTTCAACAGCGGTGGGGCCACGGCGGAGAACGAAATCGACTCGACTCGACGCGACGCGACGCGACGGAGCGAGGCAATTAATTATCGAAGTCTTGCCGCATCGTTCGAGATTCAAAGATAATTACGTCTAGTAGTAATTCGCTGTCGATGATAATTTGGCTGGAAAGAACGTGCACAACCGACGGTAATAGAAGTTGATTATTCGCTGGAATAATTACGGGCGTAATTAGGCAAAATTCGAGAACCGAGAATAAAATCGCGAACGCGGTCCTATCGGTAATCTTCTGATAATATTTTGTTGGCGTTAATATCGCGTGATTTATCGGAGGCTAGTGTGTAACTTATTACATATTACCGTAACGATCGAACCAGAGAAGCTTCCCTGTAACTTTACTATTAGTAATTGGCTTCGGTAACTTATGCGTTAGGGAAGGGTTTACTAAGATGCGAAATGCGAACGTAAATTACAAACAAACAGCTATAATTTATAACTACAGGAAGCGGACGAAGTTATTTCCGTTGTGGAGAAGCAGTGCTGACATGGAGCTTCGGCCTTTATGATTTATAACAGCATTATGAAGGTAAAAGTGAGCACGGAATTGCACATCGATGAAGCATTAATGTAAACTCACACTAACGTACATGATTATTCGAACTACTTTAAAAATAATCGATGGCCATTGCTTTGATAATTTAGGTTCGAAGAACCTTTCTACTTTAGCGTTATAAAAAAAAAAAGATCAATCTTGGGATTTCTTTTACGAAATTACGAATTTGAGATTCCTCGAATTTTGCACATACTTCTGTCTATTATTTAACGAAAAAAATAAATAAAGGTAATAGAAAACTAAAAGTTTATCAAAAAAAAAAAAGAAAAGGTTGTGCAAACTAATGCACATTGCAATTAGAAATCATGCTCACGCAGCGTGCATTGCTGTTCCTCGAGAAATGGCTTAAAACTATCAGATGAAATGGAATTATAATCAGTATGAAGTTCTTGGGATGTTGAACATGCCATTACGAAGAAACGGTGGATACTAATAAAATGACACCACTTAAAAGAAAATATTATCCCTAAAAATCTCTAAAGTGGAAAGACTTCCTAAGATACAAAATAGGATAATAAAAATATTATCAATTATTCTAACTTCCTGTGCTAACGATAGCACAGAAAATTAACTTATCTTTTACATTATTTTACTATTTCAGAATCTATATAGTATGAATAATTGTGAGCGATACTTGTGAATAGATGTAACATAGAATGGCTAACATAATTCATTAACTGCAAATTTGAAAATATATCCTACTTTTTTCTCTTCTTACAATTAACCCTGCTACGTTCTCTTGGTCATTTTTCACCCAACCGAGTTTTTCATTTTGAAAAAAATGTCTTAATCTTAACGCGAATATAAAGTAATCGCTATTGATACGTATAATTTCCACTTCCAATTTTATAATGAAGATGTGCATTTCAAAACGTTACGAAACTTTTTTTAAAGAAATAAGAGAATAATCATTATAGGTTTAATAATTTGAATAAAATTACCAAGCGAACGTTACGGTATTTCATCGAAGAATTTTACTTCCTTAATAAATTTCCAATCTTTCCGTCTTCCAAATTATCCTCGAAGCGGAATTTTATGTAGTGTTTCTACTTTGCTCAACGGCGAAGTGCAAATTATCTCGAATTAACAGCATACTATGCATATGTAAATACGCGAGTATGAATTATGGTTTACTTTTATTCAGTTTTTTACTCTTTCAACCGTAACAATGAAGATGGAAGAGTAAAGGAGTTAGAGTTTCCATTCGAATAATTACAAGCAGAACCATAAATGTCCAGTTAGCTACGCAAGCGGCTGTCTGCGGATCTTACTGGTCATTTAGAAACTCTTACCACGTTTCTTATCGCCTACAACATCCTACATAAATCACCGGACAAGCTGCAGACGAGTTTAGATACAGTTAATCGCGGATTCTGAAAAATCCACAGGATACGTCTTTATCTACGCCCAAATGGTTTCGTATAACACGCCTTCCTCGAACAGATATTACTTTGTTTCCTGACAACGGATACAAGTTTTCAAGACCGACAAGGAAACCACAAATGATTCGTAACTCCTTGCGTTATTCCTCTCGATTCCTAACTGTGTGTGTGTGTGTTTAATACTTTTTGTAGTCACCGTATATCCAACTCCTTGGGTGCACAACAAATTAATCTCAACATTGTTTAATAACAACTTTAATATGTAGATTGTAACAGATTTGTACAAAACAAATGTAAGCGGTAAACCCGCGTGATACTGATGCGTTTTGATGAAAAATCATTGTACGTGTACCTGTTATCTTCGGTCAGGGAAGGAACATGAGAGACTTATAGAACGATAACATATCCACCGTGCTCTACCCTTTTATAGCGTTCAATACCACAATATATAACGGGTCAATGACAACCCGTCTGGCAGCTTATCGAGCTCCACCGCGATAGTACGCGATACCGTGAGCCGATCCTGATAGTTCATCAATCCCTATTCCGTGAGAAATAGAAAGAGTCGATGCGTTTTTGGTGTACGTTTTGTTTAACTATGATTTGATTGTTTGGTTCGATGACCTTTTCACAGATAAGATTTCTAGGGATTTGTACGGTGCAATTCAATGTTTGTATATTAGAGAAAAAGGATTTGGAAATGGTAACATTTGCGTGTTTAACACTATTTTTACCAACAGAGTCAAATGACTCCTTTTATAATTTGATTTTTTTGTTTGTTTGTTCATACTTATTAAATTAAAAACAGCCAAAACATTGTAAATCATTTTTTTTTATTATTTCGAACATTTATTTCCATAGTCATCCGCATCCAAATAGGTGTTCACAAAAAGATGATAAAAATAGTGTTAAACACTTTTAATCCTTCGAGTTAACGAATGTTTCTATTTTGTAAACGCGACACGGATAAAAATGATCAATGTTTGCGATAAATATATGCTTGGGTGAAGCATAAATATTCTATTTAATGCTGCATAAGTAAATAAGTATAACAGTAACTGTAGTCAGCACTTTACGTAAAATCACCTACTACTGTTAAATTAAAAGAACTCTCCACTCAAAGGGTAAATAAATATGGAATTACATCAGAAATTGTTTATCTCCGTTTAAACGTTCAAATGTTTAAATATTCGAGTATTTGATGATTCTAAATTTGGAATATGTAAATGCTTGATAGCTAGATATTTAGATTATTAAAACTTTTAAAAACTCAATTGCTTGACAGTTACACATTACGAGTAATGGAATATCTGACGGTTATAAATACCGAGATTTCACTGGTAATTTTAAATAGATTAGTGTGTCGACCATTATTCGGTTCTAAACTGTCGACAATTTATAGCAAATAGCTACGCGATGACTGTTCGAATCTCAGTCGAAAGCAGCCACAAATAAAGAAACGTTCGATCAAAAAGATATAAAAGCTACAAAATTGAACACTTGTTGATTCTAATATTAAAGTTATTATACGATGTACGGGTTTAGATATTTTCTACAAAAATTTCTTCGTAATAAGGATCTTGACATCAGCCAAAAAGAAAAAAAACCGTTGATTTTATGCTGAAACTTTAATTTGAAATTAACTACTTTCAGAAGCTGTTCTTCTGTGTTTTCTCGATCGTAAAAAGTGCTCTAATTAAATAAGACAGTTATAACCACAGTGGAGGTGAAAAACACGGTATATGCGGCCTTGAACGTGTTTAACGAATAATTACTAACATTATAGAAAACGTTGCTATAATACCACATCCTTTTTTCCTTCCGTTAACTTCCATCCTCTACTTAAATCGAGGAAAAAGGCGTACATATATAATATACAACCAATTATTCGAGAAACATTACGTAACACCATAACACGAGAAGGTAATGTCTACCAAAACGTGAAATCCTTTCATTTTATTTTCAAACTACGTAATGAGTGCAAAAGTTCTAATAATTTGTGATAGATTGTTCGATGAATACTTTGCATCTTAGTGGGTGCGAATTGTAGAATTTTGATGGAAAGGATTGCAACATCAATGTGAAAATAATAGATAGATCGCATGAGAACTGTAAAGCCTAATTGATTTTCCCAGTTTAACCTATCCCTTGCATGTCAAATTATCACGAAAGTAAGAAAGATAATATATTAAAAAGACAAATGTTAAAAATTGCCAAATGTTTTAGTGGAAATAAAAGACGAAATTTTTGTACATTCATGAATAACATTATTTGCATTGCTCTTATATTCGAGAAAAATGTTGACAAATTGGCATCGTAAGAGGTGGATAAGAGTGTTAGATAATATTCGTTTACAACAAAACGTAACTTATTATATATTATATATCATATAATATTAACATAATTCTAAGGTACAAATGATAAAAAGTGTAAGGACACGAAGAAAGTAAAGATTGCCATCGCAAATGAAAAGAAACCACCCGAAAAAAACAGTCAAACTAAACTAAAGAAAAGCTCGGTTTACATAAGATCATTATTCCGCGTAAAGGTACTGGCACCGCGTTCAACTATAATAATCTAGGTCCTTTCCCTCGCATTTCCGTCAGAAAATACCTTTCTCTTCCGTGAGGCTCGAAATGCAACAAAATGAGTATCAGAAGCCAGGTGTCGTGGCACGATCCTCCTACTCTCAACGAAAGTCTCGAAACGATTTTCCTAATTCCATCGAGCTCAAAGCGGTGCCGCCGATTCGATCGACCAATAGAAGAAGAATAATAAGAAGAAGAAAGACGGAAAAAAGCTCGTTACCTAACGCTTTCTCGTCTAAAACTTTCCTGCGTTCTCGACACGTCGGTCACCTGGACGTTGAAACGTTTAGGAACGAATCGGCGGTGACTAGGAAACAAGACGCGGAAGAGACATTTAAAATGCCAGTTCCAGGAACCCGCGAAGGGACCACGTTTGAACATTAACCGGCCGACACGGTCGGTTCGATCGAAAAACGATCTCTATGGTAAATCAGGATGATTGATCGAACGTAAGTCAGACTTCCATGTAAACTGTGCATAATGATGTTCGCATAGGAAACTCCGTGTGCAGTCCTTTGCTGTCCAGTCACTTTCACGCGAGCTTTCGAAGCGATTACTAAAGCTTACGGGGATTCTCAATTGCTCCCTCTTTCTTGTTCTTCTGGATGAACACGTTTCGAAAAATCAGTGTCTGTGTGTTCGTGCACGTTTATGGGTATTTGCTATGGGTTTGCATGGAAGAAAGCTGCGCGGGTGGTGTGCTGCAGGATCCTTTCGGTGGTGCCTTGTTTCGTTTCGAACCGAGGTCGACCAGATAGAGAACAGGACGATTTTATTTGCTTGTCGAAGGGAAGAGAGAAGCGTCGGGTTTCTGGCAAGAAACTATTCTAGCGGATGGAGAACAGGAAGTTACATTTTTTTATGTTATTTATGTAATTTAAGCACCATTAGCAAGCAGTCGCAAAAGTCTACCTATACCTGTAAATTTCAGCTACTTAAAAAAAAAGTACAAGAGTTTCGATCATTTTAAGCACATTATTTTAATTATTACTCGAAATTAGACATATTATCAAAAATTGATGAGAGACCTTTCCCATTTTCAGGACTATACACGCGTAGTGAAGTATATAAGGTTGATTGTTATAACTGTATGTATATTTTGTTAATCTTCTGATGCATCTGTGACGTTCTATAATTTATTTCGCGCAAATTAAATTACAAGTTCCATGCCCTTAAGAGCTATTTTATTCGTACAATCAACGATATTCCATTTAATGAAACGTATTTTAGTAATCTTCTTGGCTTGTAATTTTCTATTTTATGCATTTTTACATCATTTTTAATATTCTAAGATATGTCCTGAAATATATAAGTATTTAAAATTTAAAATGTGTATGTAGACTTTTGTGACCGGCTGTACGAAATACTGATCTGAATTTTTGTATGATTTCCCTTGCGTAGATAGTGGTGTAAGAAAACGTTTCTGGTGGGATTTGAAAGGATTTAAAGAAGATAAAGAAGAAAATTATGAATGCTAGTGAATAGTATTACAGTGGTTTGGGCACCTAAAGTACGAGGAGAAACACTGAGCTCATTAATCCTCGTGCACCGTCTCAGTAAGTACAATGTTGAAATCGGTAACGAAGCAACAAATATTTTTTATACGGAAACTGAAGTTGATCGATATGTCTTCTGAAGGGCTCACGTGTTGTTTACGTATGGAATATATGTTTCACATGATTTTAATTACATGCACTGTATTCCTTAATACGAATTTATTAAATACCCAATTTTCGTTCCAAATCTAATCAATAGACTATGAATTTTGATGCAAATTCGCATTTTTACAAATCATACTAAAGAAATGGGATCTACCTTGTGCTTCACTTTGGATGCTTTATCCATTTTTGCATATTTCACGTAATGCATTCTTTTCGCAGTTACATTTCCCAGAAATACATAAACATCCGCAGTCTAATAATTAATCTCGAACATAGCACGAGCATTAAGTTGAACGATAAACTTAATCATTCAATTCGTTTCAAGTTACTCGAGACAATATAAGAAAAACGTGTTCCCTTTTTTTTTCGATAATTATATACGCATATTCTACTTGTGGCTCGCATAAATTAACAGTGAAAGGTGTACGCAACATTCCGATAAACACGTTTTACGTTCAATTCGCAACTGAACTTGGTTGCACCGAAGGAACTAAGCGCGGAAAACAATGTACGCCCAAACAACGTACTTCCTTCAACGCGAAACTAATTTCTGCCACGCAACAAACGCGTCGTTATCTCGTTAATTAATTAGCAGAGAACAAGGAAATGAGATCGCAATCGCGAAAACATTCTCACGCAAATATGCAAGAGTAAAATAACCTCTACGAATCAATGATTACAGTCACGTTTCTTAAACACACGACCGATTATTAATTATGTAGTAA
The DNA here is from genome assembly GCA_028830335.1 of Eucera pruinosa. NCBI lineage: Eukaryota > Metazoa > Arthropoda > Insecta > Hymenoptera > Apidae > Eucera > Eucera pruinosa. The sequence continues at coordinate 19,601,361 of JAMYCR010000003.1, read as the reverse complement.
CCCTAATCAGAAGCGATCTTAAAGAGTGACAACTGCTTTCATCGCGAAAAACGAAGATCAACAAGGCGATTAAACTACCATATCAAGTAGAAAGCGTTCCCTGTCGGTCTCTGCATCCCACATTTCATTTTTCAGGGGAGTTCCTATTCTTTCAGCGGCAACGTAACTCTCTATGACCTACTGTAACATTCAAACAACATTTCACGATGTACACTATGCGAAGAACATGGTCGTTCTATCGAATCTTTTTCTGTATTTCGAGCTAACATAGAATAGCATACGATCCGGAGTCGAGGAAATTTACAATACCATCTGTACCATCATCATCATCATCATCGTTTCACTCCTTTTCGACGATTTCTCCCCCGTTATCGCCCACGTAGAAAATCACCAACATCGCAGCTACCGTGTGCCTGTCGTTAGAATTTCTTCATGGGGATGGGGAAGCGTTTATAACCGCGAAGAGAGTTAACGCTGCATTATAATAATACGACTGGTACAGGAAGCCGGCATAGTGTCTCTGAACCAGTAGCCGGTACACTGTTCGCAGCACCGTTTATTATAGCCTCAAATTGTTTCAATTGGTCTTACATGCGGGACTGGCTCTTCAACAAATTCCTCTCCGCGGCCATTGTTCCTCCCATGAGTCACACATATCTCTCAACTGCCTCCGTCTGAGGTACCTGACTGAACTTTCACTCGCCCGTAAGACACCCGAGGATAATATCTTTTCATAACGTTGATAAATTCGCGGGTTGACCTCGTATCGGAAACTCTTTGTCACTCGGATCGAGAGAATCGTTGGCCATTGTTTAGATCGAGATTCACGGCGGTGTCGAACGATCATAGATAGTTGGATGAAAGATTCATCGAGTCAAGCGATGGAATAAAACGCGTTGTCTCTTACGGTTCTTCGAATTCTGTTCTATCATACGCGCAAAGATAGGGGTTTCAAGAGTTGAAGTTTTAGATAGGCACACGTTCATAAATCGGAACCGTGGCTTGTTATAGCGTGATAAGCTAAAAATTGATGGCTATTACAAACGTAATTTTACGGTACGTTCCTTGTGTAACAGGCGCAAAGTGCCGAGATCGACGATTGATGTTTAATTTGATTGGAAGGGTATACAATATTTCCTATCCAACTGAAATATCGAAACGTTGTACAGTACTCGCAAAGGGATCTGGACACATTCGCGTTTCTCGATGAGAGATTCATTAAATCTTTAAGAATACGCCGCCGCGTTAATACCAGTTGCGAACCTATATAACCGATTTCTTATTCCGTTCTCTCGTTTACATAACCAATAATATTTAGCTGTAACGTAGAATTTAAAATCTGCCAAAGAATGCTACATTTTCCGAAGTAAATTATTCGTCTTTGTCCACCTCGATTATCAAGAAGTTAATCAGATTCTACGTTTCATTTCCATAATATGAAATTGCTGTAACATTTTAATATTAAATAGTCAGAAACTGAATATATTTAAGAGTAATTAAATCCTAAATACCCAAACAAGTAAAATAGCGTACAAAAAAACCTTTTCTATCTGTCAATACCTTTATCATTTTATTAAATGTACAGTACCTAATTGTTGAACCTGTACATAATTGTTCGAACGACTTGAAAGATCGTTTAGACACTGGTTTAATAACTTCGATGTAAGATACACTTATATCAGTTACATTTAATTAACGATGAAAAACTGTGTCAATTGTTTTAATAAACAATGGTCGAAGTTGAAATTTACCTATCTTCTTTACTGAAATCGAAGCAAAGTGCAAAATCGCCATCGTTCGAATAATTATGAGCGGTAGTGTATAACCTGTGCTTTTTCTACATCAATTCGTGTGTTTAGACGACTGTGTATCAACAATTTCTGCTACGAACGTTAAATTTCTAATCGCAAATCAACTTCCACGAAATTTCTCCGAATTGGTCATTCAGTGCACAACAAGATTGCAAACAAGTACTCCAATATTACAAACGTTCTAGGCACCCTAAATCCTATAACCAATCCCACAGTCAATCACCGACCAATCAATCGAGGCGAGTATCAAAACTGCAGTGTCCCTTATCCAAACATCATCAGCCTATTAGACACATTTGTGCTACTGTCAGCCAATAAAAGTGGCAACGTTGAAAGGGGTCAAGGTTCGTGAAGCTAAATAAATGGGGTCGCCTATAATTGGGAACTCTTTTAACTCTATACATTATGGCACCTTTCAAATCGTTAAATCTAATCGTCTCCCACACGCACGCCCGAACGTCCAGCAATAAATTCCATTCTCGGCGATTGTTGCTCAACGAACATCGCCTATGCAATATTATGTTTGCGTAAACATGAACCTGCGCATCGGTTGCCGATTATGGCAATGACCAAACGCGAGGCCAATTACGATTTATCCGCGAAAGAAACGTCCCCCCCTAGTCTTGTTGAACTCGTCCAAGCACGTGGGCGTTGTTGCAGTTGCATCGATAGAACAATAAGAACATTATAGATAAACTTACGTATGGTGCGGTCAGCATCAGCGAGCATTATACTTCATTAGATACCAGTTTCGTCACGCTTTCACTCGAACTTGTCCAACAATGAAACGCTGAATTCAAAATGCATTTCGCCTCGGTGGCGACAGACGAATATACACGAATATACAGCTGGGGGAAAGTTGCGAATCGTGACTCGGTGACTTTCCACGATCTACATTGTCATTCACTAGTCCCCGAGATAGAGACCAATGATTCCCGTGGGTCACCCATTTGATTAGTAAAAGCAGCGATCCTTGTCGTGCTGCAGCCGATCCTGGACATCGAATCGAACATCGTACGGCTCGAATATGCCGCCTTAACACACGAACTGCCATAACCCCTCTGTCCCTGAGAAGAAGTAACGTATTGAAAACCTCGAAAGGTCGATTGCACTTGGAACTTTTCCCGGTTGCAACACAATGGACGATCGAACACAATGCACCGAGCACGCGACCGTTCTTCCTACATCGAAGACAAAGATCGTTGGGAGTAGCCGACTACCGTTATTATCGATGCCGGTCGATTATTTTAATGCGGCATTATGTAACGCGTCCGTGATTTCTAACAACTTCACGTGTTTATAGACAATGCCGTACCGTGACGAATCCAATTAAACTCTGACCTGGCTTGCCTAGTTCGCTGGAACAGATGACAAATTTCCCTTTTGCAAAAAGATGAGCAAACGTTTCGTCGAAAAAGATGATCGAGCATTTGAAAGTGTTCGAAATCGTCTGGAACATGGATTGAACTTTGCGTGGTACGATAATAAGATGAGTCTCCTGACGCATCGAGAAGAAACGAGCAAATTTCATGAAACATCTTTCCGCTCCATCAGTCTTCGCTTTCAATTTCACCCTCGTTACGCGCTACTGTGAGAAAGTTTTACAAATGACCTGTGCCCAGATCAGTCGTTTTTGGGACAACTTGAAATGCGACTGACGCGCCTTTTAACAAGTAACATTAATGGCTGCAATAGATACAGCAGCAGCCATAAGCTTACAGTGACTACCAAAAGTATTAACGCACCACTGTATCTTTGCGTTTGAGTATTACTTAATTAGACTCAACCGTATCAAATTTTGTATTATTTAATATTTGTAGTCACGTAAAGGTATCGTTAACCTATTTACATCATAGCACTAAATATGCGACTAACTTTATAAATCAGAGATTTTCGGTTTCACTTACAACTTACGTGTTACAATCGAATCAAAAGATAGCGTTACACATAGTATGTACAGTAAATAAACTTAGAATACATATCAGACGATTTATAAATTAATATGATAATATATAAAATGATCGATATATAGTGGTACACCACAAATATCAGCCATCGTACGCGGATGTAAATAGGTTAAATGACAGAAACGTTAACGTAATTGAATCTAATTAAGTAATACGTGAATGCAAAAGTACCGTAGTATGCCAATACTTTTGATAGCCACTGTCTTTCATTCCTTTTTTGTTTTTGCTTTCTATCAGCTTTAGTCTTTAATTTTTGTCCATTACTGTACGATTCACAACTTCAGAACTGGGGTGAAATTCATTCGTGGATATTCCACAAGTTCGACTCTAATTAGGACCGATATCAAGCTTTGTCATGCCCTGATCTTGCCTGGAATTAACGAGTACCATTCTAAATGTACCTTGTGTTCCGCTAATAACATAATAATAAAATAAATCGGACCAGATACTTTCTTATTCTTAACTAGCAGTATACTGCCGAGCGTGACCAATAAAGGATAAATAAGTAGAATAAACTAAATTGTATTCGTTTTCTAACCCGATCTTGTCTATTATCTAGGTCGTGAGAAACTTAGCGTAGCGTTACGAAAAAGCTTTGCATATACCGAACTGAGCGTTTCTTGTATAGTAACTATATAAACAAACGAAATTTATGGTGAAACATTTAATCTCGCCTCGAACGTTAAGAAAGTGGACATTCTTTTCCTTTCTTACGGAGGTGGCTAATTGTAAGCCGTAAGAAATGCTAAGCCGATGCTATAGTTATTGCAAATTTCACCGAATAAGATATGGCGAGAAATTTGCATAATAAAGTTTATGAAAACACCAGCTATTAATTAAGCGGCGTGATGCAGCGCGTTTATTCATTAGGATACGCGAGTACACTGCAGAGAAACTACTGCGTACCTGAAAATCGTCGCAATTACACTTCCAAAGGAGTGTAAAGCAAATCAAGAAGTTCGGGGTCTCGGGATTTGCGAGAGAAATCGCGAAAATGAGAAAATTTCAAACACTTTCCTCTTAAATATAGCAGGATAAATGCGAACAAACTTTAAATTCATCAGAGAAAATAGACTATAGAAACTAATTTTAAAGATCACCGGAATGGTCTGAAAAAAGATTACTATATTTTTAAAAAATTTCTGAAGAAAAACTTGCTGCCTTCAAAATCTACCAATCCTCAACAAAGAAAAGCGACAGATTTTTAATAAAAACGACCGTTGTCAATTTGTGTTTTTTTTCAGAGGAGCGAAAAAATATTTTTGTTTAACAGATTTCAATTTTGTCTGTGTTATCTGTAGATAATTATATCATAGAAGAACTATATCCAATTAATCCCTCTTCTAGCTTGCAACATTTAATTTCACAGTTTAACACTGTTTATACCGTCCCATTGTGATAACTTCAAAATCGCGTATGCTTACGTCAATTCTAGTCTATTGCAGAAGTCCTCGATCTTTTCGATCGCACGGGGTATTACAAAATACCACGTAAAAATTTAAGATCACAAAAAATCGTAACATTCTATACGCATCTTGTAACGATGCCAAAAGCGAATCAATACAGCATTTCTTTTACCTAACTCAACTACTACCTTCTACCGCCGAGATGCTCATCAAAGATTGCCAACTCAATTTCCTCACGGTTAATAAACAGACATCGCGTGTTTCGCTGAAACCGCTATAAAATCCACGAAGCTCACCCTGGGAGTTTAACCTTAAAAAAAACATGTAGAGCGATCGCGATAAGTAGAAGGAAACATTCAAGTCGGCGGGACTTTCAAAGTCGATGTAGATTAGGCTCGGTGAGCAGTCAGAGAGCAGGAAGGATAAATTGAACCGCAAAGGGTTAATTACACGCGTACGTGCATGACGCGAGCACTGAAACTGGTTGAATCGAGGCGACCAGCTACGTTTCGGTGATAGTGACCCAGTAGCTGGAAGCCATGTAACAATTCTGCTACCAAGGTAGCGGTACCCATCTTGATGCTTCACCCTGCGGACACTTCACCGCTTCCCGGTAAACAATTAGACGAGACTTGCTCCAGATGTTGCAACTACCGTTGCTCGTCTCGATAAATCTGTCACGGTGAATAAAAATTGGCAATGATTTGTGGTGTAAGGTTTAATATTTAACCCTCTATAACGGAGATAGGGATTCGTAGTAATAAGATAGAGACGGGATAAAGATATTATAACGATAAGGATTTAGGTTTATAAGGATATATTTAGAGACAGGGACAGGAAGGATATTAAAAGTTGTATAATTGAATAGGTGTATAGGTTTATAAGGATATATTTAAAGGTAGGGAGAATAGATATATTAATAGTGGTATAAAATAAATATGTAGGTATATTAAATATGAGGGAGAATGATATAAAGCAAAAATGTATGTAAAATATAAGATAACAGCAGTTTAATGGAGTGAGTGCACGGGTGGCCGTATGAGTGAGAATTCTTTTATAAAACTAAGTTTCTGTTTCAAGACCGAAGAGGCTGAAAAATATATATATATAATAAAATATATATAATAAATAAATATAATATAATAATATAATAAATAAATATATATACAGTATAAGGGTTAAATACAATACATCAGTACTCCCTTACCCGAATACTGTATCCAAAGATTTTATTATCAGAACAGAGTCTCTCCTAATTATTATTTATTTCAATTATTATAAACATCTTTAGAATGAAAAGACAAATGAAATTCTACCTGCAGTTTCTCAACGAACTGCTTTTATTCGAGACTACTTATGGAGACCGAACAGAAAATTGCGTCAAATGCAGTTCAATGTCGCAATTCGCCTGTTTTTCTTTTTTCTTTTTCTTTTGAAAGTTTGGTATCAATTTCAGGGTACAGGAAATAACTCGAAGACAAGTATCGCGCGATTGTATATCGTGGAATGAGTATCACCGGGAAATTCAATCCTTTGGATTGCAGTGCGAACCCATTGGAGCATCAATGCTATCTAGCATTCTAGTTGCATAGCGAAGAAGTAAATAATCCGATCGACTTGCATAGGTGTCAATAACTTTACCGCGACCGTCGAAATTTTTCTCATCGAGAGTTCCTCTATTGCCAAACCGAAAGTGAGCAAAATGACTTAATCAGATCAATTACCATCGATTCCTGTACCGTTCCTCCGCATCAATATACTTCGCGGTGCGCAATTAAGTCATCGTGATTATGATCGTGGGAAACGAATATATCCAGAGCAAATTTATAACGATATGTTAAAAGTAGACTACGTATCCTTATGCAAGTTCATATTTTCAGAAAAGAAGTATAAGAAATTAATGCGCAGTGTAGTAAAAAAAATTGAAGTATATCTACAGATTTTATCTAGTGGAATTGTGTTTCTTCCTAATTATTTACCATTTAAAGAAAATAGTATAATAATAACAATATATTGCTGTCTTATAAATAGAAGTTTTTCATGATTAGAGCACCCGTTTAAAACACTTGTAGCCAATTTGCGAAACGTCAGGGAAGAAAAATATTGCATTTATTTCGCCCAAGATAAAAAATATTGTTGATTAATATTTTCGAAATTTCCACAATATATAAATAGGAAACAATTATGATCGCTAATTGACTTACTGGCAAATGAAATCAAACAGTAACACATGAGCCAATTTAACACGTATATAAATGTTCGAATACATATTGTATCTGATGATTTATAAACTATGACTTACGAATCTATCGGTTCAAAGGAATTGTAAGAAAAGAGTTAACGATTTACGATATACAATTTCGACAGATACGATAGTAACGACACTTTCACGTCGCTTAGATGCAAACGAACATGTAATCTGAAGTCCAATAAAACAAGAATTCTCGTTGCATAAACCTTTCAGCGACGTGTGTAAATAATAATGTAATATTGGTTCTTCCAACACCGATACACACTGTAATTTATTCCAGGCGCGAAAAGGTTAAAAGATCGCGAGAGATTTCATTTTACGCGGGGTCAGCAATCGATCCTGCGGAATTGACAGAAAGTAAAAGTTTTCCTGTCCTTCCGTACGCAAATAAACCAAAAACAAACATTTTCACGGAGGAAAATCTTTCTAAATCTTCAACTACAAAATTTCACATAGTACAAAATCCTTAAGAATAGTAAGTGATAACAAAATCTTTGGGAATTCTAGATAGTAAAAACTTTTGAATTTTAATCGTTAAAAAATGCTTGAGAATTTTCATCAACGTCAATTTCTTATTTCTTTTCGTTGATGTTGAATAATAGGAAACAAAATGTATTCCAAATACAGCCCGATAAAATAAATCACGGAATTGTTCAAGAAACGGAAGTAAACTGTTTACTTAATGAACTCTAATTATGTGAAGGAAGTGAAATTGAAACGGAATTTCAATCATTATTTTTACAAACTTATCCGCGTGAATTTTATTCGCGCAAAATGTATGCGTTCAGTGGCGTATATAAAAGCGGAATAATATTAACAATTATGTAAGCAGATATAGGTAATGAATGAAACCGTATTAACACCCGGAATAATGTTTCGGTAGATGCCTCAACGATTACTCACTGAATGATCATTAACACATCGAGTAAATCTTATACATGCAAACTTTCTACAATTAAACGAATGTATTAATTAAATTGTTGAGCTTCCTGTTGAATTTTTTCTGCATGATACAATTACAGAATTTAATTATTACCATGTTAACCTGTATTATTTTTTCGAAAACTTAATAATAATGCCAGTGCTTCCGTTTCCACTGTTCATAAATTCTTCCGCGATGAAATTGAATACAACTCATTATGTTTCGCCAACGTAAGATACACACTAGATTATTGAACACATTTCACCTTATTTCTATTCTAGTCATATGGCAACGTATTAGAATGACGTGTCCAGAATTATAAAGTAAAAGTGCATAACGCTTATTTACAAATATGAAAAATATCAAAAGTAAAGCACACGTTAAAATATTTAGACGGTAAAACAAATCTTTACTTCGACGCTATTGCGTTTAGAAAAACAGGAATTTTCTCTTTCAAGCATCTATCATAGTAATTCCTTTCATGCAAATAAGTATATTTCGTCGATCGTCGATATTTCTATCAAAATAATCCACGCATATTTTCAATGAATTTCCCACTTGTCATCGAATAGACATAAAAATTGGATGCAAACCTTTGTAACTGTTAAATAATTTAGTAACGACAGGATTAAAATGCTTAGCAGATTTCCCTCATTCTTCAACCGTTAACGTAACCTTGATATCGACTTTGAATCAAATTTCCAAGATTCGCAAGTATGAATGAAAGTATTCGTAATGTATGTCTCCTTAGAGACATTCGAAGAAAGACGACAGGTCGAATGACTGGTATTTCCATCGAATAACACAAGCACCGCAATCAATCTTCATCAGTATATTGAAATTCTATCGATCGAACAATCCAATCGTGCAACGATACACGACGTTAAATAAATTATGCGTTCCCATGCGTATATATCATTATCGTACCCATGTCTTGCATTTTTCATTTTTTTCATTCCTTGGATCGTGTACGCGGCCTTAATAGCGACTTTCATTTTATTTTCTCCATTGAATCGGAGAACCGCGCGTATGATAGATTAATCGTTTTATCTCGAGTTTCAATATCCGAGTATCGCATCTGTGTAGTATGATAGCGCAATGCGTTTAATGAATGGCGCGTACCAAATGATTCGACTTGTATGATAATATTGGGAAAAATCGACTCGTTTGCTAAGGTGCACCTGGACAATGAGTTTCTCGAAATTAATTAACCATGAACCTGTGCGTACGTTGGCAATGATAAATGTTCGAAAGATCGATTAGCATTAGTATTGGAAACATCGAATCATTCGATTCTTATTTACTATCTTTCGTATGATTTTACTTTTACCTCTAATCCTATAAAACTTTATTTAAATTTAATTCTACCTGATCAAAATTTAATTTTTATCAGACCGAATTTTGAACGGAATTTAATTTCAATTTAAGTCGAACGTAAATCGAATTCAAATAAATCCCAAGCGTAGAATTTCTTTAACGCCATTTTATTTCCTCCTAATTTTATTCTAATTAGATATATAAATTTCGAGATAAGTTTGAATTAACATTTTACACAATTATGATTCTAATTCGATGTGAATTTGATTTGAGTTTGGTTCAAACTTAAGCCGAACGAAACAAAACTGAAAGCCTTGATTTTCTTTGATATCCTTTCACTTATCCTAGTATTACCCTGACGGGAGTATATAAAATTTCACGCAAGTTTGATTTTATCATGATTAAAATTCAATTTTAATTTCATTATAATTTCGAAATACATCGTCTACAATTCAAAACTGAACTAGATCTTTGAATCGAACGTGTTAACAGCTTTCACTGTAAGACCACGAGGAAGTGCATTGCGTAATCGGGAGGCTAGTCTACGTTAGCGAAGCACGTTTCAACCTTGACTATTTTTTACACGCGTAACTCGGGAACAATTTATAGAATAACCGTAAGATACACGATGTCTAAAACGACGAATTTTCAGTTTCATAGTCGACTTTCAAGATTCTGAGGAATTCGCTTAAAACAAACAAGTCGACCATGTGGCGTTGTCGGGGAGCAACGAACTGGGGTATAAACAAATTTATTCGCACCAGCTTAGAAAGCTAAATTTAAATTATTCGTTCAACGTTTCCATTCAATTTTATCGATCACGTAAGAGCAAACCGACGTTAAAATTTCGACACTCCGATATGCAATCACTATTATCTATACAATTAATTAACTCTACACTCGTTTATAAAAATTGATACGAAAGTAAAATAACAATTTCAATGAAGGAAATACATACAAAAATTCCTTACATTTCCACTTAGAAGATAAAACTCACGATACGAAGTTAAATTGCTCCGAAATTATTTTACATATTTTGGAAGGTACAATGGTGCGTATCTTAAGCAGCAACAAATTTTATTTAAAAAACAGGAACTTTCACTGACCTCGTTATCGGAATTATTTAAGATCCTGATGAGAATGGGAACACGAGGTGCGTTAAGGATCACCCAAGTCTCGGTACATCCTTAATTCTCCACTCATCGTGGAATCCATGAGAAACTGCACGTTTCTCTTACGCCGGGAAATGAATTCGTTCTAAATTGCTCTCTTTTAGCCACATTTAATATACCGGATAAAAAAGGGTAAGAGTTATGTGCATTACGTTTTTTTGCTATTCAGTAACATATCGTTTCACATACTTATAAAAGGAAATCGTAGGCTATATATTATATAACATTAATTTTCCATAATCGAGACTTGTTTTATGAAAAAATTTTAAGTATCAATTTCCAGTATCATTAGCCTCAAAGAAAAATAATAATAGTAATAATACATCAATAAAAATACACTTACATTACGAAGAAAACTAATTGCTCTACTAAAAATAGTAATAATAACAAAATGTTTAAACTATTCTTTTCGTAGCAAATTGACGATACCGTAAATAGTCTATTTGCATTCAACATGCAATTCACACCTAAATAATAATTTCCGGAACGGGGACGCCTACTATGTAAACTTATTACGATTCACAAGATTGCGTGAATTAAACTTATTTTAATATACACGTACTTATATATAATGAACACGTTATACTCTAATAAAACGAAGAACTAGGTATACAGCTGAAATAGACACAAAATCCTTGAACCATAAAATTGAAAGTTGTTTACCGATAATGGTACTAACATTTTATAAAGGAACAGAATTTAACTCGTGATAAAATTCACATTTATAGTAATGTCATTCTTGCAACACTGTAATAAGGATTCACTTTCAACTGCAATTTCTTCTTGCAAAACTATATTACGTTAGACCGATTATTCATCTCACAAGTCTACAAATAAGGTAAACTTATATTGCATCCAATAATACGTTACACGCCTTTCCTAATTATCCTGTCCGACTCTACCCGTTACTAATAATTTATTATCGAAGAAATTTTAAATAATTGTATTAAAAATTAACACATAGGAAAACATAAATATATATACAGGTACTCTTTCGAAATACAATATGACGAGAATGCAATAATACTCTTTCTCAAATATTGCACATACAAAGATAGGTAAAAAAATTCAAAAACGCATACACGCTCGCAACTCCGTCACGTTAGGCTACACAATACCATAGTCATGCATACGTTCGCAAGGTCCAGTATCATGTTTTGTGTTGGGATGCAATTAAGGGGGGAGGAAAGGAGCGAAAGAAGAAGATGGAAAACACGGTAGAAAGATACGGAACTAACACGAGTCGGGTTCCCAACGCCCACCTGATCATACAGCACAGAGTCAAAGGAGAATCGTGCTGAAACTGAACGTGCGTCTACTATCGTCTCGCTACGACAAAAGTAAAACCTGCTTCGCTATCATTGCTTCTGGTTGCACAATTAGAAAACAAGAAATCAACACACGAAAATAGCAGGTATTAATTGCCGACCATTTAATCATCGCGGGTGCTTCAAGAATGGGTTTCGGTTGCTTTCTTAAAACGCTTTAATACATTCGCGCCCGTTACGTACACCTCAAGCGTGCTACGCGGAATTATTTACTATTACCGGCGCTCATCCTGTACGTTTGCGCAAGTGTGCGTTGTCGGCCGTTTCCGTTAACAATAAAGAGATATATCCGCCTCGCGAACGGAAGCGACGTATTTATAATATTGATTTGTTGCGTTAATGACTCGCGCAACGTGTAAACGCATTACTAGCACGTCGTTTATAAGGATTTACTTCTAATTTGAGTTTACGTTTTTTAAGCGACTTTTGATTAATTCTACTTCTACTTTGCGTGATTTTTTATCAACATATTCAACATTTATCCACGTTATCAATATTTAAATATATACGCTAAATAAATAGTTTAAATTCTATAAAGAAATTGCTGCTTTTATGTGACTCACCATGTGCTCTACTGCTTTCTCCTCAAGCTCTGCTAAGGTCCAATCCACATGAAAACTTAAGGGCTGAAGACGAGACTCCATTTCGCGAAGCCATTTCCTTAAACATTTTACTTCGTGGTCAAAATCTGTAACATAAATTATTAATTATTCGCTTACAAACTCTCCAGGGAATTTCTCACAATACTAATTTGGGAATCTTTTTACTTTAACTAACAGAAATTACCTGCTGATATATCCTGCTGATTAGATACAGGCCGCTCAACAGGTGCCATAATTTGTTCTACTAATTCCCATTTTGCATTTAAATGGTCAACACGCCACGCCACTTCGTCTTTTAAAGCAGGGGCACGTGACACTAATTTTGCAGCTTGTTCATTAAATAACTTTCTTCTATATGCCCTACGTCGCAGCTCCTCCATGTGAGCCTTTAATTTATATTTTACAAATAATTTAATTATTGGACCCTCTGTAATATAATACTGAGATTGTTTGGCATAAATTGGCGATACCTACCGCACGCAGACTTTTATCTAGTAAATTTTCTTCTTTACAATATACCAATTCTTGGAGAACCCTCAGCCATGAATATAGTTCTGAGAATTGACTACTAACTTCTTTGAAACTCCATGATTGTGTAGATACATCAGTCTCATCCCATGTTAATTCACCATTAGCTTCCTATTAACATTAGATTGAAACAAAGATAATACATATCATATATACGTTACACATAATTACATTATAAATATTTAAATGAAATATGTACCTTACAACTATCTATCAAATTAGTGTCCATAATATAGTCATAATTAGATCGTATTGCTGCCCAAAACTCATCTTTGCAATCCTCACGGTTTGTCCACAAACGTTGGTTGTGAAATTGCTTTGGATCTTTTCTGTAATATAAATATATGGGAATTGGTTAATTATTCATATAGTAATAAATACTGTGAATTAATATAAATTATTAATAGTGCATGTGAAACATTTGTTCAGAAGAATAAATATAAAAGAATTACACGAACCGTTTCTTTGTGAGACTGTTGTATGGCCTTTCTATCGCAACCCCTGCTTGGCCATGCTTTTCCAAGCCATGGCTAAGCGGCTGAAGCGAAGATAAGGAAAAACTCATCTTCATGGCTGTGCAGTGGTCTGTAATATACAAATGAAACAAAAAAGAATTATAGAAATATATTGCAGAAAAAGTAAAACACATAACACGAAAATATACTATGACACTGTTTTATAACAATTCACAAGCACTAGGAGATAGTAACTATGAAGCATTACTTTGTAACAAATTTGAGCTACTAAAATGATATGCTTTTAACCTTAAAGATATGAGAACTAAGGTACTCAAAACAAGTGTTCACATATGTATGTATTTACAATATATATTTTAGACACAACATAAGAAAGAAAGAAGAATACTAAATTGAACATACTTCAAATGTTAATAAACAGCAATAATTGGAATTACATGACTGGTTTATTAAAGCTTTGACACCATTTCAAATCATTATGATATGGGGGAAAGTTTATTAAACATAATATATCACATATTTTCATGTGTTCTTCTTTATTTGCAAACATGAGAATAGTTGTACCTAGTTATATCTAAATATACAAAAGGACAACGAAAGAGTGAGGAATATAACCTCCAGACTCCTTCTTATAAGATTTTTCTCGATTTCAAAACTGTCAAATGTATTTTACATAATTTACCTGCCACGTACAAGATACTACATCTCACATGCGAAGAAATATAAAAAATGTCCGCGGAAGCAATTTTTACACACCATTCATTGAATTTCTAAGTTACAAAAAAAATACTCGACTACAATGCATTAGACGCAACACGAGACAAAGTCTTTTCTACCTGAATTATCTTGAACACATTGGACGGACACACGTGTAGGTACAGCATTTGGAGGTGTTAATGTGTACACGGTGTATACACATGCAATTCGACAGGTAGAGCGTCCAGGTGTGTACGTTTTATCAGAAATACAAGAGTCTCGTAAATGCTCCGGCTTAAGTTACAAGATAAGCACATAAGAATTTACGAAATCATTGAAACATTTGTGTCTCCTACCGGAATACTCACTCATTCTTATCGTAAATAGTCATGAAATAAAGTTAGCATTCTTTGAAATGGTCTCAGTTTAAATGTATTATTCAGCACACGATGAAAAAAACGTGATTGAGGAAACCGGAGAACGTTGCAACGAGAGCTCGAGTTGGAGGGGCTGCACTCAACTGCATACATATCCAAGGCACAGCTTCTTGCCTTGCAAGTAGGTATGCAAACAATATATCGACACACAAACGCTATCAATACACCTGTTCTACTACTTTGCTCCGAATATACTTTAAATAAACTTTATTTAACATTTATTACACATCGCCAATTCGGTTTCAATGTATCGATGTTAATATCGTATCGATATACGAGCTATGGGTTTTACATTCTTTCTCGAGGGAAACGTTACTGAAAACTTTTAGTAATATTGCATTCACTCACTCATATTACTCGTTGCAATCTTGAACAGACAGACGATCCATTTAGGCGCACTGTTAATTACTTGTCGGTAACATTTGCACAATTTTTTAACCCAACGAGACCGCCAATTTTTTTTTAACAAAATACCGCCTTACACACAACTCTGCACACCGACATGCACCAATGTGCACTGTCATACTGCGCATGCGTGCCCGCGACAAGTGTAAGGAGCTACGACTCATGGCGGATTCTTAGTAAGATATCTATTCTTGTTATTGGAATAAAGCGAGATGAACTGATGCGTAAGAAACTAACATAGGATCGAATTAGGAGAGATATTCTTGTATTCAAAATAAGAAAGTTCGAATAGCAGCGATAAATTATAAGACAAAGTGCTTTGCGCCGCATGAGTATCATATGCGTGTACGCATATTTTTGAAATGTATTTCGATCATGAATGTTAAACTATTCGAGATACATTTAAATTATTCGAACGAAATTTCATCGGTATAGAAAAAAATGAGAAATCTGTTAGAGAAAACGATATAAAATAAAAAAAGCATTTAAAAAATGATATTAAATTTAGCACTAATTTTCTTTTTTTAGTTGTAAAATTTCGATATTACTTAATGATAAAGCTAAATAATTCTATTACACCTTCATAGATGTCTTATATATATGAAATAAGTTGATATTTAATACACTCTTCAAGTATTTGTATTTTATTAATAAATGTTGACAATGTGTAGAAAACCACAGAGTTCCGCGTTCTTATATTTCAACATATCTTTCTTTCCTGACACCAACAGTCATGTAATCGTTATGTATAAACGTATGAATTCATATTACAACATATTAAGAGTATTAATAACATCGCAATTTTTGCAATACTTATGCATTACTAAATATTCATAAGGCAATACAAAATTCTTGACGAATACATAAACATTAATGCTCTTTTACTGCTAAATATTAAAATTAAACTATCGTTTTAAACATTCTTATCTCTGCGTAGATTAGCGGAACTTATAAATTTTGTAAAAATATACGAATGCTTTTTAATCTATTTCTTTTTTTTTGTAACAAACTATTAAACTCTGTTTACGGAAATAATTAAATGGTTTGGGAAAATATACGAAGGATAAGGTAGAATACATGAAACAGTAACAGTTGCAAATCAATTCGTTTATTTCGAATTGTACCTCATTGAAAAACCTTGAAGAGGATCAATTTAGTATTCTTCGGCTCCCTCTCCCTCGCCCTCTGCAGAATCCATACCAACCTCTTCATAGTCCTTCTCGAGGGCGGCAAGATCCTCACGAGCTTCGGAGAACTCACCTTCCTCCATACCCTCGCCGACGTACCAGTGTACGAATGCTCGTTTAGCGTACATCAAATCGAATTTATGGTCGAGCCTAGCCCAAGCCTCTGCTATAGCAGTGGTGTTGGACAACATGCATACAGCACGTTGTACTTTGGCAAGATCACCGCCCGGTACAACGGTAGGTGGTTGATAATTGATGCCAACTTTGAAACCAGTTGGACACCAATCGACAAATTGAATAGTACGTTTAGTCTTGATGGTCGCGATGGCCGCGTTAACATCCTTAGGTACAACATCTCCTCTATACAACATGCAACAAGCCATGTACTTTCCGTGACGAGGATCGCATTTCACCATCTGGTTGGCAGGTTCAAAGCACGCATTCGTGATTTCCGCTACCGAAAGTTGCTCGTGGTATGCCTTTTCCGCGGAAATGACTGGAGCATAGGTAACCAGTGGGAAATGAATTCTTGGATAAGGTACTAAGTTAGTTTGGAATTCCGTCAGATCAACGTTAAGAGCGCCATCAAAACGAAGTGAGGCAGTAATTGAAGAAACAATTTGACCAATCAATCTATTCAGGTTCGTATATGTCGGTCTCTCGATGTCCAAGTTACGGCGACAAATGTCATAAATAGCCTCGTTGTCGACCATAAACGCGCAATCGGAATGTTCTAGAGTAGTGTGAGTTGTGAGAATTGAGTTATAAGGTTCGACCACAGCAGTGGAAACTTGTGGAGCTGGGTAAATTGCAAACTCCAATTTTGACTTCTTTCCATAATCCACAGACAGACGTTCCATCAACAAAGATGTGAAGCCAGAGCCAGTGCCACCTCCAAAGGAGTGGAAGATTAGGAAACCTTGGAGTCCAGTACATTGATCTGCAAGTTTGCGGATACGATCCAAGACAAGGTCAACAATCTCCTTGCCAATTGTGTAATGTCCGCGGGCATAATTGTTTGCAGCATCCTCTTTGCCTGTGATCAATTGTTCTGGGTGGAAGAGTTGACGATAGGTGCCTGTGCGAACCTCATCTGGAAAAGAAACATATAAAATATAAAATTTCACTTAATCAATCTGTAGGTGTATAAATTTCTAATATAGAACATGGTTACATACCGACTACTGTAGGCTCTAAGTCGATGAAAACAGCTCTGGGAACATGTTTTCCAGCACCTGTTTCGCTGAAGAAAGTATTGAAACTATCATCACCTCCTCCAATAGTTTTGTCTGATGGCATCTGACCATCAGGCTGAATACCATGCTCCAGACAATATAATTCCCAACAGGCATTACCAATCTGGACTCCAGCCTGGCCAACGTGGATTGAGATACATTCACGCTGAAAAAATATAAATTCATTTTAAGTAAAATTCCTATTAATAAATCGAATATAGATTTTTTGTATTGTTAACATATTAAATTTTTTCAATAAACTAAATATCGATTTTTTTTATGGCTAACATATCATATTTTTCGAATTATTAAACTCATTTCGTTAAATCATAAAGCGTCTTGTATTTAACCTCAATAATATGTAAAACGATTTTTTGTTATAAATGTTATCTCATAGATATTCGCGAAGTATCGATCGCATCGCCCAAAACGACGCGCACTTCCCCCGCCGCTCGACCGACGCGAAACAAGCGAAATCTGTAGTTCATTTTTTTATATTGACGTAAATAACCAATTTTACGAAGAGGTAAACGACATTATTATTGAAGATATAAAGGCTTTGTCTATCTTAACGGTGTTTAAATGCTAAATATGACTCATGACGGAAAGGGCGGAGCCGGCCGGTGGAAGCGTCGCAATCAAGCTACCTTCTTCGATTCACACTACCAAATGACCGTTTATTTCTCGCAAAAAGAAGTTTCCAAAGACGTGTACTTACCATTTTGAAGTCTGGGGTTTTGTTTTATGCTTTCGTAGAAAGTGAGTAGTCGATAGTTAAAGCAAGTAATGGAGCTTCTGCTATCAGCAACACACAACGTACGGTCGAACACCAAACGATTAATGCGCGAGGGACGCTTACCATGGGATCTTATACCCCTGACTATCGACTCTTTTGGCGCACGGTCATTGGCTACCTGTGACCTCATCCTCCCTTCTGATTGGTCAGCAAGAGACCGCAGAACGCCACAAAGCCTTTACGCATGTTTTCTACTCACAAAATATAGTACCTGGCCTCCTGTCATGCGACATTTATTTTATTGATTTTACAAATTTCGATGGGCGCAGCGAGGAAATTGGTATGTAATGACCTGTTCATTGACTCGATAACAATTGATACGAGGAGATATTTATGACGAGGGTACATAACATTTGTACTACATAATTTATTCAGAATGTGAATGGGAACATCGTGCAATGCAATTCATTCGCAATAAACACATTTTAACGATTATTTTTACATATTCTTAATTTTTCCTTTTTCAAATTGCCGAATTATATTTAGACTTATTTTTAGGGATGATATATTAACGTTAAATATGTAGATTTTGCTAACATGTAACTTGCATAGGAGATGCAAGGCCTTTCCATTTATTACTCGTATATACACATAAATGTAATTGCGTCCTCATTAATAAAGTGTTATAGTAGGACGGCACGTTTGAACACATTAAATGTTACATTATAATTAATTTCATTTTAGCACTAATTACTATGTGTTTTTTAAATATTATTTTTCAAGTATTTCCATTAGAAAATTAAAATTCTTCCGCAGATTCTAATTACTGAATAACACGTTATTCTAATACTGAATAACGTGTTAGTTTGGAAATCCTATTTCACGCATGATCGTAATTCTAGCGAGTAATTTTATTAATAACTATACTTTCTATAGTGATTAATCCAAACGC
Organism: Eucera pruinosa; assembly: GCA_028830335.1. Classification (NCBI taxonomy): domain Eukaryota; kingdom Metazoa; phylum Arthropoda; class Insecta; order Hymenoptera; family Apidae; genus Eucera; species Eucera pruinosa. Next base: position 19,581,933 of record JAMYCR010000003.1, on the reverse strand, counting down.
AATTTTTATTTTACCTTGCAAATATTATACAGATATCTACAAACTGATTTTCTCAATTATCGTGTGTCATGGAGAGATTGTCATCAGAATTTCACACTGCATATGTGAGAAGATGCAGAAGAGAAAGTTACTGTGCAAAGTAATACTTATATTCCTGTTCTAACGTAAAAATTGCAAATTATATTCTTCATATAGTTTGCTATAAAGCTTTACATTATTATAAAAAATAAAATTAATGTAGCATTTGCAGTTGATTAGAAATATATTTGATCGCGTAATACCATCGAGAAACTTCATCTATTTATCATTTTATATTTAATTAACATTTAGTAGCAATCGATATTAAAACTAAACTTTGAATTATTTTTTTTATATTGATGTACATGCTTGTAGGTATATTGTATGTAACATTTATTGAATATCTAATGTGGCCGTATGCTTTTCCGATCAACTGTTTATGCAACTTTTTCGAATTTACGAAAAATGCTACATTGTGAACTACATAGGGAACTGCATCCAGCAGAGCTATGCAAAACAACGCGACATTTATTCTTAGTTGCAAAACTGCCACTACGGTTGCTTATGGGCGTTGAACTTGCCTATTGGTTAAGAATAGACATTGCGTCGCGGATTTTCTATTCGCAAATTACCTGCGTATGCAAATTGAAGATAATTGCAAAATCATTGCTACATTTTACACTGGAAAAATATTACATATCCACGTTTTATAAGCATTTTTTCTTGGATTATGGACTGTGGATTATTCTTTACTTGATTATAAATTGCAAATAATATTATGTAAACGTAACATTATTAAGACAGCTGGAAAAATTCTACTATTCTATTTAATCACCAATTAATAATAATATTTTTAAAACTGTTCAACGTGGATTTTTGACGCGAAATATACCGTTACTTAAAATATATATAAATGAAGAATTTTTCGATGGTAGATGTTTTTCTACAAACAAAAATAAAAAGAATTGTTCATCCGTATAGTTGCGTAATTGGCCTTTTGCCGTGCCAATTTGTCCCTTCTTTCTAAGAACGAATCGATAACTTCTCAAGAAGCAATCTATATTACTAAAACCGGAATCGCCTTTCCCAGAACAAGAACCTTTTTAACGCGATTTAAGGTATCGATCGTCAAATACATATTGTGTTCTCACTTTTTGAATTATTCGATACATGCAGAGGTGTCAAGGAAGGATGAGAGTCGTTTGAGAGAGCGCATGTGCTACTCGGCCGCTCACTTTTTCTAAAATTGGTCACAGACGGTCGGATCTCGCCTAAGGGAAACGGTAAATCGTGATCCGCTCCTCTTGAAGATTTGCAGGGTGGGGCAAAGACTATTACCGCTGGAAATAACTCATCTGTACGATGTGCACGCAAACAATTGCGTAGTCTCTGGAGAGAGCAGCAGAATCGTTTTATCACTGCTACTCTCTGGAGAAAGAGAGAGAATCATGTTCGAAGCGGTGGTTAAAATGACATTTTAAGTAGGACATTGCTTGGACGGTCTGTAGTGTGTTACAGTTGTTACTGCGCGTTTAATAAAATACAAAGTTCATTATCAGCTTATTTATTCGACTGGCTAGAAAGTTGTTAGATAAGTTCTCATTTTGGTATACATAGTTCTGTGTGCATTCTTCAGTGATTGGGAATGTTATTTGCAATGGAGTGCATTGCCAAGTTTGTAATAGAATGTTAATCTCGCTAAAAGTATGCTCGATGCTGCTGTTACATTTTCATTTGTTTGAGTAGAATTTCGTGTCGCTGATTTTGCGATAAAAATGACACGTAGTATGTTTCCGTACGACTACTGGTCTACATATAGTGACTGAAAAAGGTGTTCATATTTCTACTGCGATTTTTCTCCTTTATTAAAAATATCTTTTACAAGACACCGTCAGTTTCGCCCAATTATTAATCTTTTGAAGGCAGGACAATTATCAGCAACAGTGTCTATTAATTACATTAATTTGAATTTCATACTTTAAAAATTGATATGCATCCAAGAAACCAAAAATGTTAGGGTGGCTATTTGCCATAATCGTCCGCATAGGCTTAAGTATTTAATTAAAATGTATTCAAGATGAATGAATATTCTAACTTGGTATTATACACAAATAGATATTGAAAAATTGAATTATGGCGATATTTTTCTTTTTTTCCGGAGAAATATGAAGAATGTAAATCGACGAATGATGTTAATGCATTCGTAAATTCGTTTTTGATATTATTGAATAATTCGGTAATATGATTCTATTTTATAGTGACGATTTTTTATATATGGTCATGAAAATTGATCTTCGATGTTAACACAATCAATATCGATACTACGGTGCTGGATGATGTAACAGATCGACCACGCGCTTATTGTCCTTGCATTTGTAGCGATCTTGTTTACCAAATATAGTTAGCTGGTGTCTCAAGGCTTTTTATTATACTTCATTTCCATCCACATAAATAATTTATCCATAATTTCCTAAGGTTTAATACAAAACATTATTTTGAATCTGATATAAAACTAAATTACGTTCCACTTTATAGTAGCTTAATATAAAGATATTAGAAAGTGAAATAGAGTACCAAACATAAAATTATCAAAGGGTTAATTAACACTTACCTGAGGTCATGCTGCTATTCTTTCATTAATAACCCGAGTTACTATATTTAGCAATGATTTTAAATTTACGATGTTTGATTATGGTCGATCATTGATAATTAAATCGACATCAAATGACAATTCTAAAGATCCATCTATAATCTTGCTGGAACAAATTACACTGTAAATGACCATCATTTAGAATCGATCGATACGTAGGTTGTTTCTCTTACTGTTTTTTGCTACGGTTTCTCTTTTACTTCCTAACTCATCGGAATATTAACCGTGACAATAATATTAACATCTGTTAAGTCATTTCAAGGATGTATTGATTTATAACTTGACTGCGGATTTTTATGTATTTATGGGGGAATTAAATAAGTAAAAACGTATAGAATATACGCAATGTATAAAAATATATGAAATGGTTAAATTAAAGAAGATATTTTAATACTTAGAGGGTGAGACTAGCCTCTATTTAGCTTCCACTCCTCTAGTTTTATTTATAAAGAAATGAATTTGCATAAAAATCCGTAGTCTAGTTATAACATGTATGTATTCGTCCCGATCTTCAAAATTATTTATTTATAAATTCAGAAGTAAATTTCATCAGCTCTATATAGTACCGCTCATAATTATTCGAACAAGTTCAAAAATTGATGGACATTCCCATCAATTCAAAGGTTTGAAATTTTTATGGCTTGGAAAATTGAAGGCTTGAAAAGACTAAAAGATGAGAAATTAAAAAGCTTGGAAGTTTGCTAGCTTAAAAATTTGAGGACTTGGAAATTCAAAGGCTTGATAAAGCTTAATAATTTAAACTGAAGATACTTAAAACTACAATCAATTAACAATAAAAGAAGTAGTGTTATCTATTCTATTAAAAGGTAATCTGTGCTAAAAGTCAGATAGAAGATTTACTTATCTTTTACAATGAAATTTCTATTGTTCGAATAATTATGAACGATATTGTACGTGCCATTTTGATGGATGAGGAATACTCTATTGTAGAATTCCCGATTTGTTAGCGAAAAATTGATCCAAACGAGACAAGTATATTTTATGAACTAGGTAAAGGAAACTATTTTTGGTAGAGGAATATTTTAAAATAGAAGAAACGCTGATATTAGTTGTATATACTTGCTTAGTAATATATAGAGTGCCTATAACGTGTATTTCTGAGAACAAATAAATCACATATAATTTACAAAAAGGAACTTGACGCGGCGCTTAATATTGCTCTTATCGTCAGATAATAGATAGGTATTATTATCTATACGTGTGTCTGTGTGTGTCTTTAGGCTTTTATCTTCTTTCTCTCGGAGGACTAACATTATGCGGGTACTCGCACATGTACACTTGTAGAAGAAGTTTCAAATTTTTGCTCCTGATTACGCGTAAATATATTTTTCCAATTAATGTAGGCCGTATCATTATTAAAAATGAGCATTAAAATAAGAATATACTTTTTTTTCATTAAAACTTCTGTGCACTATTAAATCGGACACCAGGCAGTGAGTCATGTAGAAAAATTACCAAACATTTGCAAATTTAAAAATATTTCACTCGATTTTCAGTTTGGCCATTAGAGAAACTTTTTGTGTCAGTGTACAAACAATGTTTCGTTTTCGTGAGAAACACGAGTACTTCGATGAATTCGATAGGATACCTTTCCGATTTCTTAATTTAAATACATTTTTCCCGTCATTTAGCTGCAAGTCTAATACGAAGTGTCCAATACTCGATTCGCGATTCCATCGAATAATCTAAGATAAAAATTATTAAAGACTTCTATTTAGTTACTCTAGCTGTACTTTCTCGGAGTACCGATCATTTTTATCAGATACTATTGTCTATTAACTTATCGAGTATCTATCGATCTGACAATTGTTATCGTTGGAATAATTTTGTCGGCAACAGATTATTGCATAATGATTGGAAATATTTTCGAATATTTTAAAACGCAGAGGAAAGTACAGGGCTGAGAACCGCCAAAAATCCATGAATTCACACAATAGCGAGACATTTCATTTTTCGTCGTCGATCCTATGACTACGATATAAAACGGCACGACGTCTACATCTAAATTTTTATCTATGTACAATAAACGCTCGACGAGGACCTTTAAACGTTGAACAATTTCCATAGAAATACTTCGCTTAAGGCTCGCCGTAAGATTTCTATCGCCGATTTTTCAGAATCAGCGCTATATCTAAATTTATATCTAGATTATTCCAAATATTTGCACGAGTTGTCGTTTGGAAGATTTCCATCGAACAGGTTCGAACGAAAAACCCTTCGTCATTGATTTTCGCTCGACTCGAAGTGGAACGAACGCTTCTTTGTGACGATATTAGAATCGTTTAATTTGCGTATATTTTAGCGATACGCGTTGAGAAGTATCACGAGAGTGGTACCTCTTTTATCAAAAAAGGAAAAGAAGGGCGATTGAAAAGAATTAGGCGAAGAAAGTGACTTTTCAACATGGTTGAATCATTTGGTGGAGGGCAGTGTTTGAGAGAACAACGTCGACCAAACGGAATCAGTTTTGTTCGTCGACTTTCTTTCTTATGCTTTCTTATCGTATTCGTATTATCGATTACTTACAATAATTTCGTACACCGATACTGTTCGATTAAATATTAGAAAATCGTTTTGGCAACACCAAATATGGTGTATGATGCTTATCTTTCTTCTTGAACCTGCTGTTTCTCATTGGGTCAGAAATTCATAGTAACAGTATAATGCGCTCTACCTAAACATACAATGGCACGATTGGCCTAAATCTAGGCCGAATTTCGGGGTTGTACACGCTATTCCAAGTGGTTAAGCCGTTAACTAACGCCATCGCTGACGGAATAAATTATCCTTGACGCGAGACACTTAACTCGAGGAAACTTTGTCCCTCGTTAATCTTCAAATCCAAACCTTCCAAGTCCGAAGATCGACATATAATCGTTCGAATGAGTAATCGTGAGAAGACCAAAAACTTCACGGCCTCGACGATCGAGCAAATCACGTTTGCCAAGGGCTAGGATTCCATGGACACGTTTGTAACGTTTGCGTCCGAGTATTCGGATATTACTCGGTTTTTTCACCTTGATCGTTATTTTGCAAGAATGAACCGATGTGGAATCCGTAGCCCAGTCGATTGGCGAGGCCTGTCACGGATCAGAGATTCTCCTCGTCCGCATCTTCGTCCTCCGATCCTCCGTAATTTTCACCGCTATCCTGCCGATCAACCGCCATGAACAGCGCCATGAAACCTTTGCTCGATATCGTGTCGTCCGTTCTGAACCTCACGAGCAGAGCTTCGTTTATTGATATGAAGTCAGTGGTGTTCTAGAATAGGAGGAATTCCATTTTTAAAATAGGTCAATCTCTTCTAGAAAATTTGAAATATTCAGAATTATTAATATCGAATTATTTTAATTAGAAAATCCTTAATTAGTAGAGTAATTGGTTTGGACGAAACTGTATTGATTAGTTTATTTAAAAATGTATTAATATATTGTTTGAACCAAACAATATATTATCGACCGTTTTACACATACAGTTCCTCCAAATTGCGTACGAATATAAAGAATGAAGATAAACTTACGCTACTTCCACAGTATCGTCCGTACAGAAGGCCAGAGGTGTCCAAACCGGAGTAAACTTCGACGAAGTCATAATTGCAGTCGCTTTCTGATTCGAGTTGGAATGTAACGAAAGTTAAATGTACATTTTTGCCAGGCGGTGCCTCGATCGCCCAGTCGCAGTCGGTTCTGTGGTCGTAGTTGTGGGTACCGTACTTCGCGTGCGAATACAAATGTTTCACCTCGTTCGTTGCAACCAGGTGCCCGCCGCAAGCTGCGCAACGAGATTAGATAGAAATAAATTTCACTGAATGCTCGAGGTTGCTTGGGACTCTCTTACAATTAATTTTGTGAAATGGACATTATCAAAATGGGATGCAAATGTAGAATAAAGTAACATTCGTGCAATCTTAATGGTAGGACGGGATTTTCAAGAAAATCTATTAATAATAAATTTCGAGGTTTTTCCTTCGTTATTTTGTAATTCTAAATAAATATTATCAATTGTGGCCAACCGATTATTTCGTTTAAATTGACGTTTTTCTTACCAGTGCTATGAGTTGCAAGGAATCCTTTCCTCTGGACGGAGCTGTCGCTCTTAAACACCATGTACATCTGATTTCCCGTTGCCAAGATTGGATGCGGTTCTTTGGTACCGCAGAATTTACCGAGAACGTGACTATCCGGAGAGTCACCGTCGTAAATTGCGATGTGATCGTAATTGCACTCCTGATGGGATTCCATTTCAAAAACTTTGAAAACCTAAATTTTGAAATTAAATTCAATATATTGTATAAACTTTCAAATGTAATGTAAAATATTAAATTCAATGCTATGGTAAAAAAAAGGGAAAAATAGGGAGGCCGATATTAAAACTTAAGCGCAGCAAATTAAAAAGGAAGCTGATATTTAATTTTTCCTCTGATTTCAAATTCTTATGAAATAAAAGCGGCGTAAACTTATTAAGAGATTTAATATGAATCAGTCTTGGAATGCTTAAATACTAACTAGTTTAATACGGTGTCCTGGCTTGGTAACAAAGTGCCAAACGCAGTCCTTGAGACCGGGATAATAGTCTGGATAGTTTGGCGATGTTATAGTGCCCGTAGGTGCGACGATTTCGTACTTGCAACCACCCTCCTTGCAATCGTGTCCATTTTCGTGAAGCGTGAAACCGTTATGACATGAACATTGATAAGAGCCTATTGTGTTTCTACACTCGTGTTGGCATCCGCCATTATTGTTCGCACACTCGTCCATGTCTGTGAAGAAAACTGCGGCAAATCCAGTTTTCTGAATACTGTAATAACGTAAGAACAAAAATAAGCTAAATATTATCCCGAAAAATTAGCAAACGAAATAATCAAATAATCCCGGATATTTTAAAAACCTACGAATTGTCTAATAATGTATTAAGCGTACATATTAATTCGGCTCCTTTTCACAAAATTCGATACGTATTTTCGGGAAATCGAAGATAATTTTGATGCTCAAAGTAATTTCGATTATTCAATCTCCATCGTACGCGACTTATCAAATTTATATTGCAAAAAAGATGACGGTTTCAAGCGAATAAAATGTTCGAGACTTTAAACATAAAGACATCGAATTAATTTGTACATCGTGTAATTGATTAAAAATTTTACCTATTATCAGATGTGAAGGTGACTCGAAGGAAATTTCTTTCCGAGGTAATCAGCGGTGGTAATCTGGTGCCGCAGAAAATTCCATGTCTATTGAGGCTATCCTCTCCAAACTTGCTGATCACTTCCACAGAATCGTATTCGCATTCCTGTTGACGAGCACTGTTCCCTTCCAAATCGAAATGCGTGAAATTCAGCGTGATACGGTATTGCGGCGGAGCTATGATTTCCCAGACACAGTCCTTGTTTCCTGGATAAGTCACCGGAAACGATGGACTCGTGATGGTTCCGTTGCTGACTTCGAACACTCCTCCACAGGCATCTAATCAACATAACATAATCGACAGTTAATTGGCAGAAACGTATTGAAATTCTACTCTAACTCCGATTCAGTATTTACCTTCACAGTGTTTTCCATCCGAATGTAGTTCGTAACCAAGTTTGCAGGAACATTCAAATCCTCCCAGAGTATTTATACAATTGTGTTCACAACCATGATCGATCAGCACACACTCGTCAAATTCTAGAAAATTGTATTAAAAACATCCATTAATCATCCATTACTCATTCATTATTTGATAGTTAAAATAGAGTATTTTAATTATCCAAAGCGAAAGATGGAAATTCTTGGTAGACTCCGAGATATAACCATTTTTATAATATGTGTACAGGGAAATAAGTTGACAAATCTATGCGAAACAGACGAATAATATGATAAGTCCACAATGAATTTTCATAATTATGAAATCATAAATAAATTAATACCAAAATTTATTATTATTAATATTACCATGTTATCTCAACTGTTTAATCTTATAATATTAACTTTACTTACATTTCCTATTTTTATTTGATAGACAACATAAACTGTTTATTTTCACTGTATTTTAAGTCTAACTTCATATTCTTGTACAAGTTGTTCCAATAAAAGATTATTATAATAACTATTGCTTTAAGTGATCGTGTAAAGTTGTTAACTGCATAAAGCGGAAACCAAATACCAAAACAGTTTTACAAATATGGGACTGATTTGAAACGTTTAAACTTTAAAATTGTTCCCCTCTAAAATGACCAAAATGTGACTTATCAAGTTCTTCCCCTGTGATCTTCGGATCTAATCGATTTTCATTGAAGCTCGATGGAACGTGAAACGGGGGCGTACCTTTCATGAACGTAGCCGAGAACCCGGCCTTTTGTACGGACCCATCGCTAACGAACTTCACCAGAAGTTTGTTACCGGTGGACTTAATGTCCGGTGGTATCTTGTAGCCGCAGTAAACCCCGATCAATGGAGAATCCGCGTTGTGGCCGTCCCGCACCTCCACATAGTCGTACACACAATTGTCATGGTTCTCGATCTCGAACGATTGAAACTTTAGTGCCACTTGGAAGTTCTGAGGCACAGACAACTTCCAGACGCACTCCTTGCTCGATTGGTAGCCGTCGGGGTAGTTGGGCGACTCTAAATGGCCCGTGTCTTCTAACTCGATTTCACCGCCACAAACGGCCTCGTAGGTCGCACTGAAGCCACGATGTCCGCTTTGATGGCCGGACGTCACGTATGTTACCAGCATCCGACTTCCGGTTGATATTACCGGCTCATGGATTTTTCCGCTTCCGCAGAATCGACCTGCGTCGCGATTAAATTGCTTTAAGAATTATTTTCGCGAGTCATTTCCCCATTTCAATTGGGTTGCTTTTTGGAGGGTACGCTACTATGCTGGGATCAAACAGTTTTCCTTTCATAGTTTGTTCAACCTTTTACAGTTTAGTACAAGAGAAATTCGGGTAAGTTATCGAACACAACACTTTAACTACGATATTTTAAATTATATTATACATAACGTCGTTATTAAATTGTATCGCATATAAATAGCTGAAATTATGTATTTTTTTTTATCTGGCAATGAAAATGTAAGGAATGTTACAGTAAGGGAAACAGAAATTTTTTATATTGTCTCGATCTCCAATATTCGTAACTTTATTACACTGTTAAAGGGTTAAAGTTCCAAGTGTGTAAAATATTGTATTAAAGGGATATGTCGAAATTCAAACACCTGGAGAAATTGCAGTGATGGAAAATGTTCTAACATAAGGGATTTTATTCATAATTTCGATATTTTTCAACATTTTTATTTAAAAAAAAGAAAATGGAAGATAAAGTTGAGTGTAACATTTATATTCTTTAAAAAAATCTATGCTATCCATTTAGTAGTGAACAAATTCACAAACTTTATATATTCATAGATACCTCAAAGTAATCTACCCCTTTAAGTTCCATTTAAGTTTCCATTAATTTCTGGGCAGTTCACTTTTGTGCAAGAATAATTATACACGGTAATAATCTTGGTGTATCAATCGCCTCGTAAACCTGCATCAAAGATTTATTCGCATTCTGTACAAAACGCTGCATCGTATACGTTTTATAACCCCAAATCCAATCAAGTAAAATATGTTATTCATATTGGCCGCGTACAGAACCGCAAAGGATTACACAAATCTCACAGCATCGACACGATAAATCCTTCTATAAATTTTTATCTCGTACGAAACCAGTTATTGGACACCTTGTTTTAAAAAAAAAAATCATTTTCCGCCCATTAATTATATGAATGTACGGTGCAATATAGACAGTATATGCGTTCGCAAACAGGTAAATGCTTTTCGAGTATTATCTTTTGCATGGTAACCGCAATATTCGCGATATATTTTCGCAATAAAATTGACTCGGGAATAAGTACCCATATAAATTTTCTCGCATTTTTATGTCTCTGTTATCTAGTTTTACTTACCCAGCACGTTGCTCTTGTACCAGTATCCGTCTCGAATCTCCAGATAATCGCTGCGACAAAAATTGCTCTTAAATATATCCAGAGATGTGATGTTCAGGACTATTCGTTCTCCATGGGTGGCTGTAATCCTCCATTCGCATCTTTCGCCTTCCGGTGGCGGAGAACTGTTCGGATGAGTAGGAGATCCGAAGCTTCCGCTGTTCTCTTGAAACGTCCTACCACATTCTGCGAACGAGAACAAACCAAATCGTAATAGAGAATTAATTGAATTTTAAACAAAGTTTAGTTAATTCCTGGGGAAAATGAATTACAATTTGAATATATTAAAGTTGATTAGAATATTGCAGAAGAAAAGGCATCCTTAAAAAGCTTCGAAGCATGGATCATTTGTTGTGCATAGAAATGGGACACTGGAAACTTCGAAACCCCTCGAAACTCAGAAAAGTGTCGAATTGTCGAAACTCGAAACTTTGTGCCATTTTTATAGTTCGAAGCTCTCGAAACTTAGGTAAAAAAATAGTTTGTATAAACAACAAGAATGTTACTATGATACGAGTTTATTTAACTTATAATTATACTGTGAATTTTTATGCATTTAGTAGAAATTTAAAGGTACAAGAAGTGCAGAATGCATATAATCTGCAAAATTATACAAAATAACTAAAGTACAATCGAAATTATGATATTCAGGGAGTGAAGCAACCCCCAATTCAAGCCACATTTCTTTAAACTTATTTATAAAAGTATGAATTTGCATAAAAATCTGTAATCTATTAATAATCTAACAGAGTTTGCGTTTAGACTTTATACTCACTTTAATCGATACAATTTCACCAATTTATTAGAATCGTTTATGACGAGAAGAAATAAAAACAGAAGAATAAAAATTAATAATTATCTGACAAATTGTTCCGCTTATTGATTTATCTAAATTATAACCAAATGTAAGTTTCGTTTAATTAGATTCAATAAATAATTTGATTTCCTAAAAGGGATTTATTAGGATCTGAATTTCTAATAAGGCGGATACTTTTTGCAAACAAAATGTTTCGAGGGTTTCGAGGCCTCGCAAAGTTCCGGATTCGAGTTTCGCGAATTTTGAAATTAGGTCTTGATCCGTCTCTAATTGTGCAAGATAGTAAAGTTTCTTAAATGTTCTCTTTTTTTAATCGTTACGTACATTTCTTGAAAAGATGAAATAAAGTTTATTTGAAAAATTTCGGTAGCTTACTGTGGCATTTGTAGAGGAGATTCGTCTGAGCGATGTCACCCTCGCTGAGTCGAAGTCTTTGACCAATTTCCGGTCTCTTTTTTCCATGAATTTCCATTGGTAAAATCGTGTCTAAGTACGTGCCTCTTGAAAATGTATTTTTCGCATAGTGCATAATGGAGTCATAATCATATGGCAAACCAAGAGAATTCACTTCTTCCTCTGTTAGTTTATTAAAGTTGTACTCCTGACCTATAATTTTTAAGAATTTAATTAAAAAAAAATGACCAATTTAATATACAAATACGAATTAATACGTAACATCGACACATCCATTCATCATCGATTTAGATCGATGCACACGAGATAGTCGGTATTGCAGCTGCGATTTCGCGGGTTTATTCTAATGATACAATGCACACGAGCGATTCCGTTGCAGTGTCAAAAATGATTTAGGCTGCGGTTACAGTGAATGCGTGTTCGTACGAACTATGTTTATGACAAATATGTTCACGCTTGTCGCTTTTCTCTAATAAAACAGGTGGAACACATTCATTAGAACGTAGTTCGTATATACACTTTCGATGTACATCCCGGATGATTTATTCACAGTGAATAGTGTAAATATTGTTTTCATCTGTATATCCTCCAATATGAACATCCAAAGTGAACAATGAACGAAATAGAGCCTACATTTGATGAATTGAACGTGCATCGCGAATGATTCCATCTATAGTGAAGCGATAATGGCAAATGAAAACGTGTCAAAAAACAAACGAATAGCCACAGCTAGGCGTTCAGACGTCATTGTCAGCCGGTTTTACTTTCACTATTTCGCTCGCTGACATTTTCAAAACTAGTGAAATGAATTTAACTATTGAACTAGTATAAATACTCTAATTTTCATCTTTCACAGTCAATATAGATGAATCGTCCGATCATCATCCGCGATGCACATCCAAAGTGTAAATTCTAAATTTACATTAACTATAAGTGATTTCGCGTCACTCGTGCGCACCATGCTTTATAATAAATGTCCAGAAACGAGCACGCAAATCACGATCCTCAAATTAACCACCTCGAATCGCCAAACATTCGACGTATTTAACCCATCGAGATCTCGAGATACGTCAAGTAACTCTTTCTCTCTTTCTCTCTCTCTCTAACTAAAGTTTCCAACTGGACGTGGCACCGCAGAAACAAAGCCGATCGATTTGATCGACCATCCAAGCAGCAGCTGTTTCCATATCGGCGCCCGACATTGTCAACCGTTTCCGGTACACACATCGCTTCCGATTGCTGTCGCACTATGCTGCGTTTCGACGCAACTCGCTATATTATTCGATCGTGCAGCCGTTTGATCGGTGTTTGATCATCGAAACGGCAGCCTTAACGAAACCACAACAAGCCTGGCCACGCGTTTCCGTGCAATTTCATGTCGTTTAGTCGATAGACCCGTGAACTCAAGGTGTAATTTCATCGCGCAAACAGATGGTGCTGCGTCTCGCTAATTAAACAGCTCGTTACCATTCCCGATATGAGTATCCATTAATCGGGACGCGACCAACGTGTGTGTGTGTGTGTGTGTGTGTCCAGGGACCGTCACGCGGAATGTAAATATTAGAATACCGATCCCGATTAGTTGTCATCGCTAATGATTGGTGAGATTTGCCTGGCACCGCGTCGGCAAATTGGCCCATTAATCTAAAACGGATACCTATTCGCCACGAAGGTAAACCCTATGAGCCGTTTCCAAAACAGGATCGAGACTCAGGCACGTATAGCTGTGTCTTCGGGCGCAATCCTTCGCACGTTCGCCAAACATTGGGGATTGCTAACGACGTCAATGTGTTCGCGGTACGACGTAGCTTGCACAGCGAACAGATGCTTCGATATAGCGAAAGTAGGTTTAAACTGTTCTAATGGTTATTCAATGGCGAAACATTATGGGATCGTAGGTAGGTATGAAAGAGAATATTTCGTTTTTGTAATCTTCTTTTATTTGCTTCACTTTTCTTATTCTTTTTCATTGATATGTGGAAGAAGAATTTTACTTACCAGACATGATATTATCACGGATAATCTGTACATGACGATCGCGATCGGGTCTTGTGTGCTCGTGCCAGAAACCGACTACGTGGCCCAATTCGTGCACCACTATTCCAAACTTGTCGCAATTCTTCCCGATACTTATTGCTTGCGGACCGTTTCCCCTTTTCCCGACGAATGAACAGCATCTGTAAAATTAGTTTCGAAATATTCAATGTAAATACACTATGATATGCACAAATGATATGTAAAAAGAATTATTTCTTTCATTGAAAGGTAAAACCATAATACTAACATTAAACTATCGAAGCAAATAGAAAAGAAAAACTGTTTCGGTACAAGTATCGAGGTGTTCGGAAAATACGTAGCGCCTTTGGTAATATTTGCTTCTATTGTATAATTCATGAACTGGAAGGGGATTATATTTTATGAGCTTTAGTTAAATAATAATATTTTTAATCTGAATAAATACTGTTCCTATTTGGCCTATTTAAAATCCAATAATTAATGGACAATATATATATATATATATATATATATATATATATATATATATATTCATTTAGGAGGAAGAAAGAGAGCAAACAGCGCAAAATTTTTGGGAAAGAAGATTATGAATCTTCCTGATAATCATACAATAAATACTACACGCAAAATTCGTTCCTAAGATGTTAATGTGCACATATTACCTTTGAGTGTTTCTAAAATATCTCTACAAACTTTCCGAACAACCCAATCCATTAAAATTACTAAAGATCATATTGTACAAAGTAAACTTATCCAGAAAAAGTATCAAAAACCCGTTCTCTATCAATTAAACGAGTTATCTTGAAATCATTTACCAATACTTCGCTCACACTGTTTAATCGACACAATTTTATCAGCAACTGTGATATGTCTGTGAAACGATGTCAGTGAAACCATTGTCAGCGAAATACTTGTCCGTGATTTTTCAAGGAGGCCAGAATTAAATCATTTTTTGTTATCCTCGCGTTGGCAAACTCACCCACATGGCCTCTCCGTGAAGAGTATATAATTAGGATGCTCCAAGGGGACCCTTTCGACAAATTTAACGCACGTGAAGTTCTCCCAATGTCTCATTGCCTGCTTGAACAACGCCTTGTGAGCCCCAGAAAAATTTCCATCGATCTCGTACGGGATCACCCCGTGATCCCATACACGCTCTTTGCGGGCTGTCGCGGCTCTCCGCGTTCTACTCGAAAACGTATGCCTTGTGGTACCACGCTTGTTCGCTAGATACTTTGGTTTATGTTCCATATCGTAAAATTCGATCGAACGTAGCTGTCGATCGTGTAACGACACAACCTCGTCGGAGGAGTCATCGAAATCTCGCCTGACTAGGGGAATCCTGCGACGACGGTGTCTTCTTTTTGTTGCTCTAAAAATGGAAATTTGGTTTAGTCTTCCTTGACCGGTGTGTTATTCTCCGTCACCTAATTCCTTGCCTTACTACAATATTGTTTTAGCAGCAGCACTTATTGGATGTAATTATTTATTGTTCTAATAGAAAGTATGGACGTGTTATACACATAATTTGTATTTGAATTTTCCGTAATTATATTTTGGAACAACAACCGGAGCAAATTTTACTTTTTATTACAAATACTACTGTATTTGCTTTTACTGTATTTAGATCGTAACTTGTGTTAGTAATCCAAGTGCCACTGAACTAATTAATTGTAGCCCAAACTGAAACATTTCGGTATTTTAATCTGAATGTTCGATATTCCTTTTTGGCTCTCGAAATCACTTCATGGCATGGTGTTTAAACTACTTTGTAATTCGTTAACTGTCTTGATGTATGTTATTGCATTTTATAGCGAGCGAATATTCATCCTTTTATTATTTTACATTGTTTCTGTAGGTACGGGTTTGTTTAGTCCGTAGACAATAAATAAATAAATAAATAGTAGTATTGAATAGTACTAATAATAT
Source organism: Eucera pruinosa (assembly GCA_028830335.1). Lineage (NCBI taxonomy): Eukaryota > Metazoa > Arthropoda > Insecta > Hymenoptera > Apidae > Eucera > Eucera pruinosa. The sequence continues at coordinate 19,566,097 of JAMYCR010000003.1, read as the reverse complement.
TTAGTTGAAAGATAAAATAATAGTATGTAATGTTTAGTATTTGTTTAATATTAGTATTTATTTAATCATACTATTTACAAACGAAAGATAGAAATGAAAACCAGCTTGAAGAAGGAAATTCAAACCTTGAGCCGATTCTGGTTTTAATATCTGTCTTTCAATTTTAAACAATACAAATTTGATGCTGTAGAAATGAAGTACAGAATTTGAGAAAAGAATGTCTTGCTGGAAAATGTATAAATATGCAGATACTTATTGCAGCTATTGTGTATGCGAAAAACACTATTATATCGTTAACAATTCGATAATAGCGTTCGTCGTTCACTGTATTCTTAAGTGGATAATGGCTTTAAGAAGTTTTGTATCGCTTACGTCCTCTTTGAAGCCTCTTAAAAAATAGAATCTCCTAAAAACCCTCGTAAAGTACCCCAATTAAATTTTCATTCTCACCTGAATTTTCATCGAACCGTACTCTATGCTTCTACTATGTATTCACCATAACATCGTTACTGTCAAGGGTAAAAGATTCGCAGTCAATTTTCCCGTATCTTCCTTTTACGATCTGTACAGTTATTTACGTGACGTGAAACTGGTTGAGGTTCTCTATTTTTTTTTCCCCCTCGTCTATTCTAAGCAAAAGAAAAGGTTGGTTCCGGGCGGTTGCAAGCAAAAAAAGAGTCCGTAAAATAGAGGAGGAGGGGGGGAAAAAAGAAAGAAAATACGAAGAGAAAAGAAAAATATGAAACACCGGAAAATTTACTCACCAGCAGCATCGAAGCGTTCAACGCGCTTGGGGCTCGTTAAAAGACTGTAAGACCGGAAAATTTACGGGGCAAAGCGGCAACCATCAAATGTTTAATGTTGCCGGAATACCGGCTCGTTAAAGGTGAAAGCCTGCGTGCCTGCCAGTTATTAATATGCTATTAGCGTAATATTGAATATTATTATCAGAGTTTCGCGAGGTTTACCCCGCGACCTGACCCATTATTGTCCAGTAAATAGCAATTCTCATTCTGTATCCGTGTGTCGCACAGTAAAATGGTCAGACGTGTTCGAAAAGATAATCAACGTTGGTCACCAGCCCGCTGACAAAGCAAATAACCGTACAGATAACCGAACAGAAGTTGACCGGCTCGTCCGTACCTAACTTCAATATCGGGGGCCCAATATCTTGTGGGTGCCGCATGAATCGTTATAGTTGCATCGTGCATTGTAAAAGTTAGACAAACGCGCGATCGTTTGTATCGAAAACGGCAGGAGAGTAAACGAAAAGGGATTAAAAACGCGACGAAACAACGAGGACGAGGAACGAGGCAAAGTTGCTGCAAAAACAGGTGTTCGCGGTTATAAAAATGGCCGCGAAACACGGCATTAAAGCGAACCGTGCGCTCGTGAATTGAATGTACCGGCGGGCAGGCTTTTTTTACGATATCGGATGAAATTGCCACCGGGCCGGAACAAACGCGCTTTTTAGAACCCCCTTCGGTCACGCGGGCTCCGCGGCGGACACCCCTTTATCGGGGCAGGAAAAGCAATCGTGGCTAACGAACTGACCGGCCAAGTGTCCAATTCCAACTTTGATGAAACATTGTGTATTTATGCGTCGCATATGTTGGTATTTCTCTGGCAAAAAGCTCTAGCTTTTAAAAGCAAACGCTATGGATGGAAGGTAGTTAAAAATGTTCTAGCTTTCAAATTTTCTTCAACGCGATTTTAGTGTTTCTTTTTTTTTTATGCTAAATGATCGACTGCGTTATAAGTGCGGTAGAACTGTATGCGAACTATTATACGAACGCTCGTTATGTGAACCTTCGACGTGAACGTTCTATTATGTGAACGGTATTCCTATGTACTGTATACAGGGTGAATCACCTGAGGCTAGAAGTTGAAATATTTATGAAACTGTTGGTTATATAGAAAATGCTTCGGACAACAACTTGAATAGTGTCGAAGAAATCGTTATACGGTATCATGACTGCTTTCTTAGTCCATCTATAGAAAACATACGAAGGTTGAATTTGTTTTTTAAATGTAATCATATGCTTTTTATTACATCGATCAATTCATCTTGCCATTTGCTATAAAAAAAATGTATTAACCAGTTATGTCGTAAAGACCATTACTTTCGAAGATATTTTAATCGAAATATATTAAGTGAAATATTGCAGCCATATTTTTTTTTAATTACGGGGCGGTATTTTTTTCTACAAAGCGATAATCACCAACGGTAATGCATAAAATAGTACAGACAAATTTGACTCGTTGTCTGAAGCCTTTTTCGATATACTAGCCTATTTCGATGAAAAGAAATCTTCGCGACTGATAGTAACTGGGTTACAATAACTCTGGGGTTGTAAGATTCGATACCGAAGTATTCCATGTTGCGGGACTCTATACGAATTTCTCCTGTCGTAAGGTAGAGTACTGACAATTTGAGGTTGCAGAGAATCCCATAAGGACAACCTCTAAGTTACGAGGTCAGTAGGTCTTCGATATCGACAGTTGCGAACTCGTAGGGCGTGATAAAACGATCGAGGAGTTTTGGGACTTAATGTCAATAACTTCGAAGGAGAACTCGGGAATTGTCACGTACGATAGCGAAGATATTCGTATTCTAGAATTTAGAGACAGCGATTCCCAAATTGTGGGACGCAACACCAATATCTGTGTTAAAAAGCTATAACATTTTCTTGAGTAAGAAACATTTTTCTATAGAACATATTCGCAATAAGGATTTTTATGTTTACAAAATGTAGGACAATTTTATAAAACGCCTACGTTACTTTTACGGTAATTTTAATGAGAGTTTAACGTTAAGTTCGTAATTTCTGTTTGGTGTACCTTTCAGAAATAAAAGGGTTTAAGTGAAAACATAAAATTATAGTATATTAGAGTCTATTAAATTAAAGTTATAGTACATATTGTATGCGTGCTTTATACAGTTAAAGTGCAAGTGGCATTTTACACGTTGTCGTACATATTGGAATAATGCACCTTCCTAGGCGAAGCTGCGAAAAAAAATTTCCGTCTGTATACTCGCGGCGTTCCTGTTTGCATAATACGGGAAACGCAATAAAATCCTTCGGCAAATATCTCACAAGCACACAGCGGCCTGCCGCATGCATATTCATTCGTGGAAACGAGGCGATGTCGTGAAAAAACTTTAAGCCACCGGCTTGAAATGTTTCTTGCATAAACGGGTTAATAGTGACTCTATTGAAACAAGATCTTCCATTATTAAAACAATACGGTTTATATATGTATATACTGCACAACGAACAGAGGAGTTACATATCTCAAACTTTCAATCGCTTTTATCATACTTTTATAATGTGAGAAGGGATTGCTTTAATTGATCTCTAATCTAGAATTTATTAATAGAGAAATCTGTCTTTAAGCTGTGTCTAATGTATCTATTATTACCATGAATTGACGTAATAGATTTGGAAGATTGATCAGTACACTGAATCTTCAATACGGAATTTATTAGTAGAAAGCTCGATTTCTAAAAAAAAAAGAATAACGAATATATGATTACAATCGTAGAAATAATATAAAAAATATTTAATATAGATTTTAAGATCTAGAAGGTTGATTAGTGTAATTTTATACTTATCCTTTGACACAGTATGTTTCTCTCGATACGTAATTTAATCTATCACAATAAAAATTGAAATTCAGAAAAGTAATCTTTAAGGTGCTAACTAATACTACCTCCGGCAAACAGTTCTCGTTCAAACGCGATAAAGTCAAATTAGCTAAAACGCTAAACTTCTTGCGGTGCAAAGTACCATTGTATAAATATAAAGCCTAATAAGGAATTCACAGATTACACGTAGCAAAATTAATTAATGAAAATGCACCTGAAAGTGAAAATGACACAACGCATTAAAACAATTATACGTGGACATAGAAATAGTAGAAAATATTGGTTAACATAAATATTTAGCGGAGAATCGTTTATCTCTTTAAAGGTTTACATAATCAAATACGTTTTCCCAATATTTATACCGATCGAGTACGCTTTCCTTCCCGTTTCTTTTTTTCCCATCATTTTATATTAAATTTATCAAATTTCCCCATATGCTTTTTATGTGTAAAGTAGCATTTTGCATCTCAAAAATTTTAGCGTTTTTAGCTGCTTTCATATTATCGTGTTTGACCAAAAACTCTTTGCCAGGAGTACCTATTTATCGTCCAGCCCCTATCGTCTAAATTAATAAAACGAAAAAAGATCATCTACGCTTAATAATTCTCAATAAGAATCCAATCAAATCAAACCATATATCCTCCCACCTGCAATCACCAAAATTCCCGTGCCTAAACCAGTGAGTTACCCCTTGCCAAAACTCAATTCCCCCCGTAATACTGTACGGCAGAGAGTTCAGCAAAAGGAAACAGCCTCTCAAAAACCAGGAACACATTTTATCCTATCCCCTGCGCAGTTCGAATCCGCCTAAACGAATGGCATCGGGTCCGTATCGAGGAACGCGGGTAAGGGAGGGAGAGGAAACAGAAAGTACAGAAGAAAAAAAAAAAAAAAGAGAAAAGAAGAATGGCAGAGGGTGAGACCGGTGAGGGGAGTGACACTTTGAAAAATAATTTACCCCCTTCGCGTAAATATCTCCGCGGAACTCGCTTGTACGCGTGTACCGCTTCTGTCCCTCGTTTATTAGTACTAATTACCGCGAGGGCGTAATTCTCCCCGGATTCCCTATCTCCCCACTCCGAGCGGCCGCGAGGGGTGAACCACCCTTGCAGCGGCGACTCTCGACCGGCAGCAGTCAAGTTATGCGCTTCTGAATCGGCGCGGCATTACAATTAATTAACGGGGCCTCGAGCGAGCGAGCGAGCGAGCTCCATTAAGGGTGCGGCAGCGTGCATCGTGAACGAATCGCGAGAGAGAAAGAGAACTAGGTGTACACGTGCAAATCGTAGAAATTCTGGCTGCCTGACGGTGAAAAAAACACAGTCTTTTCCTTGAACCGGCAATCTTTACGATTCTTAAACAATCGAGCGGATCTTTTTCTCTGCGAACACTGTTTGAAGTTGAACTAATTCGTATTTATATTTCGGACTTTTCCCCTTTAATCCTTTAGTTACTATCGGCACCTGTAGGTGTTGAAGGAATTCGCGCGTAGAATGTTACTGATGACCGCGGCAAACGATTGTATAATTGTGATAATTAAAAACAGTTTTTGCATCTTGAAACACCTGAAATGTTTATCCGAGGAATAGGAAAGAATTGGAAGCGGAATATAAATTGAACGCGATGCAATTTGATATTCTGACGACTTATGCATATTCTCTGATTAAAGTCCGCCGTAGCCAAAAGGTTGATTCTCAGTTTCCCAATTCTAAAGTGCGAAGCGGACTATTTTTGGCCGATTTTAGTCGATCAATGGTCGTATTGTTCGACCAAAGTGAATCAAATGAATTCGCCTTTAACAACATTCGCGAGGAGTCTTCAGGTTCTTTCTTTTTTTATTTCTCTGCGTTTACGATCATGCCCGTTATAGAGCACCAGGTCAGCTCGAGCTTTACGGTTGACCCTCTCGTGGTTCGTCTTATGAAATAAATATCCCTCCAGTTTCATGGTGAGAGGTAAAATTGTGACGGAGAACCGCGAGGATTCTTGTTATGTGCGCCCCGTTACGTTGCTGCATTCTGTTTTGTCAGCAACCGGCATGAGTCGCGAGAGATTAATGTGCTGTATTGTAGGAAACGTTTCTCAGAAGTTATAGCTGATGATAATGAGGCGGTTTATTTTATGGAAAAACCAGACCTGTTTGAGGAAATTGAGAAATTGAGAGCGAGGAAGATGGAGTTGATTGATGGTGAAGCTACTTAAACCGATTCTAAACTATGGTTTTAGCTAGTTGTTTCATTTGACAGTAGCGCCGGTTGCAATACTTGTCAGTCAATGTCAGTTACGTTAACGAAGGGAAAGGAAAGATTATTTATGTTAAGGCGATTTGCGCTTGACACGTTTGAAGCATGGAAAATGAAAAATGAAGGCGCCCTGTCGGGATAACAAATTGTTGCCTCTGGATCAGGGCTTAAGAAAGCTTCGAACACGGATAACTGCCAGATAATTACAAAATAATAAAACTTATCACACGACCTTTTGCTACAAACAATTTTTGTTATAACAATTTTTGCAAAACGCTTAATGAATAAGCTTTGTGTAGTAGACATTTCATTTTTCCTTTTATGCTGAATATTCCGACCAAAATGTATATAAAAATTTCAGGGTAATTAAATAAAAGTATACTCTAGTATATTTTGGATAACGGATTAAATTGAAACAAAAATTAATTACTTTTTATTCCATGGAATTTTGTCGTAATTCTTACTATGGGATGAGATATTGAATTTTTCTATACTGATCGTGAGGATATAAAAGAAAATTACATAAACTGCATAAATTATGGCGTTGATTCAATAAAAAAATGTTCTACTTGTTAAAAAAGTTGAATCTTGTCTCGGTTTTTAATTTCAATTTATAAGATTGAAAATTATTAAATAAAAATTAGATATAATATTTGAATATTTTGTATATGTTATAGTACGAAGTAAACGAGTGGCTTACGTAGCATTAATTGGCAGTCGAAAAATTGTATGACAACGGATTGATTAAAATAAAAGTATACATATCGTTTAAATGTGTAAAGCTTACGATTAGATATTATTCCATTTCCTTTCTTTGCTTTTAAAAAGCATGTATTTCAACAAATTAGAGTGTATATTTCCTTCGTTGTTGAAGTCAAGTGTTATGGTTTTGAAGATATTAGAAGACGCAACGATAAGTCTCGCTTAAGACCACGTCTAACAATAAGTACTGCCAGCAACAAAACGCTCAACCCGTTGTTTTGATGGTGGCGATCTTGTCGGGGTTACCGCAAATGCAGTCCTGGATATAAAACGTAACGATAATCGCACGATTCGCTCTAATCTCGGAATCCATTAAATCCCTATGTAGAAACTTCCAACCCTTAGCGGTTCAAAGGTTTAAGTAGGTTTTACCGGCGCTAGGAAAGTCAATGGTGGTTGATACTTGCACGATAAAAGGATCGTACCACTAAAAGGAAATACATTTGGATAATCTTGATCATTTCATGCTCTTATCTTAACAGTAAGTATTTTGAAAGTGAAAATAAAATAAGATGCGATAAAAAAATGGAATCTTTTGGTTAAAATTTAGGATCAATAATTGAAGATTATTTATTGGTATAGTAATTATTAACCCTGTCACGTTCCTCGGATCATTTTTTATTCGATCTCATTTCTCTACGTTCGAAACAACTATAAACGAATTGGAGCTACTATTTGGAAATTTACGTTTAAAATTGTATATTTTCAGAATTATGGAATTTTTCTAACGAAAAAATGATCTGATTAAAATTGGGATTGTTAAAAGTACTGCAAGTGTTTGAAATGTTTTAAACTGAATATTGCAAAGATGTGATGTAATTTATGAAATATTTTTCATTCGGAATATTTTGAAACTGAGAACGGAAAAAAAGACGTATCTAATAGGAAAAGAAAAATTCTTTGTGAAAAGTTAGGATTTTTAAATCTTCTCGTGTTACTTCAATTATTCGAACTATAATAGAAGTTACTTGAAAGAAATATAATAGCGTTTCATTGTTGAGTCGTTAGATTAATTTAGCATTATTCGAAGCACGTTACTGTTGAATGATTATTACTACTGCATATAGATGTCTGATTCGCGTTCGACGGAAGCGACTGCAATGAATGGATTTTAGAGGGTAATGCTGCATTTTCACCGACGACAAATGCTTTGCACTGGAGACCGTTTTATTGGGTCGCGTATACAAAATGGAGATTTCGTCACGAAACATGATCATGGTTTAAACGAATTTTATATGTGCTTCGCATGAAAACGCAGTGACACGTTTCATATTTTTTAACCGATCTCTTAATGCGCCATTATCTAGCCATTAGGCGCTACAATAATCCTTCATTCCCTTGTTACTTCGAACGCAAACGTATTTTTTCAAACGCATACCCTGAATAACAAATTATAATTCTTACATTTAAAAATGCTTCTTTAAACCATTCCATATTAAAAATAAATTTTAGTTCGAAAAAATTCTCCAGCAGACCAATAATAATTATGGTCCACTAATAAATATACTGCAATTACTATAATGACATTAAAGTTTTAAAGTTTTTAAGTATTAAAGTTTCAAGTCAATTTCAAGCATTAATCATAACCGATATGCAAAAAATAGTTAATTCGTTACTTTTGCAAGGAAAATTTAAATTTTATTTATGGATCATAAAATCTATGTATAATTTTGAAGATTTCGTATCAATCCTTTCATAAGGCGAGAAGGTATTTGCATTTAAAATAATTAGTAGAAATGTGTATCTCTAAAGGTACTGAATTAATTCCAACTTCTAATAATTGCGACATTCTTTGTAAGCATCTTTTATAAAATATACTCATGATAAATGTATTTATAATAGATAAAAAACAAATTTCTATTTAGATACCATTTTATTATTTTATTTTTGTAAAAATATAAGTTCGATTAGATAAATATTCAGAGTCTGTAACCAGTGTTGAGCAACTTTTATTCCAAATGACGAATGAGTTCCTTTTAGCTGTCATTCGCGAATAAAACTAAATAAGTTATTCGTTATTCACGAAGAATAAATAAATCCAAGTTATTCGTAATTTTTCTATTAGTTATGTAGAAACTTAAACGACGCATGCGAATAAAAAACGACGAGTAAAAGTTTTCCGAATAAACAATGAATAATTGCGATAACAAATAATTCGAACCCACAATCGACTAACGATTAATTATTTATTTGTCATTCTTATTCAAATAAAATTATACCGGAACGATACGCAACGCTCTCTGTAACCGACAATCGTTACAAGGAATCAAAATTTACGTCTGCCAATTTTCACAAACATCGTTCGACCGCAATCGCGGACGAGTATACATACATATATTCCGGAAGTCTCGTCAGGTTCGATCGACCTGGCGCTGAATTCATTGAAAAGTCACGCGACTCGGCCGTATGTCATCCTTTTCTCTTTCACGCGGCATTCAGAGGACCATTCGGTTCTATCGAGGGAACACCGTCGGTCGATTCGACGTGGATTTCAATCAAACGATCGCGAGACGCATAGATCATTCTATTAGCTTTGACGTGCGCTAGTTACCACCCCTTCGAATGTCGATTCATCTCTCTACACCGTCGGCCAAACCCTCCCTTAACCAGCAAGCAATAAACCACAATATAATATATCAGTGTCCCGGCCATACTGAAATAATCCAGCCTACCCATTGCGATCCAACGAATCACGATTTTTCATCAATCAACGGCAGCGACAATGAAAACGCGAATCGCGCTTTTCTCATTCGCGTCTCGAATAGTTTTTCGTCTGGGACCGTTTGTTTTCACTATTCCACTGTCATCGTTCTCGATATAACTTATCGCGGCCAAATAAAACCTGCATCGAATACATATCGATATTAACGGCGATTCGTAACCCCCTTATAATTTGTTATCCAACCGCGTTACGTTTCCCGTGATTATTTTAGCGTGGATTAATTAATGGATCGAGTGATTGTTTCAAATTAATCGCGACTCGTTTGCGTGGAATTTTTTGTAATTTTATGCGAGCCTCCTAAAATCGGAACTGATCGAGACCATGAAATAAAATCATTTGATCTTTCGGAAGTTGAATATTAATCACGTACGTGCTGGGACAATAGAAGTGGAAAATTTATAAACAGTGGGATTGTTCAATTTGCCTTCTGAATGGTTTATATACTGCTGGTGACTTATAGGAAAAGTTGTAGTCTTCTTGTGAATGTTTATACATTTATCGGAAATTTAAATGTGTGAAAAATATATAGAGAATGTTTAAGACATAGATAAGTAGATTGCGAATTTGTATGCAAATTCATATTTTTCGAACTTAATTCAAGAAACGGAAATCGTACAAGTATGAATATCGTATCTAATTTTCTTTCGATATATCGTATATTTTTACAAATTACATTAATTACAAAGAAGTATATCTAGTATACGCCCAAAACTGTAAATATTTACACGGTAAAAAATAAATTGAACAAAACTTTTAAAGTCGCTTATTGACGACACTCGTGTTTCACAAAAGTTTCGTTTTGTTGTCTATTGACGACGCCCGTAGTTAAATGGTTAATACTTTTAGGATTAAATTATTTATTGGCATTTTTGCTTAACAAATTGTTAGATATTCCAAGCGAATATTCGATTCTATCACGAAGCTTCCGTATTTTTTCCATGGAATTAAATTCGCTCGATCGAGTTGTCTCACGTGACGCGTATACGTACAAGCACGCTTTTAATCGAATTCATCGAAACGGGCCTTAAATTTATCTCCTTTCATCCGTCTATCCGACTGTCCGTCGGACAACAAGTACCATAATCTCGCGGCCCTGATAACGCGCAACGAAAAGAGTGGTTCGCGGGGCGATGCAGACGGAAGCGCAAGAACGGAAGTTACGGAGGGCAGTGGAAAATGATGAGTTACGGCGACCGATCCACTACCGATGGACCGACGTATTCGCTGAATACGAAATTTTCTCCGGCTGATCTCGATAAATCACTCGAATCCCATCTTTCTCCCTTCCAACCATTTTTTTCCACATCTTTCCATCAGTTTCCGCCGCTCTTCCACCTTTCTGTGTTCACTTTTTTGCCTCTTCATTTGCTCGATAGTTGAAACGAAGTAGTAAGACGAAAAAAGGGAGAAGAGATTTCGATAGGACGAAGTTATCCCCGTGGCACGATCGTCTTTAGGATCGTGAAAAACGTTTGAGCTCCGATTGGATTGGAACGGCGGAGAAATTAATGCGTCTTGAGCTTTACCCGTTTTTACTCGATACTCGAAGCTGAACGAAATTTACAGCTCGAGGGATCTTCTACGGCTACGGGAAGTAGCGGACTTCAAAACTTCCTTATCTCCCTGTAATTAATGCGTTCGTGGGAGCTTTCTTAATTGGAATTCCTACATTCAATAATTGCGCGGCGATTCGATGTAAGTAGCATCGAACTCTCTGTTGTAATTGATTAGTTAACGATCCTATCAGAGGTTATTGTTTCTTTCGATTATTATCAGCGTTATTATTATAATTTACCGTTACAAATTATCTCTCGTTATATTATCATGTTTAAAAATTCATCTTATATAATAAGCTGAATAGATTATGAATTGAATTTCTGCACTTCCGCCTCTTAAAGATCCTTCCGTCAAAGTCTCGTTTTAACAGTTTTAAACGAACAATTTAAGGTACGAACGCGTGTTTAAAGGAGGATTTTTTTAAGTAAAGGAGAGAAATTCGGACGTTAAATTTTGAAAGGGTTTTAAACTTGCTCCGTAATCGCTTCGTTTAAGAGGCACTCGGTCGAAGAGAGCCACACGGAAATGTAGGTAGAAATTTCTGCGGATAGAGGGCTTAACCACGTCAAAGGTATCAGGTCCGGCTTGATCCTCTGTAGAATTCTCTGGAGCTTCATTGGAGAATCACAGTACGATCGTGTTTCATGGTGTCGGGTACAGACCATAAACAAACGCTTTCGTAAGCCTGTTTCAACCTGCAAGGGAAACGAAGGACCGTACCAAAAGCTGCTGAGTCGTGGACAAGAGAAATTGAAACAGGAAATTCGAGAAATCAGCTTTTTTTTTATTAAAAGTTTAACATTTTCGCTGCGTCATTTTAATCGCTCAATGCACAAGACAACAAGCCTCACGGGTATTCTAATCTGTATTCTTTCGTACGATTATTAGTAATAGCTATTTTGCCCTCGCCGTTCTCTATTTTGAACATTGTACTCCATCATTAAAGACGGAGAAATTGTAATGCAATATTCTTGAGTTGTAAATTTATACAGCGAAAGTTATTCGCCTTTGACCGGAGAACTAACGAAAAATCTGAATATTAAGGGGTTAAAATTAGGTACTACATAAGGCTATAATGCATATAACTAATATTAAGATAATAGTGCATATAATGCATAAGAATGCACCAAGCTAAATCGAATAATCCGTCCTATTTTAAAAAAAAAGAGTAGTAAAATATGTCGACTGTCATTCTTTTGTTTTTCGAACCTCGCGATTCAGAAAATTCGCCGACGTTAATATAAAAGAAGCACTGTCGGAGTAAGCACCGATTGGAGGGAAAAAAACGGATTTTCCCCGAGTACATTTTTCCAATAACGTTCTACTCTCTTTTCGGTCTTCATATCTCGGAGGTTTTCATAGAGACGCGCATAATCTATATACATACACATCTACGGAACCGGTTAGAGACACTGCAGTGGCGAAGTTGACAGGTTATTGGCAGTTCAAGGGCTGAAAATGCCCGACCGGCAGTATCGGTCCCCATTTTCCAGCTTTACGATGACGACCATTGTTATTGGCATAGTAGCCCTACCAGCGGAAAATTGTTGATGATAGGTAGGGTGCGAGTTAAAAGAGCGAACTCTATTATCGAACACGGCAATACACTTAATCACTCCTCTATCGGAAATAGGCTATAGTTCTTTTTTTAACTTTTCAATGGCTCCTTCAACCTGAAGGTCTTTTGTTAAAATACTTTTTGCCATTTCATTATAAAAAGAGTAATTCAGCTCTTTCTACTATTCGATAATTTATAGGTCAATAAGCAAAAAGATAATGGATAACAAAAGAGTTATCGTCGGATGTGTAAAATGGAAGTACGAAAGCATTAAATATGAATATTTCGTTTCACGCAGAAATAGAATAGAATTAACGAAAATTCAAGTGAGAATCTTTCCATATTTTTTTAAATACCCGTTTAATGTGCAAAAGAAAATAAAAACCAGGCGTGTGATATAAAAAATATTGTTTTTTTTTTGTATTCCTGGAACGATTTGAATTTGATAGCTGTATTTATATGAAACGGAAATGTAAAATTCCATTTCAATGGATGAAAATTAATTTAGAATCCTCTACACTTTCCCCATTTTTCGTTGTACGTTAATTAAAATACTAGCATCTAGAAACGTCTATGCATCATAAATTTCCGCTAGAATTTAAACCGTTTCCTATCGATTTGACACTAAGTTTCCTTTGACAAATGTGTTTTGCTCCACAGAATTGTGCCGAACGCGCTATATGCAATCGAAGTGAGGACACTTTTTTGTTTTCTTTATCGCAGTAGCTTTTTACACAAATTTTTGCATGCGTGTTTACCTTCAGATTCGAACGACATCGTGGTAAAAATGGAACCCATTTTGTTTATTCGCATTTTTTAAACGCTTCACAAATAACATATTTTAATAACAATTTAGTGAAACTTTTGAAACAAACTCCTCCCTGGTGTTAAAATTTCAATATTCACTCGTTATTCAATTTTTATGCACCCTTTTTATACAACCCTCCAATATTCATTCAGTGTATTTCTATTATATTGCATTTTTTTCAATCAGTCGAGATTTCATTTTTAATAGTAGAGTCTGATATCGATGAAGATAAATGCAACTTAACAATTTTACGAATGATATTTCATAACTTTACGAATGTAATCTCGATATATTAAAAATAATTTTAACTTTTAATTTTAGAATATTCCCGTTGTTTGCAGAAATTACTTTTTTCTCGTTTTTAAACTGCTACATTTACAAGAGCAACAGTTAAGAAATTAGCGTACCGTAAATTTGAATCGAAATGAAAATGGAAATATTTGCACGTACCTTCTACGATGATGACGACGATGACGCCGTTTCGATATGTTTTGCGTGCTGCTTTCCGGTTGGATTGTGAACACTTCCTCCGCGTTTTCCACGTTCCGATTTTTCATTTGATTCGTGCTCTCGGTGGTCGAGGGAAACGCGTTCAACTCTTCAGACGTTCTCAAAAATGCTTGCATCGATTTTGTAGCGTTCGACGCTGTTTGCGAGGTTTGATGTCCTTGTTTTCGAGAGGAATGCCTTTTCTTCGGTGGCGGGGTTGTTGACTCTAGCCTGCAGTTTAAACAAATTTTTGATGAACTTACTTCGGCAACATCTCAATTGAAAATTCAAAATTTAAAATTTATACGTCGTAATCCTTGATATTTTAAAAATGTTCGACATCTAAAATTTGCAGTTTCCGGTGGAAATTTCCCATTTAAAAGAATTCTCGTGTCTTGGTAAATTAATCTTCTATTATAAAAATTGTAGAATATCTCCAGCGAAACAATCAACTAAAATGCTATACATACACGCGTATCGCGTGTTGAAAATGCACGCTCTTTATCGTTCACTTTTAACTAATATTGCCGATACAGGAGTCACCTTAACATATTTAATTGGCACTCCATGTACAGAAGTGTATCGTTTCGTCCCATAATTTTCCAGATAAATATGTTGTTGACCCTATCACGATCATGCCCAACCACTTTTAAACAATACAGATTCCACGAATCATTGCAATATCATCCATTAACCCAAATAATTCGTCCAACAATAATCTTCCAATATAATTCCATCCATTCGTGTCACTAGAAAATTTAACCCGCTGCTTGCAGGAAACTTATTAACCTGATTTAAAACTACAAACAATTATTTTAAAATTAAACGAGAGTATTAATGCAGGAACGCAATGACCCGCAAAGGTTTAAAAGAAAAAAATGACGGTAATACGAGAACCACTATTTTCACCGTTCTAATTAATTTCTCTACCTTGGCTCTTGAAAAAGGAAAAAAAAATCTTGTTAAGTGGTGTCATATGGCACATATCTTGGATCGGTTGAAAATCTCGGTTCATCGTCACGCTGGAAACGTTCGCGTAATTTTCACGTTGAAAGTTTCGTGCCTGCTCTACCTGAATTCAACGCCTTCGTCCCTCACCCCAGGCCTGGCATCGTCGTTCCTCGCGTTAAAACTGAATCCACCCTCGAGCTCGCCGTCCATGCTGTATTGATTCCGGTCCACCATAATTGGTTCGGATTTCTCTTGAGAAGCCACCATCTCCTCGTTCTCCTGATGCGCCTCGTTAGCGTCGTGCTCATTTTTAAATTGAAGGATCTCTGAAACGACACCTGTCGCTAGCACACCCACACACTGACGAATCGGGTCTGTCGCGGATGATACGTTACTGGTGGAAAAAGCTACTTCTGGCGGGAAAAGTTCGTTCAAAGGGAGAAATTCTCACCGGTAAGACCCTCTTCTTCGACCTGAAGACCTTCTTTTAGAACTTCGTCGCGATACTTCTCCAGCTCCTCCAGGTAACTCTTGTTCAGCTTCTGCTGTCGCCATTCCGTCTCGTATTTGATGTTCGGAAGGGCAATGTCGCCCAGAAAACCACCTGGAAACAGAATAATATCGATACAAAGATTCGCGTGCCTCTAGGTGCGAACGTAAAGACACGTGTGATTGGAGAAATATCGATTGCGGCTGTAATTCCAATTCAGTTTATTATCTCGAACATGCAGGAATCAAAATTTAGCCGATTCTTAACCCATTTGCATGATAGACGCTCGACTTAATCGTCGGGCTGTATCGCCGCGCGTTCACAAATATTTTTACTTCTAATTTTAACTCGAATTTGCAAAATGAAATACCGACCTACCGTTCACGATTGAATGACAATTAAAGAGGTAAACATCGCTGGTATTGCATTAAAAACTTCCGAGTTTTTTATTTACTGCTCACGAGACGGTTTCAGATTGTTTTATATTTGGCAATAAATGAGTATTGTTGCGCGCTTGGTGTCAAGTGATAATTATTCCGCTTGCAGATACAAATCGATTAGAACTGCCTTTACATCTTATTCAATTGTTCGCAGCCTTATGTCGAGTCTGACTCGACATTGTGTTTCTTTTCGTGTAGTCCTACTTCGAGGCCGATTGAATAACGATACTGTACTTAATAAAGATATCTTGTTGTATTAACAACGTGCTGAAATATTAAAATAACGGCATACTATGTGATATCATCCAATAGTAATTAAGCGATTATGGATTAGTTGGAACGGATCGGCGAAGGTAACTCGGACCGCAATGGGTTAACACGTTTCGTGCTACGTGTACCATCGATGGTACACCTTACACTTCCCATTCAGGCCACGTATATCGCCGCTGGTACATGGTATATTTACTTCAATACGTTTAAAATATATATATATATATATATATATATATATATATATATATATGTATATTTTACAATAAATTTTAGACTGAATAATATATTAGCAGCAAAAGGAAAAGGCAACGTGTATCGCGGATAGTACACGATGCGATAACTACTATATACAAGCTAATTACTTATTAATTGATGATATAATGAAATATTTTATGATGATATATCAATCTTTACTCAGAACGTCAAACGTGTTATATGTCATCGTTATACTGCGGATTTTTATGCAAATTCATATTTTTACGAGTAAAACTAAAGAAATGGGATCTAAATTGTGGGATATTTCAGCTTCTAATTATCCTAACTTGTTCTTCGTTTTGGATAGTTGGTATGGTTTTACACATTACGTGTATTTTGGACCTTTTTGAATAGCGAAATTCCCCATGAATGCATAAACATTTGCAGTTCACTCATCGCGTTTACACAGGGCAAGTCGCGTAAAGTGTGACAAGCTTGTTTTTTTTCGAAAGTATTCTGGGTATCTACATAAATTTTATTTTAAATTAATTGGTATTGAGTGGCTGATCATTTCAGGTGCAAAAGACTTGAGATGGGCGTCTCCAAGGGGTTAAGGGGATGCAACCCTTACTTTTTTTTAAATGGAATAATATATTACGTTTTTGTTATTTAGATAGCTAGTAACACTTACTTGAAACATGTTTTTCTATTCTACCAAGTGAAAGAATTACAATGAAGGATATTCTACCTAATGAAATTTCCGGTCGGTATCGAAAAATACTAAAAGCAACGTATTCTCTGTAGAAAATGATTTCATTAAATAATTACAATATTGTCCCTTTTCATTTCTTTGCTCCTAATATTCCTTTTGCATATCGCGTTAGATTAAGAGTGCTTAATTCGTCTAACGTGATGCATCTGGCTTTCGTTTTGCATTGAGGAATTCGCAAATCGTGTTTGAATAACGCGACAGAGGGAATTCGTGTTTTCACAGTGGCCATATCGAACGAATCTGTTGTGCGTGTGCGTTCTGGCAAAGATTGAACATTACCCTCCGGTGACCACGTAATTCTCGAATTTACATTCCCGTCTGCACGTGATTCGGACTTTCGACGTTCACCGCCCATATGTCTTCTCACTTAGCGATACCAGCTGTGGGATAGCATGTTTCCAAGACACTGGCCGCGCATAGTATACCGCGTTACATTGCCTCATTATCAACGTCCATAAATCACGGTATGTGTTATCGGTGAAAAGAGAGTTTGTTCGGCTGCAGTTGTTGCGGCCGATGTAAACAGCTTCTTCAGTTGCGTTATCGCGTAACGCGGGGCACAACGAAGATTCGTGACAAAAAGAGGAACAAGGTAATGGAATAGATCGGGTATGAACATTGAAAAGAAGTCAAATAATGGTTGTGGACATTCTCAGAAGTCGTATAACAGGATTAAGGGGATTTCCAACCGTTCCTTATCGCTCTTTGACCCGCTTTACACGCAAAGGGAAAAGATCTTATTAAGGAGAACAAAGACTGTCTCGTTAGGAGCAAACCATTATCCAATTTAACATCAAACACTTATAGTCGATTTCTTAGTGGCAAAGTTAAATGCTTAAGAGAAGGATAATTAGATTATCGAAATTGGGGGGAGGAACGAGGTTCGCCGCTGCTCTTCTTGATGTTGATTCATGCAAATGGAGTGAATTACATTTTACTTTATGGAGATCTATACTTAGCCTTTTTCGAACCGTGAATTCGTTTGGAAACGAAAGTGAAAGTAAATGAAGCGACTTTTTGTGGAAATCTATATGAAATATCGGTGACCTTGCATAAATTATCAATCTATTATAGGGCATCGTTCTCATTATTGTCTTATTCAGATTAAAAGTGGAGTAAAGAACCTAAGCAGTACGTTGAATAAATCGAATATAACGTGGAGGACGTTGAACGTAAGAAAGTTATCTTTATCGTGAAAGTTTAAGCACCGTTAAAAAATAGCTTCGTTAATGGAAGTTACTCGGATATCAAAAATTTATATGAAACACTCCTATATACACCAAGTTGCATTATTCATCCGTGCAACCCTGTCAGGCAAACAATCTCCCTTTACTCTCATCGCAATAAAAAACGAGTTACCATTATTTCCACCTATTATCTATTTCCAATTAGATGCATACACTCCTTTCTATAAATCACCGGACACCTGTTAGGTTTTAACAAACTGTGTGTTGAATTAGATTAGTCCAATAGCATTTTAAAAATACAGCATTATTTAATATTCTATTCGAAGTAAATAGCAGCTCTGTTTTCTAATCGCAATATCAATTTCTCTTTATTTTCAATTTATTAAATGTCCAATGAATTATAAATGGGAGTGTATACACTTTTTATATTTGGCAATTAAATAACACATGCAAATTTTTTTCACGAGGATAAACACTGTAATATGAGCTACTATCGGGACTGACAAAATAAAAATATTTCATTGTGATATTCAGATGCAATTCTGGTACTTTTAAATATTATTGTTGCAGTCCTGTATTAGTTGTTAAACGTAAATACACTTACTCACAAAAGTTAAGAAACAAAGTAATCGTTTAGGAATCTGTGTATATTCTTCATCTTCTGAAATACATAACTTGTTAGAATTAAAAATGGCATGAAAAAATAACACTACATATATCAATAAACAATAAGATGTCCCAATTTCAATTCTAATCCATATATCTTAGAAAATGAAGAATATACTTATAAAACTTCGCAAATGATTATTTTGCTTCTTACTTTCGCCAATAAGTGTATATTGGGTTGGTGAAAAAGTAATTTCGATTTTAGATAAATGATCTGAAATGTAAAATGATGTTGATGAAAAAGGACTCATGCTGTAAGTTTCATGCTGATTATGGTAAATATTGCAAATGCCAGATTAATTGAAAGAAAATAAATAATTACTAATCGACTTTAATAATTAATCATTTTCTTTAGCTTCTCTCATACGTTTGGTATATATTAAAAATGAACATTATTACACTTACACTGGTTACTATTTCAACCCCTCAATTCGAAAACTATTCAAGTTTTAATGAAAATGCTTTTATAAGTGATTCTTAAGCTTGAGACATCGAGCTGCAATCTTACTATGAGAAACTGTAAAAGCTATACAATCGTTTCAATAAAATAATATATCCAAAGGATCGATATTATTTTCCCACCAACCTTATACATATTTATTTTTGTGTATAGATCCATCAGCAGCTGTATCTGAGGTTTCTACTCCTCAGTAAACACAGTAATTAATATTTCATTAGACTTCCTAGTATTTCACTCCTTTTTAAACGCAAATTCTTAGAACTCTCTTATCAAATTGCTAAAAATAAAACGCTTCTTGACCTTTCATCATTTTTCCAACTGAAACCAGAAACAATAATAATCGCATGATCGTTCGATTATTACCATTAATTATAGGATGTTACCGCGTAGAAGCTGTATCCCAAGTAACGTAACATGCACGGCGTGAAATGGAACGGTGCAGCTTTTCGGTGAAATGGAAGCGCATAAACGTCTAATTCGGACGAGTCTGCACGCGTGATACCACGATCGTGTGAGATTGCAGCATTCCACACTTCGTACGGTTCTTTTTTGGCCTTTGACCCCAGGCGGCAAGCGGTTTCGCTCGGTATCGTTGACGAAATACCCTCGCGGCCAGGCTTATCAGTGTTTTCATAGCGGAAGGCTATTGTGAAAAATTCAGAATCATTTTACGTGCAGCAGTATACACATACACCGCTGTGCTCTTCCGAGTAATAATTTTCTTCCATAGCACTCGGAGGACGGGGTTACGAATTTTCTCGTATTTCACTGTTCTAGCGAAAAATTACTGCGATATGGTGCTTCCCTTTTGTAGATCGTATTTATTATTCTTTTTTATCAAATTAATAAATTGTTCGCTTGGGTAAAATGTGCGATTACTTTTTGTTGCGATTGTAAATGAGATTACGAAGTTAACCCTTCAAAAAAGTATTACTTGGAATATGTATTACAATATTTAAAATAATATATAGTCGAATGTATTTATTAGTAAATTCAACCAATCATACTGTTGTAAATTATGGTTAGACTGCAAATCTATATTTTTATCAATAAAATTAAAGAAACGGAATTTAATGTGGCCATACCATTGAAAGGGTTAATGAATACATGCATAATGACGTATCAATACTTGTTGTAGCCACTGTATCATTTAATTTCATGTAATATATTACTTAAAAGCAGCTTATTTTATAACACTTGTACAAACCCTTTTATATAGACAGGTAAAATCATAATCAAATAAAATGAAACTAAAATTGTATACCTATATCAATTGAATAGAGTAACTCTCCCCTTTCAAACTAATTTCAATTACTTATCAAGTATGACGCATGGAATAAAATCGAAATAAAATTTTATATAGTATTAACTTAGTAGAGTTACTCTCTATTTTCAAACTGACTCGTTTAGAGAAACAATTTCATTGTACAACAGTATTACGCATATTTATGCTTTTTTCTCGACTACGGAAAATTGCTCTTTTGACAGTGGAGAACCTTTTGATCGGCCACTGTTTCGCTCCACTCGCGAAATGCGAGAACGCTTTGAAATGTGCTGCGTGTTTTCCTCCGCTGGGTTTCTAATTTGGTAAAGTGGTGTTAACTGTTTTAAAAATATTATACACGGAGCTGGAGGGCGACGAAAAAGTTCATTCGTGAAATTTCGCGGAATTATTCGTAAAGTTTCTTTGCCGCGGCGCGGTATCGAACGGACTCTGGTATTAGCAAAACTTCAGCAGTCGCGAGTGTTCGATGACACTCGGCAGCGATTCGTGTCAACGACGCCGTTGTTACTTCGATTCGAGAGCCTTCGTTCCCATTCACAAATTCGGTGAGCCACCGCATAACGATCGCTGCAAAAGAGAACTTCTGCAACCGGAAGCTCTGAAATGGACCTCGCAAACAACGGAATCTTTTAAGCGCTCCCGTTCTTTTGCTATTTAGTGATTCATCCCTTTGAAACTTGAGCACCTTTTTTTTCTTCTTCTTCTTCTTCGACTGCCTTCATTTTCTTCACATTCGTTTGAAGATTAACGACGAATAAAATTAATAAAGACTTTCGACGTAAGGAAGTATGTACACCCTCTTCTCAATTCCACTGTGATAAGGGAATTTTATCGACACGGAAATTGCTGACTTTTATATATTATCAATAACTTACGAAATCGGTCAAATATTTTTGTTCATTATATCATGTGTTACTCAATGAAAATGTAATTGCTAGTTGTAAAATTTGGCAGATGGACTTGATGCTCGGAGTTTAATTGCTCCGAGAGGATTATGTTCGAAATAATAGGACAACAATGTTAATATTCGAATAATTTCGTGAGTCACTGCAGTTGACATAAATATATTTGACACGTAATTATTTTAGCTGCCATGCAAAATTATATAAAAGATCCAAGGTAAACCGTGCATTCTTATGTTTCGAAGATGAAAGTGATTTTTGTTTAGCTTCCATTTTGTTGGTCATGTTTTCAAAAATATAAATTTATATACAAAATCCGCAGTCTAGCGATGACAGTCATGAAAATTACGGTTGCCGAACATATTAAATATTATTGGTTCCCTTGAATTTCTATATATGCAAATTAGTTTATAACTGAAAGGGTTAATAGCATAAGTTAGTGCCAGTGCTCTAGTGGTGTTAGCATTTAAGCTTACACGTTCAAACATGTTAAAATTATAATCAAGAATAGTGAAACACTTACGCGTTTAAAGTATTAAAGTAAAATCTTATTGTATTTTTGTTTACTGCGTTATACTTTTATTATTAAATAATTCTCTTATTCTAGAACTATTGATGTAGGTATAAATTCTAAGAAAAGATACACGTAATTGTAATAAGAAAATAAAGAGTAGATCATTTCGAATGAATCGCACAATAACAACATTAGGCCATTATTCAGCTTCACTATCTTCTCTAAGGCTTAATTACCATTTAATTGTTTGCTTTTTGTTTTAAGGGGTTATCTTTATCGGAGTTAACCTATTAACCTTAATCAGAATTAACCTACCGACAGTGATTAAAATGTAAATTTTAAAGTGTTCGGTTTAAGAAAGCTTCATTTGCTATTTTCCTATTTTACGGTTGTGAAAATACGCGTGGAAAAGGGTTGAAAGAACACAGGTATAAGTTCAATGTAATTATCTGCGTGCGATAAGAGTAACATTTGTCGTATCGTTAACAAAGCACGTATTATGTATCCGTGTTGTAATGTATTCAACGTACACTGTGTATGTCAAACAAGTGCATGTTTGAGCAGCTGTAGTTCTGCACCACATAATGTATCACAGAATCGCCTAAAGCGAGAACGTCTAAGTACTGTTTTCCGGATAAAGGTCGCGCCTCGCTGTTACGCACCCTATTAAACAAGGAAATTAATAATAAAAATTCGATCAACGCCAATAATAAGATATATGAAATTAACCTCCTACTTTATCATTTTCTCGGTCGCTTACTTAGCGTCAGCTATTGCTTCAACAGTGTATCAAGTGAAAAACGTTGGAATATTACATATAGTTTACATTTAATAATCTGCAATTTCATTAACTATATGTGAAGATAAAATTAAAATTAAATTTCATAGCAAATGTACCGTGCTTTTATTATATTTGGTGTATAAACTGCGCTACGAATGTGATTCGTACGTGAATCGTTGATTTGTGCTTTAATTTATGAAATTGAATCAAATAGATGCATGAATTTAAATTTATATCGAACGTTGATCCATATTTTAATTATAATTCGTGGAAAATATTGTGGAAGTTGCTTCGTTAAATTCTTCAGTGGTAGAGAAATATTATTTGTTGGGGAAAGTAATGTGCCAGGAAAGAAAATATGTTGTTCATATGGTTTTTTGATTATTAATCATATGGACCACGGTTAGCATCCTTCGCCACTGTAAACACGAATGTAAAAGCGAGTCGAGTAAATGTTGACCTCAGATCACATAAATATTGGTCGAACATCGATTTACCACGCGAAATCAACATTAAATGCGAATGTTTACCACTTGTCAATATTAATTCTTGCGATAAGAGCCCATTTTTTGTTTTGGAGCAATTTTTTCTTTTATTTATCGTTGAAGACAAAGCGTAATAAAGATTTATCAAAAGGCTGTGTCAGAGAAATAAAAACATCAAGAAAGCGGTATTGTATAAAATATGTTTAAAACTACTTTATGTACTTTTACAATACTTTAACTTTAATATTAGGTTGGCAACAAAATTTGCCGCCTCATCTTTTGTGGCTTCCTTTTGTAATTATAATGAATTTGTTAATCAAGTTAACTACATCATTCGAAAGCTCTTAATCTTACGATTACTTTAGTGTATATAAAAAATTCGTTACCTCGCTCAATTTTGTTTCAAAATCATGCGATGATAGTTGACTTAGTTGCCAACTTAATATTTCAAAGTTACATTGATTAAGGGAAAGTAAATTCTACCAATGATCGAAGTCCATATTACAGTTACAGCCTTTTCTAAATCCAGTCTTCGTTTGTGGAAGAAATAGATCGTAATGCAACGTTAATTACATAAAGTTATAGAGTATAAATAAAATACACTTATTACTAGATGCAAACCAAATAAATGTCGATTAAAAATTACGTAAAAATTATTTAAAGAACTTTTTATACAAAGTTACAGTTTTGCTAACGCTACTGGTACAGAATGTGTTGTATAACAAAAGGTTTATGCAGCTCAGAAAATACATTGATCTCACGTAATATCTAGGTCAATACAAAATCCTGTACATTGTGCAATTGAACGTAAGCCAACTGTGGATCAGGCCGGATAAAAAATTATTCTTCCACGTAGTAAAAATCACAACGAATATCTAATACGGAATAAACGAAGAATAAATATTGCCTAAAAATACTAGCTATTACTTAACTGTTCAAAATCATCCCTCCCTAAAGCACAATCGATTTATTGGTACCCGAAAATTAATTGATAGCCTGCCAATTGCTAAAAGCTGCAGAAAAGAGATCTATCCATTGGTAGATTTCTGCTAAGTAAAGTGTCGGTGCTGTGTCGCAAGTAACTCAATGCCAATTAGAAATATCCCAAATCCGGCTTTTTCAGCCAACTTTAGTACCGAGCGCGGAAGAAGAAAAGTTCAATGGAACGAGAGATCCCCATTGTGGCTAGGCCATATCTTATCGATAGCTTGGATCGATTTCCTTTAATTAATCCAGTCGTGGACCGCACATCGGATCCACCCACCGACATCGGTTGTAATGTTGGCGCGTGTCCCATTAACGGCGGCGAATAATTTGTCGATCTGGAAATTACCGAACACGATCCTGTCCGCCGGCCCGACTCCACGTCGATATCTCACCGTTCTGTTAACGAGGTCGCAATCGTTGAATTCGCTACGATGAATTCACCCCGTGTCGTAAATACTGGCTACAATGTTGCGCGACCGGCTACTCGTGGACACGCACCTCGATTTATTCGATTCAATTAATTGTTCGACGTTATCCGCCACCATGACGGGGCGCTCTTACTTGTGCAATGTCATCCTGAACAAAAATGTGATTCATGGGTATTAATTAGTAATTTTTCAAAGTATAAGATTACGTCTTGAGTCTTTCACGTAGTGGTTGTTAATTATAGAGGAGTTGATAATAGATTTTTTAAACGGGGTAGTTTATAGAGGTGATAGGTTTGTCATTTCTTAAGGCGTTGATGAACATAAATCGATGACTTTTTAAGGCTTAATTGTTTAACCTTTTCAGTGTTGGTTGAGCAGCCGATGGCTGTAATTGTAAATGATTCTAAGTAGCGTAAAATTTAGGCAAAGAATTTATAAATTCTATACTTTTTCATTATAAATTAGGAGAGCATAAATGATTGATTTTGAAATCCGTCTCTTAACGTTAACTGTACCACGAACAAATTCCACGATCATTGTTATTTCCTTCGTTTACTTAACTTGAACGAATTTAGATTTTCCAAAAGTATGGCTTATGGATTTTTACGGGTATGATTCATCGAAAGTTGCTTCATTCGCGCAAATTCTAGATATGCTAAAGAAAATTTTACCTCAGTTTAACTTTGGCGATTATAAAGGGAAGTTGATGATTAATAATTCGTAATTTGAATACGGACATAACATTATACTCAGTGGTGGCAATGTTTCAGTACATCTTTGATGAAGTTGACTGCAATGCCGATGAAATGTTGGAACGCCATTCCAAAAGGGTGCGGTATATATGTACATAGTTGGAAGTTTGACAATGTCAACTGTACACATGATTACGTATGATGAGATTCGTAAAGTTCATTCCATATCCCAAAATTCACTTCTAGAGTTCGTCATAAAAAAACTGGTGGCACATTTAAATGTTTATAATTCCATTTACTCGCATCTAATTTTATTATATATTCTCTTATACAATTCCATAGAAATATTTCTAGTCCTTGTCTCTCGTCTATTCCATTATGAATAAATGAACCCTTTCATTGCTGTTGGCATCTTTACTGAATAAATTAATTGTGCCACACTTTTAACGTGTTTAAAATTTCTCAAAATGACTTCTTTAACGCAATGCAATTTAAAATTTGACGATTTTTGCATCGCACTGTTTTAGTAAAGGATAAATTTCATAGTCTACAGTGCCAGATGTATTTGGTATTCATCCCTTTCATAGGTGATAGGAATTATTATACGTTTGTAATATTATTCGTTTTAGTTGTAAGTATACATTGATCACTCGCATACAATAACAAGTGTAACTTGTGATAAAGATTATAGTTAAATGCGTCAAATGCATTCTATATCTGTAACAAATTCTAAGTTTATCTTGAATTCTATTAACAAACTGTAAAATTGAAGACTATTAAATAAAAATCAGGTGTAATATTTGAATATTTTGGATACCACACACCGAGTGAAAAATTAGTACGACACCGTGTTAATTAAGTAAAATATATTCGGTATACGTGGTGGAAGCTATAACACTCTCTACTCTTATTTGCAAAGGGTAGCATAAAAACGGATAAATTACTTTTACCGAAATAAAAATATGTTTTCTTTAATATGTTTTACACCGAAATTTTTGCTTTCACGCAAAAATGTAAGTAATATTTATGAAAGGGATAAATCTAACGCAGTAAAAGGATTAACAACCATTTCGACGATTCGATTTAAAAGCCTGCGCAAGAAAATCAGGATAAATTACACGAATTTTTACAATCACCAGCATTAAACGGGACCGGCAGTATTCAGATGTCCGATGCGGTTAATTAATTAGGCTCACTCACGCACACCGGGGCTACCATGGGTCCCTTGAGGGCAAGGGACGGGGTCGAAATCGGCAGATTCACGGCGATACAATCGTAAATACGTCCGGGCTGCCAACGAGTATTAGGAACGTACGTATTAGTCAACAGACCGTGCATGCATTTCCTTCCCTCCGTGTCCGCGATTCATTAATTTATGGTGTTTCACGATCGTTCGCTAAATCTGCGAGCGTAACGTCCATTTCCCCTGCAACCTCTATTCACGTGACATCGATATTTTAATTATCGTTCACAATTCACGACTGAATGCATCTCTAATGTCGCGTATCGCATTACACGTCCCACGGACTGCTTGTCTCTTCATTTTTGACTGCTTTGACTTTTTATATACAGCTATTCTATGATAACCCACTTGCTGCGTTCGTTTAACATTTAAATGAATTTTTTTCTTCCTCGCAGTTTGCCTGCAGGAAGTTCTCTGAGGGTTCTCACGGTGTGTTTACTTTCTTGCACTCTCCCGCAGCCCCTTAATTCGGTCCTCAGATATTGCGAAAAGTTTCTTCGGCAAGTTTATGGGAGTTTTCTTCCCTGGTTATTCCAAGCGTCTCGCTGTTTACGTAAATAATCCTTTAGAGGAATATTTATTAGTTGGGAATTATTGTCCAATTGGGAGGGCATAAAATTATTATTCTTAATTACGAAGAAGTGCAATTTACATCGTTTAGCGTTGCAGAAATATGATGGAATTTTTTAACGCGAAAATTGTGAAATCCCAAGTAAAGAGCCGTAGCTTAGTAACTTTCGGAACTCCGAAAGTCTGACAGGCTGAAGTACCGAAACATCGAAGTATCGAACTTCCCAGCTATCGGAAGTTGGAGAATATTTTCAACCTCGTGTAATCAATTTAAGCGCCATCGAAAAGAATATCCAGCTTTTTCGAGTGAAATTTCATGACAGAAACAATGGAACTCGTCAGTTACAGCTACTCGAAACACGTTACACGCAGACACAGCGTAAAGAACATGGAGAGAGAAAAAAAAAATGAAAAGGACAAGGAAAAATAATATACTAGCAGATTGATCCACTCGAAATAAGTCAAGCAGCATTGTTGCTTCTTTTCGATGGCCATTGAAAGGGAGAATTACAAAATATCGACACGGGTATCGGTTAAAAACGAAAACTGGTACGGTTGAATTCAATTTTCCATCGCGTCACGTACAGAAACGTTGCACAGAAATTTCTCTATGAATTTTGTCGCAGGGCGTACGCACACCAACTGAATCGGTTGCAAACCGCATAATGTTAAACCCCTGTTCGATTCGAGTCGCTGATTTCGTGCCATTCAGCCCGTAGATTCCCCGGAATATTCGATGCTCGGATAAAATCGCATCCATTCTAGACCTTCCCTTTAATGAACCGAAACGATTAACTCCACTTACCAGCGAACAATTCTCAGTCAACAGGATTGCAATTTTCGCGCATTCCATTAATTCCTCCGCCGATCTTCCGTTAAGCTGGATTTTCACACGCAATAGTTACTGCTGCCAATAATCAATGCACGTGAAAACTTTGCATTAATTTCTATTAATATCAGTTAATGGGTTTGTCGAATCATTAACAGTCAGAATTTTGCGACAGATAAATACATTACCGGTCTAAAGTTTGGAATCACTTTCTGACCTTGAATCCATATCAGTGTCCCAGCGAATTTTTTCATCCATTAATAAATAATATTCCTTTATCTTTCATACATTTTTAATTGATATATTTGTAAAAATAATAGATTTCTAGATTTCGCTCCTTTGTAATTTTTATGTTCCTCAGAATGAACTGTATTCCCGAAATTTTCACTGCAAGCGTATGTAGGAGGTTAAAAATGAATTAATCCTACAATTTTGCTCAGGTTTATATAACCCGATACGAAGATTGTGTTTTAACCCTTTCAATGTCCATCAAAATGGCAACGTGCTGCTATTGAAGACGACTTTAGGTGGTATAAAAGTTATAAAACAGAATTTATCAAATCCATATGTTTTCATAGCAAATAAAAAAAGCATAAACATTCTCAAAATTCGTTTCTTAAGATCCAAACAGAACCCGTTGTTCACGCGTCTTTACTGAATTAATAGTTTCTACTTTTAGGACAGTGAAAAGGTTAATATGCATTACGATTAATGCACGAATGGTTGATACGCGACGTATTTAAAATTCGCATAGGCCCCGTTCAAGCAGTAATATTCCTAAGGTGTCATATTTTTATTCGTCGTTTCACAATAACCCGAAGAGATTCGAATCCATAGAATAAGCGAGGAGAACGGCCCGGTTAAAAAAAGTTTTTAGAGGGATTAGAAGACTGAAATGATTCTTTTGAAGCTGTTATCTCGAGGTAACTGCAATTCGTTGGATGATACCGAAAGATTATCTTCGGTTCCCATTTCCCGGATGAAAGACCCTGCGACAACAAGATTGTGCTCCTTATCCGGGAAAGAAATTTTATCCTATCGTTAACTTCTAACTGCTTTCGAAAGGAGAGGTATAATTTTATCAATTTCTTTTGTCGAGTACGTGGAATGGAGTCGCAGGACTTGAGAAAGCAATAGCTGGCGTGTAACGTAGAAGATAACATTCTTTCCGTATTATTACGGCTTTTACTTTTGGATAACTTCGAGGAAGAATGAATTGCAGTTATCATTCAAACTTTATATCGAGTTTCGCATTTGTTTGAATTATAAAAGTACAGGAATCTTTTGGTACGTATCTACTTTTTATAACTCACATGACAGTGTGTGGTACCTGTATACGTCGGCCCTGTATTTCTCGGACTATTGTTATTAATAATATGTGTTTACATTTTATTTCATTGTCATCAATCCCCATTTCAATGAACATACTCTATACACCATTGGTATGAAGAAAAGATGATACAATATTTTCGATTGCAGCACTGAAATTTTGATTTGGTTTGATAAACTGAATAACTTGAGCTTTAAGGGGTTAAAAAGAGGCAGAAAGTACTTTATTGTCTTTTTCTCAGAAATCAAACTACGCAAACCAAATTCGAATCTTGTAACTTTTAGATCTTACGCATATTCCCTTGATAGAATTTAAAAGTGCTGCTTGGAACGTCAAAGATACAACTTCTTCAGTTACAAACGTTAAAATAAACCTTCGCGTTCGTTCCTAAGTTACTAATTCATCAGGATTTCCTTATTCGTCAAATCCAGTCCATCAATTTGAATCTACCATTATTCCAATTTCAATGGAGCCTTTTATCAATGGGGAAAGTAACTTTTGCACAGCTCTCGCTGCGTCTGCTATCGTTCTGCGGAAATTCACTTCACGTGGAAAGCGTAATCTGTTCGAGTTACGTCGCGATTAATGCTGAAACGTGTAAGGAGGTTAAATAACATTGAAACTGCGATCGGTGCAACCACAAGATCGTGGCTGACAGCCAAACGGAAGGTCGGAAGTGGTCCAATCTCCGAATCGATCTCAGAAGCCTCCTTTTCCATTTCCAGGACATTTGCAAGAGCATCGGCGTTATGAGAATGAGAGGGACAGACGGAACACTTTACAGACCGGGCCAGACAAGAGCTACTTCCGGTTAGCCGGATAGAACGTCCGGGCTTTCCTATTGAAGAGCTTTCGATAGTTCGTCGAGCAATCGTATCGTCGATTCAATCTCCGTTAAATTTTGCGGGAAACTGCCTAATCTGAAGAAACATATTCTTACCTTTTTTTTTTCTTTTTCATTCTAATAATCTACAGATTTTTAATAAACATTCATTCGTTAAATATTAAGCAATCTTTATGGTGTATTTTACGTTAATTCAAATTTATTTTTATTCATTTCGATTCTTCATTATACATTTAAACTCGCTATTTTTCATTACCAATTTTCATTCTACAAATATATACTCTAATTGGTTCATCCTACAAAACAATAAACTGTAAACAATATTTTGTATTTAGAGCGTGTTTGCATTAATTCAATGATTTTTATTTTAACGGTAGAATTATTTGTACCGTAAATATTGAAAATTGTATTGAAAATTTGTTAACAGGTCAGAATGATAAAAATGTCTGTGAGAATAGATGCAGGTGGTTTAAACATTGTTGTTTGTCCACAACTCGAGAGCACAGGGACGAAGATTACATTTCGCAGGAAAATCACGTGAAAACGAGTTCCACTCATAAACTATGCTACTTCACGGTGAAACAGTCACTTTTGTCTTCCTAATTCCCTTTGTTTCATCCCCTGCAAGCGTAAAACAACAAGATGAATATATGGCGTATAAATCATAGGATGAATTATGCTGCTATTCCACAAGGAACTTTCAGCTCTACTAAAATAAATTTCAAGTATATTTCACCTCGACCAAGAAGCAATGTAATTCCCCCTA
This sequence comes from Eucera pruinosa, assembly GCA_028830335.1. Classification (NCBI taxonomy): domain Eukaryota; kingdom Metazoa; phylum Arthropoda; class Insecta; order Hymenoptera; family Apidae; genus Eucera; species Eucera pruinosa. The sequence continues at coordinate 19,535,219 of JAMYCR010000003.1, read as the reverse complement.
ATTGGTATAATAATCACCATTCTTTATCGTTATTTGACTTGCTACGTTTCATCATTTTTTTTTATCATTTCACTTGCTATTTTTCGTCATTACGCACCTGCTATACAGAACAAATAACTCATATTTCCTGTCGCTTAAAATCTTTCTGAAGCATATGTCACGGAGCACTATATTAATTTTCGTATCCAAACTTATGATTAAAGGGAACTACAGAATAGTAGCTAACAACTTTTTACGTATAGAAAAACGTAACGTTGAACTACATCAAAATTAGTATAGGATTTACCTACTTTCTTTCTATCTTTCGCAAAAGTAGATAATTATACTTATGAACATACTACGGATGCAAATTGCATACACATACTTCATGCAAATTTATATTTTTGCAAGTACGACAAAGGATTGAAACATAAATACAAATTTGTTTCATACTCTAATTGTTATATAACATGCGCTTTACTGTTAATACTTTGTACATAATAATAATAAATCTTTGTTTAGGCCTTACAGCCAAGAAGTTGGACCGTTCTTTACAACTTTGGCTTTCGATTATTTCATTCACCCACTTCACTCACTCTCGACGCTCACGTACTACTATTTAATTCCTTCCTTACCTTTACCCTATCTACTATACTATCTATTGCATATTATTCTTGCTGATTATCCTCCGTTCCTATTTTTCATACTTTGCGTAGCTATGCATATTACGTATACGAACTCTGCACTTCTTCGCACCCTCAAAATTTCCCATAATTTCCCATAATTGCAATTTCCCATAATTACAATCCTCAGTCTACATATAGGATACAACTTGTACAAAATACAAACACCCTAACTTAGCCCAAACCTATTCCACCTAATCGTAAGATTGAAAAGATAAATAGTCAACCAAAAATAATTTCTCAACTGTAACTCAATTATCCAAACGTCATTGTATAACTTATCAACGCGTCTTCTATTATTCCATCCAGAAGTAGACGAATAGCACCCATCCCTGGTGGAACAGCGCCCATGTCTGAACGCGACGCTCTGGAGCGGATACCACGGATTTTCGCTAGTCAACTCATCCACCTTGCTCTCGAAATGAGTGAAAGGGATCTCGGGGATGGAGAAAAAAAAGCGCAACGGTTCACTGACAACTTTTCGTAGTCGGGATTCGACGATAATGCGACGTGCCACACGTTTCATACAGATATAGAAGCCCGGTGTGCGTGTGTCGTATTGATTCGAATGGAGAAGCCTCTCACATCGCAGCGAACCTCTATCGCGTCGGATTAAACGCTTGCGTACGCTACTGACGTCAACTTTCCGTCGCTTTTTTTCTTCCTCTGTCCACTTCGCTCCTCTGACGAACAATCGAGTCCAACTTGCGTCGATACGCAGATCTCTTCCGCTTTTTATTTAATTTTTTCAGCGAACGAGTGGTTTTCTCGTTTCTAGCTGATGACGATGGAAATGAAGATTCTTGTGAATCGATGGACTTTCAAGCAGAACCCCTCAAACGTAACTTATGATTTTGGAGAACATTTGTAAGCTGATAAGTGATCGAAAGGAGTATAGTTCTGTTCAATTTTACCCGTCGATATTCCATACATTACAAGCAGACTACGGGTATTTATGCATTTTTTGGGAAATTTAAGTTTAAAAGAAATTGCTAAGCTTAACCTGTTAAATTTGCAAATAAAAACGTATGTATTAGTACAAAGTAATGCAGTGACATTTTAGAGAAAAAAAATACTCTTCATATTCAAAGTTCAAGGTGATCCTAATTATTCCCGATGACTTTTTGTTGAGGTTTGACGTAAAGGTACCTAATTAATAGGAACCCTTATTAAATTTGGCGTATAGCCCTTTTGTGATGCTATGCAAATGCCACAGTTCTTCATGATGAAATGTATCGTTTACGCACGATAGTAGGTGAAATGCGAATTCTTAGTACGGAGTTGTTCTTTGAGTTCGAAAGGTTAAAGTTGCTCTGTAAGAATCCATAGACGCGCATAAGGAGAATGGAGTTTTGCGTAGTATGGCTTGTATTGAAATGTAGTAAAGGTTTGGATTAAGTGTTTGGTAAAGGTGTCAAATAGCCTTGTTTTCCTTTATCAACTTCTTCGGTGAACAACACATAACATCTTTGGCTTAGCAATAGTGTATACTTATTTCTTCAGAGTTCCGATACGCCTAAATCCGTCGTAGTTGGTCGTAATACTGTTTTTAGTCTTTCAATAGTGCTTGTTAGAAATTAGCAGCCATAAATGACTTTGTATTTCATCAAAAGTTTCAAGTTATTAGATTGTCAACTAGCTTCGCAAACTTCGCGTTCTCTTAAAATCAACAGAGCCAATAAATTTGTCAAAGCAATTGCAAAATTAAGAGCTATCGAATAATATATAGATCTATGGAAGTAACCAACAAATAAGTTAACCCTTTGCATTCGAGGAACCACTTAAAGTTCCTTTTCAAACTCGAGAGAAATTATAATAACTTTCACTCATACTTTTAACTCGTTGCACTCGAGGGAAAATTGTCAATCGCAAAAATGAATTAGTTTCGAAAACTCTCAAGTGTAAAAGATTAATTATGATTAAAGAAAGAAGTTATTAAACTTAAGAGCACGGATTTAGTTCTTACTCTAATACAATATTGCAGACTTGGTGCTTTGCGAGGAAGTAGTTGAAGGCAACAAGATTCTCAATTCGTTCGTGACGGCTTTCAAAAACACGTGCATCGTAAGAAGAAAGTATAACGAAAGGAGACGGTTGCGTAGAAAAATAAAAATGGCAAATAAAACAGTAACTTTTAAGCATTACTTCTGTTTTTGATCGATGCGGATACATTAATTTTTGTAGAAGTTATAATCTTGGAGAAGGTATTTTCAACTCAATTCTGTTACTTTCCTACAGAATCCTACACAATCTATTCAACTAAATTTATGCTTGTAAAGTAAAACGATGTAAATCAGCAGTTTTGGAAACTCACGTTTGAGATAATGCCGAGTCATGTTTCGAATACAAATACTGAATACCGAACTGTAGCCGAATTGTATTTAATTTTTAAGCATAAGGAATTTATTTCTGCGCATTTTTTTTCCTTTTTCGATAATTACATAGATTCCATGATCTGAAACTCAATTAACCCCTGCCCTACAATTATTTTATTTCTCACGATTTTTTATTAAATGCTTTTATAGTACGTCACGTGCAAATTATTTGGATAATATGAGCAATTTTTATTTAGTAACGCCCAATCTTATTGAACAACGCTAAAATTTGAATTCAAATTAAATTTCATCCCTAAACTTAATAATCACTATCATTTTCACCGAATCTACGCCATAATTCATAGAACAAATGTGACTCGTTATTATAAGCCCATGGGTTAATGTATGAACTCCAATCTTTTGGAAATGCGACCAACGTCGTCGGTTCGCTTTGCAACCATAGAAATGAAAGCGGTACCAGGGACCAAAATAGCTTCCTTCTCCTTTTTCCCGATATACACCGGATGCGATGCACGATGGCTACATCGGATATCAGCCCAAGAACACATGTCCGAGGATCAATCGAGGTCGATCGAAGCATGGAAAGGTAACACATCCGCCTTTTCCACTATCCTGCGATGAACGGGCCAAGAGATAGCCTATCAAGCGGTGACACGTTCATGGCGAACCGTATGGATTTCCCTTACCTATTCCCTACACGAAGGAAATAGCAGCTCGACGTCTCCCGCTATTTATTCGCCGCAAACTGTCGAAGAAGTTTTCCCGCTTCTACCGGTAAGGGAATCGGGAAGAGGAGCAGCAAGAATACGGAGAAGGGAGTTTCGCTATCTGGCCGTGAATCTGTTTTCGTGTCTCGCGGAATATGAGGTTGACGTTGAATAATGCATCCATGGTCGGCTTGGTCCCTTCAACCAGTACTTTCGTCGTTCGTTTCACGCTTTCGCGACCGAATTAACCCTCAATTCTATTCCGTTCCCAGTTCTGCATTCGTGTTTGAAGACTACTCAAAATGATTAGGAGCTCGTTTGCTTAGGTGACTTCATTGTTGGTTATTATTGATGTGATGAGTCGTGTCAAAGAAGATTTATTCGGTTCTTCGTATGAAAGGCAATTTGGTTCATTTGTCGCTAGTCGTTTGGTAAATGATTTTATTGGGTCGCAGAGTAGTGTAGTGGAATAGGTATGTACTCTGTATTTTAGCGATTTAGTCATGAGAAGTAGTTCGAAAGAAGAAACGACGTTATAATTATAGATTTAAAGTAATTTATAATAATATATTAATTTGCTAGTGCACAGGTAGAAACCATTTTGCTAATGAAAACATAAATATTGCACTTTTGATTCAGACGGAAAAAAATGTAGCGTGGCGAGCAGCAAATGCGGCTTAAAAATCTAAAAATTTAAGACTAACTTTAAAGCACAGAGGAGGCTCTGCAATCGATCGAGATGTTCGAATATTAATGTGAGTAACTGTACGTCCTTAGGAAGTAGTATTTTATTTTTAGATAGCCTTGATCTTAACCCATTAAGGACCAACGTCTTTTGATGTAGCATTTTATTTACAAATATTTTTGTAGCCAATTCACATCGCTGAATTCCGATTTTTACCAATGTCTTTGCGAAAAGATATTCCTGGAATCTATGTCGTAATCTTTTCGTTATTATTTCTTCCTCCGCATAGGTTGTACAATTTTACAAAGTTTGAAAAAGGTACAAATAAAATGTTGCATTAACGCAATGTTGGACCTGGTAGGTTCAAATTCTTGTAATCAGTTTCTTCGCAATACAATTAATCCTTCTCTTAAATGGCCTCCCACGATTATTTCATATCTTAAAATACTTTAGTCTTAATTATAGGCTGCAAATGAATAAACTTTTACGCAGCCGTATAAATACTTTTCGATTGAAATTCCCCTGCCAATTATTACCTTATTTCATAATAATTGACTGAATATTATTTCAAAGTATTCAATAAAATAATGCACCATTAGTAACGCACCATATTCATGAATTATAATGTCGACATCGTGACACGCATGAGAAAAATAGAAACACATTCGAGCTCTTGTTTGATATTATTTTCCATTGGAGTTGGAAAATGCTTCGATGGTCATTTTGACCGAACGTGGAAGACGAGCATTCAACAGAATCAAAGTCAGGAAGCGCGCTGCTACGCAGAAGCTAGCCGGACGTGATGAAAACTTATCCCTCAGGATTAGGTCGACTTCTCACCTGGGATGAGAGTCGACTCGCGGAAAAGGAAGAGTCAAGTAAAAAGGAACGTCTGATGACCTCTGACACCGACAGAATATTTTTCTTTTCCCTCCTTTTATTTTCTAATCTAACAATAGCGCGATTCTCGACGAATATCTTTTGTCGTGTCGCATTTAACGTGTACGTACTTCGTTATATTCTTTTGTACACAACTGTTTTAAAGTGTTCCAAACGAGCGAGGAGGATAAGAAAAGAATTCCATAAGAAATGGCTTTGCAGAATGTAATTTGTGTCTCTGCACAATAGAGAACCAGTTAAGATGTTCAAAAGACTGGATCGGGGAAACGTTATGGAAAAGAATTATTAAAATGTTTCTGTGAATTTCACTTCTTTTTCCCGATATCGTATCGGAGAACTTTCTACGCGGTTAGCTGATTAAGTTGGCGATAAAACCGGGATACATTTTAGATAATACGCGAATTGAAATGCAACGGAAAGAAAAAAGAGAGACGCGTTCGAGGAACGCTGTTTACATCCGCTAGAATAAACAGTCACTCGCAAAAGTCTTTGCGCAGCTATCCATTGTAAAATGCATGAGCTTTGAACATTTCATAGACACGGATTTTGTTTATTAGCTAAAATTAGACACTGTTTTAAAAATAACTATTTCCTTCCGTTCGTTTACATGAAAATATGCAAACACTATGAACTCGATCTCGTGACATCCCCTTTTTAATATTTAAAATTTTAGGAAATGTATGGAGACTTTCGTGAGTGACGGTATACATATCTACTTCCACCCACAGAGCAGAACTAAGTAGAACGGCCTGGAAATCTGCAATTTCTAAAGTTTCGATTGTTAAAGTCGAGAAATTTTAACTTTCACTCGAATCTGCTCTAAAAAATCGATCGTTAAAGTTATTCGTTAATATTATTCATGTAAATTACCATTTTAATACTAATGTTGACCCTGAATTTTCGCTTCAATCTCTTCGAAAACAATGTGTGTCTTAAAATTATTCCCAAAATGTTTAACGGTGCATAAAATGTAATAAAGTTGGTGTGCTACAAAAAGCATAATAATAGTAACAATCAATTTTATTTCACCTAAATAGTATTTGCTGCAAGACTTAACTTGCTAATTATTTATTACAGAAAAGTATAGTATAAGTGACAATTTATAAGAATGTCAGAAGACTAACTTTAATCTTTAGGGATCACTTTAAAAGTAATAAATATAAGAATTATTTATTTCTTTCTCTTCTATAATAAGTAATTTTTATATTTAATCTTTTTAAACATGAAGGTCTTAAACATCCCTTAGATATTCTAAACCAGTGTTTCCCAACCTTTTTTGGGTAACGATCTCCTCTTATAATAATTAAGTCATCTGCGAAACCCCTTCCACAAATCCTCCCCTATATAAAGTAAAATAAAATTAATAAAGTAATAAAGAAACGAATAGAAAATAAGTATTTCAGAACATAATCTTCAGTTAATATTTAATTACCTCTCCCAATACATACATTCAATATATTAAATTATTTTGCATCTGGGAAATCGCGACACCTCAGAAACCACTTCCGGTTAGGAATCGCTGCCTCAAACTATTGAAAGATTAATTAACTCCTCGATATTCGTATAAATTGCCATTTATACTAAACTTGTCCTCGAACTTGAAAGTATCATATCAAACTTGTCAATATCGATTAAATTAGCTTCGCGAGCAGACAAAAATACGCTTGGATATATATTTTCCAATGGAGTTCGGACGTTTCACATGCATAATACGAAAGCTCGAGCAAAATAGCAGCTATGGCTATTTTTCACCGAAGAAAACGAGTACTGGCCATATTGTAGTTTAGGTAATAGCATAGTATAGTGGCCCATCAATCTCTGTTGGAATTTATTGCCAGAATTTTTCTCCGTATCGAACACGAAAGATACCGCAAGGGATACCGATGATCATCGGTTTAACAGGCGCCGCTTGACACCAACAAAAAAGGTATCCTCGAGCATTCGATTCTTTTGCGACCTTGTCGCGAACAAATTGCGCCGCGTGTCGTGGAGTTGACAATGTACACGTACCATTCATGCACGCGTGGTAAAGTAATTGACAAACCTTTGAAAGGGAACTGTGAATGAAATGGATGAACGGATTTTCAGAATACAGAATGCATTGTTGTCGATGACACTTGTAAGTGCCGATTTAACCTTTTCAAATGAATTGAAAAATAGAAAACGATAAGCATATAAAGTGAATTATGACAATTAAATGTTACACTTTTTAGACTTTAATTGAATGAATTTTTGTTGGGAATGCAAAGCGGTAATAATATGAATTATAGTAATTCAATAACATTTCTGAGATTTTAATTTAGCGGATATTTGTTGATAATACAAAATGGTAATCGAAAGTGTGTTATAGTAACTGAACGTCACGCTTCTTAGATTTTAGTGCATTTGATTTTTTTCTGATAATAAAAATAGCATAAAAGGTAAGCTTTTGTAAATTGGTTACAAAGGAATTGCTTTAGTCATCTCCACACAATACAGAAATTTCAATTCAGCTGTGTAAATGTACAATTTTTCTCGACTCACAAAAGAATTTTCTTAGTTATTTGCACACAATAGGATTTTGTACAATGAAATTCTAATAATTTCTATCGAAACCTAAGCTGATTTCTTACCCAGATTAGCTACCCAGACCAATTACTCACAAAAGGATCGAGGGATTCATAATATAAATAGCTGTTGTCAAAGCTTAATCATCTACTAACCGCTTAGTCATTAGGTCCGCAAATTCGTGATATAATAGGATACAATTCCATTGCTGATAATTACAGATAACCGCCGCAACAATTACACAATACGATGAGTATTTTGCTAAAAACAAATCGAAATACACTGAACAGAAATTTAAAACACTAGACAATTATCTATTTCGAAAAAGACAACAAATTAACAAGGATCATTTTTATTGCGAACCCTTCAATCATTTAAATTGTTTCCGCACAATAAAGATCAAAGCTTTGATAACTTCCCATAAACATTCCAAACACATATCTTAAATATATCGTGTACTTTATCTACCAAAACTTCTGATTCCCCCTACCTCAGAAAATTTCCACTTTCAACCAAAGACCACCGAGAACGAGCTAATCGCTCGGGGGGGGGGGGGGAACCAAACGTCCACAGTGTACCAAACATTATCCCAGAAGCCACCCACGTACATACATCAAGGTGCCCCGTAAACTCGGATTTCCCCGTGCATTATGCGTCGCTAACAAGCAACCGTGTCGTTTGTTCAAATTTCAACGGCGGAAGCAGCATGCCGGAACGGCGAAATAATTTTCGCTACGTTGTCCAGCTCGAATCGTTGCTCCCAAGAACGTCCGGACGTTCCTCATAACGTGACCAACCCGGCTTTGTTCGCTTGGAGAAGAGCAAAGGAGGACGCTGGGAAAGTAAAACCCACAGGAGTAAGGGACGAAAAAAGGGTGAAAGAATAGAAGGACACAGAGAGTCAACCTCGTTTCATTTAGTCTTGTCCACGGTCCGTTTCCTTCTACGTACGGGTTTCTGTTCTTCTTGACTTTTCTCCCTCGTTCGTCCTCCTTTCCTCTACATTATCACCGCTCTACACGATATAACAATAAACTTAATAATCACTATTTTTTATGACACTTCATTTACTTTTCCAAGTTTAACCATTAATGTACAGTGGCGTGCAAAAGTGTTAGGTCACGACTGTTACTTAGAATATATTTTAAACGTGAAGTTATAGAAAAAATTGTGTTTAGTCCGATTGATACTAAGGCATGAGTATATAAGAAGAACAAATTTTTGAAAAGATATAATGTCTGATATGAATTATTGAATATTTGCGTGTTGTGGCCGGATACTATTGCACGCCACCTTATACATTTCTCTATCTCGTGTTTTTATAATACTAGAAACTATTAGAAACATACACGTACCGCTAGTTAATCTGTCAACGCTTAAATTTTTCCACAGTTTACCGACCAAAGTGAGAACCTTTTATGGCATATATCCGTAATTCGAGGATATTGTATTATCTTTTCGTCAATTATATAATGGTATACGATCAAATTAGAGAAAGCTAAAAAAAAGAAGATGCAACTGAAACGCAAACTATTAATAATAATAGTGTGCAATTGTACAAAGGGGCACAATTGAAGTGAGCCCGTGACACTTAAAAACTTGTGCATTAACATCAGAATTATGAAGGCGGTCGAAATAGCTGATTGAAAAACCATAAAAATTATATAAATCTACAACGCTGCGCATGTTATACAAAATATAAATGAAGATTTATTGTACTTCAATCACATGCGTTTTCCAGATGTCTACAATTTTTATCTCTTCGGTGCAAATAAGTATACTTTAATCTCGCCAGTTCTAGTGTTAAACTATTAACATATTACAAAATATGGGTTTATATTAACAAGTTAACGTGTAAACGATAGAATACAAAACTTTCTTATTCACAACAAGTAAGAAATTCTCTTTCTCACGTAAATTCGGTTTTTAATTACAAAATTGATGAAACGCAACGCACTCTAAAAATCATTCCAATGCAAAGAGTTAAGGAATTTAAATAAACTATTTAAAATTATTTAGTCTTGTTAAATGGCTCGTTTCTTTCGCGTTTACATATGAGTGTTGTTCTTCCCGACGTTTTTCTATCTCTCAGTGGTCCGTCTCCCTCTTGCATTCCGTTTTCTTCAGGTTATCTCCGGCCTGTTTCCGGCTCGAACGCCCATAAAAGCATTATATGGGTCAAAGACACTGTGTATTGGCGTGTCAATGTCCGTGTGCACCCGATCGAGCAGGTTCAAAATTTGACTTGGAATTCCAGGTCGGAATGCAACGGAGAACGCGTGTGCAATGAGAGAACGGAAGTCTGTGACAGGATGTCGGTCACAGACGTTTGATTCTGTGTTCACCCTACCGTGGCGCGCTTCACCGTGCGGACGCGCTTTATTTTCGGCGCCGGTTAAAGGATAATTTGCCGATGTAAAGAGCTAGAAAATTCTTTTCGTCTTTTCTTTAGCGTGTACAGCGAAAATCCGATGTGACTTAGAAAAAAAGACCGGCACAGTGATTAACGAATGAACAGATCTAACAAAGTGTGCGGCTGAAAATGATTAAGAGATCACATATTGGGATCGTTGTCCAAGCATCTTTCAATCACTTTGATTCTGGTCTTAAACTCGATCTTTTTCGTAACATCGTACGCATAATGTGTCAATCTATCGAATCCATGTTATTTCCTTTTATCTCTTCGATGGTTAAGATTGGTTGCAACGATAGAGTCATTCAGAATTGCGATCCTGTAATTGTTTTAAGCGGCGTAATAAAAATAAACGATGTAAGGATGAAAAATTAATGTTCATTCTTTTTTAAAATCGCGAGGAAGATTGAAAGATTGTTTAATAGATCATGTGATAGAATCATTTATAGAAAATCGAAAACCAGCTGTGCATCTTTAATGTTTCAGCAGATTTCAACTGATTTAGTAATTATGTTGTTGGATAATGTTAACACTTTCACTGGTGATTATATTTCCTAGCAATTAATTTCGATTATTTAACACTGCTGGTATTTCTGGACTCTTAATAATTGTTATTAGTAATTCTTTAAGAAATATAAATTCAACTAAAGACTTTCTCTAACGCGATGCAATTTAATATTTGAACGACTTCTCTATACTTTTTGAAAAACATCTGTTGAGGAAAAGTTTTGCCATCTATAGTGTCACGTGTGCGTTTAAGTTTGCCTCGGCGAAGTTGAAATCAGTGTAAGCGAACGAAGGGAATAAAATTGGTAAAAATATAGAAATTTGAACAGTTCATTTTTATATTTTTGAAACCGTGGTAAAAGAGTCGACCAGATATTAATTAGTGTAATTATGCGTTAATTATAAGCTATTAGAACGCGCAGAAAGTTCTACAGCACGCGTAAAAAGGCGTACCTAATTTCACACCAAGGATGAAAAAAACTAAAGCTATACTTTCATGGGACTTTAATGAAGTGAGAGTGAATTCAATTTTCTTTGATCTCATCTCAAAGTACCTGTCATGGAAAGGGTCACTTTTTCGCAAAATAGGAACCGTACGTGTTTTAAAAATCATCGACGATACATATTTTAGCAATCTAATACCTTACCGAAAAGATAGTTGATAATATCCATTGTATAAAGTATACAATATTGAACAAATAATACAATTTTTTTACGCAAAGGGTAAACGTACAAATTCCAAATAATCTAAGGAAGGAACATTTGGAAAAAAAGATATCAGTAAAGGGTGATCCTAATTCCCCTTGATTAAACTTTCTAGTAATCTCTTCTCCAATCGTCTCCGCGTGTTACTTGTACAGAGGGCTAAAAACGAAGGGATTGGTCGCGTTCGATAGCATCGAATTCTCTCGAGCCTCGACGAACAAAAGCCCGCTTAAAAGAACTTACATAGGAACACAGAAACTTTCATGTCGTCCCTAGAATGGTTTTTCTTCCGTCCACCTTTTTCTCTTGCACGACTTAATAACAAAAAAAAAAGGAAAAGGAAAAGGATCAAAAGCCGCATAAAGAAAGAATGAAAGAAAAAAAACAATCACGTGATATGCAGTCACGTATACAGAGATCAGACTTGTCGACGAGTTGGAAAAATGAGGATAAAGGCCGGCTGTCGCGCGACCGGAAAAGGACCGAACGCGATCGTAGAAACGTGCTGTTAAGTAGAATGGAATAATTAAAGCGGTATTTGCGGGCAGATTATTTTAACGGCGACGGAAACAGAGGCGCAAAAAACCGACCGACCGGCTAACAGCGGAGAAAAATCGTTGGAAAGTGAAGGAGAAGAGAGAGGAAGAAAGAGAAATGACTGGACGGCTGCCAAGTGCAGAATGGGAAGAATGCCATCAGCAGAGATCGCCGATGAGGGTCCGACCAACCCTTAATTTCTGTTTACTTCATATAATACCTTCCCTACAGGGGAAAGATTAGGGGAAAGGAACTGGTTACTTCACGTGTTATTCTAGGTTACTGGATTTCTGTCCGACTATACTTCCGCGACGACGATTCTGTGGAAGAATCAATTTGTCAACCCCTATTTCTGTTCTGTTTTTGACGGGGCATAGAGCATCGTTTAGTAAAGGAATTCAAGGGCAGCATTACAATGATAAATATGAAGACAAAGAAAACTGCTATACAAAATTTAGTTTGAATTATATTCGTATGAAAAGTGTAGAAATGTTGCATTGCATTATACAAGTATTAGAGTACATGATAAAAAGGACAAAAAAACAAAAAATAAAACAGATATAGAATCGATTGAATTAAAAGGTGGTCCCGTATTTGGATGGCCGCAAACTGTAAATATGTTTGAATAAATGAAAATATAAGAAAGTATCAAAGAAATACTTTATAATTTTCTATTATAAACATTTCAGTGAAGATCATACCAAATTTTTTCATCCCTAAAATTGGATATGCTTTATGTAAGAATTTTTCATTGAAATTCTGTTATTAGATGTACTCTATTCGAAAGTATTAATAATAAATAAATCGAGAAAAACAGTTCCAACTTTGTAAATGAAAAACGAGCTGGAAAGGTATGTTTTTATGGAAAATTAGAAAGCATCCAATTTTCCATTATCATTTTCTACAATCATTGTGCACATTTATATGTACAATTTTAAGATAAGAGACTATCTTGTTTTTGCTTTAAAATTTTAGCTTTCTGATGCTCGTGTTAGATGCTATCGTCTTTCGGTGCTTTTTTTGCAACCAAATTAGTGCCAGACGGGAATCGATAGACCCCTCACTTTTCATGTCCCACACTTTTCGAGCCACTTTAGTCGCTTTGAACTTGCCTCCATTAATGGCATGAAATGGATCTAATTTCGATACTTAGCTTACTCATTTTAAAGCCTTTTAAAAAATTATCGATTGATTTTACATTAATCGCGTATACGTAACTTTAACCATCCAATGGAAATGAAAATTAATGACAATTTTTGTATGTAAAGTATTTCAATTATTAAGCAGAATTATGTATGTTAATTGATTTTACATATATCGGTAATAATGTTTTACGCTGCATCTTCCAAGTTACATTTGTAATTAATTCATTATTAATTAATCACGATTCCATATCCAGCCCCGGGTTAATCAACGATAAATTCAATGGAGTTAAAAATAATAATTGCCGAACAAAAGTTCCCATTGACATTCATTAATTTCTTCGTTACTTAATTATGTCGTTAAGAACCTCAAGAACACTGACCTTAGACGTCGTTGCAAACCCTCGACATTCTGTCACTATTGTTAACGTCAGCGCGTATAAGTGTATCTCATTATAACAAGGTGAGTGAAGGGTTAAAGAAAAAGGAAGAAGCGCGAAGGTGGAGAAAAAAATGGTAACGAGTAGTAGACGGTAGGAGAATGTGGCGGAAGGGTAAGAAAAAAAGAGAAATGAAAATCAGGGTGAAAGGGTGCGTATGTTGCGCCCCTTCGAAATTAAAGCGGCGGAAGATAATTCGAGTTACAGCAAGTAAAGGATAAGATCTCCCTTTTTAAAAATTGTCTGCCAAGAAAACGGCAAAGACTTGGCCGTAAAGATAAAGAAAGATTTATATATGTTTGAAGTTTGGAAATGTACGGGATTCTTGATTCACATAGTAAATTGCATCCTCAAAAGTTACAGATAAATGGAAAAAATCTAGTTTATGTAGGTAATATGAAATTTGCTCACACTGCGCGATTAAACAGTGTACGAACCGAGGCGTAATGGTTAAAATTGCGCAATTATCATTTCATACGATAAAAATTGAAAAAGAAACTAATAATTAATGAAAATTATTAACAATTGAATACTTTTAGCCCCTGTTTGAATGATCAGGGCTGCAACGGCCCTGTACGGCTTCATCGGAATATAATTTATGTAATCTTCTTTTAATAAAGCAACCTAGTTCGCACCCGCTAATTCAATGACGAGAGTAATTAAACCACGTTAAATTGTGCAACTAAAATCGGAAATCTGAAGAAGAGTTAATCGAATCGTTCTCTGAGCGTAAATGCATCGAAGAGGACTGTTAACTCTCTTAAGACTAAAGAATTCCGTAAAGCGAAACTTGCAAAAGCGCATAAAAAGGAGGGGAATAGAAACGCATAATTAGGCGTTGCGATATCATGGCGATGAAAAACCGTGTCGAGGGGTGTATCCAGTGGTCTGAAAATCGCGAAGTTGCACGAGAGAAAAACATTCAGGAACTAGACGACAGCGTTAATCGAATTACTTGATTACACTCCCGCGGGCGCGGCTTCGTTTATGCCAATTAGCGCGCTCGTTAGCGGTAAACGCCACATCGTGTCACGAGAGAATCGTCCTCGTTGTTATTTCTCTCTATATCTCGTTATCCCGTTTCATTCGTGCCGTACACGCCAGAGGAACGTTTGATCTACCTTTTCGATCGATGCACTCGCTACCATTGCTTGTTTAACAGACTTCATTAAGAGATACATCGAAAATAAACAGGAAAAGGCATAAAAAAAAAAAAGAAAACACGGGGGATGGAAATATTTCTTTCCGATAAATTTCAATTAATTACCCGTTTAAACGTTGCTCCATTGCGTGCTCTATCGTATATACGTAAACGCTTACTTAACTTACGCTTATTCGTTACCTTTTTCTACGACATTCGAACCGATTCATCAGAGTTATTAACAATGGAAAAAGGAAAATAATATTATCGATAAACGATTGTACGGTTCGAGTTTCCAGTCTTTAAAATGTGGCGCGCTATGGTGCATCGAACGAAATTAAAATCTCAGATGAGGAAAGTTAAAAGTTTCTCGGACTAGCCTCCGAGCGTTCCACGCTTTCTAGGGCCGTTGCCACAATTGTATGAATAATTACAATAGAAGTTTCAAAGAGATTTATTGCTTGAGAGACTCATTGCTGATCATCGTGTGCATTTCTTTTCTTACACAATGCTAAAAGTAAAGTTCCATATAAAGGGTACCAGACAAATTTCATATCTGATCAATTGTAAAATTTATTCCTTTGTTCGTGGGCAATTGCCAACTAAATTGTACTCCATACATTGTAGAGTAATGCGTGCAAGAAGTATGAGTGTACTGTATTACGCTACATAATAGGACTTAATCAAACGATATGTTGCTACACAGTCTGAATTAGTTCCATAAACTAAACCACCAAACCTTCATAAATCACACCTTAATACAAACCACCCTTAAACCGGAACTTCGTCGAAACTTCAGCTCTAAGTAATCGAAATATTCTAATCCCATTAAAAGTATCCAGGGTAAAATGGAAAAAATTCCACAATTTTACTTTATATTTGCAAGTCCTTAAAAGAAACAAAAATATTCACTGCTACATATACGTAAACCACATTTAAACTAAAGTTGCATCAACTTTCAATCGTCGAAGTATTTTAATCCTATCAAAATTTGTCTCCACGACGAAATAGAAGAAAACGCGTAACATTATTTACGTTTGAAATTAGGAAATATAAGTAATTCTTCATTCACATAATAAATTAAAAAAATTACAGATAAACGCAAGAAAATCTAATTTATGCAGAAAATATTAAACTTGCTCAAACTGCGTGATTTAAGTGCTACATGAACACATTAAGAGGGAAACAAATAATTAATGAAAATTATTAATAATTCAACATTTTTAGCCGCTCTTTCGGTTATCAAAGATGCAGCAACCCTGTTACAACTTTAATCGGAACATAATTTCTATAATCTTCTATTAATAAAGCAACTTAGTTCGTACTCGTTGATTCAACGATGAATCTGATTAAAGACTGTTAAATTGTGCAACGTAAAATTGGAAATCTGAAGAAAATACATAATATTATATTAACTGGTTCACCTCGATACTCTAAAAATCCTATTCTCGGGCAACTTTATCAAACGCGAAATCCTCCTAGAAGCCAGCAATTTCAGAACTCTTCTACAACCATTCTAGCGTACAGCATGACCGGTGTAAATCAAGACAAACGATGTTCGATTTCCGAGACCGGTGACCCTCGGTTTCGCGAGAGAACGAAAAGGTTCTCACGTGAAGCATGGAATTCCTGGGGTGGCTCCGGAATATCTATCCCAGCAGCAAATGCGTGTTCCCAACGCGTAACCGCGTGATTGCGCGGACGTATCGGAATACTAGGCGATACGTAACTACTACGTGGTGTGATATTACATCTGTATTATATCGACGCGCACCATTCAGTCCATAGGGACTCCTTCTCTTCCCTACGGGATTAAGGTCGCGCCGAGGGGCACGTTTGTATAATATGCGAGCACGCGTTCTACCTGGACGTCGTCTCCACGATAGTAGCCGAGTTATCCGCCACTCGAATTCGGTATTTAGAGCGTGGCCAGACAAAGTCTGCTAATTGCCAAATGGACAATCCTCGGGGATTGTTCTCTGATGTGATTTAACTCGCTTTATAACATCGGGCTACGCTGAAGGGATAAATTATGGTCGGTGACAAACGAGTTCTACGGCTTTGTAGTACGTACCGATTCTACTTGTTAGCGTCTACGGTTAAATACAATGCGGTATAATGCACTAAAATGATAGTACACGGTATTTAAATTTCTTAGAGAGTCCCGGGATGTAGATGTGACCAAAGGATTGAGTAATTGCGAAAGTTTGCGAGGGAATAAGGTAAGATGATAAGAATTTAGTAGTAGAATTATACTGAAAGATTGAATGGAAATGGTCCTCTGTGAAGCTACTCTTTAGGGAAGCAAGTGTAACTTCCTTTGAAAGTGAAGCTGAATCGAGGTTCATTGATTTTATGGACAAGTTCCTTGGGGAATTGCGGCAAAGTCGACGCATAGTCTCAATTACGATCGAAAGTCGGGGCGACGAGTTCTGATTTTGAACGGCTGATTTATTGGCGTATACTACTTTATTGGAATCTTTGAACCTTGGAAAAAAATATAAGGTAATAACCTTACATTGAACCAACGTTATACGGATGCTATAATATAATTAATATTTTTATCGTACTTTAATCAACTACCCCTTCGTATTATACAGGAGGTCAAAGAATCGGAAAATTCATTATATTGGAATATAAATGAAAGAAGCGTAAAAAAATGTTTACATTGTTACCAAAAATAGAAGAACTTTTCAATGTAACAAATAAAAATGATATATATAATGCGAATATTATTAGACGAATTTAAATTCAAATTTATCAATTGAATTAAATATAAACGAATATGAATGAAATAATGTTAATTTGGAAAAGAGGCTGATTTTTGTAAAAAATTTATAAGGATGTCGCGGGGCCATAGTCGGAAATTTTGAAACGTTTCTGGTGAAAATGACAAGTATTGTTCCGTTCTCTTTTTATGCTCATTTTCAGTTATGCAGTTTCGACAAGTCAGCAATGTATATCGAAATGCACCTTCATTTCTTTCGTTGCTCCCATTCCTTGGATTGCCGACCAGGGATGTTAAAGCGATCGCGGCGATACTGTAGGAAATTATTTAAGCTATTCGACTGCCCAAGAATCGTATGGAACGTGCGCTACTCGAATAATCTTATCATCTGCAAAGGCATCCAATATTTTAAATCTTATTTCGCAGAAATTTCGCGTAATATGCATTGAATTTTCCTTTGAAAGACGTATACACATTTTATCTTTTAACAGTGTAAAAGTATACACTTACTGGTAAAGGTTAAAAGACGAAGTAATCATTTCCAAATTTCTGTATGTTTTATATCTTCTGCTGTACACAGCTTGGAATTAAAAATAGCCGAGAAGATAACATTATCCTATTTTTAATTACAATTCGTGTATCTCAAAAGACAAAGAATATAAAAGAATTTGTAAATGATCACTTTTGTCGGTAAGTTTATATTATACTCTCTTCAATATTGAAAATCGTAATTTAAAACTTTTCAATTTAAATAATTATTCAAATTTAGAATTTTTTTACGGTTCAGGTATTGCGAAAAATGGACCGAAATATACATGTTTTCTATCTCCCGTTTGTCAAGTACTTTCTGCAACGTCAAAGAATTCCGGGGGCAAAGAGTGACTAAGAATAAATAGAAATTGCACAGTGCTTCTACCTAGGGCTACTCATAACCAAAAGACTGGAAGAAGAATCATTGTAAGAACTAAAAAAATGTTCAACGCTGAAAAATTAAGAATAACCTTTTAGAATTTTCTGTTAGAATTTATTCGAACGTAAATGTCGAACAACTCGATACCTCTAAAAATTGGTGCAACATAAAAACGAAAAAAAAAGTGTCTTTCGCTTCTGATTTTTTCACATGCTGCAGCGCTACGAATTATGCAGTAGCCCGTTCGATTTAGAGGAAAACAATGCAACGCAAAGGTGTAATAGTGAAACGTTAGAGCGACAGAAACCGAGTGGGAGGCACGAGAAAACATGACCGCATGTTTCGAGGAGATAAAAGTTTAACGAAAAACAAAGTGAGACCCCGTTGAATGGGACGCGCAGAGAGGAGAAAAGGGTGGTGGAGAAAAAAAAAAAAGTACGTCCATCCGTTAGGGGCAGTTCGCGGAACTTTCAAGCTGCCATAGGAAATGTCGAGAATGCTAAAATGCATTAAAATTCATCGCGTAATGACCGTCATAACCGGCCCGACTTCACTGAAAAACCTTCCCTCTGAAGGAGGAATTCTTTTTCGCTGCGAAGAAACGAGACTCGTGTAAAAATCAGAGAGAACTTTTGTACTTTGAAGCGTTGCAATAATTGCCGGACAGTGTTCTACACAAGTTCAAGAGGAATAATTTTCATATTAAAAAGTTTTCATTGAGAAAAAAGGAATTGAAAATATAAAATGATAAAAGATTGTTGAATCAACGTTAGTATCGCAGAAGTATTCGAAAAGAATTTTATTCTACTACAACTTAAAGTTTATGTTTTCGGATCAGGTGCTCTTACTTGTGCACTCACTTGTACCTGGATGGATCACTTACTATGGACATTGCGAAAGTATAGTTAATTTGTCTTATAAATTACCGAAATTTTGAGCGTAATAATTTATTATTTCAAGAATTCTGTATTTTTTAATACAACCATAGATATCGTATTTACAACCGTTAAAATTGAAATTGACGTAACGAAAATTGCACGTAATAATTCTATAATCATTCTGCGTATGAAAGAAGAGATTTCAGTTATGAAATTACCCAATTAACAGGTTAAAGTATGTTTTTTTACAATTACTATTAATAAACGGAAAGAATAATTTAATGGAGTAGACGCTTTTATTTCTTTCAATATCTACCCTATTCCTTCCTTTTCGTCATCAAGCAATGATAATAATTGCCTCACTTTATAACCTAGATCCCCTCTAAAAAATACTGTCGGTAAGACATTCAAAGCTCATAAAAGTGGAGCTCGTCATTTACGGGAAGACCATCCTCAATCTTCGAGGTGCTCTTTTACCCCTAAATTCTTAAGACGGGGCACAAATAAAAGAATATATAATATAGTGACTGAGAAAAGTATCCATACGCTATGAACCCAATTTCTATTAAAAATATCTTCTTCAAGGTAACCCATAATTAAAACCTATTCATCCCGC
Organism: Eucera pruinosa; assembly: GCA_028830335.1. NCBI lineage: Eukaryota > Metazoa > Arthropoda > Insecta > Hymenoptera > Apidae > Eucera > Eucera pruinosa. Next base: position 19,515,365 of record JAMYCR010000003.1, on the reverse strand, counting down.
AACAATCCATAAGATAATTAAATAATCTATTAAGTAGCACGAAAATTTCGTGTCATTTCTTTCTCATGAAAAAAAGGATTAAGTTAAAATCGAATTTCATGTCATATTTCATTAAGATAATAGAATATCGATCATGTTATTAGAAGAATTTGCCCCATATCTTATTTTATTAAATGAGATTATATTTGAAATATGTTCAGATTACTTGAATTCTGTATTATTCATTTACACGAACACTTTGCGACACTTACCATATAATTAATATCAGCTCTGTAAAAGAGCTTTTTTCGAAATGAAGACTTCGAATCGAAATGTATTCAAGATGTATCGAAGTATTAATTCACCGTTGCACAGAACAGATATTATCAATTCTATAATATCTTGCAGGAATTCTCTGAGAAATATAGTTGCACGTATCCAAAGGATCCCGTGGAAACAAAGCGCCGTTCGCGGCTAAAACGCCATCGCAATCGCGTGTAATCCACAATAAACAGCTGATAGACCGACGTACCGTGAAATCCTCTGAAACACGCGAAACCTTCAAAGTACCTACAGCTTTCAATTCTACCTATTCTACCGACACAGCGGCCGAGAAGCCGGTCCACCCCTTTCGATTTGCACACGTGAGTTCCGCAAAATCGATATTTATATATTTGCCATCGGACATTCCCGTAACGAGCATCGTTAAAGGGAACTTTTTTAGAGTCTCTATTTTTCATGTTGTTATCGACAATCGGAGAGGTGGAGAAATCGCGGGCAAAAGCGAAAAGAAAGAATGACAGTAAGATCGATCTGGAAAATCCTCGTTCACGTAAGATCCAACGCGGCGAAGATCGTCCCAAGCTAACGAGCAAAAAGCACGAGGTACCGTTCTGCGTGCTTTAGACTCGACCCGATGAAAAGACTGACCGCTTGAGTATCGCTGAGCTCGCGTGCACTATAATGCATCTCGCTGCACGCGACTGATGCACGCTCTACGAAGCTGCTTTTCATGTCCCAATTGCGGCTAGACTTCGTCCACTCTCCGTAACTTTTCGAGCCCGTTTCCATCGATACTTTTCCTTCTTCCCGCTTTCGATTTTTGCCTCCTGCTCCTCTCTGCTCGACTTCTCCATATACAAAACCTTTCACGTTGATATCGCGCTAAATCCTGCTACGGTTCGTTTTGCTACAAAATTTGTCTAATCTTTAGGGAAAGCAAATGTTCGGTATAAAATTGGAGCTAAGAATTCTATGAATTAATCCATTGCCTGATAGAATTATTTGGAATCTTCCATTAATTCCTCAAGTTTGTAAATGTCCCGGAGCAAATTATCTCTTACTAATTTGGTGGAAAAATTAAAAAAAAAGAGTTCAACTATGGAACCAAATGGTGGAAATTCTAGGAAGCGTTAAGTTCTCCTCGCATTTAATTGCATAAGCATCTACCGTCTAGTAATCATGAATGATTCAATAATATCAAACAGACATGTTATCATACTAACCAAGGGTTGATTACAATTTAAGGAAAATTAAGGTGTAAAATGCAAAATTGATGAAGTTTCTATAAATATCGTTACGGTCTAGTTTTCTAATTACACGCAATAACAGCATTTGAAACCAAATAACATCCGTTTCCTAATTACCATTCGGATCGTTTATTTTACTTTATTTGTGTACGCATTCATGAAAGAGATATAATAAACGGAAGACTGTAAAGATAACGGAAAGTATTTCTCTATCATTTGCACGAGCCATTTTTCCGCTCAATGAGTTCACGGAGAATCTCTAGAGAGTCGCACTGCATATTCTGTAATAAGCAAGCGTAGGTAAACAACCGAAGAAGATTTTAATTGTAAAATAGTGGTAGAAAAAAGCTGCATAGCAATAAAATTGTATAATTAACAGAGTTGCGTCAGTGTGATTTACTATTAAAGTTGTTATTTTAATTGATAATTGCTCTGCAATTACTTTTACGACGAAACAAAGGCCTGAGTTTATCTAACTAGTAACCGTTAATGCAACAGCTGTCTGTCACAATGTTTGGGTATTGTCCGAAGAAGAATTAAAAAATTGGATCAAATTTCTCTTGAAATAAGTGGAATTAATTGAGGTCAATTATTCATTCGCGTATTTAAAACAGCTATTAGGGGCGTCGCTCGTGCAGTTTCTTTCGTTTCACGATCTTTAATAGAGCGCGGAAAAATAATAACGCAACACGTCGACGCTAATAAGCAGTCCACCGTTAGTGCTTTCTAAGACATCTTCCTTTCTCTGCGTAAACGTTCTGTACTTTAATCTTTTCTGCTGCTTTAAATCAATTAGAATTAAACAGCAGGGAAAATGAAAAGGAAAACGACGGGAAACCTTTTTATCGACACAAGGGGGTAGAGATGAAAAAAACCTTGGAAAAGATCGATATGGGGAAATAAAATCTCCCATTTTCTCGTCGGCCTGGTAATTTCATGGAAGTTCCAACGAGCCGAGATAGGAAAAAGTCACTCGTGCCGATAATTGCTTCCATAATGGCCCGTGGAGTTTGATGAGGAGAAAAAAATTCAACCGTATCAGTGGGAAATTTTGCGGCGGAAAAGTCATCTGCGCGAACACGCGCGCGAAATTTTACGTTTCCATACATGCCACTTTGTCCGCGCGTTTTCACTTAAAATGAAAGATCAGTTATACATTTCACATTCTAATCGCAACGTCGACTCTTTAATTACGAGAAGCAAGCGAATATAGTAATTACCAAAAATTATTAGCTAAAATACTATTTTCTTACCTTGTTAAAGTGAAAAATATTTCAGAATAAAAACCCATTGTACAAGTATATGTGACGGTAATTATGAAAGTGGTGTAAATTAAAAGTGAAACATTTTAAGTTCCTCTCTTATTTAGTATCACATGAATTTATATCACAGAAATATGCAAGCTTTTTCCCCTTTTCTTTTGACTTACACCACTTTCATAATTACCAGCACATATTATGTATTACATTGTAGTTTATGAAACGTTATCATTTTATTAAATTGTTCGCTGGAAAAATTTTAGTCGAATGTAATTTATTTCGTTTGGTCAAAAACATTTGATTGACACTTTAGTTTTCTACACTTTGTATCCCTCAGGTGTGCATATATATTTCTGCGAAAAGCTTTCTCGAAATTCAAAGAACTGAAGCTCTACTATTTTTAGCTTGTCGTAATTAAAGGGTTAATGCCGCGTAACGTAAAACTGTATTCAAGTGATAGTACAATGCTATTCCTATCAATACGATGTATTACTGTCGCTAAAAAATCCCTTTTCAATGTCAGAAAATCAATATGGAAAGGAGATAAAACGTGCCACTGAATGAACGCTCTATTATAGGAGTCGTTCAACAGGGAGCAACGTCGTTTTTTATTTAAATCAGACGAGGATAAATTGTTTCACTTACGGAATATTTATTAGCAAGTTCTCGCAGTTGCCGACTTAATAAGTTCCCTTCTATCTTTGCCGCCGAGGCTTTCAGCATTATCGTTGTACTTATTTACATTAAGTGCGTTCAACTTGTAGTTGATTACACTCTTGAAAATCAATGGGTACTATCGGTTCTAACGTGCACGATATAATTTCCTATATTGTCCACCGTTTTCTCATTGTCAGTCAACGTTTAATTAACTTGTACAATGTATTGATTAACATTTCTAATATTAACGTGCGAGCCGTACGCGAAAGAAGACGAGAAGAAAAGTAAAAATATTGGTATTTTATTAGCTAAACGTCATGTGTACGAAGACTATTAAATTATAAAACATTGAAGAGTTAACAGCTTGTGAGAGAAATTGTACAGAAAAAGGGGAAGAACTTCGAAACAGTTTATGGTTTGATTACGTTACGCTACTGCGTCATATAGCGGTAAAGGAAAATCATTAACTCTCTATTTTTTTTTTTTCGCGTTCACAACTACTTCTTGCTAAAGTTTCATTGCATTAAACTAATGCTTTCTTGCATACTTCGTGACACAATTACAACAGCTATCTACTTACAACGTTCTTTGCTTTCTCGTCAAATCAATCTATAAAATTAAATCAAAAGACTGACAAATTGATCGATTAAATAAAATGAAATCATTTGATTTTTAAGAAGTTATATGATAATCATGTATCGGAGTAATAAAAGCAGGTCAGTTGATGAATTTGTTTTGTGATAAACTCATTTATCGATCGATCAGTAAATTACCATACCAATCAGCTCCCAAAAGAATCACTTAAAAAATAGATATCAATACGAATGAAGAATCGAACATTATAGAGTAGCATTGAATAATTAAAAAATTTACGTGTAAACGTAGTAAAACGTAGTAAACGTATACTGTTATTACTTCGTACTCATTCATTGACCAACAGACTTCTACTCTAAACCTAACCCCAAAGAATAACTTAGAAAAAACGTACTAATATAAAGAAACAATCAATAGACCTGCCAAATAATTTGCAGGAATTGTATACAGTTGATCATGAAAGTATTCGATCATTTTAAACACTAAATAAATTTTATGTATAATCGTATACCAATAAAGAAGAAAATAAATCAAAACCCACTTTTATCATTAATAAAGTGGCGACTTCAATCAGATTACGAAAGATTCTTTTCGAAAACGTATTATGATATAAATAGACTGCGGGTGTTTATGCACATTCATATTTTTATAAATAAAACTAAAGAAGCGAAGCATAAATAGGTGGCTGTTTCAACCCCTAAATACTATAATTTGTATGTTACTTTCAATATTTTCTACAGTTTTGAATACTATTTCCATTCTGTATCTTTTTACACATTTAAATTTTCCATAAATGCATAAAGATCCGCAGTCTAGATACAAATGAGCAATAAACGGATAAAGTTCATCGAACGTGTTCAGATGGTCGAACGCTTTTACGAATAACTGTATAAAAAAGAATATTCTAACATTCTTCCACCTATTATTTTAGTCTCGCGATTTCTTTAAACTCTTAAAGGGCATTCTTATAAAAAAGAATCTCGCTTAGAACTATTAACAACTACTAAAAGAAAAAAATGAACCCGAGGACTGCGACGAGGAAAAGAGACTTGTGACTCATTGCAACGGACGACGCGTCTTCCTCCCTTTCCAAGGAATCCGTAGAATCGAATCGAGAGGCTGTTTCCCCGGTGGTGGCACTTAAGAAAGGCAAGTGTAAGCTAGACATAACAAGTTGTTCGCAACACAGTCCCATCGCCGGTAGGTATTCAAGGCATTATCTTGTTGGCTTTTGATCTTAATCTAAATTGCTGAAACTTCCGTTGAAAGAGGATAATTCAAAGCTTCAACCCCCAACCCTTCCATCTCTTTTGCGAGTTCGTCGAGTAAATTTGCAAATGATAAAGCGGAAAGCCGATCGTTTGTTCATCGTCGAGCCGCAATTAGCAATAGCAAACGAGTATAATCGATGCCGATTCGCCTAGCACTTTATTACCAGCTTCATCCACCTTTTGTCCTTAACAGCGAACACCATGAAGACTTCATCGATTGATTGTAGGATTTGTGGTAGGTCGAAGGAAGGAAAGAAGGAAGGACCGAAGAAGCAGAACGCGCAGTTGGGAAAACTTGAAAATTAATGTTTTCCCAGTACGATGCGTCAGAAGAAACGTCGTCCCACTTTGATCAAGTTACTTTTGCGGAACACAGCTCGAAAGTTAAAATTTTCGCCGCGGGTTTTTTCTAAAGCGAGTCCCGCGTACGATGTTTGTCGATGTGTTTGCCCATCCTGGATGCTGATTTGGATTCTTCTTATTCGAAAGCTTTGCTTCACGTTTTATTTGGATTAACCGGTAAGCGCGTAAAAGCTGGTTTTAGTTAAACGCTTCTACAAAGAGGGATGGAAAAATGTTTTCGAAGAAAGTTCGGAAGTTTCCGATAGAAAGCAACGCTTCTACTACCCACTCGAGGAACTCCTGAAGAAATTTCAAAAGTGGAAGATCCGAAGAAAATCGAGTCGCTACCGACCGATATCCATCAACTTTCTTGTAAAACTCAATTTCCCATGCATATTGATTACAAAGTCGATCAAGAGTTACGGCAACTTTCTGTCACGTTCGAAAAAAACATGATTGGAATGCGTAGTCCACATTGGTTTACGAAAAACACGTTATCATCAAAACAGAAATATGTTATTGGGATTATTCATGAAGGAATTACCCTGATATCGAGTTATTCCCGTGGCCCCACGAAAATACAAACGCGCTGGTCATCGACGTAACGATAACCGAGCGTTCATCAACGCCTGACAATATGATAATGTCAAGTGTAGTAGCCTCTTCCTTCTTCTCTTTCTCGTTCTTCTACGCAAATAGAGATTAGATACCGAACTGGACGAACGTCTGTTGTACGTTTGTTGTACGCTCAACCGTGTTTCTTTTATTTTTTTTTTATTTTTTGCCAAACCGACACCCTGTCCAAGACATCATCGCATCGTTCTTCATTCTGTTCACGGTCGTTCTAGTTTCAGAGCTCTCTCGTGTCTTCTCTCCAGAGGCACGCCCAGGATAATCACTCGAGAAGAATAAAAGGTTCCTTCTGACCGTCCCTGCCAGTGATGCCGGACCCTTCGAGTGTCGAATGGTCGTCTGAGGTACAATAAGCATTCTAGATCCTCCACGGAGCGAGAGATTATTGGACCTGGTCCTTCAATAACGGTCAGTGGCTCTTTTCGGGCCATGGTCCTTTACGTTTCGCCTAATCTCGCCTGTCCCTACGTTTCTATATAGCTTCGCGTCGTTAATTCCAGAAGCATATGCCCAATTTGTGCTCTGAGATTTAGACGATCCGTTCTCGGTCGATTGCGTTCATCGATTTTTGTTCGATCTCGAATACGCACAATTCCCAGCTTTATAGCATATGCTAGAGAAATTGAATCAATGGCTAACAATATGTATATACAAATGGTAGCTCGCCTTTGATTGACCAACTGCATCGAACTATGACTGTGTGGAGAACAAAGGGAAGCTTCTGGAACGGAAATGTATTCGTGGTTTTAGATTAAATGTTTAAATGCTTCTCTGTGTCACATGTACAGTCTTTTGACAATTACTTTTCTATGGAGAATATTCTTCGAATCAATGAAAAAGATAAGTTAATAATTTCAGTTTAATTGTACCTTCAACTCGGGTATTATCAATTCTTTAATGTTTTAATCTTTTCGTCGATTCATTGGGAACGTTATTACTCATTTATATTATGCGTAGAGCTATAATTAGCTTCCGATAATAATAATACAAAAGGAAGGAGATGAGTTGGAATCTTTAAAAAATCTGGGGTAAAGATTTGAAGTTTTGAAGCTACAGAAGCTTCATCTTCGGTGCTTCTATTAAATTACACAAAGTATCTAAGTGTTTGTTAACTTTTCGATGCATCGAAAGTATTTCTAAATACGCTGGGAATAATCAAGCAACATACTTCGTTGTAGACGCCGATATGTTGCAACAGCATGCAAATTTTGTATCAAGCTTAACGATGCTTCTTCGTAATTATATCTCTTACTGCTTGATATTTCGCAACACGTTATTACGAAACCAACGGAAAAAGAAGAAAATCTCTTTACTATCTACATTACCGTGCCGATAACGGTCACATTTTTATTATTATAATAGCAAAACGCAAATAATATGTTTTACATAATTGCATTTACTAAGCGATCGAACGCAGCCGCATCTTTTAATTGAAATAATTTATCCGGAATATTGTGAAACAGCTCTATTAGAAAATCATATTACGTACATTGCAGCTCGGAAATTCACGTACTTTTCATTGTTTACAAATTTATATAATAAATATACTAAATACCAATACGCAATTTTTAATTAAATATATACCGACTCGTGTAAGTGAACAAATGTAAATCTGACGTTATGTCTCACAAGTTAGTTTAGTTATTACTTGCTTTGTTCAAATGTGACTTATTGTAAATTAACGTGAATTAACAATATACTATCATGCGAATGAATAGAATTCACTATTATTGTTCCAGAATAATTACTCATTAGAAAAAGTGTTTTGTATTTTCTTAGAGTACACAAAGCGATCATCCGTGCGAGCCATTGTAACTTGTAAACGCAGTTTCATTACAATAGCCGACTTTTATTTTTGATAAAATATTCATTTGTCTAAAAACAGTTTCATACACGCAGCCTCACTAAGAAGTCTCAGAACATAGTGAAATCGTTGCATTCAATCAAATTCAATATGGGGTAGATTATGAACTTTGAAGCATATTTATTATGTATAATAGTAAAATTATTGTTGAAGTATCAAACGAATCTTCCGTTGATGCATCGACGATTCAGATTTGGAATGAATGTAATATTTGTCTTAAGAATTCTACGCGCGTGTGTACATGTTTTACAAGCATAACACGCTGCAAACTTTTGAGCTGCGGTATAAATCCACCAAACATCTAACTTACACTCTACAGACTTTATTACGTGATAGTACTTTGCATATGAAAGAACTTTCCCTCCACAGCAAGAAAACATGCCCTAACAAAATTAAGAGAAGCAACCAAAAAGAACCTTATCCACTTGGATTACTTCGAAACCGTAAAAACCCTAACCGATTGAAATTAAACCTTATCTAAAGAAACGGTAGTATCTTTCTCTTTTCCCTTTCCATGCGCGACATCTACAAGAAAAGATTTATTTTCTTACCCGCCTTACAAATGTCCACATCCACGTCGTCGCTGATCCCATGCGGAAACTTGGTGGTTAACAGTTCTTCTATGGTGAATTTGCGCCTATGCCTTCCAACAACCGAGTTTTCATTCTCCCTGGAATCGGTGTCGACTGACCGGCAATCAGTGCACCGGCTCGCCAAACAGAGGATTGAAAGCAACGGCAGCAGTCTCATCTCCATATCGTTGAAATCGTGTCCGAACGACACAAAACCAGTGCCTTCTTCCCTCCGTACCACTTAGGCCATAAAAGACCAGTCGTACTACCGTCTACACCAACGCATTTGCCACTAATTCTCTTTCACCCTCGTTCACCTTCAACGTCTCCGTCCTCCACTGACAACTCGAAACCAAACCACCACTCGGAACGCGGGAAAAACCTTCTCAAGGGGATGCCACCGTTCACATGTCCGAACTCTTTTGTATTCAACCAAAAACCTTTTGATGGATCGATCGAATGCGTCCTTGCTCTCGGTCAGGCAATAAAAAGTGTATCCTTCAAGGTTGCGACGAAGGTTCGGAAAAGCCACCCTTCACGCAAACCGCGACGATACGCAATTGAAACGTACTTACAAGGGTCACGGTATGATCGCGTAAAATGAAACTAAACGTACGAATGTTAAGTAGAATAATAAATTTGTACGATTTGAACACGATACGCGGGTAGATCGGCCGCGAGCGGCAAAGTACAAGCGCGACGAAATCGTAATCAGAACTGACTGTTCGGTTGGACGCCGATCGAGGAATTTGACGAACGAGTATACGTCATCTGGTCAGAGTGGCGATAAGAAGAGATCGCGAAGAAGGCAGCGGGAGCGCGGTCAAAGTTCGTGTCACAGATTAGAGGGACGGATTGCCGGCGGCGATCGTCCTTGCGTGGAGAACGTGGAGAACAGACTGATCGTCCCTCGCGGCCGACACGACGCGTCGTTCGAAAGCGCGCGCTCGTACTGGCATTAAGTCGAGAGAGGGATAGTGGAGAAGGGGGATATGTATGTATATCTAGAGGGGATGCCGGGAACAACCAGTCTCCTCCCTCGCAAACCTGCACGGCACGAGGGTGGCCGAGACACTGACCGAGCTTCCGTCGCTCGGCCACCAGCGAACCCTAAAGAATCCTTCGACCTCTTCAAATCACTTGTGTCACACGTTTGTTTAACCATACCCCCATTGTGGATCGATTACACCGTGACCGAATCGAGATTTTCAATAGATCTACAATGAAGGCCGAAATTTTTGGAATCGCTACATATCCTGAAGTGCGTAAGTATTAAAATATGGAAATGATTTACAACGGTTACAAAAAGTACTTGTACACTGTCATACTTATTTCGAGATTTATATACTAAGTAATTAGATGCATTTACGTTAAGCTTCTTATAATCTTTTGTATGATAGTTACCTATGAAGTTATTGTTTCTGTGAAAGAGGATCTTTTCCATAAAATAAATAAATAAATATTATTATTATTGTAACATTATGTATTATAATTTAACAGTACTTTTAAGCGACTATAAATGTTTGATGTTATGAAAATGAAATGTAGAGTCGGATTAATAAACGATGGTTTACAAAGTGGAAGTATGTAAAACTACTTTTTGTAGCCACTGTAGATTCGGATTATGTTAGAAAATTTCCGAATCAAAAATTTAAGAAAATGAAGGAAATTAATACGGGTATCTGCAATATTAATAAGAAGATTAGCGAAAACCTTTTTTATGGATACAATTTTCATAGTGACTCCAAATTTTTAACTGTGTCTGTATTGAATTGAAAGTATTAGCAAATATATGCTGTACTTTTTAATTAAAATGTGCTATCTACCAATATACCGTTTTACAGGATATTTTAAATATATTTAAAACTCCATATGTTCTTAATCTTTTAAGCTAGATTAAAGTATCCTATGTAATTTACAAGTATCTATAAAGAGCCCCATAACTATTATCCCAATGATTTTACTAATTTGAAGCCTCAGTTTTTGGTTGTTCGAAACTGTTAGTTACAGCAATTAAGGCAAAGGGGGCAGTTTGAATATCGATATGAAGGAGGATGTTTTTTGGTGAGTTGGCGAGTGTTAAATGATTGATGAGTCATGTGGATTTGGGAGTCATGTTGGAACTTGTTAGAGAGCGGAGAAAGTTTCGATGAAATTTAGAACATACTTGGGTTGTTTGTGTATTAAACACGCGATTATGCACGATGCAGTATGCTTCTTGTCCACATTTGAAATATAATGCTTTTAGGTGCTGTTTAGATCGGTAAAAAAGAGATAATTTCTGCAGAATTATGCGGCTAATGAAGCACTTATTCATTCATAACAAAGTAACTTTCCCAAAATTAAAAAAGCTTTAGGTTTTCGCGGAAAAAGTAAACTGCAGCATCCACAATAAGCAAAATAATATGATACCAAAACAAAACCATGATCACGCAGCAATTATTTTATTGCGAAAATCTTAAACCGGTTATTACGAATATGTAAAATTTAATTGTGTAATATTGAATGTAGTCGAAGAAAGCAACAGAAATTAGTTTTAATCCAAACAAGTGTAAACCAAATACCTTGAATATTGCCGGCACCCTCAACCCCATCTATAATTCATCGATCCATGCCAATCCTTGTCACGAATACCCAACGAATTTACGTTTCCCGTCATCGGGACAGCTTTCCACACATTTTTTTGCCCAAAGAAGGTACGCAAAACTGCAATGAACAGATCTACGTAGTGCAACGTGTCCCTAGCGAACGAACGCGCGTGGAATTTAAAAATTAACGCTCCGGGTTGGATAATAGAGCTGCGAGAGTACTTAAAATGTGCCATTTGCAGGGGAACAGTGGCGGCGTTAGGGCGTCGCTTTCGGGCACATATTGATAAATATTCCAAAAGTGGCGGGGCCCGTCGCCCACGGAAACACGTGTTTCATATCCCACGCAACGACCTGTATCGGTCAAGTATCGGATTACTGTCATGGGATCACCCTTTAGGAACCCTGCCTGTCTATCCGAGGGTAAGTGCATGTCGACGCTGCACAGAAACCCTCCACGAGAATAATCTCTGAAGGTACGAAGGGAAAAACCGAATTCTCTGTTAACATCACGCACGAACGAACGGAGTACACGTTTACACGGACGGACCAATGGAAAACAAATGAGCTCTCGACTTGCGAAACGAGTCAAAGTCATCTAAATATTCACAGGGCCTAAATAAGAACCATTCCTCGTTGTCCGGTTTTCATCGTCCGGTTGAACATATCCTTGTTCTTTTAGTTAAAAAAACAACGAAAGCAGGTACACGTATAACATTTCATTTATTTTGCGAAAACCGTACGGTGAAATCCGGACAATGCGAAAAGGTTGTAACAGCTACACACGGGTAGATAGTAATAGCTTTTCTTCAGGAAAACGGATACAATTTTTGCAGGAATTCATTGCAATGAGAAAGTAAAAGGAATTACAAGAGAAGAAGAAAATGGTATTTTTAATACCTACATGTAATATTGTTGCAGACCAATATACGTAGATAAAAGTTTGATTGATATAACGTTTAGCTTACTAGCGTATAAAATTTAATTGATATTAATACAGCGATTAATCTAACAGAAGCGTATTTTATCAATTTCTCTATCAATGAAAATAACAAACTAAGTCCGATACAAATTGCAGATTTCGGAGCATAAAAATATTCAGACAAAGAATAATTAAGAACAACTCTCCAAGATTAGCTGTATGCGGCTGAAATGTATTATTTGCACGAGGCATTAGATTCACGAGCAGCGTTTAATTAAAATCGTTAAGGAGAGGAATATTAGGAGCAATAAGTAAGGTGTTCGTGGCCACAGCTGCGCATGAAACGTAACGTATAAAGCCAATAATACATATATCTCACTCTAGAGTATCCATGGAAGCCTCTACAGAACCTTCGTCGATAGCCAATGAAGATTCCATTATTCAACCCTTCGCATCATAATCCTTAACCCTTTAAGCGAAGATAACAGATAGATTCACTGCTTACAATTTTAGGAGTTTTCCGGGAAAAAGGCCCATAGATCTACATACAGGCCTTTTTTCTGAAAATTGTCGTTAATTAATCGCCTTACCTCCATAACCAATATTCCCCCAAAGCTTCGTTCAATATACTATCGAATTCAGTTTAGAACAGTATTTAGTGTAGACTCGAGGAACGGGTAAATTTTCGACGCAGTTTACTCAGATACCTATTTTGTCTTTTTCCGGAAAGCTCCTCAATTATACACTAACTTCAATGATTCATTTGTAGTCCATCTTTATATAGAACAAGCATCGAATGATTGTACAACATTTTTTATATCATTCTAATACATATTAGCTGCCAAATAGCGATCTCCATACATGGTGATCCTTCGAAACAAATTCCTTTAATTCGTCGACACTCCACGTGCAGACTCATGCAAACCCGCAACGAGCGACATATCGACCACGGGATCAAACACCGGCCGATAAATTGTCCAAATATTATCTCAGAGTTTTATTAGATTGTAAAGGTTTAAACGAATACGGTACCCGAGGGAATCCACAGCGGAGTATCTTCTATATAACGATCCTCTATATGAGTGGAAAGTTTGCTACAATTAGCGTGAAATATTTTAAACGCCCCTAACTTCTGTTTCCACGGTTAGATTTCCAGCCCCTTGCGGAAGAAGAGCAAAGAGAAACAGAAACTGTGGTGCAATTAAAGCCGGAACCTTTTAAATTTATTCCTGCGGAACGAATTCCGGTTTAACCAAACGTCTTCTAGACTAGGTGGTACTTTCCGAAAATACCAGCCATAGAAAAGAGATCACTTCGCAAACCTGCTGGAAACTTTTCCGCTGTACTCTTTTTCCTTTCGCGTCTAGTTTCAAATTTCCGTGCACTCGTTGCAGAATCCGGAAGACTCGAAAAGTCCACCCCAACCCCCTTCGTTGTGCCCTTGCAACGGCTTCGACGGTGAAATAATTAACGTGGAAAGTTTCCACGCGATTGAAAGATCCCGCGTTGTGATAGAGGGGTGCCGCTGTAAAGTGGATCGTCGGCGAGCAAGCGACATTAATTAAAATCGCAGAGTTTAAGCCCACCCTCTTCCGCCTCCTTGTCCTCTCCTATTGGTTCGTTCGACTAGCGAGAGCATCATTTAAGAATTCTTGGCACGCGGACGTAGAGTGGTCGAATCGATTCTGAGGAACTTTTTCCGACACCCCTCACGGGAAGATACGAGCAGGGGAACTCGGGAGATGCGTTTTCAGTGTAATTCGGCTAGTAAATTAGCCATAAGTGCATCCGATCGATTGGTTCTTAGGTCGAAGTTGGTCCCACAATGGGTGTTTGGATGATAGTTTGGTCTAGGGGCGGAGAGTTGATAATTGAATTGTTAATTGAAGAGATTTCGTTATTGCTTTTGTCCTTTTGGTTTGAATTAAATATAGTCAAACTTGGGTAGTTAAATGGTACTATTAGCTTTTCATGGTAATTCCACGATAATTGAAGAACTCAGTGGGAACATGAATTTTTTTATTTTCTGTACCATCCAGTAGTTATCACAATCATTTTTCCTAATATTTATTTTCCTGTAAACTTTTAACATGTGGCATGGATCCGCTTTGTACTACGATTTTCGATTTTAAAGTCGGTAATTTTTAAATTGAATATCCATAAAACTATAACTGCTGTCGCAAAAAATTCGAAAAGTAAATACAACATGATGGGACATTTTTCTTCCCCATTCACCCAAGTATTACATAAATCCTTCATTTGGAAACTCTTGGCTCTCGGAACCACTATCCGAGCAAATACACTAATCGGCGAAGGATTACGGGGAAATTGTCCCACTGTGATTTTAATTCATTCGCGGTTTAACGACGCGGGGCGAAGTTCGCGATTAAGAGAAACGAAAGAAAAGGTAGAAATCGCGAAAGAAAGAAAAGGGGCGCTGGCGGTCGGGTGGGTCGGAAGAGGAAAGAGAAACCTTCTCCGACGAAGAACGAAAAAGCAGCTCGTGTGCTCGTTTAAACGAGCTGCCAACGAGTAATTAATCAGCGTTAACATGCACTCTTTACTGCGCGCATAATGAAGCCGATTAGATGTGCGTCGAAGCTTTCATCTCTCCAGACTGCGTCTCTCGTTAGACGAACTCGTTTCGCCGATACCACGGAAGAAGAAAGAACTGGCGGTGATTTCGAATGGGGCTAAATCATTTGCGACGTCTAACGATAGCGTCGTTCCAGATAAATTTAATATTCAAAACGCAAGACGCGATATCTGCCTCTGGTCATGAGGACCTTCGCACGACAGTGTTCTTCAATTGCTATTTAAATGAAATCGGGGATTTCTTGCCAGTACATTGACAAAATTTACATGAATTACAAGAAGTAGAATTTTTGGTATTTTTAGGATTCATCGAAGGATTATTGGAATTTTTTTGGGGAAAAGAAGGAATGCAGTTATAGCTATGAGAAGTTTGTAGATTTCTGAATGGAAACCGAGGTTGAAGAACACTGACACTAGGAGCAGATTATCTTACCAGCGACGCGGAAGTATACCGGCGGTATTACCGGTAGCTTCGCGAACTTACGAGAGGATATTCAGATCGATCATTCCGGTTGAATATTTTCTGGTAATGGAACGTGGAGGTCGCGTAACGATGTACTTGAACAGTAGCGTGTATCGCGAATGACTTCTTCCTCCGCAGATCACCCGGGTTGAAAGAGGAACTTTTCCAACTTTTAATGATTACAAGAATGTTCGGACTTCATTCTGGTGTAAAGTATTTTAGCATTAGCTAGATTAATCTACAATCACAAGGGCGTACTTAGAATTAAATCAAATTAATAAAAGTGAAGTTCGTAAAATCGTAAACCAATATAGATTCATATTTAGAAGATATAGATTTATACTCTAGTTTGTTCTTATTAACTCTTTCGTTACGATTTGTTGGCTATCAGTGTGCTAAAGCAGTGGTGTTAAACTCATATATGAGCACGGGCCACTAAATGCAGTTTTCGGGAGTCTGTGGGCCTCAGACAAAGAAAGATTTCTTAAAATAATTTTTGCAAATAAAACAAAGGATGTACAGTTGACTATAAAACGTTACCTACTTTTTACAATATGCCTCTATAATTTGCAATGTTTTAAAAATGTATCTAATTTTTTCTTTAATTATTTTTTAATAAAATTGAGATCATGTTTCGGACCGAGGGCCGCATTTTAAGGTCTTACGAGCCACATGCATTTAGCACCATTGCGTTAAAGCTATACAAGACAATTCCGCTGCGAGTCTACAGTGTGACACTGGTTATCTTGCAAATTATTCATTTTTTAACCAATTAATATTGAACAAATACTATTTAGTTGTAATTGTAAGATTATAGGAGGGGGAGATGTAAAAAACGGAACTCCATTGTAATCCTCTAAGGAAATCAATAAAGATATGTTATGTTATGTTATTTAACAAATACTAAACTAACTACTAGTTAGGAATATCAAAGTGTACTACTAGATTTTTTTAACTAATGCGAAATTTCGATGGGCGACTATAGTCACCCGTACTATCGAAAGGGTTAAACAAAAATATATATAAATTGGTATTATATTTATAGCCAAATATACAGCGATGGACATATAAATGAGAAGTCACTTAATTCTGAGACACCTTGTACATTCCATTTCGCACAAATTAGATACCGGAATACCAGTTTGTACGTGTTCGTTACAGTGAAGCTTTATGCAGCGCTATAAACGATACTAAATTATTGACAAAAAATGGAAGGCCGACTTTTTTGTGTCGAAATTCCAAGCGTAGACGCACCTTGTCTGATTTCGCAGAAGTACGAACACGCGCGCAAAAAGATGGAGAGAATACGAGCGTATTGCACACACGGCCCTATTCATTGACTAACTTATTGCTCGTCGAGCGAACGATAAATACCTTTGTACCACTTCAATCGCTTGTAAATGCGAAATTGGATACAAAGAGTGCTTGTGCTACATTTTACAGGCCATAAGCTCGGAACAAGGTCATAAGAGTGTTTTAGTATTTATATTGGTATTACCAAAATTATTACTTAAAGGAATAACGATGAGGACTCACCAATCGCGGAATACAGGAAACATCGTGTTGTTAAATTAAATAATTATCAATGTTGATGTAGTTGGCAAATTTGTGGGCTGCAGATTAGAATATAAGCTGTAGTGAATGTCAAATGCGGCGAAGTTCATTGACGATTAAATGTTGTACGGCGCGCCTGTAATTGTAAAATAAAAGTGATTTATTTTTAATTCAATTAACGTCGTTTGTTAATTACGAAATGGAGGTTGCTATATAAAATCAACGTTACTATCAATTTTAATAGTTAAATTTGATTAAATCACTCAAATAGGATAATATTGTGTAGCGATGATTTTTACTGATTTCGGCGCCATATCGCTTTAAATGGAAATATGCGATTGAAAATTTCATCGTGATTTAAATCCGTAACTAATATCCATTTCTGTTTTTTTATTATATCTATCTATTTACCTGTCTTCTTTGGTCCATCTTCTTTAAACTGCAACATTGATTTAATCTTTTGAACACTAAAAGGCATTTTTAAATTTAAAACCGCAACAGCACTTCGCGCTTTCAATCTTTCAATTGTTAGACTGCTCGTCCTGCATAGAGTGCACTGCAGTCTAGTTGTAATTTTCGTCCACATCGATAATTCAGTTTCCAAATAACAAGTCCCTAGAAGCACAGACGAGGTACAGGATAGACCTATCACCTAATGCATCTTTTTGTCCCGGGATTCGAAGGGTCGCGTGCCCTGTTACCAATCTCGCGACACTCTTGACGTTACCGATTTAACACGGACTACGATTTTAAGATTAGTAGCGATTAGAATTGAAACTACATTTAGCCATGAAATCGCAGGAGAAATATAGGATAAATTATTATAAACAAACTATAAGATTATTTGGATATCCATGTTGCACTCGTTGAGGGATAATTGATCCTGTACCTCGTCTGTGTTGGAACATCTCCTATAACAAAATTTCTCGGTTTTTAGTGGGCCGATTTCGAAGCTCCTTGGCTCAAATTAAAGGGGAAAGTCCCGAGAATATAATATATAAGAGAATATAAGAATAGTTTGTTTATAATAACCTATCCTATATTTTTCTTGCAATTTCATGCCTTTTAGTTTCAATTCTAACCGCTACTAATGTTAAAATCGTATTCCGTGTTAAATCGGTAATGTCAAGAGTGACACGAGAATGGTAACAGAGCACGCCAGCCCTCGAATCCTGGGACAAAAATATATATTAGATGATAGGTCTATCCTGTACCTCGTCTGTGCTAGAAGATGTGAGGAGAATTCCACGGCATTAGAAATTTCGTCGTGCATGACGAACTAACGAGCAAATCCATCGGTAAAACAGCACAGGATCGTCTCGAATTACTTCTTCCCGTTCGTGCCTCGTTCGTCGAGTCACGTCACATCAAAGATCCCAAAGAAAATTTCAACGAAAATGGCACTCACCTTTGGTATGTGTGAAACCCCGGGCTGCAAAACTATGGCCAGCCTCCAGTGCCCAACTTGTTTGAAAATTGGGATACAGGGCTCGTATTTTTGCACCCAGGTTAGTACCATCCTCTATATTCATAGGTTAACTTGTAAGATAAATATACTTCGTATTTAAATTCATAACGTGTAGCATTAATTAAGATTAATTTAAATTTTAAGTGTCGATTGTATTCGCCTTATTGTCGGAGCGATCATAATGCAATGTTGTCAATAATTGTCCTTATTAATAATTGAATATTACATGTGCAGGTACGTTCGTAAGAGGACGTGCTGCAACCACTGCTTTTTATGAAATAAATTAACAAAGATTTCCCTAATTATTTTCATCATTATTTTCGGTACTTAATGTGATATTTTATGTTATTTTGAATATACTCACAATTCGTTTCAGGATTGCTTTAAAAGGAGCTGGAAAACACACAAAGTCATTCATCAATTAGCGAGTGAGTTTCGCAGCTAATTACGTAAAATGTATCGATCTTTATGGAAAATAAAAGTGTAACTATAATAAGGAATATAGATTACTAGAATTTTATTGCTATTAGAGGGAACAGGTGGAGACAAATCTTCTGACGAATACAATCCGTGGCCTTCTTACCATTATACTGGTAAATTACGCCCTTTTATAAGGGAACCTCGTCGGGAAGTGCCCGAACATATCAAACGTCCAGATTATGCCACACATCCTGCTGGTTTTTCTGTAAGTGAGCAGATGGTACGAGGTTCTGCCCAAATAAAAGTTCTAGATGATGAGGAAATTGAGGGCATGCGAGTAGCTTGCAAGGTATAACAATTATGGGAAAATTGAAACAGATTTTTATTTTCTAAATTATATGAAATAACAATAGTATAAATCCGAATTATTTCTATAGCTTGGACGGGAGGTTTTAGATGAGGCTGCACGTACCTGTGATGTAGGTGTTACAACAGCTGAGATAGACAGAGCAGTTCATGAAGCTTGTCTTGAGAGAGATTGTTATCCATCTCCATTGAATTATTATCAATTTCCAGCTAGTTGTTGCACTTCTGTCAATGAAGTGATCTGCCATGGTATTCCTGATACTAGGCCACTTCAAGATGGAGATATTTGCAATGGTATTACATCTGTTATTAGATGTATTACAGTATGGTGTTATATCTTCGTAAATATAATTTTTATATGAATTTAATAACTTCTCTTTCTTACAGTTGATGTAACTGTATATCATAATGGCTTTCATGGTGACTTAAATGAAACATTTCTAGTCGGTAATGTGAAACCTGAAGTAAGGAAATTAGTCGAAGTTACGCACGAATGTTTATCTAAGGCTATAGATATTGTACGACCCGGCGAAAAGTATAGAGAAATTGGAAATATTATTCAAAAACATGCGCAAGCGCATGGATTTAGCGTTGTGCGCAGCTATTGTGGACACGGAATTCATCGTTTGTTCCACACTGCACCAAGCGTGCCTCACTATGCCAGTAAATATTCGACTAATAATAGTTACATTCAACCGATTGCCGCAACTTAACTCGTTTTCGTTCCTTCCAGAAAACAAGGCTGTGGGTGTTATGAAACCAGGACACTGCTTCACTATAGAGCCAATGATATCTCAGGGTACATGGAGAGACGAAATGTGGCCTGATACTTGGACAGCAGTTACTGCAGATGGCCAATGGTCGGCGCAATTCGAGCATACGCTACTGGTTACCGAAACTGGTTGCGATATTCTAACGGAACGACTTACAAATGATGGCAAACCGTGGTTTATGGATCGGTCATAGTATTATTCATGAATTATCGTCAATTTACGTGATTTGAAATTTTGTGGATACATAAGCACTATATCGCTTAAAATACCTTTGTTTCATTCATGCAAGATTTGTTTTTTCAAGATTCAACTTCCCTTCTCGTAAGTGATACGGTAATATTAACAAATCCGATCATATATATATCTCCTGTAAGGTATTTTTTACTGTACGGCTGTTGGCTGATTTTGTAAAAAGCAAAAGACGAGGCGAAACGACCCTTGAAAAATAGAATCTCTGTAGATCTTTGTTTTGTAACCAGAATTGCTCCTGTACCATATGAATAGATTACCTCAATGATACATATGTACATATATATAAGTGTAATTCAAATTGGTGATGCGCAATGATTGAAATAAAAAATGAATTCCGTAAGTCAATGGCATTATCTTTTGTCCATCTTTTTACAGCGAAGTACGAGTACATCATAATAAATAATATTAAATAAATTACTGTTCCTCCACGTGACTGTTTCCAATGTATCGCCGACGAAAACTAAATAACAATTCTAATTTACCAAGTCTTACCCTTACCTGACAAAAAAAAAGAAAACATTTCGTCGGCGTACTTTGTAAAAGCAGCGCAAAATTTCCCACTTTAGAGAAACCTTACTCATTTCCGAGTAAATTACACAGGAATCCCCGTAACAACAAAATTAACAGATAAATAGGACTGAAATAAATATTCGCGTAAAATATATACAAAATATTCCATAATAAATATTTATACTGCAGTCTTGGGACTCAAACGCGATCCAAATTCCGCATTCGACTGATCGTAAGAAGTTCTGCCATCGAAGGACGCATCGGACTGCGAATTTCCTACATCCGCTTCGTCACTCTCGTATTCGTATTCAATTTCTGCATTTTCTTTCGTCTCGTCATTCCTCATTGGCTCGGTATTGCTGTAATCGTTTTCATCTGGCACCATAATTCTCAGTGGTCGTTTGTTCGTGCTATACACATTCTGTCGTTGAAGATGCTGCTGCTGCTGCTGCTGCCTATCATAATCCTTTTGCTGTTCTTCGTACTGTTGCAATTGCTGATCATGTTCTTGCTGATTGTGCCGTTGTTTCTGTCGATTCTGAGCTCGATCCTGATAATACTTCTGATCATAGCGACCGTCGTCCACAATTTGTTCGTTCGTCTTGTATTCTTCGTTCTTATGATTAGCCGGCATGGTATCTTCGCCTTGTACATTTTCCTGTTGTTGCTGTTGTTGCTGTTTCCTCAATTGCCCTATTAATTGACTGTTAACATTCCCAGCTGCTGCTAGAGCCGCCAATTTCTCTGCGGCTTCACGATTAGGCAACGTCGTATAAAACTGTGAAGATATACTATCGTCGTTTGCTACTTTGTTAAAATACACCGTTTGACCCTTTAGACTGTTACTTTCCTCGTAGTCGATGTTGTTTTCCAGTTGCTCGTTTCCGTCGCTGATATAGGCGAGATCCTCATTTTGCTGCAGATCAGCATTTTCTTCATCGTCTATAGAAGTTTCCGGTCTCACGTTGTAATTCGTATTGACTCTCCCAGCGACGTAATCCTGATTAAACAAGAACGGTTGCTGTTGCTGTTGCTGTTGCTGTTGCTGTTGCTGCCCCTTGTTATCTTGCTCGTCGTAATTGAACGATTGCATCTGGGGCTGCGAGAAACCAGTCACGCCGGTAGGCTGGAAGAATTGACCGAGTTGCTGCTGAAGAATGTGTTGCTGAAGTTGTGGCTGTTGACCTGGAATCAGGGACGTTTCATCTCGTTACTTCACCAGTATCGGTCAAATCGATGTTCCACATCGATAAAGACACGATTTTACACGATCTAACGCGTGTGCAACTTATTAGAACGCCCGTTTCTATCTCACGTTCTGGAAAAGGCGAAGTACTTTCTCTTAGCGTATTCTAATCTAGTTTATAGCGACGTATAATGGTATGCTGAATATTAATCGTATGTTTAATTATGGATGGAAAGAAAATAAAGAAATCTCTATCTATAAAGTGGAGAACGGAGAAGGGGAAATTATTAATCCTTTCATCTTCAAATACTACTGGGTTCTGTGGATCAAATATTTCTTCATTTCCGATGTGTATCGATTATTGACTAAGTAAGGAAAATATTCGATAACATTTTCAAGGAATTTTAATTTATGCATTAACTTTCATTGTTTATTGCTTCGTAAGGTGTCATTTTTTATGTAACAAATTTTAATAGCTGTAAATAAAATTCATAATAATATAATAAGAAGAAAAAGATAAATATAAATCTTTGGTACTATAAAAATTTCATTAATTAGAACACTATATATATATGTACATTAGTAAATTAAATAATATAGTTAAAAGAAGCATATGAATAAATTGTAAGTAATAATATATATTATTAGGTATATGATTAAGCGCTGTAAAATACGTAAATACCACTAAAATCCTTCTAATAAAAGCAATTATTATTAACAAGAGAGAATGCAAACCGATTGGAATCCAATATTTAATAGCCATGTTCAGAAGTTCAAATGGCATGTACTTCAAAAGAGGAAATATGTAACTTATGTAGTTTAGCCTTACGATTAGAATTATAAATATAAATCGTTAGTTTACAGTGGCTCTTGAAATAAAATTAGCCTGATTTCGTTTGAAACTTACCTGCTTGATATTGCTCTGGCATTTTCTGAGGAAAACTATTCAGGAGATCGTAAAGTTGAGTTGCCGAAAGTGGAGGACCAGCAGGAGCCGGATGGCCAACGTGTAGATCAGGAATTTGTTGGTTTATAATATACGGAGTTTGTCCAGCGGTACCGGGGAAGCCAACGTGCAGAGAGCTATGAAGATTCGTTTGCATAGGTAAATTCGGTTGTCCAAGTTGAATGTTGGTTCCTATAAGACCTATATTCGAAGCTGGATGATTGTTCAAGAAAACATCGTTTGTTTGCAATTCGGGATTCACTAATGTTGAAAGCGTTGCAAATTCTGGGGGCAAGAAGGTTGGTAGAACAGTTTGGTACTCTTTTTGACTGATATCATTGCCTTCGGTTACTTCGTACTGATGTTGAGTCGGTGTGGGACTCGTTACTGGCTTCTGTGTTGCTAAACTTGTACTGATGGTAGCAAGATCGAAGTTTGGCAACAAGGAACCTATAAAGATAACGAAATGCGAAGGGAAAAAGTAAGAAATATCAATTTTCGATTCGGCATTTTTTAAAAGCTTCTAGAGTAAGTGTGGGCGTTACTGTGAAGGTAGCAATTACTGCTGTAAGATATAAAATTTTCATTTTCTAGAATTGCACGAAAATAAATTAAAGGATTTTTTAAATTGTTTGTTCTTGACAATTAATAAGAGTTAGTTACAATAAAATATCAGTAATGACAGTTCCAAACATCTAGTAAAAAGATGCTTATATTCTGTCATTATCAATAAAGTAGCCACTCTAAATCAATTTTTAGATTTATTAATCATCGCTCTATTTAAAAATCGATGCATATTTTCATTGTTATTTATTTTCTAGTACTATTGACGAACGTAGTAATTCCTGCGTGGAAATAATTTCTTTATATTACGTTTTTTAACAAAATTTGTACTTTCAGAGTTTCTATATTTTAAAGAAGCGTAGATAAATATCCAAATTAAAGAATAATGTAACAACAAGTTGTCAAATTTCGCCTTCGTTGAGAAACCGCAGTAGTACCCCACATTTACCCTAACTTCAACAGAAAAATCTGAACGCAAAGAACTAACCGTGTGGATTAATTTTATAAGTAGCATCAGTTGTCTGTTGCCTCTGAGAAGTTTCTTCTGTATTCGTTTCACTATTGAAAGGCTTGTCCATGGGGCTAAGATTAGGTGCAGGAATAGTATGAATCGGTCCTTTGTCGTCGTCGACGCCACCCCGATGGGTCGGTGGTAAAACAGCGGCTTCCGGTCTGTATTCCGGGCTAAATTCCGGCATCTTATTCACGGAATGAAACTCTTTAACGGGTGGACGTTGCGGAAGGACCACGTGATTGTTTAAAGGAGCTCTTATCGGTATTTGATTCTTCCATATAGTAGGAGGAACATTAAACATTGGTGGGCGACGAATTCTAAAACGAAAATAGAATCAGGAAAAAATCACGGTTCGACGAAGGACGTGTTTCGCGATGAAATTGCAGAAGTTCACCTGTAATTAAGGGGTTTCTGGGCCATTCGTTTCGGCGGAAAATTTCCGTTAATATGTACGGTATTACCCATGGAGATTCTATGAGAGATCGGCCAGGATTTCTTGTACATTAATTTGGGAGGCTGCGGAGGTGGCAATGGGGGTCTTCTTATTTTGTATCTGGCTTCGACCAGGCAGACACACGCGACCAACAACCAGCAAACCCAATTTGTAGCCTGAAATTTGATTAATAGAGCGCGTCGGTCTGCTGTCTTTCGTGGGAAAAGGAAATTGGTAGCTGGACCGTTGCCAATTGCGGTTGTCGTGAACGGTCAGTAGGTTTTTCCTTGCCTATATTCATTATTTATACTCCCCTCTT
The DNA here is from genome assembly GCA_028830335.1 of Eucera pruinosa. Taxonomy (NCBI): domain Eukaryota; kingdom Metazoa; phylum Arthropoda; class Insecta; order Hymenoptera; family Apidae; genus Eucera; species Eucera pruinosa. The sequence continues at coordinate 19,490,792 of JAMYCR010000003.1, read as the reverse complement.
GAATAACGTTTCATTGGAAGAAGTTTAGGTATGATTTTAGTTTTCATTTTGTCGATTTTAATTATTGGTATATAAAATTTGGTAGCATTTTAGGACATGCAAATTTTTAATGATCTTAAAAGGATGGTTATTCTTCGGATTGAAAATATGCGGAGAATTCATAACGATCGGAAAAGCGGACGCACCAAAACCGGAAATCCAGACCTGACTTACGGTATTCACATATCAACACGTGCACTTAGTTTCGTTCTTTGCGGCTATGGTACGTGTAAAGTCAATGCGTGCGATGTAATATAAGCCAGCGCTTCTCAAACATTTTTTAAGTAAATCGTAAAACGATTTCTTTTTTTTAATAAACTCGATAAAATCCATAAAATACCATGTAGTATTATATAAAGTATTCGTAGCGTATTGTAAACTAGGTTCTAATTTTTCGAAGCAAAAATTAGTTATTGTTACTCGAAAACAACCCAAAATATAGGGCAAACGTTTATAATATAAAACATCTGATTTAAAACCTTGCCAAAAGTAGAGAAATTTGTCTTTTTTAATAAAACTAATGTGACTGGTCAAAGAAACTAAGACAAAATCATATTTAAATTGTTAAGTGTGAAACGATTTAATTATTATATTATTATAGATATTATTATAGTATAATTAGATATTATTGTAGTAAAATTAGATATTATTATAGTAAAAAACTAGCGGAAGTGAAATTCGATAGTTTGAGAAAGTGATATCTAATATGGAACACTTAAAAAATTCATAAAGAAATGTAAAAGAACTGAACATTTCTTTAAACAAATGATAAAAATAAACAAATCTTTTAGGTATACCATATTTTTTTCTCCACTAAAATATTCTAACTATTTGACTCGCCTTTCAGAAAATTTTGCAGATCGCAAAAGACAGATATGTTTCTTTTTTAATAATGGGTATTCTACTGACGCTTAATTGTCAGTATGTTTCGTTATTTTTTATACAGACACCCAAAAAGATACAAAATGCAAGTGACGCTTAAAGATACACAAAATATTTAAAGTCAAATTATAGTATTTACGGGCTGAAGTTTCATAAGGGGCTTACCAAGTTCCACATTACGTGTTATTTCATATTACCCATGCTTACCCTATAGAAAAAGGGGGAAATACTCTAGTTATATTTTCATAATTTACGGTAATTAAATTGAAACATTTGAAATCGGGTGTTGAACACCGTTTGCAACCTGTTAGATCGACCGGTAATTTGAACAGCCTCAACAATGACCATGACGATGCCTGCCATTGTGGCGTCAAGTGATTGTACAGTAGTTTGAGAAACTCTGGCACCGGCAATGAAACCGAAGAGAGAAGTACCGCGAGTTGTTAGCGGACAAAGTGGGACGGTGTTCCACATCGACGTAGGAAAAGCGAGGGTAGTAAGAAGCCGGGAGAAGAGCGAGGTCGAAAAGAAAATAGTCGAGCGTGGAAATGATGATGGTCCGGCTTGTTTGGATTAGAAATGGTGACCGTGGATGAAACTTGTTGCATCGTGATCATTAGCCTTCGTTTTCGCTCAATTTGCGCTTCCGGTGAGTAATTTTATTTCTCGAATCCACGATATCGATAATGAAAGAAGATTCGGAAAGTCTGAAAGCTGCAGCCCAAGATTCACCAGTTTTTGTTCTGAATTCTCCACCGCTTGTCCTTTTGATTGATTTATTATGGTGCTTGGTAAGTGGAAACGTGCGGGGCAGTTTAATAATTTGTGAGTGAGTAGAAGAAAATTTTGTGAGTGATTGATGACACTTGCGTAGGGGATTTGACGTGAAGTTGAAAAAGTTTAATAAACTGTATACGCATTTGTAACGTTTGGAATAATACGTCTAAAGTGCTTCGTTGTTCTTAAATTTGAAAATAATTATCTAATGACTTGTTACCTCTGCTATTTATTAGGTATAGTTAATAAGTTAATTCTATACCTCTTCATAAATTTCAAACGAAAAATCAAAGGCGATTTGGATTTTCGTTTTATCGATTAACCGTTTTGAATCAATAAACTATTCAATATTTCAAACATAAAGGCATTTGTAAATTAATTTGTACACCTAGTGGTTAAAATTTACCAATAATTTTACAATTTGGCAGTCGCTTTATTTGTACGTTCCTTTTCTGTAAATAGAAGTGTAACGAAGAACAATACATTTAATTTAACGTGAAATTATTAATAGTAAAAGATTTGGTTAAGACTTTTTTGTGCAATCATATTCGAATGAGTGTTTTTCATTTATCGTTATTCATTTTTAAATGAAAAACAAAATACGTTTATTGGGTACACGAAGAAGTTTGCAGATATTCTTCGTTAATGATAATAATCAGACATCGACCGACTGTCCTTTTTTTGTCATATAACGGAACTAGTTTCTATATTGGGTAGACAGACCTATTAACTTGATTTTTCAATCGTAACTATACACCTGTACATTTGTCCGTCATCATATAATGTGAAGGATACCGTGACATGACTAATGTTCGGAAAGTTAGTAAAATTGTACACTAATCGTAACAGTTCTGGCCAATTTAGCAACGTTATAAAATTAAGTTGTTGAAACACAATTATAGACCAACCAATAGAAATGTCAGTCGTCCATTTAGCAATATATCGTTCTAATAACGCGATCAAAAGTAAAAGATATATCAACATTATTAAATTATTGCAAAATACACAGAATAGATTGTAGTAAAATTACGTTGACCCGGAAAATTCAAATCAAACATCACAATTGCCAAAATTTTTAAAACAAATCAATCTTTTTATAAAAAAATGAGAAAACTCAATTGATTATTACACGCGAATCTTTAATAACCCGTTACAGTGATTAATGCAACTGTAAACGATTAAGTAAAAGCAAAAGACAAATTGTAAATTACCCGAATATTTTACATTTTACGTATCATAAAAATTTAGATCGGAAGTCCTAAAATTGATTACGATAGAAATACTAAATAATAGGTGGAAAAGGTATGGTTTATATTTAATCATTGCACAAACTCGGATCAAATTTCTAACTTTAAATTACTTTAATAATTTTTTTAATAAACGCTCCGCTGAATTGAGAAAGTTCTAACTATATATCAACTTAATTTGGTTGCAAAGGAAAAAAGCTGCAATTTCTGCGGCAAACTCGTAAAATCAACTGACGTCGCTGCGTTTATCACGAGTTATCAAATCACAGTTAGTCATTCAAACATTAATAGAAGTATTTTTACTACTCACCTTCATCGTTTTGTCTATCAACGGACGGGTTTTTTTGACAAAAAATATGGTTTTCTGATTTATCACCTGCGACTCGTCGTTTTCACTGGTCGGAAAAGCGGAGAGCGAAAGAAAAATAAAAAAGAAAGATAAACCGGAAGTTACGATCGCAAATAATCGAATACAAGTTAACACGCGCGATGATTGGACGTTGAGGAAGCACTGCGTGTTCTGCACGCAATTAGGTCATTGTCCTTCATTTATACTCGCAACCGGCGAACGTATCATCGAAGGCCGAAACGCTGCCTCCTACCTTACTCTGACGGATAACAGCTGCTTCGAAATGCGGAACGTAACCGGGAAAAGTCATGGGTTCCACGAAATTCACAGGAATTCCCAATTCCACGTTTATTCTTGCAACTGTAATAGAACGGAGGCGAATTGCAGCTAACTGTTTCGTGTAAGTAAATATTTCTTCATTCTTCTTCACTCAAGTAACACCTTCCAACGTAGATGTTAAGTCAATATAGTATAGGAGTTATTCGATATTTTATTTAAAATTAAAGAAAAATCTGCATAAATAAAATAACTGGCTATTTTTTTGTATAAATCTTTTTTTTTTTTTGCTTCATTCCTCTTATCTTCTTTCTTTCCTTTCTCTTCTGCTTTTTCTGCCATAAAATGTTAAATCCATTTATAGCGAAGCTCTTGAAGAAACGGTACTTCGATGAAGCCGCCTTTTACGAAAACATCTATAATACTTTAACGCAAAATCTCTATTTCGATTTATTTCTCGCAAGCAGATTAACCTTGATTTAAGTTACAGTTGGCTGTAATTATAAATTCGATTTGCTTGATCACTCCACTACCTTTTACGAGCGTGTTGAGAGTTTGTACGGACGGCGAGACTAAGCGCCTCAATAGGGGATCGTATTTTGGTGATCTTGTTATAATTGACCGGAGTGGAATTCGATGACAGGAAAGTCGATTTGCGACTGTATCAGTGGGCCTCTGCGAGTCGACAGATGGACAGAACGATCGAAGACCGGTCAAACGCCGTTTCTCTCCATATCCTGCTACTGGATTCCCTCGTGAGAATACGCCTGTGTGCGTGGATGCGCGCGGACCAACGTGTGTGATCCAGTGACCCACTATATTCATCGGTGCTACGTGAGTTTATGACTAAAATTATGCGACCATGCCATTCAATCTTTCACAACCCGATGGAAACTTTTGCATACCACTTATATCCTTTTGTTCTGTCGCGTAACTACCACTAATTCGGCCTCTGAGATCTCGAAACGTACAAAAAACATAAATCTTCTGACGTCCGCCAGTGAATTTTTATACCGACTTTAGGTTTATGCTTTACATAATTTTTCTGGCAAGTTTCCTTTTAGTAAAGCCATAGATTTAAAATTCAGCTAAGTATTTCATTTCTGAAATTTATGTACACGGCAGAATGTATAAAAAGTAATGGAAAGATTAGTTGAAAAATTTGCACGACTGTTGTTTATACCTTAACGAAGATATTTTTAAAATACATTCTATAGTTTCGTTTTTTTATATATTTTAGTTCAAAGAATAGCTAGTAGCAAATAAAAAATTTAACACGTTATTTTGTTGTCTTTTAAGGATGTTTCTGGAAAGAACGTGTGTCTTTTAGGTTTTGAAGTTCATTGCACTCTATGGGAATCTTGATGAAAGGAGATCGAGGCTGGATGTTGCTCCAGACACTTTATTTCGTGAACGTCTACCAAAATAAGAATAGAATGCCTTTTCTTCCAGCTTCACACTGGTACGTATTAATTAAACATTTAAATAGAAAAGTAGTCGAAAAATAGTATCTACAAAATTGTTTAGTAGGATAAAAATGAGTACTGTAAATATAATTGTAGATACGGAAAGGAACTTAGTTAAAAGTCAGTTCATTTATGAGACGAAATAATCAATTATAACAATAACAAATAATAGGTCTGGATAACAATAAACAGGAAAAATTTATTCAAACAAGGAAAACAAAGAACAATATCGGAATCATTCATTCATTAATTGAAAAAATCACTTGCAAAATAATATACACGCTGCAATAGACAATAATTATTAATTAATTAGAGTAACGTTACGAATATTACGAAGTTCTACGATTACGAATTCTACTGAGCGTTAGGAAAAAGGTAGAATAAAATAAAATAGTTACTCGCATTGTTATGGCCTTCTTCGTTGCATAAAAATCGACATATCTCAAGGTTCATTTACACTTTTACGCATAATGAATCGTTATACACTTTCATACATCGTATTCACCGTCTCCTTAACGATTAACGATTAACAATTTTTGTTAGACGAAAAATCGTACATCATGCAATTATACGGGGAAAAATTATCATGCGACTCATTCTCGATTCAACGCGTATCACAAGATAAAATCTACTCAACTACAAAAAGTGTCCGCCTCACTAACTTGATTCGTGTGCGTAGCTGTTTAGTATTCATCGCTTCTTAATTCGCATGTCGGGCCGCTTTCCTTTCCAGAATAATTCCAAAAAGATTCTTCCACAAATGACTGCCATTGAATTGATCCACGAAATTTTATGGTCTTCTTTTGTTAACGAGGCGAAAGCCGAAACGTACTCAAATACGTGCACACAGACACACGTAAATCCTGCGTATATAGGCAAATTGTTTCTAACTTATGTCTCCGTGCGCATATTTAGTTGGTTCTTGCACAAAATTTCACGAATTCTGCGCAACAATTAACACACTTTCACTGAGTGTAACTTCCCTTGAAAGCACTACAGTTTCGAATACGTGCCGCGCCCTGTGAAATATCTTCCGAAACCATTTACATACGGTCGATGCGCATAAGAATAGATCACTGTAACAGAAAATATTAACACGAGATAAGTAAAGAGGTAAAAGTTGTTACGAGTTTTATTTGCTTCCAGGTACGTCAATACGAAGTGAAGTTGCATGTAGGGACAATACAGTGCACCGTTTGATGTAAAAAAGAAAAAAAAAATAGTGAGGCATGTACCACAAGCACTTAAATGCTACAGGAGCTGCATTCTAAACGTCTAATGTTGATGTGTGCGACAGCATGTGAAGGTACATATACGTATCCGTGATAGTGGAACGTAAGATTAAGTATGGACGACCGAAGAGGCACGAGACAGAATACAGATGACATAAGATGCATGCAACGCAGTATCAATTATTTAGAACGTGCACATGATAATGAGTTCACGAATCTATTCCGCCTACAGGGGCGAAGATATTCCTGGAAGTATTACCCTTCAAGTGGCGACCACCTTTTTAATATCACTAGTAGTGACGTGACGTTGAATTGACGTAACTTCTAGTTTAATGCCAGTAAGAGTAGTAAGGAAAATTATACGTAAAATATGTTCGATATTCGTGGTCAATTACGAATACAATTAAAATACAAAAGATTCAGTGAGTAATGAAGAAAACATTTACAGTAGTTACGCGGAGTCAATTTCACGTCACGTCACCACTATTGTAGTGATACGAAGTCAATTTGACGTACGTCACTATTAGTGGTAAGTACGTGACGTACGTCACCAGTTAAATGTTAAATAAGATACAGACAATCCGGGGTTTAAATAAATTACAAAGGACCAATGGATATAGTTCTAATTGAAATCCTTACAATGTGGAATTGCAAGAACCAACTACACTTAACCCTTAATGACTATTGTCGATGAATAAGACGGCTAATAATTACTTATTCATCTTTACTTTCCTTCCTGTATGATTTACGAGCTTGTCACTCTGGACCATTCTCAATTATAGTATAATGTTCGATTATTGAAATCGAATTTAAACACCTTCATTATTGTTATGCAAAGCAAGAACGATTTATTTTTATTTTTTAATCGCCACTTTTATGTCAACGATAACGCAATAAACATTAGTGGTCTGTGAGACCGCTAATAGTGATTACGTAAATTTTAATAGATGTAGTAATAATCCTAGATCATAGTTCAGCAAGTTGGATGTTTCTAAAATCGTAGAACTCCTAATAAACAACCTCAGAGCGATGGAATTTGTCACTATTCGCCACAGAGTCGAAGAACCTAACGCAAACTGCGTTATGCATGTCGGATTCATCATGGACCACCCCTAAAATCGACGACTTCGACAGTTTTGATCGTTTGATCGTAGATTTAAGGGACTCGCAATACGGGGTGATTCAAGATGGATTTCCAAACTTCAGGATGGCTTGTAACAGGTTCTATGGCTCTGTGATGGCTCGTGAATGTTTGCGCAACTCATTAGAGATTCATAGCTAAGTGCTGTAATTCTATAGAGATTCTGGTCGCGGAGATTGAGGTTTTATCTACTGTTTGAGTTCCCTTAAGGTTTAAAGTTCGCGGTGGTAACTAGCTCCGGTAACTCCTAATTTCAGGATTAAAATGCATGGATTTCAATATCCCATACTGCCATTAAGATATTTGAAGGTGGTTTCACTATTTCAGGGAAAACATGGAAGTTACTGTAATCACTTGAAAACGTGACTTTGAATGCAGCTTCGAAATATACTCAACCTTAACAGTAATACTTGTCACCTGTTCGGAGTAATTCTTACTTTCTTGCAAACATTTATGTACATTTAACTCTCTATGATCGGGACATGATATAACGTTTAACAAATTTTTATCAGATTATTAACCCTTCGTGAATGTGGCATAACAATATCTTACGAATTTTAACCCTAGATGAATGTAATATAATAGGTATTCCAATGAATAATCAATCCACTTCTTTTGCTAAATTCAGCACTTATTTTCAACGAAATCTAGTATCTATCATATTTAAAATATAATTGCTCTTATTCGGTAATGATTTACGTTATTTTCGTGGAATATTATAGATTTCTGCTTCGAAGAAAATTTGATCCCTCGATCAATCTATTTAAAAGTGGAGGATTACTTATCGGTTCACTTACTAACAAGAGCTGTGTGGGATCACGAAAAAATTCGGAATTCCCGAGAATGTTCGGAATTCCGTGTTCGTCTTGATTTTACATTTTCAGATTCTCCATCATCCCCAAAAATCACGAAAGTATTCAACAAAACAAACACTGAAATGACTTTCGAATTTGTTAAATTCTCGGAAATACCCAGAATCCCGAAAATGTCAAGAATCGCGGGTATTTTCGGGAAATACGAAAGTTTCGAAATCCCGTCCCGGTCCCGAAAAAAATTCCTGTCCCGACTGAGATTCTGCACGTAGCAGTAAAACTTAACAAATTATCCCTATTAACGAAAGTATTATTAATGTTATTAATAGACATTTTTTTGTTTGAATACTGACACGCATCCAAAACACATTCCTGCTCGGGTGGCTGTGGCTATTTGCCGACACCACCTGCGGAGGGTTACTATGTTAAAAACAATGATTGTGATACACTTAAAGCCAAAGAAATATCTTCGTCCCTGCAACACCAGCACACTTCTGTTAGATCACGTGCACGGCTAACGGTACTGCTACCTTCAAAATCTTTACGCCAAACTTTACAACCTGTGCGCGAAAGCAATTCCAATTACCTGTAATCAATCTTCCTACCCTCGATGCAGTCTCATTCGTTGCGCGATCTCGCTGATGGATCTTCTTTTCTGCGCGCTACTTCTTCTCCGATACAAGCCATGTAGATTGAAATTAGTGTACGGCTGAAGTAGTCCCGGATTCTGCCAGTAAGGCATCGGGTACGGGTTCAGCAAAGGTATCTTCAAAGGCTCTTGCAGCGCGGGATAAGAGTTGGAAAGCAGAGGCACGTTGTGGAAGTTTGCGTGTGGTTGCAACTTGGGCAAGTCGAAACTACCGGCTTTTACCGGGGGTAGTCTGATCGTCTGTATCGAAGGATCTACATCGATCGATAAGCTCGAGTATACGGACAAGTCGTTGCCAGACGTATCTGCATTATGCAAATCCAAATTTTCTTTATTAGGGACAGAGTACTGAATGTGCAACGGCGGATAGTCGACGCTCTGTTGTATCGAAAACGGTGCGTCAAGCTTTAGTGGCAAAGCGGAAGCCAAGGGTGGATAAACAGGAGAGCTGTGCCCTTTGTGATCGTTTAACGAATGTTGATGAAGTGAAATATCGTGGCTGGAGGATGAATGATGACTGGAGTCTACGTTGTGATGGTCATCTTGATGAAAGTTTTGATAGCTGTTCCCTATCACGCTGTTTTCCACGTCTTTGTTAGGCAGTTCCGGCGGCGGGCCGTGGTAATTGTTTTCCAGTTGCTTTTGGATGTCCAAGTCCACGTTGTGATGATCGTGATCGTCCTGATTCGTCGGTTTCACAATCAGAAGGCCCGCTTGGTCACCGACTGTAAACGTGACGTCTGTCAGTCGAGTCTGAATGTTCACGCTTCGTTTCATGAAGCAAATTTTCTTAAATTTGTATTCTTATCATTGTATCGAACTTTAAATATATTTAATTATGAGCCCCCGAAAAGATGAACCGATCAACTTCATCTTTTGTAGGTTTCTCAACTTCGTTACGTAGGTACATTATGAATGTTTGAAAATTAATCTACAATTCATTTAGTACAGTTGATCAATTTAGTTTTTCGAACGATTCAATTGTTACGTTTAACAACCAAAATGTGTATTTAAAGACGAATAAGTATTTAAGAGAATTGTATCTACTTTTGCAAAATAATGTCTCCGTATTTTAACTCAAGTTCATGAAACGAATGATTGATCCATTCGCTATTTTAATACCGTGCTCAATCTATTTACAACGCGAGTGCATCGGTATGATAAATGCTTCCTGTAGAATTTTAATCTTTCCGGTTCGTAACTTTCCGTTAGCCTTTTTTCAACATTTTGCCGAGTAAGCGAGATTTAAAAATGAGAAGTCTATTTTACATAAAGATTCTCGAATCGGTTAATAATTTTTTTTTTTTTTCGGAGAAAGTGCGTTACGTAAAAGTTCGGCGCATCGAAAGGGTCAAACTTTGCCAAAGCGAAAGTGAATATAATTAAAATTTTGAGAATCCCCAGGTAAGAGAAGGAAACAGAGCTGCTCTCACGGAAGAGAATAATTATAGGTGCCACGAAGAAAGAAGGTATTCATCGCGAAGTCGTGAAATTCAGCAAAGAAGCGACAATAACGCGAGGGAAAATTCACAGAGGCGGGGCGAAGTTCAAAGTACCTAATATAATGATTGCCGTAGAATTCAAGGTGCTATTAGAGGAATTCTTTTGCTAGTCTATCCCCGTTTGCCCCACTCGATCGTTCCCGTGCACACAGAGGAAAGTTCTTCAGATTAGGATCTCGCATGAAAGCGAAGATCGCTCTTACTTTCCTTATTTCAAAACGCGTAACAGTCTCCTCTGAGATTCCTCCGCCTCTCACTAAATTTTTTTTACGAGCAAATACGTACATAGATGCGTGAAGCGTATCGCAAGTTCGAAGAACTGTATTTCGTATGCATATCGCATTTAACGGCATAATGGCTATCGTGATAATTCATTTCTACGAATCTATAGAAGCGAAATGTATTAGTGTCGATGCAAAGCGTTAATGGTGTGTTTGAATAAGTATTGGTGAAGTGCAATTTAAAAATGTGAATGTAGCGCAAATGCAATGTAGCATAATCGGAAGCCATCCTAAGCCGCAAAGTAAAGGATTATAATAAATGATAATAATAATTATTGGTGTTTACTAATAATTACGTATTGTCTTGTATTGCTATTATTAGAAAGTCTTACCATCGGAGGATGACTCATAATTGGAATTTCCATGGTACCCATGGGTCTCCGCATAGTCCTCCACATGAGGCGGTGGTCCGTCGTAACCCTCTTCGAAACCTACCATTTCGTTGTAACATTAATTTACAAACACTTTTGAAAGGTAATTATAACATATGCATAAGTAATATCAAGTAAGTGCGTGATAGTTTCTTAAATTTGTTTACTCTGTCAAATAGTTTTCAATTACGATGAAAAATAGTTTTCTACTGCTTTGTAATCTTAAAACAGAAAATGTAAGAGACAATTTGTTAGATATGTACGTTAGTGGAATATATCTTTAAGGAAATTTGAACTTTATTTATAGTTCATACAATATAAACTTTATCATCGAACCAGATTTTGCAATCGTCTATAATAACTACCGTAAATATAAACGAAATAATAGAATTTTGGTTTTCAATTATCGCCATAAATAAATACCCATTTATTAAAAGTAGGTAAATTTAAAAACATCGAATTAATACTAAATTTACGGATACTCATTTTATGATTTGACGGGTTCCCGAAAAAAAAAATATGTACTGCGGAAACGGATGCTGAATTAGCATAACTATTCATATCATTACATCAATCGAAGTCAACACAGATTGCTTAGAAATAATATAATACGGTTTCTGTAACTGAAACATGAAATCTGAGACCCGTCAAATTCACGTGTGTTTCGCAAAAATATAGTGTTAATTAACACATCTAATAGTATCGAAAAATATTAAAAGGTGCCTATTATTTTTGCTTTACGGATACGCTCTAAAATTATACATTAAAGGAAATGAAGTATAAAAGCTTTTAAAGAAGAACTTACCACCATCTGGAGAATGTTCGTACGAATAACTGGGATGCGACGGATGCGGATGAGAAGGATGCGCAGCACTCTTCACGATATTGCGACCCAACGTCGTGACTGCATCTCCAGCTTTAGTAATAATTTTGCCCTTCGTTGAGACAAGGTAACCACTTCCTTTCAGCAGCTGACCTTTCAAAGCAATCACACCGCCACTTATGGCTTTTATGGCTTGCATTAACGTGCTAATGATCGCCTTTTTGAAGTCCCATACGTCGAACGCCTTATCGCCGTACTATCATAGAAAAATTTTTATTAAGGCACGTGTGCGCAAATCAATCGGGATGCGATTTCATCTTTTACTTTATTGAGTATTATAAATTACATTATAATACAGCAGAGATTATTATAAGAAAGCATCTATTCTATACTAACGTAAAAACTACTTGTAAATACTATACTAAGGTAAATTATCTTTGTCTCTTCTTGTACATAGCTGGCATATCTAATTTTCTAATTACTATATAATAAAAAAAAACGCCCGTAATGTATATAACGTATAATAAAAATTTTTAAATTACAGTAGGATGTTTTTTTCCATCGATATTCTTATTATTCAATATTTTATTCGACGTTGCTTTTATGTCAATTCAGATTATGACAGGTTCGAACGATTGGCGATGACATATCACGGTCGACCTATTTCTTATGACGTCGATTACTCGAGCGTAATAATTCCACGATGGAAATTACAAATTTCAATACGGTCACGTATGCCAGGATTAATCGTGAAATCGTGTTGTGTTCATTTGGAATCCTATAACATTGAACAATGCCGTAACTATACAGTTGCAATAGGTACATGAGCACAGGGTCCACGGTGGAAGGAGTTCTGAAGTGAAACTGATCAGAAAAAATTGCAAAATATTATATTTTCAAATTTATAATTTCGTTGCTATGCTTTTTTGTACGGATCACATGCCAGATATTGGCGAAGTAAAGGTAGGAAAAGTACGATAAGTGGGCCTATAGAATTAATATTGTTAATTAACCCTTTCTTTATGATGAAGTTGGCCGTAAGTGAGCTAAAGCTATACAAGATAATTCCGTCGCGAATCTACAGTGTAACACCTACTACCTTTCAAATTATTCACTTTTTAACCTTCGTAGGGCCAAGCGGACTACAAGTGTACCTCAGATACGATAATTTCGTTAAAACATAACTCTTTGTATTAAATTCAAACGATAAATTTGTACTTCAGTATGATGTAATTTACTCATTTTTACGTATAATTTACTTATATGTACGTTTCGTAACACGTAGAACAGGAATAAATTTGTATTACAGGTACTATACTATAAAGGTTAATCAATTAATATTTAACGAATGCCGAACTAACTAGTAGCCTATGAATATCAACATATACTAGCATATTCAGTCATATTTTACAACTAATACAAAATTTCGATGGGTGACTATAAGCACCTGTAGTAGGCAAGAAACATTCCATGACGGGTGACCTATAGTCATCCATAGTATCGAAAGGATTAAGAGATTTCCCTATTAAGAGCCTAAAATGTAAACTCTTGCAGAGGACACATGGAAAGCTAGTTACAGCACTGCCATTGAACTAGTTCGCTTCAATCATACCAAAAGAGTAAAAGTTTCGCGATTTCCACAGTATCATCTAAAGAGTATTAGATTTTCACGAAAAAAAAAAACGTATTTAATAATGTCATTGTCACATTATTGTCAAATATGATTGACGTTTTGCGTTTCCATCGTGAAATTCTTGTTTGAAATATTCCACAATAGGGGCGTGTGAGGCCGAGAACCAGCTAAGTAAGATTTCCCTCCTTAATTGCAACCTTGGCGACCCACATAATAATTTTCCTTCGTGCAGTTAATATATTTATATAATCGTTTGTACTAAGTTTCTACCACAGTTATTCTACTCTAATTTACCTAAAGGTGAATAATTACTGTTATTTGATTAATAACTCACGGGTTCTTTCGAGAAACTTGATCAAATTCACGCGAAGCCTGCAAGATCTCGCAGAAGAAATAATCACGATGTATTTTTATAAAATTAAACTTCTTGCAAATTTGAACTTTTACCATATTTAAACACAAATGAACTTTCTATACAGATGAAATCACTTTCACCCGCATTGCGTAAAATTTACTGTAAAAACAAAACGTTTAGCCTCATTTTGGAAGTACCAGTATTCTCAATATCCGCTCGCGTTTCAATGCGCACGTGTGTGTTCGTGTGTTTAAACTTCCGCCAGCAGGTACAATGCATTCGTAATTTTCCACGAGGAAGCACAAATTTTTGCTATTCTTGTGCCGTGCGATAAAAAATATCCCCGATTCCAAACGTATACTTTCAATTCCCACCAAAAAATATTACCACATATCTCACCGTATTATGTTTTTATAGAATGATTGTAAGATTAATCGATGGTATGTCTTAATCGAACCCGTTCTGTTCTAATTGGCAAGCTTGCGAATGGCTACATAGTTACCGAGTAAACTTGTCCATATTCCGGCTTTTTGTTATCGTATGTGTTCGACTGTGAGCTCGACTGAACACTCGTCTGGGAACTCTGTGCCGAGATTGAAGAGGAGCCCTTCGATGATGCACCCGACGCACTGACTATGCCACCGATTATGCCTTTGGCTATGCCGCCGATTAAACTGCCAGATCCTTTAAGAATTTGTCCCGAATCGGATCCAGAAGATTCGGGATGCCCTCCGTAATGGTCTCCGTACGATTCTGGCCCGTATCCTCCGTATTCTTCTGTCGGATATCCATCCGGTGGCGATTCGTAGCCTTCGTATGAATTGCGTTTAGTTCCCGATCTCTTTATCCTGTCTTGCATTAATTCCATATACTTGGGATTTGCCAGCAGTTCGATCATCGCTCGATTTCCGCCAACCTTGTTCGCGATATCCCTCTGCATGTCCTCCGGAAGTATTCGATAGATCTCGAATGCCTGTAGATCGCTGAGCTTCTTCATTCCGGGATCGTTGGCCGCATTCTCGAGCAACTGCCACTGTTCGTCAGTTGTTCCTTGCACTGACGAAATCCTTCGATAGGGCGCCAGTCGTTCGAGTTGTGCTGATGCACGTGCCAATAATTCTTGCTTGTTCGAATCTGTACTCTCCGAGAAGACGATGACCAAGCAGCAGGCAAATACGAGTATTGGATATAACTGAAATAAATTGAAATATAGTGTTATGCGTTACATGTTATTTTATAAATTTTGTTGCGAAAAATTGGAAAAATGGGATTTCTTTGAATGAATGGAAACAAGATTAATTCGATAATGGTTCCAGGTGATAAGCTTAACATTAAAACTACCGAAGTAGTCGAAATGTCTCATTCATAATTTCTTACAGAAACTTCATAAATTTTCACGAATACATTTTTATTCATTCGCCGTGATTTTCTTTGAAGAAAATGAATAAGGATTTATTTCTAATTGCGTTATATACTCTTCAGTTTCTTATTGTTTTAATTTCGTTGTTACAAATAATTACGTCTTAATTCCCGGTAATTCGAGTGTTAAAAGATATTTTAAATATAAGGTAGTCGTATTAAATTGCTTATAGGAATTCAGATGAATTGAAATATTACTAATGTTATTTTACAAATTTTTTTGGAAAAAATTAGGGTAAAAGGGATTGTTAATAAAGATGAGTCGAACGATTGGATCGAAAATGATTAAAAAATTGTAGCAGCAGAGTTAAATTATAATTTATCGTAATTTAATTAAATTATTGCAATTTTAATAGCATCGTATGTGCTTATTCGATTGCATGTAAGTCATAGTAATGCCTCAAGTGTAATTTTAAGCAATTTAGAAGAATCTTTGATACTGCGATTGTATAAGAAGGAGAAATTAAGTATATTTTGATAAGAAAGTGCTGTAACATGTAAGCAAATTTATACACCAGTGAAGCATGCAGCTTAGGAACGTGAATGCAACAAGTGGGGCGGTTGTTGGTGAAAGTTATACGAGGACGCTTAGGGTTCCGCTTTAAAAGATGTCCATGCGTGTGACCACCGCAGCAAACTGCGATCTTGACAGTATTGCTAGTTTCACAAACTCTATCGAGAGCAAAAGAAACAAAGAAATTAACAAGTGACAGCTAAAAGGAGAAACAACGTACAGAGATTGAAAGTAGACGCTTATGACTGCGTAGTAATAAAAATTCTAAAATGAGTCCAATACTCCTCAGTTTCCTACGATTATTTCCAGATTATAAATTTCACAGCAGGTGCTTTTTTAATAGCCATTTTATGCTCCGATTTGTTTAGAAAATAGCCATGGTCATTAGTCGTAGTCATTCAAGGATTTGTATTATTTTTTTCCATGAAATAAATGTGATTAAATATGCAACAAATCGAAATACTTTGTATGTCATTAAATACTCACACTATTTCATTTCAAATAAAAACTAATATAATAATTGCAGAAATAGAAAGATAATAAATTCAAAGTTATAGTAGCTTCAAAAGTTTATCATTTAGTTTGTTTTACAATTTAAAGGCCGGCTTTTTATGATCACAATTCGAAAGTAAAATAAACTTTTCCTCGATTGCACAGATCTAGTAAAAAAATCGAATCGTTTACATTTTAATATCATGTCACTATTTAATTACAAAATGCAACAAACGGAAACTTCTAATAAATCGTAGAACTTATTTAAAAGTGAAAATGCCGATCTGCAGAAGCATTCACATTTGCAAGCCATAAAATACATACAAAATGAAGATAACTATAAAATATGTCACAGTTTTCACTCGGAAAAGGTCATAGAAATTTTTCTCATGAAATTACTATAATAATTCTATTTCACTGAAAACTGTTGACGTTTCGTCCAAATGATACCGTTTAAATGAACACATTCGAGCAGCAAATGTAATCGCAACTCATAAAATGAACCTGCTATTGTAACATCTCAAAACCAAAGGCAAAACTATACAGAGAAACCACGAAGCTTTATGATTGCCGCGTTTTGGGTTACCCACTCGGAGGGAATGTGAATATTCTCGGTCGGACGAAAGTGATCAAAGCGTCCTTGCTCTTGCACTTGGTAATGTCAACATTCGACCCAGTTACTATACGTTCCCCGCTGAAGCATTCAGTCGCGATGCGCTCGCTGCGATTTCTAAAAAGCATACAACGAGTCTGTATACCGTAGAAATATCACCTCGAGTTAGAAACGTCTAATCCTTTCGAAAGAAAGGCAGCCGAAGTAACAAGCGTATCACGAAAATCACTTCCGGTTACACCGAATCGATCGAAAATTAGTATCTCGCAGCAACCTTTTATCGTCTATTCATCAACTTTCTTTAAGCTAAGTTCGATGGACCACTCGAATCGCATTCCATTTGGTCTTGTAGTAGACTTCCACTTTCACAGAATTTTTTCCCTTTTTAACGGTACATTTTTATCGAAGGTAAAGTTCTAAGCGGTCTATAATTGACTTTCTTGTATTCGTTTTCTTTCAGACAACAAGGAATATTTTTGTTATCAAAATGGAATGTATAAGATATTTAATGAACGCTTAAACGAGTATTCAACAATGCAAGAAAGAAATAAGTCTCTATGAAAGATAGTACGAATAAAAACTTTAAAGTATTTGCATCTTTATGAAAGGGATAATTATTTTGGTTACTCGATGAACAAACAAACGAAACGTGACTTATTACGGGTGAATGACCGTTCATAAGTACCAATAATCGTTGTAGTTCTTCACACTTTTACCTTCTAAATAGCGCGAGGATCTAAGGTGAAGCAAACTATAATTTTCTCCATTGTCACGGATAAATCTCGAGAACCCAAGAGTAATTATAAACAATCGTGTGTTTTACTTTCACGTGAGTGTTAACCGCGTCGCGTCTACTCTCGATCATGCCACAAGAGACGAACCACAAAAGGATCTTAAAGATGTTATCTCTCTCTCTCTCATCGGATCTTAGATTCGAATGACATTGACTATGCCGAGAAGACGTTAGAAACCTCCACTATCATTTATATCGAGGTGAATTTTAAAATTGATGATCGATTTGAGGAAAAGGGATTTCGGATGGAAAATTGCCACTTTACACATGGACCGAAGGGAATTCGCAACGATCTTGGGACGCGTACCTTCATGGTTGACTTTCACGGTAGATCGGTAAAAGAATCACGGCACTCTCACTGAACTCACTGGCCATCACCACCGTGTATTTCCTCTCTTTATACCAACTCCCACCCTTTTAGACTTATGGGAGAGCGTTGCCCACTTTGTGATTATTTTTTCACCAAAATTCGAAACCAACCCTCCTCTTATCTTAAAATCAAAATTTTCGCTCCTTGAGTTCTTAATCACGTAAGTATCTGCCGAAATTTATAGTTATTCTCAAAATTATTTTCAATCTCTTCTGGTGTTACTTTCTGAATTTGTAAATTAATTTTAGCTATGTATATGTCATAATTAAACTGGTCGAGATTTTACTTTCTCCGTGAAACCTGTACAACGAAATTTCAACATTTTCGGAAAAATTATATAAGAATCATAAAAAATTTCTCCTTTAACAAAATCATTATCGATTAGTATTGCTGCCGCTATACTTTCAATTCGCATTGATAGAAGTAACAATACTATAAATAGTGAGAAAGAGAAAAAGATTTGGAAGGCAAACACGGGAACAGAAATAAGAAAAATAAGGATGGATGGCAGAAAAATATGAAAACTACGAATGTAAAAACATGGAAGAATAATAAGGATTCGAAACCAAATACAGTGACTGAAATAAAGGATTTATACACCACGAACCCTTGACTTCTATTAAAAATATCTTTTTCAGAGCAAAGAATAGTTAAAACGTGTTTGTACACCAATAATCTATAAAAGTTTAGTTACCAATAGCAAATATATTCAAGATTTATTGGGGTTGTAGTTTCAGTCACTGTGGGCTAAAATCTATAAACTATACGATAATATTTCTGTAAATGCATCAACAAATATATTATACGATAATTCTCAAAATAGTTGGAAAAACGTCCAATAATATTAAAAAGTATTTTTCATTTTTGGCTTCTATTTTCATTGATGCGTTCCTCAAGTTTGACGTGCGTCTTGGAAAATTGCCAATGGTGCCATTGACTTACTTTCTTCGGTTGCAGCCAGACAAACGCGACCAAAATTCATAGCGCGTCATGCAGTATGCTGAATTGTACTAAAATATACTTCCTCGTGTGCGATTGCAAAGAACCAAGAAAGGAAGAAGGAAGAGCATATACTCGCCTCCTTTTTTTATTCAACCTCTTCAGTCGGAGCACGCTAATGAAAGCGATTTCAGTGAAATGGAGGCATATCCTTCGGAATAATGAATAAGCCGGTTTTGCTCTATCCTCATCGTCCCGATCGTTTTCATATTTTCCCCATTCCCGCTCCATCGTGTACGCGATCAACATAATTGACTACCCGTGTAATGACATAACTGGAACCTCGTTAGGCTTACGTTGATGTTTATTCGAATGGAAAATTAACATTGTTGCTCTCTGACTTTCATTGAAATTGCGAAAAGAATTATAGCCTGAAATAGAAGGCTTAAGCAGAATTGTTTCTAGTTATATTGTTAAACGCATCAATTAATTTCTAATGATGTGCTTGCTTGAAAATTTTATACAATGTTGCTCAATGAAAATTATTGTCCTCACTGTACTGTGACTAAAAACAGCCTTCAACGTCACATTAAAATCTTGTTATATCTTAAGTACATTTTGATTGAAAGCTAGATTTCCATAAATTATTACAGTGCAATGATTTAAACTAGGCTGCTGCTTTAGAAAACTGAGTTTTAATAGAAGCCAAAAGTTAATAGTATATAGGTACGTTTTTCATTTACTATATTCGAAACTATAGATATAAATGATTAATATTTTATACAAAATTGTTTTATTTGAAAAATTTGTTTCCGTTATTTTTAGAGTTCTGGAATATTTTTGTAACTTTCTAAAACATATGAATATTACAATGGTAAGATAGTAACATCAAAATCGTTTCTAGTTTGCTATACCGAGTTAGGCTTCGATACCGAATATTCGGAGTAGAAAGCAACCAAATCGAGGGAATCCTGTCATTATTTATATCCGGTTACACATATGTATGTTCGCGATGAATAGGCATTCTTATGTGTACACAACACGAAAGTCATCTACTTAGGAAGCGGGATGATTGCACCAAACGATGCAGCCTATTGTATTTACATATGCAATACGTTCCGAAGAATTTGATGTTGATCCCTGACAATCTTCTTCTTTCATTTCACAATTATACCATAGCATCGTACCACAATGATCACTACTATGGTTATTGTATTTACGTAAAATTAAACAAACAATTATTTTCATGTGAGGGACTGGCATAGTAGTGTAAGTTAAAATTTTAAAAATATAAAGAAATATTTTCTCACCGCTAAAAGTATCATCTTCTTATATAATAATTTATAGTCATAGTTTCTATAATAGTTTCATAGTCAAATAAGTTATAACTTCACTCGCGATCAAGAATTCAAAAATATATTAATTCTTTTGTACATTAATAAGAGCAAAATATAATTTTAGAAAAAATAACAACGAACTGACAACATTATGACTTTTAAATCGCCGCATACAGAAGTACAAAACGAAACACTTCTAGCCTATCATGCTTCTAAGTAAGTGGAAACATCGTAAGAAGATATGTCGTTAAGCCCTTGAGTGCGGAATTCTTTTCATGTAAAAGTAGTACTCTAATATAAACTGTTGATTAGATTTACTACTATATTTATTTATCTATACAGTATTAAATAGAGTATTTATGTATACTTCTCCTAAACATGTGTTTATATCAAATATTGATCATTTTGATTCGTGTTGCGTTTATAAAGTATTTGCATAGGACTCAAAGAGTTAATAATGAAATAAACGCAACGTGCATGGACAGGAAGCGAACTGTTTTGAAACGAGAGAAATCGTTATAAGATGATGCTGTGGTGCAAGTTAGAGGCGAGGCAAGGAAGAGTAAAAAGGCTCGTGAAAGGCGCAACTTTAGAACGATGTTCAGCAATGATAAAAGTAAAGATTTCAGTGAAAATTATAACATGTGCCACATGAGCATCGGCTAAACAGAAAGTAGAATAAAATAAAAAATAATTACATTTGTCGATATAGAAAGTTAAACACCTTTGTGCTGATAAAAGACTCTTCATCTTATATGTGATTGATAAAGCCTTTGTACCTTGAATGATAAGCTATTGTGATTATTATAATACGCTTCTAAGAATAAAACTTAGTAAATAGGTGTATTAGATCTTCCTATAAGTAACACGAGTATTTTCCATTTGGCAACAAAAGTAAAATAAAATAATTTACGTATAATGATTAATTGTCAATAAATTTTTCCATACCTTTCAAATGATTTTGCGTCACTCTATTAGTTTTTATCTATATATATTTTTTCATACATTTTGCTACATTTAATTCTCGATGTTTTAGAATACTCTTGTTATTCGTGGAATGACATAACACTTCAGTGTGAATTAAATACTTCGAAATATAATTATATAAAATGATCGGAAGGGGTAATAAATAATACTGCATTTGTTAAATTGTATTATATTGTATTACGAATATCAATACACACATTGTATGCATACTTTAATACTACGTTCGATATTTCACCCTATGTACCTTTGTTAGTTGCGGCCATTAAATGAGTGCAAAAATCTATCAGCTTGAAATTCGATGTGACAGCAACAACTTGCTGGAAATTGGAAAAATTCGCGATTTATGGAACCATCTGGTGCTATAGCTAAAAGTTGACGATATATGTATTTTTGTTTGCATTTTGTGTAGTATCCCTCGGCAAATCCTTCGATCACTCTGCATGGTTTACTTTCCTCCCTGCAACGTAACGAATTTACAACTTAAGCTTCTTAACGAATTTATGTCCTACACGATTAATGGCACGCCTTTGAATACTAACCACTCGCGTAACAAGTTCCATTTATTTTTATTTGCATTAATATGAAAGGATACTTACAAGCATGTCTCAATGCGCACACTTTGGCTGAAATTTGCATGGTTTACGATGTATTTCCATCCAGAATTTTTCGTTAGGCCTGCCTTAGGGAATACAACTTGTTCCTAAAGTGAGAGAAATTTACAAAAATTGAATTAACAAAATTGTAATAAGTATTAAATGTATCAATTAACTAATGATTTACCATAGAGATACAAAGTGGTTCTTCTTCCGGTTCTTCCTCCGTTCGCGAAACCACGTTTAACTGTTAAACAAAAGAATACATAGGAAATGTATAAACAATAGTATAAAGAATTTAGATAAACACTACTGATAAAAAAGGTGCAATTAAAATTAATATAGCTACGCTAGAAACACGCAAAACAACAGTAATTATTCGTAACGCTTTTCAATTTTAGCGCACGCTAGCATAGCGTAATGAATCACCGGAAGTAAAGCATTTTTTTAAAATTGTTACTACATTCTATTATTTAATCTTACTACAAAAAGATAAAGAATTTATAACCTTATAATATATAGAAAATTGAATAGAATTAATGAATTCGCATTAATTGGAAGCTAAACATTTCAACTGGAATTATATTTAATATTTTCACGATTCACTAGAAAATTTTACAATTTACGTACCTTCAAAGTAGTCGTTAATAAATGATAAATTTTTCTATAAAAACATATTACGTTTGATGAAAAAGAGAAAGAGGGACATTAAAAAAAGAGAAAGTAGTTAATCGAAGAAAAATTCGTTAAAAATCAGATGACGTATAAATTAAAATCTTACTGCGCCGTATCCTATTGTATCTATCTAATGAAATACAATCAATTCAACGATAATGTATTCGATTCAAAAAGTGCACAAACCTCGTTTATACTGACGAAATCTTGAATTTGAGGATTCGTCTTCAACGCGTTCGTCACTATATCGGTTGGATAATACGAAATTTCTTCGCAGTAAGTTTTGTCCTCGCAAATTGGGACATATTTGATAACTAGAACGTAATTTCTTTTTTTTTTAGCGAATTGTGGAACATTAATTGTTTGAAGTGAAGAAATTTAATTATAAAAATTTACAATATCTATTCAATTATACTACCGTGTAAAACATTGCTTGGTTTCGTCTTGTATGTAGTGCAGGATCTAACGAATTCAACTGCGAGTATAAGCTATAAAACATTTTAATTAACGTAATTAATAATTAATATGATATACGAAATACTTATCCATTAATACGTCTTTTATTTTATATATAACACTTAATAAAAAGGGATTTAAATATAGCGAACAGTATATGTTATAATATTACCCTGATTATTTAAAAATATTATATATAAATAATAATTTACTGAAATCGATTATTTTTATTACGTAGTTTATTACACATGCAATGACTTGATAAATATTCCGAGAGCAAAGAAAGCGTAACATGTAGATTTTAATCGTTCTTGCGGTTTTGCGTTTAAATTTTTGGTAGCTGATAAGAAAATCATCCAAGATAGTACAAGACATGGATTCGGAAATAGATCGAAATCATATAAATAGTGACGTCTAATCTTATCTATAGGCACTGCAAATATATTAGTAAGTAAAACTCTTTATTCGTGTCACAATTGTCAAATGTTAATAACTGTGATGTATAATAGAAGATTAAACTAATAATTTTTCTACTTAAACAAACTATAATGACAATCTCACCAGAAAAAATATTCCACGTGATAACATCATCGAAACTCTTGTGTATCGTCGCACTAGTAAACAACACCTTTTTTTATTATTTTAATACCTGTCTTAAGATAAATAGTTAATTGTCAACTTTCCCACATTTTTACCGAACGAATAAAGCAAGTGAAAACTGTAACTGGAAAAAGTAGAAGAACCTTTATATCCATCCAACGTACTCGCGCTCCAATTAATAGTGTGTCTTGTTTTTTTTAACAGTTATTTATTTTAGATTTGCTATCAATAATCGGACTTTATTGTTTTAATGAAATACATTCGCTTTCGTGGCTTTTCAGTGACTGATTTCATTCACGCAGCTTTATATCAACATCCACGAGGAAAATGAGATTACGATCGCTTTATATATTTTATATACCTTCTTTAACAAACTCCCATTAATTTTCTTTAGATAATCCAACTTATTTAGATGAACCAATTTAACAAAGTATTACAGAAATCGTAAAATATCTATTAACTTTTATAGTAGAATTAAAAAATAGACAAAGTTTACAAATACATATATACGTTTTTCAAAACTCTGTGATATAATTAAAAGTTCTTTTAGAAAATTTCATTTCTCCCTGTAAAAAAAGGATTAAAAGAATTAATTTGTTTTATTGTTTGAGATTATAAGAGGATTTAATATTATCAAATAATTACATTCTTAGTGAAAGTACCACATATATATTATCTATTTCTATAATTGTTTATTGCACATCAGATAATGCGGACTATTGTTCGATAACTTAACGTATGATAGCAATGCGATTACACATAATTACATTAATAGCATCAATTTTTTATACTAAATATTTGTAAAAAGGTAAACAGATATGAAAAACAATCATTGTTAAACTTAATATTAATCCTATATTATAATATAGGAAAATTTTAATACTAGTAAACTTCTTAATACGACATGTTAATTGAATTTATTAATTCATCATGCTTAAATCACTAAGTACAAGCAAGAATGTGTATAACAAATTAATCTAAAATCTTCATTAACTAAAATACTTTATTTTTAATACATGCACATTTGAGGAGCATAGAATCGCCATTACAAAGAGGTATGGGTAATGAACTTTAAACGGTTCCAAGGTACGTATATTTATTGAAAAAATTCTATTCGTTTACATTTTTATCTGTAATTATTTAGTTGGAAGAATTTTTGCGTTTGATTTCCAAATTGTTACCGTATCTGTACGGTAGAGAAAAATCACTAGCCGTCCTTAAATTTCCCTATTTGCCGTATGAACACCAGCATGAAGTAAACTGCAGTTACTGGCGTTAAATTGCTTCAGTTCAGTCGATTTCGCATTGCGTCCAAAGAAAATCAGAAAAATGTCGAAGAGGAATCCTGGGGACGAATATAGAAAAGGTTTTATTCATTTTATTTATAATCGTATCAGTCGCATTAGGTAAAATAACAGTTACTTGATACCTTACAGAAAACGGACAGTGGCTCTATTCTTGATTTGTTTTCGTTATTGATTTCATGTGTACGGTCTTTGATTATGTAGAAAGGAAAATTTAAATATTTCATTCAAGGAATTAGTTGCAAAGTAATTGTATGAGAATAGTAAACGTTCGAATCGTATTTAAGTTCTCTAAAACCAGTTTCTTACTTTTCATGTGCCATTTTTGGATGCACACATCCTACAACCATGTGCCAAAAGGTGTATCACAATAGTAAAAATGGGATAAATGTTAACCTTATGTAATAAAATAATGAAGTAAATATATATTGCATTCGGTATCGTTATACATAACATTATGACATGTATGTTATACACACTCGTTTCTTTATTATCATTGTTGTCCTCATTTGTTTTTGAGTTTGATCTAGAATTACAAGAAACTTGTGCTAAGCATGCCGCTTAAATATTTCCGGTTAAAAGAAACAATGTTGTTTAACTTGATCTGAACTTTGCCAGTGTTTGACGTTGTCAGGGTCAAGTGTGTACAGAGCAGAGGACTCCAGGGGAGATGACAGAGGAAGGGATCGTTCTCCACTTAGATCAGATGACCGTTGTGAAGCTACCAATTACAATCAGAGTGATGCAAAGAAACAGAAGCTGGCATTTGGATTTGGGAAGAAAAGTGGCACAGACCAAAAGAAGGGTATCCAGATAAAATTAGGTTCAACTTCGGTAAGTAATGATATATACTTTAAAATGTATGTCTATATACATATATATATATATGCATATTATCTTTTTTATGTGAACTGTATTTCAGAAACCTACAGTAAAATCAACCCCAGTACAAAGGCCAACAGTAGCATCTGTGTTCAATGCAGATGAAGATGATGAACCTGAAGAAATGCCAGCAGAAGCAAGGATGAGAATGAGAAATATTGGAAGAGAAACACCAACCTCTGCTGGACCAAATTCATTTGGTAAAACAAAGCAAGGATTTTGTGACTCTAAAAAGATATTTGAAAAAACGCTTAAGAAAGCAATGGAGGAAGCAAATAAATGATTCTTCCCCTAATGTACTTTGCAATTATTGTTAATTGTATATTAATTTTACAAAAGATTGCAACAATAGCGAGATTCTTGCTACAGTTATATGCAAAATATTTTATCAATTTTGTGCATCTCATTGGCAAAAATTAGGTACAAAGTTCTATTTCATATATTTATCATTGCATCTTGAAAATTGATTGATTAGCTACTTGTTAGTATTAGCTAATGTTAAGACTGCACTTTAAGTGTACTATTTCGTTGTGAAAATTATGGGGGAATAATGCATATGTAACAAAATTATTGTATGTAATTTTTACATTGTTCATTACCATTGTATTAATTTTAAATTGTGTAATAATAAATTAATGAAGTAACTTCTCTAGGAATTATAGGAAAAGTTATAAAATAATTTATCTTGTAACTTGTAGAATAAATGATACAGATAAAAAAGCCACTTCATATTGATTTTGTTTTTTTATTTTATTTAAAATTTACATAGTAAGTTACTTCCTGTTTTGTTGGCCCTGACGCAGATCCTGAATAAAAAAAAATACAGCATATTAAGCAAATGAGTTCTTATAACAATCATTACATATAACAAAGTTAAAGGTAACAAAAGTAACAATTCTTTTAAGTATATTAAATTACAATTTACGGTTCATGTGAAAGCAATATAGATAATTACCCTTGGGAAATTACGAACTGGAGGTGTTCTGATACGACGATTAGCTTTAGATCTGTTACGCACTACTTTTGAGTGAATAGCACAGGAAACACAGTAGTGTAACTTGGCATACAATTTCGGTAGCTGATATGCCGAGTAAAAACTAGCCTCTGTGATATCTCTGACAGCAGCTGCTTCTACAATATTACGGATGACAAACTTCTTGATTGCTTTGTCTTTTGGTACACAACGTGCACAATTGGTACAACGGACTGGGTTTACATGGCCACGACCATGCTTAGCACGGCCACCATTCCTGCGTTTGCAAGTCTAAAAAAATAAATAAAAGTAAATAATAATAACGATAACATATACTCGTGACAATTTATGTACGTAAACAATGAATACATTGATTTACAAATATTGGTAAAATTTCCATTTGAAATTTGCTATAAATTTGTTATAATAACAGATAATTTATTATTAATTACTATACTGTTTTCCTTAAACATTTAAGGAATAATAGCTATTATTACCGATACTACGCGTAAAGGTTAGGTACAAAAGTTTAGTAACGCATAAAATTTAACGTTAGAAGTGCGAATACTACGCTTTAATACGCTTTCTTTTTGTAATTCTTATAGATCATAATTTATTATTAATGAATAATATGTAATAAATAGTGTGACAACCACATGGTCCGTAATCATTGAACAGTTTGATATTTCACAAAAACGTCACTGTTAATATTAATTATATCTCGTAAAAATATATTCCGTATTAGCTTCTTTAATCCTATATATTACAAAATTACACTATGTACAATACGATAAATTACAGGAATTTCAAACGATAAATAAGAGACAGTTACCATTTTGTTTCGTTAGCTACAGAAGAAAGATCGGAAATAACGTTTGGTGGCGTTACGTGAAGTTAGTGAGTCAAATCAGCATACATCCGCTTGTGTAGAAATTTAGTTTCAAACCGTGTTTGAAAGGCATCATTCGCGCGTTCTGAATCTTCATTAATTTAACGTTATTAGTTAGTTTTAATACCAAGTGTTAGTGATATTAATGATATTTCGTGCATCTGAAGAAAAAGCGAAAGAAAGGAGGGCAACATTTTTAAGATGTGCTGTAGCAAGGTACTGTAATGTTACAATACTACTTACACAAACTATGATGATGTATAAAATCCAAAAATTCAGAACATTATGTTTCCAAATGTTACGTATTTTACGTATCGGTGTCTATGCAATACGTAATTTTAATAATAAAGTATTATTTAATCCCTTTTCGAATTTTAATTAAAGAATATGAGAAAGTCGCAAAACATTGAACTACGTTATGTTAAATTCATATTCTTCTTCCAATTTTTTGCTGTTCTTTAGATGGCAAAGAATTTCAGGTGTTTTAAGACGCCAATAGTGTTTTTGATAACTGAAATTAATTGGTAAAAGATGCCAGTAATAGCCTATGCGCGAATTTCTTGTACGCCTATGTAGGCGCTGGCCATAGAGCTGAGGTTAAGCTAGTAAAATGTATTTAGAAGCTAAAGTATGCACTTACTTATATTTCAATACTAAGTATTAATTGCGAAATTGAATTAAATTTTTATTGTTAAATGTCTGAAGATCGAAAAGAGGCAGATTTTCTTTAATCAAATTTTATACATTTTGCCCTACATCCATTTAAGATAGTTCGAAAATTTTTCAACTTCTAGTGACAATATGCACTTGCAGTTTAAAATGGATGTGCTGCACAGTAACAAAATGGAGATGTTTCGTAGAACGGGACAGATGTGATATAGCTTTATAGCAAAAGGAATTGTCCCAAATTTCCTTTCCTCGATTTTTATTTGTTGAATTTTTACAATGTATTTTCGTGTAATATAACAATAAACAAATTTTAGACAGAATCTACATTTTACACAATTTTTCACGATAGGTAATGCTACTGACAAATGCTGTCTATAATTTAAAACTATTTCTTTCAACTTTAGAAGCGATTTTTACATTTTCTGGCTGTTTTATCGAAAGTTTATGTTTTGGATTTTATATACAATGGTAGAAGAAGTAGTTAACTCTACTAATAAACCAAAGGTATGTTAATTTTCTTATGATAGCAAAACCTGAGAGCTAGCCTTAAAATTTGATAAATTGTTCTTTTTGTCTTACATATCTTAATTCAGAACAAATGCGGTCATTAGAAATATGAACATTTATTTTATACTGATGATGAATATGTGAAATATTGCAGAATAAAACTGCTAGACCACGTCCAGTTTATTTATGGAACGTGTTAGACGTACAAAAATGGTTAAGGAGGCATTGTAGTGATTATTATGAATTATACTATGAAAAATTCCTATATGTAAGTATTTAATTGATTTAAATGGAAGAAATTATATATTAGCTTCAGCTACATTTTTGTACTTCTGGCATTGAATGTACAATCAATATTATTCATGTTTTTTAAGCATGATATCACTGGAAGGGTATTATTAAGAATAAATGAAAATATCTTATTGAGACTTGGGATTGATAATGAACAACACAGAATGGATATTTGGAGAGAAATAATGAAATTACATCTTAAAACAGATATGTTAGAAATTAAAGATATTGAACGACGTAATAATATGAATTTTGATTAGCAAAATGGATGTAATTAGGTGAGATACAAGTAATAATTTACATGAGCCAGAATTTTATTTTTTATATTGACTTATATTAAATGATCTTTTATAACTTTTATTGTTAATATTATAGTGTTAGCAATATTTGAAAGCAATTGTACCAAACTAGCAATGTACTTTTATATATATTTATAATAAAGTATTTGTTACCTTATATGCATTCCTGTTCTTGTTATTATAAGTTTATAAGTAAATATGAGCAGTGTATAGAAATAGGAAAGTTAAGAAATTAGGACTGAAATGTTCACATTATTTTAGTATTCTTTTATTATTACCATTTTTTGGAGAAGTAATTAGCTTTTAATTATTGATATATAAAGTCAGATGTTCTAGTAATTAATTTTCAACAATTTTTATTCTATATTTTTACATACAAATTATTTTCATTACATAACAAAGATTTTGTACCATATTGGAATTGTTCACTAAATTAAATGCATATTAAAAGATTATACAGAATATTTGTCAAAATTGCACATCGACGTTTTATTCAATAAGAAACTAAAGTTTTGCAACCAATTTTTTGTGTAACATGTTGAATTTCAATGAAAATTCATTTATTAACTGGAAATATTTAGTTATTATTCTAACACTATTCAGTACATCAACTTTAATGTCTAATTATGTTTAAATACTGTGTTTCTTTATTTATCATTTTGATTATTTCCATGATTATTCTAAGATCAAAATTTGAATTACCCTGTTTGTTACTGTAACTTGATACAAGGTGTACGTATCAGGAAATAATAATATCTTTAATTTATAGTGCAAATATAAGTTGAAAGTCAGTTGAACAGCTACGTTTTATTGCAACACTGCTTTTAATATAATTAGAACAGCGACAGATTTAATGCCATTTTAAAGTATCTGTTGTACAGATCTTTTGAATATTACCTGTTTAATATAATTGAATGTAAATCATTAACTAATCATGGAATTTTTATATTTTCTCACTGTTGCAAGAAGGTCTTCTCCTTACGTTACAGAAATCATGAACTTAAAATAGTTAACACTAACTGAAGAACATTACTTTAATGAGAGTTTCACAGCCCTTTTTCTAGAATTTCTGCATGAAATTTAATAACTGTGATTCTAATAAACTTAAGTCTAAAAAAGTTAAATGCATGCACGGAATATTCTCCATAAATTATTCTTCGTTTAATATTCACAATTTAGTGCAAAAGTATAAAATTCCTGAAATAATTATCTCCCGTTGATATCGATTTATAAAAAAGAATCAATAGCGCGTATTAGATTTTTCGAAAAGTTCGTAGCCATATTTAAGGAACATCCAAAAGCAATTTATATACAATTACCATTTTATTAAGTAATTTTGCGTGTAGTATGTATTTAGTTTCTGATAATTCTAGCACTATTAGGATGTTTCATAATTCCTTTTCTCAAGAAATTCGCATCTTTCTTTGAAATAAATACTTGCAAGTAATTTTCTGGTAATTAACCTTTGTCATTCAATCTCTAGTCATTAGCAAGGTTTTACAAACATTACAATAAATGAAAATAATAGAATGAAATCCTAGGCAGCGCGCAACAATTTTTTATGCCTCTAGATACGGGTCTTTAATTATTACATTTAAATGACCTACTCGTGAACAGTATTTGTTCAAATTAAAAATAGATTATTTAACAAAAATTCGTAAAACATAATCCGCTTCGAATATGACGAATTACACAGCAGACTGTAATACTATTAAAAATTCTACGAACATTTCGAATAACCCAATACCATACCAGAAGTGATAAAATTTCACTTGCTAGATGAAAGATAAATCACTTATAATTTTACCTTCGTTTGCCTTCGTAAATTAGTGCAAATTTTGTGCTTTGAACAGAGTGATTCTTGTTGCTAATGCTATTTAAATTACTCAGTAATTCATCTATTTTGTCTACTATAGACATAATTCTTCTGCGTCGATGTCTTGCGTGTGCTTATGTCTTCCGGATGAAAAAACATACAATTCTTCGTTCTTTTTAGTCGAATAATGATTCTCGCCGCGAATGTAATGACTAATCCCCTTTCTATTTCGCCTATTCGTTTGATGTCCATCGATGAACGATTGAGTGGATTTTTTCGTCGATCCACCTTTGTAAAATGATGAAACGCTCGGATAAGTACCAGAAATTGTTCGTTTCCATTCGTATCTGTAATATTTTAGGAACAGCTACATTGTTACAGAATTTATGTATAAAAGTATTTCATAAATTAAATACTCATTAAATGAGTACAAGAGTTTGTACATTACTTATAAATATTATAGTAAATCAATTGTGATATACAGAAAATTGCTATAGAATTATTCAATTTTATTTCACGTTAATAACAGATAAATACATGAACCGCGAACAAGATTAAACACGAAAGTTTACATATTTTAGGACTTACTTTAGAAGAATAAAAACAATGTGAAAATTAATAATATATAAAATTACATGCGAGAAAGATCTGTAGAAGACGGTTTATACAGGGAGGATCATTGATTACGCGAACAAAATTGTTTCGAAAATTAATGCAATATTATTTTATCTATATTAAACAGATTATAGGACGTCACAGATATACCAGAAGGTCTAACAAAGTATAAATATAGTTACAATAATAGCTTTTGTGCTCATTGTAATCCTTTTTGGAAATCACTAAACATCTATCTAGTAGCTTTTGTGTACTTTAATACACGTATGAAGATTTTCGTGGAATCGTGTTTCAGTTCATGTATATTTTTTTTACAAACAAGTAGTAAAAATATAATCATTTTTCCAGAATTTATCCAATTTTAAATAGTGAACAAATTGATGTTCTCGAATTCGTCGAAACTCTTGTATTATTTTTAAATATTTGAAGCTTAGAGGAGTATGTGGATTTTTGCAACTGACTATACATATATTATATTACTTAACATTAACAAAACTTTTGCATGCAATATTTAAAAAGCCTATTCACCTAATGGAAGTCTTGGTACTTTGCGTTTTATCTATTTCCGTGGTATCGATTGGGGGTCTGCTTGACCATCTTCGCAGATTAAAGGGACATCTTTGTCGAAATTCCCTTCTAAACTTTTCCTAAATATATCTTTCGTTTAAAAAATAAAAGTCTAATTTTCACTTTACTCATTTCTATGAGATTGACACTTACATTATATATTCCATAGATGAATGGGTTATAACAACTATTCGACATGGCCAACCAGTCACAAAAAAAAAATACGTATTGAATATATTTATATCTGTAATTGTGTTTCTGAGTCATTTATTACGATAGCAAGTCTTGCGTAACTTAATGATAAAATAAGTGCTTTATTTATTGTTTATTTAACGTTTAAAGTAGTGGACTACTTACTCGTTAATATGTGGATACAAATATTCGAAAAGGTTGTACGTTTGAAGTGGCAGCCAACAAATTGCAAAAATGGCTACTACTATAATTAACATTTTGATTACCTGCAAATAAGTTAATCTAGATTACAATGAAATTTTTGTATACGCTATACACATAATCGTGTATCCCTTTATGTATAGTAAAAGGCTGCACGGAACTCCGTATGCATTTTTTGGCATAATATGTAAATTTTTGCGTTCACACTCTATCCATATTCAGATATCCATCAGATTCAACACTTTATTTACATTTTGGAAAACATACGGAATAATGTGCTGCAGTTACTCATAATTTCATTTTTCTTAATTACACATGTACATTTTAATTCAAATTCCAAGTTAATTATTTTTTGATGGCTGTTTCGTAATTTTCTGTATGTATCATGGAGCTGTATTGCCCGTTAAACAAATAATAATTATAAAAAGTGAAGTTTACATGCAAGTAAAGTTGCTGGATTTCATTTCACCTAGGCGGGTTTCTGCACAAGAAGGCTATATGTATTAAAATGAACAAAAAATCGAATTTTCATACCTTCATTTTATTCTTCATTAAATTCGCGTCCCGAGAATCTTCTGCATTTCCCGGAGCTTTGTTGCCCCACAGTTTCAATGCCATTCTTGCGTACACACAAGAAATTATTGAAAAGGGCGTTAGATATTGCAAAAAGACTAGCAGTCCGGTATAAATTAACATCGTTCTGTCAGATAGATTCACGGTTGCGCAAAATGGTTTCATATGTTTTCCTAAAAATCGGAACACGTTTAGTTAATTGCAGGCTCGGGATTAAAAAAAAAAAAAAAAACTTTGATACCTCCATTCAAATTGGTTTTAGCAAATGAGAGTGTATTGCGTGACTTTTATAAACTCAAAACTGGATCATTGAAAGTTCATTCATTTGGAATAAAAATTTAATTTATATCGAAAATATATCGAATATGCGTAATATGCAAGAATATACAAAGCAGAATTAAAATGTTTAAAAAATGAAATAAATCCGTATTTCAATTCTATTATTATTTTTTAAACGTGTTTATAAAAACATGAATTTGCGAAAAAGGCATTCGCAGTTTAGTAATCGTGATCTTTGATTTGCTAGAGCCTTCAGTGTGAAAAAGTGCTTATAAGTCGGAAAATAAATCATGAGAGTTGATGAATAATGAGCACTGATCTTAATGGCTCTTGCGTTCGATCTACTTCAAGAAAAAAATTCGAGAAAAGTGCTGCGATGCATATTACATGAATGTACTTGCGCGTAGTAGGAGTAACTAAAAGAGTAATTAACGTGGAAACTTACCGTTTGAATGGATAACGACCCTACGTGCGACTGCTGTTGGTGTTGCCAAACCTCCCGCAACACACCAAATTCCAGCGATGATAATTTTAGCCTTTAATTTGCTCGGTTTCGCGCTATAAAGGAAAAAAAGTTAAGCGGATCGGAAAGTAAAAGAAAGTAACTATTGTAAAATTGAATGAAATATTTTATTCTGTAGAGGATTAAGATAATCTTAAAGATTTAAAAGTTTGTCAACTCACCTAAGAGGCTTTAAAATTGCTCGATGTCGATCGATCGCAATTGCTGTCAGCGTAAAAATCGAGACGCTAACGGAAAGAATTTGCACGAAGGGGCAAAAAGGGCACATAAAATAAGGCAGGATCCATCTTTGCAGTAGGGCTGCTTGAAACTTGAAGAAGAAAATTAAATTCATCTATAATTTTTATACAACTCTATTTATTGGTCTATCTATCTTTTGGCTAGTATAATTTATAATTTTTTAGTTAACCCGTAATAACAGATGTGAAAATATTGTTACGTCAACACATAGATTGTGCGGTCTCAAAAATTGCTGTATTAATGTGTGAATTAATGCTATAAAAAGACGTTTCTTGTTACGTTTCGGATTTTTTCCTTAATATAAAAGTATCATAATTATTTTCTTTTAGCGGGTTACTTTAAATTGGAGCTGACTATATTTATAGATTGATAAATTTTAAGCACGTATTATTACGAGATGGTTCATTCTGCGTCTCTTGATTTATTCAGAAACCGTACGTCTATGATTGCGGGTTAACATATCTGAGAAATAAATAAATACAGGTGAGATGTATATATGTTAAAAAAATGTTGTATAACAATACGACAAGATGTCTTACTTGAAAAGGAATCGCGAACAAGCCAATGACAATATCGGCTAGCGCTAAGTTTGCTATGAACAAATTTGTTACATTTTGCATACGTCTTGATGTGGCTATTATCCACATAACAAGAAAATTGCCCACTACGGCCAAAATAGATATCGTTCCATATAATATGCTGAGGATCACCAACATTAACGTTGTCACTCCATATTGATTATCTGCAATCAAATAAAAATACGTAAATACTGTTTAATCTCTTGTGAAATCATCTCTAACGAATGAAAAATAATATTCTAATAATTTTGAAAGTTGAAATACGACATAAATTCAAATTAAAGTCGGAACAATTTTTAATCAATGTGAAATATGTAACAAATAATAATGAACTGTATTAGAGAATTTTCAAAGTAATGTAGCGATGCATTTCTCGAGTGAATTCTTTCGTTATTTAAATTAAATGTTTATATTAATTGAAAATGATTTTAAATTTAAATTGAAATTGCATTTTAATTAATTAGCATTATTAAACGTTTTTAATTTGTTTCAAATGTTTGGATTATACATTGTGGATTTTAAAAGGATTTTCCTGCATCGAGAGGGTGTATTTAATTTTCTCATCTTAGCTACAAAAATGACCTCCTTTCAATCAAGATAAGTTTATTCTTCATTTCTGCTCCAAGGAACGTTTCCACCGGGCGACTATGAATATTTTTGCGTGTAACTTAAAGGAAAACTAGCGTCATGAATAAAAACATTAGATTTTGAATCTTGACAGTTGTGTCGCGCGAAACTGGAAAAGATAGAAATAATTCAGTACAAAAGAAATGTTTTTTTGAAGATGCAGAGGTTTGTACGTATTAACTCCAGTAACGAATACCAAAAAGCCATAGAACGAATTCAAATTTACTTCTTCGATTCTTAAAGACGAAAGCAGACGTGTAGATAAAAAGTAACATACATGTTACACACGTATAAAGATTATTTCTTATATTTAACATAACACGCGAAAGTATGGTAGAACATCATTGCTCACTAACTAAAAGAAAATGAATCAGCAGAAATAGTCGCGTGACATTGTACATATGTACATACTTGATGAAATATTTTCGGCAAAATTTAACTTACTCTTTCGTCGTTGTTACTGAACAGGGCCATTTGTTACCTTATATATTGTGTTATGTTTTAATAGATCTAAGCGAACATTTCGATTAATATTAAATTTAATGTTAAGCATTTACTTTTTAATATCGTTGCATACTGTTGCATTGGATTTGAAAGAAAGGGGAAAAGGTATTTTATAGTATAATGGATTTCTTACTGTACGTTATTTAGACATCACATAAACTTCTGTCACGAAGATGGTGACTGAAAACTTCCGGTTTTGCGACGTGTAAGGTCACTATATCATTGTGCAATAAATATAAGACTTCAGTAACTTTATAAGCCTTTTTATACACAAATCGTAATAGAAGATATTATAATTTAATTTTATCATGATAAAATATTTCTTGCAATTATTGTTCTTCTCAGATTTCATCTTATCCTCGATACTATAATATTCCTCAAATTACTATAATACAAAATACTATAGAAGTTTTTCGATATTTTTCCGTTTCGAAATTTTCTGTAGGTATTCATTTTTACTTCAAGCTTAAATGTGTTTGCAAAAATATTTGATTACTGAAAATGCTTATAATGTTATTAAAAACAGCATGTAAGTAAATAGTTGATATTTATTCCGTCGCGTAAAATATGTTACTACTTGTATTTAATAAAAACGAGAAAACATAAATGTGTAGTCTGTGGATTTTTATGCAAATTTGTATTTTTGGGTTATAATGAAATGGGAACGCAATAAAAATTTGTTTCACTTCCTAAATATTATAATGATATTCTCGTCTTAGTATTTAGTACAATTTTGTAAAATGCATGCGTTTCGTCCTTTCTTGTACAGTTAACGATTTCCATAAATGCAGAGAAATCCGCGATCTGTGCTAAATGAAACACATGACAAAATTTAGGTTACCACTGTAGTGGAGAACCATACCTTCGAAACGGAATTAGATTCTCTTTAAAGCTAAGAATCCTACTCATCCATCACTTTAGATATATAGAATCTTAAATTGGTACTGCACACGTTAGTCATACCTATACTCTGTTCAGTAATCACTCTTCTGTTATGATATTGCTATAATTTGTACCACGTACTCTAAATTTTGATTTTTGTACTCTTTTATGTATAGTGGTACCAGTTTAGTACCATTTCTGTTGCATACTTGTAGCACCAGTCTTGTAAAACGTTCTATTGTGAAAAATATAAAATACTAATAAACAGTTATCTTTAGACATAATATATGTATATTAGATATCAGAAAAAATAAGTGCGGTTTTTCTATTAAAAATATATACAGGTCGAATTTTGTATAACACTGTGTAAAATAATATAACATTAGTGGTATTATTAGGAGGTTTTGTCCACGTTTTTACATCATTAAACAAAATTACGTTTGGAGGGAATTTTACCATTTAAATGTTACGATATAAATCTGCAAGACACTTTTCTGCCACTTAATCAAATCTAATATTAAAGCTTTCTTATTAGCAAATTTGTATTCTCTAGATTCATTTTCATACTTTATTCTAATCACTGCAGCACAAGATCATTAAAGTTTCGTAAAACATTAATGATATTTAAGAAAAGAGCGGACCGTGTAAACTTTTGTAACAAAGTTCATCCTTCTAATTTTATTTCCTCTTATTTATACGCGATTTACGGTAATCTATTGAATGAAGATCAGTTTATAAAATAATCTCAGTCTTCATTTTAGTATTTACACGATTAAATAATCCTACGTAGTAGCTTTATTTGCATTTCGTTTAAACTACGCTGTCCGTGTCATGCTGATTTATATGTTTAGACGTGCAAACTTTCGTTAATAATGCCCTGGTTCTAACAACTATGTAGAGAGCTTATTGTTTTAGCACACTCATCCAACTTCTAATGAATTTTTCCTTCGTCAAATCGAATTGCCTTTATTAAATTTATTACTCGAACCTCTCTGTTATAAATCAGATTTTTTATGGAGCAACTTTCCGCAATCTTTAAGTTGTTC
This sequence comes from Eucera pruinosa, assembly GCA_028830335.1. Classification (NCBI taxonomy): domain Eukaryota; kingdom Metazoa; phylum Arthropoda; class Insecta; order Hymenoptera; family Apidae; genus Eucera; species Eucera pruinosa. Next base: position 19,452,712 of record JAMYCR010000003.1, on the reverse strand, counting down.
TACGAAGTTTTATACTCGATATCTGAACATTCTAATAGGTCGCTTGGAAGGAGATGTGATTAATATTCAATTAGAGCTGACGAGGTTTTGTACAGCCATATGAAATTACAGTTTTCTATATGTTTGTATAATTCAACCATAATCACACTTAATCGCCTGGCCGTATAAATTGCTGAAGATTAAAGGGAATTAAAATTAATGGTGAGTTGACTGTTCATCAAATTGTGGTAATCGTATTTAATCATGGCGCTTATCGATGATTTAAGATAAACAGCATACAATTGTATGTAATGAATATAATTAATGGGAATGAAGAGGCACAGTACATAATTTAGTTTTAGTAACAAATTATAATCCTATTGCAAATAATTGAGCGGCTCAGTGAAAAAAAGGCATGTGCCACACGTTCATCAATTTTGACTTTTTTGCTTCATTAGTTCGTTTATATAGTCTAATTCATTCCATAACTTTTTATCGTCGAATCATGCTTGTATTATTGGATAGAATTATATAAAAATTCCGTGACTTTGGCAGCGTTCAATTGTCTAGAAGAAAAAGGGCACATTCCCTTCGATTTCCTTAACCCTTTAACTGCGGAGCAATATTTCCATGATGTATAATAAAATTCGTATATAATTTAAGCGTGCAAAATAATTGCTTCTGAATAAATTAACCCGAAGTTTAAAATAATAAAATGTTACATTGTAACGAACCTCTAAATATTGTTGTAGGTATAATGATAAATTCTGAAATTGATGTGTATTGCGTTTTATAAAATCTACTGGGCGTATATATATATATATATATACACACCTTTCGCAGTTAAAAGGTTAAATACACATGACAGTTATTCCACAATCTTCAAGATGGTAGTAATAAATACAGAAGATAATGCTGTTCTCCTGATGGACGCAAAATTTAGAAACGTATAGGTTTCAATGCAATTTATTTCTTTTGTGTATGTTCCATTTTATCATGAATTACGATATGATAGCAGTAAAGAGGAACAGGAACACGAAAATATAAATGAAGAATTAGATTAGAGAAAAATAAGCAATGCATTCAATAAAAAGTTTAATAAAAAATGTAATATTAAAATACATTTTGCTACCTAATTTATATATCGCTTTAAGTGGATATGAATCCGTACCGCATTTCCTATAAAATTTAAATTTTCTTCCGATGTGCTTTACCCCAAAATTATGAACGTGAAACATGTACCTGTTTTCTATTGACAACAAGTGAATTCCTCTAATTATTAACTTATTTTCTTATTTATTTTTTTGATGTTTTATTGATTTGTGCACCTAGTAGTTAAATTGTTTTTAAAACGTAGTTTTCTATCACATTGAGGACGATATCAGCAAATATCCGGCCGATCATTTCTAGCATTCTAGACATGCATCGAAATTTAAGTCACAAAATTGGAACTAATTACAATAATAGGTGCTACTGTCAATAATTGAAAAGGTATTCATGCACTGTTATCATGTTCCGTTCGCAAAGGATTAATGTTTGAGTTTCAATGATGGGATACGGTAATAACGCAATTCGTACCGAAATCGTCAAATATGGTATCATTTACATCTGAATAACTTTTATTGAAGTCGGTTTCAAACGTGGTCTCGATTTCTGTTGTGTCGTACCATGAATCATTCATCTCGTCGGACATTAGCTGCAACAAAATCAAAATAATTCAGTTTTATTAATTTAATAGTAAATTATCAAACATTTCGAATAACAATTTTTACAAAATAATCAAGGCAGTATTTTGTAATTATCTATGGCTTAGTATAGCAGTTATTGTTTTAATGTTCACAACAAAAATCACGTCATCGTGGTTCACAAAAGAAGTGAATCAAACCCTTCCATAATTGAATGGAGTTCAGAAATAATATTCTGAACTTACGCGAATAGAAAATGTTGAGGATATGATCCATTCGTTAAATTATATATGGTTACTCTTATAAAATGAAAATTCTGCCAGCAAAATTGTACAATTTATCGATTCACGAAGGTACAAACTTTCTAGAATCGCTGCATTATTTTTATAAGTTCTTAACTTTTAGTATCGATGGAACATAAATATTGTTATCTATTTTTTCTATTGATAAAGATTTTGATACATTTGTCCCTTGCATAAAAACGTTGCAGTGCTTCTTTAAGGGTCACTCAGAAATTATACACGTCGATTATCGCCGATGATTTATCGAAGTGGTAGTAACAAAACTACCATAAAAATATAAAAAATAATAAATTTTGAAAATTTTATATAAAAACAGAGTATGACCTACTGGATAAAATAAATTTTGTGTGTGATGCACATAATAGTGAGAGTATTAAGGCAGAATATCTACAACAAATTCCTGTCTTTAAAACTTCTTCAAAGTTCTATAGAAGGTTTATTAAAGCAACAAAGGTCCTTTATTTGGCACTCTATATACAAGAACAATGTTGTATTTTTTTACCTTTTTGACAGCAGTGTCGTTATTGAGGTACCTCTTTAATTTTTATTACCTTAGGGGTCAAAAACTAGGTCGTTTTACAAAACGAAAAAAATCTCTCTAAAAAGCATATGCATACGCATACGCGTTTCGTTTATTGGATATTTCTTGGTAAATGCTACGGATTTTTATCCTTTGATCAGCATAAAACGTGTAAATTCAATTAATGGAGTTTCCATGGAAAATAGCTGAATATACGTAGCTTTCGGTAGAATTTTTTTATTGTTAGAATACACCGACTTTGGTGCTCTTTTATTTTTCGCATTTCCATGAGCCTTGGGTTATCGCAACGATATTCGTGGCTGGCGTGAGGTTAACCGAATGTACATATAAGAACCGTAAGATGCGATTGTGGGAAATTTATATGCAAGAAGAAAAAAAATGTGTTGGTTTTATTTCCAATGGTTTCTGTTACGCAGATAAAGTAATATTGAGATTTGCGTAAGGGTGGAATAGCTTGAACTAATATTACATCGTGCTATAAAATCCTGCTGAATTGTATGCCGACTAAATATAGCCAAATAAACAGGATTAAAGACCCTTTAAATCAAAATCTGTCGAAGGAAACCTTTTCTGCTGAATTTCAACTCTCTATCCCTATTATTAAGATAACTATATATCGAAACGTGATTTACGATACAAGCTCGACTTTTTTACTCTATTACGCAAGAAGTTGCGAGAAAAATTAGGAATAATTTAGCTAGACCTTTTAAAAGTAGAACCAACTTTTAAAAAATTCAAAAGTTGAAAGAAAATTAAAATGAAGATATAAATGTTTAATGATAAAATAAGAGAAGCTGTGAATCATTAATTTGAGAAAGTTTTGATCAAATTTCATCTCGGTATTATAAAATGCATGAAGGAGATTCTTTTCAAGTTTCATAATACCTAAAGCATTATGAAAATGGTCTCTCCGGATAAAACATCTCCTTCCTTGTAGGTAGTTTAGGGTTTGGAAAATTCTGTAACAATGTTGAGAAGTTCATTCGATATTTTAGGGACTTAAAATAATGTTATAAAATATTTTAGAATTTATATTTGCTTGTCAAAAACGTTACGAATTCCTATACGTAGAAGAACATTGTGAAAGCGTTCAAAGCAGCTTTTATTCTCGCGACAATTTCTTAAGGCGTTCAAAGGATTCTAAATGCTCCAGCTTACATTGATTCTTTATACAAGGTTGTAATTGATGCTATAATGCTCTTATAAATTTCCGGGAATTTTAATATATTTTTAAATATTTATATGTTATAAGAATTTCTTTCACAGAATTCAATAACCCATTTCTTTTGAATGAAAACGTTGAACTTGTATCCAATTTTTGTAAGGGTAATTTAAGTACTTGGAAGATATTACAATAAATAATTGTAGTGTAGCAGTAGTCGTGTTGTAAGGGATTGTAGAATTTACACTTGCGTCTCAGGATCCTTTTAAATTCCTCCACATAATTTTGAAATTACTCAGTGCAACTTTTGTAGTTGCAAAAATATCCCATTGCTTTCTATCCAAAATATTCAAAGAATTCCGAGGCTCTCGATGTAATTTAAGGCTGGCAACAACGTTGTAACAGTATCAAAACTGTTGTTGAGTTTTCGATTTTATTGTATAAAACATATCCAAATATATAAATATTGCATGAGTAGCATTCATAAAATTGTGTAATCTGTTTCTTTCGAATTGCTGACATTGTATCGAGGAAATAACATTTTGTTATCAAAAGGAGATCGTATTATTAATCGAAACATCGTATCGTTTTAAATAGAAACATTTCTGTTAACTAATATTGACACAGGAAATGGTGCTGTGGGAAAAGTTTTATTAACTCTCCAATGCAATAGATTGTTTCAATGTATCAAACATTCTAAAAAAATTCAATTATCTGGTAACGGGAACTTTAACGGTATCTATATTGTTGTCTGTCTTCTAGAAGTGTATTCATATCTGCATTTATTCGGAATGTAGAACAAAATGCTAAATATAACTATGATTAAGCAAATTTGCTTTACGATTAATCTTGTTAAAGCTTTCATACCCACCATTAAATTTTAATCTCGTATCACTAAATCTCGATTTATCGACTACAGCGAGCATATATTTGAATTGGCAATCATTGTAAGTTTCATAAAACACAATTTTTTAACAGAGACAATTAGAAATGCTTTCCATTTGTTAACATTTAATATGAACTTATATCATCGCATAGGTCAAACAATTTCTCGTTGAATAACATGAATGCACATGTGCTGTTACAAGTTCTAATGTATTTGTCAGTTCTAGGGAAATACTCAATAAACGTTACCCCACATTTCGTATTATTACGAAGCCCTGGTTACTCAATTAGTTACATGATATCCTGTTCGAGGCAACAGAATTATTAGGTGAAATATTTCAATTTCTCTAAAGAATGTTTTCAAAACTAATAAAGGTGGTCAGTTTAAAGAATTATATATTAAGTCATCACGTAAGAAATGCGAGCATTATTCCTCTTCAAAAAGAAGTAAAATAAAGTAATTTATGTATAGAAATTAACCATCAACATTTTTCAGTTGATTTTCCATTTGCAAGTACACTAGTGTTCGTACATCTTATTTACCATCTCTCAATTCATCTTTTAATACATCTTTGCATCTCATTCTCGTTTTTTTAAGAATATTCGCATTACTTATAGGATCATTTAACAATATGATATCTTACTGATAACATAATTACTGATTTCATTTATTACATACACTCGCATCTATAAATCACCGAACACTTCATAGATCTAAGTAAAATTTTTCTTGAGATTTTCAAAAAACAGTAGTCATATTTATGTGATTGTTACAATTATATTTCCTTCGTATGAGTATAATTACCTTTATTTTGTAATCGTAACATAAAATTATCATTAGACCAAGCAATTCTTATTGCATGCGTCTATTAAATTACAGATGAGAGTGAATACTGTATGAAATTACAATTTTTATTCTTTTACAACAAGAAAGCTAATGAATTTGGGTATATTTGCGTCTGTCAGAACATAGAAGGCATTCATTTCTGCGAAATGAGCAAAATTTCAGATTCACTGGCATTCGAACACCTTTGAATATTTGAAATCGTTGAATTCGTATGCCTGAAACTTTGCTTATCCATGGAACCAGGTGGAATCCTGAAGTTCTTGTGTGTTCAAGTTCGCGGTTTTATGGAAACCAATGCTTTCATCCGTTTCCCGCAACGAAGTGTCGTAAACTTACATGCTAGGCGTGTTATGCACATAAGGCCTGTGTTAACGATGCATTACGTATGCATGTGCGTGCTTGCATGCAAGTTATGTTGACGCCGTCGTATATGGCAGCAACAGTCAAATGTTCGAAGACTGCTACGAATTACCATATATGATTTTGATAACAAGCCTGATCCCGAAGCTTGTAATTTAGCGTAAAATTAATTTATTACATGTACCAATGAATAATTCATTTTTTCAGCTAAATTCAGCAATTTATTTTGAACAAAATCAAACATTTATCTTGACTTAAATAAAATCCTTGCCGGTTTGCAATATTTTACTATCACTTTTGACAAAGGAAATTATTTTCTTATCCCGGCAGTTTATTTTGCATTTAAACTACATTTTTAACTTAGTTAAAAAATAGTGCAATATTCGTTGGTACATTTTTATAATTACAAAGTATACGGTGCACCGTGCCTGTCTCTAACACTTCTTTCGACTCGGACACGACTGATTGAAATTCTTGAACTTGATGAATTCGGGTTGACACCTTGTTCCAGTCGTGGATGTGTTCTTTAGTTGGTTTCCTGTTAAGACTGACTCTACCTTTTTTATCCAGCTGAGCTTTAGATTTAGCGGAGAAGCAAATTGCGGAGGTTGAAATATGCGAATTGGTTTAGCAAAATTCTACGAAAATAGTAGAAGGGCAGTTGTTTGATGGATGATTGGTTGAGATGTCGCCGCCCCTCTAACGGTTACGGTTAAATACGCAGAGCTGACCCTCCGGTATCGTACGCGTAAATTCCCCGTATTTCGTGCAACGGTCATAGAAGTTGTAAAGTCATAAAGCCCTTGGACTTGGGAAACCTAATTGCATGCTCGAAAAAATAATTTAGTTATCCGACTAATAACACGAATTAGAACGGACGCGAATTAATATTTGGAAAAGTTAATAACTTTATCCGCTGGCTTTTATGAGTTTAGAACTGCGCCGCAACAGTATATTTGATTTCCTTTCTGTAGATAGATCGCATTGGCTACACTTATGTGATTATTAAGGAATCGAGAATTCTTTTCCGTAATAGAAATAGTTGCAGCGTAAATAACGATTGTAGGATAAATATGTAAGATAGGTTTAATATTATTTATAACTTTTTTACTTTAAACGCTGAAAAGGTGAAAAACGGTATATTTTTAATTAACAACAAGGCAAGTTTCACTTATATTATTTTTGAAAACTGAAATGGCATGTTCCATAGAAAATAAAACTGTCACCGTGAACGAAAGGAAACGAAACACGTAACGAAATTACGTTTTCTCTAAAAGTATATTTTAACTGGCAACGAAATATTCAATTCTCCTCTCAAAACTGTGGTATATTTTTTTATTACGAGACGTATTTCGAACATAGTATTTACACCAACAGAGATATCCTTTGGTTTCAAAGCAATTTATGCAGTGGTTTGATAGCATCTTCGCCGGCTTAATATGTACAGTTACTCACAAAATTGAGCGTACACCTATGTTGCCGATGAAAAATAACTAAAAAGTAAATATACACACACATGTTCAAAAGTAGAAACTCAATATATTTCGCATATTCTGACAGACAGTACGTAAAAAATTCTTGAGATAAAATTATATGTACTTAATAAGAAATGTAAAAGTATAACTTTTTTGCTGACACAAAATTGTTATTATACATATGATACATGTAGATTACTATTTTGTTAACCACCTTTAATATTCATGGCATAGAATTAATTAATTTTCCATAAAGAAGGTGGAAATATTGTCCTATTCTTCTTTTAATTTCATTTTGATATCTTCCCTATCCGTAAAAGTATAATTTATCATTTTGGGGTTCAATTCTTCCCAAGATATGTTCAATCAGGTTAATAGTTTGAGTACACTGAAAATTAATCATTTGTTAGCCATCTTTTTCATTAAGTTTGAAGGTGTACGCTCAATTTTGTGAGTAACTGTACATACCGAGATCGTCCGTATCGTTGCCTATAGAAAATTACTTCAACTGGAAATGCGTTTGATCTTAACTCTGGTATTCAATTTACCGCATCATTTTATCATAGAGAAAAATGGGAAAAAACATTTTGGTGAAGTTTCCGATTACCTAGTCCCCCATCGACTACAACGATTTTCAAATATGTTGTAAGGGACGATATTTCGAACAATTTTAATTCGGGAAATACTTCCGGTCTACTTTACTTTCCGAGATATTAGTAAAATTCCTATCTTATTAATACATTGAACGCATCCTATACGTACTGTGCGCGATTGAAAAGATCGCATGCGGGCGGAATGCGGGTTTAATTGACTACTGTCTAATTTTTTTCCGGCACAATTATAAAGGCAGGTTACACGTACTTTCTCTATTAGCCCAAACGGTGAGAAGCGAAGAAACGATGGATACGGATTCTTGTTCCTGTGCCCAGATGAAATCTCAGCCACGCACCACCTGAAAGGGAATGTAAACACTTCTAAAGTACTATTTTAACATGCAAAATGTAGAAACAAACGGAAACCTATCAATTGTATGCAATCGAAAATGTAAAAACGGAAACAGTAACTGGGGCTACGTAGCTCTCGAACCGTGTGATAAAAAAGTGCATTGGATGATAGGTGTATCCTGTGTATACCTCGTCTGTGATGTGCATCAGCGTTGGTTCACCGCTTATCTGTTATTTAATGCCGCTACGTTGCGACGATTAGCGTCCTTTATACATACTTGTATAACGGACGAACCTACGACAAAAAACCGATTTTTGTTTCACGCGTTAACCAAGCTGGCGTGGTAGTCATATTTGAAAATCATCAAAATCAATGTGGGACCACGTAATCGAGAATTTGACCAAAGTTATTTAGATAAAATAACATTTTCATCACGATTTATTTTAGTTTTCTATGTGGCTTCGTGTTAATTCCCCTGTTTTGAGATACAATCGAAAAGACATAAGAAATGTGCAATTATGTTTCTGTTTTTATAAAGGAAATACACAACGCAAATACGAACAGTATCGATACTGAGTAATTGTCTAGGGAATAATATTTCTTGAATTGTATTCGGAATATTCATGATATTGCGTACGCCATACTCCTATATTTTCGTATCAGACACGATTATCATATATAGATCGTAAGAGGTACCGTTGGTAACTTAAACTGTAAATCACGGAGAATACTGAGGAACCGATTATTATTGGTCATTCTTTGTATTTCTTATTATTCACCGTCGTCTTGAATTTTTTCGGTTCGTTTACCTTTAGAATTAGAGAAGGTAGAATTGGATCCAATATTGTACGTCAAATTAAATCTTCCCAGTTCGAGTGTCTTTTTAAAACAAAAAATACTGGCTAACGGGAAATTGTAAGTAATTGTTTAGAAAAACGTGTCTAACTTTATCCGTCGAAAATACTACGTTATTGTCAAGTACCTTACATAATTGTTTGTACTATTTCTTTGTTAAATATATTTCGAATAACTTTTGAAACTGTAAACATTATTACGACAACATTGATTTGGTATGTTATTTCTACGTTAGCAAAACCAAAGGGAGTTTTGAACAAACTTGCAAATAAGTTTTGTGAACAAACAAATTATTCACACAAAAATATAGGGGGGTTATTCCACGCCAAACCGATCACTTCTTTCCCTCGATGTCTGGGATTTTGTTCAAATTAAAATATGTTGTAGTCTATGCGAAATTGTAGTGGGTTTAAGTCATCATCCTGCCAATAATGAACGTGTTTCAAAATTGCAGGCCATTGAAGTTTGCAAATTTCAGCGATTTTTACGAAAAACAAATTATATACAAACTCTTATGTTGCGAATTGCGGGTCAAGGTCAGGAATTTAAAAATCCGAAAAAAATGCTATCGTATTCCTTGAAGTTTTCTCTAAAAAATAAGCTTTAACTATCCCTCAGCGAGTGCAATATGGATATATATATATTATCCCAGGGAGAAATAATTAAGGGAGAGTTAATTGTAGATAACTCGATTTTAGGTTTTGTAAAAGCAAAAATAACATCTAATTTTGTCCATTTGATGCCATGATTTCCTTCATATGCGCATACAGAATTAAAAATTAATCATATGATGTGACTTACTTGTAATTATCTTAATCTTACAATTAGTCCTTGTAAATGTAGGATTTCATTTGCACAGGCACAAGGGATTAAAAATTAGTGTAGGAAGATAATTGTACTTAAATCGATTTTAGTGCTTCCAAAGGTAAGAATGATAAACTAATTTTCCCTCTTCGATATCGTGAGCGTACAACATCAAAGAGACGTATTGGTAACAATGAGAGCGGCGTGATTATTTGTAATGAGTACGGTATACGCGAGCAAATAATGAGAAGTTCTATTGGATGTAATATAATCGGCGGATTGGTCCACTGCAAAGCATTACGCGTTATAGTATCACGATCATGAGAGACGCCCTGACAATATCTCGTTACTGCTTTGCTTCCTAGGCACAATATGCACTTTGTGCTTCATAATACGATTATGCCATTTGGCCAGCGTAACACAGGTCGCAGGGCTACTTTACCCGACGTCTTGTCCGGGCAGATCCTAAGAAAACATTTTAATAATGTTATTCAGAGGAAACGAGGTGAACACATCGCCTTTTAAAAGATGCATAATCTTTTACAGAAAAAATTGTCAAGTGATGAAAGCGAAGTGAAATAAATGTTTCTGATCATCTCATTTTTATGACTTCGTTTGCAAGCAGTAATAGGAGTAATTACCGTTGAATTAAAACTCTTGTTAAAGGCGTTTTGTAATAATCAAGTAGAAATAAGATGATGGAGGAATATGATTGTAAGCGTTTTGCGTAGGATTTTTAATGAAAAATCACTTTTACAGTTAATAGATGAGCAAACACTGTTTCAGCGATATTTTATCAAGAGATTTTCGTTGTCGATGGAGCTAGATGATACAGACGAGGTACAAAGTAGATTACTCATCCAAAGCAATTTTTCATTCAATGCTATTGCACTCATCCTATTGCAATTTTCATTTTTACCTTTTCGATTGTGTAAAATCTATCTATAGGTTTTGGGTTTGCTCTTACATTTTGCGTATTATTTTAGAAGTGTTTACATTCCCTTTTAGGCAATAAAAAGGAAGACATTTTTTTGAAAATTTTTATTTTTTTACATATTGGTAATTCGTACGATGCAACACTAATTATAAAGTCCCATAAGACGATTGGTCTATTCTGTATCTCGCCTGTGCTATTAAATTAGTTTCAAAGTAAAACAGATTTCACTTTAATGTCTGAAATAATCTGAAGCGAAAATACGATAATGTTTTTATAATTAACAATTTTAACAAAGGTTTTAATTAAAGAAACTTAATCGTTTACGTTGAAGCTAATGTTACAAACTTGTATTTTTCCTTTTGAGAAATTCACTTAAATAATGAATTAACGATGCAAACTATCTTTGCGTAGAAATATCCCTTTAAAAACCCGTTTTTCCTTTTTAGTTATTTGCGTAACTGGGCGCAAGAAATCGAACCTTTCATCTCGTTTCAATGTCAAATTACACAGATTAATGAAAAATATTATAATTACTCGCAATGAAAACCTGAAAGTCTGTGTTTTGTAATTTCAACGAATAGTTTACATTCGCGATTAAAAGCTTTGTGGACTGAAATTTGAGCAAAACATGAATGGGGAGGGTTACTTTATGAGTATAGTTGTACGAAATGGTTCAAAACAACTTGCTTCGGTCCTTAAATATAGGGCTACACGACAGTGACCTAATTGGCTTTGTTCGTATAAAGATCTGAAGATCCTGTACAATTGAAAGGAAACTAAATTTACAACCTCCAGCTCGAATCTAAATAAAGGTAATTGGTATGTGATGTGAACTCACCCCCTTGTCATATATTTGTCATATCGAACTTTCTTTTGAAATGTGATTCGAGCTTTTACAGAAAACATTTCGGACAGTGCTAAATGATTGAACACGTGGAAACGCATTTCGTGTGAAATATAAACTGGTGTAAAATTATCATTGGTGATAATTATTCAGTTACAAAAAATGTGAGAAATTGGATTTAATGTTGACAGGAATTGATGTTGAATATTTAATTTTAAAAAAGACGTGGACTTCGTAAGTATCATATTTGCGAGATGAAGAAATAATAATAATAATAATCCTAATATATCTTTAATGGTAAAATATGGATAAAATGAAATTTGGTAGAGAAACGAATATTTGAAATAACACATAATCGTATATAGTGTGGTATTTCATTTATTTGTGAATTAATATTAAAATATTTTGGTAATGAAAAGGAATAAAGTATATTTAAAAATATATTATAGGAAGTATATTATATATTAAAATAATATTAATAAATTCGCGTGCAATATTCTAAATTTCGAAATAAATGAATTGTTTAAGATTCTTCTGGTTCTTCGTATATAATATTATAAATTTATTTAAAACTTTTTAATTTATCGTAAGTTAGAGTTAAGTAAGGTGATTTATATGAAGTGACACGAAAATTGTAGCGAGTATTGAAACACATTCTTTCGTAACACTTTGTTATATTAAAGCACAGAGAAAGTGGAAGGTGTCACCATTTCATATCCGTCGCAACAATTTGATAAACTGCATATTTCAGAGCAGTTTCACGTTTCTTGAAAGGAAAAATCTTTCTCCGTTGTTACAACTCTTATTACACTTGCGTGTCATTTCAAATATCTTCACTTTTATAGAGATTTCAAGTTACATATTCATTTTCGTAACTTTGAAGAGAAATACTAGCAAAAGGAGAATGCAAATTATAGCAATCTGAAATGTTTTTAAGCGAATTAGAATTAGAATTCTTGAAAGTAGATTTTTAAATTATAAATAGAGGGAATTTAAAAATAAATAATATTTGACAATTAATTAATTGTAGCTAGAAAATATTTTAAAATTTTTAGAGAATATTACTGTGGCTAAATTACATCTTTTTGTTGAAAATGAGCTCTATAATGATCAATAGATTTTTGTTAACGTAGTACGAATTTATTCTACATGAATAACAATTTAAATCACTGAGACTGACGACGAAACATTTCTCGAATATGTTTTTGACATATGTTCTTATTCTGACAATGAGATGAACTTTCAAGATAATGTAGAAAACTGTCAATATTGGAAAATGTAATGGAAAATAATCTGAAATATTCTATATGTTATTTAAATTTTGTAGACTTACAAACTGACGAGGAGAGTTCATGAATTTGCAATTTAAAGGGGTGCGCAATTAACCGCTTGCCTTATAATAACGAGTGTAACTGGTAAAGTAAACTATGGACTAAATACAATAAATACACGCTGCATTTCTAATGAATTGCAATTTTAACTCAAAATCTATCGTGGAACCATAAGATGAATGTTTCTGGAAAGCAAATTACGTGTTATATACGAATGCTTTATATCCTATACGTGGTTAAAGCAGTAAATATCCAACTTAAATCCCTCAGCAAATGAAAAATTAATAGGGCAATGGGTTAATACTAAACAAACGAAGTTAAATGAATACTTTGTTATTATTGATTATTTTAATGTGTATTTATCTAATTTAACCTTCTCTTTTAACAGGCAATTATGGCGAGTCACAGAAACGGCATTTACTCGAAATTCGTTGAGGCACAGTATTTTGTAAACAGAGAATACTTTCTCCGTATTGGATCGTATTGCATTCCTGATTTATAAACATTCATCCGAATGATAACGTGCCAAATCTTCCGCTTTGCATGCTCTTTTAATACCGATGGAAGCTTGTGTTCTAATCAACAAACGTAAGTAAACAAGCATTATTTCTGATAATTCAGTTTAAAGAAATGAACTTCCAATTCGTCATTTTCACAATTGCAAAAGTATTCACTTAGCTATGAATATTTTTTGTTTAAAAAACAGATGAATGTATTACGTGCGAATCATTTTGTACTCGATGTTATAGTTCATTTAAAACTAGAGGGAGTTTAAGTTACCGTTTTGCTGATTTCCAAATTGTTTAAAAAAATACAGACTCACAACGTTGGCGGTTTTCACCGACTCCTACGAGAATTACTTTTGCACAAAAAATTGTAGCTTTGAAACTATCGATGATACGAAATTCGTGGTTTTTTTATTCCAATTAATTCCAAAAATTCCTTCGCATTCTTCGCGTTAGTTAATGGATATGTAAGAATAATAATTCTATTCGAAAGATGTTATGGTGAGTTTTAAATTTGTCTAGATATAATTCTCTGTGGCCGTTGATTGTATTCAGTCTTGAATTTTTCTAGGAATTAAATTCCTGCTATTAGATTTGATTAATTAAACCATAAATATTTCGCGTCTTTAATTTCGCAGAATTCTATGCTTTAGTAATGTCTCTACGCAATGTTCAGGTATGGAATGCGGTGATAGCATTATTCTTCACTGATAATGCCAAAATTAACTCGGCTCTTCGACTTCATGGCACGTTTTCTTTTACGATGTATGTTAAATGCATTCGCAAATTGTGCTAAATTATATATACACACAACATAATACGCACACAGAAGTTGAAGATAAACGTTAAGCCTTGAACATAACATTTTTAATTATATCGATCGTGTTTTAACGCGTACCCTATTAATTGAAAGTTTTGGAGCGAAGTGAAAAGATTTAAAGAAACTGTTAATGAGAATGAATATTCCATTTAAATTTGCAATGATTTTCTTATCGTCAAAGTATATAAAACTGTACGTACAGAAGTTCGAAGTATTAAAGAACCCGTAAGCAACCTTGGTTAATAGAATAATCAATAGAAACTTTTCTTCTTTTTAGAAGCTCCTCACAAGATTTCTTTGACGACCTTTAAATGTCGTTATAAAATTTTATTAAGCTTATTTTGGCATCATAGATGGGATTTTCAGGGAATTCTATTAGATGGGATAAAAGCATTATCTTCTTTATGTATACCTCTTGAATAGTTTTCGGCGTGATAGTATAATATTTATACTTTTTTAGTATTATGCAGCTATAGTCATTTTTCTAGTAAAATAGATACCTATTCCAGCGAAAAGTAACAATTATATGTTTGTATTATTAAAAAGCCCAAACGCGTAACACGTATGAAGGAAATCAGATTTGTGCGGAATTTTTAAAGTTACACGAATCAATAAATTTCGATGAAATTGACCAAATATCGTAAATATTTACAAGATATGAGTATAAAAAAATAAAACTCAGTTTATTCAATTATTACGATTTATTAAAGTTGAGCAATATAATTTTAATATTATTAACTTGTTTTCCCGCGAAGATTTTGGACCAACTTAGCCCAGTTTCCGTATAAGAGTTGTATTGAAACATTCCTTAACTTCTATATTTGAAAAAGTTAAATTAATGTTAGAAGATTGACATATATTTCAGTACAATAATAATCCAGATACTTTGAATATCGTTTACATATAACATGAATTATTCGCCGCAATAATATTCCGTTTTCTGTTAACTTTTTACGCTTATTTCTCGTTTGATATAGTTATTTATTTTACTATTGTCGCTCTGCGCGTGGTTGCATATTAATAATGGTGATACGAATGGAATCCACTGAGATGAAAACCATTTGAGGGAGGATCTGTACAAGAATGGTAAATTCTTCCTTGATAGGGTAGCAAAATTACATTTTCAGAATATGAAACACGCGAGAGCTATAACTGTACTTATACTCGTAAATAAAAGACGTCCAATATACAAGTTTAATTTTTCAGGAATTCCATATTTTATAAGCAAAACTTGTATCTGTTTAAAGCGATACAAATAGTTAATAGCTGGGCTCATTTACGTTGAACTTTATCCATCATACGAACAAAACGCGCCAATGCGGTTAAAATCAAACTCGTGTTGTATACCAGTTTGCTCTTTTTATACACCTGTTTAGACGGCTTCAATTTGTATGTTTTTATACATTTCATTCGAAACATGTAGCAGATTTAGAACTAAAAGAACTGCAGCTATGTTACTGATTATCGTTTAAAAATGAGGGGAAAAAGTGTACATTGTATTGTTTTTAATCAACTTAACGTGTTATTCAAATTTTGTTAGATAGAAGACTTTCGTTTGTTAAATCCATTTGTATATTACATTGATTAACCGTTTAACAAATGAATGTCGTTCCGCTTTAAACCGTGGATTCGGGCATCTGCGTTTTAGAAAAACACAATCCGAGTAACGGTAATTCCAGAGTATTACTTGTGTTTTTGAGATTTGCCACGCGTGACGCGAGAGCTTAAGCGTTTTGCTCCCTTTGGGTGTATGTGGAAAGAGGTTTTCTCTTCAAAATTCTCGAAAATCGCTTCGTTTCTTGCTGATTGTTATCGAACTCTTAGAATATTGAATTATCAGTTTCTACAGGTCGATCGACACAGGAACCTTAATACAATCTCACAAAGGAAACCTTCTAGCTTGTTCTTAACAAAAATCTATTTGGTTGGTGGAAAAGTAATTTCGGTTCTCGATAATTCGAAAGTTTTTACGAGCTTTTACAAAAATATTATCGAAAAATTCTGACAAACATCAGAATTAAAATATTCCAAAGTTCTAGATTTAGAATAGCTGCAAAGCAGGATTATATTGAGAACAACGAACGTTGTAAAATTGACTAGCTATAGAACTACCAAAGTGACTCAAATAACCCATTAGTAATTTCTTATAAATATTGCATAAATTTATATTAACGAATTTTTATAAACTTATCGCGATTTCTTATAAAACGAATGAATAAAAATGTATCTCCACTGCATTATACAGAGCGAGTCTCGTAACATGATTTTAATTTGTGCATTATTGATTATAGAAAGAATGCCTTACTAGAAAATCAAAATAACAAACAATTGATTACAGTACTACACAGTGACGTGCAAAAGTATCCGATCACAACGTATACGTACAAATGTTCAATAATAATTCAAATCAAACATTGTATTTTTTTTTTTCAGAAATTTGTTGTTCCTATACACTGATGCCTCGATATCAATTATTCTTATCGGACTAAACAATTTTATTCCTTGTATAACTTCACGTTTAAAATATATTACAAGTAAGAGTCGCGGCTTAATACTTTTACACGCCATGCAATTTTTATTTTCAACATTTTTCTTCAATAACAAATAATGCACAAGCTATTTGAAGTGATCAAGTTGCGAGGCTCACCCTGTAAGTATATTTCTTCAAGTGTCTACCGTCTTAATTTCTTTGGTACGAATAAATACACCATTGTGGGTAGTTCTAGTCTTAAATAAAGTATAATTATAACTACTCTTAAGGGTCCTACAGACGGTGATGCATACTACGATGCAGGCGATAGATTTAAATTAGTGGTTCTCGCGTCGCTGGAAAATAAACTGATGGTTCAGAATCGTGTGAGTAATTGACTTAAACCCATCGCTTGCAGCGATGCCTGCATCGCAGCCATGCATCGTCTCCTATAGGTTTCATTTAACACTAGAACTACCGACAATTAAAGTATACTCATTTGCATCCAGGTGATTAAAATAATAGAATGTTCACAAAAATACATAATGCAAGGAAAATAAACCTTCGTTTACACCACTTACGGAAAATCTCCGAAAATCTTCGAAAATCCGTTGCTGCAAGTTTATACGATATTTATAAGAAATTACAGATGGGTCATTTTGACCGCGTTGGTAGTTCTAGTGTTAAGAGATCTATCAATTAACATGTCAATAATTGAATTTTAATTAGTGATAGTACTTTTATCTTATTTATTCAGCTATAACATTCGGCATTAACTTATTGGATGAATCTTATTTACTTTTCTCCATTTTTATGATTTATTCGTAATTCAATTAATCCTGAGAGCTACAAAATGTGTAAAATTACGTTTATTCTTTAATATTTAATAGTTCGTTTCATTCGCAAATTTGTATTCCCCCCTTTATCGCTTTACGTTTCGTCCGCTACCTTCATCGAATTTTCTGGTAAAAGCTTGTTGTTTGGAATTTCAAGTGACACTTTCAGTTAACAGAACTGTTTCGCAATATCGGTTTGCCAGTAGAAATCAGCATAGAACTCGTATTCTAATTGTGTTCGAATTTCGAAGTTCGTCGTGGCAATGATATTCAGGGAAATCGAGTGATTTTGTTACCAATGTTGTTAATATTATACGTGAGATTCGTAGTATTTGGTATGTAATTTATGGACGAATATTTCCGTTTTATAGAATGCATAAGCAGTGTTGATCATATGTGACAATGCAATATAAATCATTTGTTTATTGCTGAAATATTACGGCATTATTTAACGTATTGATTGCTGAAATAGCGTTTGCTTAGCTATCTCGTTTATTTTGAATTATAAAACTTTATATTTCAATTATATCTCCCAAATTATTGGCACAAGCAAAGATTCAATAGAAATATGAAAAATAAAGAGATAATGAAGTAACTTTTTGTCTTTTATTTGCAAATGTATAATTTAGGCTTTCAGCTAATAAAACTATTAAACAAAAAAACAAAATTATGCTTTAGAGTCATGAAAGAACAAAGTGTAATAATTTTTCGATGTGATGCTTTTTCTATCTCATTATTAACTTAAGTCCGTTTGATATCGATTCTATCATTTTTCGGAAATACTCTTCAATATTTGGATATCCTTCTATCAATCTATTATTTAGGTCGACTTTATCAATAACAAAAGTTTAGTCTTATATCTTTGAAAATTGAATGTTTAACGCGTAAATTCCACATCTTTTTAAATAAAAAGTCCAAGAACTTAATCCATTATCTTTTTACTTTTCATATCACCGATGTTTTACGTGTACCAATAATTTTGCGGCTTACTGTATGTAGCAAATGTATATCTTAATCCGTATACATTATGAGCTTACAAAATGAAATCTTATGAAACGATAAATAATTCAATGGTGGACAATGTGTGTCAAAAGAAAAATTGTTCTTTCAACGTTACACTATGTTCTTTTAAACTGTTAGCATATTTGTCGAATATTGTATATATAATTTTGTTAGAAATTTGTAAATATTTAAATACTAAAAGTATATTTTCTGTTATTAGCTAAATTACACTTGTTATATAGTTAACCTAGTGCGTAATTAAGCACTGTGCATGGTAGACCATAAATTGCGACACAATCGTGACCAAGAACCTGAGATTCTTGATGAAGTTAGCTATGATGATAACGCAACGTCAGGTTGCTTTTTCAAGGTACATCTCACATTGCAAGACTCTAACAAAGTTGCGAATACCTCAGAAATTCTACTTAAGAGGAAATTTTTTATTTACTCTGTAGCTTAGAAAAATTTTGCTTTTTTGAAAAGGGTCTCATAAGACGAAATAATAAATTGAATAAATCGCGTCGGAAGAATATTGAACGAAATTTTGGGGAAATATTCTCAAAGGTATAGCGGTTAGTAAAAAAATGCTAAATCGAAAAAGAATCCATAGATTCGCAGGCATTTTTTCTAGGAAGCCTATCAATCGATACATTGAACAAGTTTTATGAGAAGCTACTGTATTCGCTTCATCTACCGCGTCCAACTTCAACTCTTAATTTTGTATGGAATTCTATAGTGCATTCTATCAAACTTTACAATAGCTTCTATCCATCTGTGAAAGCCCAAGTACGAAACTTCCTAAAGGGGTTACTTATTGGGAAAGAACTTCTAATCCGCTGAGCAAAAATTAAAGAACAACCGATCACGTGAGAAATGCAACTTACCGAAGAAGCACTTAACCACTCGTAGATTTCAAATGATTCTCCTTCGTACATTTGTACCGATTCCATTTGTAGATATTTACGATTTATTATCCGTAAACCTCAAATAATATCAGTTCGTCATTGTATTTCGTTATCTCACAAACTGGCTTCTTTCTGGATAGCAAATGTTCTTCCACGTTTTACACACACTTCCGTTCAAAACATTCACTTAATATACCTATTTGAAACACTGGCCAATTCGTTCAACGAAATCACAGATTCTGGTGACTACAAAATTTAGAAGGTATCGCACTTACATTGCGAATTATTTTGCACACATTTGAAGCACGAATAAAATACGAGTAAAAGCCAGCGAAACGAGGAAGAAGATAAAGGACAAAGCAGTGAATCTGGTCTCATGTCACGTCGTAACTTTAATCTTGTAAACGCGGAAACATTTCAAAGATTCCGTGCGGACATCTATTGCGATCCCGTCACTTACAGCCAAAGTTTCAATTGCATTGTGCTCAGCTGCTTCAGCATAGTTGTACCAAACATTATGGTAACAAATGGCCGTTCTCCTATCAGAATGTTATCCAATTTTCAACTATGTTAAACTTACAGAACTTGGTTGCACGATTATTTGATTATTTAGTCCTTAGTTGTGCTGTAACTTTTGCTAGTTGTATTCCCGCCGACAGCTTTGGAAAAACACGTGTTCACGATATTAACCCTCTGAGTACTGAAGCAGGCAGTCTTGTGCCAGGGTCGTTTTTGACAATTCTGATTCCCACGAATACTTCACTAACTCATTTTTATGGTCATGGGAACTCTCCTCACCGATGTGGCGTTAACGCAAACCAATGGCCCGAGCTCAAGTCTCTCGCGAATATACTGCAACCTATTATTATTTTGCGTAGCTGGTCTCTGATTATACTGGAATTCTGATGTGTGCATACGAAAGAAATATGAACTGATGAATGACAAGAAATGATATTTATTACGCATTTATACTATTACATGGGATGCATGTAATTATGCGGTTTTGTGTTGAGTGGTTATTATGTACATGTCTTTGACATTGATTACTAGTGGTAGAATGATTGTTGTCTATTCGTATGCAAAAACAGCATCTTGTACGTTATTGTCCTGCTGATTTCGGCTGTTTTATAATTGTTCCCCCTTCTACCGCTTTGACAACGAAAGCAATAATCACAAGGAACAACAATAACAGCGAACAATGAAACAATAATAACAGCAATCGATGAAACTATAATAGAATTAAACAATGAAACAATAAAGCGCGAAACGATAAACTACCTAATAAAATTATTTTTTGATTGATTACCGTACATGTTTCCCCACAGAATGTCTTTAAGGAATTAAATTGTTGCGATTGCTATGGCATCGCAGTCGTGTCATACACTTGCCGTCGCGATGTTTCAGTGTTCGCGTTATCACTTTTACGTCATTTCTAACACCGGTCAAAAATGACTCCGGCACTTTACTCGGAGGGTATATCGTATACAGTATATGGTATTGCACGATATATCGTACGCAAAGTACTACGCTAGCGGAATGGACTAAATGTTCGACCGGATGTCAATATGTGAGCTTCGGCCAGCTGCTTTCGACGTTTAAACATTGACAGCAGGAACGTTGTAACACAAACGGCATCAAAGGATCCTGACAGATTCCAAGATTTCCGTGAGACATGTGTATAGAGAACAGTTTGCGTTTCTTTCACTGTTCCGTCAGCCTGTGCACGTTTCATCCGAGACAGCAATAATATAATTAATCTCTAGCGACCTTCTGTCAATTCACTCGTTCGTCACTTGAGTTCTCATAACACGGAAATTTACAGAATGTATACGGTTTCCGGTTGATCTTCAATTACTGATCAGTGAATATATTATTGTTCCTTTGTATTTCTTTATTTAAATTGTCAGAGAACTATCATTTTTCAATTTTGATCTGAGAATTCCATCAATGATAAGTTGGATTTTTTATACAATTAGTAATAATTGAAGTTATTTCCTATTTAAATATATAAAAAAAAATGTGATTAAACATTTACCAATCTTATACTACATCTCTCGTTATTGTTCACTTCTCAGTTGGTTTCTTTTAATTCAATTATCATCACTTAAAGGCATCAATTGAATGTTTCTGTAATTTTCTTGGTTACACTAGCAGATAGTTGCCATTTTTTAATCTTACTGACATCGAGTATTCACAAACTTTTCAACAATTTCATTGACACTTAGTCAATGTTTTTATTCAGTTGTCATCAATTTAAGCTACTATGGTTTCCGTTATTTTATGTACACTAGTAAATAATTATCATTTTTTTAATTTTTACATCATCAGGCATTCAAACAATTTTTAAGAATTGGCTATTTTGAACTAAAAATCTAACGGTCCATCCTCTTCCTCGCCTACCTAATCACTCGAAACCGTCCAAAGCCATAAATTCAATCTTTTTTTTTAACACACAACGATCTGGCTAACTAATTATCCCCTGTACACCCGTAATTGCAATGATGATTCATAATGTGTTGTTTGTAACTGGATTAACGGCGAATGATTATTACGATCGGGATCGTTTAGTGTGCGCGCTTTCCGAGAACTCGCGACGAAATGCAGCCGGTTTTCACGATGAATATCGCGATCCAGGGGGTAGGGTTGGCAACGGTGGGGCGATAGACTTCTGCAGGCCTTTCCTCGTGGAAGGAGATCACCGCGAACCTGCGCTGTTGTTCGTGACTCTGTGGCGCGATTGCTACGAACCTTTACCCACAGAACTACTTTTAACTCACACTGCTATTGTGTGAATGAGTGGAAATCGTTTCGTTTGCCGATACCTTACACTTCTGCGGACTCAAATGAATGGACGACGAAGCGGAGTTGCCTGAACGGAAATAGACCACCAATCGGTGGTCTGTCCCTTTGTCTCTTAGTGCTCCGATTCGATCATTAATGGAAATTGCAAGGGAACATATAGGCAGGGAGATTGGATCCGTGGTGAAGTTCCATATATGTATATATTTTAAGCTTTATTTCGATCTATTTTGAAGAACACTTTTTTGATTTTGCTTCTATTCATTGATTTTATTTACACTGGTGAAATTTTAGAATCATCATTTTAGAATTATCAGAATATTTGAATAATTTACATGGCTTTGCGGTAGCTTAAGTAGTTGAAAGTAATGTAATACAATTTACAGTCGCCGTTGAAGTGATTTTAAACTTCAATGATGTTATGTTGAACTTGATTTTGATTTTATAAGTGTTCACGTATGCTTCTTTAACCCTGTTACGGTCTTTGGGTCATTTTAAACTTAATCATGTTCTCCCTTTTTTAAAAGAGTTTTTAATCATTTGAGGACGGAATGAAATATTATTTAACGAATTTTCGTCCAACTATTAAGCCTTTAAAGCATTCAACGAATCTCTCAAAAGTCTCAACGAATTCTTGACTAATTATTAATAGCAATGTCTACCAATGATATTAATTTGAATTTCTTGCTTTACAAATTAATGCGTTCTTTACTCCAGTAGAGTACTTTTTATGCCAGTTTTATAACGAAAAGGAACGTATGATCCTGTCTGCAAATTTTAAAAACCGTAGCAGAGTTAAATTTCATTTTAAATGTCCGCAAATAAATTACAGATTTTTTTGCTATCGCAATTTCTGTTAAGCAATTAGAAATTATTTTTTCCGTTTATATCTATAGCTTGCGTTTAAGTTCTTGGTTTGTTGAATACGCACGAGCAATTATACTGCGTATGAAAGTATAAATGCATATATACTTTCCTTTGAATACTTTTACATATTGTATGCATTCCGTACTTTTTTTGCACATTTAAATTTCCCGTAAATGCATAAACATGCGCAACCTAGTCATAATGAAACGGAATCTTGTATTTAGTCTAATTTCAATGGCATTTTAGGAGTTTGATATATCACTGTGTCGTACGAACCCCTGTAGTGAATTAAACATACGTAATTTACACTTCTAAGGTAACCAAGATTGATTTACCGCGGTTTAATGTAAATTAGATTGTATAATTTATCATTCCGCTTTAATAGTACAACGTGCTTATTAAATTAAAAATCCTTCAATTAAATTAACGTTTCTAAAATGCCTACGATTATTAGGTTGATTAGAAATAAAATGCGATTCGTACAGTATATTTTGCTTTCTTAATTTCTTTTAAGTGAATAGAAACTATTGCTTTACTTGCATTTAGCTTATGTCAAAGTTTCCAAATGATTAGGCACGTGTTATCTAGAACAAATTATTTTAAACACCGCCCTTAAAATTCTTTTCTTTCGAGACCCTTATCGGTCCTAAAAATTTAGTAGAACCAATGTTATACTATGTGTTCATTAACTGTATCTTCGCCAAATATATAATTGATAGCAGTAAATGCAGTTTCTGTAACTTTATGTGCCACTTAAAACTGCTTTAAAAAATTCTATGAATTTGCTGTTTTCGCATTTTTGCGACTTTAGGTTAAACTGGTAATTGGATTGTGGATGCTTGCCCATTTATGAGAACTTTAAATGTGCAAAAAGTACAAAATTCACACGACGCGCGTAAAAGTAAGCAAAATAACTACAATAACATGCACTTCGTAGTATTTAACGGATAAAATCAGTCGGTATTTAGGTTTCATTCCTTTATTTCTATTTATAGTGAATTTGCATAAAGACCCGCATACCTGCGTTTACTGATAAGAACCGAACCACAGAAAATAAAAGCATAATTACTGAATGTGCGATATTGACGCTTTAAAATCGTATATCACATAAATAAATGTATAATAAATAAAATATGGATTAAATATATATTAAGTATATAAAAGTATATATAATGTACACATATAGATACTGTTCCACAGTAATACCTAGATTTACGTTCTTCCAAACTTGCATCGTTCCGCATTTTATCTCATTTCATTCAGTGACGTCATATGTTGGTTCAAAAACATAGTTTTGTATCCGCATACATAATTTTGTCAAGATACTGAACATGTCTATATGCAACGTTGCTTATATATATTTAAATCGAAAACTAATAATGTACTTTCTAGACTGCGAATTTGTATGCAAATTCATTTCTTTATAAACAAAGACAAAAACATGGAAGCTAAATAAAGGTTAACTTCGTCCTCTAAGTATTCAAATTTCATTTATGAATAAAGTTTCACATATCTTTATACACTGCGTATACTCTGTACTTTTTCACCTATTTAATTTTCATATCAATGCATAAAAATCCACGGTCTAGTGATTAATTTAAGTGAGGTACCAAGATCACAGTTAACTTCAATTTCATATTTCGATTGAAGAAAAGCAAATACATTGCTAATTTGCAGAAAAAATTGAACGTCATAAAGCTTTCCAATGATGGACTAATAACTTTTGAAATTAATAAAAAAAAGTCAATTTTGCAGAAACTGCGCCAGAAAAATACATATTTACGTACGTGTATCAAGTTTACCCCAATTTGCATCTTTTTCGACCTTCATATATCCGCTCCTCTGGAATCAATTGGTACGTAAGTTCGAGGTATAATTGTATATGATATCCGCTTTCAGCAAAGATTGAGTTAAAAAAATAATTGTTGTTAATCAATTTGTCCACTGCATCAAATTGTTTGTTTTTTTTGCATCTGTTTCACGTGTTGTGGTTTAAATGTGAATGACGTGCGCCCTGTTTTTTTCCTACCGGGAGGTTTAATTAAAGAGCATTGTGCAACACGAACAATATACTACACATACTAAAGATAAAAAGTACGCGTAACAAAAACGAGAAGCGTACCATTCAATTGTAAGAATTTGTAAGCTGAAACTGGTATTTAACAGGAGAAATTGTATCCTTAAATTGCTAATCAATATATAGTCTCGTTTACTATCACGCTGATGAACTATTTCAAATCACACGTTATCGTTCAACTAAATCTAAACATTTACAATTGTTTAACGTAAGCGTAAAAAGTTTCGGATGAGTAACATTTGCCCTGTAAATTGTTCATTATAGATCGTATTAATTTTAACTTTTTACGGATTATTTTACTATGCGAAGTAATCGTGAAATGGGAGAATATATCACTCTGTATAATCAAAGGGGTATTCGTAAATTCACAAGACTCCCCAGCAAAAGCTTCTATGTTTAGAAGAGCATTAGTATTCGAAAAGCATTACGGTAGTACGTGAATCTCTTTGATGGGTTTACCGCTTTACAAATTATTATTAGTACTTCGGTTTTACGGCGTGTAACAAGCACGTTACCGTGCCATCATTTATCATTCTGTTATTCTCAGGTATCGCGATTAGACATCGGTTGACCTATGATTTTGGTTGCAGCAGTTATGGGGATTCTTGTTACAATGGTACTTCTAGTATGCATCTACGCGTGAATGTTAGCATACCATGTGGGCATACCATGTTGAGTCTCACAATTAATGCAATTTTGCGCGTCAACGAGTATCGCAAAAAAACGTGTGACGTGTTTTTGTAGATACTCAGTTTACGATTAATCGAAATTTCACGTAAGAATTTCATGCGTGAGCTTCATTTAAAACATCTTTTCTAATTGGATTGAGAATTAGGAGTTTTTGTTTTGTTTCTTTTGAATTATATATTAGAACATTTTTTTTTCACTCATACTCCGAATTTATTATTATTATGCAGACCATTTCATCTGAAACTTATCAACTTAAAGATTGTCTATATTTACGGTAATATAAAATGTTATGTCATATTGGAAATTTATTTTGAATGATACACGAAATCGAATATATTACAAAGTCATTACTTCAGGGCGTTTTTGTTAAACTTTTCATGATCATGCCTAACGAATAATTTATAATGTAGAAAATAGTTAAATGACCTGTTTTTTTTTTATAAGAAGATATATCTATTATGTTTTGAACACTTTTAATGCAAAGTGTACAGAATGAAAAGAAATATACAATAAATTTTGTATATGTAGAATTAATCAGTAAAACCAAAATAAATCTGAAATAACGTTACTCTCCAAATAAAAAATTTAACACACTAAACAAGTTAAAATGTATATTTATTCAACTAGCCTTAACGAATACAATGTAGTTTATATAAACAATTTTGTTACTAAATATGTAGATATTTGAAATATTAATATTGCTGTCGATACAACATATTATATTAGAACTAGTGTAGGATATATATATTTCAAACAGTTATTGGGCCGTCACATATGGCTCAATCCCTTCAAGTCGTTTTGCTACCCGTGTGCCGTGACTTTATATCGTTTGTAAAATTTCTGTACGATAGAAAAATTGCCCAAGATCATAAATTTCCGCTCATGGATGGTGAACGATCATGGAAAAAGCTTGTACCTTCACATTTTATGCGATGTCCATCGTATTTCTCATTCTATCCCCCGCTCCTTTAAGCTTGAAGAAGATTTTTCAATAAAAATGAAATATTTATTTAATAAAATGATGTAACCAATATTATTCATCGATCTTAAATGAAGTTGAACGTAAAAAAATGTTAGCTATTATTAAAATTTTAGTTATTCAACTAAACTACTTACAAAGGTCACTTATTAAACCTTCAACGATGATCTCCATATTTCGTATGGACTCTCATTTTTTTTTTTATATGACAACCAATGTATAATTACTTAGGACTGTAATTATGGAAACGCGACGTCAATCATTATGTCTTAAATTATATCGTACTATATTATGTTATTAACCTGGTATAATAAATCGTTTGGAATGAGTATATCACCTCTATTTACATAAGTAGAACGGGAAACTGCTCCCTCGTTGAAGGGTTAATGTAAGCGCAAAGGATTTATAGTTCCAGGCCACCGAATTAAGATCACACGCAAAGATTTCATTTTTCTAACCACAGTACCATGTCAGAAATGACAAACTATCGTTGGCTAACCAAATTTAATACTAAATACGTAAACAGTTATCTATACATAGTAATTAATTAAGTGCTTCTTGTTCTTGAAGTATTTAACCCTTATTATTCATTAATCATTCCAAAGATAACTCCGGGGTGCCACAAAATGTGTCGACTTTTCGATCATGTTCATTCTAATTCTGGAGTAAATTAAAGTGAAACTGTTGCAAGTTATACAGAATTTACTTAAACTTAGTTCTCTTTCCGTCGATGTTTAAAATATTTTTAAAGTCACCAATTCCGCGAAGGGGGATTTTTATTTGTCCTATTTCGATGATCAGAGGCAGTATTTCCTTCGATCCATAAAAAGATGTCTTTTCTGAACATACGTATAGTCTAGCGTCATTTTTTTTCTGTTTCATATTCATTTTTTGAAGCCCACCCGCTGTGCGATATAACAATTTCCTCAATAAAATATCGTCCGCAGAACAATGGAGTTGCTCCTACTGAATTGCATTCGGCTGCTGTCATCGATCCACCGTGTTAAGATATCACAGCTTTCTTGTGTGATATTTCATTGTTCTCATGTCACTGTGATAGTTTGAGAGATTCGTTATTATGGAAGTGCTTTGTTCCATTATGCTTAGTTTTTGATCCTTGCCTGATGTTCATTTAACTTCCACTTCGGATGAAGGAGATTTCCTTACTGTATTGTATAGTCCTCACGTTTTCGTGCGATCCCATAAAACACTGTACCGATATCATGATATTATATCATTATATTCCTTTGCACACACATCCATGATCTCCTTTTCTCTATCTTTGCTTCGCACTTTCTTCAAAGTTCCTTTAGATGCTATATCTGTCGAACTTTCTAAAACTTCCATCTTATCGTCCACTGACCACCTTTAAGAAAACCCTCCCCCCTTATTCCCTGGAGAACTCTTGGCATCCCTCGAGTTCTTTCTTTGCAAAATTCTTGCCGACTATCCTTATTTTACTATCTTTCTATATACTTCTTATTTCTATCTAATTACTAGAGTAAGACTTAAAACGTGTGTAAAGCTTGATGAACACAGCACGGGCATAGAAAGTATTTTCATACTAACGTGCAGAATTATATGGTTCTATAATATTTCATTTCAACTGCGCTATGATAAAATACTTGTATATACAATAGACATAAAAAATTTTGTATGTAACTCGTTAAAAGCAGCTTTTATTTGAGATGACGATTTATTGATAATCGAGAGCGGAAATGGGAAAGAGGAGAAGGAAGGAGAAAAATCGACACGAAATTTGTTACACGTTGGTTCTGACAGAAAGCCGATAAACACGTGTATACGTCGTAATCACAGAGGCAGACTTTTAAGCGCCAAAATTTGTTCGAGATCATTGAGTTTTAAAAGCTACTCTTTATGGATATATTTTTTAACCGCTTAAATTTTCCCTTACAATTCTGCGAGCTTGAGACACAGATACTAGAATGAGTTTTAAACATTTTTCTATAGATTTTCAATTTAATCGGTGTAATTTTTCTATGCAGGATATGGTGTTTTTCTGTTTGTAGAAATTAATGGTTTTCAAGGCTTTTTGCTTCTCATTTTCCTGCAAAAAAGCAAACTTTGAAATTACTAAATTTAATTCGGATTAACTGGGACTAATGGAGCTGGTCTAGTCTAATGTAAGATTATGTAGGTTCCTTGAGGAATCTTCATAGGGGCAGATAGCGCGATAACTATGGGGTGTAAGGCGTATCCCGACTAAAGAGTGCCATAATTTCGGTGTGGGCCGTCTTGAGTCTTATAATTTCGAAATTTTTACAATCGATGCTCCAGAATTTTCCCATCGTGGATGTAAAATCCAACACCTTTGAGAATTCAAATCCTAGTGTTTTACTATTATACTTTTCTTGCTTATTATATTCCAGAGTTTATACCTTTTCATTAGATGTTAATATAATTTCCTTTGTTAGTCAAATATCCTTTGTTTATGATGGAGTCACAATGAATAATTAATTCAAAGACAAAAATTAATAAGTACTTAGACCCTCGTTAAAAACAATATGCATGTTATCGTTTAATTAATGGTAATTATTTTGTTTAAATAAAATCGTTAAGAAACATAGAAGAATATTGTTTCCCAAATTACCCTACTCGAAACGGTAGTTTCATGTGTACTAATATAGTACGAGTTAATGTGTTTACTGGAATTTTTAAGATCTCTGAATGCACGATTTTTTGTATGCTATGTTGTTCGGTAAATTTCGCAAATTTATAATTCCCTGTTTCCGATCATTATTCTTTTATATGCCGTTTGAACAACTTAAAATTCTACCATAAAAAGTCACATCTATGAAGGATAATCTCTCAAACGTTTGACGGACACAATACTTTCGGCAATTACCGGAAATTATGCAGCTAAACAATTGGGTAAATGAGCTACTCCAGTTTCATACATATTCATATGCGTCACGTCGTTTGTAGCTACATATGTAGTACGTTTGCACAAATTCTACGCTTACACAGTGCCGTATTCGGAGTATACACGGGTATGAATGGTAATGTAAGTGTATTCATACAGGGTGTGTCCGACACATCGATCCGAGTGTTGCAATACGTCTTCTTTTGTGGACAATGTGGCAATTTCTCTGTTTAAAGAGCCATTGTAGGTCACCTGCTATCGGTATCGACCAAAGAAATTTTTTTCTTATTACGGATACTGAACCATTCGTTACGCAGAATTCATATATGCTTTAAATACTTCAATATTTACTCACATTCCACTTTTCTTTTTTGATACGAAAATTAATTGATTTAATTTCATAACTAATCTACACTTGTGTGAAACATTTTTCACATATTGCGAATTTTATAAATTAAAATATTCAATTCTATATATGGAGTATTTAAAATACAAAACAGTTTTATAATATGTTTCGTATTTCATTTTGTAAATTCCAATTTTCCACATTTTTCGGCAATTTTTCTTCCCTTTAGAAAGTCAAAGGGATTGCAGTGAGCGTTGCACGAATGGAACAGCTTTCTCGGATCAAAAAATTTCATTTGAATTTTAGCGTTACTTCCACTTGCATGATCGATGGTTTCGCAGCAAGGACACTTTTCTGACACAGAAGTTTCCTTCAAACTACAAATTGTGGGAACCGTATTACGTTTCAGTGTAACTTTTACCCCAACGATCACAACTTTTACGTCTTATAGGAACGTTTCACTTGGTTGCAGCTGCTTCGAACACTTCATGCAGGATTACCATAATATGCACGATACGTGCATTACTTTGCCACGGTAATAAAGTGAACAGTGGCGTAACTTGCTATCGAATACTCTTCACGCCAGAAAGCTTGAGAAAGTCGTAAAATTTAATGTTACTGCAATCCGTAGTGATCACACAACCTAAATTTGCAGTTAACTTATTGATAAAAAGTAGATTTTTTTTAATTTCTATAGAACAATAGATGATTTAAAGATCCGTTACATAGGTTCTTCTGAATAGATCGCTAATTGAATCCACAATACGCAACAATCAATTGATTAATTAGATAAGAACGGAACAATGATTGAATTTAATTAACCTTCGGGTACATCGTAAAACGCATTGTTAAATTAATTTTCAAATGAACCACTAGCTCTCATAGATTATTATTATAAATAGAAAAATCGATTCGTTCATGTGAATGAAATTTTTTTTAACGAACCGCAGTAAATTTTCCACTGTAGTAGCAAAAAGAACACGAATAATATTTGGTAACGCGGCGAAGGAACTGTATTTCTTTCATTATAAAAACCATCGTCTCGTCGCGTCGCCTCGATTATACGGAATTGTATTTTTCACTCGTTCCGCGAAAATGGAAAAACGTCGAAGTCTAATCGGATTGCCGAGTGGGCGTTTTGAAGGTGTACATATTTATTTAGTTAAACGTACGCGAACGATGAAATGGGATGCATACAATGGGATTTCATTTAGTGGAACGAATTTTAGAAAAGAAATGAAAGCGTTTCCTTTTCGAGGCGAAATTTCTCTACTATTGCCACATCTATTGTACTATCTTATGAATTCCTCCTTTCTTCTCTGTTCGAAAATATCTTTGCAAAAGCAGATTTGTTAAAGAGGAGTTCATCATAATGAAAATTAATCCCGTTTGTATTCGTATTTTCTGATATATTCCCGGAAGCTTATATTTAGCTAACGAACATCGAGAATCATGTTTCAATGCATTAGAAATCAATTTTGCCTCGCTTTCCATCGGGGAAACACAACCTGAGTATTTACGGTTCATGCGTGCGAATGCGATTACATTAATTTATGAGTTTTAAGGCTGCAACTAATCAGCGGCAATACGATTGGATTAATATGCAAGTTTGGCTTGACGATGAAATTTCTGTGTTCATTTTGATAACAGATTGATCGTATGAGTGTTTGCTAGTATAATATAATTAATGTAATTACAGCTAATGCTGAATTGAAAATCAAACACTAGACGAGGAATCAGGTGTGCGTTTCGCTTCCGTTATTGAAGTTATTTACGATTATATTATAAATTACAGGATATAATTTATCTCTATCATTCTAGTAGTCTAGATTTTAAACTCTAGCACAATGAACTGCATTATTTTCAAAACAGAATTATATACAACATCTTACTTGTCTTTCGTTTCCTAAAGCGCCACAGGGATCTATTTATATTAGATAATTAATAAAAAAAATGTTATCGGTTTAACTACTGCAAGCATTAGGAGTACTAATTAATTCGGTGTCTTTACGTAGAAACAAATGATTTTCTCGGCTTAAAACTATCACCTTTTCTCAAGGAACAAATTTTTTTTTCGAAAACTGGGAAAAAGTTACCGACTAATTTAAGCGCCTATAGTCATAAACATGAGTCAAATATTAGGCGCGTGCAAAAGTTTCGATGGATTTGACCATAAATGATTGTATTATTGTACTCAAAATGATTTATTTAATCACTCGGAGAATCGCTATTACTTTCGATAACTTTTGCCTGCCATTCTAGCAGTAATCGCATTTCCCTATAATAAATTACCTAAACGTTCAAAAAACAATGGAACGTTTTTTTATGCAATTTATCAAAAACCGATGGTTAACCTTTGTACTCTGTTAATAGATATATCACTGAATATTGTGAAAATATGAAAGTAGAAGTATAATGCACTAGGTAAGTGCAAAGGTTTTAATTCCTTTCCAATAGATTGTACGATAAGTCATGTGTCTTCTTTTGTAACGAGAAATTATGAGTGTCTTACGATAGAGAAATCGAACTGCAAACAGAATAATTTACAAAAGTTATCAAATGTAATAACGATTGTCTGATTTATTAAATTAATGATTATTGACAACGAAACAGAATCTATCAATTTATGACCGAATCCATGAAAACTTCTGCACGCGACCAATAGTAAAAATACTTGTCTGCAATTTTAAAACGTTAAACCGCAATGGTCTCATGAAACAGCCAACCACATTAATAAAAGCTCCAATTCAACGCGTATCGTAAACCGCCTCACCGACAATGTAACAAAACGATGTTCAACCATCAGCACGATATCATCCATCAGCCTCGACCCGATATTAAACGCGAAACGGTATCATTAACCAGTCATCAGGTGAAGACGTGTACACGAAGAGGAGAGCAGTTCTATCGATCTTGAACTACTTGAACATTCCATGTCCTCCTCTTAGAATGACATAGCCGAAACCGAATGATTACCGTGGATGTCGCGATGTACCCTCTGCATGTGCGCATACATATCCAGAAAGACGGAAACACGATTTCCCATGGATCGAGCCGCTTGCAGGTGTGTCAAGCAGAATACAGGCTGGTTCTCTTCAACGGCCTTGTCAACGTCGTCTCCTGAGTAAGGCTTGAGCTTGAACAAACCAAGGCCCAGCCAGGATGATGAGGAGGGGCACATGAAACAAGCATATATAGAGGTTTGAAACAGTGTCTCTAGATCAGAACACCTCTTCATCTCATCTAAGCAGGTGGTTTCGTTTAAAAAAAATTTTTTTTTTGTTAGTCGATCAACAAGAGAAAAATGAGAGACCTCGTCGCCTTCGTAAGTATTGGTTTCGGAGAATTCTTGTTTACAGATTCGTTTCCTTTCCCCGCGAAAGTTTTTCTTGTACACCATTTTTGGTTAAAGTATAATACACGTATTACGGTGGAAATATTGCTTCATAATTACGCTATTACGAATGAAGAAATTTGTCAAATATGACTTTACTCGAATATGAAATTTTAATGCTGAATTATTTTTATTTCCCGTAAAAAGACCGAAACTAAACTTTTAGCTTTGAAAAGTTGCAAGTTAATGGCAGATTATATTTAACGTATTATATACGTTTCCATTTTTAAGTGCAGCTTTTTGTTTTAGACTATCACTACAATTCAAATTTTTTCATTCGATGTTCATTTTGAAATATCATGGCCCAGTTTTAAAGTGGTAAAATACAGCTTTGAGATTTTACTCACATAACTAGTTCAATTTCCAAGAAGTAATACCATAAATTGCGATTTAATGAAACTTGACTACCATCCAAATTATTAATTTTGCAATAACACCCTTCTGAGATTTGTATACATGAACAATGCAATCTTCTACTGTCTTTTCAGACATATTACTAAGAAATAATTTCAAAAGTCGTAAAAGACTCTGCCTTTAGTGGAAACTTTTGCCTTCTATTTATTCCCCTTTATTTATCGAACGTTTTAAAATTAACAATCCGCTTTTGATCGCTACTCAAATAATAGTTAGAACGGAAGCAGTTATTACTTCGTAGAATTTTTATTTCATGAATTTCAATTTCTCGGAAAACAAATATATATTCAACCGCATTCAATTTTTGAGAGGAAAACATTTGTATGTTTATTCGAATTTATACATTTTTATAAACGCAGCTAAAGAAATAATTCTTAAATACAGATTCACTTCACTCGCTAACTATTATACTGTGTAGTTTGTTTTAGATATTTTGTATAGATTTGCATATTATGGAAATTTTATATTTCCTGACCCAGTTAAATTTCCTACAATTGAACAAAAGTACATAGTGTGACCGTTTGTGTAAAGGGAAACATATCAAGGATATTACCCTCTGTATATAACTTAAAACTTTCTGTTTAAAGTTGTGGCTTGTCTCTACTATTACGCAAAGTGCAGTGTGCATAACCCAGAACAGACGGCCCTATTTTGTTTGTTAACACCTTACCCATTGTCCTCTGCCAATATTTGTAATTAGTGGATAGCAATGTAACAGAGAAAGATTAAGTAAATCTTTTAAAACAGAAATAGATTTTGTGAAGTAAGCAATACGTATTCAATTATGATTGTGGGTAATTTATAAAGAAATTGCATTAAAAATTGTGGATTTCTTTCTTTTAATACTTCTCTGTTACTTTTTTACCGGTATCCGAAATTGACGATTAATGAAATTTGTCAAAAATTTCTCTTGCTTTTCCGATAATTCAATGATGTATGTTGACAAATGTGTACAGTGCAAGTTATTTCAGGAAACATTTTAAATCACTTAAGGAATCTCGCCGAATTAATCGGTGCATATTACGTATGCATATGTACATATATCACGTACAAGTCCTAAACCACCTGCGCGTTGGTTTTATAGTGGTAATTAAATATAATCTTATAAGTTATTTTCAAATTCCATTCAGTGTACAAACTAATTCCAACTCTTTAGAATTTCAAAAGATTTAATATTCACTTACACGAAAATCAAATACAGTTTTGATATTAACAATTTTCAGCATTTTCACATTTATGAAGCAAATTCGTTACTTGGAAAATAAAAAAGTAACGATTTCGAATTGATAAGGATGCCAAAAGTTTAAAGAACGAAAGTAACTCATGCTTTTATCTGATTATAATATATTTAAAAGCTCTACACTATATACGGTGCTTGTCGAAATATTATAAAACTCGTATAGAATTATTCGGAATGAATTAGGAAAGGGAAGAAGGTCAGAAAAAGAAAATCGGATGCTTAAATTACGGAAAACGGAATGTCAGGAAATGTCAAATCAGCTTAATGCAAACTTATGCAACAGCTTTCTCAAAAAATTTGTCGTTACGAAGAATGCAAAATGGGGTTGCACAAAATATGAATGATTCTTGAATGAAATACTTCTTAAAAAATAACAAAACAATTAAAATAGCATTACGTATCCTTAAATATAATACATTTATGAAATAACAAAACACATTTTTTGGTAGGTGGTCTCAGATTTTTCGAAGAGAAAAGTATTCATTTCTAGTAGATTTTTCATTTCTATGGATCATAATTGTTTCTGTTTAATGATAAGTTAAAACTTTGGAAAATTTGGATTTATAGAAATTATTATGATATAAGCTGCTTTTAAGGAGGCGTTGCTCCGATAATTGAGTTCGTACTATATGAATATCTTTTCTTCTGTACGTAACAAAGGCTGACATTGATGACTCATTACGACAATCGCCTCTAATTTATCTGTCGTCGAAGTCGATAACTGTGTCATAGCGAATGTAATCCTAATTTCATGAGAACACTAACGAAAGAAGGATTTACAGAATAAAAAAATGTAGACATACACTTGGTCGTAAAACGTATTACGTTACGTATTCAGTAATTTTTATCTACAATTATATTATATCAGTAAAAAAGAATAATTCGAAATATAGTTTTCACGTTGATGAAGAGGTTATTGAATAAAGTTATGGATCGTTCATTTTAAACATGTATTGTAATATAAATAAACACAATTTATTATAACGAAGTCTATTTGCATGATTTGTGTGCGATAATGTTAATAGATCTTGCCTCTATAGTGTGGTTGTTGTATTGTTCAGTCGCTGCTTACTTTATTGAAATCCATTTGTGTGATATGTTTGTAATACCCACTGTACTAGTCGACACCAACTTACTATGTATATCGAATTCTTAATTTCAGATCATAACTCTCGCTTGTTTAATCGCACTCGGTAATAGTGCCATTGAATCATCAGAACCGAAGCTAACTACTAAGTTGACACCAGTAAATAGTCCATTGTACGAGGATAATACCAAAGATTTAACTGCATCCGCTAGCGATCGAAGTAAGTGTTACAACAGTACTAAACAATATTGTAATTATTGATGTTTGCATTTGAAATCATCTTTTGAGTAAATAAATGGGACAAAGTAGAAAGGTACAATCGATAATTACTTTACAATTAAATTCGAATCTAAAGTGAACACTGATAATTGTAAAAAGTTTAAAAAATGTTACATTTTGCTGAGAAATTATATAATTCATCGAATTGCATATTTATGGTATTGGCATAAAGGGAGCGATATCGTTTAGAAAAAGAATTAATTATTTTATATCACAATTCCTTATAAATAGACAGCGAATCTTTATGCAAATTAGTGTTTTCATAAGCAGAAAATAAAGGAACGAGATCTAAATAAAAATTAATTTTGTGTTGCTAATTTCCTATTCATTAATCACCTGTAATTTTTATAAAAGGTGCTTTTAAAAAAACATTTTAATTATATTTGCATATTTCGAAGGTATATTTGCATAAAGATTCGCAGTTTACTTATAAATTATTATATTTCAGGTTTCTTCTGTTTTCCGATGCATGTTCTAACAAAAATTTTTATTTCCACGTAGTAATTTTATTTTCACACTCATTTATTCCCTTTCGCTTAAGATAAAATACATGACTTTAAGTGATATTGCAAAGTAGTCGGCCTCAATTAAATAATCATTCCCAGAATGCTATTTTCTTCTCGTTAGATGCTTCATGGTAATCTGCAAAAAAAAAAAGGAAATCTGACGTGTAGTGTTATTTAGTGCATTCAAAGGATACTCATAACTGGATAATTACGCGAGGTACTGGTCTCGTCGTCGGGACGAAATTACGACTGTTTCTAAGCATAATCGATCGTTATCCAACCTTTTCAATGTATTAAATAAGTGTGTCACTACCGTTCCCACGATCGAGCACTTCAAATGGTTTTCATTGTAAAAAAGTGACATTCGATATAATAACATGCTAATGGTACGAGAGTACTTGAAGGTCCTCCGACAAGTGGCCGTGTCTTTTCTAATGACGACTCCGCGTTCTGTATTAGATCATTGGATATAATGATTCATGCAACGGGACAACGGAATTAGCATACGTGACGAATACCTGTTTTCTGCTACTGAATTAGTGTAAAGATGTCTATCGGTATTTCATTCATTTTAATTTGGATTTATGAAAAGGAAAGCAAACGCTTCAATCATAAAATTTGCGATAAATATTAATTAGCTGAGAAGCAAGAGAAGAAAGAGAAAGTTGTACAAGTGCATTCAGAAGTGATTAGTTGAAATTAATTGCATTTATTTGTAAATAACATTTTAGGAATCGCATTTTATGAGATTCATGGAATGTCTCGCCATTAGTATTTGTTTGTAATTCATCGTACTGAAAAGTACTGCGTAATTTTTTAATAAAACATTTCGAATTAAACAGAAAGGCAGGAATCATATAATTAAATGAGAATACCGTTAATAATTGAAGCATTTAACAACGGCAATCGTATTAAATCAGTGCTCATATTATTACTCGTAAAGATAATATTCAGGGTTAGACTCGCAATTGACAAATTCGCGAAATGAAACAAAGGGTCTCCATAATATATACTCCAATTAATAATTACCTCGCGCACAAATTTATCATCCCCTCGAACATTACGAATCATTTTTATTGTTAATTAAACAAGGCTGTATCGTGCATATTCATAAATCATCGCAAGCCATTGTATCGGTAGACACCAGCAATTTTACCAGTCGCTGCTAATTCAATTTAAACAGTATTTAATTTGTGGATTTCTCTCGTGGACATTGC
Organism: Eucera pruinosa; assembly: GCA_028830335.1. NCBI lineage: Eukaryota > Metazoa > Arthropoda > Insecta > Hymenoptera > Apidae > Eucera > Eucera pruinosa. The sequence goes on along the minus strand of JAMYCR010000003.1, from coordinate 19,414,442 downwards.
ACGGGTAACCGATGATTCATGAACGCATCTTTCAACTCCGCGTCATTTCCGCCATCAACGTGTGGATGGAGAATGTGTATGTGTGAAAAAGCGTTCTACCGTTCACTAGCACTCGTCAAGGTTTAACTGATTACATACCTATTCTTCTGTACACACGATGAAGTATAAAGTAATCTTCTCAAATCGTGTACTTCTTAGAAGAAAGGCTTTTTTCTTAGCAAACAAAAGATTTCGTTTCATTCGTAATTTTAACCCTTTCATTACGTCACCTTATAATTAACCTCTTGCTCTACAATAACGAGTTACATGAATTATGCCACGGATTGAACGAAAAAACGCCTATTAATAAGGATGAAATTTAATTTGAATTTTAATGTTCGCTTTTTATTATAAAATAGAAGGTTATTAACACTAGGTTTACGGACGTTACGTGCATAATTTGACAGGCTTCCGGAAAAATACGCATACAGCGTATAAATATTCGAAATTAGAAGGTTGAGGATGATGCGAATCAATTAGAATACATATTCATACCATTGTATTAATTAAAGTTAACATAAAGTACTGAGAAATAATATTTATGGTCTCTATAATTTTAGGTATGAAATCCGAAATGCGTCAATGTGATGAGTTCCGTAAACCTAGTGTTAAATAAAAATTGCCTGTATTATTTAAACGATTTGTTCGTGACATGATATAATAATAGTTATCGGCTAATGCTAGCATAAGTGGATGATACGCGTAGGGCAAGGGGTTGATAATGAAAAGATTAAGTTATAAAAAAGTGACCATTTCATTGAATAGGAAATTAGCTTGAAACAGAAATTGAAAGGATCAATTCAATTCATATTATTGATAAAATAAAATACAACTTTGAATACTCAATAAGCGAAATATTACAACGTAACTAAACCTTATGATAAGATAAATATCAAAGTAAATATAGAAGTAGATGTTGCACGGATAAAATTTGAAATGAATAATTAGTTACACTTACCATTGATAAAGTAAACTAGAAATTTCAATGAGAATCAATACGACTAATCAATTAACGAACGCTTGCAATGTATTACAATGAGACCTTAAGAAAATGTCTAGGCTTCACAAGATAAAGAAATTTGAAGTACCAATTAAATATTATTAATCTGCAATCGCAGACTTGCGATCTGTAAGACGACCAACAGATGCAGAGTTAACCATCCCGTAACAATACGTGCTTAAAATTTATCAATCTATAAATACAGTTAGTTCTGATTCAAAATAGCCTGCTATAGGAATATAATTATAATACTTCTATATTGCAAACAAAATTAGAAACACGGTAAGAAAAGTCTTTATATGGTGTTAGTTCACGCATTAACGCAGCGATTTCTGTCACAACGCATCTGTCTTAACGTGACAATCTTTTCACGTCTGTCATTATGGGTTACTAAAAATTGAAAAAGTTCTCGTTAACGTGTATATGTCGTCGAGTAATCAAGACTCCTTGAAAACGTCGATTTTCCTAAAAGTTTCGTTGATTCCAGCATTCCACCTTAGCAAAGAGTATGGGCAACCGGGATACCCTGGAGGTGGACCATACGGTACTTATCTTGGCCTTGGTGGTTCGATTTATGGGCCTGGTACATCGTACCGTGGAACAGGCGTGAACTCGGGATACCTAAATCCAGGCTATAAAGGCTATCCAGTGGGTGGGCCAGGCGGAATTATTGGGGGCGGCAATATAGGGTGAGATTTGCGCACGATTCAAAGTCGTATAATGGACTCGTATCATAAATGTGTCAAGCTATAGCCATCTAACTTTTAAGGCCGTGATTTGTGTAGTGGGGATAAGAAAGTGATATAAAAATTCGTAGTTCGAGGCGAGAACTTGCAGATTCGTAGAAAGCGTCGGGTAGAATTTGCTATAATTTAATGTAATATCGAATGGAAGAATTATGGCTCGAGGCAGTGTCGTCGTAGTCATAAATTGTGTTTTTATATTATTACAGGTAGAGAAATCTTTGATATATTATAGATAGAGGATTGTTGAGCCATAAATTTGATTGAAATGTTAGTTCGATATGTTTCCCAATTGCTTGGAATTTATGAATTGCTGAATCTTATATCCTTATTGATTTACTGACAGTACTTTAACCCTTTAACATTGGGTTCCATATTTTATACTGACTTTGCATTTACGTGCACGTATATAAATACGTGTCTAATTAATTTCAAGACTTATCAATAAACTGCGAATTTTTATGTAAATTCATATTTTTATTAATGAAATTGAAGGAATGGAATTTAAGTAGAAGACTGTTCCGCTCTCCAAATAAAACAATGTGTTTTTTACTTGGGATATTTTGTATACTTTTACATATTATGTGCCTTCTCTAATTTTTTGCATATCTAACTTTCTGCCGGCATGTTTTGTAACTATCACGGCCGCCATTACGGGTCTTTTAAATTCAGGTCTGGTTTCTTATTGTTCTATGTATTAAAAATATTAACAAAAATTCTGAGTCACGTATCTATCACGTGTATATTTTGATACACTTGCAGGTGCAAATTTTTTTACGTAGAATCCCCATGCAAACTACTCTCTTCGTTTGGAAGAAGATAAACGCCAACGAAGGGTTAAATTTGCCATAAATGCATAAAAGTCTGCAGTATATTTATCAATCTAAAACTAGGGTACTGAAACATTTTATACATTATTCTGTTTATACTATTGATCAAACCAGTTGACATTGTTCGTGCAATCATATTCTATGAAATTTAACTGCATACGTAAAATTTCCCGGTGCTAAAATATGAAAATCTCCTACAACCATTTGACTCCAATATATTAGCTCCCCTTGTATGAAAATTTGCAATATTCTTCGAAGCATATAAATATGTCCCCCAACAATTTGTCTTTGTCAAGTATCAGTAAGCAAGATTCATGATCGATAATACATCCTTCACACTATCATCCTTTCAATTGAAGTATTCTTTGGAATTTTGACAATCTTTTGATGCCAGGTACGGCTATTACGGAAGTGGTGGGTACAGTCCAGGATATGGAGGATACGCCGGCTATGGTGGTTATGGTAGTTACGGAGGTTACGGTGGATACAGTGGTTATGGAAATGGACTAGGTGGCTACAGTGGTTACGGTAGTGGCTACGGCTCCGGGATTTATGGTTCTGGAGTCTACGATGATGGATACAATGGGTATGGACGTGGTAATTATGGACGTTACGGTGGATTAGATGGTTATGGGTATGGAACGGGATATACTGGATATGGGGGATCGAATTATGGATCCTCGTATAATTTAAGAAGCAACTACGAACCTATCAGCTATCGCAATACCAATTATGGAAATTACGCTGCTTATCCATCAGGGTACAGAGGTTATTCTTAAAGTATTATCGGTAATATCGAACGAAAGATATTGTAAATTTTTTACAATATTCTTAGTCGTTTTAATAAGACATATAGTGCAACAAAACATTGCAGCAGTATTTCCTAATACTGGTTCAACTGTGTATGTGGCATTCAACGAACCTAGTTATTAATCTGCATTAATATCTATATACAATAGATTGTAATTTTGTATTGTTATTAATGTTTTACGTAATGTACATGTATATATTATTGGTAATAATAAATACAGCTTACGCTAGTAACTCATGTGTGGAGAATATGAAGGGTAAGAGAAAAACGTAGAATAATTATTTTTATTTTGCAGTGTGCAAGTTAGGAAAAAATTGGAGTAACGTAAAACAATTACTTTTTACTCATTTTTTTCTGGTGTCTAATTAAAGTATAAATTTCATGTTATAAATAATGATATAGTTAAATTTATTGAACCTTTCGTTTGTACTGGCGGGCAAAGATAGTAAACATTGATTGCTGTAATATAAAGTCTTACGGCACTTACAATTAGAGGTATGCAAGAACCTAAGAATGTCGGGAAATTGATATCTGTGTCGACTCGAGTCGGGATCCGAAACTATCTTAGCTTCAGAAATATCGGGATTCTCGAGAATGTGGAGATTCCAGAGGCTTTCAGGATTCTTCGGAAAATCTAGATTCCTGAGACTTTCGGGATTCTTGGGAACTATAAAATTATAAAAACTGGAGCATGGAATAAAAATAGTAACCAATTATGTGATATATATATTTTTTCTTTAATGTTAGAACAGTTCAAATACAGACAGTTCGTTTTATTAAAATTTAAGGTTTCTTTAATTCTCTGGATAAATCCCGAAATATCATACGGATTCTCGAACTCCTCAAGAATTCCTGCAATTTTCAGGAAACCCTCGAATTTTGAAATATGGGATACTTTCGGAAACCCAACCCGACCCGATATTTTTGGGTTCTCACATATCACTAATGGCATTCGTTGTTTTTTCTATTACTCTTTATGCACGATATGGTGTATGTTTTTAATTTCCCCTTTAGAAATTATTTGAAGAGAGAAGACCGGTTTATAATGTTTCATGATTAGTTTTATTTAATAAAAATACATGTTTCATATTTATAAAGGAACATTGGATGAACGCAATATTAATATGTACAATTATGTATAATTTATTGGAAATTTCGCGGATCTCTATACTGTTCAAGAATGATTGGCAAATGGGAAAAGCGCGATCGCCGGCCGCGCGCTAATAGCGCTATGCGCCCCGCAAACCGGCAATTAGGCGAAGTTGCCTAATTACTGGATTACTCTCCAGGTGCGAACGATAGGAACCGTTCTGGACGCGCTGTCTAAGAATCTAATTTCTTTGGCAGTACGCCCACATGATCGATGATTCATCGCCCATCTATTCGTTTCTTGGAAAAGCGATTCCTTACTTCAGACAGAAGGTTGATTTATATTATCCGTTCAAATGCGAAACGTTTACGGCACGTTTCGGTTCAGATAAAGACTGCCATAGGTTATTAAAATACGATTGATCATATACAGTTGGTCACTAAAGTATTTGGCTGCATTAAGAATTCATTTTCTCTCTGAAATGATATATCGATACTGAAAAAACATTGACCTAAAATTCAATTATAACATCAATAAAATGTCCGTTTCAATAAAGTTATGAAACGTTAACTTCGAAAAAATATTATAACACAAATGAACAGTAAATGGATGAAGCTTTTTCAATTGCGTAAGACGACCGAATACTTTTGCGATCGACTGGATAGCGTTGCAAATCAGTTAAGATGCATTATGTTTCGGTCAAACGACGGCTGACATTCTTGACAAGAATAGTTTGACTGAAACAGATACATACGTGACTGAACGTGTTTGAACGGATGCAACAAAAGAAGTATCCGAGAAAAAGCCTAACGTTGCCGAACATAGACTGATGACTGATGGTATAAATATGGCATACTTTTGTCGAAAGCAAACCGTGTCGTAAACGTTTCATGTTTGAACAGATAATATAAACCGACCTTAAGAAAGTAAAGCAAAGTTCAGGGCATCGCTAAGTATTCGCGCCTCGCGACAAACTGCATAAATATCGTGCCGTTCCCTTTAAATATAGTTTATTGTGCTGTTTCTACATTATATTATAAATTACATTAAATATTCGTCGATCGTGTCGTCCCTTAAATAAAGTGTTCGTTCTTACAATAAACGCGTATTTTACTTCTTCTCAATTTTCAAACGTTCGGCCGGCGATTAACGCGCGGTTTATTCTACATTATACTAAGGAAGAAGATAGATTTTACACATCTTATATCCAATGTACAAATATAATTATGTTGTTAAAATATCGAGCATGTACAGTTAAATATGAATTTTAATGGAGATGAATGTCATCATTAATATCCTATATTTCTTATATGAAATATTTTGCGATACCTTAAACTTTACATTTTGAAAGAAAACTTAACATTTGGAGTTTTCTTATTCGTGCAAATTATCCTGTACGTGCTCAATAAAAATTATAGTATGTATTAGCACTTGTACGATCAATATTTAACCTCAAGTATACATCAGACAAGAATGATTTCATTTCTTACGATGTTTGCATAACTTAAGTTTGAAAAGTAAATTTCTAGATGAAATATTACGAAATTGTCTTCGTACGTATTTATTTTTATTAACATCGCGTGAAATGAAATAGTATTCTTGAAATTAAATACCAGTTGATAATAACGACAATAATAAACTAAAGATCTTTCTGTATCAGTATAACTACCAAATAAGAAGAGTTGCGGAATCATTTAAACTCGGCATAATAGCGAAGATTATCTTGCGTAAATTTTGCTATGAAATTATAAAGGACATTTTTCCTGAAATTCTTTTCCCTACCTTAACTTTCACTAGCGTTATCATCTTTTCTTCATAAGTACAATATGATTATAATCTATGTGCAATGTTACTAATAATTTAATGGTGGTGCAAACGGTCATGGAAATTGCACCCCGATTCATTCCGTTTGCGCAACAAATCCGTCCGAATTTCAACCTTTAATAATAATAAATTTCTCTATTACTATCCAAGATAAGGCAGGGAAAGATGAAGAACAAGATAAAATTATTTTAGCCAACATGCTACTTTTGGATAACCATATTCGATCGCCCTAACCGAACTCCTAATTTTACCCTGTTACTTTTTTTACTCCACATTATAAGAATATGGGCAAAGATTATGATTATCCTTTATGAAACGATGCTTTTCCTTTTTTATGGCTTGACCGAGCAAAAGTGACACTTCCCACCCAAATGCCAAAGCACATAAGTGAAAAGATGACTGATATACTTCATAATATCTCCTCATTAAAAAATTTGTATTCTCTGAGGAATTTTCTTTATAATGGACTGTAACTGCACAAGTTTTATATTACAGTTGTAAGAATCGACAAAAATGAAGGGTTCAAATGAGAACCACAAATTGGAATCCTGAGCTCTTTGTCAAAGCACATTATTGTAGGGTACAGAAACTCCAGCTCCATATAACGGTCGGAATAACATATGAAAATACTTTACAATTCTTTTGTATTCCACTTTTAGACCATTTTAACGAGAAGCATCCATTTTGCTCGGTTAAGCTATGCCTCCGTATATTTGATCATTCTAAACAGACTCCATTAATTTCACCCTGTGTTACCTTCTGCCCTACATAAGAACGCGCAGATTATGGCTACCCTTCGCGGAACGATGGTTTTTAATGGTGTCCCTCTTTGGCCATCCGCCAGCTGTCCAGCAGCTGATGGACAGGCAATACCTGCGTCGTTTACGAACCGTTTTCGTGCGACTGTGTGGCTCTCCCATTGACCGAATGACGAATTAAAGTCCGCGGATTACAATCGCACTCTTCACTTGGCGTTCCGACTTTTCGCTCTTCTCCTCTCCTTTCGATTGCGAGCTGAAACATTCAAAAAGCCAAGTTTCGCTTGCCGCAACGCCTCCCGAAGGTTCTCTATGTTTCCAAGCTGATTCAGGCTGAGAAGCTTCGTTTCGATTTTTCCGCTTCGCGAATCGCACGCGTCGCATGCATATGGAACAGGCATGGCGGATGGGAACATGTCTTTCATGTTTTGACTGTCTGTCTCGTCGTCGCCCGGACAGTAGGGTACGAATACCACAGGGATGAAGCCAAGCTGACCAATGAGGGGAGTGGATGTCGTGCTCGTGGTAGTTGCGGTATTATTTCCCGGCTCGACAAGGTAACAGGGACAGGTTTGCGGGTCTGGCCCTATAGATTGCTGATAGGGCTTGATGTTGATCGGACTCGGTGGCTGAACCCCGATAGCAGCAAACTCGGAGTTCGGTTCGAAAGGTTTCTCGGATAACTGGTTTACCTGTTTGATCAGAGCCGCGTTACTTCCGCTGGGAGGTTGATATTTTACAGGGGACTGGTCTTTGCGGCTTGTTTCTATCTGAACCACTGGTTCACTCACTTTTGTCACTGGTTGGGGATATTTGCGATTCTCGCGCGAGGTTTGTTGGAATCGTTCTTGATTACTGTATTTCGAGCCGCTCCTAGAAGGTACCTTTGATACAATCTTTTTAACCCCTTCGTAGCTAGTTTGATCTTCCTGTTCCGCGTACTTTCGGGATTCCTTTCGCTGCTCTTGAAATAAGGTATTGATCTCGTCTGCATTTTGGTTCACTTGCCCTGTGTGGTACCCAAGGCTTCCAGCTTGATCCCTTATTCCGAAGGGACTGCTTATTTTAGTCGGATACACGAAAGCAGTAGACTCGACGCTTTTCTCGTAATTTTCACCGAAAGTCTGGTTTTTGGCATATTCTGATTTATACTTAGAGTTGGAAGTTAGTCGTTCTACTTGTTTCTGCCCGAAGTCTGAATAATGTGGATGGTCGTAAGAGGTTGGTGTCGTAGGTTCGTAATACTTGATCGGGTATTGGACTTTGATTGGTCCTTCGTATCGAGGTCGTGTCGCTGGTTGTACTCCAGGTACGTAGTCTGGATCGCCAGGCCATGGACCGTCGGGACCAGGAGAACCTGTTGGCCATGGGCCATCTGGACCGGCAGGTCCATCGCCGCCTACTCCTCCTACTCCTCCAGTACCACCTTCGGGACCTTCTGGTCCACCTGGGCCACCAGGTCCTCCAGGACCACCTGGCCCTTCAGGACCATCTGGACCATTGGGCCATGGTCCGTTAGGACCATCAGGTCCTACACCACCAGATGGGCCTTGAGGTGCAGAAGGATATCCTGGATATGGTGGATACGGGGGCTGACCTGAAATGTGGAAGAAACATTTGTAGACGTCATGAAATGTTTGAATACTTGCAAAAGTAGCACTACTGCATCATATTAAATATAACTTCTGTGTAAAAATAAAGTACAAAAACGTATTATTAATTAAAATGTAGTAAAATATTACTTGATTACGATACAGCAATAGGACAACAAATTAGAGAAAAATATATAACATAAGTACCTGGCTCAGGGGTTTCAGGTTGTCCAGGATATCCGGGATGTCCCGGGTGGCCGGGTTTTCCTGGCCTTCCAGGTTTACCAGGGGTTTCTGGATACTGTGGCGTGCTAGGATATCCTGGGTATGGTGGTATTGGAGGGGTTCCAGGAGTGCCTGGGATGCCTGGTGTACCAGGATATCCGGGATGTGGTGGTATTCCGGGGGTACCCGGTCTGCCAGGTGTACCAGGGTGGCCGGGTTGTGGAGGAGTTCCTGGGGTGCCCGGGGTTCCAGGAGTGCCCGGGATGCCTGGTGTGCCAGGATATCCAGGATGTGGTGGTATTGGTGGAGTTCCGGGGGTTCCAGGAGTGCCTGGGATACCTGGTGTGCCAGGGTATCCGGGATGTGGTGGTATTCCAGGAGTGCCTGGGATGCCTGGTGAACCAGGGTAGCCGGGGTGTGGTGGTATTTCAGGAGTGCCTGGGATGCCTGGTGTGCCAGGGTATCCGGGGTGTGGTGGTATTCCGGGAGTACCAGGGGTACCCGGTTTGCCCGGAATACCCGGTGTACCGGGGTAGCCGGGTTGTGGAGTTCCTGGGATGCCCGGGGTTCCAGGCATACCTGGGATGCCTGGTGTGCCAGGGTATCCGGGATGAGGTGGTATTCCGGGAGTGCCAGGGGTACCTGGTTTGCCCGGAATACCCGGTGTACCAGGATAGCCGGGCTGTGGTGGAGTTCCTGGGGTGCCCGGGGTTCCAGGAGTACCTGGGATGCCTGGTGTGCCAGGATATCCAGGATGTGGTGGTATTGGTGGAGTTCCGGGGGTTCCAGGAGTGCCTGGGATACCTGGTGTGCCAGGGTATCCGGGATGTGGTGGTATTCCAGGAGTGCCTGGGATGCCTGGTGTACCAGGATACCCAGGATGTGGTGGTATTCCGGGAGTGCCTGGGGTACCAGGTCTGCCCGGAATACCCGGTGTACCAGGATAACCGGGTTGTGGTGGAGTTCCTGGGGTGCCTGGAGTTCCTGGAGTACCAGGGATGCCTGGTGTTCCAGGATATCCAGGATGTGGTGGTATTGGTGGAGTTCCGGTGGTTCCAGGAGTGCCTGGGATGCCTGGTGTGCCAGGGTATCCGGGATGTGGTGGTATTCCAGGAGTGCCTGGGATGCCTGGTGTACCGGGATACCCAGGATGTGGTGGTATTCCGGGAGTGCCTGGGGTACCAGGTCTGCCCGGAATACCCGGTGTACCAGGATAACCGGGTTGTGGTGGTGTTCCTGGGGTGCCCGGGGTTCCAGGAGTACCTGGGATGCCTGGTGTGCCAGGGTGTCCTGGATGTGGTGGTATTGGTGGAGTTCCTGGTGTACCGGGGGTTCCAGGGGTGCCTGGGATGTCTGGTGTGCCAGGGTATCCAGGACGTGGTGGTATTGGTGGAGTTCCTGGTGTGCCAGGGGTTCCAGGAGTGCCGGGGATGCCTGGTGTACTGGGATATCCGGGATGTGGTGGTATTCCGGGAGTGCCAGGGATACCTGGTCTACCGGGAATACCCGGAGTACCAGGATATCCAGGATGCGGTGGTCTTGGTGGAGTTCCTGGTGTGCCGGGGGATCCAGGAGTGCCTGGGATGCCTGGTGTGCCAGGGTATCCAGGATGTGCTGGTATTGGTGAAGTCCCTGGTTTGCCAGGAGTTCCTGGGATACCCGGTGCGCCAGGATGTCCGGGATGTGGTGGTATTCCGGGAGTGCCAGTGGTTCCCGGTTTGCCCGGAATACCCGGTGTACCAGGATAGCCGGGTTGTGGTGGAGTTCCTGGGATGCCCGGGGTTCCAGGAGAGCCTGGTGTGCCAGGATAACCAGGGTGTGGTGGTATTGGTGAAGTTCCTGGTGCACCAGGAGTTCCAGGAGTACCTGGGATACCTGGTGTGCCCGGATATCCGGGATGTGGTGGTATTCCGGGAGTGCCAGGTGTACCCGGTCTACTCGGAATACCCGGTGTACCAGGATGTCCAGGATACGGTGGTATTCCGGGAGTGCCTGGGGTACCCGGTTTGCCCGGAATACCAGGTGTACCAGGATAACCGGGTTGTGGTAGAGTTCCTGGAGTGCCCGGGGTTCCAGGAGTGCCTGGGATGCCTGGTGTGCCAGGATATCCGGGATGTGGTGGTATCCCTGGAGAGCCGGGGATACCCGGTCTGCCCGGAATGCCGGGTGTACCAGGATAACCGGGTTGTGGTGGAGTTCCTGGTGTGCCGGGGTATCCAGGAGTGCCTGGGATACCTGGTGTGCCAGGATACCCAGGATGAGGTGGTATTGGTGCAGTTCCTGGTGTGCCGGGGTATCCAGGAGTACCTGGGATACCTGGTGTGCCAGGATACCCAGGATGTGGTGGTATTGGTGGAGTTCCTGGTGTGCCGGTGGTTCCAGGAGTGCCTGGGATGCCTGGTGTGCCAGGGTATCCAGGATGTGGTGGGATTGGTGCAGTTCCTGGTGTACCGGGTGTTCCAGGAGTGCCTGGGATACCTGGTGTGCCGGGATATCCGGGATGTGGTGGTATTGGTGGGGTTCCAGGCGTTCCAGGAGTACCAGGAGTACCTGGTGTACCAGGCGATCCAGGAGTTCCTGGATATGCAGGCTGAGTCGGAGTAGGAGGATAGCCAGGAGTGCCAGGTTTACTAGGTTTTCCAGGTTTTCCAGGTTTACCAGGTTTGCCAGGAATTCCAGGGTGTCCAGGCGTACCAGGAATAATTGGCGTTCCAGGGTATCCAGGTGTACCAGGTGTACCGGGACTTCCAGGATATCCGGGTGTGCCAGGAATACCAGGGCTTCCAGGATATCCAGGTGGTATCGGTACTTGGGAACCAGGATAACCAGGGGAACCTGGTATTCCAGGACTACCAGGGTATCCAGGTGGTGGAGGGACTTGAGTTCCAGGATAGCCAGGTGCACCAGGAATACCCGGACTTCCAGGGTAACCATGGTGTCCTGGCTTGCCGGGTTTACCAGGCTTACCAGGCCTACCAGGTGCACCTGGGGTACCAGGTGTTCCAGGAGTGCTGGGTGTACCAGGGCTACTAGGATATCCAGGATATGGCGGGTACGGTGGGGTTCCCGGTGTACCTGGTGTTTCTGGTGCTCCCGGTCCACTCGGGTATGGGGGCTGTGATGGAGTTGTAGGGATATCAGGTTTCCCAGGTTTACCTGGTTTACCAGGCTTACCAGGTCGTCCTGGCACTCCAGGGATACCGGGTGTACCAGGGGTTCCAGGGTATCCAGGTTGCGATGGATACCCAGGATATCCAGGTTGTGATGGTGTACTAGGAGTTCCTGGATGAGCAGGTCCTGATGGAATTCCAGGGGAACCAGGATAGCCTGGTTGTGGTGGAGTACCTGGAGCTCCAGGATATCCCGGGTGACCAGGGCCTCCTGGATAACCGGGTTGTCCTGGAGTACCAGGTGTTCCAGGCTGAGGTGGTGTTGGTTGGTGTCCAGCTGTACCAGGGATTCCAGGACTACCAGGAGTACCTGGTGATCCAGGTGTTCCAGGTGTTCCGGGTATTCCAGGATGAGCAGGTTGTGGTGGTGTACCAGGGGTTCCAGGAGTTCCCGGTTTTCCAGGGTATCCTGGTTGTGATGGCGTTCCAGGATAGCCCGGTTGCGGTGGTGTACCAGGGGTTCCTGGTATTCCAGGGTATCCTGGATGAGGTGGTGTTCCAGGATAGCCAGGTTGGGGTGGTGTCCCAGGGTGTCCAGGATGCGGTGGTTTGCCAGGGACTCCCGGGGTACCAGGTGTGCCTGGTGTTCCCGGTGTACCAGGATATCCTGGTTGAGGTTTTGTACCAGGGTAGCCCGGATGTGGTGGCGTGCCAGGTGTTCCGGGGCTACCAGGGATGCCTGGAGTTCCAGGGTATCCGGGTTTTGGTGGCGTTCCAGGTTTTCCCGGATGTCCCGGATGTGGTGGTGTACCAGGGTAGCCTGGCTGTGGTGACGTGCCAGGTGTTCCAGGGGTCCCAGGGTACCCAGGTTGAGGTGGCGTTCCAGGCTTGCCTGGTTTGCCCGGCTTTCCCGGATATCCTGGTCGTGGCGGTGTACCAGGATAGCCTGGTTGTGGCGGCGTGCCAGGAATTCCAGGGATGCCAGGGACGCCTGGTGTTCCTGGGTATCCGGGTTGTGGTGACGTTCCTGGAGTACCTGGTGTGCCAGGTTTTCCCGGATGTACCGGTTGTGGTGGTGTACCAGGGTAGCCTGGCTGTGGTGGCGTGCCAGGAGTCCCAGGGATGCCAGGGACACCTGGTGTTCCAGGGTATCCGGGTTGTGGTGGCGTTCCTGGAGTACCTGGTGTGCCAGGTTTTCCTGGATGTCCCGGTTGTGGTGGTGTACCAGGGTAGCCTGGCTGTGGTGGCGTGCCAGGAATTCCAGGGATGCCAGGGACGCCTGGTGTACCAGGGTAGCCTGGCTGTGATGGCGTGCCAGGAGTTCCAGGGATGCCAGGGATGCCTGGTGTTCCAGGGAATCCGGGTTGTGGTGGCGTTCCTGGAGTACCTGGTGTGCCAGGTTTTCCCGGATGTCCCGGTTGTGGTGGTGTACCAGGGTAGCCTGGCTGTGATGGCGTGCCAGGAGTTCCAGGGGTTCCAGGGGTGCCTGGTATTCCAGGGTATCCGGGTTTTGGTGGCGTTCCTGGAATACCTGGTGTGCCAGGTTTTCCCGGATGTCCCGGTTGTGGTGGTGTGCCAGGAATTCCAGGGATGCCAGGGGTGCCTGGTGTTCCGGGGTATCCGGGTTGTGGTGGCGTTCCTGGAGTACCTGGTGTGCCAGGTTTTCCTGGATGTCCCGGTTCTGGTGGTGTACCAGGGTGGCCTGGCTGTGATGGCGTGCCAGGTGTTCCAGGGGTTCCAGGTATGCCTGGTGTTCCAGGGTATCCGGGTTGTGGTGGCGTTCCCGGAGTACCTGGTGTGCCAGGTTCTCCCGGATGTCCCGGTTGTTGTGGTGTACCAGGGTAGCCTGGCTGTGATGGCGTGCCAGGAGTTCCAGGGGTCCCAGGGGTGCCTGGTATTCCAGGGTATCCGGGTTTTGGTGGCGTTCCTGGAATACCTGGTGTGCCAGGTTTTCCCGGATGTCCCGGTTGTGGTGGTGTACCAGGGTAGCCTGGCTGTGGTGGTGTGCCAGGAATTCCAGGGATGCCAGGGGTGCCTGGTGTTCCGGGGTATCCGGGTTGTGGTGGCGTTCCTGGAGTACCTGGTGTGCCAGGTTTTCCCGGATGTCCCGGTTGTGGTGGTGTACCAGGGTAGCCTGGCTGTGGTGGTGTGCCAGGAATTCCAGGGATGCCTGGTGTTCCGGGGTATCCGGGTTGTGGTGGCGTTCCTGGAGTACCTGGCGTGCCAGGTTTTCCTGGATATCCTGGTTGTGGCGGTGTACCGGGGTAGCCTGGCTGTGGTGGCGTACCAGGTGTCCCAGGAGTTCCAGGGATGCCTGGAGTTCCAGGATATCCGGGTTGCGGCGGAGTCCCGGAAGTACCTGGTGTGCCAGGTTTTCCTGGGTATCCCGGTTGTGGTGGTGTACCAGGATGGCCTGGCTGTGATGGCGTGCCAGGAGTTCCAGGAGTACCAGGGATGCCTGGTGTTCCTGGGAATCCAGGTTGCGGTAGTGTTCCAGGAGTTCCAGGTGTTCCAGGCTTTCCTGGATATCCTGGTTGCGGATGTGTTCCTGGGTAGCCAGGTTGCGGCGGAGTACCAGGCGTTCCTGGAATGCCTGGAGCACCAGGGTGTCCTGGCCTTCCAGGTGTACCAGGTGTGCCAGGTGTACCAGAAGTGCCAGGTATTCCTGGAATTGATGGTGTTCCAGGTTTACCTGGTTTTCCTGGAGTACCAGGGGTACCAGGTGTTCCAGGATATCCAGGTTGTGATGGCGTGCCTGTTGTGCCAGGATATCCAGGTTGTCCAGGAATTCCAGGGTATCCAGGCTGACCTGGTGTTCCTTGTCCAGGATATCCTGTTAATGTAATTATAGCATATGTAATGAATTAGCCTGTTTTATTTGTTTCGTTTATAAGCCTAATCTGCGATCATATAGGAAAGAACTAATAAGATAGTAAAATATATCATTATATTGTACGCAGTATACGTACCGGGTTGGTTAGGATATCCTGGTGGTTGTGATGGATACTGTGGTTGACCTGGGTGTATAGGTGTTCCACTACTACTAGAACCGTTTGTTCCTGGGACTGTTTGCAACTCAGTATTATTATCTTCATATCCTGATATCAACTTTTGTTAATAAATACGTGTAGTCCTTACCTGGTGCTGGTACTGGTATCATACTGGATCCGGTACCCGTTCCATCGAATTGCCTACATATTTCTGGAAAATACAAATCCTTCCATTCCGTAACTACACCATGGTGATGATGGTGATCATCGTGATCCTCATTGTGTTGTTGTGAATCATCGTGGTGATGATGCTCGTGTTCGTGAAGGAACAGTTCAACCGACTTTCCTGGTTGAACAACTCGATATCCCCAGCCATCACTTATATAAAATGTAGTTTTTAATTTTCCGAATGGATCTATATATCCATAGCATCCATATGTAATGTCATCTGGTCCGTGTACTTCGTGGTGGAATTGTCCATTTGGACTTATTTGATAACCGTAATTGTATGCATCTGATAAGTGAATTCACAATATGTTTAGATATATAATAAGTATATATGTATTAGCCATGCGTTACTAGAATTGGAATACTGCTTACTCGAATAGAAATCTTGATTTAGGTATTGACTTTTTTGCTCGTCACTGATGTTTAGTATCACTTCTCTACTCTGCCTACTTCCTTGCTGCTGTGTGCATTGCAACAGAGTTGTGGCAATCACCTATTAGATATAATCAATACAATTAATTAGGAAAATTGATGCTTGAGTTGTTGCGATTCTTTTTCATTTTTTAATAAACGAATTTTACATATCCAATCGAATATTTCGAATTTTCGCCCGTGAATTAAAATTATTCATTTTAAAGCCACGAATCAATAGACTTTGATGTTTATGCATGTAAAACCCATATCAAGTTTTCAAAATTATATAATAGATTGATTAGAAAGATGGAAAATTGGGAAATATCCTAATTCGTTCTTCAAGCGGTTGCCTTTAGCTGGACTAATCTTGTTCACCTTTTAAAAGCTTGACGAAGATTCGCTAGCTGCATGACACGTTATTCCAAATGTCAAGTCTACCACTTAATCCATGTCTTTTAGAATTCACCCACTCACTTCTAAAATTACACTCCGCTCCAAAAATCGCTGCCATTATATATTTAAAATTATTAATAAAACAACGCGTATAATGATCCATCGTCATAAATTTCAACTATTTCATCCAGCTTCAAGCAGGTCAAGCAAATTTTTCAATATTACGAACTTAATTATTCCTTTTCATTCAATTATTATACAGGTATACAGCGTGTGTTTTAATTGCGACTTTCTTAGAAAGAAAATTAATCGCACACAGGCGAAGGTTGAAGTTTACTACCTTTCCATTACTATCTCCGAATTACCTTTTTTTGCATACGTACATTCTTTGAAAAATACTCATGATTGCATTATTGGTGTAGTAATCAACATGAGATTTTTTTCTTAAGATGTTTGGAAAATTTCACTTTTTCTTTATACGAGGGGTAGAAACTAAAGCAAGATCATACTATCATTAATTACACTCAACTACTTCCAACGAACAACCAATCCTACGTTGGTACAAGCAACCGGTGTACGATTTTTTGGTCGTTCACCGGCGATGTTGACAACGGCTTTTAATCTTCCCATGTCAGGGGTCCCGTAAAAGTCAGTCTACCAAGTTCTTGAGTTATTCATCACGTAGCGAACGTGAAAAAAGCCTTTCTCGTTCGCATTGCCGTTTAGGATAATTAAAAGCAAAGGTCGCGTCTTTCGGTGAAGCATCGCTGTGTTTCGCAATAGATCGTTTGAAAACCTCTTACGACATCATTTATTATTATTACATTTTAAATTTCATCTAGAAATAATCGTCAATCAGAGTCGTATAATTTACGCCAATAATAAACGAATAAAAAAATATCAAGTTTTATGGCTTTGCTTTTAAGCATCTATAATATCATTGATACCATCGGTTCCATTATAGCCACAATTCAACTGTACACTTTATTTTACTCCAATGGCATTTTTAATCCCAACCAGAAATTAACGAATCGCTGTTGTTCGAAATGTATGATAAAAAAAAAGAAGAATAACAAAATTACGCAAATTAATAGCTTCTATTTTCTTTCACTTTACGATCATGTTGTTTCGTTGCCGTCATTATATTGCGATGACAGTTATCGTGACGAAGTGAAATAACGGTGCGGTAGTTTATATGTAAATTTAACGAAAACGATAGGTTGATGATATATTCCCATTTTACGGCTTTCTCACGCAGTCGTTATTCTTATTGAACCATTCTCTGTACACGTTATATCTAAAGAATTATTTAGTGTCGCATTCACCGAAGATTAAAGGATGCAGGGTGAAAGATCTTTCGAGAGTGATGAGCACACGCTTTTAAAGTTTAAGAGGATGCGTAATATTCGTTTAAGATTGCGTAACTTATAGTAGGAAACCAAGTTTAAGGGAAATGTGCTTGTAGTACAGCTTAAAAAAACTGTGCTTAGAATATTTCGTAGAAAAATTTGTGGGAGAAAATGAATTTGAGTAAGGGTGATTTTGTTGAATGGTAAAGGAACTGTTCAAGGTACAGTGATTACAAAACGTATTTGCACAATACTGTAATTATTTTGGAATTTAGATAGTAACGAATTAAAGTCAAAGTATTAGATGAATGCACAAATTTTTGGTGTATTTGCTGTAGATACTTTAAGTAATTATCTTGCACAAGTTAATGGATAGAAATTTTCAAATTTCGGTAGAAATGCAGAATAGAGATTATAGGGCGCATCCAATTAATCGATTAAATTATATTCAATGAAACAACATGGTCTATTCGTTTCGTAGCGGAACAGATCAGAGCTTTTACACTGGTGTACTCAATTTTCTATGATTTAATAATACTCTATATGTAACAAGAAAACGTTGGCATTGTGGAAATATAATGTAGAAACTGATTAAAAAATATTAGTATCGTGCAAATTCTTTTCGTATTTTTTTCTTTCCATTTATCTTTTTTGTTTCATTTTACCTACCTATTAATCGTTAAAATGATGACAATTTTTTATACTAATTGTCAAGATTTTAAATTCATAATATTTTATTCGCTTAACCCTTTCGTTACCATAGACGAGATACCCCGTATCGCAATTTCTATTTTGCAGTGCTATGTGAACGATATCTCGCTTCGTAATTTCTGCTATGCAATGCTACGAATGAAATAGTTCATGTCTATCCTTCAGTGTTTACAAAATAATAACCTTCATTCGATACTTTGAGCGAGACCTACGTCTGTTTTTGTCTATAAGGGCAGTCTTCGCGCGACAGTCCGCGCGTGTGGTAATCATGGCTCGACAAATGAAAAATCAATTCATACGTGATAGTGGTATTATCAATTGTAACGCGAATAAACAATTCGGTATGAGTGATAATGACGTTCCATTGTTAGAGAGATGGAATACAATTTTCGACGAAAGACGATGGAAGTTAATTTTCCACTACGCGTTCTGAATTACGTAAACAGTTGTCAGTGGAGTTAAAAGATAATTGAGTTTATCAGTGAATAGTTGCTTCTTTTCTATATTCCAATATGTTTTTGATTATGAATTTGTGGATTTAATTGGGATAGAAAGTAATAGAAATAAATGTCAGCAATGTCTTCCTGGCTCCACAGCATCGCGTAACAAAAATTATGACGCACGTCTTTAATAACGAAAGATTTAAGGTCGCCCCCCCCCCTCACTTTCTAACCGCAAGTACTGAGATTAATATACCTGTATTAAATTTTAAAATGCTACTTATTACGAGTCTCAAAGTAACTATTCCGTTAACACGATAAGTGAATTATTTCAGTACTTCATTGTGTGATCCTTTTTCCGTTTGTTAACGCCCACGTGAAAGTGAAATCTCGAAGGTTTCCTGTGGCATCTCGACAGGTCCGGTTGAACAGGTCTAGATTTGCGTTATTTGCCTATGTGTTATCGATTATTGCCAATCTATGACGAACAGGAACAGTCGTAGAATACATTTGAAAGAAATACGACTGTTCATTACTGTTGCTATGGTTTGTGATTTTCAATTATTGAAATTTTGCAATTTATGTCTACTAATTTTCTGTGAATGTCAGTAACTTTTCATCGTAACTGCTTATTGGTTATTAATATTTTTATGATGCTCTTTGAATCATGACGACTGCAATCACATCACACAATTTTGAATTGATTGTAAGCGTAATATAGTATAATTATTACGAGTGGATGTAATTATTTAAAATGTTATGGAATCCTTTATTGTCTCATCAAGTTGTTAAATTACTGCAAGTATTAGTTTGCATATATTCGACGGCGAAACCAAAAAAAAACTCAACTATGGAAGAAATTGGAAATTTGGGTTTAACCCTTTCCCTGCTATCAGCGCTTATACGCGTTCGAGTAATTCAAATTCAAATAAATAGGCGTTTAAAGAGTAAGAAAGAACTGAAAGAAGAATATGAATTTATTAGGTGTATCAATAAGTAGTCCACTACTCTTTTAATAAGTAGGAAATATAGTTTACACTAAAATTATTATCCCACCCCTTTTTTGTTTGTTGCGGTCAACTTATAGCTTCGTGTAAAACATAAAATCATTGATTTTCACCAAAAAATGAATCAATATCATAATAGTAAAGGTGCAAAATCGGATAAAAGTGAATTATTTATTGGTACACCTAATAACATAATCCAATTTAATATTTTGGCGACTTCTCCATATTCTTTAATTAAAATCCGTCGCAGCGAAAAGGTTAAGGATAGTTGAAGTAAATGTTCGATAACTAGAGACAAAATTAATTAGATGTCACACTTGTATATCAAATTACCTGAACGACTACCTAGTTAATAGTGATAGATGTTAATACGCCTTTTTTTCAATTGTGGCATTAAAACGCGCTTAGAATTATCAACTTATAACCGTAATCCGTGATTGATGGTTGCTCCGTCACAGTTTCCACCCACTTGAAAGGCAATTGAAATGCTACTTTATTCTTCTCAAGTCTTGTCGACAGTCCCCATTCAATCAGATTAATGATACCTTCCACGTTTCCAATCTTCGATTTCTGTTATCCTCACTAGAATGCTATGATTTATGTGCGTAAAGGAATCGTATGGTAATAAGTTAATAAAAAACGAAACAGATACAAATTAGCATTGGGCAATGCCTCGTAAGAATTTGCTTAACGAAAAAAGAAGAAAAAAGTATGAAAAAATCTAATGAAGAATGGTCAAGAAAATATAAAATATGTGTATTTTGCATAGAATTTCCGAACTTTTCCATTCTTAAGCGTTACATTATGATAATTTTAGAATGCACCGTTGAATGTCGATTAATTATAAGATTGATGGAAAGATTAATGGATTGTTTGCCGTTTTATTAACATAAAAATTGAATGCCATTAATGTACAATATAGCAATTCCAAAAGGGTTTAACAACGTCAATTAAACTTTAAACTAGTAATACGAAGAATACAAAAAGCAACTTCCACTCCATTGTTACTCTCAAGCCATTTCCAAACGAGCTTGTGAAACCTTGTCCCTTTGAAACCTCCTTCAAATCAATTTGCCACCCTTTATTCCTTTCAAACCCTTTCACTAGGTAAAGTACCAAAAGAAAAGAGATTGAAAATTCATGGATCCTAAAACACCTCGAGCGCTTCACAAGCAAAAATATTCGGCGAATGAACCTCACGAGTAAAAGTAGTTTCTAATTTTGACGACTCATGTGTGTCACTTTCTTTTCACGCCCCCAATGCATTAACCCCTTCTGACCCGTTGCTCCAATCTCGTGCGGACGAGACCCGAAAACGAATTACTTCTCAGTCCTTTCTTCTGCGATACGTTCGAGAAATCAATCATGTCGTTCACTATGTAGTTTCACCCATGAATAATAAAACGAGCGATCATTCGCATCGAAAGAAAGCATCGAAACGACGATGCTTAAAATGTGGGTATTCGTCCCAGACAATCTCGTTTAATGGAACGTCAATCTAAGCCAGCGCTATTCAAACGTTTTTGTTTGGAGATAAGCGCCTTTCCCAGTGAGGAAAATAGAGATATATGGAGAAGTCATATTAGATTTATTGATGTGTTGCTGGAGTCTTTTTGTATTTTACGGTGGTTACTTGTAAAACGAGACAACTTTTAGTCAACAAGATTTAACACGAGAACTATCGGTGATTAGAGTATACTTATTTACACCAGAGTGATTCAAATGATAGGATATTTGCAAAAATACATAATACAAAAGGAATAAATCTTCATTTACATTCTTTACGGAAAATCTGCAAAAATGCACTGTTGTGAGTTTATACAACTTTTATAGCGAGTTATAAATGGGTCATTTTTACCACCTTGGTAGTTCTAGTGTTAATGCGAATGATAAGCACCCTTCATGGGATAGCATTGTCCTAGATCAATATTGCTTAGAGATAAAGTAGCATAAGACTTAAAAACTTTAACGCAAATGTAAAAAAGTCCTTAACCCATTGCCTTCAAATCACGAGTCATACTGTGAACGTGAATTACGGAGAAAATAGAACAAATATTCGAATAAAATTTAATTCCTTTGAAGCTCTTGTAATTATCATAAAAACTACAAATACTTTATAATATTTTAATATTTCGTGTTTAACGCGATATTAATAGCCTTTGCCGGCGGGTGAAACTGCTGAAAAATTCGTAAGACAATGGGTTTAATCAGTGCATTATGTAAAAATATTCTTTTTAAGTCAGAAGAGCTCGGCACTCGAAGGGGTAAAAAAAATCGCGGTAGAAAAAGAATGAAATCCACCTAGATCCTTTGATCGTTATTTGTACTTCCTTGCTTTCATAAGGGCAACACGTGGATGAGTATAAGAACACGTAAAATATACCACCCATGGCCAACACTGACCTAAATCACCATCAAAAGTAGCACGACGGTGTATCCTGCTAGGACGTCCTTTCTTGTGCGATCGATGATGTCATAGCCATGTCGTTCCACCCACGAAAAGGGAAAGTGAGATCCTGAGGAGCTCTTCTTCCCGACGATACCATGATGGTTCGCGTGTATATAGTAATCATACGTTTGTAGTGGGAAAGGTTAATATATGCTAACGCTCGACCTGCCCTGCGCCGTGAATCAAACGTCGCCTGGCGATGTTAATCCCTCTGGTATTCGTGCCGGCGCGATATTTTAGTGGACAATAGTAAATCAGCTATGGGACCCCAGGCGGTAACCATCCGCGTTTACGCGCCTCACCGACTGTCAAGATTAACATCGCGTCGGCGAGCCTTCTTGACGATCAAGACGGACGTAAACCCAGATTGGGAATCGGCGAAGATTTCGCGGAGCTCGAGAACGTCCGACAGCGCGCGAAAGGAAGTTAATGGATAGTCACGTGGAATCGTTTGATTTGAAACACGTTTTCAGTGGACGATAAAATGTACTTTTTATAATATTTCTTTGGGGCGAAAATATATCATTTTATTAAAATATATTATTATACTTTTCCATTAGATAAAGAAAAAGTTCTGAACTTTTACCCACTTTTTCACAATTTATTAAGTCATCCTAGAAGCAACGCGATCAGTTTTCTCGTTCCGAAAAAGGTGATGTGTTAAATTATAGATTTGTGTATATGGCATACATAGCCAATGAACAATACGATTATTCGGTGAAACAGGGTTTACCCGACTAAATATTATACTATTTTCCATTAATTCCAAGCATGTGTGTTCTACCGCAATGTCAAGGAGACAGAAGCAAAAGGAATGCGGCGTATGTACAAACGATGTCAAGAACGAGAAAGTATGTCCAAAAAGATAGTGTAAAATGTTAGCTGCTTCGTTAAGTTGGCGATGAGATTAGATAAAATATTGGCAGCTAAAAAATATGTTGCCATTACGTTTATGTACTGTGACTTATGTATACCGATATGAAACATGAGTTACTGGAAGTTGTAACAGGCGAAGTAAAAAGATTTACAAAGGTTCATGATCAATACTTTTTAATCTGTATTGTAAAGTGGCTTTCCATTTGTCTATTAGCTACTCTCTTAATACATTTGCGTGTTTTATTTTGAATTTTTTTAAATATTTACATTGCTTGTGATATGAGCTGATAGTTGTTAGATAGAAGTTATTTTAGTCTATTTACAGAGTTGACATTTAATGTTGCAAATAGCTTATACTTTTAACTTAAAATATACTGTCGAAATACGAAATTAGGTTAACAAATTTTATTAAAATCTCAAGCTTCCTTTTGAAAAGGAATTTATAGTTTGCTTAATTTGACGTAAAATATTTCGCAATATTTGATTGGCAAAATAACGATTCGATTTTGTTCAAATTAAATACTGAATCAGACGAAAAAGATAGATTATTCATTGACACCAAATAAAAATAGAATCACTTTTGATTCTTCTTTCTTCAATATATTTGAAATTAGACCATTGCTATATTTTTGTTGGGAGTCTATGTCAGTCTATTTCTTTAAAGAAACGAAGTTTAACTAATTATAAATCAAGTTATCCTGCTATACGTTTCTCTTCAGTCGTTTTGCTAGATTTCAACGTAGGACCTTCCCTTCACTATCACCACTAATCTTCCAAAAATCGTAACGTAGCTCACAGGATTAAGGTTGGTTAAACTCATCTTCGTAAATTTTAATTTTCCGTTTTTGTAGGCAGATTTAATTTGGCGTTGTTTAGCAATTTTCTCAGTTTTAAATAAAGTTTCGGACCACTTTATTCGGGAATCGGTTTTATCTTTGATAACATTTATACCGTATACGTGGTCGTACTATGAATAATCACACGTTCCATCAATGATGCATCTCTTTGAGGATAAATCCTCTCAAATTTTACGCGAGTTAACGCGTCTTTATAAAGGTTTCCTATTAAAACCTAATTGTAGTTCTCAAAGCCGCGTTATTATCGCAAAACCAGCTATTAAGGATTATCCACGGAACAGGCATGTAGTAGCACTGTCGAGTGGAGATAGTAATCGAACGAAGAAGCTGCATTTATCTATAGGGCATCTAAAACCATACGTATCGTTCGTGAATACCTCCTCGTACAATTATGGAAAAAATCGCCGTTGCAGATGAAGAAACGCGGATTCTCGTGTATCTCCACGTGACAAGGATTATTTCGAGAGGAAGAAAGAGCGGTCGATCATTGAAAAAGTCATTCTGTGACACGTGCATATTAATAATATGCCACCAGAAAAGCAGCCGCGCGTTTATTGCCTTGTGTTACGTTTGACGAGAATTTTACGGCCAGGGGAAAGGTGCTTGAAATTCATTTTCTCACCGCGTTGTGGAAAAGCAATCAGCTATAAACTTCCCGCAAAACCAACAGCATAAATTCTCGACAACATTGACGATCAATAATGGAAAATTACAAACGATTACGATTATTCATAAGTCTATACTTTGGTTACGTAATAAATGTGCTATTAAACTACTTTATACGAGTTTTTCATTTTTTTTCGGGAGTCATCGGAAATGTTCTCGATCGCTTCTGAAACGTAATTCTGTTTTTATTTGGTGTAAATGAATCATCCACCTTTTTTGTGTGATTCAGTATTTAATTTGAACAAAATCAAATCGGTATTCTGCCAATCGAATATTGTGAAATATTTCGCGCCACCTTTTAAGCAAGCTATAAATTCCTGATCAAAAGCAAACTTGATATATTAATAAAATTCGTGAATATATTTTCGTATGTGGGCAGTATACTTTAAACATAGATTATGTTTTTAACCTATTTAACAAAATAGCGAACTAATTACTGATACATCTAATATACCAGTTGAGTCACCTCTTTAACCCTTTCACTATAAAAGTTGTATATACAATATGTGCCTTCAAAAATTGGGCAATGGTTTGTTAAAAGTATACGTACACATTCTCTGCAACACAATATTCAATTTTAAGTTAATTAATTAATACTGAAATATTATAGTAATAAGATTAGGTTGTTCGAAAAGTTCATAGCGATATTTAGGACATATTAAGAAGCCATACAGAATAATAAATATGTTTTATATTACTGTATAATGTTACACATAACATTGAGTACCTTTATACATTTTTTTCATAACAAATTTCCATATTACTTGGAAATAAATTCTGCTAAATATTTTCTTGTTCCCCTATTGTATTAAATTTCTCACCATTAATAAAACTTTCATTGTTAATAACTAGGATAAATGACAGTATGATATTGCTACGTTTAAAATATTTATCCTAGTTGTGATTTAACAAGTTTTTAATACATCAGACCAAGCACTGTCTTGTTAAAAAAACGTCACGTATTCTTCTGAGTAAGTCGAAATATTCCTCTTTAGCAGTTACGATTAAGGTATCTAATCCGGTAGTGCATTTATCCGAATTAACGGTTTCGACGCTTCACAAAAATTGTTAAAAAAAAACGTTTCCTCAGTCTCACAATTTACGAAAGAATTTAACATCGACCCTGTCGCAAACTCTACGAACTTTCAGAACAACCCAATAATAATCATAAATATAATTAATACTGTTAATAATGATAATTGTGTGACGAGTAATGTTTTTCACGCGAAAGATGCGAACAACTGTGTTTAATACGGGCGCATTTTGTTTTTATTTCTAGATGACGATTTGCGGTTGCATTTTTAATAGTACGATTTTGAAATCGTGCCCGCGAGTTTCTGATTGATGATTCCTCGAAAATGGGAACGCCACGAGCAACCAAGAGATTCTTCTATCAGAATAGCGAGGCGTTGTGGTTCAAGGTAAGAAATTGTGCCCATTCATTACTTCCATTCGCGTAACTTCTTATTTACATGAGACTCTGTGACTGCGCGCAAAAATTACACCGTCTGTTTGCTGGAGTATTTTAAGTACCAAATTTCAATTTGCAGGCGTTACCAAATTTCAAGTAATAAAACGTAGCGAAATTCGAATGTAAATATTGTTTTATCGTGCAGCAATATATTGCATGAAAATATTTAATATGAATGGTGTGAAACTAAAAATTGCAAAACAACAAAATAAAGACAGCAAATGTATCGTAATGTTTTAGCAGACTAAAATAAATAGTACGGGGAACATTTAATCTGTTCGTTGTGTCACTGCTTTTTAATGAACACCAACTTTATCGTAAATCAAAAGTAGCTCCTTTTTCTTTTTAATAATATATCCTCTGGTAGTACGATGGATTTCTGCAACCGAATTTTAAAAAATAATTTTTTAAGATGTACTTCTTATGTATGGTACAAAATAAAAATTACAACAATTTTAGTATAATTATTTATTACACATCTTTCTCTATATCGTTTTTACTTGCACAGCGTCAAAAGATAGTAACGATGTTCAGTGATTATTGAACGAAGTGATCCTTTACTCTATCTTGATTAATTTGTAATTACATACAACTTAGTGCCAATTACAGACCCAATAATTGATGAATTTTAACAAAAGATCTCTAATAAAAATGATTCAATAACGGAAGGATTACATTATACTATTGAATATTATATTTCAAATTATTTTTTATTTCGCTAATTTGTAATTATTAAAAATGTTTAAACAATTAATTCTCTTTAATCTTTAATGACATTGCCTGATAATATAGATTTTTGAAATCAACATTTCTGATTTCGTAGTAAGTTAAATCATTATCCAAGGGAAGTAACACAACAATGTTGTTCGCCACGGCTCTCCGGAAAGCCATACAGAATATTGCAAAATGGAAACAGGCAATCGTGTAACATGGTTATGAAAAGATTACAAGCGTATACAGGATCTTCGAAACCTTACTGCGGCTCGACAAGTATCGTTAATTAAAGCGTGTGAACGCGTAATGGTTACAATTTCTCCTCTCGGAGGAAGAAAAAAACGACCGTCTGAAAAGATTACAGCTGTCAATTGTGCAATCGCTTGTACCACGAAATCCTACTCTATTCATGCTTGTTCCGTTCTGCGTTTTCATTTACTTGTTCATTTGCATACAGATGGTACGTTTTTGCGAGTACAATCGTTGTTAGGAGACAGATACACGATGATCGTAAAAATAAATCTGTGAATAACGTATCTTAAATCTCTGTATAGAGTGTCGTATTAATGTTTCATCTCACTCTCGGATTGTGGGTTTGATTTTTATTATACACAACTATAGCATCTAAACATATTAATAAATTTATTTCGAATTCTGGTTCGTAAAATATTTGGTTTGTAAAGTATAAAAAAGAAGAAAATTCATATTATCAGAGAATGTCATTAAAAATTAAGGAGGATCATTTTCTTCCTTTTTCGAGAAAGCTTTTCGGTCATTACAAATTAGAGGAATCAAAAACAGTTTAAAATATAGTATTGAACAAAAGTACGATACCTTTAGCATAATGATAGCCTTTGTGGTTATTTTGATATTGATAGAAAATTGAATAACACGAGGATTTAACAAGTGAATTTATTTATTTTCGAACAAAATAAAGCAAATTCTAAATTAGTATTGACATATGAAAAAAATAGATTTCTGTCTAATAAGACAGTTGAAAAAAAAGAAATAAAGTCGATTATTCCGTTAATTCGATCCACATAAAGAGACCGCGGTGAACACTCTTTCACACGCCCCTAATTACAAGCTCTCGTAATCCTGAGGCACGAAGCGTTTTCACTGAGCGACCAGCAATTAGCGAAAATCGATATTCTTGACAAGAATCTACCACTTCCTGCCTGCATTGCTAATTTTTACGTAACATCACGATTCGCCTCCATCGACAACGCCTACAAAAAGCTGGATCAAAGGGATAACATAAAAAAGTAAAGGTGTTAAACCTGATACAAGAGATCCTCATAAAATGGAAACCCCCTGTGTGTTTTTGTTTAATTTTTAATAACAATGAAAAGGATATCAGTGCAATAGAATTTTTTCAAGAGTGAAATTATTTCATTTCACGTGCTTCTTATATTCCGGGCTTCTTTCTCAAGCGTATATTTCATCATTTGAAATGGTAGAATAATACCGTTTTTAACTATTTATTCGTCTTTAACAAATCAATAACATTGCACAAAACTTTCAACTGCAATCATGAAATGTAAAAATAAATTCTTTTTCGAGATAGACTTCACAAAAACTTGTACAAACCTCCGTGAGTTAACACTTTTGATAAAACTCACTAAAATCTGAAAATGTACGTGTATTTATTCATCGTAATTATACTGGTAGCTATCCCTATCTATGCGTTAAAAATGCTTTTAATTTTGAAGTGTCACGTGGTAACGAAAAGGTTAAGAGACAAATTAATGTTACCCCTATGAGTTTACTTTAATTATCATTTTTTAACTGAAATATATTAAAAATATATATTTTACAATTTCCATAATTAATCCTTTTCCATTGATCGAACACGTTTTTATTTTTAAGATGCTGCACTGAAAAGGTTAACAACCCTTATGTGTACATCTAATCTTAAAATATACCAAAAATGTTCACTTATCCATCGCATAAATTAATGTTCTCCGCAAAATCAATGAGTTTCTTAATGTCTGATACGATAGCACCCGCGGGGTAGTTAAGTGAAATTGTGGATGAGCCCGAGGTTGGCCAGTGGCCCCTGCATCGCGAAACACGAATCGGCGCATCATCGCGTCCAGTGAAAGTAACCGACGAGTTGTGTAATAGAACATCGATACCGCTCGGGGCCAAGCCTTTGGCCCAGTGATCGTTTATCTTACGGTTTGACCACGTCGATTCGAACAAATACGCGCGCACAACCAAGTTTAGGTGATTCAGATCGGTTTCTATTCGGAGAAAGTTCGAACATTGGTGTGGTACGCGAAAATCCTAGATGCTTGAAGGATGAAACACGGTATGGTGTAGGTGCTGTTTGGAAATCGCACGTGGGGATAATTATTGTAAAGGCAGAGAGAAGGAGAAAGAGAGAGAGAGGGAGAGAGAGGAAAGAAAAGAGAACAAGAGGGGGTGGAAACCCTATAGGTTTACTTTGATTATTATTCTTGGAAAGAAGTTAATGGGATGATGATGGAAATAGTCTTTCGTGCACTTTGCAACAACTTTGCTGCTTCATTCACTTTTTAATTTTGTTAGTTTATTACAGAGGAAGGCCCTTTGATAAATAAGTTTTATGGAATCATTTGAGAAATCTGCTTTGGAAAACTTGACAAAGTTTCACTATTAGAGGTTTGAAACATGTAGCAGATTTTTCTATTAAGGGTTTGTGAAAGCCAATAAAATTTTTCCATTAGAGGATTGAAAAACACAACAGAATTTCTTTGAGAAGGGTTTAAAGAATCTTCTAAAATTTTTATATCAGAGGGTTGAGATAAGGAAAATAATAATCTGGCACCTAAAAAATTAACAATCTTAGATACTTCTGCAATATAATTACAGATCATACTCACAGTAACTGTGTAAGGTGATGAATATTTTGTTAATTAAAGGAAAATTAAAGATCGTTGAATATTTTTCCACTCTTTTGGAAATTGATAAGGGTAGTTTTTATTATGAAACCTTCAATCGACTTAACGCAGTGCAATTCAAACGTGTATTAGAAATATTAGGAAAAAATTAAAGAAATAAGCGGCTAATATAAGAAAATAGCAAGATAAGTTAGATTTAAGATTAACAACAATACAATTGAAAGATTAACAACAATACAATTGAAAGATTAACAATTATAAATTTACAGGAAATTTAAATATGTAAACAGATGCAGAATGCAAATGATATTGGAAAATACAACAAATATTGAAGGTTAAATACAAATTGTAGTATTTAGGGGGTAAAACAACCCCCTATTTAGATCCTGTTTTCTTAATTTTATTTGTAAAAATCTGAATATGCATAAAGATCCACCACAGTCTATAAGAAAACACTTCTATGTAACCTTAAAGGAGAACAAAACCACAATGCAGTTTATTAACAAATGGAATAAATTACGCGCATGTTCGTGCATTGTGTCACTCACAGGAAGCATTCTATCCAAGTCCTTGAAACTGCAAGGAACCTGTATTCCAAAAATCAAGATAATTCCGTAGCCTCTCGCAACCAACATACGTGACACTTAATCTTTTCTTTTTTTCCTTCGTTCATCAACGTAATCGTACTAATTGTTCGTTGGAACAATGGCCGGTTGCGGGAGAAAAGCAATTTTATATCACAGAAGGCCAACCAGCGGGGATATTACCGAAACCAGATGGAGGTAGTTTGCATTATTGGGAGGATTACGAAAAGAAAGTTAGCTCGATACCATCTACACGGATTCATTGTCAGCCTGGTCCGGAGGTCGTCGCAACAAGTGTGCGAGGGTTCTACGGTACTATTTGTTGCTTTGCAGTTTGCGATTTTGTGGTTTCTTTTAACGAAGAAGAAGACAAATCTTCGAATCAATTTATATACATTCATATACACATTAGTGTATGAGAAATGAGAAATTATTTGAATGAGATAAAGAGGATGAAACTTTTGAATTTTTAATACTTCTGCTACAGAATACTTTTCGGTATCCCTTTTTACTGTTTCGCGGTTCTGTGGTTTCTTTTAACACTTTCGCTACGGCAGATTTTAATCAAAGA
Source organism: Eucera pruinosa (assembly GCA_028830335.1). Classification (NCBI taxonomy): domain Eukaryota; kingdom Metazoa; phylum Arthropoda; class Insecta; order Hymenoptera; family Apidae; genus Eucera; species Eucera pruinosa. The sequence goes on along the minus strand of JAMYCR010000003.1, from coordinate 19,383,815 downwards.
ATATGCAGAGGTCGTCAAAATACTGAATTTCATTGCGTTAAATTCATATTATTTTTCCAATTCTTTCCTATTCTTCGGATAATAAAGAATTTCAAGTGTTTCAAGACAGTAATAGCGTTTTTCATTTTCAAAATTAATTCGCAAAAGTCATCGATAACGCACTACTAGCGAATTTCTTAAGCGTCTATGTGCACCGATAGTTATAAAAGGGTTAATGATATAGTAGACATATCTTCGAATCAATCACGGACAGGTGTATAAATTTAAATAGGGAAAGGAGATGAAGCATCTGAATCTTCAATATTTGTATCATAGAATATTTTTCTACATACTTCTTACAATGGAATCAGGCATTAAAATTGATTAAATATTTGCAATGGTAAGATGTTTAATTTCTCTGTAAACATAAATTTTTTTCGTATCGAACGTCGATACTTGATTTTGTATTCTGATATATTCGTAATGGAGCAACATTCGATTGATCTATGACACTTTCACTCTTCGCGTCTGTTTTCTCCAGGATGAAGTTAGAATAGATATTTTTGATTACTATGACAGAATCTTCGATTACTCTGTAACATTTTTACTTTTACTGTGTTTCTCTAAGATAGGAACCTTCTCTGAGGTGTTGCGTCATCTTTCTTATAAATTTGTAGCTTTAATCCTACTCGATGTTGGAAACACAAGTTGATAGGATTAATTCTAGAAGGTTATAGTAGCGAAACTAAGTAGCATAGTTGAAACACGTGCTCTTTGAACAGGTACTATCTAGCTTTTAACCTTTTAACATTGTTGTTTGTGCGTATCTTGCGCCGACGAATTGCTTAACACTTCGCGTACCATCGCTTGTTATTGATTACACTAATCTATAAATTGTTGGATAAGCTGCGACATTTATATTTAGAACTTTTGTGTCCAATCCTCAAAAAAACATTACGGTATGCCAGCTGTCGTGTTTAACATAAATTCATTGTAAATAGTTCTTTCCTTATTTCATACTGCAACTTCGAGTTGTTAATCTTTCGAAGGCATAGAAAACTCGTGTTTGACTGTACTTTTTATTAGAAATAGAATTTTTAATCATAGTATTAACACTGCGGAAAAAATTGTGCAGATTCGTATTAAATATAAAACTAAAATAATGTCAAATGCCTTCGCTATTACAAATTATTAAGTGTACACATTAAGCTAAAGTCTTTATCTGCAAACTCTTGGCATCCTTATCAATTCGAAATCGCTACTTTCTTATTTTTCATGTGACGAATTTGCTTCATAAATGTGAAAATGCTGAAAATTTTTAATATTACAACTGTGTTTTATTTTTTTTTTTTATGAATAAGTATTAAATTTTACGAAATCTTGAAGGCTCAGAATTAATTTGTACATCTAATACTCTTTTATTTTGAGAAAAGAAATAATTGCAAAATATTCGATTTGAAGGTATTTCTGACAAAAATGTCGCACAAAATTTTTCCAGTAGCTAAATGCTACAAATATAATTCCTGTTGAATTAACAAGATAAGCTTATTAAGTTTAGTAACTAGTTTTTAAAATCGAAATTATGTCTTCATGGGCTATTGTTATTTTTCCTTTTGTATTATCATTTCTAAGAGGATACGATAACGACTTTTCTTGCTTGTTGCATATTATCTGAGAGTTTGTACTTGTTATAATAGCGGCAATCCATTCACTTGAAATGTCACTGGACGAGATATATTTGAAGCTGAATTCTTACAACTAAATACATTTATTTCAACGCTCTAGAATATGTTTTTATCCTACACAAACAAACTGTAGCGCTAAAATTACGTCAGTATGAATAAATTACAAATGCAACGAGCAAGATGAAATTAGAATACTAACTGTTAGAGAAACTAATATTTATTCAACAGACTATAATACTAAATTATTTATTAATAACTTACTAACTGTGTATTGGAGATAAATACATGATTGATCGATGTACCTTCTGGATTTAGATAATGGTACTTGAATTAATTATAATTGTTTTTTAAACAGTTGAGAGAAACTTATTTATCTGATATAAAACTTAAAAAATAAACTTTCCAAATAAGACAATAGTTCCATAATTTCTGATTAGTTTTACCTCCCTGAGTATAATAATGCGTGCTTTATCTTACATATTTTATACATGTTTGTATCTTATATTTTTTCGCATAGCTAAATTTCCCATAAATGCATAAAGACCCGTGGTCTAATAATAATGAAGAGTAAAGTCATTGCGATGCCTTTTACCTGCAATTTTATAGTTAAATTACAGCGCTATTAGAAATACGTGATCGTCCTGATCCTTTGGAACAGGGATGTAGAATTGCACTTTTAACCCGATCAATCTAACCACCTACAGGCATCCCATAAAGATTTGCATTGAACTCACAGTTACATGATATTTTCCTCGAAGAAGTTAAAGGGTAACTGCGAGACGCGCGTATCGATCACCGAACACTCTATAAATCATAAAACATAATTACTGCCTCTCGTTATTAACTTCTACAAAGATGTCTGAGAGAGAGAGAGAGAGAGAGAGAGAGAGAGAGAGAGAGAGGGTAGCCTTTTGAAATCTGTGTTATTTAACGAAGAAGTTAGAACTCGTAACGAACGTGAATGGTCTTCTCATTAAAGATCCGTCCATTCGCCAAGTCGCGTAGACAACGAATTAGCAGTCAAGTACACTTGCAAATTACAAATTACCTTTTACTAACGTGTCTAACGCTTATGAGCTGCAGAATCTCTTTGTAGTTGATACCGCGTGGTCGTGGCAGTAATTTAGGTAAAAATGTCAATTCTACCTTCACTGGGATCAAATGACTTAGCGAATCAACGATGATCGGATCAGCGGAGAAGTAAGCGTGCAAATGGCAAATTTACTGTCATTACCTGTTATTATTACGATGATTACGTATGGGATTATTTCATTGCTCTTTGATAGGTCTTTCAACCGGGAGTATTAGTCATTTACCGAAGAATTTTATTTTCTATTTACTCAAATGAAATTACCAGTAAATGAATGTGATTTGCACACTCAAGTCTTGCAAATTGAATCGCTACTTTCGCGATTATTAGACGCGCCGTGCTATGGTAGCTTAACGAACGCAGAGAGGACAGACATTTTACATAGACATCGAATCTATGCAGAGTCAAAATTCGCAAGAAATTGGTGGTTGGGAGAATTTGCAAATTGCAACTATCGCAGAAGCGCAGCAAACGAGCAGCTGCGGACCGGAACAAATTAGCTGAGCTTTTGTATTTAACTAGCCGTATCAAAGCGTTAAACGCTGTATCTCGCCGGATTTGTAAACAGTACAAACGGATTGCATCTGTAGATAATTTCTGCAGATTGAAGATAGAGACGGGGCAGCCTATAGTTCAACCGGTAGTCGTCAATCATTGCCAGACTTTCGATAGAAGGGGCCGTATTCGCAAATGGAAGTTCTTCCCCGACAGATGTGCAGATCTTCTGCTAACCATTGACCGGCTATTATTTCACAAGCCCTTTCTTATTCCCAGCCTCTCCACTTATCGATCTCCTGTTATCTATTTGTGCACTTTAAAGCGTTTGCCTATCGTCATTCCCTATCGATGTTGAAGATTCGTTGAAAAGATTACAATCGGTTCTCACTAATAGAATTCTGTTACGTGGATAAATTAATTCCGTGCCATTGCATAGGAAATTCATATTTCATTTTCGGTTTTCGTAATAGAAATTTAGGTAAATTAAGTCATGTGAAACTAAACATGTAAACACAAATATCATCCTTCTAAATTTGGAAGTAATACATACTTTTGCATAAATTCTTAAGAAACTAATTAAAACATGTAAAATATAGAACATACGTAATATTAGTTGTACCAGTGATTAATTGATCTCTTGATTTAATTCTGCATTTATTTTCTATTAACAAAACTAAGTATCTACTCTATCTCAAATATAGTCGTTCTTTCCTGTAATACTTTGTTGCATTTTTCGGACAAATTATCGGATCCATCAAATCCATTGATCCGTTAAAGAATAATGGATTAGTTATTGGTACATCTAATACATACATGATTAAAATCATTCAAAGAAAAACCAAATTTCTATCCCACTTTATCAGGTCTCACTTTATTATTAATTTGCTATAAAAATATGCATTTACGTGAACATTTGCAGTTCAGTAATCAATATTGCAAGCAAACAGTATCAATTTCTAATTCCAAAACATACTAGCATTAACATTCTAATTGAAGCTTGTACAACAGAATTGTACTCTACTATTCCAAATGATTCCCTTTTTATTTAAGAATATTCTAAATGTTCTACGGTATCACCAAATGTTTCTATTATCCAATACCCGCTGATCTTCCTTCGTCTTACTTTTGTTAAATCACTTGTGAGCCGTGCAAGAACTTGAATAATACTTCAATGTAAGCTACCAGCGACCGGTAGCAACAAGTTACTTAATTTATGCCTTCGGAAACACTGATGATAGTTGCAGGGTCATCTCGATGACTCGCCATTGATACGCGTTCGAATCGCGTCACGCTCGAACAGCCACCGACTTCAGCTGAACATAATAGCTCTACTACCACGCGGCATTGAGAGTTATGAATGAAATGTAGTGCAACGGCATTGGCGAGCGACTGCCAAGATCAATGAAACTCGGCTCTGCGTGCCCTGACCAATGCAATACTACCTATTATATTATGTCCGTGCAATCATCATTCGCTTGGATTCACGTGTATACTAAGTACGTTCGACGCATGTCAAATACTACCGAACCTCCGTGCCATTTGTGCAGGGTGTAATGACCCCTGAAAGCATCGCGTTTCACTTAACGTTTGTATAATACATTCATATAGAACAGTACATTCCTGCGTAGTATCGTAAGAGAGTTTAATCAATTTTATTCCTTCCTTTTTGCCATCGATCGTTTTACTTTATCTTATTTCCAATTTTCTTAGATCATTAACCCTCTCATTATCATTCATAACTATAGCCATCCCTGCGTTCAGTATACCTATTATAAATGATGGTAATCCCATTTGCAAATTTTAAACATTTCATTGTTATCAATACATAGTAAGTATTTCGTGTACAAATTAATTCAAAGCCTCTATCTTTAAACTCTTTGCATCATCATAAATTCCAAATTGCTACTTTTCTCTTTTTTTTTTTGTAAACAAATATTAAACCTTATGAAATTCCAAAAGTTCAGAATTAATTTGTACGCCTAATATTTACTATACAATGAGAAATCAAATTTGGGCAAAGAAAATAACGCGTTTACATCATGTTGTGTTACAAATTATCGAAGTTCTATTAGATATTATGCACGCGTTTTCCGAATAGCTGTTGCCATAATGGAAAAGTTAAGCAAATGTGTCTATTAGCTAGACGTGTTATCACTCATACCGAGAAGCGATCATTCGTTAGTGATCTTTTAGAAACACAATGAGTGTGATCATTCCTTCTAAACACATTTGTGAAGAATTCTTTTAATTTTGAATAGGTGTACGTATCTTTTTCGTTTTGTGCGATTAATTGGAAATATTATTAAAGAAACATAGTACATATTGATGAGATTGTGTTGAAAATATGCAATGCGTATTGTTTACTTCTGTAGCATGAGAAAAAGGCCACAAAAAAAAAATATGCGGATAAGAAACAAATCGAGCAATTGTTGCCGCGTTAATTAAAAATGTTCCGAGATCGCTTTATGTAAGCCAGAGATGCGGATATACTTCGTGATGAATGTTCCAATTTTTACGAATTAATCAGAATTAAGTAAAAAGGATTGCCTCTGCTTTTGAGAATATTGAAGATAAGAAATGTTGCAGTGGACGCGATGCATGAGAATGGTTGTCGACCCGATTGTTGGTTGCGATTTTCTATTTGCAGTCGAATCGACGTATGCCTCTGTTTCGCAATTCGTTGGTATTTCGTCGCGACGTGGCATGAATCTCGCTTTCATCCCGGAGAACGCGCAGGTGTAAACGCCTATCATCGCTATATTTATATCCAACACAACATTCCCATTTAGTATCCGATAGACCCGCAATCATTGTATGTTTAAGGAACATGCAGAATTGCCAGGAATTTGGCGGAAGTGTAATATACATACAGTCACGAACATATACATGTGCCGGTGAATATGAAAGTGGTGTAAGTCAAAACGAAAATGAAAGGAAAGGTTTTCACATTTTTGTAATTTAAATCGGTGTAACATAAAATAATAGATGAATTCAATTTTTGTTATCTTTCGACTTGTACCGCGTTTATAATCACTGTCAGAAATAGAATTGTGCAAAATCACTACTCCAAATTTCATTTTATTTATATTTAGGATAATTTTAAGTCATTTCTTCACCTTTGTACTCTTTAAGAAATGACTTCCAAGTGATATACTTTACAAATAGAAAAATAATCTACAGTGGTGTAATCAGCTGAACTTAACCCTTTCGTAATCAATAGAATTCATATGGTTTGCTTGAATATTTTAAAATTAACCTCAATTTATCCTCCATTACAAACTGATAATATGGTAAATTATAACAATGAATTTTTAATAAAGACATGTGTCGCCCATTAAAGGATTCAGAGTAAATGTTTCCCTATTTAAAGTACATACCCACCACTGACAATCGAATTTATTTTTGCCATCATTTTTATTAAAAATGTTATTTAAAATTAATGAGAAAATGTCGATATAATCGATTGCTGCTGTATGACGCGAGGTATTCCAAATTCTACAAGTCACCTGTTGCTTCAGTACTTTATCTTTTCACTCTTTAATATCGGCATTTTATTTTTTTTATTTTTTTTTTTTATGAAATGTAATGAAATCGTACGGTTATTTGAAAGTTTCTATCCTGTACTTTAAATACGATAAACGAGTATAATTAAGAGTTTGCGCTAAATGAAGGTACGTTGACAAAATCCAATCAATACGTACAATTGACGTTTTTTCATAATACATGAAATTAAGACAAATGTGTAACGCCACAATTGCATCGAATTTATAGAAACCGGTTTTGTGCTCCGCTTGACTGCATAAAAATTCGGGGAACGTTAATTAAAAGTTTAATTAACGTTTCGGACAAACTATGCGGGGAATTCATTTAGTGTTACAGATAGTATGTCAACAATTTTTAATTAATTCATTGGTGGTGTCGCAAGTTTGTTCGTTGTTAACCAGACTAATCGTTAGTTAATAAAGCCCAGTTGCAAATGCCTCAAATATTTTGGTATTAATTTAACATTTAATTAAAATGAATTGCAGAAGTTTATTACATATTCTAGAATTTCAATTAAAATATATTTAGTCTAGTTCTAATTCAACTCGTTTAACAAGAGTTCGCAGTTCTTCAATTTACTCTAACAAAAGAATTAACTAACAATAAGGACCCACTACTCGTAAGATCAAAATCCATAAATCTATTTCAACTATTATATTACCCATTTGTTGCAACAATGGCTCAAAAATAAAGATATCGCAAATAAACGAGTTTAAATATTTTGAATCATTACAATTTTATACAAAATATATTGAAATAACAAAGCAGTACGATGTCGTCATTTAGTGTCATAAATTCTTATTTCCCGTTCCTTTTATACCAACAAACTTAAATACAACAAACTAGAGGTTGTGTCATTGCTGCGAAAAGATATCTTTTATTTAACCCACACAATAATCTTAGCCATCAGCTTCTAATTAATTAGCAACACCCAGAGCCCAAAACACTTTGCGTATCTACAAAGACCGTGTATCGTATCGATTTAAACAAAAATAAATAAATAAATCAGAGCCTAATCTTTCGATCGGTTCGTTTCACAATTACCTAACAATGTACAGAACTCACTGACTCGAACGCAATAGAGAGAAAAAAAAATATCACACTCGTAGTCCTGCGGTATATGGGGCACGTACCAGGCTGAAGAAAGCGGCGCGCACACGGCCGAGCATCCTGGTACCGGTCGCTTCCGTTAGCAAGACATGGTCCCGACGATCTCAGTCTCGAACAGATGATGATCTCTTCGGTTTGTACACGCAGTGTGCCGTTCGAACTGAAAGACTGAAGACGTAGCCGGCAGAAGAAGGCTTATATACAGGGTGGGGGTCGGCAACCAGACCAACCGACCAACTCTTGGTGCCCATCCTTCTTGGTGTCTTCTCTTTTCCCCATTCTTCTCTGTTTCGTCTCTTCAGGGATAATTCTTGCCCTCCCCCACCCACCTTACTTTTTCCCTCCCCATTCCTTGGTACCGTGTCGTGATCCTTGTTCGTCTTGGATCCGGAGAACCCTTCCGGCGAAAAAGAGTTGTGTGGATCGTGGCATGATCTCTCGAAGGCTTCGTTACGGTTATCGAATCGGTTGAATAGGGGAGATTCCGATGGCTGATGGTTTCAAAGCTTCTTTCTTCTTTTTTTTTTTGGACCGCCCTTGTTGCTTCTGTTTTGATGGTTTTTAAGGTAGTGTTACGGTTGTTAAGATGATGATGAGGTGTGCTATAGATGGGTATTGAACGCGGTAAATCGTTTCTTTCGTTTTCCTCTTTTTAGGGGGATACTCGTTATTTTTAGACTATAGAGTTTGAAATGGAGGATGAAACGTAGTAGGTGATAATTGGATGTTCCTTCGCGATTGAATTTTATAACATGATAGCGACTATCATTTTTAAAAAAAATCTGTTAATTATTAACTCGTTCAGATATATGATTTATGTGTCATGTGGTTATAATAAATTAATAACTTCTCGCTGTCTGGACGCCACTGCCATTTTTGAGCTTATAAGTTACGAGTTACAAAAATTGAAATTAAAATGTTCTTCAAATTTAATTCGGGATGCCAATATTTCATAATAATGCTAAGAATACTTAGTTCCCACTGCCCATTAGTTTAGGGATTGCGATGGCATCTGCGTAAGTTAAAAGTATTCGTATTCCTATACAATAGTAGCAATTACGTGATCTTGCATTATTAAAAATGCCAAATCTAAAACACAAAGAAAACCTAGTTTTGACTGATTTGTTGTACCACTATTCTTTAGCCTTCCTACTTGAGTTTGAACGTACTAGCGTTGCGATTTACAATATTTCTCCCTACAACGTTTTTCCACTTATGAAAATGAATACGAAAGGATAATGATCACTTGTGACAGAAAATATCACAGAACCATTTAGAATCCTTGTGCATTACTAAAAAGTTCGTAATTCGACCCATAAGGTGGCCTTTCTCACTGCAAGGACTACGTAAATATTTCGCAGCTGAGACGAGGCTCGATGAATCACCTCTTTAAAGATTCTCAAGAAATTCACTGTATCCGATTCATCGGGTTTCGTAGGTACGCAATTGGGGAAGGCCGTGGAAGACACATTCCCGACCTTCGATCGACTAGACCACGTAAACAGGAACGGATTCTTCTGCGCGAAGAAGACTTATACGTTCCACACCGGCGGCATTTTTGCCATACAGGTGCATTCGAATGTCTCACGCTGCGAGGCAATTTTGCCTCAAGATAATTGTGAGAAATATACGGGATATAAGGTAAAATGCGCAAGAACACTTAACAAGAACAAAGGGTAAACAACGAGCCAATTAATCGTCAATTAGACGTCGATTGAGATATTGGTATCCTGATCATAAATGTCCCTCCAGGGGTAAGCGAGAATTTCTATAAAGGGTTATACTTTTGTGCCAAAACGAATACTTAATTATTAATTAAAGATCGAGTAATTCCTCGCCTATGTTTCCGCATTTCTGCTGCCTTTTATAATCAGGATATATTACTTCTAGTAAGACGTTGTTAGGTAAAAAGCACCGTTTTGGGACCTTGGTGGCACCTAAACGATGGTGTTCTTAGACATCAAGATTAACATATTTCACTAGCTGAGTTCCTAGACAGAAATAGTAGACAGCAGTCAATTAATTACTTTGTACGGATAAATATAATGTAATGAAATCTAATTAAACAAGTAAACTGTAGACAGATTAAAGTCGACATCATTTGCAGTATTTCTCCGTGGGAGACGAAACGAAACCTGTGCAAATTACTTTAAAGGAACCCATGTTTAATTATACATACTAGAACGCATTATCTGGGCTATTATATTCCATCAAATTGGAACATCACATTAGCAAATACTAAATTAGTAAATTGCAAATAAATTGCATGGTAAATTTAATGCATTAATTGAATTGCATAATAATTAACTAATTGCAAAAGAACTAATATCCCCCAATACACTAAGTATTAGGTGAGTACAAAATTTTTGATGATTTTAAACCGATAAACTATATTACTTTATCAGAACTCAATTTCTTACTTATTATACAATCCATGTAGTTTTCATACGATCGATTTATTAAGTTTTCACGGTTTGCAATTTTTTCTTTACAAATTCGAAAAGTTGTATGCAATAAATATCGTTTAAACCACGCACTACGAATACATTAAAACTTTTGCATTCACCTAATATCTCTCTACAAGTTATAATCCCCCTCCACCTAGACTTCGACTGAATCACTCACCATTCCTTATATATTATGCCATCGAGCACCCGCTGGTCTAAAGTGTTATACTAACAAGCATCAAACATATTTTGTTGAGCGTGCAACAGTTTTCGCGACCCTACCCCCAATAAAACAATCTTTGGCAGAACGGTTCGCAGGACTCGGATAACGCGAACCCAACAGGTGCACGCCACTTGGGACTTAGGACCATCCTGCCAGAAAACAATCGGTCGCATCACGGGGAGTCCTGGCGACGAGGATCTAGCAAAACCGGCAAAAGTGCAACAAAAATCCATCCACCACCACGCACCCTGAAAAAGGTCCACCCACATCATTTTCTCCGCCAATAGTTGTACAACAACCATTTCCACCGACCCCATTATCTCGACCAATATAAACACTTAAAATTGTCCAGATCACTTAGTAGACAACACCACGAACACAGATACTCAGTTTCATCGAAAAACACGAAAGCGAACACACCACACAAGCTCAAACCATAGCTAAATATACCAGTAACAGTAACAGATCACAATCAATTATCTTCCACACCACATTCTATTGCAAGTTAAAAACGCATCCAAGCGGCATTAACATATCCGTTCGCGTACCTTGCATCTCAATATATTGCGTATGAAAGAAGTTTTGAGACTTATGCAAGAACACGCGAAATGATCGCCGAAATGTACGCTCCTTGACGGTCTAACGCCATGTATGCTTGTTTGCGATGAGCCATCAAAGGTATCACTGGGAGAGCCCCAGAACGATACAGGCGTTTTTTTTACGAGCGTTCGACACAGGTGAACTTCAATTAGCGAGTCGAGAGCCAGGTATAATATACTTCGTTGCAAGCTGGTTGATGTAACAAGCGAGATGTAAAGGTGTCGAGCGTGTGTGCGTGTTGCATAACTCGAATTTGAGGCGTAAACCTTGACTTTAAAACTGGTCAAGCCAGTGGCTGCACTTTCTTCGCGGCCGGGCACACTTTCTTCGCCAAGAGTATGGTGTTATCGATTATTGGATTCCAATTGGCGTTTGATATTTTCTGGAAGGGGAATTCATATCCACGAATTGGATCTGTAATATAATTTCTCGGTAAATGTGGCGGGAGAAATTTGATTCAAGGAAGTCGATAAAAGGTTGGCCTTATCTTATAGGATTGATGTAATCTTATACCTTTTAAGGATGAAGGATACGCGATTTAATGCATAGGAATAGGTAATATTGATACAGGGTTGCAGTGGAGATCCAATATAGGGATACGTGACTTACCTTGTGTAGTTATATTAAGGAATTATTCTGAGCAGATTTGCAGAAATTCTCAACCCTCCAATGTTAAAATCTATGTTTTTTAATTTTTATAATGTTTTTTATGAGTTGTTAGATTCATCATCTTTTGTACATATTTAGGAATATTTAAATGAATCCCCTATTACATTTATTAAAAGAGTACGTAATCCTAATTGTTACACGATGGCGTATACTCATATGAACGCAATACGAAAATTCTTTTACATTTGTCATTACATTTTACCTGGCTAAAATTCACATTTAAGAAGTCAATATTAGGAATGTGGATATTGGATGCCATTGAAGTATAGCTGCTCTATAGCCCCCTAGATTTAATCGCTATTCAACGTTGTTAGTTCCTCTTTCTCTCTGACCCCGGTTACTTTATTCGACAGCCACGAAATTAGATATTTGATTATTCCGGACGGAGAATTTCACCAGACATGCTTTGGAAAGTTTTAAATAGAATCTACTATGATTCGTGCGACTTTTCACGATTAATGACTGGAGTATACAATTCAGGAAGAATGCTGAATAATTCAATAATAATAAGTATATAACGCATCAACTTTTTTTAAATGTTAAAGAATGCTAAATCAATAATAATAATAACATAGCATCTAACAACAACTTTACTATCAATCACACTAGATAGATTATGCATCATTGTGTTTATTCAACTCCTTTGGTAAAATCAATATATACAGTACTTTGTACTATTGGATTGGTCAGAAAGTTCGTGACGTAACAAGTACTTACGTTAATAGTATTAAATTCTGTTGTATAACTAGTGGTACTGGAAGGGAATTAATTTTTATCAATTTTCATTAAACAATACTATTCTTAATTTTAACACGCCTACCTAATTAAATGCACCAATTAAAAAGCAGAATCTAAAATTGATGAACCCTTTAACACTCAAATTTGTCTTGAATTCGCTGTAGAAATATTCAAATTTCCTTGTATAAATTCGTTTTGAATGATATATGAAGTACATTTACAAAAATAGAATAATAAAAGAGCGTGATAGGATAGAAACACAGATCATTAATAATAATAATAGTATTAAAGAAACGTTGATTAGCAACATTCACTTGTTTGTGCGCCAAAGGGATTAAATCAAAGGCATTATTGTCTTTATCGCACAGCGGTGGATCTCACATTTCAGTAAAGACAGCAAACACTGTTAAACGTTTCCTGGAATATTTCATCATTATCATTTATTGTAATGTTTGCATAGAAATCGGCAGTCTAATAATACGTGTATTTATTTCCCTATAGAAGTACTTTCTCTCAAATAGAAATGATAGGAGAATCAACTCGACTAATCGCACGCTACTATATTATTCAACGCAACATTACCGTGATACCAGTCAACACAAAACATAGGCAAAATTTTTCCCGCTGGCCTACATTCAACTTCGCATTATCATTCGGCCTTACTCTGCCATGGAGGATCGAGCTCGGATCACATTAATCACGACAGAGATAGCAAGTGAAGTAGCCAACACACACTGGAGACTCTCTTTCAAGTTTCTACCACATGTTGCCATTTTACCACGATGAATTTGGCGTTTTGCATGCAAGATGCGTAGCCCGGTGGAATGATCCGAATTTTTACGCGATCCCAGTATTACAGATTTCCATCTGGCCCGCCCCCGATCGGTTAGCCATCACGTACTTTCTGAAAAAGCTCTCCCGACCGTTCTAATTTCCTCTCGGTGATTTCGCCCAAACGAAATTATCAAGAATCCTGCCTGGAATACAATTATCGGTAAAGCAAACGACGCAGAAGATGCTTTTGGCCTTCCTCTTCCTCTATTTTTAAACGCCAAATAACAGTTTCAACGGTGAAAGCTTTTAACCGAGAATTTGGAAATGAAGGCGGTGGTGGAAAATGATGGAATCAGTTGAATATACATATATTCAAATAGGAAAGTATGATTAGACTGTATGGCTGTTATTGATCATATGCTGATCCTTTAACTCTTTCGCTAAAGCGGATTTTACTTGTAGAGTACGAATAAATCGTGAGAATATTGAATTGCATTGAGTTCAGTTCATATTTCTCTTTCGATTTTTTTCACATTATTCAGGTAGCAAAATATTGAAAATGCTTCAAGACGCCAATAACGTTGGATAATCGCAGCTAATCAACAGAAAGTGCCAACGACAGCAAAATACGAATTCTTTGAGCGCTTATAGGCACCAGCAGTACTGAAAGGGTTAACACTAGAACTACCAAAATGGTCAAAATAAACCTTTTGTTATTTTTCACAGAAATGGCATAAATTTACGCGGATACATTTTTGCAAATTTGCCATGATTTTCTTTTAATGGGATGAATAAAGATTTATTTTCATTGAATTATATATTTATTCAGATATTTTTAATTTCAATTTCTTCGATACAAAGAAGTATTCCTTAATTGTCGATAGTTCTAGTATTAAAAACACATTATGTTGATTAATTAAATGTCCAATTCTCGTAAAAATTAAAATATATATCTACTTTTACTTGCTAAATTTATTTAAAAACGGGACGATCAAATTGACTGAAATTGAATTTACAACTATCTTTCAAATTTCTAATAAAAATTCACATTTTTTACAAATATTTTAATATCTCACGCAGCTGAATAAACTTTTAAATTGTACTGCAAGATTAAGGAAGTCATACATATCGCATTTTGCTACTTAACCACAGGTTAATCTTATGCGGTTTATATCGAAGGAATTCGCAGAAACACCTGTCGTTGCTAACGTGAATTGATCAATATAATTGTTAAACTGAATCGATTCACACTATTGATCATGCGCAAAGTGCTAAGAGGTTTAGAGAAGTGGGATTTTCAAGTTAATTTGAAAGTTTTTTCTATCGTACGTGACCTGCAGAACGAACGATTTGCATAGATTTGAGTTTGGTTATTTAATGGGTTTGCATATTGATGAGAATTCGCAAAAAGCGTGGAATTTCATGATTCCTTTGAAGCCTTCCAGTTTAATTAAACATTTTCCTAGTTGAACCAAAGAAGAAGGAGAGAGGGACATTTTATCATCGACCTCAGTTTCGTTATTAATTAAAAAGTTGTCCACAATTAAAAAATAAAATTGCAACCGGTACAATTCTCCACGTTAATTAAATTACACGATGATAAACTTTGTCTCTGATTTACCAATAAACTGATGTCGACAAAATCCAACAAAATTAAAGTTCGTTACAAAATTTCTTTAATTAATCATTAACGCTAAGATGCATCGCATGTTTTTTTTCTTTTTTTCGAAAAAGACAGAAGAAACTTTCTACGATCACGCGAACGCAATGATTAATAAGGCAAATTGGTGGCTAGTCTGAGATTGCGCGTAGTAAATTTCCGTATGCCAATAAATTCTCAAGAAATTTGAAAAGAATGTTTGGATCCCCAAATTATCCAAACGCCACCGCGGCATGAGAATAATATCCGTGATACGCAATCACTTTCACCGGCAATAAAATTCATTGTCAAAAAGCACACATTCCGATGGAGATTCTATCCATAAATTAACTAATCAATTTGTCTAGTTAATTCGGAAATGAATCGATGTAGAAACTAGCTACTCGCCATTAATTGCCCGAAACTTTCA
Organism: Eucera pruinosa; assembly: GCA_028830335.1. NCBI lineage: Eukaryota > Metazoa > Arthropoda > Insecta > Hymenoptera > Apidae > Eucera > Eucera pruinosa. The sequence continues at coordinate 19,368,390 of JAMYCR010000003.1, read as the reverse complement.
GCGACCGGTTGATTAATCGAAACGGTAAAGATAATGCCAGTTAACTCGCCGCAGTAATTAAGTCTCGGTCTTAATTAACTGCTAGGTACTGAATATTCCTAATTGCAACTTGCAGTTAATAAATGGGGTACTTAAGTAACAGTTAAAACTTTGATTAATAGTTAACAATTTATGTGGTCATTTAAGTTAATTTAATTTGCAAATATAAGGATAGTTTTTAATGGATGTTGCACTTATTTAACAATAAAACTATCGACAACTAAGATATAATTATCTGTAGCAAAAAAATAAAAATGACAGGTGATTGAAAAAAATATATGATGCAACTGAAGTGAATCTTTATTCACATTTTGTACAGAAAATCACGAAATGGTCGAAAAAAATGTGCCGCTGCAAGTTTATATAATTTTTATGTGAAATTAGTGACATTCAGTTTGACGGTCCTATAGTGTTAAAGTATGAAATGATAAAGGAATGCTAAGAAATAGTACTTACTTGGTTAAAATACAGTGAAAATACTGAATTAATAAAAGGAGCTCAATTATTTAAATTTGAACAGTGTATTTTTAAAGTGAATTACAATGCATTTCGGAAATAATTGAAAGAACGAATGAGTTGATACAATGAAGATAAAGGTAGTCCTTTGGACCATTTGTGTGAAATGAGATTTTATAAATAAGAAAGAACGAGCTATGTGCTTGACATTTTCTGCGAAGAAGAAAATTGGATCGCAGCGAACACAATGTGTCTCAGTCTTGAAATAGTTTTCACGATTAAAAGATATTGAAGAGCGACTGTTGTTTCTCTGATAAAAAATGTAAAATTCAAGAAAGAAGCGAACGAGGAGGTAGCCTTTTCTCCGATAAACGATTTCCGTTTCATTTAACTGCAGCTATGGCAGAATCGTTGCTGCAAGTGCCGTTTTCAGCACGTTTCCTTTACAACTTCCAGACATAAAAAGTTTGACCATTCCAACTTCTCCCTGCATTTGAAAAATCTGTCGAATCTCACTTGCAAACGACGCCACTTTACCATCGATTTTGTCGAGCATTATATATGTTAATGCTTCGTCAATAAGGCAAACTGAAAATGCAAGCATTTGAAAAAATGATATTGAAATTTATCAAAATTCCACATCTTTTTAAAATATAAACTTCACTATTTAATCATTCTTCGGACTTTCGTATTTAGTTCACAGTTTACTTTTCTCTTTAATTGTATCGCCATGTTAATAAGTGCAAGCTAAATGTGTAGCAGTATTCAAAATTTGGTGAAACAGTACAGAATTGAATAAATTTTCAAGTAATTGTATAAACACATACTGAAAGGTGCTAAATTTAAATTTGTGTGGGTCCTCTGCTCCCATAATCGGATGAAGAAAGGGTTGAAGAAGTATTGCAATACTAATATTGAACTATTTGTAATTTACTGTACCTTTACTTGTATGTATTGCATTATTTTTGCGACGTAATTCTTCCTTAACGAAAATTAATGGAGAATGAAAAGGATCGGGATAAAAATAAGTGGCTCAAAAAAAAAAGTTACGAAAACGAATGAGGCGGAAGAAAAATGAGAAGAGATAAACGCAAGTCGATATTGGTTAGGCAACAAATCACTTTCTTTTCCTTTTCATTGGCTGATTGAATTGGACGACACTTTGGGATGCAGTTTTCACCCGATTGGTGATACAGATCAGAAATTCGTCTCGTTCAAGTGACTCGTTTCCTGATCAACGATCTCGTTCGACGCGAGAGAGCTTGAATAATTGAGTATGTCGATTTACAGCGGCCCATCCAATTAATACAGTATAAGATACGATGTCGATTGCAGATAACAGAAGTTTGTTAATATTTTTCGATCGTGTTTAAAACGAAATAATTGATAAATAACATCATCTGCATGCTAAAGAAGAAAAAGAAAGGAAGAAGGTACTTTCATGCGGAAAGAATGAAATTGTTCGGTTCGTTTGAAAGGTACTTTTATTTTCTCTAACTGCCATGATTTCGATAATTATGAAATCGAATCGATGAATTCCAACTTGCGAGCCTTTGATTCGAAAGTTGCAGATAACACAACGAAAACGTACCTAATACTTTCGAGTTCGATCTCTTCCGGAGCTGTTTCGCAAGATTACGGTGAAGGATATTATTAACCTCTTACCTGCTTTATATGTATTAGGGATGGGATACTTGAAACCTCGAATTCCCTCGAAACTCGAAACTTTGTGCAACATTTATGGTTCGAAACTCTCGAAATTTAGGTAAACAATAGCTTGTATAGATAACGAGAATATAAAATTTGTCGGTTTATGCATGTTTTGTTGCGAAAAAATGGACAAAAATATTACCATTTCCTAATAACGTGCACAATTCTAATTAATCACTGATTTAATGTTTTCAAAATCGAAACAACTTTCTTAAATATCTGAACGTTTGAGATATAGATAGGTATGTTGACTTCTTCGATTGACTTTATATATAATACCGGTAACAAATATTTAATAATACCCTCCGTAATAGAATATTATTAGATGATATTAAAACATCAACGTCCGAACTGTCGCGTCAGTATAGCTTCCTGAAAAATCGATAATCTAAACACCTTTATTGAAAGTATCAATCCTGTATACGTGATATGTTGCCGCTCACAGGATTTTGCATCAATTTTGCATGCAATTTTTGCGAGCATATACCCATATCGTTTCATCTTGTGTTGACATTGGCTAGAAAAAGAGAAGAGGATCAAGGAAGCAAAGGGTTGCGTTAACCGTGAATCACACGCGATCAGTCATCGTGACACAAATCACTTTCTCTGAGTGCTTAACGTCGGATAGAATGATACTCCACACCGCGAATCCTCTTGATAAAGCCCGACGAAGTGTAATTTACATGAGCTAACTGGTTTGACACGCAGTCAGCTGCCGCGCGTAACTTTCGCGGCCGGAATAGAGGAAAGAAAACCAGACATGGTGCTTGTCGTCGTTAATATTCTGCTTCCTAGACACGACGTTGACATTGTTATTGTTGTGATATAATCGCTATGCGAGCATGATCTAACGGTAATCGAAGAGGAGAAAAGAAGATTGAAAGATGGCAGTAAGCAAAGATGGCAAAGGAATTTCGTAAATAGGCAAATTGATTTCTTTGATAGATCTTTTGAGAAACGTAAGCGAGGAGGATTTATAGTAGAGTATTATAATATTCATATAATATTTAGGGTATTAAAAATAATTTCGGTGTATATTTATAATATAGTCGGTTGTACAGAGTGGAACAATACAAGTTGTCATCTGAAACATTTTTACAAACATGCAACTACAAGACAAATTACTAAAAGTTAAAGAAGATATCATTGCTTTTAATACTTTATTAACATAAAATTGAAATTTAGAAATCTTTTTTTATTTAATATAATCAGTAGTTTTATAGTTTAACCGTTTCAATAGTATGCAATTTTTTGATCCTTGAATTTATTTTTATAATTTATTAATATGTGTAGATGTTTGTCATGTTATAGCATTAATATCGTCACCTTTAGTAGTCGCAACAATATTTCTAAATTTACATTTCATTAATACTTTGTACTAATTATACACTGTTTTAAGTAACACGCATTATGTGTTATATTGAAGATAAGACGTATATTTACGGTCATACCACTGAAAGGATTGCATGTTATTCAGATAATGTTTCTTTGTATCTATGCCAATATGTTACGTATACAAGCAAACGTTTCCGCATTGAAGCAAAAAATTGATTATAAGGACTCATTAAAGAGTCAGATAATTTAAAATAAACTCCTGAGTCTGCGAGATTTATTGTCTCCGGTGATCCGTAACATAAAAGTCAAGAATTTCCTAAAGAACCGCAGGTAGCATTCCAAATAAGAGAGCCCGCAGGAGTTCACGACACGCAATTAACCACGCCAAAATGAGAAAATGGTCGCATTTTTGTACGCTCCTCGTATCGACGCGAACATAATCGAACCGCTCAAATGGCTTTTCTCGCGCTTTTCTACACTTCAGCCATTTGACTTCGTTCTGGTTACCATTTTACGGTTTTCTCGCGTTTCGACCGCTTATCGTCGTAAAAGGAGTTCACGGATGTGATGTCAGATATTATTTCGGATCGCACGTTAGTGTATTTCATACAGTTATTGTATCCGAATCATGGTCCGTTTGTGGGAAGGTTAAGGCCCGGTGTCTCGCGAGTGGGCGAACCGGTCCAGTGAAATCTCGCAACTGATCGATACGCTCTGCGAAACTGTTAAATACTTTACGGCCAATCGACCTGCAATTTCGTTTCCTGATCTCGATATCGAGAGGATGCTGATGAGACCGTTGCGTAATGATACATTGATGCCAAGGGAAAACGGCCAATTGGATTACCAAATCCGGAATCGAACTCGCAGCTCTGGAAATTTGGTAACATAAAATGTAAAAGCTTAAAAAAATCTATGTTTTAAAAACTCGAAGACTTTTTAAAATTCGAAAGCTTTGAATTTGGAAGCTTGGAACTTCGAAAGCTTGAAAATTAGGAGACTCGGAAATTTGATAACTTGAAACACGAAACCTTGGAAATTCGAAGACTTAAAAATTGAGAAGCTTGAAAATTCGAAAGAACCGCGATGATTTATGATCATTATATTTAATAAGTAAACTGCGGATCTTTGTTCAAATTTGCTTCTTTATAAGCGAATACAAAGAAATATGTGCTAAATAGAGGCTAATTTCACCCTCTAAATATTATAACATCTTCTTTAATTTGAATATTTTATATATTTTTGTACATCGTATTTATTTTATACCTTTTTGCATATTAAAATGTCCCATAAATGCGTAAAGATCCGCAGTCTACTAATAAGACGTAAGAGAACGATAAAATTAAATTATTCTGTATTCGCACCATGTTTAATCATTTCGCGGACACATAGAAAAGATGAGAGATGCGTTACAGTATTACAGTGATTGCGTTGCAACGTAGAGATTCGTATTATTGCACAGTGGAGTAAATTTTACGAGTTTACCAGCCACAGTCGTTTTACCTTTGGGAAATTTTCAAACATCGATGGCTGCAAACGCGTTGCTCTAACGCCTTGCTACCTTGTTCGCAAAAGTGTTAACGAACGTCACCTTCGTTTATAAAAAGAGCCGCCATAGTAGCGTGAAATTATCATAAATCGCAGGGAACGTCATCTGTTTAAGGACAAATCAGGCTGTTACGCCGGCGAAGATTATTCAAGGTATGCAAGATAAAGTAGTTGAAAAGAGTGCAAGCCAACGATCATTTAGTAGGATGCGTCACGACCGGTTGAGGACGCTACTTGTAAGGAAGGATGAGCTAGCGATTGATCAATCTATTCTATTGATCGATAACGCAATCGCTCCTCTTTCGTTCCCTCCACGAATGGATTCAGATTCTTCTGTTATGTACGCACAATCACCATTGGCCAAAGTCTCTTACAATGATTATAAATTCTCATCACCATACTGCAATCATAGCGTGGAAGAGAACAATCTTTGTCCTGGAAGTTGTTTTCGAAACAGAATTCTCCAGGGTAGGAGGGTAGCGCCTTTTTCGTTTGCTAGATGTTCATTTGCCATTCACATGAGAAATAGCATTTGCAAGTCAGAGTATTCTAATTTAACCGACCTTTTTAACTAATGACACTAACCAAGCAGGGAACAACTAGGTAGATTCATTCGCAATTACACAACCGATTGTATTTTGCAGTTAAAATGATGTTCGTCGGTTCGAAGAACTTGTTTCTACTGCAACGGTATGCGAAAGGAAAAAATTTGGTCTATTTACTATCTTCAAATCGACTAAAATTTAGTTTAAATTTATTAGTGCCTGTCTATTTCTGGAATAATTTATTCACTATTGCAGCGACGTTTCTTAATCGTTCTGTATTCCTACAGCCCTAGACACTACCGTCCTTCTTGTTTAAAAATATCATTGAAGTTGCGACGCTATCTATTTGTCATTTTAAGTAAAATATAAGGTAGATGCACCTGTAAATAAACACTCAACAATGAGCGAACGTTAACGGTAGATTTACGCAAGCAAGCAATTAAAACAACTTAGATTGATCCTGATTAATGTAACGATGTGAATAGTTATCCCAATTCAACATATTATTTTTCCCAACCTTGCGATACCTATTTTTTGAAAATCTCGTGAGATTATATAACAATTCATATTCGTAAACCTAGTGTTAAATGCAAAATCGAGTAAAGTAAGTTATTAAAAAAAGAAGATAGGTAAAAAAGTTTCTCTATACAAAATTATGTATTGTTCATTAATTAGTTAAGACTGTTTATTCACTGATATTCATTAGCTAGCAATTCCCGTTCATTAGTGAAATCAATATTTCTGGCTTTTTAATTCAGTTACTTATACATATTTTTCTCGATTTTTTTATGTCTTATATGAATACGCTAGTTAATAGGTGACAATTTGTAAGAAGAAAGTTCCAACTATTAAGTATATAAACGGCGAACCAATAATAATCCGTAGCCTAAAGTGGGGAAAGTTAAGGGTTCCTGTAACCCTGTATAATATAGGTCACAAAAATCGATAATGTCGATGTTATGGGAGTTGTGCAAGGTACTTCTAACGATCTTGTTATCCTTGTTATCGAATATCGTGCTTTTGATAATGTCATTATTAATTAGAGCAATGATAATGTAGTTTTAAAGCTTTAACAATATTGTTATCGGGTTACACTCTTCTACGAGTTGGAATTTCCATGTAATTATACTGTTTTCCGTGTATAAAATCTTTAAAAGATATTAAAGTATATTTAAATCCACATGAACTGGTTCTTTTAAAGTTTCTTATAACAAAGATAAAATAAGTATAAAATTGAAAGCAAAGAAGATTACAGTAATTTAATTCTTTATTATTACGATAATTATTTGTAGTAAGGTATTATTGTGAAATAAAATTGGTTATTAAAAATTACTGTACGATAACAAAGTTGAAATCTATTTATATTAAATCGTATAAAACTATTACGATGTTCGAAAAGATTTTTATTTACAGGTTGGTTAATTTTCGTCGATTCGTTTATTATTTGATAAAATATAAATTAAGTGATTAGAATTTTTTACTTAGAAAACACCTATTAAATCTCATATAAATGTTTATTTTATCTGTTAATCGTCCAGAGAAGAAAATATTTCACAGACTACAAGCAACAAGTGAAATTAAACGGGATCTCGTCGCGCAAACGTGTCATTGCCTACCAACTTTCATTATAAATCACCGGCAAACTCCTACCAAACGTTGGCGTTTTTTCCACGAAAAAAGGATTCTGACATTCGTTATAATTTGCTGAACGAACTAATCCGTAAACTTGTACCTTCTTATCGAGATCAAGAAAAAAAAATGGTTGAACGACCGAAAGACGATCGATAAGACGATATTAATACCGTTACTTCGATGTTTTTCGAGAATCGAACATTATTTTGAACATGAGACAGGAGATTTTTAGCCACATTGTTTTCCCAAATTAAAATGATACACGTTGTTTATCGTTCAAACTCTTGTAGCGTGTTTATCACTGTATTCGATCTTACGATGCCGTTACCTCCATCGATCGCGGTCTGAGATTTTAATGAACAACCTCCGAGTATAATCTACTCGCTTCGGCTATGGTGTTTATGGAGGATGCTCAAGTCATTGGCAATGAATTTCTTGCATGGCCATTCGATTCGTTCCGTAACTCATTCACCTTTGATTTATTTAATTACAGGCTACTCATTGTTAGTGTGAACATTTCGACATATAATCTTTCTCATCCCTTCTCTCTGCTTCTTCTTTTATATACCTGTAATTTTCATTTCTCTTTGTTAAGAATATCGTTATGGGATATCTCTTCGTTTAACCCCTTCCGCGATATTAAGATGGTCTATATAAAATTTCCGTTTCAAGAGTTTAAAAAGAAAATATTTCTAAAACTATCTTATTTTTTTAAAACAGTTGTAAAGACTTTGTTGATAACAGCTGTAAATTCCTAATGATAAAAGGACGTGGTTGAATAGAATAGAATTTCAAAGAACGCAGCAGGGTTAAAATGATTTTTGAATCTTCAAATTTTTAAACTTCCCAATCTCCAAACCTGCGAGGCTTCAAATCTACAAATTGTGACAAGTTTAAACTTTCGAAAGCTATTTTTTATCGTTGTACAAAATATATCAAGCAATTGTTATACACAACACATTTCTTGATATACTTATACTCGGGTTTTTAGATTTATTTAATGTGGAAAAAATAATTTTAATTATGCAATGCAATACATTGCAATATAATCATATATCATATTCAACAAAGGCATTTCAACAATATTTTATACTCTGTATGGTTTGAACAAATATTTAGATTCGTTTTGTATTATTTGATTTCTGTTTCTTGTAATAAACTAAATAAACTAAACATGTACTGTCACATGTATAACGTATAACGAGCACGTTAAATTAGCATTATTATACAATACGTGATTTATCTCCGTGAATTAAATATCAAGGAATGTTCGTGCAACAGGTGAAAAGTGTCCAAGTTTTACGTTCTTTCGTTCTTAAAATTCCACTCTAAAAGCGGAAAATTTACTTTGATTTATTTACAAAATTTGTGTTGGTTTATCTGGAGTAACTTTTAATTGCTTCGGAAACAAATGTTTATGGAATAGCTTTCAAATGAAGATGGTGGCATAGCATAGATTAAAAGGTATTACAGATTTTAATGAACTTTCTTAACTTACACGTGGAAGGAATGATACAATAAATTACAATTTTGTTGCGCCACTTGAACTTCTTCGAGTCAAATAAACTTATAGAAGACAGCTATTTGTAACTGTTTGAATTTTCTTTTTCAATATTATTTCACCACTTTCTCCAGTAATGTTTTTTTTTATCTTATTCGTTTTATGAAAACCAGTTCTGAAAGTGCTTCAAGAAATCGACATTTGTAACTACTGACATTACATTTGCAATTTATTTGTCACAATTTACAAAAACAGTTTTGGCAACATAACGGGAACGGAACTCCTCCCTGGTATCGATAAAAAAAAGTACTTTATTCGCTTCGTGCGAAAATAAAAAAGCTAAAAAATGGTCGCCCTAGAGTCCGCAAGAAGTTTTTCATAAGAAATTCTCGGAAATCATTCAACTTTTCAACTTAGAAGTGTGGGAAGACTTATTATGTCAATCTTTACTAAAACAGAAATAGTATGGGCATAAATATTTAGACACTCTGTGTAATTAATTGAAGTATAGTATGTACGAATGACAATAAAAATAATACTGTGCGAAATAGAAAATGTACCTGTGCCTTTAACAAATGATTGTCTAATTTTCGAAAACTTACAATGGCAAGTACATAAACGGAAAACATCAATACATGAAATTTCATTTTATTTATATTTATACGCAATCAGTTTATAAATTAAAATGGTATATTACAGAAACAAAGAGGAACGTAATCACAGGCCGAAGCGATTAACTTTATTTAATTTTTTAAAGTTTCTTTTTTAATTTACTTTTTTTTATCAAAGTAAATTAAATTCGCGTTATAGAAGATTAAATGATAAAAGTCGAATACATATAAAGATACACTTCTATATACGTTATTATAAATCTAGCTATTGTAGATCGATTATATCGAAAACAATTAATTCGTGCAGTATTTATTTACAATTCCCATCGTTTTAAAAACGCTATTATGTTATTTCATTCTGCTCTAAACTAATAATGCCTTATGTGACATTAAAATAGTAAAGAGGCCAGGTAGCCCCCGAACGATTCTACATGAAAATGAATTGTCTATCTTATACTTCGTCGATGGTTGTATAATTAATTGAATTTAAGAGCGTTTCCCCATTTACGCGTTCGCCACTTTCGCGAACTTTCTGTATATTCGCGCCATTCATGGCGAAAGGATTATGAGAATCATGCGAAAATTCTGTTACTTCCAGTGTTAAGAAATATTCTTATCCCGCGCCAAAATGCGCAATCACTTGATATTCGTCACGCGTCTCGAGGTTGCGTCTTTGCGACCCGGATGAGATTTTATTTATGGTAGCCGTTTTTCGAGCGTTGGGTGTCGCAGGAATTTTATGTTTTGGCACGTGTGCACTCCCTTTTTCAGTGAACGTATTCATCCACTTTGTAGATTCACGAAGGCGCGAGAAAGCGGATCTCGAGGGCGTAGAACGGCTCGTGGAGGAAACATCTTGGAATGCGTGTCTCCATGACGGAGATTTTTGGTCGCTGACGAATCTTCAGTGGGAATTTTCGGTAATCAAATTTGCAAATTTGGGACCAAATTTATGTGACACCTGTATTGCGTGATCATTGTGTTCGTAAGATCCTGTTTCATTTTGGAATTCAGGAGTTGAAATGGTAAACGATATACAATGACTGAAGTACTTAAAATTCTTAAGTATACGAATAAGTAATCCACTATTTTTAAATGAATCGATGAATTTGTTTCATCAGACAATGAAGCATTCTCTCGGGCAGGAATTCATAGTTGATCTAAAAAATTTCGTGAAACATTACAGAACAACAAAAATTGTACTTGAGTTAGGGTGGGTGTTTGACTTTCTTCAAAGTAAAACTTGAATTTAACAAGATAGGTGAATCGCTCATTAGTACACCTAATACATTTTGTTTCTTTTGAACTTTCTATCGTTTAATACTAGCTGCATGAAACTATAGTAATTTGATATTGCAGAAATTAAATTTGGAACCTGTTTAAAAAGCATTTTATTTAAAAATATAAGTATATATTAAAAAAAAATAATAAGGGACTGTTTACCATTTCTTTATTCTCTAAATTGAGATGGATAATAAAGTTACACTTTACTTTGATTTCATTGTGAAAGGTAATTCAATTTTCGTAAGACTTACGTAAGTAGCTTCGTGGGGTAGATTTCTACCCCATTCAAAAACAGCAAACATCTGTACAGGCATTACATTTAGAAGTAATTGTTTTAGGAAAAATAAAAGTCTTTGAACAAAATGAACTTTCTTCAAAACAATAAGTAACATTTATTTTAACTTAAATCTCATTTATGTACTACAATCTAAATTTTTCAAGTCTTAAAATATTACATGTGGAATAGAAATCTACCACGCGAAAATGCCTTTATTACCGATTAATTATAGTTTTACATATCTTAATCGTAAGTCATCGAAGTAATGTCCATCAATTTTTTAAGTTGCTGGAATAATTATGAGTATTAGTGTAAGTGTAAAAGTGAACTGACATGCGGTTTGCTTTTACTGAAAATTCCTACTTCCGACACTTACATCGTTAATATTGTGTCTATTAAATTAGTCTCAGTGAGAAGATGGAATTTATTGAACGCAATATTGAATTGGAATTTATGTTAATATTGCTTATGAATGTGGAGAAAATGAAGAGTCTAAGGTTTATGGAATTCCTTTGGATTTGACGTATTCGGCAGTGCGATTACGAAATTTCTTACTAGTAAATACACTGAAATGGTTTTACGTAAAGCTTAATCACAATTGCGACTATATAATGATTGTAAAATCTGTTTGTGACACTAAACAATGTGATATTATCAATTTGCGTGACAGAATGAGATTCTATGGTAGTGTAGTACAGGTATTGGGCAAATTAGATGCTTTTGTTAGGCTGGGCTGTTGTAAACATTCATAAACGTATGATAGATACTTGTTTATACCCTTAGTGATGATTAGAATTAATCTTTCTTATGAAAAAGTAATTCGATGAAATCAGAAAAGAAAGCAAGGCAACAAAGTGCCAACAAAGTTCAATCTCAAAAGTGTAGAACGGATTGAAAAGTTTCCGAATCGTTGATATCCGAAACTTTAACAAACTTCGAGAAAGTTGTGACAAGACACTTTTCAAAAGTGAGAAATATTCCAGAAAGATTCTACTGCTGAAAAGTAGAAAGTTTTTAGTGAATCTATGTCGTCGATGTATCAATACTTTTACACTTCAAATAAAAAAGCGCTCAACTGTACCATTATTACAACTTTTCTTCTACAGAGCCGTTGAAAATTACTTATTCCAAAGTAGAAGAGCGAAAGTGGAGAACAATGAAAAAATCTATCATTGCCAATAAAAAAAATTAAGGAGTTGAAATGATAAAGGATGTAGATGCAAATAGTGGAAACTTTCAGTATAAACCAAAAACATGACATAAACTGAAAAGGGAATATCAATTATTAATCAGTCCAATTTAATAATTTATTTCTTTTCAATTAATCCTGCACTTAGAACATTTATCTTAAGTGCTTAGAATTTACACCCTTTTTCATTGAAAAGATACATAATTTTTAATATATTGGTACTTAAATTAATATTATCATGAAACTTTAAACAATAATTACAAGAAACGTTTGTTTCAATTTTTATTTATACTAATTTCTCACTTCATATTGAACAACTTTCATGTTGCAAATGTGGTTATAAAGCATGTGTTATAAGATAAGCCATTACCGACCTTTCAATAATCAATATAATGCAATGGAAATATGTATGTAATTAATATAAAAATTAATTTGACATAAAGTTTATTGTATTCTACCTTCTTATTTTAAGCTGTTACCATAGACAACTAGAAAAATGCTGTACTTTGTTACTGTTCATTCACTGGTGAAATCAATATCTTTGACTTTTCAATTTAATTAATTACACTTCCTATTTCTTGAAAGTTTATACATTCAAGAATCTAATTCGCCCTAAAAGTTCAAGCATTTCTATAAGTGTTCATGCATTGCTGCATCTACTCTGTTTAAGTGAAATTATCTATCTACGAAAATCCACGTCATCTACAGTCGATTATTTTTAATAATTCCTGGAATACGATAACTTTGGAATACGTCCGGCTTGAATGGCGATGCGCGTTGCGGGATCACATAAGATACGGTGACAGAATATTTTCTACCGGAAAACATACTCTTACTAGCGGCTCTGGGATTTATGCTACGCACGTTTGACCCCCGTGCGTGAATTTTTAACAAACTTAAGCAGATTCGCCGATTTGCCGCCGCGTGTGCGTCCGCAACACTGCGGTTTATTGACCCTGCGGCCACGGTTACAGACCGGTGAACTTGATAGCTGCTCTTTCGTACGCTTGCCTATGCCGTGTACAACCCAAATTCTACAGTCGAAATGTCAATGTCGAGGCAAACCTGGCTGGCCAGAAATTAGTGCACGTAGGACGATGGTGAAATTCATAGGCAAATGCGAAACGTGGCAAATTGAGTGGCCTAGGTGAGAAAGTGATCCTTCGTGCGTGTGCGAAGAATTCTTAGAAGTGACATTGTTTGTTTGACTAATTAGTTTCAGTTGTATCATTAGAAGATTAGCGTTTAGATATTTAACATTGTAAATTTAAAATGGCTTTATTATTTCAAGGAATAAAGGTTTGAAAGATACTTTGGTGAAAACTGGTTACTCGACAAAATTAGGTTAACGTGCAAATATATATTATGTTGAAACTGTTAACAATGATACCACAACAACTAATAGTTTTTTGATTACTTAATATTATAGTAAAATGTATTTTTTTTCATAGGAGAAAGGTCAGTCAATTTTAAATACATTGGACTGATGTTCCGCTTATGTAAAAATAATTTTCCGCACTTGCAATATTTATTTTAACTCTTTACACGTACAGTAATTATCATTCGTTTTAACAATCATCTCATTTCAATCAAAGTTTATTACATTTTGAATTAAATCATGGACAGAAACATCATTTAAGGTGAAATAATTAAATAACTAGCTTCAATAATGATAAAGGAAAGCAATAATTAAACGGTAATTATCTTTCCTAGAACGATGTGTTTAAAGATAGCCAGACACATTTCTTCATTTTTCTTCAATATTAAAGCGTTCAATTAAACTTGGGCAACCCTTTAGGTCAAGGGCGCTATCACCCTTTAACATCCTAATTGAAGAACAATCTGTAAAACGTCAGCGCCAGAAGGAGCAAAGAAAAGAAGAGGAAAAAGTAAAAACGAGAGAACAACAGGCTGTAGGGGCATGCGCTGTAGAAAGCGGAAGCTGTCGTAACACGGTCATTACCGACAATTAACTCGTGTACGTTTAACACGAGTATTATTCAATATCACGCCCAAAAGGCCGACTAGAAGTATCGAACAGTGGTTTTGCGGCCTGATCAGTAACCCCGATACGAGTAGGCTAATCGAACTAAGACTTTCGCTTCCACGGCAAGGATAGTTGCCAAACATCTTCCGGAATTCTTCGCGGTGACTCGGGATAATTAACCTTTTCCCCTAGAACCTTTAACGACCTCGATACGTGCCTCTAGACTCGTCCGTTTTCTTCGTTTCGTGAATCCAGTCGAGACGAGCACTCCTTTATCTTTCTCCTTCGACGATTCAAATCGATTACCATTCGGTGATCTGTCAGATGGACCATGCTCATTATACTTTCTTTCCTTCTCTTTGCTTCTTCTTTCTCCTTCGTGATATTTGTGAGACCTATTACCTCGGTATGTCCGGAATGAAAGGAATGCATCCGTATCAGAATGCGAAGCTGAAAGACGTAACTAACTTGCGATTACGGCACTAACGAATCTCGAGTACCGCCAGAAGACGTTATATATGCATTGCAAGTATAATGAAGTCGATAACATGGTAAGCGGAGGACTTAAAAGTGATCAAGATTAACGGTCCCTATGCTTTTGTTTCCTCGTGGAAGATAGCAACTCGAGAAAGCCGTTGTAGAGTGTAGGCAGACTGTAGAGGAATGTTTTAGGAGAGTTCGAGAGGACATTAATTTGAACGTGAAATAAATGAGGATTGATATAAGTTGGACTTTAGGAGAATGTTGTCTAAAACGAAAGAGATAATGCAAAATGTGGATGCCTATATGGAGATAAAATGGTGTACGTGATAGATAGCTGACAAACTCGATGTATATTCATCAGTGAAGCACATAATTAATTTCATTAGTTTGGTGAGAGTCAGATTAATATGTACAGCTAGGTACTATCTGACGTATTTAAGATGAGAAATAAACTAATCAATCTTGAGCGGTCAATAATAATGACTTCAAGATTAAGAAAGCAGATCTCTGAATTTCTGTATGATCCCAAAAACATAGGACATCAATTTCGTCACTATCAAAGTCATGAGACTTAAGATTCCATAATGACAGAATGATATAATGCGCTACAAGCTATGTTTAAGAAGAGCCATAAAGCTCGTCAGAAACCCTCCAAAAATCATAGGAGAAACTTATGAATGAATTATAGGCTAGTCATTTGTGGATTACGGGATCCTTCATGAAGGTTGTAGACCCTACCATAAATCACCCACGAGTCAAAGAATTTCAGCATTACTGACTCCAAAGTTATGAAATCAACCCATAAAGTACCAGAGAGTGATGCCTTCAAATTTCCCAATCTTGAATACTAGTACCAACCGGAAGGACCAACCTTCATCCCTGAAACCATAGGACTAGTCACGAACCACCCAGGAAACCGGAAACTTTGAGTATGGGTGTCAAGGACTTGCGCAGGACGATCCAACTTAGGACTCATGATTCGTAATGGTCCGAGGCAGGATTCACGGTCTAGTTTCTGAGGAAGTCAAAATACTGTAACCATGAGATAGTTCATAAAGGATCCTACAATTTAACCCTGCTGTTCTCTTCGGATATACATGGCCCAATATGAAGATTATGTTTTATTTGGTATTACATATCTGAATATTTCTTCTCGATACCCAATGAATCTAAAATTCCCGTAAGTTCCCTGCAAACAATAATATTCCTAAAGTATCGTATATTTGTTCATCGTTTCAATGTAAATCGAAAAGGAACAAATGTGAAAAGTGAGTGAGCAGAGCAACGGGGTTAAAAAAAAAATCCATGCTGTATCTAACGATTCTTAAGTGGTGGAATTAGAGAAATCGTGGTTCTTCGACTCCTGACTAGTTCATGTATAATAGATTTGGCCTTAAGGTAAGATAAGCCTTAATCCTATACTTTCATGGTTATTCGAAATTAACTCCATAACTTATGAATCGTTTACAGTGTGTTTCTTGATCTATGATTACCCCATCTAAATTCTTCAATTCTTGGATGATCAATGAGTGGTTGTATAATCTGTAGATATTTCATAACGAGCTCCACAACCTATATGTAGTCGTATAATGCAATAAAACAAATGAAACGAAACAAACGTCCAAATAAAGATACAAGGTAAATCTCTATCTTGTGTTCCTTTCAAATGGTCCCAAAACATTAGATAGACGAATCGTTTTAAATAAACTTCATCCGGATGCTGTAAGCCGGCAAGTGTATAAAGTCTTTTCCACCGTACCGTCGTATGTGCCCGGCATAACAAAGGTCCAAGTACAACATTCTACAAGGATCTAGTATTCCATTCCAAAATGATACTTCATTTTTTACCCCGTGCTCAACTACCATACACTCGGCTGATTATGGTAACAACAAATCACGGCCGTGATGTGCGCATAACGTTTGCCCTCGCCAAGTACTCTTCTACAAATTGTTCTCGCACGTCCTTCCTTTCAAGAACATCTCCATATAGGGTGAAAGTCAGTGAACTGTTCGCTCGCGCACTATAATACTATAAAATTGTCAGAACCGACCTCGGTGTCGCTACGCTTCTGCGAAATCTTAATTACTCGTAGCTGCTTATCTTGATCAGACTATCTAGAAGAAGATCCTTAATGAGATATAGAGAATAAACCTGGATAAGCAAAAGTAACTTTGGCCCGTGCAGACGGTTTTATGACGTTTTGCGACATACGGTGTGAATCATTAGTAGTACTACGTCGCTATGGTCCAACAGATTGAATGACGAATACCAATTAACCTGTTGCTGAACTAGAGCTCTTCCCTTTGCTTTTGACGATTGTTATGCAAGAGAATAAATAATATAATGAAGAAATGTATGCTGGATACACTGAAGAGCAAAATAACGAAAGGTGAAAAGAATCCTTTTGATGGAAAATGCTTTTACACGCAAATACGAGATATCACGTAACTGGTGGTGCAGCCGAAATAAATTTGTTCACTTTGAGATTCTGTTTTCGAAAAAATTGTATTTGGAAATCATCATTAGAGTACGGATTCCTGTGGAAATTCAGACTTTCGCGATCGAAATTATGCTTAATAGTTTGACATGTCATTCATACAATATTTTATAAAAGGGTGAGTTAGATTGAAATAAAAATTGTGACAATGGCTGCAACATATGATTTTCAAATTATTTTCAGTAGCGTACTTTTAATTTCTGAATTAACTTATGCAGGTTATTTTTATGGGAAAATATAAGTAATTTATTAATAGTTTATTGCATTTACAAAAATGTATAAAGTAACCCAATAATACCCCTTCAGTCTGTAAAGATCATTTAATTTTATTAAAGGAAAATTCATAAAGCTCTAATTATCTCCACCCGAGGGTGACCTGTAGAATTATAGATAATAAAATATCGGCTTATTGTTAACGTATGGTAATTTGCAATAATCGTCAGATTAAGCTGCCGTAACAAATAGAAACGAAGTCTATCAGCTGGAACGAATACATTGTGGGAACATCAATGAATAATAGTCACTTTCTAATGCTCCGCTCGTTGGTCAGGTACAACTAGTAGTACGAGCAACATCGATGCAAAACATTGAACTTCGCTGCCGTCAAGTCATTAATACATGTGTCGAGGAGTGGTGTGCAGCATTTTAATTTGTCGATCGTCTCGATGAGGCTCGTGTGTATCTTAATTTATGAACAGGCGTTCTCTTTTGCACCTGTCATTGTTGGTACCTGTTCACAACTCGCCGATTGAATTATCGACACCATCGATCTACGGAGATCACGATCACGCGAAATTAACCCTCGATACGATGGAATATTGCATAAGTATCGGGGTCGAATTAATTATTTTATATAATGGACAGAGTGAATTGTTTTATGTAATATTCGGGTCAATTTGGACTTATTTTAATCGCAATAAATAAGATTAATCTTTTGAAAAATCGTAAACGTGTTAGGTGTACAAGTTAATTCCGGGTGTTTATCTGTAATCCTTGTACTGTGATCAAAAGTTTATATATACTAATTCGCTAACAATTATAATTTAGTGGCATTTAGCAAATCTAATGAAAAATACATTTACATGTTTTAAAAAGATGTAAATATAGGCAAAATCTAGGAAGTTGTTACAATGTTTTTATACAGGAAAGTCTCCCCTTCGAATGAAAAATGTGCCAACGAAGTCTTTACGATGCTTCTTTACGAAGTTATAACAGTTAAAAGATTGACAATTTTTCCCTCAGAATCTTTTGATCCTTTTATTTTGCTCACAAGTGTATTACTAAAGTATGACCGGTGTTCCTCCTTCGATCGATTTACAATAACCCTTTTCTCGACAAACTTTTTTGTAAATTATCTCTATCGGTCGATAGGTTTCCGAAAGCTCTTAGCTGTTCTCCCCATGCGTTTTCCCATTTACGAACCAATTCCAAGTCCAAGTGTGACTCTGAATACAGCTCGCGAACGTGCTTTCAATGGGGAAAAGGGTTAGAGGGTTAATCGAACTGCTTGGCCAGTTACGAAAACACCGAAACTGTTTAATGCTACGGCGCACCCTACATTACGCCCTCGAACCTGATTGTAATTCCACGCATCGCACACGTACGACACCGTGCGTCATTAAAGCAAAGATTTACGGGAAAAGATCAAGGAACGCCTGAAGGGAATCGCGATGTCATCAACCTTTTATAATCGTCCGTGTTTCGCTATCGGGACTAACCAACATCGATGATACACGTTCGACCGATTGCTTTGCTCAGATAAAGCCCATAGCCGGATCTTCTTCATCTTCTTCGTGTTCTTCGCCCCGTGGTCTCGTGACATTCGTGGAGTTTCGAGAATGATCGCAAAGACACTCGAAGCCACGAATAATTGCGAGGAGATTGAAAAGGTGCCAGTTCTTCGAGCATCGCTCGTGATCCTCTTCAGTACATTAATTGTCTATTGTCCGATTGCATAGATGCGCGAAACCGATCTTTATGGTACGACCAGGCTATGGTTAAACACGTTTCTTAAAGAGGTCGAGCGGATTGGGTGTCAAAGATACGATTAAAATTGGAATTTTGCATCCGTCAGATCTTATTTTCTTGTTACCACAATCATATATGTGGGATGGTTAAGAATAGACGCTTGGTTTGACAGTAAATTGGACAGGCTGTTCTTCCTTGCACTTTAAATACTTGTACCTACTTGAGAATGAGTGACTCTTGAGATATAACACATGATCTTGATTATAGTGCATGCACGTAAGCTATTTTTATATGCCTGCATCCTCCTCTTTATTTAATTATGGGTTTTATGCTATACCCACTGATTAAAGAAACTTTTGCTTTTTATCGTTTTACGGTTTGACATCCTTCCCTTTAAGAAACACCGACTTAAATGAAACGAGTCAGAAGGGTCAGCAAGTAGAAGGTTCAAGGTTTAACCCTGCAGCCGTGGAC
The DNA here is from genome assembly GCA_028830335.1 of Eucera pruinosa. Lineage (NCBI taxonomy): Eukaryota > Metazoa > Arthropoda > Insecta > Hymenoptera > Apidae > Eucera > Eucera pruinosa. Next base: position 19,348,853 of record JAMYCR010000003.1, on the reverse strand, counting down.
GGCTTTTTCAATTTCATGGTTAAAAACGCGGGAAAATTTTATTCATTGTTTTGATTTGTAGATAGGTATGTAGATAGAAATGCAGAAATGAAGCAAAAACTGTTTTATTGCCGGTTCCTTTTGTATGAAACATCTGCTAAGATACTGCTAAGACTCTTCCTTTTAAAACGAGATAATGCTCGACATAATTTGGGTCATGTTTACTTATTTATAAACTTCTGATTCTTGCAATCTATTCAGGTTTACAACATGCCTAAATTACTTCGTAGTTTATTCATGCACATAATAAAATACGTAAACTCTACGCTTTCTGATGTTTCATTGTGAAATACCAATTCTCAGATATCCCAAAATCTAGATGCGACGCGATAACCGCGGGTCCTGTCGTTTTAGACACACATACATAAGTGAGACGCGATTTCCACGAGCCTCGCGGTTAAAAGGTTAATTTAGTTTTTCTCGCGACAGTTTTGAGTAAATTTTAACAATGTTTTAAGACTTCAAAACTTGATAATTTTTCAACGGTATTTGAGCGATGCAATCAATTTTTCCAGGAGTGTATTATTAAAATTAGAACTACCATTCAGTAATCATTATAAATCAATTAACTTCCTTAACTTAACTTCCTAATTAGTTTCCTCAGACATTGGTGTCATAAACACCACGTATGAATCAGACTTCTGTCAAGGTTATTCTACTAAACGAGCAAAAATACACCAACCAGATAAAATGATTCATAGCGATGAATTAACAAATTCCATATGATCGCATATTCGTTACTTAACAAAGCTAAGAGTTTATACAGGCCGCTTTAACCCAAAACGATATCAATGCGATCATTCGCGTGGCAAGAATATTTTCAATGATCAACTTGTTGCTGATATATCTTGCATTGCTATTGTATTGTTGCTTCGTTATGCATCTGGACTGTCTTAATTATCGTCTTTATTGCATATCTTTGCTGATGGTACTCGGGGATGGAAAATTTATGATCCTGTTCTTCTTTGTCTATATATTCGTTACGTCACATTTTATCCGAAGATCAAGAGCAGGAACCAACCTTGACATTGATACTCACAGACCGTTTCCTGACTCGGAGAAAGTTACGTTTTTTTATTGTAAATCTGATCCTTTATCGCCTTTTTATTCGTATTTTATTACATAAATATTCATTGGAATATTTAGAGGAATTCGGAAATTATCGGTTGAATATTTTATACCAAGTAAACTGTTCGATGGAAAGAGATATTTGATATGTAGATTATTAGCTGAATTATTAATTTGATGTATTTTCCAGTTCAATATTTATCTGGAAGGGTTAAACAAATTTTAATGCATAATATATTTAGTCTCCGTTACTTTGCATGCCTCTTTCCCATTGATCGGGCAATTGAAGAGTTTCCTTTTTTAAAAGAAAGATAATGATTTTAACACTAGATTTACGGAACCCGTCGATTTAACGGATCTCAGATTGTACATGTTTCAAGTTACAAAAGTCATAAGCATTATTTTTAAGCAATTTATGTTCACTTCGATTGATGTGATGATACGAATAGTTATCCTAATTCAGCATCCCTTTTTCCCCGATCCGGTAATACGTGCTTTTCTGAAAACCTGTCAAATTATACAATGAGTACCCGTAAATCTAGTGTTAAATAGGTAAAATCTTTCAGATTTATAAAGCAAAGACACCGAATTGATTTTTGTGCCTAATTCTATCGAATAATTCCTAGCCTAATTCCTACGTAAAGTCGAATTTTTCGGACTAGGAATGTAATTTATTTACGTATTCCATATTTCAAATGTTTAACTTTTATTTTTCGTACGCTTAACTTCAAATTATAGTATACCCGTATTTGTAAAAGAATATAAGTCTCACGTAGAAGGTAAATAGCAATTTGCAACATCAACTTGAATTTCCACGATAGCCCATAAAATTACTCGTCGCGCCTGTTAAGTGGAGCTCGGATGTTTCAACTTAAACATGTTACCCATGTTTAATACGGTTTCATTCATTAGACAAGATTCACTAATTTTTGCGAATCGTTACTACGCTAACTAATTTTACTGTTAAAGTAACCATTAAACTTATTTAATGACGTCAATAGAATTTATACTGTACGTTACAAAAAACTTTATTTATACTTGCAAATTTTTAAGAAAAAATTCATTTCGTATTTTTACTAGCTATGTAAATGATTTCGGGTTTCTGTTAAACAATATTCAAATTATATTGTTGGATAAGGTAATAGTCTTTATTATTTTCTGCAATTTCGAAAACACGTAGTAACTACAATATTGTTATTACGAAGAGGTAATATATATACGCATAAAAGTTTTCAGCCAACGTACAGCTGCATTCCAATTTCAATTCTTTGTACAAACAATTCTATAACGTCATGTTTCGTAAACTGCAATATATCTGTAGTGAGATGGTAAAACTTACGTTGGTCTGTCCTATTTTCCAATTTTACGATATAGCAGTTTTAAAGGTTGTTTAACTAGGAATAATCACGACATTCTTATAAATACAATTTCTCTCATTAGTGGATGTAGAAATTGGTCTTGAATTCAGATTTAATCCACTCATTTATATGGTTTCTTAACGAAATTTCCACTAGGAAAAACGCATTCCGCAGTTTTAATTAAAATTGAACATAGCGTATTTTACCATCTCACATATATTTATCCAATGGAGCTTAATCTTCTAGAATTCTTTGTATTAATAATGCAATAAAATTACTCTTCGACTGAAAACTTTTAACAACCACTGTACATAAAAACTAAAGTAACAATAATATTAATGAAACTTTCATTATTATTTTATTTCGCTATTAATCAAACTATGTATTTCCAATAAAATAATATTAAAAGTTCCATTTTTATCGTTTCATGTTTTAGGTCTCTAGAATTTTCTTCTACTACTTTTCATTACTTAGCTATTGGACCGATATATAACAGGGTATTACTCCACTGCGAAGAATTTATTCGTACTCCAATTACACGCTTGGTGCTCCCCTTTCAGTTTATCTTCAAAGAAATTACCAGCATGTTGAACGCTTTTTGCCCTATCGAAACGTGAAGTTCGGTAAAAAAAGTAGAGTATATACCTACAGAGAGAGGGGGTTCTTTATTCTGGTTCCGTGTCTAACGATAAAGCCTTGATGCTGGTCCCAAAAACCATGCCGAGGCAGGATCATAAAAAGGATCTTGCCCTCGAAACCAGTTTGGTCCAGGAAAATCCGTGACCACATTCTTTTTCGTCCTTTCCTGTTGGTTCGAGTGCAAAAATGCGAACAAAAAAGAGGTGCACGGTTGCTGACCCACGAATTCGAACAAACTCTTACGATTCCTACCACGAAACCGGTTAAACCTCGGTCTTTCGCCTTGTGCTCATTCAAATTTTTGGGAGACCCCCGAAAACCGCAAGATGCTAATCGTTTTACCCCATCTTTGTATCGAAAACTTCTAAGAAGTTCGTACTATTCTTTGCTATTCTAAAATCATGTTATTTGCCGAGAAAAAGGACAAAGAGCATACATTCTTTTGATTCAAATCGAAATCTCTTAAACTTGAATTTCTTCTGTCGTTAAAATGTTCGAAACTTCGAATCCTCGAAACCTCTCGAAATTCAAATAGTTTCGAGCTCCGAGAACTCGAAACTTTGCGCTGCTTTTATAGTTCGAAACTCTCAAAACCTAGGTAAATAATAGTTTGAAAAAATAACGAGAATATCGTCACGATTTGATTTTATTTGACAATTAATTTGTGTTTAGACATTAGACTTATTTTAATTGGTATGATTTCGCTAATTCATAACAGTCGTTTACACTGAGAAAAAATAAAACATACAACAATTAAATTTTTGTAAACTAAAAAGACGATTATTGTTGCCATTGCATTTTTACATTCCCGTAACTTCTTGCAACGTTGAATATATTGGAATTAATTATCTCGTAAAATTGTTTCACTTATTTATTTTGTGTAAACCATAGCTACATCTAACCTTCAACTGCTAACGTACGTCAAATTAACTCCTTATCATTAATAGTGACGTACGTCAAATTAACTTCGTATCACTACAATAATCGCAGCGTGACGTCAAATTGACTCCGCGTAACTACTGTAATCTGCCTAGCAAAAATCTGCACAATTTGTTACGTCGACGTCTGAATTAATTTCTATTCTATCAGCCATTAATTTTGTATTAAAATATATTGTTGTATTATCTTTAAGTGTATAGAAATAAAATTCATTACTATAATTATATTAATAAAAAATATATTTTATTCATTAAATGCTATAGCTATAATAAAATCATCTAGACAGTAACAAATAATAGTGTATTAATATAAGTAGAATATGCCTCTATCTAAGGATACGTCGAAGTGACGTCATGTCACTAGTGACATTCAAAAGGCGGTCATCACTTGAAAGTTAATCTTCATTTAATTATGTCCAATAAATAATTTGATTTTTTAAACGGATTTTTTAAACGGATTTTTTAAAGATTTTAATTTCTGAAAAAATGGACACTCCATAGAACTAAAAAGAACTAAAAGGAAATTAAGCATTCAGGGTTTCAAAAGCTTTGAGTTTCGAGGATTCCGACAACTCGTAAAGCTTTAAACTTTAATTTTACGAATCTAGAAATTATATTCCGATCCATCTCTGATTTTTTCGTATGAAAATTTCAGAGGGATGTACATTGTTGTAGCCTTTTAATTCTCAGAAAATTGTTATACAAGATAAAAATGTTTTGTTTTTAGTAGTAGTTAAAATAGTGAATTATGACTCTAATATATATATTCGTACCTTTAATTGAATAGAAGTTTAATATCCTTTTGTATTACACTTTTTGCGTACCTTTTATGACGAATAGCAACAGACAGATTGCATAAGAGCCAATTTGAAACGAGAATATTCCCATCGCACGTAAATAAAACATACAAATCCTCCAAAGATTTTGACCGTGACTTTTTGTACTCCAACCATTACATCGCAATTTAAAATACGCGAATTGTTAGCTCTGCACTTGTGTGAATAAGATGAAAAAGAGAAAGTCATAAATCTTTCCTGATCCCGATTATAATCGTCGAGCGCCGATCGACATTACTCTCTTCTTCCGTTTAATTTGTGGAAGTTGTGTAATATGATAATGACAGTAATAAAACATACGTGTCTTTTATAATTAAATGGGATGATTAATTTTCTTCTGTCAACTAAGGAACAAATTTAAAACAAAAAACGAAAACTGTGTAAAAAATATAGAAGGACGAAGATGTGAAAAGAGTTAAGATGTAAAATTCGTCGATCTGAATGCAAAAATATGAAAAATTAAACTTTATCAAATAAAAGATTTTATCCTTTAGATAATTTTTGCATTTATACGTTGAAACCTTTTTAAATTTGTTTGAAAGCCGAATCAAATATCACATAATAATAATAGTTCCGAGCTCCATGAGTTTTTTAAAAATTATAATCCACCAGAACTGGAAGAGCCTTGAATATATAAAATTTCATTATTCATGCAACATGGTAGATATAAATTGGAATTATTTTGGAATTTTTTAGCAGCCTATCGCAATCTATCGGAAATAATGTTATGCAAGTTGTAGAAACTTTGCAACACCTTGCGTGGGTTGAAATCGAAAATAATTCATTTTGCAAAGTCATAAGCATTCATTCTCTTCCCATTCTGTGTAAATTATAATTAAAGCTTTGGCGAATATAAACTTCGTCACTCTCGTGGGTGTTTCGATTTCTTTTTTTCTCAAATATTTCATAGCTCTATCGTAAAGTACACTTTCCATTTCTTCTCTAATGCTATATAATAAAATTTCCAATGCCTTAAAATTTCGTAAGAATTTCTACACTAGTAAAATAACTGTTTCAATGGTCAGAATACACAATAAACATGCGAAATAATCATTTACGTATTCTTACGAAATTCAACTTCCACCTTCCAACGAAGAGTACCATTTTGTTGTAACAATTTTCAATTTCATCTTCCAGAATTATCTAGAATATTGCAATTTCCTAACTATTTTAAATATCCCACCACTTCCCTTCCCTTATGCTCTAATAATTCGATTACCCGCTAATTTTCCATGCACAAGGAGTCCCGATAGAGCGACGAAATGTCCATTAGAGCCACTATTTTAGGTACTCAAACGGATGGGTACGAATCGCGTTCACGAACGCATTTCGCTAGTTGTAAATTGGAAATTTCTTCAAGGTGTTAGCTGAAAACGAGCCGGTGATTAATCGCAAGCCCCGTGGAATGGCATTAAGGTATTAGCCGGCGGTAGAACAAAGAAGGGAGTACATTAATGTCACGAAAGAATGGACCGCCCACCAGCTCTGATACAACGTGAACTATTGCAAAATCGTTAGGGACACAGAGCACATCATCCTTAATATCATCTTCGTGATGGAGATCGTCCGAGTCGATGAGCTTCACAGCTGCCTGAGATAAATGCGAATTAATCATGAGGTCTGTTATCAGAAAGCATATAAATCACCGCACGACTCGCAGTTGTTTACCATAATTTGCTCCACCGTTTCTCTTTTCCTGATCCTCTCAATATTGAAATGGGACTAGCTACAAGATAGTTTCAGTAACGGTAATTAATTACGCGATGATTATTTTGTTTCATCCCGTTTTATCTCCTTGTCCTGTTACCGGTAATGGAACCTTAAAAGCTTCCTCTTGAGAAGATGTAAAATATCTTACTACTTTTGAGGTACCATAAAAAATTCTATATTAGAAGCGTGGGAGTTATTCAGAACTTTTATACTGAGTTTGTCTTTTAAGTTTTCTCATCATCTAGATATAGAATTATTCGACTTCTACGTTCTTAGAAAATTGAATTCGTTGTGAATTGTTCCAGGGAAAGAGAATACCTGTATATTAAACTGAAATAATATGTAGTTGAAGTTGCAAATTCGTGTAACAAAATATTCTCGGTAATGAAATCCTCAATCATCCTACTGCAAAGTTTATTTCATTCGGCAGCCTTCTTCAATATACACACTTGTCTTTTATTAACTTCTCCGTTAATTTAGAACAATCCCATTCTCTGTAATAGGAATCGAGCAACTCATCTTGAAGCGACGCGACATTGCGAACAGTAGCCGTTAACAAGCTCGAAGTTTCCTCTTCCTATAAATCATAAACGATCTACCACGGGAACCTCCATGTAACATTCATAAGAGAATAGTGTAACAATAACATAATTTCACACAGAATACATTTTTTTACGACTTCCGTTGCATTATCCCAAATTTGCCAACACAAGGGAACATCTCTACAAAACTTATTTGCATACTTTGTTTTGCTGATCCGGCTCTTGTTGACCAACGTTTTACGATTTGAAGAATAGACTGAAAATGTCAGTGATACGATTGGAAATTTCCAAAATATTTTATTCGAGATAAAAATCAAATGGAAACATTGAAATCGCGATGGAATAAATGAGCTTGTTTAAAGAGACCCGAGGCAACCTTTTTGTGATTCGTCCATCGTGACGAGAGAATGGTGAAGAACGATTATCCATAAGAGTTCGTTCTACTAACTCTGCGAGCACCTTGACACGGTTGTTCACATTTCAACCAAATGCTTGCACTTGCTCTTTAGTATCGTTATAAATAACGGCAATTAAAAAGGAAGATCACTCTAATTACGTCTTCTTTGAAGTCCTTGACTATTGTTGGGTATTAAAATGAAGTATCATGAATGAAATAGGAATATTGTATTAGGTTGTGCGGAAAGTATAGCGTTTGCAACACTAACGGCATTATATCATTTTGCGAATCATGCAACTGGAAGAGGATTATTTCTTATAAATTTTTATAAAACCTTTAATTTGGATAAATGTCGTATCTAGTTTAAGACCTTAAATGGAATAATTAATTAAAGAGAAATTACTGAAATTGTTAAAAAGAAAACGGTTTTAACGAGACAGCACTTGATGCCACGTATCGATCGAATGACTGAAAGAATTATTAAACTTTAACTGATTGAGAGATATTCTAAACGCAGCAATATTATATTATTATTTATTTTAATTATTTACAATAAAAATTTTATTAATGATCAAGAATGTAATACGTTAGAGGAACAGAAATATTACCTGGAGTAAATTCATTTCCGAGAAACATAAAAATTAGTTAAACAGAATTTATGAAACTACTGCATATCATATACCTGCAACATTATACGATAATGTAAAACTTTAATTACTCTGTACTGCTTTTGAATGTTTCTCAAATATTTGCAAATTTTCCGAGCAACCTACTATTTTCAAATGCTTACACTTGGTGTCGATTTTATACAAAGTTCATCTAATAACAAATTTTTGAAAGAATTCTTTTCTCTTTTTTTTGTAGAATCATTTTTATTGGTTCAACGAATAAAGAGATGAAGTGGTGAAGAGGCTAATCAAACAAACAAGACGAGAGTCTAATTAAAAAGTTATACAAAATATAATCTCGGATTTTATATCTCTCCCAATATTTTTCTAATATTTTTATTACGGTCTTGATAATTATACAGCTGCATTTTTACGAAATTACGATTCCAGTCAACTTGCAGTCTGAATCGTGCAGAAACCTGGATTCAGGAAACCTGCAGAAAAGTCTCATTTCTCTTTGAGACTTTTTTCAAGGACCATCCATTTTTACAACCCCGTGAACACAGCAAAAAACCGTTCATACGAAAACCCGGTAGCTATAAATTAAAGCAAACTATAAACTTTCGAGGGAAAGTGAAAAATGATCAAGCATGGTATTAAAGAAGCGGAATATAAATTTACCACCGCGTACAGGTCAGTAACCACTGAAATTATAATTCGGCCTGTTTCGCAAGATCCGTTTATTGTTTCGCAATTTCTCTCGGACGTCACGGAGATATCGGAAATCGTTGGCTGTCTCGATCGATCATCCAGCAGGATTGCTCTTCTTATAACATGCATAACGACGTGTCTTCCATTGCGTCCATCGCGAATCTCAAAGAGGCACTGACCTTAATTTCCTTTGGAAAAAAGTATTCCGGTAAACTCGTAATGAAGCACTCTCATTGCACCATACAACGGCGCGATTTACCTTGGAAAAAATTAACAACGACACATGATTATATCGTGCAGTGTCAAACATGGGATGTAAAAATGTTCAGAGTTGAGCAACCAACTGTGACGTGTATGCAAAAATTGATGTTATCACTACAGACACTGATTAATCGGTGTTAAGAATTTGTTACCAGCTGCTTCTCTTTCCTGTTTCGATTGATTTCGCGACCTTTATTTGCTTACGTGCGTTATTTACATATATGTTTCGTTTCCGTTGATATCTTCATTTCTTAATTATGCAAGCGGGTACGCTTCATCAAAGATTAATTTCACGGAAGGAAAAATTTTTATCGGGCCAATGAATTTTTTTGCGGTAAAATGCAGTTTTTCTAAAGTGAACGAAACATTTGATTAATTGCGGGAATCACTGTAGGCAAATAGTGAAGAGAAATTAGCTATTGTATTTATAATCAGAAGTTCTAAACTCTTGTACGTTTACGTATAATATTAAATCGCGATTAGTTTTTGCATTTAAGAGCATTTTGGAGCTATGGTCCAAAATCTTGTATGAAAACAAAAAACCTCTATTTATAAAGGATTACCTTGGAAATGCATCTTATTCTTATTCTTCCGTTAAATTTAAAAAACGTCTCTATTCATACTATTATTCGGTGTCTTGCACTGAATGACACTTGCCTCGCATAAACATAATAAAAAGGTAATATAGTGAGATAGCTGATGTATTTTTAATATTTCTATAAAGCTATTTTAGACGCGTTTATAAAAAATAGTCCACGATTGAAATAGCACAAAAAATTAATATAAAGGAGCTAATTATACAAAAAGTACTTGTATAAAATCCTATTAAGAAATTCTCACGATTTATAAATTGACTACTATTATTATTTTGTTATTATTATAATGTTATTCTTATTATTATTATTTTGTAAATTGTAACTATTTTTTGCAATTATTAAAATTTTCTTAAGATCATATGTTACGTTGAAAATAATAGATCTTTATTTGAAAATCAATAAAAATTACTTGTTTTGAATATTTCAATCATTACTGAAAATGGCGGCCTGCAATTAATTCGTTCTAACAAAACAAATTTCAACAATAATAAATCACTCCGATATTTTGTAACATTCTTACTTTTAAAAATTTGAAAATATAACTGAAAGTTACTTTCACATTCTCTGGAAAAATCAATATTTTCATCCAGCAATTAATAATAAAAAAATTGTTAAACTTTACTTATTTTTAGATGCCTTAAAGTGGTATGTCCTTTACAAACAATGTAGTTCAAAAATTCGCAACTTCGTACGAAAAAAGATTTCGTAATTTGCTGTTTATTAAAATAATTGGTCATTGTTCTATGAAAGCATATACGTGCAATTAAACGCGTTAGTTGTTAAATAAAGATCGTTTACGCATGCACGTTTATTGTTTGTTTGTAAAACGCGAAACTTGGAAAAATGTCACGTCGCGAATAGATGATATAATCTAATGTCATCGCAACGAAAAAACCGATTCACGCCAATGTCTGTTAAATGTCATCCTTGACATCTTTGGACAAAATAGATATGTTCCAATAGGTTGCAGTATTGAGAAAAAAACCGCGTGCACATTCTCCAGTCGGGAACCGGTCGCGGAGTCTTCTCCGCCGATTGTGCAATTTCAGAGTGCGCTTACTTTATCTGGACCTTTATCTCGATATGGAATATTTATAAGCCCAATCGGCAAATTGCGACCAAATGATTTCCAGCGACTTCTTAATCTGTCTGTGGAAACAACTCAAGCATAATAATTATTTCTTTTACCTGGATAACATGCAATACAAAATTAAAAAAATGTATAAAGAATAAAGGCATTGAAATATTTTTAGAATTAAGCGGCTGTTATACTGTAATCAACTATCAAAAAATTCGATATCTTTTTTGCATTTGCTTAAAGAATATACTCTTAAAAATATGTGTACAAAAGTATGTATATATCTGAACTCCAAAAATTAATGAAGTTATAGCTGTTTGAACAAGCACGCAGTGGTATGATTCAAACGATATAGAGAAACTTCAAACACATTTTCCTCAAAACTATGTTTCTTTTACTGGCATCCATGATATCTCTAAATCTTTTTAACCGACTGCACAAAATTTGATGTAGATTTTCAGTACACGTGTTACTACAGCTCATACTAGAATTAATTTGATATCTTGTTTTCATATTTTTTTAGCCCGCTACAGTTTAAAGAAAAAGTCAATACGTCAGTGATTGAATTTCAAAGTATCGTCACTTTTTGAACTATTGATTTTTTTGTCCATTCCAACACCTACTATGGCCGAACGCATCACACAGCTACACAGGCGTTTTTACGGCGTATTATAAATAAGAAATCTTACAAAATTTATTTAAATGTTTTTATTGATTTGTTCAAATATAGATAACAAATGTACAAAGAAAGTAGAACAACAGTTGACAATTCAGTAAAAGTAATTATAAGTTGAAACGAACAAAGCCTGCATAAATGCTTGCGGGAAGAGATGTTAAATGTGTCGCGTTTCAGGCACATTAGTATATTTTCTCTAATTTGGCCATGTATCATTCCACATCTATAAATATTATATATTTTCTACGCACCGGCAAATCTACTAATGAATAGAAATCATGTTCGAAGTCCACTGAACGATTAACTGTTGATTCAGTTGCTTTGTAACTTTCGATATCGGTTTGCCGATTCCTTTACTCGAAGCGAATTTTTCTCATTCGAGTATAGAAATAAATAAAAAATATTTATACAAATACACTGTGTGTTTTCTTAAATAATACTAAAGTTACAATGTAAAATCCACTATTCTTGTACTGGCTGGATCTACCAAGTCTTTTTTATAATATTTGTATTGTATTATTAAATACAGAACGTCACGCGCGAAGAAGTCGTAACGATGAGCAAATATACAAGCACGCGATACAAGTTCCGGTGAAAATCTCTACACTTCTATTATTCATTACTTTAAATAAATTTCCGAGCAATGATACACACGTTAGATTAACTAAGAGAATATCAAATTCTCTAAATTTTGCCTATACCTTATGTTTAAAGGAACATACCGTACTTGGACATTTTTTTCAATCAAATTAACTCAACTGTATAATATTCCAACAGTAGAAGTTTACTAGAAGTATTTAGTAAAAAATTTCGTTTAGTTGATACACCGCTAAACATTGACATCTTACAGTATCAAGTACTTTCAATTGAATTACATGATTGCCGGAACTTGCATGTAAAGTTATACGTATATCACGGTACCAATCCATTGCGTACATAATATACATATACACATGTGTTTGATGTTACAAAATTCAAAATTCATAATCGGTCAACTTCCTATCGTAAATAGATATTATTGCCATATCAGCGGTTATGAACAATGCGAAGCCCAAAGTCGCTATTTGCAATCTAAGAGAAACGTTCCGCTTTTTGTTTCACGTGTTTTAGAAACACTGATACAAACTACCATTTTGCTCTTGCTTCTTTTTCATTCTTTACGCATAGAAAAATTCAACTAAAATCAATTGAGTTATCGTAAATGGTCAAATTCTAATATGATTTCACACTTAAACTTAAGTAGTATTGCAGGAATACTGAACTGAAGAAATTGAAACTTTTGTGACTACATCGGTGGGTCTATAAAGTGTACACGAGCTAAAACGAGTCTCTCGAATGAAAAAAGACGCTCGAACAACGATACATCAAGTGTTTTGTCCCTTTTGTATATATCCTCTACGTTTAATCGATTTTTACATTTCATTTAAAATACAGTGTATGTATACATTGAAATCCATTATCCTACAATAACAACTTACGCCTAATATGTACCAGCTTTGTTGGTTCCTCGCTTGGAAAGAGTACGATTGTAACTCGACATCAATATATATACATATACTTATATATACATATATATAAGAGAGAGAGAGAGAGAGAAATTCACAGATTATGCAAAAACGATCGCACGATTTATACACAAAAATATATTACATTACATTACAGCAATAATTTAATATACACAAAAGCAATTCGCACGTCGTAGAATTAAACAATGACCTTCATATTCTGCGGTACTAAAAAAATAAATTACAATTATACGTATAGAATTCACGCAAATTATCCTTACAGATGAGCAAAAATATTGCGACCGATATAGATTAACTATATGTAAGCTTTTAATCGATTTGCTACAAATTACGTAAACAAAAAGAGGAAGAAAAGAGATAATCGAATAACTACACAAATAATCTTAATAATGTGAGCGTAATCGCATGAGCAGTTTGTAGAAAGACAATTCTTTTGAAAGTCGTACGTGTTAAGAAAGTTGCACAGTTTTAAGCTAGGAGAGCATTCTCCATGCGTAGTTTTTAATATTCTAACACGTACAATCGTTTCAATTCTTATCTAGGCGCGCAACTTTTTCTTAAAACGCTAGTAACTATACATAATACATACATAAACGTAATTTATAAAATTCTAGAGCTGAAAAACTCGTTAAATGTTTCGATAAACTAAACCTCGTATTCGCAACGCGTATCAATTATAATTATATATCAATTACGATCGTGAACGGTTTTTGAAGAGAATTTTTGTCTGCTAAGGCAAAAATTCGCCGTATTATCTTATGAAAATATAACGAAGCATCATTGAACGCTATTAATACATACATATAATCTAACGCTCGTTGATGTGCCCTGGGCGTTCTGTGCAATATCTAACACATTCGAACGGAATATCGATGATTATAAACCTTTATCTATACTTTAATGTACAATTGCTTGATTACATGTTGCACCTTATTAACACACTTCTTACAAATGTCCTTTTAAACATAATTCATATACGTTCAAAATATCAGTTTTGCAAGTAAGAGTTCTTCGATTCCTACACTGAAAACGATCATCGTAGCGATCACTATACTTCATCCTCTTATTGACAAAGTCGTATTATTCAATGTTCATTTTATATAATATAAGGAAACAATGATTTCATAGGTATTCTTGCTTATCGACTCGCTGAAAAGATCTTTACTTAAGATATTATTATCTTGGACGATTATTGTACGGTTTCATTTTTAATTCTTGCTTCTTCGATTTCAACATTTACTTTCATTATTTTAAGAATCACTTTTCTCGTTTATGCTCGTTTTGCTCTTACGTCGATTCTTCGCGTACAGCTGAGACCATTCTTAACATAAGAATTGCTAATAATTTGTCTAGAGGATCCATAAAGCCTCGTTGAATCCATTTTGGTATCGTTGTACGAGCATGAGAAAATCCTAGCTTTTGCAAAATGTAATCTATTCCATAAGGCTCAATACTTTTGCCAGCCCATGAAAGTAACCTGAGGCACAAAACATAAAAATTATTCAACGTATAATTCAAGCCTTTTTCGAACCTCCAAGTTTAGTTCATTTACTTCTTCATTTAATTTTATCATCATGTTAATAAGTGCACACTAAATACGTAGCACTATTCAAAATTTTGTGAGACAATATAAAATTAAATAAATACACAAATAATTGTATCAACGCCCGTTAAAACGTGCTGAATTTGAATTTCCGTGGAGCTTCTGTGGCCCTTATAATCCGAAGAAGGGTTAATAAGATGATTATAATGGCAAATTCTAAACAGTATCATTACCTTACAGTTGGCTCTACATGCCACGTTTTACATCTGTACGATCGCCAATCTTTTATAAACATTTCTGCTGGATCAAATTGTTTACGTTTTTTCTCGTCTTCAGATGTAATCGTTGTTGAGGCAGAAGTACTGGCAGTGTTTGCAGTTCCGCCTTTTTTCTCTTGAGGGTCTGGACTATGAGCTCGTACACCCATATTCTACAAACATTAAATAATAAATGCAACGTTTAACATAGTATTGAGTTGTAACATAAATTCGTCCCGTTTTTCTACAATGGAGGAACTCTTCAGCTACCAAAAGAAAATGGCAGCAGATCGTCGATCATAATGTTACATACCTAACTGATTCTACTTATTTCTGAATTCACAAGTAAATAATTTAAAAATCGCTAATAAATCGGGGCGAATATATATTACAATCCAATATTTTATAACATCTAATTGCTTTAAAAATATGCAAAAAATATTTACCACTTTCTCCTTTTCCTTCACATATGAAGTAATTAAATCGTGGAGGAAGAAAAAGGCTTCTGCGTCTACCGTGACAAAAATATGGTCCTCGAATTCTGTGATGAAACTACATTCAACTAGAGGTTTTTCACCTGTTAGGGAAACAATTTTTAGATAGTGAATTTTTCTGTTACAGTAAATGTAGGTAATCCTAATTTTAATGTTGCATACAAAATACGAAATAATACGTTCATGATGATACCTAACTACGCTTAAACAACTTTTGAAAAGAACTACTTGAATCTGTTGTTACAATAAAAACAAATACAAACCATTTAATGATTTATCAACATTACAAATTGATCTAATTTATCTAATGAATTCAATAATAACTGCATGATTAAAACGTGTACTTTTTTTATTTAACGTTATGATACGATACTATTTCCTTATAACAACGTTTACAAGATTATGATTTTACTGCGTATAAATTATTACCATTCTATCTTATTTTCTATATGAATAAAAATTATATAGGATTATTTTACTGTTGCGAAAAATATACAATTAAACAACATGTTCTATTTGAATATCCATAATGCAATGATTATCTTATTTTGTGCAGAACATGCATATTAAATATAAGTTTAACCGTGTAGGTTTAGTAATTAAAAAAATCTAAATATACTTCGTGCAAAATGATTCTTTATATGGTAAATAATGAAAAGAAATATATGCTATATGTTGTAAACAATTCAACAACCTGCAACGTACTACAAATCAAATAGTTTTATTAAATCCAAGCTGAATGCTCCTTACCAGAATGTTAAATAAATTAATTCTCACACTGTACTTACTATATAAAATATGTTTAGGAGCTCCTAAAAATATACAAAGAAAACAATTGCAACACACAATTCAGAGAGAAACTTCTACTTAGAAAAGCTGCAATTTTATATTTATAAATGAATTATACATTAAAGAAAATGCGTATAAAGCCAAAATATTTTATCAAATGTATGTCTTGCGAATTGATATTCACACTTATATGTTCTAAATCAAACACATATTAAAATTTTATATATGTAAAAAATAAAAAAAAAATTACATACCGACAACAACTGGAGTTTTAGCGGTTTGAAGATGTTCAGTTTTTAAATGTAATTGTAGTGATGGTAAAGCAAATATAACTTCTCTTGCGTGAGAATGCTCTTGTAATTTTCCGGAAGTTGTTGATGTGCTTCTTCCGCGAGGCATATTACCAGTATCAGACGTACTATCTGTTCGTTCTCTTTCAACACAAGGAAACCGATCCACGGCTGTACATTCGAACAACAATTAATAAATCAAATATTTGATTTGATATTATACTAGGTATCCGATTTTAATCGATAAATGCGAATTACTCGTAAACTATTCTCTGAATGAAAAAATGGTGTAATTATTTGGAGGAAATAGTTTACGAGTAATTCACATCTGTTTATTAAAATTGGATTCCATGTATATTTACTTCCTATTATATTCTTTACATACCGTCAATTTCACTACTAGCGAAAGCATAATGAAACCATTCTTGTAATGATTTAAATTGTGGTGGAAAAAGTACACTACGGCTCAATCTACAGACAGTTGCCATAGAATGGTGTCTCGCATGTTGTTCTTGTTGTTGGCCTAAGCTGATGGTTAATGTTTGCACGACATGAACATCACGTGTATTTGGAGCTATAAAAATATAATCATTAAGTAATTCCGAATAAAATATAAATTTCAATTAAATACTTTCGAACATAATACTTCTTACACTCAACACTTGGAATTTCTTGTGCTTCAGTAGTAAAACTAATACATGGTTCTTTTAGCGAAAATATTGCCCAACTTTTACTTTTGAAGTTAATCCCATGGAAACAAGCTAAGCTGATATTGCAACCGTGAAGTTCCATTGTACCTCCGAGTACAGTTCCCGTTGATGGCAAGGAAAAGCTTAAACTACCTAATTGGAGTCCAGCCACTTGAGCTAGTACTCCTTGCCAATGTCTGTGATGGCGAGCATCCGACATTGTGCTTTGATTTGCATTCCACGGAGCTACAAAATATAATTATAAGAATATATCCTTTTTAGAGGTGTACGAGATCTCGAAAATTCCTGAAACCCGATGCTCATGACGCGATGGAAAAACGCAGATTTGGGTGGGCCAAGATTCCGAAAATATTCGAGATTTCCAAGAATGTCGAAATTCCCAAATGTTTCAAGATGCAAAATACTCTCAGAAATTTTAACATTTCAGATGCCGTTGTGAAAAACTTGTCTTCCATAGAATATGGCCATAGTTTTAATGAAATTAAAAATGTCCACATTCAACAAAACAAGTTTCGCAACGTCATTTGAAATGTCGAAAAGCTCGATAGTATTGGAAATCCCGACTCATTCAGAAATGCGGAATATTCTTTGGAATCCGGAAAAAGTTTCAAGATTCTGTCTCGATCTCGAAAAAAATTCCCATTCCCAACTTATCCCGATCCCACACACTTCTAATGCTTATCTACATTTCTCATAACTTCATTACATTGAATGCATAGCTTACGTTCGCCAGTTGTTTTCTTTCTCTGCGTTCTCTTTCTGAAGCTACTGTTATTCACTCTTTGATGCTTCGGTTGTAAAGAACTAAACACTCGTTTACTACTTTTAAATTGTTGACTGAAAAATTCATCCAACTTATAGTACATTTTCAATAAATCTGCTGTTGTCGATTTACTAATCATAATTTGCAGTTGATCCCATCCTAAGTCACCATGCATGAAAATTACTGCTGGCCTAAATTGCATTTAAACAAACGATTAAAAATTCATTTAATGGTAATGTAGAGAAATATAAAAATAAGCATAAAACAACCTTCTCGTTGGCATAAAACCATCTCCACTATTATTGTGATTAATTTTCCATTCATCTCTCAATGTAACATCCAATGAAGATACTCTAGACATCAATACACTCGTTCCCATATAATCCAGTCGCAATTCTAATGCAAATAATTTTAAACCTACAGTATGATCGGGTTCTATGCCAGGTTCTTCTCGAATGTGTACTGTAATGATGTATCCGTATAAATAATATAATCAATCTGACAAAACTAAAATACTTTTTAACTCAAATTTTAAGTTCAACAACTTACTGTATGTATCAATTTCGCTTAACTCAATAATTCCACCAACGATACCACCTTTTGCATCTAAACTGGAACCACCTAATCCAACACCTATGAACAAGTTTTTATGTCCAGTACTACCTATGGACAATCTTCCATCGGATCTAAAATCCTTTGTCATCCAGGTAACATTACCCATCACATTGCCCATATTCATGTGAACATTTAAACGAGTAAAATTGATAGCAAACAATACTAATGTTTCCCAAGCGGTTTCTCTCAATTTAAGTTCTGAAGCTGTCTGTTTATCAGAAGTAAAACTCCACCCTCTACCGATATCTAGTATCAACATATATAAAATCATGTTTATGTGCTATAAAAATCATTCGAGATTAGTTGGAAAAAAAATGATATTTCATAAAATACCTTTCAGTCTTGCATGCTTTGGAATATCATTTTCCAAACTCAATCTTAATTTGTCCCTATTCAATGTTGGACTTCGTTCTGGAGCACTTTTCGATAATCCATCAGCACCGTGTCGGTCATAATGTTTTAATAAAGAACTACCCATTACTGCTTCTTCTTGATTCATAGAAGGACTGCCATCGCCCTCAGAATACGCCGTTCCCGAACTTAAATCTCCCAAAAATAATCGACGTACTATACTACGTCTGTACCATGCTTTTGGAAAAGCCAAAATTTCACTTAATCGTCGCATATCGTATTTAAACGAAGCTGAGCCAATATCAATAATCGCTAAAAAAAAATGTGTTAAAATATTTTATTAATCCATTCAATATGACCATATATATATTTTATATATATATTTATTATATTTATTATATATATATTTTAACATGTTGAATGTCATGAGGGTCACAGATGACCAACGAAGCTGCAATTATCTAAAGTATTCAAATCAAATAATCACATTTCTAGAAGTTTCAACAATTTTAATATTACAGCAGCAATATATACTATCAGAAGTATCATAGAAAAATTAAATAATTCCTTTTTTTAATAAGACAAATGTGATACATGCATAATTACAATCTATCTTGGAACAAGTGAAATCACTCCGGCATGATGGACCAAGCATACGAAATTCGTCTGGCATTCAACGTGTTAATCATTTAAACATTATTATACGTACTAGAAAACCGTATAACTGCACGACTAGTATCCGACATCTTCTTCGATTGTTCACTTTGAAAATTCAATTTGCGGCTTCTCGACATGTGAAATTTTACAAATGCAACGTTAATACTTAAAGAATCTTTCCTTTCACTATCCGATAAGGGTGACCATTGCGCTTCCTTCAGACCAGTTTTCTTCCCACCACCGTATGGATGAAAAATATAAACGGAGAAATCAGCGAGGCATCCAGTGACGGATAGTCCCCCGATCGCTGAACCAGCTTCTTTTCCAGCAGACTGTGTACCTGGAGATTTGTACTCTCGAAATTCTGTGAGCTCTTCTTCCGCTCGCTTGGACGAAAACACTATGTCAAGGGACGGCAATTGGAGGATACACTCTACCCGAGACACCGGTAAACAAGAAAATCTACAATAAATAAAATAGTTACAGTAAGTAATATTTATAGATATTGGGTTGTACGGAAAATTCGTAGCATTTTTGATAATGTTAAGTTCTGTTGCGTGAATGATAGAATTGGGAATGAGTTATCGTTTACGAACTCTTGTTGAATAATAATATTATTAATTTTAACAAATACTGTCCATGGTTGAGCCACATCAACGCAACAATTAAATAATAGTGCCTACAGTTAATTAAAGGAAAAGTCATCGTTTTTTTATTAGATAATGCCAGATCTTATGTTTCAATAAAGAATCAGCAATAATCATAGATAGAATTATCAAAAAAATGTTACGTGCAAAATTATTCAACAAAATGATAATTGTACACATATGGCCTAAAAGTGTTCCTCAGATTTTGCTACGAACTTTTCGAACAATCTAATACATCAATAAAATGACTAGAAAACTACCTAAATGTAGAAGGCTGCATATGAAAATATACTATCACATCAACAGGAAAACTTGCATAAACATAATTGCTGCTTGCTGCAGTAGCTGCAGTAGCCCAAGATGTACTTTCTATATTTTCCATTGGAAATGCTGCATTTGTCTGTGCATTACTGTTAAAATTGGGTTTACTTGGTATTGGCTCTAGCGTTTGTTCCAAAAATTCAAGAATATGTGGACTTATTATAGTTTCTTCTGGTATGCTTTGAAGAGTCATCCAAGCAAATAAACTGGCCTTTTTAGTGCCATATTTTTTAAGTGCAGTTGTGGATGACGGATTCAACAAGCTATTGTCAGATGTTACATGTGGAGACACAGGTTCTTCAGGAAGTGTTTTAGATTCATAATGTACCTATACAAAGTTATCATTTAAAAGATGTATACACGTATGCAACGTTTAATATGATGTGCATATATTTGTAATAAAATGATTTTACCTTTACGTCTAAACCGGGAATGTGAAAAATTGTCAAATCTACTAAAGGTACGTTCGTATGCTGTAAATACCGCAATCGAGACGTACTTGTAGTGGATGACTTTTCTTTACTGCTTAAGTGTTTTCTACTACTACTAGGACTACTGGGTTGAAACTCGAATGTACCTCCCGAACACGATCGCTCTTTCTTCATTCTACTCATACTGTAAAAAAAGTAGTCGTGTATATTGACCCTTCGCTTGCAAGCTGTTCTTTTACTAGCGCGACCTACAACCTGGATCACTTCTGTACGGACTTTATTTTTTTTATAGTTTTAGACATTAAAAAAATTTGAAATGTTTATACTTTTTCTGCGAGAAAGGACTTTTTCATACCGAAAATAATGAACAGTGAAAATTTAACCCGGGTTGTAAATGGCCGAGGTTGCAGGCGAAAAATTAAATATATAAAACATATGCAGTAAAAAAGTCAGCCGTATATTCACATTTTAATTTCATCTTCTTTTCCTGGATCCTTGGTATGAAGTACACATTTACCACTATTAATCAAAACTTTTACATCAAGTTCGAAATCTATATTAGGCTCTTGAGCCTTCTGGGGTGTTATGTACGGCGATGAAGTTGAAGAGGATTGCTCTTTCCCAAACGAATCAAGCAGTGGTGCACTATAAAAGTTGAAACTTAGCAAACATAATCTAATTCACTCGTAAGCAAGATAAAGGATCAAAAAATTCTGATGGAATAATTGTCAATCTTTGAGCTGCTATAACTTCGTAACAAAGCATTGTACAGCGATCAACTTCAGCAGATTTTAAAGCTTGAAATCTTTAACTTCACATAGATGAACGAAAGTTTTACGAAAATTTTCTCACATTGAAGAGTATGTGTAAATATATCAATGTATTTTATATCTGATTCTCATACATACTTTCCCTCCATACTATCGTAACTCGAAGTGTAACTAACGTCTCTATTTTTCTTTCTTATCTCAACTCGGTCTCCATCTATTTCGATAGTTTCCGGCCATTCTAATTCTCCTTCTGGTAAACTTAACTCAGAACCAGCACTTGGTAACGATGATTGCCTAAGTAATATACATATCATTCACAGTGAAAAGTGCTAAAATTATTTGATAAACATACCTGCCCATTGTATGCGTATCGCTGAAGGTAACTCGTGGTCCACCAAGTCCTCTTACGCGAAGGGAAGCAGATCTTCAAATATGATTAAATAATATTTTATAAAAAAAAAAAGTAAAATTTTATTGAAACACGAATAATACAATACCGGCTTGGGCCACTTCTTGGACTACTTTCGTAGCTAGCAGAATTTGCTGAATTTACTTCCATATTTATATCTTCAGGACTTTCAAGCTGATTTTCAAGTGTTGGTGACGGTACGATAAATGAACGTGAACGATACGTATTTGGTTTTCCACCAAGTCCTAATTTACCTTTTATTCCTGACGCTTTAACAGATTGTCTTCTTAACTTTTGAATCATGTCTCTATAAAATTTGGCATAAGAAAAATACTTAGTAAGAGATTTCATTGGATCACAATAATCTAAAATCCATTTTATAGCTTTATACCTTCTAAAATCTTTGTAAACCATAGCTTCCAATTCATGCAAACGTTTCATTTCTAGTTCTATAGTTCCATGAGAAGCCCCCAATGATCGTAAATCATTTATAATCTTTGCTTGTTCATTCATTTCTTTTTCAATTAGTTTCGATCTCTTTTTTGCATCAAGTGTAGGATCAAACACAAATGGTGGTAGACTATCTGTCCAATTTTTAGACTTCTTCATCAGTATACTCTCCTACAAACATTTAAGACTCAATTAGTGAGAAATGCACGCATCGTTATGCAGTTCCAAGAGCGGAAAAATGTATAAAAATTGAAAAAGAAAAATCGCTTATTTATCCTTTCAAAATAATCTTAACAACTGATGCCTAATCTCTAATACGTTACCCAACCAAGGGACCGAAAAAGTACTATTGGATAAAATAAATATAATTAAACCATACTTTTTTCTTAACCTGGCTAGTACTATTATCTGGCTGATCCGCATCGTCGCTGTCATAATCTGCAGGTACATGAATATCGTCTTCTTCAGACCCAGTCAGCATTGTTAATGTATGCCCAAGTGCTGACAATTGTTGTCCCACATTAACATCTAAATGAATATCAACACCTTCCATTTGCCATTGTACATTTAATATCCACTTGGCATTATCTGAAAACAATTACACTGTATCATTCATTCGCCATAAAAACCTACCATAATTAAATTCTATTTTTATTACCAGACTTGTCTTGTTTTTGTGCAATTGTTCTGCTACACACTTCGTAAGTGCCTTCAGATACCATACATAAATTCATTATATTACTATCAG
Organism: Eucera pruinosa; assembly: GCA_028830335.1. NCBI lineage: Eukaryota > Metazoa > Arthropoda > Insecta > Hymenoptera > Apidae > Eucera > Eucera pruinosa. The sequence continues at coordinate 19,325,625 of JAMYCR010000003.1, read as the reverse complement.
TTACGTCTGGTTTCCAATCATCCAGAGAAGTTTCAAAATCGTCGGCAAATCTTAAGCACAAACCCATAAAACTACGAAATATTATTAAATATTATCATTAATCCATTTACAAAATTTGCTAGCAATCAAATAATTAACAATTACACTATACCTTCCCTTACTAACTAAGCTACCACTGCTGCATGCTGATATGCTTGTGTTTTCTAATGTTACTACCACAGCACCTCTCGATTCACCATCATACAATCCTCTATTCATACCCCAGGTAGGCGGTAAAGGGTTAAGCGGTAAACAAATACCCATATCATCCACAGTCAATTGCAAAAATAATGTTCCCAAGTGAGGGGCATTTAATTGACTCGTTATCTGGCCAAATGGAACTTTCTCAAATACTTGTTGTGTAGCCGTTAAAACCTCTTTATTTAAATTAGCTCTTTTCTCGTTCCAATACTCGTACGCGTTTTTATAATTTAGCCAAAAAAGTATAGCTTTATCAATAGCCATCGGCTGAACATATATTAATGGACGCTTTAGCGTAATTAATACTACTTCTTTATCTTCACCTTGTGCCATCTCTTCTTGGAAGGCATTTCGTAATCCTACACTGGTATTGAAAAACGCAAATTGCTGAAATTCTGTTTCCGCTTCGTCAAATAGAACATTTTTTAACAATTGCCCGAGACTTAAATTAATGTCGACTTGCGCTTTTCCAAACAGTTTCATGTATGGATTTGGTTGAGTAGCACCAGAAACATTTTGTACTCTATTAGATAATTGAAGTTCGACAGCTCCAGTTTCTAATCGAACTGCCGAATTGGTTGGAGTTGTCGCAGTTAACTGTATCCTCTATATATAACATGACAAATATTACAAAGTGTTACATAGTCTGAATCATTAGTGCTATTCTAATGACATTGAAATATACCTTAATACGAATGATTAATGTGAATAATATTCTTTTCACGGTTGCATTATTCGGTTCTTCATCTTCCAACCACAAAGGAACCGGCTTCTCTCCACCATAAACTTTTTGAACAACTTCATTTACTTCTTTCATAAACACCTTTTGTACGAATACTAAATGATTGAGAAGATCCGTAGTCAAAGAATGTAAAAAAACGCCGATATCTGCTGTTGCACTAAGATAGCTGCCTTGTCTTAACACCACACCATCTATGAATTATAAAAAGCATTATTTAATATATCTGTACTATAAAATACATTAATTTTTAAATTACAGTGTAAAGAATTTCTGGTTACTAACCAGCCAATTTACTGTCGTTCATATTACTGTTACCATCTTGAATATATTCGGCAGATACATGTACTTTAGGAAGTTCAATGCTAGCTTCCGAAGGTAAATTTGCTTCCGTTACTTGAAGTTTTGTCGTGAAACTTAACGTATGATGCGGTAAATCTATTGTAAATTTAGCTTTACTACCAGTTATACCAGAACTGGTTACTCGATCCATTTTGTATTGCGCTTGCAAAGATGGTAGCAGAGCTGCTGTTATACTCAAACTTTGAAGTATTATGTTAAATTGCATTACAATCGGCTCTAACAGACCAGATACGGCTTGTGGTTTTTCTAAATCAACTGATGGTGCTGGTGCATCATGATGTGGACTACTAGGTACAGCAGTATCCACTTCATCCTGCTGCTGACCTCTAGACATTCTTGAGGATGTTCTTGTCACCCTAAGTTCCTGCAGAATTTTCATTGCTTAGAATCATGACAAATGTACTTACAATAACTCAGTGGTTCAAAAACTATGAATCACGACCCACTGGTGAGTTGTCCCGTTTCGCTATTATCTTTTAAATCATTTACTCATAAATCCAGAAATAAGTTTGATCAACTATCTGTGTATGATTTTAATTAATAATCTTTTTCGATATCTTTGGTAGCTAAAGAATTCTTCTATTGTAGGATTTTTGAGATTCGAAAAGCGACACGAGAAAACGGGACGAATATATGTTACGATCCAGTATATACTTTAAATTGTACGTAATTTTGAAGATTGATCATAATTTTTACGCGGCTGCTTGAAAAACGTTTCGCGAGCATTTGAGTGCTCCTCGTTGTCGACCTCTGCATTATAGTATAGACGAGTGGGTCGCGAAAAATTTCCGTTCTTATAGTAGGTCGTGGACCTAAAAAGTTTGAGAACCACTGCTGCAGGTAATTATAAAAAATAGTAATGTACTTGTAAAGTCGATGATAATTGTTTACTCCCTCTGGTCATCATACCATGCAAAGCTACTGGATGTTGAGGAATATCTATATTTACGGCACCGACAGTCAATAATCCACTGTTCTTATCCTTTTGCCGTCTACTAATACTGGAATATAAAGCTTGTGACTTGCCCACGGTAACTTTAACAACCGTTTGTTGACTAGGTGCAACGCCTTCTAATAAAACGATCATTGTTCTACCAATTTCACCAGTTGAGCTACATTCTAAACTAGCCGGCCTTGATTTTTTACGGCACGTAAAACTTGCATGAAGACTCGTTATTTCTGCTTCGAGTTTTAATCCACTAAGGGTAGCCAGCAATCTGGTCCTGTGTATTCGGGTAACACCAAAAATAACTAATCTTGTCCGTTCTCCAGTAACAATATCTGCAATAATATTTTTATGAATTATGAAAATGAATTTTAACATTAAGTTTTAAAAAAGATATTAAATTTGTATTAACTTAATTCTCGCGTTTGTGGCACTGGCGTTGAACTGTTTTCAGCATTTAATCCTTTTTCTATATCTGCATCTTTCGTTTCATTTAGTAATTCATATTTTCGACCACTTTTATAATGTTCTGAAGCATCTGCTGGTATGGATAAACGATGTGTAATAGTTTTGGTCTCTGGTCGAGTAGCATATAAATCCAACAAGTAATAAATCGTCTTCCAGCACCGAGGCGTTAAATGCGTTGTATCTTTACATTTATCAGGAAGTACGCAGAATTTGTCTAAGCCAGATCCACTAGGACTTGCTCCAAAATTAGGAGTTATTACACCTTCACTCAAATTGATATATCCTTTTACGCTTTTTCCTGTACTGCGTAGCTTTTGAGCAAAACTTTGTGGTCGAGAACGAATACTCGCACCAGGTGATATAACTTTCGAAAGATTCGGTTCGAAAGTGTTACGGAGTAAGGGAACATCTGTCTTTTTGCCTTCTAACAAAAGTTGCTCTTGTAAATCAGATGCTATTGAAAAACAAAACTGTGTTCAATATGTGTTCAAACATGCAATTAGTAGAAAGTAGAAGAAATAATATTTACTTGAAGATGATCCATTCTTTGCTGCTGTATCATTAACAATTAAATTGTTATTTCGTTTACTTTCTGGTTGCTGTTCTTTTAGTTCCATTTGAGTTTCTTTGACATTCTGATACATATTACTAATTTGATGTAATAATCTGAGGAGCGGCATATTTACTTGTTGACTAATATATCGTATATTTAAACTAAAGTTCACCACTGTACTTGTATGTTTTTTCAATTGGCCCCGAGATATGTATAGAACAGTTTGCTTTTGAATCATATCATCTACTGTCATATCAGCCATCTTTTTAACTTCAATGTCAATACCGATCTTCTCACATAAAAATGCCGGTGTTTCTGGTGGTATATCCAAATGAAACTTCGAATTGTTTCCTTTCTTTGATTGGTATTTGTTACCTAGTACATTGATTTACAATAAACGTTATATCCCCGCTCTAAACAATATTTTAAAATGAATTTCCGAACAAATACTTTTTAACATACCCTTTCTTTTATCTGTTACTTTTCCGAACTCGCTAACAACTATATCAATACGCATAGTCTCCATATTTCCTACCAATGATAGGTTTGATCCTAACGAGTCTAAGGAAGATACATTGTTCACATTCCCCGAACCAATAGCAGATAGCATTTGTTGTGGCATAACAGATAAGGAAGACAGAAGTGGCTCAAAAATTAAATGAGCATCTAGAAGTCTGAGTGAATCCTTCATGGGATAAAGAAGAGTACCACTGTGAACATCAGAATCCTCGGTATCATCCGTTGTCATTGTATTAATTTTAGAGTCCTGAAAATATATAACTTTCTTCTATTAAAAGACACTAGAAAAAAAATAAATACATCTAAAATATAATACATCAAATAAGATCTATAAGAGACATTAAATTCTACAATGAATTTCAAATACCTTTAAAGATTTTTGCTCTGCACGAAAAACCTAAGATAATAGGAATAATAAAAATAGATGTTGTGCAACAAGTATCGTTCTTAAGCTATTGTAGCAATTAGAAAGTATTATTTACCCAGTTTCCTTTTAAATTGCTTTTATCGTTATCCTTTATGAATTCTTGCTGTTTAGCCATCCAACTGTATAAATCTTCACCAATATTTAAAGGCTTGTTGGAATGATGACTTGTAGGAGATGTGACCTGATCCAAGCTTCCAGTACTGTGTTGACTACCATGTCCACCTCCAGAATAGATGCTTGGATTGGAACCAAGTTGGTGAGAATGGGAAATGTGAATTTGCGGAGTCTTTTCTTCTCGCAATGTACCGTAACCTGATGTAAAATTTTATTTGTATATATATCAATTCTATGTTACCAAAAATGATATGACAATAACTGAAAAAATAAAGCATGAGATACTGTTACAGGAGTAAAAATACAGAATTAGATAAACAGAAACAAACATGAGACAAATACCTGATAAGCGCTACAATAAAGAAGCAATAGATACGGGAAACAAAGAAACTGATATTTGAAGAAACATGTAGTACTAGAATTGAAAAGCAAAGCAATACAAACTACAGCCTCCAATACAACCGAAGCAGTCTACACATTAAAATAGTCTCCTTTCTAGCCATTTCAATTTTTCATCTTCATCAGTACTTCATTTACTTCAACTAACTGAACAAATTTCAATCCAATTGTTTTATAGTAATATGTAGACTACCAGTATATAATCTAAGGAGTTTAATCATCTTGCACTTACTTATATTATTTGGTTCCCGTGTTTGATTGAATAACCCACCACTTGCAAGCAATGGAAAAACAATACTTGCTCGTGTACTAGCAGGCATTTGCGTGGGTTGTAATGATTTTCCTTTCTTTAGACGAACTACTGGTGGAGAGGGGGAGGTTAATGAATCCGGGCCTGCAACCGGTGTTGCTATAGGGGTTGTGTCTTTTCCACGAGGAGAACATACAGGAACCGTCAAACCATCACCACAAATACCTGGTTATTCCATATTAAGCAATGATTTTTGTTCAAAAAGCACATGGTTATACTGTTATCGTGTTTTTGAGAAGAATGTTACAATTCTAATAACATGTAATGATAAATTATTTACAAAATGCACTTATTACTTTAGCTTCTATAAATAGTACTCTAAAGGTATGTTGAAAATGTAAGTAGAATAAAAAACCTATATGCAGAATCAACTTCTCAAATTCTTTGGAAAAATCTAACTTTACAATCTTTTAGAAAGTTTGTGACCATAGGGGAAAATTAAACAAAGCTAATACAAGCAAACAAATGCTTTATACATAACTTGCATGTAAATAGCATAGAAGTTTTCTCTGGAAGGTTGATGCTAATGTGTAAATACTTTACAATTACTAACACTAAAGACACTTACTATAATGTGCCTATATGAGAATACAGAATAAGATATTAAGCGATTATTCAAATTATAATTTAAAGCAGATGCCATAAGCTGCAAGTGTATTAAATTGAAATTTTATAATATATCAGATAATCTAGTAAAGTTATATCGGTACAAAAACACTCTACCGGGTATCTTTGTACATTATACAATGAGGACTTTGTTTTAATATAACTTATAGTACCTGTACTTTTATCTTGTCCACTCTTGACATGTGTATGCTTAGGCATGTGGTCTGTGTGAATTAACATAGCACATTCATCTGTAACTTCCTGATCATCAACTTCTCCTGCGCTACACTCACCATCAGTCAGCAAAATTTCCTGTACATGAATAAGTTTCATCCAAAATATTTATTTAAAGTTATTAATGAAAATCAAAATAATTTATTTAATTAATTAAAAAAGACAAAGTCAATATCAAAGATTTGGTTCGAAAATTTTTAAATTTCAATAAACTATAATAAAGCAGTTAATAAATGAATAAATGTGAGAATAGTTTTCAGAAGACTTTGGTTTCAGAAGTTTTGAATTTCACAGGAAGTTTTAAAATTATACCTAATATTATTTTACATACAATATTTTCGGTTAAATATTGCACAAGCACTGAAAAACCTCCACCACTTACAATTTATACTACCATATATATACTACTGATTTTTACTTAAAGAAATGAATTATCTCGTTATAATATAATTATTTAGTAAAGCACAACATAAATTAATTAATAATACATATGCCAATGGCATAAATATATAAGTCCTGTTAATGAAGTCATATATGTATCAAAGCACTAGCACACTGTATTATGTTAGGACAAAGTTAATATACTTCATTATTTAACAAAGCTTGTACATTTATTAATGTGAAAATAAATTTCATATGAAAACAGTTTGCAAAAGTATTGTGTTAAAGCTAATTCTGTGAATATATTTTTGAAATTCTTACTGAATTTTACATTGTAATCATCCTCCTGTACATCCTTGCTTATTTGCTGAAAAAAAAATTATCTACCAAATTATGTTCTACATAAAATATATTACGAGATTCTGAATAAAATAAAAAGCTTCCTATGTTCAATGGAAAATTATTTCATTAAAATAAAAATTGTAGTATTTAAAAATTATTGCATTAAAAAGGATAAATCTAAATAAAAAGTATTATGTGTTAGAGAAACAAGTACAATGTTAATTATTTAAAGAAAAAAAATTAATAAGAAATATAAAAGAAACAAAGTTATATAAAATTCCATTCCCAATGCTTCTAGTTTTTTTTTAAATAAAAACGTTTAATCACGAAACAAGTATAATGTTTATACCTCATCCAGATCTGAAACTGCAAATGTAACATTCACCGGTTTAACATGTTTAGTTTTATAATTATGTTCCAATAGTAATGGAGTATAGAGAACATTTTTCCACTGCCTGCTCAGTACTATGACTCCCTAATAATAAAATGATGTACGTATAAATAAAAGTATGAGTATAGTTAAAATAAAATATATTTATAATATAGCTTACTTGTCTAAGTGTGGATAATAAAGGCAAATCTGTCTCCTTTAAGTTAGATTCAATACTTTTTAAATCATTTAATAGAACATAATTTTGCAAAATTGTACATAACTGACACGATGGATCTTCTTGTAACGTTTTTGCCAATGGCGTTAATCTTCCGTAACGACTCTATAGAACAAATAATAAGAAGAAATCCTTTTAATATAATATATTTAATTAAGTATAAGTACCTTTGTTGGCATATGCGTTGCTTGAACGTCTAGTGCTTCTGCCATGAGACAAGCAACAATGGCAGTTGATCTTCGATACATAGTTCTAAACATGTGCACAATTCGAATTGCAAATTTATTGCTAGGATTCATCCAAGCATTTATGGCAGGTGATGCTGTGCTCAATAAATTCCAGTCTAACCGAGTATAATCAATTTTTCTCGTTATTGGAGTACGAGGTGGTGCTGCAAAGTTAAACCATACTGTTTTTAACTCTATAACGCAAGAAACAGTATTTCCATTTCCTGTCTTCGATGCGAGACTAGCACATGTCGCACTGGTATTTATTTGTGCTCCATTATGTAAATTTGTCGATGCTGTTTCTGGTTCTGCCGTTGCCGTAGTGGAAGCTGCAGTATAACAGATAATATACGTAGATAATATTTACTAATACCTAATTTAGTTCCAGGTATTATACGTACCAGCTGCATTATCTAACTCTTCTTGGCTTTTTACGCTGTCCGTGTAAAATATTTCTGCATCGCCTTTTTTACTGTCGCTTCCATTTTCTCCTTTTTCAAATTGAGACCTTTTCACTACTTTTAATTTAATACCTTCTAAACCACATTCGAACATTATAAAACCCAATCTATCTTCTCCACTACCCAGAGTAAACTCTTCTGTTGCTTGTGGAGAACCAGATTGCTTCTACAATGAATATATTTTTAATAAGTTCCGCATAATATATACCATTAAATATAATTTAGAAAGGACAAAAAACATACACTCTTTTCTTTATCATCCGTAAATTGATGTAAATAATAATCAACACATTTTAGTGGAGAAGTTATTCTAGTATACGTGAATAACACTCTTGAATAATGAGCAGGGATTGCCGTTATAACAGCATCTTTTAATATCGAAGATTCATTTCTAAGTCTACGTAATTGTGAATGAGCTTTGCCTATATTACATGAATTCCTTAAATTAGTGTTTTGTGATAGTTTGGAATTATTATGTTAATATCTAGGTAATTCACCTATATTTAATGTAACTACAATTTCCTCCTGCTGTTTTTCGGAAGTTTCTTTATATACTGTTTCTCCGCTTCCTATGTCTGCAACCACAGTAGTAGTTTGATGTCCAGGTAAAAATGCCTTGCTAATTTTGTTGACTTTCTTTTGATTGGGTAACACAGCTGGTTTATGCAGTGTTTGAACTACTTCCCGGGCCTGTTTCCCAATATAAAATCTTGCTGTCACATCATTAAAACAAACGGCGAACAGTGATACACATGTTAAATCACGAATGTTTTCAAGGGCAGAAAAGGATATAATTTCTTCAACAACTGACGCTTGCAACAAAGTTATATTCATCTAAAAACAAAAGTTAGTTTATGTAAAATCACGTGGAAAGCTAAACAGTTGTATATCGTAAAGTACAAATTACCTTTGGTAAAATAATGCTACCCTGTATTTGCGTCATAATACTTTCTTCGTATACATTTGTTTGTAATGCAACATTTTTACCTGCTATTAAAAATTAACTTTAAGAAATATACGTTCACATAGTAAGGACAAAATCGATTTTAATAAAACTAACGTTTATCGTCACCTTGCCCATTTTTAACATTTCTTTCAGCAGTGGATCGTTTTGAATTAGTTTGTACTTGGCTCCAATGTGACAAACTTTGATCTTGTTTCAAAATATTAGCATCTTCAACTTTTCCAATGCATTCGTGATGGAGATGATTTAGAATTGTTAATGGATGTAAAGTTGCTAATGTCGGTACGATAGCATCAATAAAACGTTGCAAAGACTCTAGTACCATAGGACTTAACATAATATCTACATCTCCTTTAAATTTTACAATAACTGTAGTACGCGATCCACTTTCATGTTGTACAGTTAATAATTCTTCCTTATTATGAGCTGTATGGTCCTCTTCTCCTATACATGACAATACAAGTTTAATTCATATTACAAAGTAATGTTTATTTGACACTAATATAGAAATATTGTTTATATAGGGTGGTCAGAAAATTAAATAATCTCTTTATCTTTTAATCTTTTCTAATCTTTCTATCTTTTAATATATATTTGTTTATATAGTTAAGTATAGAAAATGGAAATTTTTTAGACTAACAGTAAGTAATTAATCCCATTCTCCTCTCCATAAGAACATTCCGACATTTTCTGTAATAACGCTTATTGTCTACTTCCAAAGCTTGGATTTGATCCTGAATGCCATTAAGCTAATTTTTAAATGAGAAAGCGACTTATGGGTCATCCTGTATATTTTACCTTCCATGTGATTAATAGTTGTGTTATCCCAAAAATATGGATGTGTAGGAGTTTTGTTAGATGAGCTAGCTACGGGCGAACCATCAGATCTTGTAATCATTTTTAGCGACGTAAATCCTTCAGCGACTGTTTCAAATTTCGGTACATATCTTCCACCGACGTAAATTAATCTACCATCCTCAGTGCGTTGAAAAAGTGGTGTAGTAAATGCAGCACCGCCTGCTGGTATCGATGATTGACTCCAATTTGCACAACGTACCTAATATCGATTGCATATTGCATAGAAATTATATTCTTTAAACATTTTAAAAGTTTGGGACTCACGTTTTCGATACTACCTGTGTTAAATGGCTAACGTAGCTTGACATCAGAAGTGGAGAATCTACGATTGGCTTATTTACTTGCATATGCAAATTTACAAGAGTAACATCTTCCTGTGAAGATACAGCTGATATGAAGCTTGTAGAAGAAACAGAATGACTGTCAGATGAATCACGTAATCCACCGTTTCCACTATTTGAATCAGCATCATTTTGAAAACTGGTATTCCGATTTATTCTGGGGCTTCGCTTCGTACTTATTGCCTGCGGTTTTGCTCTTTCTAAAGTATGCGCTTTTTCAGATACAGAAACATTTACATTCGTTGAACTCTCTACAATAGATAAGTCTGACGAAAACTTTTTTTTCATGCTATCATTGCGATTTAATACTGAACCAGAGCCAACAATAGATTGACGCAAACTTGATGTTCGACTACCGCTTAATCCATGACTCGTGTCTTCGTCAGCAGAATAGAAAGCTTCTGAATGATTTTCCGAAGACATAGATATTGTTCGTTGAACCTGCAAATATACAAAAACATTAAATACAAAAAATACATTTTATAATAATTAAAGAAAATGTTATTACATGTTGACCTTACCTCCTGTTTTAATTTTTCCTCAGATTCTGATTTTACGTATAATGAATGACGTGAACCAGACATATTGATACCATCAGCAGTTTTAATAATTGCTCGATTTGAATCAGAAAACGTCATTTCTGTAGATACTACTGGTAACGATTGCGGGCTATTCGATTCAAACGGTTCCGCATCAGATGCAGTGAAATAATCAACTGCTAATTTAGAATCAGATACACTACTTTTGGGAGCAGTATCGATTTCAGGAACACTTAAGATGGATTTACTGCGTTCTGTATGCAATTTTGAATCTGAATCTAATTTTTGAGGTAATTGGGTAATAGGACTCGCGTCAACTAATCGAGAATACGGGACATCTTTTACACTGCTTCCGCTGCAATAAAAAGTTAAAAGCTGAAATTTGCAAATATGTATGTATAACATATATAAAAAATTAATATCTATTCTGTGAAATATGATGATTTCACTATTTACTTTCACTAATAATTACTATTACATTTTGTATCATTAAACACAGCGTATTAGAAATAAATGCTTAAAAGCAAGATCATTTTTTAGATAAAAAAGATAAGCTTGCAAAAAGCAAAAAATTTTTGTGGAGACAGAACCCACTGAAACATAAGATACATTAAAAGATTACACTGACAAATAGCAGCATAAATGATATATAAGTTCCATATTTTTTACTCTTATGGGCAATTTTCTTTTGAATTTTTATTCGTTAAATTCTAAATACTGAAGAGTATGTCAGAAGTTCAAAATTCAGCATATTGTGCAATCATGCAATATGTAAAAAAATTAATCAAATCATTAATAAGCTGCTTCAAAGCTATTCCAAAGATTACCGCATCGATGTATAAGAAAATCTTCTGCCCAGTAGTTTCCGTTCCCCACTGCATGCGAATGGACTTGCTGATGCAGCAATTAATTTTGTACTACTAGTTTCTTCGATACCGGAATCTTTATTATGATCTGTCACAGACCTTGGTCGTTCGACACCCTTTTTCGAAGTTTGCGACCCGTCCTGCGTGGTAGTTACTTTTACTCCAGTAACGGGATAATCTTGTAAAGATACATCTTGTAAATTATAAGGCGACGTATGGAATACCAATTGACCATCGTGCAAAATAGATTGTCCAAATCCTTTTTCTTTTCCAGATTCATTAATTCTAAAATAATGTATACGTAATAATAAATAATTCGTTGATAAATTAGTAATTTATATACGATTTATACCTGTATGCAGCAATGTTTATGCCATCTTGAAAATCTTGAAAACTTGGTTTAAAAAATCTTGGCCCATTTCGATTGTTTCCAAAAAATACACAACCACCTATGCAACCACATCTTGTTGCTTTCACGCCACTTTCTCGGGCCCACAAAAACCATAAACGTTTCGTAGTTTCATCATGCAGTTTTAAATATTTATTTTGTACCAAATGTAAATTATGTTCCGGAGTTGGAAGAGAAATTGCAGCTTCTAAGATTACTGGGCCTAATGCTATGGATCCTACTTCTAACCAGATATCAGAACCATCGCCTGAAATAGATTATAAAGTAGTAATATATATTACACTACCGTCAATTTTATGTTTTTAATGTTACGTATTTTTATTATACCTGACATACGACTGCTTGCGTTATTATGTGATCTTCCACTACCAGCTGTATTAGTATTACTTGTATTTGCAAAATGATCAGCAGCTGACACAAATTGTCGTATTATTATCTTAGATAATACCCCAGTTACTCCAGATTTGACTTGTTGACCATGAAGATTGCAAGTTGATATACGAATTGGAGATATCCAAGTATGAATGGTAGTTCCTACTTCTTGAATATATAAATCAATTGCATCTATTGCTATTCTTGTCATTCTATATTTTATATCTTCGGAACTAGGACATCTGTAACAATATAATACTTTATTAATATATTGTTAATAACTTTGTCAATGTTTAAAATTATTACGTACCTGTAATGCTTGTCAATGTCACTATCAGGACATTGTAAAGGTGGAATACCATGATGACAGTGATGTGGTAGATCAGGTGGACGTAAACTATTTTCATTATTCTTTACCATTAACAAAAATGTTTCTAAAGATGTAATAAGATGATGTAATTGAGGAGAACTCATTTTTCCAGTTAGTTTTCCTAATTGTACTTCGATTAACCATGCATACTCCAAAGTTTCTTGATCTAAACTTCTTCCTTCATTACTGAACATTGCATGCCCTCTAACTTGCAATGCACTTAACATTAAATGTCCTTGATTTAAATGACGTTCTTTACTCGAACGAACAACATTATCAGTAACTAATGCAATTGCGGGTGATAGAAGCAGTTGAAGCTCTGTTTCTTTGTATCTCTTCTTCATTTCAAATCCAAATCGTTCAAGAAGTATAACTGGACAAGGAGGATCATTTTCCCCACAATTTTTCACTAAATGAGCTTGAATATCATGCATAGTGATTCCAACTGTGACTTCTAATGGCCGATAATCTCTTGGATCAAATGGTTTTGATTTCGCATCCTCATCTTCTACAGACTCAATGCTACTATTTTGCACATCTTTGTCTTTATTTCGTTCTGCACTTGTAGATGTGGCATTCGTTCGACTCTGCTGCATATCGGTAAACGTTTGATAATCGCCAAATAAATTTTCTTTTAAATGTATAAAATTTTTTAAAAGTGATCCATATAAAATCAATATAGATGGACCTATTTCAAGATCTAAACTAACTTTATCTGGTGCTATAGATTGTGGATCAAATTTCTGGCTACCATTTCTTGTCCATTGAAGACCTGGTGATTTTCTACATCGAGGAATTCTCATTGGAGATAGAAGAATTTCTTCTTTCTCTGGAGTTGTTATATTTGCTTGTGGTGTAGGTCCCAAAGGAGGACACGGATGATATGTATAATTGATACTTAATGCCACAATTGGTACAGACCAACAATCAACCCAGCCTGCTCCTTTCTGACAAACGTTTCTCCATTTTTTATTTTTATTTAATTCTGATAAATATATATGTGATCCATCACGTGTCATAATCTTTGCATTCTTATTCAAAGCTAACAGAATTGTACGACTTGTATTGACTTCAGGTAGATAAAAGGAGAGATCTACACTTTCACCTTGAATCCAAAAACGCAAAGGTATTGTAATAGGCAAATAATCAACAAATGGAAGATCAAATGATAGCTCAAAAAATTCTCCACAGAAAGCAATGTGCGCATTTTCTTGATTCTGAGACGAACAATCAATCCAATTGTATTCATTACATAATGTAATTATTTCAAATTCTTTTAACAATAAATTAAACTTCCAAGTATAAGGTACAAAATGTAAAATATCAGGTCTCGCTTTACTGGCCCAATCATTAATCATGTCTTGAAAAAACTCTTTGTGCGAATAAACTAAATTAGCTGTGGCTTTACACACAGTTAACTTCAATTTCCATTCTTGATGATCATTCCATCTTATTGGATAATGACATTTAACATCGAATTCTAATGTTTCGCTTTCAACTAAACTTCGATATTGCAAACTCGTAGTTGCTTCTAAATGTAATAGTTGACCTGCTATTTTTGTAGTATATCCATCTTGTAAAACTATCCAAGGCATGGTAATTTCTAGATACGATCCAGGTCCTACATTTATGTGAACAGCATTCGTTTCCCTATTTTTACTAAAGAGTATATCAATTGTAGCTTCATTCAATGTTGATAATCTAATATCAAATGATTGAACTTGTCTTTTTTCTCCAGTAACTGGTGTTTTCGTAATTTTCAACGGCTGGTAATCATTAGGAAAGAAAAATTTAAATAAATGCTCTCTTTGTCTATCAGCCCAAGGTCCATAACTAAAATCAGTGCCCTTGCCACATTTAATATCGATACCCCAGCTTGGTGGCATAGCTTCAACCATATCCCCATTTACTAATTGAATCATTTGTGGATGTTCAGGGACGAATCCGGGTTCATCCATATAATAATAAACTTCTATGTTATTTGAGCTTAATACAACAAATCCTTCTCCCATGTATCTAGGTGGATCATCCACCATTCCTGTATACTTTGGACTAGGTGCTAAAATAACTTTGAAATTTTCTGCTTTACATTTTGTAAAATGCATGAAATGATCGTATCGGGATGCCGCCGGTTTTGTAGAATACACAAAATGCGCTTCTTCTACAGTTATGGATAAAGTTGTTGGAATCAACCGATTACCAAATACCAATCTCCCCTAAAATAACAGAACACTTCGAATAATTGCAACATGATAAGTATGAAGAAATGACAAATGTTCATCTTTATATACTAACTGTGCAAACGTCCAACTTAATAACAGGTATTAAATCTCTCCATGTTCGAGCTATAACATGAGCTTCCTTTTTCCTAATATTATCAACATGACGGGAAACGTCCATTGCATTTATTTGTTGACGCGTTTCGTGTGCAGTATTACTAAATGATTCTGCATCGCCATCATCGCTATTAATATTATGGTTTTCTTCATCAGGAAACATTTGTGGTATAAAACCAAATGTTTTTTCTAATTGTGCATACAATTGACAGCGATTATAAACATGTAGCTCAAAGCCATTTAACATAACTGAAAGTCGCGTATCGGAATGTGAAAGATCTAAAAGGAATGTTCTTGTTTATTGCAAACTTCTACACATACACACATATATAATTGCACCCAAATATTTTATAATTATGGGTATGTAGAATACCTTCAGAAACATCTTTGGGAACATAACTCCTCCACCACCTAAATATAAGCCACCCATCCTGTATTCTCATACTATAATCTGTTGTGATATAAACTATGTCCCTAAACATTATTTTTCCACTTAGTGCACTTAGAGTAAAGGACCCTAAAAATCAATGGCATATATTAGAATTAATTTATAAACACATCTATATTAATATATATATATTGTGTACTTCTTAGAGACTTACCTACATTAACATATCCATCTCTAATAACAAATCGATTTAATAACTTTGTTAATACGTAACCAATGACTCTGCTATTATAATAAGCTATATAAATAATCCATGAAATAGCAGATACTAATGAGCAAAGTAAATATATGAAACTACTATCCATTTTAAGGTCATCAAGGTTGACATGATCGGAATAGTTCCAGAAAGCTGGTTCAATGCCAGCCAAAGATGGAACCGTAACATTGTACAGTTCATTTTCCTCCATGATGATGTTGGCTTTTTTGTTGCAAAATCAAGAAATATTAGTCATTTTGTAATTAACCACTAAAACAATAAATAAAACATATATTTGTAAAGATGAGACAAATGCAATTACCTTTATTTAATACATTTAAAGCACATTGTTTGCTATACAAAAAATGTACATAACTAATTTACCTACTACAGTACTATTTAGTTTTTGTTTATATTCATAAATTACTATACAACTAATATCAAAACTACAAATAGAAATGGTTTGTAAACATAACCTAATCAACTAACTATAATTAAAAAATATATTTTATAATTTATCTAACAACCTTTCCAAACATACAATTAGATGATATCGAATATTTTTATCCCTATCGTAATGTTATTAATCGATGTAATGTTATTTACTCATAAATGAAAAAAATAATTCTTCAAAGACCTGTTATCAACATAAAATTAGTATCTACTGTAACCATACATAGAAATCAAACAAAAGATATACTTTATTAGTCATTTATTAACATTTAGAGATACTTGAAACATTATCTACTTATCAATAAAAGCAAAATATCAACGTACGTATATATAGCATCGATTACACTTTTTAAAAAAGTACTGCATAAATAAATGCCGAGGCAAATTAATTTGTTCAACTAATTTACCTTTATTCGGGACTTATATAAGAATTACATTCAATTTTTGTTGTGTCACTCATGGTTTTGTGTTTATCACTACATCAGTTTTAATAGATGTCACAGAACTGTCATCGATGGACAGCAACACACATAACCACTCCATAGTTGATTACTGTCACTAACTATAGATTTGGTAATGATACTCTACACATTATTGTTCACAAATTTAACACATTCCTATAATATTAAAAAATGCCATCTACTACATTTTTCGAATATTTCAACAATTGCTGTAACATTGTTTAAGTCAGTAAAGCAGTTTAAAAGTAGGCAAAATAGTACTCTGTAATTCACTATTGAAATTTAAAATACGGACGAAGCACAGGCACAGATAAAGTGCAGAATAGATTCATCATCTTATGGAATTGTATGTCTCTCGTTCTGCAATATCAACTTCAAAAAAATCCCAGAAACCGCATTCAATCCAACCAACCAAGTTAGCGAAGACAATTTTATCAGGAAAATAGGTGTCTCTTATATCACAGAAATTTAAAGTATAATATGGATAATAGTTATTGAAAAAATATGTAAATCATTTGTTTTATTATATTTATTCTATGCCACCGAATCCTGAAACAAAAAAGTAAATTACACGATGAATCTACTGTGCACTTTGTCTATGTTTAAGTTTTCCTGTATGTACACATGAAATTTAAAGTAGCTTATATTATAACCTATCGGCCTATCTTTATTATAATTTTTTTTATATTAAATTAGATAATAATCTTTTTATATTTGGTAATAAATAGCAATAATAATGTTAACAATTCTATTAATGTATTAGGACCAGATATTACTTAAGATAAATCATACGTTATTTATAATTCTTATGCACTTTGTAGAATGTTGCCAATTGCTTCATTCGTAAAGTCTACCAATCAAAATATTGAATATAATAATTAATTGTATTGTAGTTCATTACTGAGCGTGTTATAAATAAGGAACTATTATTATATTACATTGTAAAATAAACCTTAAACACTTAATTTACGTAATTTTAGTATTTAACGTACACGTGGTCATTGACATTAAAATATATAAAGAGAACTGTAAAATAGCATGTTAACACTACGTTAATATAATAAAATTATAATGTTTTACAAAATAATTGATAAATAGAAATTTTATATTTATTAGACATGTGGTTCATTTAAGTTCTATATTAATACATTATGAGTGTTGCAATCTCATAAAATATATTTTCTTTTGTAATAATATTAGTATTGGAGAAACACTTTTATTTCTGAATCTTACACAATTTTGTACTTAGTAGATGTTACATTTTTAATCAGTTAGAATGCTTCAACAATTAACATTTAAAAAAATAATTCCTTGTTTACCAAGAAGTTATTGGTTCAACTGGATTAATCACTTTTCAAGTGATTCAATAAAAGATAAAAGTGATAACTATGAAGACTTAAAAGCAGAGCAATTAGAGAGACATTCATCTGCACGTTCATATAATACAAAAGAGGTATCACATTTGCTTGAAGAAGCTGCAACATTTCAAGATGTTACGGATAAAGATTGGGCTACAACTCCATATCCTAAAGATATTCCTATACAACGTAAAGAAGAAAGAACACCAAAAATTAATCCAGAGAATACTTCTGTGATATTATTTCCCGGACAAGGAACAATTAAAGTTGGCATGATTAAAAAATATATGAATTATCCTGCTGCTAAGGATCTTTTTGATATAGCCCATGAAATTACTAATTTTGATTTATTGAAACTTTGTTTGAATGGCCCACAAGAGAAATTAGATAGAACAGAATTCAATCAAGCTGCTACAGTAGTGTCATCTTTGGCTGCATTAGAAAAAATCAGAGCAGAAACTCCTAAAGTATTTGAAACTTGTGTTGCTACAGCAGGATACAGTGTAGGAGAGATAAGTGCTTTAGTTCTTTCTGGAGCCATAAGTTTTGAAGATGGAGTAAGATTAGCATGGACAAGAGGAAAAGCTATGCAATGTGCTGCAAATGCAGTGCCTCAAGGAATGATATCTATACATTGTACATCAAATTCAAAAGTTTATAAAGCATGTCAAGAGGCAGAAGCATGGGCAAGAGACTTGGGTGTTGAAACACCAATATGCAGGTAATTAATAAGTGGTACAAATAGATGGATAATTTTAATATCAAACTAATCATACAATTAATTGTTTTTAGGATTGCTATTTTTCTACACACAGAGAGGAAAATATTAGCTGGAAACAAAGAAGCATTGGAGTACATTGAACGTCATAAAACAGAATATAATTTAACTAATGTGACTAAATTACCTGTGTCAGGAGCATTCCATACGCCGCTGATGGAACCTGCCTTAAAACCTGTTTCTATGTTACTAGCTTCAATAGAAATAGACACACCTAGGTGTCAAGTACTTTCAAATTACAGAGCTGTACCATACAGTGATTTAAGATATATGAAAAAGTTCATATTGCAGCAAATTGTGAGACCAGTTAAATGGGAACAGTGTTTACAAATAATATATAATAGACCTGATGGACTATCATTTCCACAAACATATGATGTAGCATCAAATGGAAGAATGAGGGCTATTTTAAAATTAGTCAATGCAAAAGCAGCTAGGTCATGTACTGTAATATAATTTATAATTGATAAGATCTTGCTGTAAAATTAAATTGCTAATAATTAATATTTCTTAATTTTATTTTTGTACTTTTTATTACAACTAATTTATTACATATCAAATTACAACAAACATGAAAGAATTTAAAAGAACTGAGAATTAATTTGTTTTTTATGATACAGAAACTAAAATTTGTTATTGCTTAACATTATTATAGCATTATCTACGATTTTATTTATTTAATGTACATTTGACAACTATATAAGAATATTAGTTCTAGTGTTGTTATTGTTTAAAATATATAACATATTAAACAATTCAACTTTTATGTATAAAGTTTATTTGTCATGTTATAAATATCCAAAAATTGGATAATTGTATGTGTTAATCTTTGAGATACACAAATGTATATAATAATTAAACAAAAAGAAATAAATATATGTATATATTATAAAAACAATTGTTTATAAGAAAAAAATTGGTATCAAAAAGTTTAATACAAATTGAGTACAAATTTAATGCAAAGTAAACACTAACCTATAAAATTGTACAATAAACAGGTTTCATATTAAATATTACAATGAACTTATATATCTTACAAACAATTAAATTATGTAATATCATTTTACATGTGACGAAAAATAAATTTAATTATTTTTTTTAAACTTACGAATACTGCTATTTAATAATTCGAAGTTCATTTGCAAAATTTCTGTATTTATATAATTTCAGAATTTTGCACTTAAATTTTGTCAGTTTTCGGTAATATAAAAATCATATCATTTTGTATCTTTATGTTTCTTAACAGTATTTATATATTCTCTTTGTGAACCAAAATTTGGAAACATTAAACGAAGTTCTTATTATGTGCAACTTTATGTTATAAGTACTTCATTTTTTACATTACTCTTAAATTCTCTTACTCATAATAATTGTACATGAAATAATACACCTTATAGATTCATTTTGTAATAATAACAAAAACTAATTACTATTGTCACGTATCCCCCTACATGCGAGTAGAACTTTATGGATTAATAACCTTTTCATGTATTTGCCTGTCATGTGAACAAGATTGCAAGTATCAATAACTACCGCGCAAGCGCGGAAATTAACGGAGCAGCGAGGGAAAAGGAGCGACGAGAAGAAAGGAGCAACGTACAGAAGAAGAACAAAGAAGAAGATAGGACGTATTGTAAATTCTCTTTGTTTTCAAAACCGGATCCGGAGCTTATCTCTTTGGCAATTTTCTTAAAACTAACACAAGATTAAACAGAAATTCAATTCAATAAAGTTTTATTTAATTTACGCGCTCTCGAGCAGAGTGCCTTAGCACTTCACGAGCATAGAACCCAATAGTCCTAGACCCCATCAAGAAGATCTGTAATACTATCATAACTTATAAAACTGAGTATAAATGCTGGAGTTTTGGAACACTCTAATTGATATATAGCGTTCTTTCTGTGTGACTATAGATTGTAGGTGAAAAAAGCGGCATGAGATAGAAATTACTATCTTACGATAATATAAACATTCGGTAAAATCATGAAGCTAGTAAGGTATGTAAATGAGTTAAAATAATTCCTTATAAACTAATAAAATATTTATGTAAAGTTAAGATTATGTATACGAAATATTAACTGATTTTGTAAGTTGTTATTAATGTTGTATTACATGGTATGCAAATGTTTTTTTTAATTTTCTAAGACAAATTGTTCATGAGGTAATTATTATAATGATTTCAGATTTTTAATGAAACTCAGTCATGAGACTGTAACAATAGAATTAAAAAATGGTACTCAAGTACATGGTACTATTACCGGTATGTCAACATAACCTATGAAGTAATTGTATCTGTCGTAATTATATTTTCAATAAAATGTAATATTTTTAATTCAATGTTTGTTTTCAGGGGTCGACGTGGCCATGAATACACATTTGAAGACTGTAAAAATGACAATAAAGAATAGAGATCCAGTACAATTAGATACACTAAGTTTACGTGGCAATAATATACGATATTATATATTACCAGATTCATTACCACTTGAAACATTACTTATAGACGACACACCAAAAGCAAAAGCCAAAAAGAAGGAAGCTGCACGAGGTTTATAATCCTTAGAATATTACTATGACCAATTACATATAAACAGAAAATTATATTTATATTACAAGTTTATTGTTTTATATACAAGTTGTAACAGAATTGTGTATACATAATATTTATATTAATTTAGGTGCAGCACGTGGTAGAGGACGAGGTGGACGTGGCACCAGAGGAGGCAGAGGAGGACGGGGAAGAGGAAGGGGTAGACGATAGTAACATGTTATTATGATATAATTGATGGATAATAATTAATTCAATCTTTTTCATCTTAAAAAATATATTTACATAACATTTTATCATATAGCACGAAAATAATTCAATAAATTACATTGCTTTTCTACTTTAGCAGAATTGGTAATTAGCACATTAATCACATCTCAATTCATGTAATGAATGTATACAGGGTGTATGGTAAATTTAAATGAAGTTGATAATGGTTTCATTACTTGTCTAGATTCCAAAACATTTTTAATACAAACTACGAGATTAACATTATAGCATCATCAATAAACATTGTATATTAAGTAAGATTTGCAAACTATTGATATAAAACTGGAAGCATTATGTAAAAATGCTGGATACAAATTTTTAAAAGCTGAATAAAAAACTTGAATATACTCGAGAACTACTTAAAGGGATTTGTGGCCATTACTGATTGCCACAGTGTAAGAGACAAAACTATGAAAAAATGACGTCATAATCGTTAAGGCGGAATAGGGAGCAACAATATAGCTATTGACTAAGTATAGGATAGACTATCATCAGGGGACCATCTTACCATTTCAGTGTCACATGCGATATTACCGGTTCATACTAGAATAAGGCTACGTTTTCAAAAAGGTGGGAATTGTAACTAAGTATTGCGATCATCACTGTCACAGACGAGGTACAGAATAGACCTATCACCTAATGCATATTTTTGTCCCAGGATTCGAGGGTTACGTGCCCTGTTACCATTCTCGCATCACTCTCGACGTTACCGATTTAACACGGAATACGATTTTAACATTAGCCGTGGTTAGAATTGAAACTAAATTTAGCCATGAAATCGCAAGAGATATATCGGACCTATCCCATATATAACCTTATTATAAACAAACTATAGGTTTATTTGGATATCCATGTTGCACTCGTTGAGGGATAGTTGACTGATCCTGGATCTCGTCTGTGTTGGAACATCTCCTATAACAAAATTTCTCGGCTTTTAGTGGGCTGATTTCGATGCTCCTTGGCTCAAATTAAAAGGGAAAGTCCTGAGAATATTATCCTACAGTCTTTTGCAACTAGTTCTTGCAGTTCATTTGTTATAAACAAGTATATCGTATCATGGTAAAGTACTCAGAAAGTATCTGCAGAAAAATATTAATTTCTCAGATCCTAGACGTCCGACGTCAATGCCCCTGGGCTTAAATTAACGGGGAAGGTCCCAGGAATGTTCTCCTCTTATCAATTTGCCAATACACATTGCGATTAATTTGTTATAAATAAATCTTTCCTATTTTTTGCAGCTACTCAAAAACTATACTTAGGAAGGCTTTAAAAGTATATGTAGAGTATTCCTTGGACGTTTCCTTTAATTTGAGCCGTGGATGATCCAAATGGGACGTTTAGAAGCCGAGAAATTAGCATTTTTAAACAAACTGTAAAAACATTGTCCTATAAAATTTTCCGCTTCGCCATTTAGCGGCAAAATGGTGAAACTAACTAAACTCTGTAGACAATGAATAATTATTGTTAACGAAAAAAATTAATTTATCCGCTTCTAAAAATCGAATCGAGACAAACGACAACTCAAATTAAAGGAGAGTAGTTAATGCCATTTGTGTGTCCAGAGCAGATTAATAACTGCCCAGTAGGGCAACTGACTAGACTACAAACACAATGTAAATTTAGTATTACGTGAATAAAAATATCACATTTTGTACTGCTCAAATAGATCTCAATCTTTTTTTAAAAAAATTATGTTAAAAAATTAAGTTGTCTTTAGTATAAAGAAAATATTTTCGAAATATTTATTATTCTATATCATCTATCCAACATATATAAATTTCTGTGAAGCAAAGGAGTAACATCTTGTAACATAATCTTACCATAACTTAAGTTTCAAATGCGAAAAAAATCTGTTTCGTAGAACTATCTTTTTTTTTATACAGGGGTGGGGGTATTACGTTCCCACCTATTATCATGTAAACGCGGCTTTAAACACTAATAGCTATTGCGCAGACGCCAAAAACTAGATAGTTGTAATTAGGCGGGTTTTTGAAAACACGATTACAATTGTACTTGCGATTCGTATGAGGAACAGGAAATTCTCCGAATATTTTTAAATTTATTTAAAAAGCTAATTTAATGCCGCCACTTCTAAATCATCGAGAGAGCCAAATTTTCAGTAATTTTGGTGCCAATTTGGCTTTAAAGCAAAATCGTCAGTGTACAGTTTCTTCCATAACACTCAATTCAAGTAGATTCATAACACAAATATAAATACAATGTCGACGTAGAAGAGGATATACGTGTGGAATGTGCACGATATAACGATGTATACTCGAGTTTTAATTGCTAAGCCGCAAGGAATTGAGCCTTATAATAATAACAGCAAAGATAAAGATTTGATACCTCGTAGAGATTTTTCGAAACAATTAGTTTTAGTTCCCCGTATCTTCGCCATCTAATCTAATGCATGCTAACTTAACTTTATTCGCGTGGACAATTTTAAATCTATTTTTTCCTAAGTTCAGTTCGGCGGTTATATTCGTAATCATCCGGTTAATTCTGTAGGGGCTTACCCAACCAGAGTCGAACTTTGGCGTTTTGGGTTCTTTTAACAAATATACGTTGTCGTTCGTTTTAAATTTTCGTGGATTTAGATTTTTGTCGTAAAAGGCTTTGCTTTTCCATTTTGCTTTTTCAAGATTTTGTGCTGCAGTGGCTTGCATAGTGGTTACTTTAGTGAATAGTTCGTCTAGGTATTGAATGAAAGTACGTGGTATTTGCTGCCTAGAGAATTCTGAAGGAAGAGTAGCCTTAATGCCAAACACCAGCTCATGAGGTGTGAAACCTTTAGCTTCATGTACGGATGTGTCGTACGCGAATATCCTAAACCTAATCCATTCATCCCAATTCGTTTTC